>OZ014506.1:71159883-72577383 GCA_963966075.1 Aphodius sticticus | reverse complement strand
CTTATTATAAACCGTTGATTTGTTTTAGTAGATGAGTGCGCACACCACTACACAGAAACGCCGTGCCGCGCCGCCGTGCCAGTACATACTAGTTTTAAGATTTTTTCTTTCGTTGAAGTAACGCTGATTAACTTTAGTTTACTTGATATCTTTATACTATATTCTAGGACAATATATTATTATTTTTTCATTTCGTAGGACATATTTTTTCGTACGCTATGCACATAAGAGCTATATCATATACCTCATACAATACCCGAAATCCTTTAAATAGAAATAGATCTGGTTAAATAAGTTTACTATGATGTTATAAAAGGAATAATAAAATTACAAGTAACCCTGTCTGACAGCTTAATTTAATTTTTCTTCAAAAATACAGCGTGTTACTCAACAGGAAAGAAAATGAATACCAGATACGTAATGAATCTGAATAACAAAGTAATTTCGGCAAAAAGTTTGCAAACTAATCAACCGCGAAGGAAAGATTTTATATAGATATGAAAGTTATTTTCGTCGCCTCATTTGTGATTCCTGAAGTATGATGCAATCAAAATTTCAAGAAGAATCAAAGGGAAACTTTTAACAAAGTCAGTATCTCCAAAAGGAATAATAACAACAAAAGGACCGAATTCTCTGATTCGCTCGACCAGATAATATGAGTTTCACTACGTTTGCACCATTTTATCTATTGATGAATTGGTTGAAAAACTATTGAAACAAATGATTAGATAGTCGATGGTAGTAGAAGACTGATAAAGTAAAAAAAATCGAATCATCAACTGTTCGAATGCCGGACCCATGAAGTACTACAAAAATATGGACTTACCTAGGAAAACATGTTCATTATCAATTTCTCAGAAAATTCTTTATAATAACAAGTTGATGCTTTAACCACTTGAAAGGACTACTCTCCTTACGGATACTACAAAAATATATTTTTTAAAATGGCTTGTATTTTACGTAGTTTGTAAGATAAATATCCGAAACAACTAGATACAGCTAGAAGCTTGAGACCTATACGTATAGTTTTCAGCAAAACGATAATTTCTATATTTACGATGCAAAATTATTTAAGTATCCATTATGTCTCAAGGAACATTGGATTTTATGGGTACATTTGTTGTTATTAGAGATAGAAAATCGGCTAAATGGACGACAAATAAGTGCAGATTAGCATGCTCGTATTTGTTTTAAATAGTTTAATTTCTAATAGGCCGAGAGCCCGCGACCCTCATAAAACATCATTGAGAAAAATGTACATGTATGTAATATAAAATGTTATGGAGAAAAGAAAATGCTAATGTCGAAATAAGCCGTTTTCTAAACACACGTAAGGCCACCAGATTTATCGAACGAGTGTATGATAAATCGTGCAGATAAATCGTCACATATACACGTTCGATAAATCTGCGCAGTTAGGTCTGCACACTTCATTCAATATGGGGTTATGCCAGTTACACACGGATAGATAAATGGTAGCGATTTGACTGTGCAGACAACAGTGCAGTTTTATCTAACGTCTATATGGAAAATCGTAACGATTTATCTGGACGATTTATCATACACACGTTCGATAAATCTACGCAGTTCGGTCTGCACAGTTAAATCGCTGCGTTTTATCGTTACGTGTGATGCTGGCTTTAGGCACACCAAGTTGTTATGAAAGTACATACTTACAATATTCTTCTATAAAAAATTTAAAAAAATCAGATATGGTGTAACGGTAGTGCTGGTATCATCTTTTAAGTATACTGGTATATCTAAGTCCTGTATAATTGAGAAAGAAAATCATTCAAAGATAGTGTGAGATTGCTGGTCCACCCTATGTTAATTAATAATTAGCCTAATTAAACACCTTTCGGGCGGATTTACTTAGGCACACCAGCCATTTCCTATTCTCCACATTATTTTACATCACGTATCAAATGTTTTAGTGATGTAGTGATGTTTTATGAGTGTATGATTTTGTATACTCGTAACTATTTTATTTGTGGTTCGATCAAGACGCCGTCTCAACATCTAAGCTACTTGTACATCTGTGCAATTCGATTTGACCTTCAATATCAACCATACAATTTTTTTTAATTCAAAACGTCCTTGCTTTGTTACTAAATTTTTGACCACCCTTTCTTCCACACAAAAAGTTTTCGTGTACGGTCTCTTCTAAATTTTTAATCACAGCAATTTTTTTTTATTTACAGCAAACAATAAGAAATAACTAAATGCAGGATAGATTATGTTAGGTGTGTAATGTGTATACACCACAACATTTATGTTTGCAGGCGAAGATTCTTAGAAAGTTAGTAGAATCGCAGGTTCAAATCGCACATATTTAGAACTGATTCCATGCAACTTGATAATATGAGAAACTTGCATAGTGTAAAACAAAAATTCGCATGCGACTTGGCGAATGATTGAGTTTCAAAGATGTAAAAGAGACTTTACTGCGAATTTATTGCCTAAAAATATTTAAAACTGACATACGTAATCTAATAGGGGTCTTGCATGATTTTACATAACTTAACAAATAAAATCCTTAGGTGGTAAAGAAACCGTGCGTAAATTTTTTCCGCTTTATATTGTTGCACTCGCTTGTTGCACATCAATGTTTAAACCGGACTAACAGCGCGCCAAAACGCTCCGTGATGTCATACCGTTGCCGTTGGTGAGAAGTTCAGCGAGCCTAGCCCGCAGATAGCGGTCGAAAAAACAGGATCTACGGGCACGAGAACGGCATCGAGTTGAATGTATAGTATCTGGAGGACGTTGTGTGCGTTTTGTTAACGAATTCAGTATAGTTGGGTCAAGGGATCCTTGCGTGTTGTCAAGAGTGACAGTCGTCTGAGAAGACGTACGTCCAACGTTAATGCCAATCTTTTCACATGTTGTAGAAAGAGCGAAGGCATGACAATCGCATCGTAACTAACTCATGTCACATGGCCTTCGACCAATCTTGCTACGTCACACCAATCACAGTGCGTTCTGGTCTGACTCATATTTAAAGAGGTGAGACCGATTTTAATATTAATTGTGTATAGTTGTAGATAAGTGTATACGAACCGATTTTTTTCTTTAAAAAAACGTGTTCGGACGGTTCTGGTATACATTTGGCACTTATAGAGCGTATTATTTTTTTGTTTTTAGACTTAGTGCAACCCTATTGTAGTCAAAGTTACTATTAGGGAGTATTTATCTTTATTAAACGCGACCACAGTTAAACTCTGAATGTATCAAAATATCAAACATCGCTTCGGACTTCAAAATCATATTGGTTCCATACTTGAGAAGTTAAAATCGATTTTCAAGATGTTTTTCTACAGTTTTCGAAAACCTAATTATAATATTTAATAACTAACAGAATTAATGAGAAATAGCTGCGCTTTCCAATTATGATTTTACGTTTCGTTAAAGTAAGTGAATGTATGTTTCAAAAAAATATCAAATTTAAGTTTAAATTATCAACAAAACAACTACTACATTTGTAGAGATGTATCGTTGCTCTAAAAGGTATTGTAAACGAGATATTTTAGATATTCGGCTGCCTGTTTTGGCAGCAATTTTACCAAAGAACGAGGGGGGTTTCCGGAACTTGTCTAGCTGGAAATATAAGGTTTTTATTAGAGGGCCAACATCGAATATAATTGATAAGTATAAACAAAGCTGCTCTCTAATATGTTAAGGATAAACAGTTTGCAGGGGAATAGATGGCGAGTGGGTCCACTTAAATACACCACTCAAAACGCCCCCGGCACACAATCAATGTGCGCAACCCTTCATGGGAGATTGGCAATCGAGGAGGCAACAGATGAGTTTTCCCAAGTAAATAAGTGTGAAATACGCAAGATTGCTGTGCAATATTCCTGAATGGCAGTGGCGGAATAGCGCCACAACAAACACTAGATGCCAGGAGCTCATTAAAAACTATTTCATTTATTTACATTTTAGAAAAGATGAAAGTTTTCACAAAACCCAAGTAATTTTTTCAGGTGCACAACAAATATAAATAACATTCTACGTAAGTAAACAAATATTAGTGAACAGCTGAACTAAAGACACTGAAATTTCACTATACAAGATGTGTATAATTTGGTAGAAAAGCTACACATGGCGATGTTCTTCCCAAAGTTCTGAGTAGTCAATCTTTATATTAAAATATTGCACCGTCATTCTTGTGTTCTCTGGAGCCATTTGAAAGAAACATGCATTTGCCAACACTGAATCTAACAGGTGTTCGTGTTATTATTCACTATAAACAGTCCTACAAAACATTTACTTATCGTTTTGATGTACATATTGAAGATATTAAATAACACACAACGCAAAACAGACCCGAGTAGACATTTTTATTATAAAAATGTGTACCTTTTAACATTTTAAAACTAAGCATTTCTAATAAACTTTTTCCATAATCAGCTTTTATCTTAAATGTTCAAATTAAAAACCGTCTGTTTCTACACACAGCTGCAAGCTTTGCGGAATCGTCTGTATGACTTGTTCCAGCGCTTTAGGCGTAATTTCTAATGTGGTTGCATTAATCCGGTTTTTAACATCATCCACGTTTTGTGGAGACGTAGCATACACGTTTTGTTTGATAAAACCCCGAACAAAAAATCTAAGGGATTGAGATCGGGTGATGTCGCGGGTCATATAATGTTACCGCCTCAACAAATCCGTCAGTTTGGGAACTTCATCATGGATCATGCATGTACTGTTCGTTTCAGTTAAGTTGAGCGGTCTGGGGTGGGGCATAATTTCGCGGTGGCGTCAAATCCTTAGGCGCGCCGTATAATTTTGTGATGGGTACCGGTAAAATTTAAGTCAATAATAAACAGACAAAATCTATGGTTCTCGAATTATGTCAATACTCTATTGTTAAATAGAAATCTAGAACATTTAAAAACAGTATTTGCAGATTTATAGTACCTACAATATTTAAATGTCAGTCAAAATGATCAGTTTGACGTTGAATAAATAAAAATACATACTCAACCCAAACGGTTCATCTCAATACTTCGACAACATTATCTTTTTCCCAGTATAAATTTTCAATACCAATCACATGTTTCACGCACCCCTTCCATATTTCGGGCGTGATTGTGTCAGTGGCATGCTGAGTTAGATCTTTTAAGGCTGTTATGGATAACTCGCCAGTCGTGTTATGGTCCCGAATATAACGCTTTACGTCCGCCCAGGAAAGTTCAATCGGATTTAATTCACACATGGCGGTAATCGTAGAGGAACGTGCCCTTCATTTCTTATAATCTCATCAAATTTATAGTGTTTTTCTCTATCCTGACTGGTCGCATGCGAATTTATTTTGGCCATCAATTCAGTCTTCCTTAAGGATAGATCGTGAGGAACATGCATCTTTTGCAACCATGAACTCATGAACCCAAAGTTGCCACATTTGATATAATTTCACTGGCACAGCTACGGAGAATTTTACCCCGTTTTCCTGGCATTATTACCGCCGTGCCGCTGCTGTAGTGACTGATAGTTCTCGATGACGTATGCCAAAATAAATCACAATTGCCCAATACAGCTAAGCATATAACATCTCGGCATAGTCATACATTCGAACTTGTATGAATAATTGGACGTTCACTAGCAGGAGTGAGCGGAATCGTTTGTACTCTTTCTATCATTGTTCTAAGGTGTATAGAAAAAAATGCCGCTTCATAGCATGGGTGGACAATCTTACATTCCTTAGACCGCTCAACTTATCTGACACGAACAGTACTATCGTGAGCATAAAAAATCTGATGTGGCCAGGCACATGACTTTATCATACTATATATAAAATTAATAGTTGAGCTGCATGAAATTCTATTTGATCGAGATCGGCCGTGTCTGCATTAAAATAAAACTAGTAGAACTAGACAAATATGTCGACTAAAGCTGCGTTCGGATATTGTACTCCATTGACACCGGGTACACCGTCCAAATGATACGTGCTATTGGGTGTAAAAAGTGTGAAGGTGCGTTCCGATTGGTGGTAATGGTAGGTAATGGCGGTGGTAGGAAACGAAATTATAGTACTTCTCACATGTCGTGATGGTGACACATATTAGTTTGCATGTACATAAACTTGAGTCACTAGCAATTTCTATTAGAAATACTATAATGGCGTCTACTACCACTGCCATTAGCACTAATGAAAACTCACCTTAATAGTGTACAATATCCGAACGCAGCTTGTATTGTCAAAACATTAGCGCTTGACTACCTACTGTCATTAGAATCATATCTGACATATAATCTGACATATCCTGGCTACTAGTTTTAATGCAGTGCGACCGATCTCGATGAAATAGAATTTGCTCATGCAGCTAAACTATTGATTGTACCAAAAAATGTTATAGTCATAAATTATTCAGAATCTCCTCCTCTTTAATTTTTTATTTAACTATTTCGGCGAAACTCCAGAAATGGCGGTTTATTTGCAAAATCGTTCAAAAATGCTAAGACTAAACCTCCAGTTCCTTTGGACCCTTTTCAACAGAAAGCTTTTCAGCTCTAAGTTTGGTTATGAAACTTCTAAATATGAAGTTTCGCCCCGATACCTTTAGTAGTTTCTCCGGAATCGTCGCCACAAAAACGGGTACACACACACACACACACACACACACACACACACACACACACACACACACACACACACACACACACACACACACACACACACACACACACACACACACACACACACACACACACACACACACACACACACACACACACACACACACACACACACACACACACACACACACACACACACACCCACATCCACACACACACACAGACATTTTTTTGTACCTTGGTCAAAAATGTTCAGGGGACCCAAAAAGACATATTTCCGCTAAAATCACAAAAAAATTTTTTGGCACGATTACAATACTTTACATACTGCGTATGATAAAGTAAAAAATCTGATGTGGCCAGGCACATGACTTTATCATACTATATATAAAATTAATAGTTTAGCTGCATGAGACTCTATTTCATCGAGATCGGCCATGTCTGCATTAAAATAAAACTAGTAGAACTAGACAGATATCTCGATTAAAGCTGCGTTCGGATATTATACTCCGTTGACACCGGGTACACCGTCCAAATGACACTTACGTGTTATTGGGTGTAAAAAGTGTAACGGTGATCAATATACGAACGCAGCCTATATTGACAGTAGTATTTTCAAAACATTAGCCTTTGACACTAGCTACTGTCATTAGAATCAAAAAATCTGACATATCCTGGCTACTAGTTTTAAAGCAGTACGACCGACCTCGATGAAATAGAATTTGCTCATGCAGCTAAACTATAAATTCTACTAAAAAATGTCATATACATAAATTATAGAAAATTTCCTCTCCTTTAGTTTATTATTTAACTATTTTGACGACATTACACAACTAGCGGCTCATTTTCAAAATCTTCGAAAAATGCTATGAGTAAACCACCAGTTCCTTTGGACGCTTTTCAACAGAAAGCTTTTCAGCTCTAAGTTTGGTTATGAAACTTCTAAATATGAAGTTTTGTCCCAATCCCTTTAGTAGTTTCTCCGGAATCGTCGCCACAAAAACGGGTACACACACACACACACACACACACACACACACACACACACACATCTACACACACACACAGACATTTTTTTGTACCTTGGTCAAAAATGTTCAGGGGACCCAAAAAGACATATTTCCGCTAAAATCTAAAAAAAATTTTTTGGCACGATTACAATACTTTACATACTGCGTATGATAAAGTAAAAACGGGGACAGCAAAGTGAAATTAGGCGCTTATATTCTGAACAATTTTAGTTGTGTAACATTTACTTTGACAGTATTTCTTAACCTATAAAGTCTAACTTTGACAGTATATACATTCAATGGCGGCATTTTTATTTCTTACGTCAAAACTCAAGATGACAGTAATCTGACATGACAAACGGACTGACATGAAATTTCGTTGTAAATTTGAGTGTCCCCGTTTTTTCTTTTGTTCACGATAGTACATTATATGTTGAATGGAATTTCATCAATAACCTGTTCCAAATGATTAAGGTATTCATCGCCATTAGGACGACTTGGTAGGTAAATTGGCCCAACAATCTTGTGATTTATTATGCCCCGCTAAACATTACCCATAAACATTATTTGGTGACACGTGTCAATGTTTAATAATTGCTTCTGCATCCAACAATTCCTTATTGCTCACACTTACAGGTTAATAATACCTTCCAATACTTCGTCTCCAATGTCCTCTGTAATTTCTTAATGTTTTCTGGGTCTAAACATGATAAATCTGTATGCAATTTCTTATTTTCTATAAAACGAGATCCTAGAACTGGACAATACGATCCATTACCAGATTATAAACATTACACACATAAAAATACGGATTGGATTTAACACCGATTCAACACCGCTATAGATCTCCCTCGCGACCGTTTGCGCATGTAGTTAAATCAGACGGAGTTGAATTTTTACAGAGCTCATTCACTCTTTTTATAGTTATTATTATTTGTAACGGAGTTAAAAATATATGTTTAGGGAAATGCAGGTTTACTCCTTTATAGACATAAAATAATCTCCCCGCGTGTCAAACTTCCGCGTTCCGGAGTGCAAAAGTTCTTCTGTAGTAGTGAAATACATCCGTGGAGATGTTACGTAACTCCTTTATTAGTGTTAAAATTACCCTGTTGCGGGGTGCTTTTCTTTTATTGGCGAAATTATTCTTTCCCTAAAAGAGTTGTTTGTGTACGTAATGAAGTTAAATATGTACCAAATAGAGTTGTTTTTTTTTTTTCAGAGCGGTTCTTATCTTTATTAGGAATATGACGGGGATCAGTAAAAATCAAAAATACATTTTAACAATTTATTTTTCGAAAAAACTAACTAAGTACATATAATATAATTGGTAACTATATACATATCATTCGCACACTACTTCATAAAAAAAACACAAAAATCGACATGCATTCTGTATTAGGTACAATGCAGTGTCATACTCGGTATGAAGGTACCACAAATGCGGCAACAAACGTACTGCGCATTTGACTAGCCGGTATCTTCACAAGCTTTTTTCTATAGTACATTAGTAGTGTGCGTAACATTTTTATAAACTACAAAATTATAAAAGCATGTGAGCACAACGAATAAGTAATGTACATGCATACATATGTCTACGTATATACATACATATGTCGTAATATAAGTAAGTTACCTGTAGTATTAATTGTGTCGAAATTTACTACATCGTTGATAATTCTGACCCATTTTTTTATCCATTTGAAGTAATAATGCACTTACATATAATATATTAAATGTAATGGAAATGAAAAACTCACTCTCAACTGCACCCCGCAAACTTCGGAGTATAAGTGACGACCACAACACACTGCGAAGCAAACTGCAAACCGTCTTGGTGGCGACATGTTGACGCCTGTTGTTGTCAAACCGTAAGTTTTTGCCTTTACAGTATAAATCTTACCTTTTTGGAGATTATTCACTCCAAAACGGAGTTAGAAATCAATATTACACAGGGAATTAATGTTTACTTTTAGGAGTTTTATCACTCCGTCACAATGTTCAGTCATATCAACTCCAAAAAGTGTACTTTCTCTCATTTTGTCAGTTATTTCAACACCCTGCATGGTGTTAATTTTTATTTCTCAGCTCCAGTGAAAATTTTCACCATTTCGGATATAAACTATTTTCAACTCCGTGCTGTGTAGTTAAATTAACTCCGATATTACGTATATCAACAATTTTTAGCACACAATCAACTGATTTTCGGAGAAAAAATCACTCTTTTTTGTGTACAACTAACTACGTGCAAATTCTCTCCGTAAAAATTTTTATGTGTGTAACGGGAAATGCAGATATAGGGCCGGACAAATCACCTCATTGTCAGTAACTTCATCTACCATTCTTCTTTTTTTTTCTCTGCCTCTTTGTTGATAACGTTGTTTGCAGGAGGTCAATCTCCAATGACTTGTTTTCACATAAGTTTATCTGTGGTATGTTATGATTGCAAACAATTTGTAGTGCCTTGTTGTACACGTCGTCAAATGTTCTGGTCTTCTCCTTCATTTTGGTGGTAGCAAATTCGACAAACACTTGTTTGCAAATAAGTTTTTAAATAATACATGCTGTCAGTATGCTTACAAACTTCCGAAAACTTTAGCTTACTATTCTGTTTTCGAATCACACTTGTACGAATCTTCTATCATGGGCAAGAAAGACAATGGACTTATAAATATATTAACATCAGCGTGGTTAAAATGCCCAAATGTTGCTACTTTTATTTTTCTAGACCATCCTGTCTGGCCCATTTCCGTTGTTTAAGTTTTTCGTATCCCAGATGTTTTCCCACAAAAACGATATATACAGATATAAGTTTTTATACAAGTTTCTATATTCTGAAGCAAGTTAAAAAGAACATTGGCACCCTGGCCAGTCAACCACTGCCGGACGGTAGAAGTACAAGTCGACAGTGAATTAGATGGTGCCATAAGTTAGAGCAATTTGTACACACTATCTATATTGGGTTGGGTGGCAATGTACGAAATGTGATAAAAATCAGATTTTATCCAGCTGTGCCATGCCAGGCCAAGCTACAAACGCCCACACCTAGAACTAGAAAGGTGTTATTCGTTACACTCGATGGAATTGCACCAGTGTTGTATAGTATGACCCTGGGGCAAAATAGTAGTATCAAATCTCAGTCTTGAATAACCCGATCGAAATAAGTAACGTTTTCAGCAGCAATACATGTGCGAACCATACCATCGGTTAGATATTCCGGTACAAAATAAACAAATCATTATTTTATTATATTATTTTATTAAATCATTATGGACGTGAGAGTTGATCGGGAAATATTATGGTTAGTTCAAAATAGTAATTATAAAATTCTAATATATGTACCAGTAGACAGTTGCCTGTTCTGTCCCAAACTATCTTCATCACATTACGATTTTGTAAAAAACAAGTTATGTGCATTTTTTTATTCAATTTCCAAAAATAATGTAAAAGATAGCATTTCTTAAGTAAGCTAAAATTGAGGGGTCAACTTTGAACTTTTAAACTATAAAGCAAGAATTTACCAACTCTACTAATGCCAGCACTTTGCCACACTTTACCACTGTCCACAGTAATATATTACCAAAATTGGAATTCAGAGATTTTAAATGTGGAATGAAGCATACATAATCTCAAATGGTGGATCCAATACGGCAGCCAAAATGTTACAAAAACATATTGCATAAAAATGGATTCTTGCGGATTTCCGGAGTCGCTATTTCCGAGTTTGGAATTAAAAATGTTAACCTCAAAATTGCGGATTGCTACGCTGTGATTTCTGAAATCTTGTTTACAAATTTAGTAAAACAAATTCAAACCCCAAAATGGCAGCCAAAATATAAAATAAAACTGGTATACGCATGGCAAGTACTACCCGGGGGTTGTAGGCGTGCCGACTTTATTTATTATTATTAGGTATTGTTGTGGTGGAAAACAAATAAAATATTTAACATTTGTCACCAACAGATGGCAGTAAGTGAAAGCAATTTTAGTCAAATGTCGTCAGAACAAATTAATTTATTTTACCCTCAGCAAAGATTTTAAGCTGACTTGAATGCTAATGAATTCACAAAGCCCCCCGTAAACATTTCTCTTCCCCTGTCTGATCCTCTCCTCAACACTGTTCTCTTCCCCCTATTCCCATTAACGAAGGTACGCAAATTTGGTGCTAAAACACTAAAAACAATAAATTTTATCCAGCGTTTTTCCAAACGATTTTATATGAAATAATTTGGCGTCGATTTTATGCGTCTAGTTCGACAATATTTTAGAATAATGAGCAATTACAGTAAGTGGCAAAAGTTTGTAATAATATCAATGAAAATTAAATGTTTTATATTTTAAAAAATCACACACAATTTTAATTATCGAAAGACACATTAGCATATCAATGAATTTGACTGGCGTCATAGATATTATTTTTTAATTGCAACGTCATATTTTTCATTCTTATTTTGATAGATATTTTAATTGTGTTTATGATACAATAACTGTCTTACATCAGAAAATCTTCGATGAAAAGACAATTGAAAATTGTGATATTGATTGGTCTGGGAAATACAGGTTTTGTGAATGGAATGCGATTTAGAAATCTTTGACCTGTTGTTGTGTCTACGATGACGCCACTAGTTGCCACTACTCAATTTGCCTATGGCTCCAATTTAATTAACCTTCTAATTTACTTTTATTTACGGTAGCGTTAGTAATAATCTGGAAGCACCAGCCTCCAAATGAGTCTATTAACAAAGGCCTATTCATAGGTTCTTTCTTTGAAACTTTGTTGGAGAAAACAACCTTTATTTAAACCAAATACTTTTCTGAAGCTGGATTAATTATTAAAATGCAGAAAAAGTAAACAATTACTCTGTATACACAAATAAATTAAAAAGATGACTCACGCATTTACTTAAATATATCAACCATTAATCTAACATCCCAATTAAGCTACCAGAGAGACACAACAGACACAATTTAAATTACAATTATAATAGGTAACTTTGTCTTAAGACGCAAACCCCAACGATACACACACGTTTCTATAGGGGCTTTAAGAGCCTCATGCCCAACAAACTTTACTGGATCATAGCTGAAGGCAAATAGGAAGCGTCGTCTCTCCCAATAAGCACCGATTATTACAAACGTTAGTCGGTTTCATTCATACCCGCCCATGAGCCATTAGAAAAGTAAATTATTGCGATTCCAGTGTCTGTTATTTGAGTGTATTTAGTAGTGTGATGCATTATTTCCTTTTCTTTGCTTTCCTTCTCATGTCATCACATGTCGCCCTTTTTCCACCCTCTCCATAAAATCGTCTGTTTTTGAGATTTACGAATCGACATAAAACTGAACTGAATTATTCTGAAATGGGAAAATCCGTACCAACATAATTATTATTTTTAATGAAGAAATGAAGAAATTTAAAGGTGAAATACGTGTTTGCTTTTATTTTTGATGTGAACATAATTATAAATGTTTAGGTGTATAGCACCTGCGGGTTTTAAACAATAGGTACTTTCATGAACAACCATCACCATTTGCAAAGGATGTGCAAAGGGTGATGGTTAATTTTTATTTATATATTTCTGTAATATCATAAAATAAGTCTTTCTTTTGTAGCCGTAAATGGAATGACACCACCGTAAATGCACGTTCGTAACATTTACAGTTATTAATCCATTGCCACAGCCACAGCCTATCTGTATTTTATAAAAATTGTGCAATACGTGTTTCGGTATTTTTTAGCTACAGATACTTTTATAAACAACAAATCATTTGCCTTTTTCACACACGCTGGATTTTTTTTACAATATTGTAAAACACGTGTATTTGCAAAAGGCATTTAAATGCCGATTTTCAGAAAAATATACTTTAATACAAAATTCAATCCTATTTTTTGTTAATCCATTTTAATGGATTTTTGGAAAATGTTGAAATAAGGGTTTCTCTATTTTTAAAGCAGATTTAAATTGACAATTTGTACATCCGTAACATTTATGTTTATTGACAGGAATGTTTATGAAAACCATCATCCCCAATTTTTAGCTCTTCCTATCCGCATTTGATGAAACTGGTGAAATTTGTTCCTTTATTGTTTTCACGTTATCTGTAATGCCTAAACAATGATATACAAAACTCCAGCTTGGTTGAAATTTTTACAAAGTTTACCGCTTTTTTGTGTAATTTGATTGGTACAAGTTATAAATATCATTATCAATATATATATATATATATATATATATATATATATATATATATTTTTGTTTTATATCATGATGGCACATAAATCTCGCATTTAAAAAATAAATGCGGCTACATCGTTGTTGAGACGTGTGTTTCAAATAGTCACATCAAATACGTGATCGTATATTTCACCAATACGCAACCGATATACAAATTATTGTACATACGTGACATTATGCGCTCTACTTTATCAATAATTTAGTCGATATTCACAAATTTCCCTCTATTATGTTTAATATGCATTATTAACCTGCATATTTAGGACTGTATGGTTAAAATAACAGTATGTAAATTTGATCCCATAATTAACACAGTGGTTGCGGTTTGCAAATTCTATATGAAAATTATAATGTGCGCCGAGACAGCACTACCACCGCTTTATACGCTAATCTATTACCCACAAATGACAATGTGGGTACGAAGCTCATGTTTGTATAATCAGGGTAATTACGTCTATTGTGCAATAATATTGCCATGCATCATTTCATTATAACCGTTAGATCCGGAATCAGATAGACGGCAGATACGGCCAGACAGCCATCAAAATCTATCCGTTGAAAAATGTATACACATAAAAATACGGAGTTGGATTTAACACCGATTCAACACCGCTATCTATTTCCCTCACGGCCATTTGCGCATGTAGTTAAATCAGACGGAGTTGCATTATTATTTGCAACGGAGTTGGAAATATGTATTTTTCTACTTTGCATTCACAATGCACTCGTTGTAACACTGTTTTCGGTGTTACAATTAACAAATTGTAACATTGTTTCTAGTTTCTACTTTTTCTAACACATTGATATCAAATGCTACACATACCTAACCACAAACTGCCTTTTTAGAATCCATTGCAATCGCATAATCTCTATATTCTATACATATTTAAACATGCGTGTAGCATGCTATAGTATTGCCAAAAGGTTTGGGCTTTCTTAGTTTTGCTCTGTTCATCAAAATACGCCAGCATGACATTTTCGGTGATGTTTTGCGACTGGTAAGTTATAGTGCATCATTCTCATCAACTAAACATCAAATCCCCCTTTCTCCTACATCGTAGATATGATCGGGTTCAAATACTGCTGCGGGACTGATTATGCTCAATAAATAGTTTATTGAATATCAGCATGCACGTAGCAAACTATAGTACATCTAAAGTGTTGAGAATTTCCTAGTTTATGTAACATGTTCCTAGTTCGGTAACATTTTGGACGGATACCGTATTCTTTTTTGTTTGTCGGCAATACCGTATTCTTTATTTGTCCGTCGCTTCCAACTTCGTCTTAGTTCTAGTAGTGTGCAACTATTTGTACATGCCATCGCATGTAATTTTACTTAGTATCATTTATTCTAATAAACTACTTCACCGAAATTAGAATTTGGTTTCAATTATAAGTGCGTGTAAATGTCTAACCCTCAACGGCTACCTAGCGGAATTAGGTAGACACCGCTATTAAACGTTAAGCATTAAACAATTTTATAACAAGTTCTTGTTCTTTGAAGTAGCTAACTAATCAGTCACCGCCAAGCACTTTTATTGTGACTATTATAATTATTAGACACCATATTTAAGTTCACTTTTTAGGTTATGTTTCTATATCCCTACTCAAAGGGTGTCATACATTTTTATCACAGTAGCCGTTCTGAGTTAATAGTGTTGCCCCAAGCTCTATTGTGATCATAGTTGCGCCCCGTTTATTATTTGTGTGCCTGGATATGAAAAGGGACCAGTTGACCGAAATTGAGTTATGAGTGTTTTTACATAGAATAACTTATGACAAAGGTAGTCCAACATTTTAAGCCGATTACCATAAAGAGAAATTGAAAAAAAAAAATATTTAAGTTGCTGGTGCAAAAATTAAACTTTTGCGCTATGACGCTTCAAACTTTTGCAAAGTTTAAAAGTTAATAACTTCCCGCATATTTGGAAGTTACGCTGACTCCAACATTTTTGGAACAATTTCGATATTAGTTTCAAGATTTTTAGTAGAATTTATTATTTCATTATTCCGTTAAGGTATCTTCATCTCTCGAGTCTTAAGAAGACTTAAGCATTCTCGTAAGTGGTTTATGGGGTCCTCTGATTTCAAATCTAATTTACTTTTAGATTTTTAGAATTCAAACTGGCGGATCTAATATGGCGACCAAACATGTAATTAAGTAACTAGATATAAATATTCGTACGGACATACCGTACCCTTCCGGACTTACCGTAATGATTACTGAATGTAAAGTAAACGGTGATATCCAGGCGGGATGCAAATTTTAAATAAATCAAAAATTACAGCCACAACCTGGATTCGAACCAGGTAATTAATTATTATGTAATTAAGTGTCGGATTTATACAAAAATTAAATTAGGTGATATATGAAGGTTACGGATTCCTAATCTGTTGTCAGATGTATAAAATTAAAAATGGCGGATCCAATATGGCGACTAAACATGTAATTAACTGTCGGATTCAGAAGAAAACAAATATCTGAAGTTAGATGTTTATAATTCAAAATGGCACCGAGTGTAATCTGGTAACCATAATAAATTAACGTGAATTTGCAACTTTTGTCATCCTATTTCCTGTTACATAATTATGCAGCTGTCTGATTTCAACACTTATGTCAGTTAAAAATCCAAATTGGGAGTGTCAAATAAATCAGATAGTATCAAATTATTTTAAACGTTTAATGATAAGAAATAAACATAACTAGGGACACAAATATGGAAATACAATCATAATAAATTTATATAAAAAGTGCATTTTTTTAAAACTACGCTTTATAAACAAAATTACAATTTTTTAAAATTTTCCATTTTGTAAGTCATTTTATTTTTTCGAGCATTGTCGCCGGCAATCTGTCCACATACAAAATTTTAACTCGATTGGACATATTTTCCAAATTCAAAATCTTTTTCAAAATTTTAGAAAATTTTCCAAATTTTTTTATTGCTTTATGTCATTGTCACCGGAAATCCCGCCACAGGCAAAATTTCTACTCAAATGGTCAAATTTTCCAAATTTTGAATTTTTTTTCCAATTTTGGAAAAGTTTCCATATTTTTTTTATTGCTTGTTGTATTGTCACCGGAAATCTGTCCACATGCAAAATTTTAACTTGATTGGACACTGGGAAGTAGAAATAATATCGATTTCAAGACTTGTACAAATTCAAAATTTTTTTCAAAATTTTAGAAAATTTTCTTCATAATTTTAGAAAATTTTCCAAATTTTTTCATTGCTGTCATTGTCACCGGAAATCCGTCCACAGGCAAAATTTCAACTAATTTGGTCAAATTTTCCAAATTTTGAAATTTTTTTCCTATTTTGGAAAAGTTTCCATATTTTTTTTATTGCTTCTTGTATTGTCACCGGAAATCTGTAGACATGCAAAATTTTAGCTTGATTGGACACTGGGAAGTAGAAATAATATCGATTACAAGATTTGTACATAACAAACAGACAAACAATCAAATCGACAAACAAACAAACAAAAAGTGAAGTTAATATAAGCGTAGTATTTGTCCCGGAATATTATATAACTTTGTAATTATATTTTATACAAACAAGTTTATAAACTGCTATCATACAGATATTTGTTTCTGCCACTGTATGCGGCAACACCGTAATGCGCTAGAGCGTAGCGTGATAGCGACAACTGGTCCCTTTTTCGTTCGCAATAAAAACGCATTTTTTCATGCTTTTCCAACCGCAGACGGGTTTCAGACGAACACATCTGATAAAATACACAATAATGAGCGTAATTAGCCAATAAAACAAAAATGTGTATTTTGCACCAGTTTAACTTTATTTGCGATTATCTGCGTAACTAGAAACGGACAACTGGTCCCTTTTCACATCTACGCACACATTTATTAAAACTTGTAGGAAAAAGTAAAGTAAAATTATCCACAAAAAGATTTTGTCATGATTTTATCCCAACATTACGAAGTTGACAGTTTACTACAGTACCAACAGTACTACAACCGGTACCCGCAAAATACCCTAGATTCTAGATATAGTTTATTTCACTACAAGTGGCCAGTAACCCGCTGACATAATGCGCAAACGTTCCTACTCAATGCGTAGAATGAAATAAAGAAGATTGCTATTTCATTCTAACACACGTCAATGCGTATAAAAACATTTGCGCGTTCTGTCAGCGGCTTACTGCCACTTGTCGTGAAATAAACTCTATGTAACCACAATTTCTTAATTTATATAAAATTAATGACGTAAAGTAGAGAAAATGAAAATTAAAACTATAAGACGTATTGGCGCACTCGTTCCATTTGGGCACCCCTCACTACTTTCGTCGTGCCCAAAACAACTCGTGCGCCAATTTGACGTCTTATAAAACTTGTATAATAATATACTATTATGGAATTGCAGTTACACTCCTTTGTGAATATGAAATACAAGGTTTCCGTTTTTTCCGGTGTTTGGCAGCCGTCCAGATTGGTCCAGAATCGTAATGCAAACCTTTAGCAGATGGTGGTGGAAGCAGCGATTTATTCAATCGACTGCTGAGGACTGCTAAACGGCAATAGCCAGTGCCTGAAACAAGCTGAAACATGGTAGTGTGTCGGAAGCTTTATCTTCAGAACAACACCGCGGGCCCTACTTAAGCCAGCTACAAACGTAACGATAAACTGCAACTATTTAACTGTGCAGACCGTACTGTGCATATTTTTCCAACGTCTGTAGGGCAAATCGTAACGATTTATCTGTACGATTTACCAATCACACGATTCCTAAAACATTTCCTGAAAAAAAAATATCTACAAATGAATGCTGGGCTAATAACTTAAAATTATTTCAGAAATTCCAATGCAAGTTAGGTATTCATGCCATTATTGCTAAAAAAACACTCAATTTCAAAGTAGCTATCCATCAAGGTGTACATCTCAACAAAACGCCCTCTAATTTCCGAGAAACTGATAATAATACTTTGGCGAGTAACTAGCCTTCTACAGTTAACTCGATCGAAACACACAAAATACAGACTGTTGTTCCATGTCTTCCAACTCCTATCTGTCCCAAATGTTATTTTGGCAATTCATGAATGAAACCCACCTACCCGCGACATCGTGCGCATGCGTATCGGTTCGTCTCAAAGCTGTCATTTTGACACGTGTTTTCTTTTCCGAGTTAAGTCGAACTTTTAAAATGGATCTCTATTCAATTGACGGATGAGAATGCAAAGGGGATAAACACATATGGTTTCCTATGGTCTTTAGCCACTTTTCATGTTGACTCCTTCAACTTCTGAGTATGGTTACATACTATGTATTTAGGGATAAGTAGTGTTACCACCCACAATACTGGGTAGGTGTGGTTAGCCGAGCGGTTAGCTAATCAGTAAATCATATCTATCGAACGGTCAACGGCATTTTTCTCTCAATCAAAAAACATAAATTTATCAAACAACAGACCCGATAAGAGTTGGACAATTTCCACCAAAATATTCAATACAATGTCAACTTAAGACCCTACCAGATATTTTCTGCGATCGGGACTGGTAAATCCAAAATTTAGACACCGCTTAACGATCACCAGAACGTCACAAACGAAAGATACTAAAACACTCAAAATCCCTCCCCCACATTTGAGACTAAACCAAACTACAACCACCCCCACGATGGGCCCACGGCCCCCACTGACACAAAACCACTACTTGTACTTGTCTCCCAAGAATTTAAAAAGGGATCAAAGGGATCAAAAGGTGAAGCCCATCTTTCTCCAATCTGAATCAAAACGTGACGAACGTGACTGAATTTTTTGACTGAGTTTTTCCCACTCCCGAGAACTTTTCCTGAGCAGGGCTTCAAAACGACAACATGGAGCCATAAATCAATAACCTGCTCTCCTGATATTTCTTTCAAGTGTCGGCCATCAAGGTTGGCGACCAATGAATGATCATGTGTAACATGCCCATGAAAATTCGGCTGATGCAGCAGTGGAGCAGTCCCACGATCTATGGAACAAAGGCCCATTAAGCCAGTTCTACGAACGCTATCAAGTAAAATACACCAGGTCTTAATTTCATAACATATACCCAACCATAACAAAGACCCCTATTGAAAATGCCATAACTGTAAATAACCTAGACACGAGATTTACAAACCAGTCCCAAACATCCGCTGATAATTAACCCGTATTAAACTACAGCTGTGTCCATTCGTACGATTCTTAATTATTAGACTCTTAGAAATAATTATTACTAACAAATACCAAGCGTCTAATTTCCCATACTTTATAATAATCCGTAACCCGGGTGGTTGCAGTAGGAAATGTTGCTGAAGCTCAAAAAATATACCATTGTCGCTTCCGGGATAGGCGTGTTCTGTCGTTAGTGGGACTACGTACAGACGTATGGCAGAAAATGTACTGTTCGTACGACACATAAGCCTGGTGCAGTCAGGAGACCAAATGATGAGAAGATGGCGCGATGGACATTCTAATATTGTTCGAAGAAAATTCAACAATTAGCACGAATAAAATAGCTTTGCAGTTTGCTGTGTCACAGTGATAGGTCGCCCGGAGCAGAGCTATGTTTCGTTGTACAGTGCCAGTTTGTGCCATACGTCTGTACGTAGCCCAATACTCAATGAGCTTCAGCAGCAATTCCATCACAGTGCCCGTAAATAAATAGTATGTCAGCATTTGAATAAAGAACCATTTTAAAACTTTAATGATCGATTAGATCGTGAAGAAGTTGACAGCTAAGACTTAACAGGGAAATCGAAAACAATTGTAACAAAATAATAGTTTTGATACGAACACGTGAGCAAGAGCACGGCTTGTTGTCGTGGGTAGGTGTGAGACATAGAAGAATTGTCAAAATAACATTTGGGACTGTTAGTAGTTGGAAGACGTGGAACAACATTCTGTTTGGTGTGTATTTCGATCAAGATTTGGCGGTCACAGATGCTTTACCGGACTAGGGAGCACGTTTGGGTTTGCTTTTGTGGATACAACATTGATTTCAGCAATTATAAACAAAATCCAATCAGCAGCAACAGGGACCGATGACTTAAATATTAAATTTCTTAAAATGTGTTGTCCGACTGTTATACCAATCATCACCCATATAATTAATTGTTGTTTTGAGCAATGTGTTTTCCCTAGTGCTTGGAAAACTGCTTTAGTGACCCAACTCCCAAAAAAAAAATCCTACTAACCTCGAAGATTTACGCCCAATTAGCATTCTAACAACACTGTCAAAGATTGCTGAGAAGTGCATGGCCGAACAAATTCGTAATTTTTTGAATGAGCATGGCATGTTGCTTCCCATGCAGTCCGGTTTTAGACCATCATTTAGTTGCACCACGGCCATGCTAAATGTGACGGACGATTTAATTCAGGCGAGAGACAGAAATCAATGTGCAGTACTTGTTCTACTGGATTAAAGTAAAGCTTTTGATAGAGTTAATCATAAGATGCTTTTGGCTATGTTACATTATCTTTCATTCTCCGATGAAGCAATTGCTCTCATTTCGAGTTACCTACTGAACAGAACCCAAAAAGTAGCTCTCGACGGAGAATTCTGAGGCTGCGGCCATAGAATCTGGAGTGCCCCAGGGCTCAATACTTGGTCCACTATTATTTTCTCTTTACACGTCGCAAATTCCTAATCAAATAAACCATTGCTCTATTCATATGTATGCGGACGATACGCAACTGTACTTAACTTTCAACAAAGACGACGTTGTAACGGCTTGTAGTAGAATCAACTCGGAGTTGAAAAATCTCTGCGAATACTCAAATAAAATGTCTCTTTCATTGAATCCCGCGAAATCTAAAGTGCTTACTTTCGGCAACGTCAATGCTAACGAGGTATTAGTTTTCTTGAATGGTGAAAAGTTGGATATATCAACAGAAGCAAAAAAATCTCGGTATAACTTTGGATTCATCATTTCGCTTTGAAAGCCATGTAGGAGAATGTATCAAAAAATCTTTTAATGCGTTGAGAAGTATTTATCCGCATCGGCACTTTTGCTTTTGTGCTTTCATATTTTAATTATGCTGATTCCGTGTATGGTCTATGTATAACTAAGGCAACTTCTCACCGTATTCAACGAGTACAGAACAGCTGTTTGAGGTTCATGCACGGAGTACGTAAGTATGAGAGAATATCCTATACTTTAAGCGTCTCTAATTGGTTAAATATGAAAAATAGAAGAGACTTCCACTTCAGATGTCTATGTCATAAAATAATATTAAGTAAAACTCCTGCCTACTTGTACAACAGAATCTCCTTCAGGACCGATGTTCATCATTTAAATCTAAGGTACAAAAATACAGTGTCCATAACAGCTCACTCCACAGCTTTATTTGCGCGTTCATTTTCTAGCAACATTGCTAATCAATACAATAGTCCTGATAGCCTGAAGGTACTATCTCTGCAATCATTTAAGAGGAATGTCCGGTGTGTCATGCAGTCATTGCAGAATGTGTCTTACGTGTGAGCATCTTGTGAGCCCGCTCTGTGTGTGACTTGTTTGGTGTAACTGATGCACGCGCAAAAAAGAAGAAAAATAGAATCTCTAGTATTACTTTATTTATATAATTTTTGTTTATTTCGTTTTTCTAATTTAGTCTTATTATATTTTTGTTTCAGGATATTATGTTTCTTTGCAATCTATTTATTTTGTCGTTCTAATTTTAGGATCATTTCAGTTTATATTTCAATCTATATACTTTATTTATTTTTGTTTTTGTTTTCATTTGGTATAGGGATTTTAGGGTTTAGCTTAGGGGGGTTGAGTAGAACAGTTGACGTTGAAAGACGTCAACGTCGACGTCAAAAAAGACGTCGTTTTGTTGTTTTTTATCTTTTCTTTCTTCAATAAAGGATTTATTATTACTATTATTATTATTATTAAGTTAACTGTAGGACACTACTTACTCGCTCAAGCATTATTATCTCTTTTTCGGAAATTAGAAGGCGTTTTGTTGAGATTTATACCTCGATGGATAGCTACTGAAACAGAGTTGATTTTACTACCAAGTGCCTATCAAATATATAATAATTTTTTTTCACAATAATGGCATGAATGCGTAAGTCGCATTTGAATTTCTGAAATATTTTTTTTTAGTTTTTAGCCCACAATTAATTTTTAGATGATTTTGTTGCGAAAATGTTGATTTATGAACATTTATTTCAACTTCAAGTTAGACATAAAAAGCTGGAACAATATTAATAATTCTTTTGTCTGTCCATGACAAAATGCGTTTTCTTCAAAAACCGCAAGAATTAAAATATCTCAAAAACTGTTAACTTTTGGATCATGCATTTGGGGTCAAATATCTTGCAAATGACCTCTACTATAACGTGTTTAAAAGGCCAATAATCCTGTATAAGTAGTGTGCTTATCATCTTTTATAAACTAAACATTATTACAATGCACATGAAATGTACAAAATTATAAATCATATGAGCACCACCAATGAGTAATGTACATGCATATGTACGCAATATGTCATATAAATAACTTACCTGTGTAGTAATGCGATGAAATCTACCACCTCATTTACAATTATCACCAAATTTTTTGTTGTTTCCGTATTTAACGTGTATTTAACTAAAGTGCTTATAATATATTAAAACTTTTTGAATACCAAACTCACTCAATTGCAGCCTACAAAGTCAGGAGCACAAGTGACCACAACACACGTACCGACCGAACTGTGAAGCGAACCGACTTAGTGACGACATTATGGCGCCTATTGTAGCCAAGGGCACAATTTTTTCCTTTACGGCACAAATCATACCATTTTTGGAAATTATTCACTCCAACACGGAGTTAGAAATTAATATCACTCCGTCACAATGTTCAGTCATATCAACACCAAAACATGTACTGATGTGAAAAATTTCACCGTTTCGGATATTAACTATTTTCAGTTCCCTGCATGTAGTTAAATTATCTCCGATATTAATAAAATAAACTATTTTTAGCATACTATAAATTGATTTTCGGAAACAAATTCCTCCCCTTTGTGTGTATGACTAACTCCGTGTAAATTCTCGCCGTTAAATTTGTATGTGTGTACGGTATATATGTAGAAAATAATGTGGAGAGAAAGCATTGATTAATGTGTCTAAGCCAGTCACACCGAAAAATGTCTAACTAGGCTACT
Source organism: Aphodius sticticus (assembly GCA_963966075.1). Lineage (NCBI taxonomy): Eukaryota > Metazoa > Arthropoda > Insecta > Coleoptera > Scarabaeidae > Aphodius > Aphodius sticticus. Next base: position 72,553,416 of record OZ014506.1, on the reverse strand, counting down.
TTAGTTAATTAAAATTTGTTGTGTCAGTAACAGGGTTTGCAACATCATCGTTATGATCGGAAGACATCGGTTTATGCGACCATTCTTTGGGCTTCGTGGTTTCAGTCAAATTGTTCAGGTTAATTAAAGTTAATCGAAATGTTTACGAAATTCTACCTTCCATCATTCTTTATAAGGGGTGGGCAATAAAACGGAAAAATTACAAGGTAGATACTGTAAAGGCATTGACACATTTTTAAAATAAAAGCTGAAAGATGTCGTCCATTCCTCAACCAGGGATCTCAATCAAGTTATGATATTACGAGCTATCTGCAATGGATTTGCAGTCACTTCTACTCGAATTCTCTATTTCAGATCCGTGATTGACCCCCGTGGATTATTATCAAAATGAGTTATTCGCTCTGCGAAGCCAATCCTGCATATGTTTCTTCGTTGAGTATGTTGTTGGTATTTTTTCAACCTTACGGCTGTGGTAAAAAGCATTGTCCATAACAATCACTGCGTTATCTGGCAATTTTGGTAATAAAGCATTGAACCAGTTTTTAAATACATCCGCATTCATTTCTTCATGGTAATCTGCTGTTTTTTACCTTCAAATACCAACAATCCTCCATCAACAAAACCAGCTTTTGATCCAACATGTAAAATGATGAGTTTTCCTTTTCCGGATGGATTTTTGAGTCCCGTACTGTATCCTTCGAGAAAGGCCTGTTTCTTATCTTGAATAGCCATACCTTCTCCTTTGTGGGACCTTCATTTAGTCACGTCTCATCTAAATATTAAATTGGCCGTCCTTCTCGTCGAAAATCCTTAATGGCTCTTAAATACTTGCCTCGCTATACAATTATATCGTCACGTTCCAGTAGAATGCTCTTGTGGTTTCTCTTTGTAAATCTGTAACAAAATATAAATTATAAAAAGATTGCTGGTGGGCATACCAGTATGAGGCCACGCTCATTCGTGTTTGTAGCACGACTCCTTCGTGTCTGTACACACTTGAAATTAATGTTCTTCATATTGGTATAAAGTGACGAACGAGACATTGTTGGAAGTTCTGGATGACTTAATTTCGTTCAAAACTTTGTCCAACGTCGAAATTTCATTTTTATAAAAAAAAGCCATGTATTATTCGCCGTATAGCATTGTTCTCAATGTCATCAACATTAGTTGCCGCTGACGGTCTGCCTCCCCCACTTCTGGGCCTGCGAACCTCTCCGGCCTCCTTGTACTCTTTTATTACGCGGTACACAGTGGATCTTGCTACCCCTATAGATAAAACAAAATAAAACTGTGTAATTTGGATTGATATTTTAAAGACAATACAAATCAAATCAATATTTAATGAAACCTGTGATGAAACCAAAAAGGTTCAGGTACTACAAAGTATTGCAATATAATAATTGTAAATTAATTGACTTACCCATTGTATCCACAATTTTAGCGATCACAGCGACTTTTTTCGTTTGGGGTTCGTTAGTTACAATCTGTTTGTACAGATTTAAAATACTTTGCTTTTCAGCTAAGGTTAAGTGACCCATTTCTAACATTTTACGCTTTTTCGGGGGCAAAACTTGCACTGAACTTGTACTTGGCACAGAATCCATATTTAGTTCTTGTACGAGGTGGTGATAAAATTGAACTGAAGTCGCGAATAACACACAAAACATTAGATAACAGGTACCCATGTTTGTTTATGGTTTGTTTACCTGGTACCTAACCTAACGGGATTTCAAAGTGCGCGCGATAGCGTAAATTTGCCCGGTGTAAAACCGTCTGGGATTCAGCCAATCACAAGCGAGGTCTTCCTAGTAAAATGTTTGAAAAGTTCCTCCTAGTTATTAAGTGGACTATAGATATACGCTATACGCTACACTATAGCGTAGCGTATATCTATTCTGTGCTTCTATGTACCGTCTCGTTTTCAAGATTGATCAGGAACTCCTGGTTACACAGGTAATCGCTATAACTTCCCTATACACCTTATTTATAATTAACACATGCCACGGCGGCTGAGATTTTTTCCGTTCTTTTCTATTCTATTCTCCTGTTCCGGATTAGCCATGGGCTGCTGAGTTATTTGCTTTTAGCCCTTTTAATTTTATTAAATGAATAATATGTTATAAATAATATTATATTATATTTTGAATTGATGTTATCTATATAGTATTGGAACTTCCTATCTTTTTATTTTCCTACACTTCAATATTGACAGACAGCAACAACTAGCTTATTATTTTAATGTTCAACACAATGCATCGAATAAATGAGTAAAATTTACGAATCTTTTTATGTTTCAGATAAAGCTGAAAAAGACCCTGTGAGCATTAGGTATGTATTTTTCTGCTTCGTTAAGCGTAACAATTTGCCACGCATATCTACCCCTTTTTCATATTTAAATTTAAAGTCCAACAAACCGTTAAAACAAATGGCTATATAAATATAAATAATATTCGTGTTTTACATCTGTAGATTTTATCGTACAAACATACTTATGATATAAAATACCTATTATAGTCAAGTGGGTTTTCAAATTTATACTATGTAAGCCACTATGAAATACGAAGAACGTGTTACCTTACCAACAAAAAAAGTAAATACAACAAAAAATTTACTACTTGGCAGCACAAAACCTTACTGTAGAGTCTAGAGTCAAGAGCAGTGGTCTAACTTACCCATAAAACGAGAAAACAATATATTGCCTACTCATACCTTATATATATATATATATATATATATATATATATATATATATATATATGATGAGACAAATTTTGATGATGATGAGGCAAATTTTGGTGTGCACTACAAATATAGAAACGTATAATAGATATGTGGGGGTATAAAAATACCTGGAAAGCAAAAAAAGTAACAAAGAAATAAAAAAAAATTAAAGATGACAGAAAGCCATCACAGGGGGCGGGTGGGGTTGTTGGTTAGCGCGCCTGCACTATGGTTGACCTTATTTTTCGACCACCAATTTTTTTTCATACCACCCTCTAGATTTGTTCTGGTCTTTATAAAAATAAATCCTGCAAAAAAAGCTCAATTGGATAATGGGAATGGGTGCCACAATCGACTTGAAGTTTGAAAATTTTATTGTATATTTATACGTATAACACTTATTTAACATTTTAAATAAGAAAATTATTGTTATGATATAAATGTATTGTCCTTTGGTTGTCTAATCACAATATTTAATTAAACACTAAATAATGTCTACCAGACTTTTTTATTTGGATTTTTTTAAATTGGTAGGCAAATTTGTTGTTTTTGAAAAAATAATTATAATTAAACATTTCAAATTGCTATAGGCATTGCAAGTTCGGACTTGGTTTTGCATGTGTGACGTATTACTTTGTGCAACGCGACGTACGTATATAAAACGTTCATGCGAATAGTTTTGTTTTTAGTTACTTCCCAGTTCCCAGTGATTCCCGGTCTTATTAGATTTGTTCGAGCAGCAGTAAAAACAATTGGGTATTCTTCTACGCATGTTCAATGGAGGTTTTGTAAGGGCAAACCGCAGGCGGAGTGGCCGGTGGTAAGGCGTTTGTCTTGCACTCCACAGGCTTGCAACTCCACAGGTTTGAATCCCTGGGATTTTTCTTCATGCCACCCTCTAGATTTATTCAAGTCTTTATAAAAATTAATTCTGGCAAAAAAAACTCAATTAGATAACGGGAAGGGGTGCCACAATCGACTTAAAGTTTGAAAATGTCTGCATTTTTTTTCCAATTTGACGTATAAATCTTACTTAACATTTTAAACAAGTAAGTTATTGTTATGATATAAAAGAGTCATCCTTTGGTTATCTAATAACAATATTTACTTAAACATTAAATAATTTATACGATACTTTAGAATTTTACAATGCCGCGTTGCCGAACGACGCCGTCTATATAGCGTATCGTACGTTAGAACAAAACATGGAAAATAAGTTTTCGATTTGAATTGTCTCCACAACATTTACTAAATTGTTTTACTTGTTGCATTCGTATTCATAATGCCAAAACATATGCGAAACAAAAATGTAATAATTATTATCAGAAAATAATTCAAGACTTACTTACGACTTCTTACTGTTTAGCCATAAATGGTTAAATTTTTCTATTCTGGTTGCGTTGAGTGAAGTGCGTTATGTCGGAAATTAAGGAGATCGGAAAATAAGTTATCTGATATTTTCATTTTTTGCTCGACTTATAAATCACTACATTGAAGCGTGGAATGGCATCCCACTGGCTGCAATAACGCCACGACTTAACTTAAATTTTATAAAAAAGATTACAGAATATGAAAGAAAAAACATGAATGCAATTTATATCAGTAACTAACTGCAAAATATAAAAATATTCTAAATCTTCACATTGAGTGAAGATATACAGGCTGTCTCACGGAACTGGTACATTAGAAGTTTCTCATGTTCTACTATTTCTGGAAACTTGAAATTTTGGAACTAGAATTTACTCGATCTGAGCTCTTCAGCTAAAATATTCTCAAGTTAACTGTCATGTCCGGTCACCGGAAGTCGCTATCGACTTTGTTATTTTAAATGGAATGATATAATTTTTATTTTATTTTTAGTTTTTACGTATCAAAACACATCATTTTTGATAATGTTTCCCTATACCTAAATATCACCATTTTTGAGTTTTTTTGATTTTACTATTTGTTTGGTAATTTTCCCGGTTACGTTTAAAATGGAATATCTCGGTTATTATTGAAACTAGAAGTTTCATGATTGGTGGTCGAAAACTAGAAACATAACCAAATAAGATTAGTTCATCATGATATCTTATACAGGGTGATCAAAATTTACAACACAATAATTGCATTTTTCAACGTAAAAAACTAATTTATTTCAAATGGAACACCCTGTATACTGATAAGGCATTCGATAGGAAATCGTATTCCCTATCAATCAATATTAGGATTCCCTATATCTATCTTTAATAGTTTTTGAGATATTGTCAGTACCTATAAAAGAATGCAAACTAAATACAAAACGATTTATTCTTTATTTATAGGTATGTAACAACTTTGGAACAGCAGGAAAACAGAAAAATATTGAAAAGGTTTCTTAAAATAAAAATAATAGATTTGGGATATATAACTTAAATTAAAACTTAATTATGTTGTTCGAAATACTGCCCGTTCTGCTCCAAACATTTTAAAACACTTCGCTGTACTACGGTCATCGTCGCTCTTCGGATGTCGCTGAAGTCCATTAATGGCGGCTACTACTCTGTTAGTCAATTCTTCTCGAGTATTAACTGGTGTGGAATAGACCTGACTTTTCACATGACCCCAGAAATAAAAGTCTAATGGTGTTAAATCTGATGAGCTTGGTGGCCACCGCCAGGGTCTCCTATTTCCGAACCACCTACCGTCACCTGATTGAGTTGAATGGATACCACATGCGAAGAATGTGCCGGTGCACCGTCCATTTGATAAAAGCAGTCGCGTAAAATATTGAGGGAAAGAGTATCGCAAAAATTGTTCACACATCCACGCAAAATTTCGAAATATCTATCACTATTTAAATTTTCGTTGTAAATTTCGTATGTAATTTCGTCCTCATTATTAAATGGGAGTATTTAAAATGGATTTAAAGAAAAAGTAACAATATCTCAAAAACTATTAAAGATAGATATAAGTAACTGTAATATTGATTGATAGGGAATAAATTTATCGGTATACAGGCTGTTCCCTTTGAAAAAAATTAGTTTTTTACGTTTGAAAATTCAATTATTGTGTGGTAAATTTTGAACACCCTGTATAAGATATCATGATGAACTAAACATCGTCGTACTTGGCTATGTTTCTAGTTTTGGACTATCAATCATCAAACTTCTAATTTCAATAATAACCGATATATTCAGTTTTAAACGTCACCGCGAAAATCACCAAAAAATTAGTAAAATCCAAAAAACTCAAAAATGGTGTTATTTAGGTATAGGGAACTCTTATTAAAAATGATGTATTTTGATACGTCAATATTCAATATTAATACCGAACTAAGTATTAAAAACATAAATATTAAGTTATATATATATATATACAGGGTGAGTCACTAGAGTCGCGGTGGTAGATATAGCAATTATCTTTAGAGTTGGAAAAAAATATTTAATACAAAAGTTGTTTGGCATATCATTTTCTACAACGTAAAATTATTTTCATTTATACTGGGTGTTGCATTTAGGCGTAGCAGAAAATAAATTAACTTTTTTAAATGGAATGCCCTGTATATTATAACATATTATGATTGCGAAGAAAATTGTCTTACTAATTGTATCAGGTGATATTGACGTAAAGCTAATAGTTTCTGCAATATTCAATTTTTTATTAAAAAAATGGCCGTTACAGGCCTTTTCCGAAAACTACGTAATAGCGTCATTTTTGCAGATATTTTCTTACAACTTTGTCAGAAAATAACCAATACTAATAGGGAGGTGATAGTGCCCAAAGAAATTTGATGCGCTATACAGGGTGTTCCTAGCACCTAATCAATTTTGATATTTTTCAAATGGCTTTTTCTTGAGTTTTTTAAATGGAACGCCCTGTATATTATTTGCTGGTAGCATTTCCCATTAAGTTGCCTTTAATTTATATTAAGTGTGGCATATACATATTTGTACCCGTTTTCGTGATATTTGGAATTTAAAGAAAATGTGTAATAAAGTATACCAATACAGTGCTTTAATATTACACCCTGTATAATTGAGTTAGTTTTTTTCATGTATTTTGTTATAATATAAATAAATTATAAATGTTGGTAAAGTTAAAGATGCTATTTTTTATAAAGATACATTTAAATAGCAGAGTTACGCTAATATTTTAAGTTAGCTTAGATTTACTTAACCTCGTTATCATGGAAACAAAAACAAATAACGGACGTGTAGTTATTGCTGTCAACAGACTTAATATAGCTAACCAACATTTGTAATCTCTGTTAACGATGAATTTTAATTATACTAAAGAGGAACTGATAAATATTATTTACATCTATGGAGAAGCCGGCAAAAACGCTCTACTGGCCTCAAGAATTTACGCTCAGCGATATCCCGAAAGACGGCATCCCGATGCAAGAACAATTAATAGAGTTCTGGAACGTTTTGAATCAACAGGTACTATTACTTACAAAAAAAGAAAAAGAACAAAAGCGGCGACACATGAAGAGAATGAATTTCTGGTAGTTGCTAGTGTGGTAGAAAATCCATACTCAAGCACTAGACAAATAAGAAGTCAAGGAATAACCCAATCATCTGTGTCCAGAATAATACGGCGACACAAGTATCATCCATATCATGTGCAACATGTACAGGAATTGAGCGAAAACGATTTAGAAAAGAGATTAAATTTTTGTAATTGGGCAGCTGCTAAAATTCAACAACAAGCAAATTTTTTTGACTTTGTTCTTTTTACTGATGAAGCTACGTTTCATAAAAATGCGTATGTTAACCAACATAACTTCCATTTTTATGCAACAGAAAATCCTCGCGTTATCAGGCCTTTGGACCATCAACATAGATGGTCACTCAATGTCTGGGGTGGAATAGTAGGTACAATTTGCTAGGGCCTTACTTTTTTGAGGGTTCCGTAAATGGTCAAAGGTACTTACATTTTCTTAACAACCATCTACATGAATATTTCGATGATTTGCCGCTTAATATTCGCCAAAACTTAATTTTCCATCACGACGGAGCCCCACCCCACTTTAGTCTGAACGTAAGACAATTTTTGAACAACCAATACCCCAACAAATGGATCGGAAGAGGAGGCCCTACGTTATGACCGCCAAGATCTCCTGATCTAAATAAGTTGGATTTTTTTTTGTGGTGTCATGTTAAGGAATTAGTATACCAGACACCACCTACCACACAAGACGATATGAAGATTAGAATAAGAAATGTTTTTGCTGACATCAGAGAAAATAAGAGAGAGATGTTAAGAAATACTTCGAGATCTTTTACCCATCGGATTAATGCTTGTAGAAGACAAAATGGAGGGCATTTTGAACACCTACCAAATCAATAACTACTTGTTGTTTTATCTTTAATTGTTATAGTTTTTTATTAGTTTTATGTTAATGCTTATCAAGTTTAAAAAATAGTTTAATAAATGTTATTAGTTGTGGTTTCTCTTAATTACTTGTTTTTATTTAATTTTTAGTTGTCTCAAATTATATTAATTTTTCATATTGAGTAACTAAATGGTAATTCCATGTACTTTTCAATTTATTTTGAGCAATTCTGTCAGTTTTTTAATTCAACAAAAGTATTTTTTTCCTTTCTATGTTCTCTTTACATAAAAAAAATCATTAAAAAAGAACCATGTTATGCAGGGTGTAATATTAAAGCACTGTATTGGTATAGTTTATTACACATTTTCTTTAAATTCCAAATATCACGAAAACGGGTACAAATATGTATATGCCACACTTAATATAAATTAAAGGCAACTTAATGGGAAATGCAACCAGCAAATAATATACAGGGCGTTCAATTTAAAAAACTCAAGAAAAAGCCATTTGAAAAATATCAAAATTGATTAGGTGCTAGGAACACCCTGTATAGCGCATGAAATTTCTTTGGGCACTATCACCTCCCTATTAGTATTGGTTATTTTCTGACAAAGTTGTAAGAAAATATCTGCAAAAATGACGCTATTACGTAGTTTTCGGAAAAGGCCTGCAACGGCAATTTTTTTAATAAAAAATTGAATATTCCAGAAACTATTAGCTTTACGTCAATATCACCCGATACAATTAGTAAGACAATTTTCTTCGCAATCATAATATGTTATAATATACAGGGCATTCCATTTAAAAAAGTTAATTTATTTTCTGCTACGCCTAAATGCAACACCCAGTATAAATGAAAATAATTTTACGTTGTAAAAAATGATATGCCAAACAACTTTTGTATTAAATATTTTTTTCCATCTCTAAAGATAATTGCTATATCTACCACCGCGACTCTAGTGACTCACCCTGTATATATATATATATATATATATATATATATCTCAGTGTCCAATAGATATCATGATAAGGTCAGTTAGACGGCAACCCTCACTGTTACTCTCCTTTGAAATGACGAATTAAATCTATTCCTTGTCACAGGCCTCGGTAGCTTAGCGGTAGAGCAATACCCCGGCAAGGCAGAAGACCCCCCCCCCGGGCTCGGTTCGATTCTGGGCTGAGACCGTATCTTTTAATTAATTTTAAATTTACTTCTCACCTGCTTTCCCTTTCGTCATTATTCCATATATACCTTATATTCAAACCGACTAAAACTAGATTTCTACTTTCCAATAGCAAGATTTGCGATAAACTTGACATATCCGTGAACCAATTTCCATCAGTGTCCAATAGATGTCATGATAAGGTCAGTTAGACGGCAACCCTCACTGTTGCTCTCCTTTGAAATGAACAATTAAATCTATTCCTTGTCACAGGCCTCGGTAGCTTAGCGGTAAAGCAATGCCCCTGCAAGGCGGAAGACTCCGGTTCGATTCCGGGCTGAGACCGTATCTTTTAATTCATTTTAAATTTACTTCTCACCTGGTTTCTCTATGACTAAAACTAGCGTCGAAATGTCAGATAATAAGGAAAAAGAACAACTTGCTAAGAGAACCGCTTCCTTCAACTAGTTAAATCATAGAGTAGTTTATACCAACTAGTTATGTTAGTAAACATTTTTGTTCTAAGATTGTTTCCCAAAAACAAAATCACAATTATTCATTTTGTATACCTAAGAAAACCACCACTGAGCATTATGTGTACGAGAACATGATTAATTATGTAAATTATTACGAAACTTTCCACTGAAAACCGAATAGGGTTCCAATGTGTGAAATTCAATCTCGCTTACATAATACGGGGATGGTAGGTCCGGGTACTGTGAACCTCTTATCGTTATGGGATTTGACGTCGTACCTATATATTTCACTAAGCCTACGATGACACAGCATAATCCAGATACAGTTACGATTATAGCAGCCCATGTCGAAGTATCCCATTAGCAAAATGTTCTGTGTAAAATTCTGCATCCACATTACCTACTATATCAAAAACTTTTCTTTGAAGATAAGGCTTTCCAGAAATAGCATAAATAGAATCCAAAGCAGATTTCCTCACGTGCCGTTTTACCGATATTGATTATTTTTTGTTTGCTTGTGAGTTGATTCATCAACAGCAAAGCCGAAAAGCAGACATTTTTATTCGAGGTACTTTCTTTGTAGTAATTGCACTGAGGAGCAGTGATCCCGCGGCACTGGGTTTAAGACCACACTGAGCAAAATTTTGATGTGGATTATAGTAGGAATAGTAAGTTTTTTGCCCTGCGACAATCAGTGTAATTTTAAATCTCAATTGTATTTTTACATTGTCATTGTATATTTACACTGTTGACTAGAATTTGGCAGGAATATTACACCGATTTTAAAGTAACTTTAAGTGATATATGTGGCAATGCGTAATAATTAAACATAAATTTTAATGTCATTTTAAATTAAACATGAGGTAATACGTAATAATATTACATCTATTTCAGTGTAATATTCAATGAACAATGCAGTATTTTTGATTTGTAGAATTTTATTCTGATCTTGAGTAGATATTAACATTATCATATGATATAAAAAACAAAAACAGACTTGCAAAAATAATTGGAATTACGTGCAATTTTTTGACTTACCACATTTCTATTGTAATTTTCACAATGATTTATGAGTAATTTTACAGCCATTTTTCTCAGTGCAGATTTATGTGAAGTTCTTGCTTCTGATTTCAAATATAATCCGATTTGCTATAGTTTATGAGATAAAGTCTACCCGCCAAACGATCGAATAAATAAAAGGTGTGGAATAAATTAATTAAACTGTTTGTTATTTTTAAAAATGCCAATAGACACTTCAGTTTCGTATTATTCAATTACAACTTTTTATATCAAATATAATTTCCGACCTTCAATTGTGTCTCACTTATGACGCCATCTACTTCTTTTTTAACGGCATCCTACTATTTGTTTATTATTATTGATACTTTAATAGCCTTTCTCCGATTTCACTAAAAAGAGATAAATAACTATCGTTTGGAGACCCCTATGTTTTATATATGATCATTTAATATGCCATTTAACCAACTGGAGATAGTACTATCTGAAGAATAAATCTCAAGATAAATTATTTCCTCTATCCAACTTCACTACTGTTTGTAGCATTGTATCGGTAGTCACTCGGCTTATTGGTCGCCTCTGAGCCCAATATCTTTATTTACCAATGAATGAAAGTAAGTGAAGCAACTGATTGCACACACATCAAAAATCTGTCTCGTGGTGGAGATCATGGTGAAATGTATCGAAATAGAAAAGGGTGATTTTCGATAATTTCTCAATCGATATTTTATCAAGGCGTGTGTAATTGCTAATTCATATTTGAAGTTTATCGCTTTTTCTGAAGTAGCCGTACGAAAAAGATCGGTAAAAAATCATCAGAAACTGTAGTCCACTTATTTTTGCATCAATATCTCTGAAAGTATTAAGCTTAGCAAAACAGATTATACAATATATTAAAGTCGCAGAATGGGAGTACACGATAAGTAAAGAACAACTTAAAAATATTGATAGAAGTAGGTTTGAGTGAAGGTTAAAAAACGGGAGTTCAGAACCGAAATGAAATTGCTCAAAATGCCCTAATTATAACAAAAGCTGATAAAAATGCTGGTATTGTTATTCTCCCTAAAACCTTGTATGTTCAAAGAACTCGCCAGTTTTTCTTGGAGAACGAGATCACCGCATTAAATCACAACTCACTTAATAGTTACAATAAGATTTCTAAACATTTCTTAAATAAACGTGAAGGCGCCTACAGTCTCATTAAACTCCACAAAAACAACAACCCCATCAGACCAATTGTCACTTCTTAAAACTCAACAATATATAAACTCGCTAGAGCCCTGAACTCAGTCATAAAAAAATCTGATGTGGCCAGGCACACAACTTTATCATACTATATATAAAATTAATAGTTTAGCTGCATGAGATTCTATTTGATCGAGATCGGCTATGTCTGCATTCAAATAAAACTAGTAGAACTAGACAGATATGTCGATTAAAGCTGCGTTCGGATATGTACTCCGTTGACACCGGGTACACCGTCCAAATGACACTTACGTGTTATTGGGTGTAAAAAGTGTAACGGTGTTCAATATCCGAACGCAGCCTATATTGACAGTAGTATTTTCAAAACATTAGCGTTTGACACTAGCTACTGTCATTAGAATAAAAAAAAATCTGACATATACTGGCTACTAGTTTTAATGCAGTACGACTGATCTCGATGAAATAGAATTTGCTCATGCAGGTAAACTGTAAATTCTACCAAAAAATGTCATATACATAAATTATAGACAATTTCCCCTCCTTTAATTTATTATTTAACTATTTTGACGACATTACACAAATAGTGGCTCATTAGCGAAATCTTCGAAAAATGCTAAGAGTAAACCACCAGTTCCATTGGACCCTTTTCAACAGAAAGCTTCTCAGCTCTAAGTTTGGTTATGAAATTTCTAAATATGAAGTTTCGTTCCGATACCTTTAGTAGTTTCTCCGGAATCGTCGCCACAAAAACGGGTACACACACACATACACACACATACATACACACCCACAAACACACACACAGACATTTTTTTGTACCTTGGTCAAAAATGTTCAGGGGACCCAAAAAGACATATTTCCGCTAAAATCTCAAAATATTTTTTTGGCACGATTACAATACTTTACATACTGCGTATGATAAAGTAATACATACTGCGTATGATAAAGTAAAAACATTTGATTGACACCCACCGACTAAACTGCTGAACTCAACAGATTTTGTAAATAAAACCAAAGATTTGACTATTTCTGATAACTCAATACTCATTTCGTTTGACATGAATTTGTATGCCAACATAACGGTCTCTGCGAGACACTTAAAATTATCAAGAAGGTTATTAGTCTTCCAAAATACATGAACTCGAAACAACATTTACGACAAAACAATTGATGACATAATGGACCTGTTCCAGCTAATCGTCAAGCATGATTTTTTCCAATTCAATAATAAAATTTTAAAATGTCTAGTTTTTGGGTATGTTACGTAGATGACGTTTTCTTGCATTTTCCAACGTACGGAACATGAATTGAAAACGCTATTCCAATAAGTGAACGGAATATCCGATCTAAGATTTACGATGGAAAATGAAGAGAACAAAACAATTGATTATCTCGACCTTCCAGTTACAAGAAACAAGGATAAACTCAAATACTTACGACATACATATATAGAAAGCTCACCAACACCGACACAATTATACGTAAAGACGTCTAACATCAAGCAGTTCTCCATCAGACACTTTTTTCATATACTCGAAAACACCCCCTTAGACACCCCCTCAAATGAGAAAGAACTGAACACCATAAAACAGATACAAAAAGACCAATACAAAAAACTGCCAAGAGAAATAACATCATAAAGATAAAATACCCTCACTCCAAGATAACGTCACGTTCTCTTTTCCCCACCTTCCATATATTCACAGAGGATTAAAACAAATATCGAAAAATCACAACATCACTCTTACCAATTACAACACCTTCAACATATTTCAAATATTTCAAACACATCAAAAGAGTGGCACATACCAACTGAAATGCGGTGATTGCGAATCACAATACATAGGTCAAACTCTTCGCTCGTTAGACATTAGCTACAAAAACATACAAAGACAAGAATCAATAAACAGTCATCCTTTGCATTACATCTTATAAGAGAAAGTGAGCTCTCCGTTACCATTTTGTATTGTATAGTTGTTTACATTGTGCGTAAAACGCGAATTTTTATCAATAGATTTGTATTTGTATTAGTATTTGTTCCTATACAGGGTGTTTACGGTCTTGTGATTTTATTTTCAAGAGGTGATTAAACATCCTAAAAGAAGGTCATTAACGTAAAAATGTCACAACAAAAGTTGCACAATAAGAGAGATATTGCTGCTAATTTTTTTTTTGTTTTTATTTTTAAGTGGTGATTAAGCATATTAAACGGAACATATTCTTTAGTTTCTTTATGGAATCCATTTCACTCTAGTTGTTCAAAATTATCACCGTCTTGCTGAACACAACGTCTCGCTCTACGTATCCATGAATTACCATAATTTACTAGGCCTTGGTCTTGCCGTCGAATTGTCGCCGCAGCTGCCTCAACGCGGTTACGAAGATCATTTAGATCAATTATTTCGTTGGTGTATACCATGGTCTTCATAACGCCCCATAAATAGAAATCCAGGGGATTAAGGTCGGGTGACCGAGGAGGCCATGGAACAGGTCCACCTCGACCAATCCACTTATTTTCATACACATTATCTAAATGTTCGCGAACTAAGCGATTAAAATGCGGCAGTGCGCCATCTTGAAAAAATCACATTTGTCGACGTACATTCAAAGGAACTTCCTCCTATAGTTCCATCAAATGATTTTGCAAAAAAAAGAGATAATCATTTCCAGTCAATCGATTTAGCAACACAAATTGGCCAATAACTTGTCCGTTGACCAGTTCGGGCAAAACGTTTATCGAAAATCTGTGCTGGAAATGATTACGACGAACAGTATGTGGATTTTCGACAGCCCAGATATGAGTATTATGACAGTTATTTATGCCGTTACGTGTAAACGTTGCTTCATCAGTAGCCAATACAATGGAAGAAAAGAATTTCAGCATGTTTTTGTAGAAACCATTGGCAAAATTGTAAATGTAAAGGATTATCTTCAGGTTGCAAAGCCTGTACTTTTTGTAGGTGGTAAGGATACAATTGATCCTCGCGCAGTGTTCGCCAGACAATTTGATTTGAGACATCTCCTTGGCGAGATATTTGTCGAGTACTAGTAGAAGACTCTTCTTCAACAAGATTTAAGATTTGTTCTTCGGAATCCAAAATTCGTCGAGGTCGGCCAGGTCCACCATCGAGACCTTGGCGTATTTGCAGTACACCAGTTTCTCGTGCACGGATTACTAGAGCGGCAAATTTTTGTTGAATAGGTGTTGATCTGTTAGGAAACCGCACAGCATACAATCGACTGGCAGCAGCAGAATTCTGGCGTACTTCCCTATAAATTAACAACATGTCAACGTATTCACTATTGGTGCGAAGGACCATTTTTTACTTTCCTTATTAGAATTTATTTGAGAGAATTTATATCAAACCAACCGAGCAGTAACAACTGATGAAACAGCTTGACAGATGGGAATAGTTAGTGTCATCAGCCTACTTACTAAAAAATTCAATGATAACTTTTAATCGTTTGAATTTAGATTTACTTTGTACAAGTGGTTGATCAATCGTTTTAGCTTTAATAACTTTCTTTCAAGGTGTTTATCACCCTGTAAAAAATAAAACCAAAAAAAAGTTAACAGTAATATCTTTCTTATTATGCAACTTTTCTTAAGACATGTTTACGTTAATGGCTTTCTTTTAGGATGTTTTATCACCCCTTGAAAATAAAATCATAAGACCGTAAACACCCTGTATAGATAATATTTGTTCGAGATTATAACCACTTAATTGTTACTTCATGTTCGTTATGTACTTATATACTTGCCAAACCTGAACCCGACGGTGAGTTTTACAGAGATTTTAACAAAACATCTCAGTTTATACAATGAAAAGCCATCATGTCTTATTCTGATGATAAACATAATTCTTTGAAATTAATAATCAGAGCATATAAATAAAACTAGTTCGCCGAAGAAGGACTATTGTCTTTTTCCCCATTATTCTAAATTATCAACCCAATGGATGCATTCATTGAAACTAGCTGAGTAACGTCAACGCAGAGTTTTGTTGCTGTAGCAATATGAACCAACTGTACACATGCTATTCAGGCGGATATGGAAGGCTTAAAAGCTATTCATATTGAAAACCAGACTCTTTGTGTCAGTAGTAGATTTCCAACAGCATGTACCGTATAATGTTTCCACGTCTGGTATTAATACTATATGCAGCGATGCTGGGTATGTCGGATAACGCTCAAAAATACTGTCAGTGGTTCGACTTTGAACTTTTTTAACTTTAAAAGAATACCAAACTCTAATAGTTTGGTTCTGTTTTAATAGAATACTATGAACGGTAAACGAGCAAAAACTACTTAAAACCCCATTACGTACATCTTTATTCTTTGGCTCCAGAAACATTCAAACTTCTCAAAAAGGATATTAATTAACAATATAGGACTTCCAACTGTGGTATTTTGTTTACAGTCTTTAATGAGTTATCTTGTTTCGTCATCACAATTGGCTAAGACACTATGATTTTTTTTAATTTATCATACAGATGAGTAAGTATTGTAATCGTGTCGAAGAAAAGTTTTGAGATTTTAGCGGAAATATGTCCTTTTGGGTCCAATGAACATTTTTGACCAAGGTAAAAAAAATCTGATGTGGCCAGGTACATGACTATATCATACTATATATATATAAAATTAATAGTTTAGCCTGCATGAGATTCTATTTGATCGAGTTCGGTCGTGTCGGCATTAAAATAAAACTAGTTAGCCAGGATTTGACAGATATTTTGAGTCTATTGACAGCAGGTATTGTCAAAACATCAGCGTTTGACACATTTGAACCATAAATCCACAAAAATTTACAAAAACACAATTTTTTACATTACGCCTCGACTTTTTCGTATTTGTATTCGGCACAAAGGAATTTACACAAAACGCATATGCACATTACATTAAAAAGATTCACCATCCCCATATTTATCAATTTTATCAATTTTAGAATTTTCAATTGTATTTTTCTATAAAATGTTCTTAAGTAAAACTACACAATTTGAGCTTCATTGAATTCGGAAATAAACTAACTACTAAATTTTTCAGAACAAAATTATGTCGCATTTGAAAAATTGACGTACGATTTTAAAAAATATGATGGTTATGGGGATTCTACTTCCTCTAGTTTATACAATAAGAGCAAACAATCGAGTTCTGAGACAGTCAAATCGGTGCTATTTACGGGTGACCAACCCTTCGGAATTGGGCGGGACAGTCTCGAATGTTGATAACTTATCCTGCCCCTTATATCGTCCCGAATTTTGAAAATTTAATTGAAAGGTGCAGAATTTCAAGACACCCATCAAACTATGCTAATTTACTTAGCATAGGGAAGTATAACTTCATACTTTGCTGTTGTATTAATATGGTAGGAGTAAAAAATTTATAATTTCCAAACGCATCTATTTTAAATTTTCGAAAAGAACCGCCTTCCTCATAAAATAATTTACTTATTTGGGCTATATCCATCTGTGACATATATTTTCATCTCGACGTTTTGAGTATTCAGTCCCAATGATCTTCGTCAGAGCATGTTTGAAAATAGTTTTGAGAAATAAGATCACAATTGGCACTAACATAAAATAAAATTGAAATAAAAAAAAATTGTTATTGGATGTTGAGTTTATTGGTAAGTATTCACATGAATCAATCGTCGACAACAATCGTGGAAAATGAGAAACATTCATCGTAAATATACCAAAAATCATGCATTATGAAAAATAATAATAATAAAAAAAAGCATAAATTCTTATTCAACAATCAATTTAAGAGAATAATCTAAAATAAATTAACATCGGACAGTTTTCTATAGGTAAAGGTATCGAACATTTCACAGATTTTCATTTGCTTAATTTGTCAAAAGCACAGTATCCGAAACTAAATGATCCCCCTGCCGGACAACTTAATTCGGAGAATCTGGATTTGAGCAGAAACTTTACGGAAACAAACCATACAAGCATCGGTTAACACTTTTTCGATTTTGGATACGGAATACAATTACTTTCGATTATAGAATTTTTGCAAAGTAACTACATAATTGGAAATCCGTGAAATGCACTGATATCTAGTCAATAGTTTATTGATTATTTATTATTAAGATAACAATAATTGTGGTATTCCACTTTATTGCACCTAGTTGAAAGAAAATTAAATATTTTGTTTTTCATTTTTCTTTTAAAAGAAAATCAAATCACTTTTCTTTATTTTGACAGACCGTATCAACCCCCAATTTGTTTAAGACTATAAAATTTTGTTTAAAGCTCTTGAAAATATGAAGAGCGAAATCCTCCCCCCTTACTGATCTCAGTGTCCCACCCTGGAGCATTAAAAAGTTGATTACCCTAATTTACAGTGATTCACCAAATTTCTTATATAATTATGTCTGTGAATAACACGCATTTGGCTGTTTCCTCGCTGAATAAGCAATATAAAATATAAAATAAGCAATAATAACTATAATTTCATTTTTCAATCATCATTTTCTACAAGGGAAATTAGTTTCCCTGTATATTATGCCATCTCACTAAAAGTTGTCTAACCATAACTAGATTCTGATGTCATGAAAAATATAGATCCGCTATACACAGGGATGTAAAGCGTAATTTACCGCATAAATTACCGAATTAATTACCGTCATTAATGGTAATTTACCGATTTCTAATTACCGTAATTTACGCCGTAAATTACCGATGGTAATTTACCGTCAATTTAAATTACCGTTGGTAATTTACCGACAATTTTTATTACCGTTGGTAATTTCCCGCAATTTATAAATTAATTTCAAAAACCTTCCATCAGTAGACGCATGAATGCGCCTCACCCCTCCTAAGCAGTCAAGTGCACTGTTGTTTGCGTTTGCCTGGGAAGTACCTAACAATCCGCGTGGTGCATGGTCGGACCCGTGCGTGACAATGTTATTCAAGGTGTCATTTAGCCAATGGAAATTGGTCTATGGGTAAAGTTAACACAACCAATGACAGTCCCATTGCCCGTAAACGTTATATTTTTACTACTCCAAATCATCCGACATTACTTGAGAAAATACACAACCAATATTTTGTATTTAATGAATAGAGAAGTGGAAAGCCCCTTCGCCAATGGCGACCAATCCAACAAATCCGATAATGCAGCTCTGAAATCAGAAGCCATTTATTAACAGAATTCACTTTTTAATAAATATGCCAGTGTTAGAAAAATGACAAAAAGCCCTCTGTGAACAGGAGAGTTATTTTGTGAATGTGGACAGAATTAAATTGATTATTTTCTACTATTATTCTGTTTGATTTTCCTATTTTTGTAGTAGTGCTATAAATAGTATTTCTATGTAGTCTTTGCTTTTGTTTTAGTACTATCAAAACAGGCAAAAGATCAGAGATGGCTAGTTATCCACAAAATAATGATTTAAGGTTTTACAAACATTTTTATTAACATTAGTAGTAATCATAACTTACAGTGATCTGTTTAATTTAACATTTTGAACTTTTAATTACCCAGTAATTTAAATCAGCGTAAGTTAACATTTTGAATTTTCAATTACCCGGTAATTAAAACAGGCGTAATTTACCATGTTGATTTTTTAATTACCCGGTAATTTAAACCAGCGGAATTTACCAATTTTGAATATTTAATTACCCGGTAATTTAAACAGGCGTAATTTACCATTTTGAATTTTTAACTACCCGGTAATTTAAACCAGCGTAATTTACCATTTTGAATTTTTAATTACCCGGTAATTTATGCCCTCGTAATTTACCATTCTTAATTTTTAATTACGTGGTAATTTAATATTTGAAATTAATAATTTTAATTTCGACGGTAATTTACGAAAAAAATTAATTACCGTAATTTAACATCCCTGGCTATGTATTATATATTTTTAAATGGCTTCTTCTTGAGGTTTTCAAATAGAATACCCTGTAAATTATTGGCTACCTGTAATGTCCCTTAGGTTCTTTTTAATTTATATGCAGTATGTCCTATATCTAATTTACTAATTTTTGTGATATTTGCAATTTAAAGATTAGAATGTTATTATAGCACCTTAATATTGCTTTGCATATAGTGTGTTGAGTAGCTTGATGTAGAATTTTTAAAAGGGTATAAAATAAGCTATTTAGAACCTACTTTTTAACTAGATTTATTCATATACAAAGTATGGCAGTGATCAAGATATTACAAACTTTTATAAGTATGTTTTGCCATTTTTGCAAACATACAGCAAGCTAACCCGGACACCTGGAATCTTCAGTTGTACCCCGAAGTAAAGCTTTAACAAAGTACATTTAGGTGCACTCTAGTGAAAATTTATTCACTTGTGAAAATTTTGGGCAGACGTTTCATTGTAATAGAAAATGCGTTTACACACAAAACGATACAATCACATGATCACTTGATGAGCATTGTTTGCGTACAGATTTGTATTCAGTATAAAAGCAACCAACAATATGTACTTACTGTCATTGTTAATTGATTCAAAATAGGTTTGTTTTCTGGAAAGATAATTCAAAATTGAAATAATAGGAGTAATATTGATAACGTGAATGGGAAGTGGGTTATTTGGAGGTGTTTTCGATAGACTTTTTTCGTTTTGAATAAAAATCCGAATCTAAAGAGGCCTATCAGCTTGCTTTTTTGCATACATATTTGGTTTTTGTGTGTGAGCATATAAATCACATCAATATTTGTTCAACACTTTTAAAAGAATTTTTTCTTATAGTTAACCTAAAAGTACAGCATTAGTAACCCTATACTTTAGTAGTAATTTGAAGCTTTTAGGTCTCGTATTCGTTTTCCTTGCGACAGCAAAATGGCAAAATGTACTTAAAGAATTTCATATAGATTTGTTAATATATCTTGATAACCTTAATGCTTTGTATGAGAATTAATCTGGTTAATTGGTTCTTACTTACATCTTCTATCACACCTTAAGACTTTACATGAATCAAATAATTAAATATATCAGAAACTATTTACTTCACACAGGTACAGTTAAGTCAAGTTACAGAAAGTTAAAAAAGTTAAAACTTTTTAACTAAAACAAGAATTAAAACTTTTTTAAAGATAAAGTTTTGAGTTAAAAACCTTTTTCAAAAGTAACTACAAAACGCCAATATCTAGTTATTGCATACTTGCAGTTCGATAGATACATATGTGTCAACAGGAAGAAACATAGTAGTCATAGCTCTAGTATCATGAATGTCAGCGATGCATTTAAACTGATAATTCAAAATGGTGGAATAGTTCAGCCATTTAAGCTATCCCTGTAGCCAATTAGCCGCAAGCCGGCAATTTCTCTCTGCTGGTACCAAGCACCAGGAAAATACACACTCGGTGAAACGCAGAGCCGAGCGCGAATAGCCGAGAGCAATCGTTCCACCTTAATTCACTTGGACCAGTTTACCACATTTTGTCACGTCCTACTGTATTAGTTATGTAGATGAAATTAACATTCAAGATATAAACAAATACGTTATTATAAATAAAGTTTATTTATAATAATATAATAATACACTATAGTTTATCAAATTAGCTCTTTTGTTATCTCTTAAATTTTCTATTCCTATATCAAACTTCTTGTAACCACTCAATATCTTTAGCCGATAAAAAGTAAAACTCAGCAAAAAATATAAGAATGATGATGGATCTATCTAAAAGGAGCTAGAACAGCCTTATAAACAAAAATCAATCACCACAAAAGCTCCGTCTATTTGCATATCAACGGCATCTTGAGTACCTGCGTCCTATCGGAAAATCGTCTGTCAGTTAATATCACAATGTAGCACACAAGAAATCGTATAATGCCAGCAATCAATCTATCAACTGGATAACCTACATCGCCCATATCTTTTTATAGCAAAAAAATCTTGTCCGACCACCCGGCACAAATACGCACCCTTTCTAAAGGGGACACTTATAAATCCTTCGAAATTGGTCAACGGCCTAAAAGGGTCCTAGTATGTCACTGGATCGCTAGAACACAAACAACAAGTAACAGATTTATGTTCGTCGGAGAGAACATTGGATTATTCACTTTCTACGTGTGTTTTCTTTTCCTTTCTTTTTCCGAATAATGGCATTGTCATCCTTGGTTCGAATTTTCACGCAAATCTTCTTCAGTAATAAAGATGTCTCTGAAATAACTGCCAACTAATGTATAGACTAGTTTTTTATCCCTATCCCTACTATCCCTACTATATACTAAACGTGGGAGAAACTCAAAACAAGAGTTTTAGAAACATTTTGAAACTTGGCAATGGAAAGGCTTTTGAAAGAAGCGAAAATCGGCGCCGCAGGCGCCGATTTTCCGCCTAAAATTGGATTCTACAGTGCTTAGACTTTCGATTTCGTCCAATTTCCGGCCAGTTCTCGTTATTTTTTACCTCGATTCGGCTAAATTTATGGATTATCGCTTCGGACTGTACACGCCAGCGCGTCGTCATGCCAATCGATCGACGTTGCTAGGCAACGGCCGCGCGCTTCGCGACGCGGTCGCCAGACGGCGACACATCATGTCGCTGTTGAGGTTACTCTACGAAGCAATAGATGGCGCGCCCGTAACCGCTCAGAACGTACGAGAATAATCACGTCGCGCGTGTAAGAGCATCCGGGCTTTTTGTCTCTCTCTTAACGCTTCGGCGATCTACCTAGGTCGACCAGCAGGCCTATTACGCCTGCACATTCTCCTAGTCCCTACTATATACTAAAAGTCTAACACAGTCCGCGCAAGAAGTTTACGAAAATCGGCGAATCGGGGGAAGGGTCTGCTCCTCCGAGAAGCGAAAATCGGCGCCGCAGGCGCCGATTTTCCGCCTAAAATTGGATTGTACAGCGCTTAGGCTTTCGATTTCGTCCAATTTCCGGTCAGTTCTCGTTATTTTTTAACTCGATTAGGCTAAATTTATGGAGTATCGTTTGGGACTGTCCTCGCCAGCGTGTCGTCATGCCAATCGATCGCGGTTGCTAGGCAACGGCCGCGCGCTTCGCGACGCGGTCACCAGACGGCGACGCATCATGTCGCTATTGAGGTTACGCTACGAAGCAATAGATGGCGCGCCCGTAACCGCTTCGAACGTACGAGCATTAACGCTTCGGCGATCTACCTAGGTCGACCAGCAGGCCTATTAGGCCTGCACATTCTCCTAGTACTATACTAAAATTTAGGTACGAAAGTTGATACTGAAGTTGATTTTAATGACGCTTCTATTGCTAGTGGCACGTTAACTTTTATAACTAATTTTAAGATTGAAAGATAGGTACTTACCTCTAATAAGTAATGCGCATTTACAAAAACTGTCATTACAAATTGATTTCCACCGGATAAAGTCCAAGCTTCTAACATGATTGTCGAATGTCGGTCAAAGTGATTTCGATTTACATGCGATCGAAAAACTTTTAGTATTTGATGGTAACTGCATTTCAAACTGCACTCCTCATACATTACAAGAATATCAGTCAAATTCAAATTTATAGGACTTTGATTATGCAATTACGAGCTATTTAACAGCATTTTTTTTTGGAACCTTGGCACCCTATAGCCATTGACAAATATTGGTACTATACATTTGATTTCTTCCAAATAAATGATTTTAGTTTGTGTTACAGTATGTAAACTTAACTACCTAATAAACCTTCATAGCCTCAGTATACAATTGCCAGATAGCGGAAAATCTACGTGGTGTAATAATTCTATCCACATACGCAAACTCGCGGTTAGTTTGCAAGTGACAATAATAAACCAACGCTAGGGATTTCCGTGAACAAACCATTCTTTCAGCTTAACACGTAACGCTGACAGTATTGTTTATATCACAGTATCGTATTCCACCATTTGTCTATGTAATGGTGTGTAATTGAATTTAGCTAGAATGCTTATCAGGTTTCAAACGAGGGCCCATACCAACAGCGCGGTTTCAGCAGAATATCGTGTATTTTCATCGCGATACATTGGTAATTTTATTTCCCATTATTCAATTTTGGGATTTTTTGTCGTTAATTAATTATCGTAGAATATTTTTTAATCAAGTTTTATCATTTCCCTAGATTTTGAGACTACAGCAAAATCAACGTAAAACAGTTAAGTGCGAGATAATATAATAAAATTCTATTTAATACAAATCAGTTGAGAGGGTATAATATATAATCAGCCCAATTCTATACCAAAATTATTAACACTAGCAATCGTGAAAGTTGTTAAACCAAGGTCAATACGTCGATAGGCGATTCTTTATGAGTCTAAAGCAACTGAGTGGTTATAGTACAATAATACAATATGTATAATATAATAGAAGTTTTATCATAATTAATTTAATTAGTTTTAAAATTGGCGCACGAGATGTTTTGGCCAAATGGAACGAGTTGGCCAATACGTGTTATAAAACGAGTGTAATATACTATTTTTTCTATTTTGCGACATTAATTTTACATAAATTTCAATAATTGCGGCTGTGATCTTACAATCTAGACTAGTTTTATCTTCAACAGTTGGTACTTGTGGTAAAACTGACAAATACGATTATACGATTGAGACGAGCCAATAGAGATTGAGATGCCAGCATTATTTGACGTTTTGCATCAATGCCACCAAACTTGGAATACTAAAAAATACTAAAAGCTAGTGCTCTAGTGTTTTCATAACGACACCAAACTGGGTTTCGTTATGAGTTTCTAACGACCGCAAAGTGTACAATAGTATATTATAATACAAGTTTTATAAGACAAAAATTGGCGCACGAGTTGTTGGAACGAGTGCGCCAATACGTCTTATAAAACGAGTGTTATATACTATTTTTTCTACTTTGCCACATTAATTTTACATAAATTTCGAAAATTGCGGATGTCATCTTATAATCTAGAGTAGTTTTATATTCAACCGTTGGTTGTTCTGGTAAAATTTACAAATACGATTGACGCGAGCCTTGACGTCAATATCATCAATCTTGGAAAACTAAAGGTTACTAAAAGTTTGTGATCTAGTGTTTTCATAACGACACCGAAAGCGGTTTCGTTATGAGTTTATAACGAACGCAAAGTAGAAAAAAATATTTATCAAGTGTCTTGGTAAGTAACCACTACGAATCTGACAGTTGTAAAAGCTTGCAGCCCATTTACGTGATTAATTTTAGCTTATTTATCGCAATTCCATTATCTCAGAAATGAATAAAGGTGTGTTCGCATTAGTGTTAGTGGCAATGGCAATGGTAATGGTAGAAGTTTGACATATGGGAGCGTTGTATAACCGTTCGGATTGAGTGATACGGTGACTAACACTCAATCCGATAGAGATCCAGCAAAGATATTTTTGATTGCCTTTAAAGATTTCAGCCGAGACGAATTTTAGGTTAGTATTGTATGGTCGCATCTTACAACGGAAACAAACTCGGACTGGACTGGAAAACAATTAACCTGAGAAGTATTATCGACTGGGAAAGTCGACATACCCAAACTATCCATGCAAAAGATATCAACTTATTTTGCATACGAAAAGCCCTGCTGAAGCGTAATAGTATGTGTTGAAACGTTTTGCTTTATGGTTCACCCATATAGATTCGGCTGTAATAATGGCAAAAGTACCCATGGTAATATTGTCGCAAAATTATGATAATTTGCATGTTTCAAATACACTTGCAGAAATACACATTGTAAAATACATACCGTTGTGATGAGATAAAATAAAAAGATGCTAATTTGTTGATATCTGAATTTTTTATTAGATTTTGTATAGACATACATCATTTCAAATAATAACATTGTAAAACTCTTTGTAAGACAAAACAATTCTAACCTAAAAATTATTTTTTCCTGAAATGTTCAAATGAAATCGAAACTATTTCGGTAGCGGGGCCTAGTGAATTGTTTATTTGACGTTTAAGGTGGTTTTTAGGTTCCAAACTTTCGAAACATGAATCCTACAGCGCTAACTGACGTACGATGACGTATAACAACAAATCGGAATGAAGATAGCTGTAGTTCGGTATTGTAGTAACTTTGTTAACAGAATTGACCAATTAGAATCAGTTGCTACGAAAGTTGTTAAAACTTAGGCTTTAACAATTCACTTTCCTAATATATATATAATATCTGGTAGATACTTATTTAGAAAGTGAATTTATACATTGATTGTTTGTTTTGCGGTATACTGTAAAGAAATTCATCAAGGTTCATATTATCATGTATTTGCAGAAAATTGATACTATTACTTATTATTCCGGAGCAGTCGGTGGAGTGGCTTTGCACGCCACAGATCCTGCCAGCTTCTCCTGTTCAGCCAGCCTAGTTTGGATGGAGGCTTAGGACTTGGATACGGAGGTGTGGTAGATACGCTGCGCATCTGCCCATGTCCAATCTGCGTGCTCGTGATGTCTATCTCGGTATAGCAAAAGGGATCAACTGTGGTCTAGGTGCGCAAAATTTGTGAACTGATGTTGTTGGATACGATCTTTTTTACTAAAATATTTTGAGTTTTTGGTTACTGCCGGTTTCACAAAAACATGTGTCAACTTAAATATTTCAAATAGAACAACCTGTGTTTTATACCATTTTTTAAATCTTCGTTAAAGTTTATGTCAATTGTATGTAACATACCCTATATGTAACATGTAATTTTTGAGATATTTCCTAATACTGATGTAAAAAAAGTATTCGCTACTGGGTACCCGCTACTCAGCGACATCCGAACTAACGGGTACCGATATGAACGAATACCGTTACCTTTACTACCGGTCCAGTTCATCGCCCGGTAATCCACTCGACTCAACACTACATAACACCGATACTATGCGTATAATAACAACAAATCGTCATTCATTCCGCTATGCAACCAAAAATACCCCGTCGCCTGTTAGTTTAAATGCCAGATAGGAATATGGGAATATAGTCTTCATGTTTAACATTAATTTTTGGAAAATATTTCAGGTATTTTTTTTTAAATAGTCTGTTATCCTTTAATTCGTATGCTAGTAAACTTGATCCATTGTAAAATATGAACTTATGATACTAAACCTGCGCCATTAGGAAATGGGAAAGTTTGGTGTATAGGAGAACAGTTTGGCTCTGCCGTGTAAAAATTGCTGAGAAGATTGTAAATTCCCAAAACATTATATCCAACTCAATTATAGTAACTCACGAAGGTATATATAGATAGGGAAGTAAACGATAGTGTAGTCAAAAAAGCAAAAATAACCGAGTACTCAAACGGCACTACTTGTACAAAGTAACGGGTACAAATAACAGTAGTTACAATTACTCGAAAGTAACAAAACTTTACATCACTAATACCTAACATGTGTCATTCTTGAGATATTCATTCTTTTCAATAAAGAATGACAGCTGCAAGGTTGCTTTAAATTTATAAATTATCCGTTGTCACCGTTGGAAAAATGTTGTTTGGCAAAATTATTGTGAAGATAGTGAAGAGTTTTTAAAAAAGTTATTGAGAATACAGAATTAAGAACACCCAAATCTACATTGCGTTGGAAAACAATTTATAAATGAACAGAAATTAATTGAACAAGATTTTTAAGTCATTATTAAAGTCAGTTTGAAGGTAGATGGATTGCGCTTAATGTGCCATACAGATGATATCCACCGCGTTCCTCCGACTGTACGCCACTGGATTTTCATATTTGTGTATCTATTAAAAATAAAGTGTATGAGGAACTTGTAACTGTTACGGGGAACTTGTAAGATAGAGTTCGAGCTGCGTTCAATGAATTATGTACTAACTCTATCAGGGAATCCATTTCTGGTGAAACCGAATCATCAGTTAAAAAGATTGTATCCAACAACTTACGTAGGTACACAAATTTTTAATTCCTCATTTCAATTCGTTTTCGACAAAGGGTAGTTCGTCGTGAAAAACACTATAAGAATAATTAAAATTTTGAAAAGCATTAATGTCTTTGAAAATACCAATTCCACACAACTGTTAGAAGCAAATTCAGACCAAACAAGGAAGCAGATTCGGTCATAATAGATGTCCCTTTCACTTGCGGCTGATTATGCTATCTTAATTGGGTTTCAAGTTATTTGAATGTTTCAACTGTAGATTAGGTGGCGCCGTCTTGTTTTTCTTATATTATAGGTTAGATATAAAACAATCAAAGATGAAATTATTGTGTTAATATTCCAAATTCTATCGGCGTCTGCTGCGCTATTAGCGTGGAGGCGTCCAGACTGATACTAAAACATCAAGGAGAACATCATGGCGGTAACTGTGCCGGGAAAGCGACCACAACAAAGTTTATTTATCCAATTGCTTTGATCCATTTGCCCAACTTTAACAGAATAATTTTGGTAGACAAATTCCGCTATATGGTAGTCTCGATGTTATTAAAGCAATGAAATGACCATTCCTGCATTAGTGCAAGCACAGTTTTAACCCTTCAGAACACGTTTCCGTCCCGCCCAGTAACCGGTTGGGGTTACAAAGGTTACGCAGATTAATATTACTTTCGAACTACATTTTTACAGTTGACATACTTTGTAGATTTCTTTTCTTTAACGATACTCTAAGCATTTGGGGTGTTAAGGGATTACATACTCTATTTATCAAAGGTGTTGTCTTTAAGGGATTTGAGAACAAAATTTGGTTTGAAAATTCTAAAGTTTTGTGAATATGATCACATTGATACTTGCCGATACACAAATCATAGTAAAAAAATCTAAGCACCACTGGGGTACGGGTCAAAAGATAAATATATTTTTAAAATTCTGAAACCTTGCGCATATGATAGTATTATATCTACCAACTCTGAACACACGAATATGATGACCATGAAAATAACATATGTTCCTTCCCAGAAAAAAGCTTGACTTCTTAAAACAGAAAAGTCCAACAGACATTTTTTTGTTATTGAAAAATAATAATCACAAGCTAATTAAAACAGGTTCATTTGATCAAGCTCTGAGCCATCGACACATTATACTATCTATGTTAGCACTGCCGGCAATTCTGGTTATCTGCATACAGGATAATCATACAGGATGATTATCAGTGACGCGGCATCCCCCTATTATTTCAAGAACTAAAGAATGGCAGTGATATAAAATTTGACATCAGAAATTAGTAATATAAAACTAAAAAACTATGTGGTTTGTTTGTGCTTTACATTTAACATCTCAAGCTGTGGACATTCAAAGAGATATAGAAAATTAGAATAGAAAATTGAAATGTAAATAGGGATGAAAATCGAATATTTTTAGTCTCAAAATAATGAGAATCTGATTTACACGAACTTTCTTATTAGACATTTGTCTGGACGATTTCTCTTTTATTACTTGACTTAACGAATATAATAGGTAATGTAATTATTGACATTTTATGGAAATTACTTTGCAAGATGCCAAAGGTAACCTTGGACAGTAAGGTTTTTGACATTCCCTTTTGTTAAAGTTTCTTAATTATTTATACTTATTAAAAAAGAAAAAATAAATTCTATTTTTATTTAAGCGTTTCTTTCTCTTATTCAAAAGAACTTCCTAGTTTTTTCATCTATTTCTTTTTTTAATGGTATCTAGAGAGGTGGTAATCTACTGTTAAAAGTCGGAAACTCCAAAACTTGCCGCACTTTTAGTTTTCAGTCCTTCAGTACCCAGCTGGGCAGATCCTCGAGAAAATAATGCAAAATGTATTATCGAATAAAGAAGATGTAAGGATGGAAAATATGTGAAACAGAAGAAACAAAACGTTCGGACATTTGTAAAGAGGTAAAATCGTCATTGGAAACAACAGCCATAACACAGTTTTAAGTTAGAAAGAGAGTTAGAGGGGTTTTGGAAGAGTATGAGGGCCCACTATCTTTTTCAACAACATGCTTGGAAATGCTTAGAGATAAAAACTAATCAACATAATCCATTGAATACGAATTTTGCGTTATGACTTACAAATACTACCTCAGTAGTACAGCAAAATTAACAATTAAAATTTAATAAAATGAGTTGAGTTACTGATATTATGTAGATTACTGGATTGAATTACGAAGAACAATTTTTGAAGCAAGAAAACAAATCGATAAAAATAAAACAGGATATAAATAAATTGTAACTCTCGGAAACACTGCATTATAACATCATAATCCTCCTAATTTAATCGTTTGCAATATACTTTTCAATCTCTCTCGCTCACCAGAAGAACTAAGGCACGATTTTATAATTTTCAATTTTCTAAATTCTAAAGGACCGTTCGGAAGGAGAAAAATACAGTTAACGGATAAAGTTTTCCTAAAATAAAGTAAAAATTTCCTATTTATTGATTATAAGCAATTGCCTTAACACATTGTAGTAAATTTAATAATATATATTTCATAATTCACGACTTACTCCTTAAATATTGTATTTAAACTTAATTCTTCATTTCTCTTCTTGGCACATTTCACTTTATATATAACCTGCCAGATGGCCGCTTTAACCAAATCCTTACTATCTTCATCCATGCTCTCCAACTCTGATGATATGGAATTGAAGAAGTGCGTATCCCCACCATACGTAAATTTTTCTTTCACTTCATCTAATCCAGAAGAAATGGTCGTCAGCTTCGAGCATATTTCACTCTCAAATTTCATTCTCCTCGGTTGCATATTTGAAATATTTAAGTACGACGTGGAGGGTTCGGGAGACATATCCTCCTGTTCGTCGGGTCGGTATAGGCCATCCTGTACAGAGAAGTTGCATATCGGATCAACAATAGGCCTTGATATTCCATGGGTCTGTAGTTGATTATCGTGCTCAGATGAGTACGATTGGTCAGCGTCGGTATAAACTGTTTCCGCTTTGATTTGGACCATTGGGGGCGGAAGTTCGTATTTTGGACTGTAATAAAGAAAATTTTTTTTATTTTTAGTGCATATCTAAGTTAATGGAATATTGGATAATGGGGAAGAATTGATTCATAAAGGGGACAATAACAGTGGATTTGGTCATTAAACAACAAACAATTACATGTTTTTGTGATAATTCCACAAAAACTATTCATGTCCACTACAGAGGTTCTATTTGAATGTTCACACATTTTCTTTGCTCCGCTTGGGTATGCGCTACCTTTAGGGCGCAATGGCATTGGTCATGAAATGGTCGTGAACTGCGTAAACCACGCTTCCATGGGTCACACCTCCTTCAAGAGTTAGTGTAACAACAGTTTTCGTGACATAAGTCAGTACGAACCATAGATAAAATACATATATACTAATCAATGAAATGTAAATACATACGTATAACTGGAAAGGACGCGACACGGTGAATAAGTGAGGCAAATCCATTTGGTATGCAACCCGCAGTGATGTTGGGTAGCCATCTGTTTCTATCTCATATGGTGCCATGGCCGTAGGTTATGCTATGGCCGTATGCGGTTTGACTATTTGACATTTTTATTTGAGATATCGTTTTCAATTAAAAAATACTACAGCGTTCTGTTATCTACCTACGGCAGTCAGACAGTGACACATACCCCTCATCATCGCTCTGTCTCTTTTGCTTGCGCCTGCCTAAATTCTCGCCACCTAAGTAAAGCGCGCGTCCCTTCCAGTTTGATTAGAGTTCACTGATACTATATAACCGAAACAGTATAAACAGTCCACGTCACGTCACAACTGCCGTTGGCATGCATCATTGGCATGTTCACTATGTGGCAACATGATTTCACGCCTTCAATCAATCGTCCTGACTTCTGTGCAAAAATACACAGTGATCTAAAATGATTGAGGACAGATTGAATTTCCTGCCAATTTGAATAATTGTGATGTTGGCAATGGTTGCAAATGACAGCTGTTATTTTGGTCCAGTGGCGTAGGTGTTCCTTCTTTTAAAGGGATTCATTCTCTGATTATAATTAGGTATATTAAATTGAAACTATTTATTGAATTAATTGAAACATATATAGTTTCAATTCAATTTAAATCCCGTGAGGGTTAAAGAAATCATAAAATGACATCCTTTATATCGTTGCAGAGGAACGTAACCCTTACTGACGAGTTCACTATGGTATCTGACAGTGATCGTAACCTGTATCATGCACGCATACCATCTTAGTAACACTAAATAAGTTCAAAAATGTGGCGGGAAATTCAACCTGTCCTCAGTCATTTTAGATCACCTGTCACACATATTCATTGAAACATGAGGGAGTGTTCCTAACGCATCAATTTACAAGTTGAATGCTAAGGATACAATTAGATTCGTTGAATTATACGAAACTGAGCCTTTACTATAGAAATACCAGCACCCAAATTATTTTACGTTGATATTTACAAGATTAAAAAAAAAGAAAGCACTAAATCAGGCTGCTTACAATTAAATAAAAAAAGTCTTTGAAATGGTGTATATGTTACAGTAAAAGCATCAATTCCCTAAATGTATACACTTACTAGTCAGTGCATACATTTACTGACTTGTATAGTAGATGTATTCACAACCAATAAAATGTACACTTTTACTAGTAGCTGAATACATTTTCGAACAGACTTTAGTAGAAGTGTGCAAAAAAGAATACGCGCGAAGCTAAATGTATACTTTTACTAGTAGAAGTGCGCACAACGAAATTATCCTGAATTCTATTGACTCCCGCTGTGCTCAACATACCCTAACATAATTCTTAACGTACCCTAACATAATTCGCAACACAAAGAGAAACATTGGAATAATATTGTGGAACAACATTCTGAAAAGCATATTCGAGTTCTCGTCCTGTGTAGGTAATTAATTTCAATACAAACTATCCATTCAGAGTTATCCCCCAGAACACCGAGTGAACATAATGTTTTGGAAATACCAACGCAAAATAATAATGTAAATCGATGGCCTAGCTGCAATACCACGTATCATCATGGTTAAAGCATACGTGATACGTGATATTGTAGCTAAGCCATCCATGTTATTCAAAGGACCCACCATCTTGTATTGTTTATCTTGTATAGTAATAAATAAACTCATAGACAGGAAAACAACGACATGTGCCTACGTATTTCTATGGTCAATAAGTTCACTGCTTAATCGGTTTTTATAGTTTTTTTTTGCAGCACATGAATGAATTGTCACATGCTAATATATTTTTGATGAAACAATTACCCCTTATTATTCAGAGAGAACCAAATTTACTTTACACCATTCCCAAAGAACTGCGCAATAGATTTATTAAATGTATGTATACATCTTTTTTCTACAGTACCAATTCTTTATGATACAGGACTATGATTTTCATTTTCTACAATTCGTCTGTTGAAAGCATACAGATTGCTCCACCGGTTCAGGTTCTACAAGCGAAAAACAACAAAAAACACGATTTTTGAGGTGTTTAAACCAAATTAAGTAATGATATTTGCAAGACGAAAACAGATCACAATTCATCTACGGACTATTCCACGTGACCTTGTATTGTTTATCTTGTATTGTAATAAATAAACTCATAGACAAGAAAACACGGACATGTGTCTACGTATTTTTATGGTCAATACTTCACTGCTTAATCGGTTTTTATTGTTTTTTTTTTTGCAGCACATGAATGAATTGTCACATGCTAATATAATTTTGATGAAACAATTACCCCTTATTATTCAGAGAGAACCAAATTTACTTTACACCATTCCCAAAGAATTGCACAATAGATTTATTAAATGTATGTATACATCTGTTTTCTACAGTACCAATTCTTTATGATACAGGACTAAAATTTTCATTTTCTACAATTCGTCTGTTGAAAGCATAAAGAAAAACAAAAAAAAACACGATTTTTGAGGTGTTTAAACCAAATTAAGTAATGATATTTGCAAGACGAAAACAGATCACAATTCATCTACGGACTATTTCACGTGACCTGGGACCGTCGGCTCCCTGATACTATTTTTGTCACGCGGAAATATCTGGTCTAAATTAATTCTTTGCTACTACATCCAGAGTGCAAAATATCCAAAACAAGCAACTACCAAATAAAACGAAAAAGCCATGGCAAACCGTACTGAATTAAAAGTATTTTTTTTCATCCGGCTTTATCAGTGCTTTTAGTGGCCTCAAAAGGGACGCCTACGCCTAAACTATTCACTAACCATACATACGGATCTTACATTTCCGTTAATTACAATTGAATGAACAAATATTCATTTCACATAAATAAATTGCATGCATGCAAATGAATATAACGTACAATTATCATAAAAAATCAAACTTGATTTCAAGATTCAGCATTTGTGTTAATACATTTAAATCAATTTTGAAGTTTAGATGATACTTTGACTACTCTGTGGTAGCAAGTGTATGCAGTATCTAGAAAGTGTACACATCTACTAGGAATATACATATACATTTGCATACCGAGTTGATACTTTTACTAAAATGGCCAGTAAATGTATATACTGACTAGTAAGTATTACTGAAAGTAAGTGTATACATTTACTATAGTCTATGGTTTTACTGTAACATGTACACGAAATGTCAAGCTACATTAAGCGATT
Source organism: Aphodius sticticus (assembly GCA_963966075.1). Classification (NCBI taxonomy): domain Eukaryota; kingdom Metazoa; phylum Arthropoda; class Insecta; order Coleoptera; family Scarabaeidae; genus Aphodius; species Aphodius sticticus. Next base: position 72,519,104 of record OZ014506.1, on the reverse strand, counting down.
TTTTTCACCAACTCATTACAGTAGACAGTATACACTGCAATTTATGTGTTATAACCTCGTTTATGTTTTCCATTATCAACGTTTCAGAGATTGTTTCGACAAGTTGAAGCATGCCAAATATAGCATACTATTTATTAACAAAATTTGTAGTTTCATAGGCGAGTTAAAATTAGCTCAAATTATCAAAGAAACTTAGTTACCCCAACATAAGTCCAGAAAATAATAATAGACAAGAAGCAGAAAATGTTTATACAAGCGAAATGCTTTTCCATTATCAACGTTTCAACGATTGTTTCGACAAGTTTAAACATGCCAAATATAGCATACTATTTATTAACAAAATGTATAGTTTCATAGGCGAGTTAAAATTAGCTCAAATTCTCAAAGAAACTTAGTACCCCAACATAAGTCCAGAAAATAATAATAGACAATAAGCAGAAAATGTTTATACAAGCGAAATGCTCGGGTGATACTAGAGCAGGCAATACAATGGGTAATAGCTGTAATTCTATCCAACAAAAAACGGTTAGTTGATTAGCAGGGATATTTAATCAACACAATTAAAAATCATCTTCTGTTTGAGACTAATATAACAAGTACGAAAATGCAGAAAATATTATCCGTTATTTTAGAAAAAGAATAAGCACTTCTAATTTCAATACACTAAGCAAAAAACAAAATTGATACGAAAGTGTGAGAGTGATCACGTATCCCATGTTATCAATATTTCACCCTATCCCATACGTTTATAAAACACACATATTTACAATTCAACGATTAGCTAGATTTTACGATTTAATACATTGTAGAATTTAATACTTTTATAGAGAATAGAATTAACAATTGTAACGTCTACAAAATCTTTGATTTTGAATATACGTATCGTCATAAAACTAATATCCGAGAATGCAACCCTGGATTTTTAAAGAATTGTAAAATACGTATTTTTTACGTTTTAAAATGTTGATTCAACAAACAAAAATACGTTCATAGAAACATAACCGCCATTCTTCCACTAGCCTGAACTAGATTTTCAAAAAATGGTAAAACATGGTTGTCTTTAAAACAGAATCTAGGTAACATAAAAGGCAGGAAATAATAGGGGAAAAAACAACAAATTGAAAAAAGGACAATATGCAAACTGATACTAGATATGTATTTCATTTTTATTATCATTTTATACCAAAACCAAGCATAAGTTGGCAACTTTCCTACCGGTGAATTATTTAAAACACAAACGTGTATCTCGTTTTATAGCTTAGTAAATTAAACTTCATTTTAATCAACAGTTTCAACCTTATTTGTTTGTTTTATCAAGCAAATATTTCTACAACAGAGTATCGATGAAGTACTAAAACTACATAGATAATCTTTATAGACAAACCAACAAAAACGATAATATTATCGCAGCGTCTCACAGATAATCGCGATAAGAAGTTCAATTATTATCAATAATTCAATTAACTCCCGTGTCAAATCGTTTTTGCATCGAAAACTGCATAGCCAACTTGGATACTTACGCCGATGCGTCGTACGTCCTACCCGGATTATTCTGCCGTTCCCTTAGCATGTCATGATAAATCATCGAATGGTTAGACTTCAAGTGGTGGAACATGTTCGTTGTGTTTCCTTTGTGAGAATACTTCTTATTGCATAAGGTGCACTCGACAAAACTGCTGCCGTCTACTTTCCGTAGATCGATAAAGTATTTCCACACTAAACTACGTTTGGTTTCCATTATAATATTCGATAACTACTGTCGGTTTTATCGACGAAGGTAACGCTTGTTCGTGTCCAGCGCGGCACTACCAGTTTGATGCCGTCGAATGCGCAAGACGGAGTGCGATAGTATCGATAGCGGACAATCCCGAGCTTCACCGAGAACCGATTATTTGTAGCACCGATGCTAAATCGATTCCACGGCCGCCTGTGACATTATCGTTAACGATAAAGTGAATCTGGTGATTGAACGTTCGCACCAGCGCGCATCGCAACGTCACGAAATACCGTATACTGTAATAACATCCGTAACTCTGTCTAATGCTGTGTCTAAATATAATTTGATTATTGAATACAAAGTAATGCCAATCCATTCATATTAATATTAGTATTTAGTACCTGATACTTAGTATAAATATATAAGTACGTTACCATCCGATTAGCTACACATTAGCTACAGTGACTAATAGATAAACAATGAAAATGGTCATTAGTGATAGTTGAGACAAAGATAAAGCATTCTAATGTTAAACACAATCTACAACTCGTTTAATGAATTTTATATTTTTCTAATTTTATCAAGCTAATATAAATTACGTATGTATTGGCAAATCCTACAGGCTGGAATTAAATAAAGTGCATAATGTGAATTGGCGTTAGTTTTGGTCAATTGTGTTATCTGTTTGTATCTTATCAAGCTTGCTGACAGATGGATTAGAGTTGTTGGAAATTAATTATAGACTACAGGTTTCGCGAACGTAGAGCTATTGCTAAAATTCACTAAAAATATTTCACGTGATTCTTTTTCTTGAACTTAACTGTGATCTTGAAGCCCTTAAAAATTGGTTTTCGTAAAAATCCAATATAATTTTCAATCTTTTACTCGATTTTTTTGTTAAAATTCTAATGGTAATTAAGGTTGTGCAATACTGAAAAACCTGTCTCAAGTACCTAGTTTACAACTCATTGCACACATTTATTTGATGTGAGTATGTTCACCGATGAACATGATTTTTCCACAATATAGCTTATAACTAACTTGTGCAAACTGAAAATATTGTAAAAATTCACTTTCTGGAAAACTATCTTGTTCGTTTATAGTATATTATAATACAACTTTTATAAGACGAAAATTGGCGCACGAGATGTTTTAAGTTTAAGAGTGCGCCAATACTTCGTATAAAACGAGTGTTATATACTATTTTTTCTACTTTGCGACATTACTTTTACATACATTTTTATAATTGCGGTTGTAATTACAATCTGGAGTATTTTTATCTTGAACAGTTGGTAGTTGTGGTTAAACTGACTAATACGATTGAGGCAAGCCAATAGCGATTGAACTGTCGGCATTATTTGACACTTAGCATTCAAGCGCCAAGTGCCCAAAAAATTCAAGCGCATCGTGAGGGAACATCTTCTTAGATCATCACCCTATAGCGTCCAGGATTTTGAAGAATCTCTGCCACATGAATGACATCATCTGATCGACACTTATGTTGTAATATTATCGTTAATGACTTATCTTTGTACAAAGAGCAATAAATTCTATTTCTATAAATTCTATTTCATCAATATTACTAATCTTGGAAAACTAAAAGTTACCAAAAGCTAGTGCTCTAGTGTTTTCATAACTACACCGAAAGTGGTTTCGTTATGAGTTTATAACGAACGCAAAGTAGACAAAAATATTTTTAATGCACTAGCAGCTTCATTTATTTTTATGAAATCTGAAATCTTCCTTTTAATTTTGGCCTGGAATATTTTCTAACTCAATTAATGTTTCATTAAAAGTATGAATGTAAACTACCAAAGGGACATTTTTTTTCCTCTAAATATTTAATAACTGTAGGAGCTATCAAAAATTATATCGGCAATATATTTTAGGTTAGTTAATAACGTTTGTAACATAATTAATTATTTGCTTCCTGACACTTTGAGCATTATCTTCATTTCGAAACTACATCGATAGCATTATCTTCATTTCGTGACAACATTCTGAATTGCAGCTAAGTTTTTAGAATAAAGCACGGCCGCATTGATTAATGTTCCCCACCTTGTTAAGACTCGTTGGGGCAGCATAACCAAATTACCACAATGTTCTTTGTGGAAATTGTTTCGACTTCAATAACACTTACTTATTTCTGCAATTAGGTGATCTACAAACCTTTCTCGTACAAATTAACATAGAGTTTGAACGAAACAAGTCATATGCGATTACACATTACACATTTATTACTGTTCAGATAGTACCTTAGTGTCTGTATAGTTCTCCTTAGACGTTATAACGATTAAGAGTAGTGCTATTGGAAAAGAATGTTACACTTTTTTGTAAACTGCAAACAATATAGTAATAAAGTTTGAATATTGTCTGTTTCTTCAATAATTTTATTCAATACTGTTAACAATTTCCGATCTTTCAATTCAGACCAGTCAAAGGGAGACCATTTGGCGCCCCTTTGCAAGCGGCGCCCGGGGCATGATACCCCCCTTGCCCCCTCCCCCTCGATACGCCACTGGGTGTAGCTTGTCTCTAGACTTCGTTCCGTGCGGTGTTTTATTTGAGATATAAAGATGTTTTGAAGTACATAGCTGTGACACTTGCAAAGAGTATGCAAGGAAAAGTTCTGAATTGGATGATACCTCTATGTTCTGTTTTTCAGCGCATATGAGAATTCCAATCGAGACAGATTTTGAAATCTATGTATGCCAGATAATAATTTTGTGTACTACATCGCAACGTAGAAAATGTTATTGATGATGTTTTGAAGAATTGATATAATTGATTGAATACTCGGTGTTTAGGTATGTTAATAATCGATTTTTAATAATCAGCTTTTAATAGTCGATTTTACATACCTTTACAGCAGTTTACCCCCCCCCCCCCGCCGTCACCAACTTCATCGCTCAACCCAACCCAAAATATGCTCTTAATAATTGATAATTGATAATTCATAATTGATTATTAAAAATCGATTATTCATAATCGATTATTCATAATCGATTATTCAAAATCGATTATTAGGAATCGGTTATTAAGAATCGATTATTAAAAATCGACTTAAGAATCGATTATTAATAATCGATTATTAATAATCGATTATGAATAATCGATTAATAATTGAATATTAATGGAGAACAACTCGAGAACCATATCATACGATAATGCGAATCACTCGAATACCGATAATCGATTCTTGAAATAATACGATTATACCCATCGCTAGTAATGGTAATAAAAGTACTCTAAAGGTACTAATGATCAGGCAACCTTGTCGAGTGGTTAGTATTCTATTACAAAGCCGTTACAAATGTTGTGATTCATCCGAACATTTGCTTGTAAACTGGAACTAATTTTATTTATTTTTCAACACAAATATATCAAAAGTATGTATGTCCAACCTTGACACACCTTTAAATAGAATAATAATATCTTTAACCTGTTATACAGAATAACTTATTCTCAAACAAACACTTAGAGGTCCATTATAGATAAATTTTGCGTCGTATATATAGTAGGGTATAAAGAAAAAGCGCTTTTTTCGAAATTCAAAATTTCAAGTTGATAAAAAGTTGTCCCTATGGAGTATGGACACACATTTACCACAAAAAAATTGGCCCAATTGAAAAATATTTAGGTCTCTCACAGGAGGCCTATAGTTTATAATTCTCTTTAAAAATTAGATTTTTTGTAATGAAGATTAAGTGATTTCTTTTTCTTTTTCTTATAGAAAAAGATTAACAGTAAGGTGTGAAATTAACGTATACAAAGATATATTACTCTAATGCAACATTTAGATCGCCTGCAGTTTATTTAGATTTGATAGAACTTTTAGAAAAATGACCATTTTAGCATAATTTAATTAAACTTCAGGCCTCCTGTGGGAGACCTAAATATTGTTCAGTTCTTTGTGCTTTATGTGGGTCCATTGGGACAACTTTTTATCAACTTGACACCCTAATATATAGTATGCATGATAAATTAAGGAATTGCTATACCGAGTGACCCACCCCAAAGATACGCCCGTTTATGTTTTTTTTTAATTATTACTCTGGGAGAACGAAATTTTGATAAGTGCTAATAAATGAAAAATGCCTTTGTTTGGGATACTCTTGAGGTTAGTATGACTACCGGTGTTTCCGGAAATGACGTCATTAAATTTTTAACTGGCACCCTACATTATTTATATGATATTTTCAATCAGGATGACATTCTGAACACAAAAACATAACGATCGTCAATTTTTATCACCAAGGGAACGAAGAAAATTTGTTTTTATTTATTAATCTAGGTGGCTGAATTCGAAAATTGTCAAATAAACACTGACCTAATCGAGTTTGGCCGCTATTGTATTACTGGTCCCTCTAGCGTGAATTACAGTGCACTCGGCTAATTGTGACATGCGGGTAAATGTGACACTTCTTCCTAACGTGAATCTGCGCATGCTCAAGGTTGCAGCCAGATGTCTATAAGAATATACATGCTCGACACTTATTGTCTGCGAAATTAGAGTGTTTAGGCCCTATAGACAACATCACGGTAAGTGATCAAAGATTTTATCATATTTGCTAATCGAAACCATCATAATAGAAAATTGTATATCATTACATTCATGTAATATATAATTTTAGTAAATATTGCATTAGAATCGGTACGAAGTGTGTTTAGAACAGATATCATACCCTAACCTTAAAACATAAACAACACGTAGTTAGCAGGGGTATCACATTTAAACTACATTTTACTTGCCAAGTTTTAATTGTCTCTCTTATAGAAGTTTAATTGTGACTGTAGTGTCACAATTAACCGTTTTGTTTCAATTTAGTATATGTCGTCAACACGTCATGGCTCCACGAGCAAGAAAATATGATCACCGTCCTTTCTGCAATTGAAGCCTGTAGGAATGAAATGCCTTTGAAATGGGCTTCCTTGATTTATAATGTACCCAGAAGCATGTTGGTGGCCCGCGTAAAAGGATGGAAGAGCCGCCCTTCTACATCTCAATCAACTGCAGGACGAAAAATAGATGTGGCGCCTGATGCTGACTAGAGAAGATTACCTACTGAAATTGAATGAAGAACCTAAGTTTAACTTAAAGAAAATTATCTTCAGTGTCAAACTTGGTTTTTGGCCAATGAATCATTTTTTGGGACCCTCTCGAGATTAGTATGATTTCCGGTGTTTCCGGAAATGACCGTATGATTTCCGGTGTTTCTTCATTGAAATTTTAAATGGCATCCTAAGATACGGATACATTATGCTATTATGCAAATGTTACCAGTTAACACGTGTTAACTCTCATTTAAACCTGTTTTGTCATTATTGGATCGTCAGATTAACTGCTTAACTGCTAGGCAACGCACTAAGTTGGATTGTGGAGCTTTTACACCAGGCTCTGCTTTTGTGACGAAATCTGGGGAAAATATAAAATTTTTATATATAGGGCCGCCTAAAAGATCACGTTTGGGTTTAGTTTAACAGCTCACGCACGGAAATGTAGAACCGTTCAACAACTATTTTTATGCTTTTCGGGGATTATTAACATTGTGCTGAAATCATCACTCTTCTATAAATGGGACTAGAGATCAGCGCAAATTATGGAAAATGTGACATAAGAACGGACGAATATTACAGCAGAACTGTCAGTTCCTTATGTCTCGTTTATATATCTATACTTACGCAATACGCACGTTTTGGTAAATTATTAAAGCAACGCCTAAGAGGGTTGATTTCGAAAGCTCACACATCGTAGCATTGCTTAAATTGGGCGTTCATGGAGTTTTAAGTTCCAAACCGATTGAAATTGTCTCTAATGCATTTCCTTATGGTTAACGGATGTGCTTTTGAGGTCGAAATCAGTTTATCCACAGATATAGGAACTGGATGATTTTGCACTACATAAGTGGAACCGGTGAATTAGTTAGACCGATAGATAGTTGACCTGGTAGCTCAATGAAGCGGTTGATTGAGCATGAGCACGCATCGCTATGGGTAATGTTGTTTTAACATTTTACGCATTTTGTCGAGCTCTTGGATATTAAGCATTTCGGTTTGGTTGCCATTAGAGGTAGATTTGGTGATTGTCTTATCTTCTCTTCAACACCGCATTGACACCATTTTCCATGATAGATTGCCAAGAATAGAAAAAATCTGATGTGGCACATGACTATCATACTATATATAAAATTAATAGTTTAGCTGCATGAGATTCTATTTGATCGAGATCGGCTATGTCATTAAAACAAAAATACTAGAACTAGACAGATATGTCGATTAAAACTGCGTTCAGATATTGTACTCCGTTGACACCAGGTACACCGTCCAAATGACACGTACGTGTTATTGGATGTAAAAAGGGTAACGGTGTACAATATCCGAACGCAGCTTATATAGACAGTAGGTATTGTCAAAACATTAGCGTTTGACACTACCTACTGTCATAATCATTAGAATCAAAATTTCTGACATATCCTGGCTACTAGTTTTAATGCAGTACGACCGATCTCGATGAAATAGAATTTGCTCATGCAGCTAAACTATTGATTGTACCAAAAAATTTCATAGTCATAAATTATTCAGAATTTTCTCTACTTTAATTTATTATTTAACTGTTTCGACGAAATTCCAGAAATGGCGGCTTATTTGCAAAATCTTTCAAAAATGCAAAGACTAAACCTCCAGTTCCTTTGGACCTTTTTCAACAGAAAGCTTTTCAGCTCTAAGTTTAGTCATGAAACTTCTAAATATGAAGTTTCGTCCCGATACCTTTAGTAGTTTCTCCGGAATCGTCGCCACAAAAAAAACGTGTACACACACACACACACACACACACACACATCCATCCACACACACAGACATTTTTTGTACCTTGGTCAAAAATGTTCAGGGGACCCAAAAAGACATATTTCCGCAAAAATTTCAATTTTTTTTTTTGGCACGATTACAATATTTTATCATACTTATGGATGATAAAGTAAAAATAGAAAAAGCAATTTAGCATCGTTCTGATATTTCCTAAGATCTATGCGGAAAGGCTGCGTCCGCGAATTTTGCTGCTGTTTGTTATCACGTAGTCGCTAATGGTGTTCTTTTCGGCCAGGTAAGTTTCTGTGTAGTTTTGTTTGTCATTCTTATTCATTATTTCATATCCTTCTCCTCTTAGTGTTGTTCTGTAGTCTATGGATATTAATGTTGAATGTCTAATCACGATATGTCGTTTTTGCTGCTGATAAGGTTTGTCTATGGAGGTTTGTAAACAACGGTAATATTTGATATTTTTTGTGGCAAGAAGAAAATAAGATCGTCGGCTTAAAGGTAAAAGTTACTAACTAAAATCTAATAATTACGAAAACCTGACTTTAAGAACGAATGCCAATAAATATAATGCTATTTTCTAGAGATTTTATGGATTTTATACAACTTAGAACACTTATTGACTGCGTTTACATCGTGGCCTGGCATCCGATCGAAAGTTATCCGATCGATTTGAATTGGATTAAGTCAATTCAATTCAATCCCTACACGTCTATGCCGTGAAATTAATTTGCATTAGATCGATAAATCCCTAAATCAATTGGATTGAAAGTTGTTCTAAGAAAGAGACAGAAAATGTGGCTAATTTCAAACTGTATAGTGATATGTCATACAAGAAGACTTAACCTCTAAATAAATTGAAAATGAAGAACCTAACAGCGAGACAAAAAGTAGCAGCCGTTTTCCGTCCATTAACCCTATTATTTGTTTCTCTTTGATGAGAGATAAAAAGAACGTCACTTCTTGTGACGTCCAAAACTGCCTTTTCTTTGGCTCCATGTTATTTCGAAATGGATGTAAACAAACTAAAAACGTGCGGCGCGGTCAAGGTTCGGCGCGGTGATCATACGCGTCGTTCGACAATTGACAGCACACTAGTGTGAAATTCGTGCGTTTCAATCGTGTTTACACCGACATAAATCTAGCTTCAATCCGTTAGAGAAATTCAATCCACGAAATGTAGCTGATTGAGTTTTTCGATTCGATCCGAAAAAATTCTCAATCTGTCGTGTTTATGTCGCTGTTTTATTTCGGATCTGAATATCGGATAACTTTCGATCGGATTCCAGGCCACGATGCAAACGCAGTCATTGATCGCCTCCTTGTATAAAATTCGCATTTATAAGCATTTGGCTATAATTAATTCCTGTTTCAATCAAATGTAACAAAATATTAGTTAGTGACTTTTATATCTTTAAGCCGACGATATGTTGGTATTTCTCATAATTGTTCGAAAAAAATTAACTGAGGGCCCCTCTGAGCGCGGGATACTGTTTTGGGCAAAAAAAGAAATGTGACCAGTTTCTGGGGCCCTGGGCTGATAATATCTAATGTTCAATTATATATATTATCCTCACCATTATTTAACCTCTGGTCATTACACAATTAATTCAATTCATCAAACTGACGTTTTACTTTCCGTACCCTTTTATTTTCAAATTTAAACTTTATATTCCACAATTTTGCTAAATTTGCTGCTGTCGTTAACGCAGATTGAAAATCGTTTCTCAGATTGACCATATTGTCATACGCTGTATGCAACAAATGAGCGGCCTTTTGTAAATCGTAAACAAACTGTCCTTTTGAATAATTATATGACATACCGTTTCGAAGCATTCCATTTTTTTAATTGATATTCCATCGTTTCGGTCAAACGTATAAAAAGTCTTGAAAGTGCGCAGTGAACTCAGGTTTTAAGGGTTTCAAAGTATTAAATAGACAAAACGCAAAAAAAAACAAAATTCAGCTTAAGAAAAAATGCAGTGTGTATTTTAATTTCAAGTGTATTTTAATTTCAAGTTGCGTTTTTGAGGGCTTTTTGAGGGCTAAATCAAAAAAATCGAAAAAACGCTTCTTTTCCAAACGTAGCATAGGCTCCATGTGAGTGGGGGGGGCATTGTCTCTGTTCGCACACGGGGCCACTCACTCTTAGTGGCCACTCACGCCACTGGTGTTTTTTACGTAGAGATTTGGGGGTTGATAGTTTCTGTTGGTATCAATTGTGTACTAATAACTAATAAACTTTCAAAAGCTGCCATTGTATTGAGTTATTTTTAGACAAGTGGCGTTCTGTGAAGACGCGCACCGTCTCTACCCCCTGGCTGTTTCTTTGGTGGCATTAATTGGTACTAATTGGGTACTATTTGAAGAGTTTTAACTTTATTTGCAAAAATTAGCGTTCTGAGGGGACAGACGTTACAATTTTTATACACAGTTTTAGTACGAGTTGGCATTTATAAGTGTATGTTCTGGGTAAACCTTTTTGTATTTGAAAACCAGATAGAGCATTATATATTATAATAAGAAAAACAAAATCATGCAGTTAAAACTTGACCGTTTCCAAGAATGTCCTTCAGAAGTTTAAGAAGTGTCTTAAGTAACACCCAACTTGCCTTTTTGCGGAAAGCAACACAACTTATGTATCTATCATCTATGTATTCAAATCTACGCTAGGAAAGTATACTAGGTTTGGAAAAATACCATAAAAAACAATGGCAGTATATTATTTCTAATTATTTTTTCTTCCGAAGAACATATTTTATCGAAACCGGTCAACATATTTTACTCCTTAAATTCCTGTGTAAATTTTCAGGATTCGGAAGGTAACACCCTGCATACAATTGTGCCGTATATATGATGCTCAATGATGCTTTCAAGGACTAAGAACACGGAAAGGATCATCCAGCACATAAATACTGTTGCTACTGTTACCTGACTAATTTTCAGACGTATAACGTGAAAACTTAAACGATGTGTAAACATTTTTTGTAGAGAATTAAAAGATCTAGAAGTTTTGTAATAACTCCCATTGTCGTCCGATAAAAAGCAAGATATTGTTAAAAACGCATTTCTCTTTGACCGTGAATAACTCGCAGTGCAGAGTTTATATATGAGGACTTTTTGTACGTTGTTTGTAATACCCAACTAAAGGTGTATACAAAAATCCAGCTGGGTTTGTATTTTTCGGCAATGAACAGCTTTATTTGTTTAATTTCACTGGACTATAATGTAAAATGTCACATTAATGTTGTGAATCATTTAAGTTTAAACGGTTTTTACCACGCTTCTCATCCACTTGTATCATGACGTTGGGGGTTATCAATACTAAAGCCCCAATGCTATTTTCTGAATAAATTTATTTGGGATCACATGTCACTTTATTAAGCTACAACATTGCGATTAAAGTACATTGCGGTCGTTTTGTCATGTGATGCATTTCTAAAAATGTATACATGCAAACAATATGCAGGTTGACAAGCGAACGTTCTACTAAGATCAATAGCTCATCAAAAATCACGAGAAAGATCATCTCATATGGCTTTGTATTTATATACATCAAAATAAAATTATCTCGAAAACAAAGGCCGACAAGGAAAAAGTTGTTGCGTATTTTTTTGTTAAGAATTTACGAATCACACTGTACATGCCAAAACAAGATAATCAATCTGTCGTTTCAAATAACATTTAAGTTTACAAAGAAGTGTACATTATCTTAAAGAGATGTAGAGAACTCGATATCGTACGGAATTTATATCAGTACCTACGTATCTACAACATCAACTGCTCCGAAGTCAGAGAATGCACTCAAATTCTGGTACTCGAGTACTACCTGTCCCTGGGGTCACTCGTTGCTCGGATTTATTGGTTTTGTCTCATGTATGTTTACATGGACACAACGGCTTTTAATACAAATTGTACCTACATAAAGCCGGTATGCTGTGCTTTCGAATACGTTTGTTTAACTCGAACATATAAACAGAATAGACAGACACATGAAATGATTGTGAAATGATACAACGTGAAAAAAAATGCAATGTTTCGGAAACTATTGATTTCTCTGAAAATTGTATCCTTTATAAAACAGTAACTATCAGCAAAAGTAGTAAATATAATTTCAATTATAAAATCTAACAAACATGTACTCTAAAAAACTCCAAAAAAAAATAAGTTAACCAACTTCGGCCTCGTTTTATATTTAAGTTATCTTTTAAATTTTTTTTAAGAATGCAATAGAAAGAGATTACTCCGACAAACCGTAATGACTAATTGCAATATACAGAACATGTGTTAGATACCAATAGTTGTGCTATATACCTACACAAAAAAGTATTCGTTCTTTGTCTATAACTGTGATTTTGGCAGAGATAATAATGAAATTAAAATTAAAATGGTATAATTCGAAAATCTTATCTACTCTTCCAAATATTTTCAAAAATGTACAGCGTTGTAAGTATAACTGCAACTAAAACTGCCAAAACAAATGTCGTGTATTCTATCCGACTGGGAATTTCGCCGATTTATTTCCAATAATGGAATTTCTGTTTTAAATGAGCGAACTATTTATTGAGCAATAGCTCAATGTACATTTTCTTTTACTCTTTACTCTCTAGAATATGCACTCTTAAAACAGAATTACTTACAGCAACCAAACTGCTTTTGTTGGTCGATTTCAGTTAGCCTAACTAAAAGTATCAGTACAGTAGCGCAGTGCTCCGCACCCACTGTGCCGCGGCACAGTGAACGCGGAACGGTGGTATGAGAATTCCGCGAGCCGGAGAAAGACAGCGGGAGAAGGTTGCGGAGCACTGCAGTAGCGAACTCACCGAATTGACACCTATACATGGAAAGCGAAGAAGAGGACGACAAAGAAAAAGATGTCAAGATGATATCACTGCGCACTCCGGAGCGACATGGGAAAGGCCCGCAAGAAATCGTGAAGAATGGGTCACTCAGGGGGAGGCCTTTGCCCAGTTATGGGATTAGTATTGATTTTTATTTATTTATTGCAGTGAAATTTTATTTTAATTCTGATTCTAAACTATCATTTCATTTAAACAACTTTTATTAAATAATTTGTTAATTTACTATTTATATATCAATAAAAGGCTATTATTATTATTATTATTATCATTATTATTATTTATTGGACCTCTCTGATACATCTCATTAAATATATTAAACCTAGATAATATAATTTAGATACAACATATAAATACTAAAATTATACTAATAGATTTTGAAAAGTAATGAGGATCATCAGGGCAAATTGGTAGCACCGAGCTTCGCTGAAGCCTAGGGTATTCCCTTTGCGGGTATCACCACAGCTCAACCCAATTTTGAAAAACAATTATCATTATTATTACCATTATTATTATTATTATTGCTATTATTATTATTAGTTTGAAGAGACTTTTAGAGCAATTTATAATTTTAATTTAAATTGTAATGTACTTTTACTGTAATTCGTAATTTATTATCAATTTTACAATATACGACAAAAGTATCACAAAAAGTATTTGAAACAAATACCTTTTACATTTATTCAGTTGAAGCTATCAACTTAATTATTCATGTGTAAAAGTCTGGCTAAAATTTTATTCATACGATGTAAGGTACAAAATAAATATGAAGAATGCATACTTTCAGAAAATAACTCATGAGGAAAGCTATTCTACGTATATATGCTAGACAGGTAATTTTCTTGGAAAATATGTATAGGTATCATTATACCGGGTGACCCACGGCATAGGTACTCACGTTTACTTTTTTTTTGTTTATAAACCTGAACAAATGAAATTTGGGAAAGTGTAAATAGACAAAAAATGCCATTCTTTGGGATACTCTAGAGGCTAATATGACTTCCGTTTTTTTCCGGAAATGACGTCATCATTAAAATTTTAAATGGCACCCTATATTCCTTGTGTGATATTTTCAATCAGGATGACGTCCTGAACACAAAAACATATCGATCGTCAATTTTTATCACCAACGCAACGCAAAAAATACTTTTTTGTGTATTAATCCAGGTGGCTATGAATTGTTGAAAATAGTCGAAACCTAACTGTTTTAGGTTAAGTTTTTTGGTGTCTATCTAATATGTGTTGTTGTTCTATTACAGATAAAGATTCGGAACATTCTGCACCAACGTATAATGTGCTGGTCAGAAATAGACGGTAATGGAGCGTGGTTCCTATCTAGAAAACGTGATAATAATATATGTTAAATAAATATATTTTACAGTTTAGTTTTTAATAAAATTATACAAATAGAATTACAGCATATGTCATTTAATATTACAATGAAGTAGATGCAAAATTATTACTAGTTACCCCATAGTTTATTTAAAATTACATTCAAATTGATGTAAAATTATTACGCATTATATCATTTAAAACTACATGAAAATCGATGTAATATTCCAGCAAAAAAACAACTATTCCTACTGTAAATTCACATCGAATTTTTTCTCAGTGTATTCCGGTCGTTACATTCGTTCCTTGGGACCGGTTGTTTCAAAAATTGGTTTTTCTTTTAGGCGGGAAGTTTAACCAAAACTGTTAACTAATCATTGCACAAGACACTTTCTGTTTCGGAACAGATAATTGCTGTTGAACAAATCACCAAGTAAAATAAGTGAAGCTCCTGGTACCCACAACCTGATACAAGATTATCAATATCTTCTGTACACTAACGACCATAACGTGTCCTTTTTCGATTGTTATTGTACGGTGTGATTTTATATAACATCTATTTTTGGTGCCGATATTAAATATCTTAAGGCATCTGAGGACAGAGTGGTGCGCCTATGCATTTCTTGATAACTCGACTCTTCTATTAAAATTCTACCCCATCAACAATATACCAGATGTATTATTTACATTTACCTGGTACCGAGCTACATAGCAATATGCCCATATGTCAAAATTTATCCTTAATTATGAATCATCCCGTATTCTTCTGACAGATGAACAATATCTACATTGACTCAGCGATGAAGGCATAGCTCTCCTCTTCCACTCTAATCTCAATTATTATTCTTATATGAAAAATAAATTTATGTAAATGTACCTTGCATGGTCTGTTACGCGGGTGGTATTTCCAAATTCCTGCTCGGCATTTATTTCATCTCTATGTTTGTGTTGGAGATGTTTCATCAGATTGGTAGTATTCCCACTATTTTTAAACAGTCTATCGCACAGTGTACAATCGACGTACTGTTTATCTTTACTTTTTATGAAATATTTCCATACAAGTGACTTATTACGTCGCGAATTCATTTTCAGTTTCTAGCAAACTTCAAGAAAAGTTGCAGACTCTACAAAAACATTGTCGTGCCTCTACATGCGCGTTGGCGCCGACCGAGTTAAAACGATATAGGCTAATAAACGAACGGACAAACGGTTTGCAGAAGACTCAGTATCAGTACAAATGAGTGATACCGACCACGTAGTAGGTATCGGATATTCTGTGGTAGATAGCGATACTAATTTTAAACTAATTTATCTATAGCGAGATAGCGAGTT
This sequence comes from Aphodius sticticus, assembly GCA_963966075.1. Taxonomy (NCBI): domain Eukaryota; kingdom Metazoa; phylum Arthropoda; class Insecta; order Coleoptera; family Scarabaeidae; genus Aphodius; species Aphodius sticticus. The sequence goes on along the minus strand of OZ014506.1, from coordinate 72,503,048 downwards.
TATATTAAGACCCAATTCTACCTCTCCTAAAACGCGTTTTCAAATAAAAACGTTATTTATTGTTCAAAGTTTATGACATTTTCAGCGTAACTTCTTAGGTAAACAACGAGTTGCGATGGACGAAAAACAATTTTTTGGAAAAAGATAAAAATTAATTTTACTTCTACATTTTTTGGCTTTTTTCAAATAATAAACATCAAGCCCAACTCATGATACAAAAATAGATTTTTTACTTAAGTACAATTTTAACCCAAACATTATAATTGCGATAGTAAAGCGTAATTGCCAGAAATGTATTTATTTGCCCATATTACTGCTGCCCGGTGTAGAGAGCAGACGTCAGGAGCTTTACATATCGGACAGGCAGACCACCAGCAAAAAAACACCGCAACGAATATTTCGTTTCGGAGTTGCGAAACGAAATATTGTTGTTTTTAGAACGGAGCCTTAAACATAAAAAAAATAATTATTGAAGAGGAAATCAAACCCGCTACTGCACACAGAGGAAGGTACTATACAGAATGTCCTTATAGAGTGGAAGATTGTACCTCTGCTGATATTTTTAAACTGTGCCCTGATATGAGGAACGCACATTTTAATATTATTTTTGTATACAGGCTGTTCCCTAAGCTTTCGACATTTATTTACGTCTTGATTAGAGAACATCAGACAGTCTAAGCACGGTTAACATTCTCTCCGACTGACACAGTATGTATGATTTTTTTATGCACTTTTGATTGGGCATTGCAAGTAACATCTACAAATGTACGCTAGTAGATAAAAGGTACTAGTGTTGGAAAAGAACCCATAAACAAACAGGGCAGAAATCATATACAATATATGTCATATGAATTTTTTTTGTACAAGGAACCGTTCTTATCTAAGACGGCTGAAATGCATCACCCACACGAAAAAGTATCATCATATTAAACTAAAACTAAACCTTCGAACCAGGCTAATTTGCTATTCTCTTTAATGACATTTTTAGTATAACTAACCTTGAACACGTTAAGATTATTCCCTGAGATTTGCAGAGGGATACGTAATGCAAAATGGAAAATAGCAAAACATAATATGCTTATCAAACAATAAATAGTGATTAATATAATCATACAATAAACAGCATTAATAATGTGTTGTCCTAATCTGATATTTTTAATATGTATATTTTTTACATAGATTAAATGTCAAATATTACAAATATCGATGTCGAAAGGTGATAATAATCAATGCAAACTAGCAAACTTATATAAAAAAACAAAGGAATGATTGTACTGTATTTCGCATTATCAATAATTATGTTCATGTGTTCTCATTTGTTACTAATTAATGTTATTATTTCCGTGTACGCGAGTTAATACTACAGTTAGAAAATAGTAAGTATTATAATAATTCAAGTAACATTATATTGCTATTTAATAATAATAATAATAATAATACCTTTATTAACCTCACCATTTACAAGTTATTATGTACAGATTCTATCATTAAATAACATTCTTGTGGCGGTTAATAGGCGCAGGCCAGCAGACTAGTTGGCCAATGGCCGTCTGGTTACGAGTGGCCTGAACCTCATGTGGTTAACATATAAACTTAAACTAAAAACTAAACATAACATCTATATAAACTTAAAGCTAAACAAATTTTTTCTTGCCGTTCTTACACCTGTCCCCCTGCCATCACACTCACAGCGACCACTGTGCTACCTGGTATGAAAACCTACGCTTAAAAAGTTCTGTGCGATGTCTAGGAATGTCTATCATGTACTTCCGCCGGATGTTCAGATTGTGCACATCGGTTCTGAATGCTATTTTATTGTAGAGGTACGGTGGTGTGGCCAGTCTGACAACTCTATGAAGAAGGACCGCCTCGTGACAATATCTTCTCTGATGCATTCGTAGCCATCCAGACTGTGCAAAAGTGCGACTGATGCCATCCCATCTTCTCACACCATAAATCAATCGCAAACAGGAGTGTTGCACTTTTTGTAAGCGACGGGCTGACTCAACCGTAATACAACGGCCGTATACTGAATCACAGTAATTAAACAGGGAGAGGACCAACGCCTGTGTGAGAACGGTCTTCGATTTCCTGTTTGTTTCATGATGGTGCGGATACAGTACTCTCAATCTTCCATACGCCTTTTGTATTTGTTTATCAACATGAGTTTTAAAGCGCATGTCCGTATCCAACCACAGTCCCAAACTCTTCGCTGACTTCACCACAGTCAAAGACGAGCCACCAATTGAAACAGAGAAGTCCGGGATGACACTGTCCAAACCCCCTCTATTTCCGAAGAGAACAACACATGATTTCTGCGGATTTACAATCAGCCCGTGCTTCTCAGATATTTCTATCAAACTTGTGATGTCGCATGTTAGTTTCGTCGCTGCGTCTGCCGCCCCTGCCGCCCTAAATGGTAGAAATAGTTGAGTATCGTCCGCGTAAGCATAATCCTTTGAATGTTTGACGTACTCGGGAAACGAACGGATATAAAGAAGGAACAATAGGGCTGAGCATATGCTTCCCTGGGGAACTCCGCGTGTTAGCGCCACCGGGGAAGAGATGGAATCGCCAATTTTAACCTGTTGGACTCTATTCCGTAGGAAAGCACGGAGCAACTTCACAGAACCTTCGGCCAGACTAATGTGTCTCAAAATTGCCAGCATCAAATCATGATGTATCATGTCGGAGGCCCTGGAGGCTGGAGTAATCCAGCAGAACCAGAGCTCCAAGTACCCCCCGATCCAAACTTTGCAAAATATCGTCAGTTATATTTAACAGTATTGTCTCGCAACTAAAACCTGACCGAAGCCCCGATTGCTTGTCTGGCAGCAAGTTATTGACATTAACGAAATTCTTTAGCTGTATTTGAATGACACTCTCCAAGACCTCTCTCTGTTGCCAACCCTCTCAAAGGTTATAGAGCATATTGTGCACAGCAGGGTGTGTGATTTCCTTGAGACCCATCAGTTGTTGTCTGATTCACAGTTTGGGTTTAGGTCGGGCAGGGGCACTTCTGACGCGATAAATAGAACAATGCATAATATATATGACAACATAAATAGGGGTCGCTTAGTGGTCACCATTTTTTGCGACTTAGCAAAGGCATTTGATTGCGTCTCTCACGATATACTCCTAGATAAATTGAATAGGTATGGGTTTCGGGGTTTGGTTGAGAAATGGATGCGTTCTTATCTGACTGGGCGTACTCAGCTGGTGAGTTTGAGGGATCATGGTGTGGCTGTGAGATCTAGTATTGGTCGAGTTCAGTGTGGTGTGCCACAGGGATCAATCATGGGCCCGCTGCTTTTCTTATTGTATATAAACGACTTGGCGCAGATGAGTTTGAGGGCCACCGTCACATTATTTGCCGACGACACCACATTCACGTGGAGTGAGGATGAAGTAGAGAGCCTCGAACAACATGTGGGAAATGACCTGGAGGAAATAAAGTCATGGTTCGACGCCAACAAGCTTACCCTAAATCTAGCAAAAACTAAATATATGCTATTCAGAAATCATTCCCAGAATTTGAGTGTTCAGATTGGAGACAATCGTATCGACGGAGTTGACACGGCTAAGTTTCTGGGTGTCGTTTTGGATTCAGAACTGGGATGGAGTGACCACATAGCTGCTTTATCCAGCAAGCTGGCCTCCGTGTGCTTTGCGGTGCGAGTTGTCAGGGGGGATGTGGGGTTTGACGCGGCAAAGGTGGTGTACCATTCCCTGTTTGAGGCTAGGCTGCGGTACTGCATTGGGGTTTGGGGGTTCGCCGGTTTGAATTTGTTCGGGGACCTATTCAAGGTTCAAAAGCGGGCTCTTCGTTTGTTATGTAGACGACCTCAGAGATCCCATTGCCGTGAGCTCTTCAGGGACACTGGAATACTAACGGTGCACTCTTTATTCTTGCTGGAGGTTCTCACGGACACCCACAGAGGTCGGCATGGCATGAATGTGAGAGGCACTTGCCATTCTCATAATACCAGACGGCGCGGAGACCTTAACTTGCCTAGGCCAACATCGGCCCTCTGCAGGAACTCATTGTTCTACATGGCCAAGTTCTATTACAACTTGCTTCCCATGCGCATACGCAATATAATGTTAATAGGCACATTTCGATGTCAACTAAAGAGTGTATTTCGGGCTGAGGCATTTTATTCACTGGACGAGTTCCTTGTATATGATTGGCACTAATTTTATTGTTGTGAAATGTAATTATTCATACATGTATTCTGCACGCCCGTGCTTCATGTGTATATGCATGTGATTTGTTGTGTTCGAACGATTTTGGTAGTTCTACTGTGATTAGCGTGACTATTGTTTCTGACTATTTTTGTCTTTTGAATGTGTAATGTCAAATACTAGAATGTACTGTCCAAGGATGGGTTTAATAAATATCTTATCTTATCTTATCTTACCTTCGACAGAACAGGTAACACGCTGATCGGCCTCAAGTCGCTGTAAGAAGTAGGCTCCGATGTCTTTGGCATCGGAGTTACTAGAGCATGCCTCCAGCACTCCGGAAACACTCCCTCAATCAGGCATGTATTTATGATATGCGTAACATATGGCAGCAAGAACGGGCAGCACAACCTCAAAAACTTTATGCTGATGCCATCACATCCCTCCGACTTTATGTTCTTTATGATGTTGGATATTTCGTCGGGTGAGATCAGGCTGAACGCTAACTTCTCCGAGGTTAGTTTTACAAAATTTGAATTATAGTAGTTCAACAAGTCAGGGTCTATATCCTGAGTCGCACCCCTATCGGTGAAATATTTATTTATTGCAACCGCTCTGGAATGCTGTAATTCTTTCGTTTGTAGTTCAGAACATTGGTATAACTCCTCCATATTTGTTCTGAGTAAAAATAATTATATATTGATATTAAAAAACTGTAAGTAACAATAGGAATACTAGTAGTACTCCAATCAAATATATGAAAAATGCTTTTATATATGTATATAGAATAATTAGACGCAATACTGAAATAAGTAGCTAAAATAGAACGAATCAAAATCGTGAACATAAAAATAGGTTTATACCATTGCATATGAAACAATGTCTGTCTCTAAGGTGACTAGACATCCAATGAAAGTCAGATTTTTACTATACTGTTATATTTCATCCAGATTTTTGGGAAAACAGTTTAGTTTAGAGATTTTCCAAAAAGGAACTATTGGTATTTTATTGATCTATAAAATTTAGATCCCTCCTGTATGTCACCATTTTATTAACTTATATAATATTACTTTCTGACAGCATGACGTATACATTTTGAGTTACTAGCAGTTTTATTTTTGACTTATACGAAATAATCCAGTTACATATCTCGATATGTTGATATCCCCGCTCTAAAATTTACCAAAACTTGTATCTTTATTATTAACAATAAATCTGCTATTTTAAGTATTCTTAGTCTTGGTTGGGGTAATGGTTGTTAAATCTGTGTTGACTGTTTTTATTTGCTTATGCATTGAGGGGTGGTAAGGAATTGCAACGTATCTCGTTTTGGTTGTTATATGTTAGTAAATCTTTTGTAGTGTGTTTCTGTTTCATTGAATTATACAGGGTGTTCCTAAATATCATGTAAATACGAAGAGGGGTAATTCTTTGGCTTATTTAATGACTAAAAATTCATATTAACATAGGTCCGCAAACGCTTCGTTGCCGATCTACAGGGTGTTGAAATTTCAAGATTTTTTAGTTTTTTCTTTATTGCCTTATTGGTTACGCTGTACATCATTGGGCATACCAAACGCTTTTAAGAATCTACAGGGAGATATTTTTTCAGGAGTCATTCCCCCTTTTCTTCCCATGAACTTCTCTTCTGTGCGCCGCTAGTGGATTCTAAAATACAAAATGCTTTTTTTGTTTTGTTCTAAAGCATTTTTATTTTTTGTAGTTTTATCGTATCTACCACCGTTATCGAGAAAAAATAAAAGCTTTTCTGTGTTTCGCTACATGAAATTAAAATTTTTTAAATAATTGGTCTAGTATGCCTTTGCTTGATTTAGATAACCTTTTGTTAGTATTTATTTTGACATTTTATTCGCCACCAACTGTTAAAAATTAAAACTAGGATACAAGAGCTATAAAGAAAAAACTAAAAAAAATCTTGAAATTTCAACACCCTGTAGATCGGCAACGAAGCGTTTGCGGACCCATGTTTATATGAATTTTTAGTCATTAAATAAGGCAAAGAATTACCCCTTTTCGTATTTACATGATATTTAGGAACATCCTGTATATGCAGTTCATATTAATTTAATTGGGTTGTAATATAAAGTCTTGTAAAACAATTATTGCTTTATTCGTGGGGATGTTTGTGTATAGATTGTTATCATTTCATGATACCATAAAGGAAGTACATACTGGTTATTTTTACATTTTTGGTTTTATTGTCATACAGTATCTGACACTTGAAGTGGATAAAAGGGATTGAAGAGAACGCAAACCAACCAGCTTTTTTAAATTATAACGTGATAAAATAAGGTTGTGGCTGACAAAGACCAGAGGACATAAAGTGACTGTCGGAATTGCATTTTCTCATTTCAAATATAGCCGCAGGTCACGCGAACCCCATATGAAACTCGTTGAAATATTTAGGTATGCACGAAAGAATTTTAAAGTTCAAAGCTACCGAATAATTTGCTAATATTCCACGGAAAATCGCGCTTTAAGCTTTGAATTATCTCGCCACCGCGCGACGTGGCGAGTGTTCCACTCAAGACCCAAAATTTATAATGTAATGTTATAACTTTTATGCAAGTTTGAAAGTGCAGAAAGTCCTTTACTTGGATAATTTGGTTAAGAGATGAACGTATATCTATGATAAGGTTGAAAATTATTACGTTTTTAATTTCAGCCATGCAGCCTTTGAGCAATAATCAAACTAGAACCTGCTAATTTATATTTAATATAAAACTGCCTTCATGCATATTGCATATAGTGGTTTGTAATAGGGTTGCAACGGAATTTCGCATCCGCTTCCACAACCGCGAAACTTTCGCATATTTTGCCACTTTTGCTTTTTAAGGTAGGGGTGTCGAGCGATTGTAATACCGCCCCCGCCGGGACCGACTAAGAAAATAAGAGACTTCCGACGTTGGCGGTTACGTTTTACACCTATGTGGCAGCCGCTAAAGCTTTCTGTTTACTACTGGCATTTTTATTTCTAGGCATATTTGTACTGGTTTCAAGTTGGGTTGCGGAATGGCTAGACAAATTCAAACTGACCAATCGGTATTTAGTAATCAAACTGGCCAAGTTGGACCAGACCCGGTCGGTACTTTAACGTACAGGACTTGAGATTCGTCTGTTGACTACTAACCTAATTACATTTTCTGTTGTTTTAAGTAACTGTCCCAAAATTCGTCGTACACCCCACCAAAATGAGAAATTCAAAAAATACAAAATTAAACTACAAGAAAATGTATTTATTGTATCCATCTGTTTACAAATGATCTAGTTACAAGTTTTTTCACGAATTTCAACAAAAATATCATATTCGTAATAGCGCCCATGAATATTCTCACCAAAGTTCATTAACGCTTCTTATAACATCCGGTCAGCATTTCTTTCAATTTCTGCTAATTGCCTTCTAATTGCAGCTGTTCTATCTGGGTACGCACTACGCACTAAGGTAACCTCACGAACAATGCCGACAAGATGCTCTAATGTTGACGCCCCTTACAAGAGGAGGACATATTATGTTTTTTACTGTACAAAAACAATTGTGAGATTATTACAAAGAGTTACAAATTTAGTAATAGTTCAGTAAAAATTCGTGAAATTTCTTTTGTAAATATGTAGGTATATATCATTTGTAAACAGATGGATACAATAAATGTATTTTCTTGTAATTTAATTTTGTATTTACTTGAATTTCTCATATTGGTGCTGTGTACGAAGACTTTTGGAACTGACTGTTGTTCCTTTATTTTGAAGCAAAAATGTTTAACGACTGTGTTGGTGTTTGAATAAAAAACTTAACGTTGTTGAGTCAAGGTAGGTGCATATTTCTCTTAACACATTGGTACAATGCCGACGTTTAGCTGGTCGGTGTTCAGCTTCATCAGGGCTGGATGAATTCCGTTTTTATTGTTTTTTTTATAGATGTGCGTCTTTATATTGCTTATACTTTAGTGATATTTGTTGTTTGTGTAGTGACAATATTTGCTATTGTGCGAGTTTTTTTTCCGATATTGGCAAAGTAGTTATTAATCTCTGTTGCAATTTCTTCAATATTTAGTATTTTATTTCGATCCTGTGTAATCAGCTCATTAACCTCTGTGCTAATCTATTGTTTTTGTGTTCATATATGTATCTACAATTTTCCAAATTTTTCACTGGTTGTCGTTATTTTTATATAAGGAGAAAGGTATTTGCCCAACAAATACCTTTCTCCTGATATATCTGACCGTCGATTAACCAGCTTTCCTCTTTATTTTTATAGAATAAATTTTTGTAGTAAATCTTTTTTCTCTGTTTTATTCATTTTGTTGTTTCGCTCTTCTTTGTTTTGTAGTCTTGTGCGAGTATTTGATTTTTTTGGGTTTCTTGTGTGTCGCTGGTATAATGCATTCCTTTCCTTGATCTTTTTGACTATTTCTTCTGTTATACAGCCACATTTCTGTGTCCTATTTTGTTTGATTTGATTCTGTTATGCTTTGCAGTATTTTTAATAGAGAGGTTGATAGAGGGGTTGATAGAACGTTTTTAATAGCGTTTGAATTGATTTTGTTAACATCTTGATTGATCTAATAGTACATTTATAATTTCCAGCAATTTGACGAATGACAGAAAACTAGGCAATAGTTTTAACATCAGTTATATACGGGATGGTCGCACAAACAAAGTATATTAATATGCTTAAGAAAGCGAAATATTCTTCCATATATTAAAATTTGTAGATATTCATACGCTTTACAGTCAGAAAATATTTTCATGCTTACAGGCTGTCCCAGAATAATGAACCAACACTAGGTAAAATTACATCGAACACTAGGTATATTATTGCAGTTTTTGATTAAGATTTCCAGCTGTTTCTGAGATATTGTGAAATTTATGGAAAATGTGCATTTTTCAAAAAATCAATCTGGTAACTAACAATTATAAAGAAACAAAAGAACTCATGTCTAACTCGGTAGGTCTATCGTGAATAGCTAAAAATGTATTAAGCATCTAATTTAACATTTATAACCCATGGAGTTATACTAATTAAATATCTAGTTGCCACAACAAAATTCAACAATCACTTAAATGTAATAATACTCATGCAGCAAGTTTTAGTAATAGCAGTCTGCAATATTTATTTACACAAACGTACAATTTGTGATATTGATTTCTAGAAAGTCAACGAATTAGTATTTTATATGCCACTCTCAAAATGGTTTAAATATTTATATCGCCTTTTTTAACCCCATTTGATTTGTTATTGTGGAGACATATTGATGAAGAAATTTATCTGAACATTATAACTACGATAGCGAATATGAAGAATACAATAAGGGGGCGTTTTCAAAATATTTTTGTGGAAACTATGGAAAATGTAATATTTCCACCGAGAATTCGAAGTTTGTATGTGCACTTTTGACAATAAAAAAATATTGGTTTATTCAGTTTACACTTATCCATTTATTTAATTATTTATTCTTATGAGAGTATTACTGACACTGCGTTATGTGTACAGATGTTAGGATTTCTACAGAACACTACATTTCTAACCAAAGTACTCCTTGTTTTTGTTATCTTTACTAACTGGAACATCCCCATAAACTTATCCCTGATGAACATGTCCCTGAGGTAACTGAGGTAAGTGATAAAGATAAAGAAACATAATATATAACATATAACCAAAGCTGGGCACAAAAGCGTTAATCCGTTACTCGTTAATTAACGAAGTTATATTTTTCGTTAACGCATTAACTTTTAAGTTAACTTCCAAAACCATTAACGGACACATTAACTTCCGCTACATACACCATCCGTTAATGCAAGTCCATTAAATCGAAAATGTCAAGTAAATATTTCAAATTGCAAGGTATTCTGTCCAAGTTCGGACTTGGTTTTGTTTACATGTATGTGACTATCGGCGACGCGGCATCTATATAAGCATGAGCGCGAATTTTGTTGTTTTTAGGACATCTTTAGTTACTTCCCAGTTCCCAGTACAGTTCCCAGTGGTTCCCGGTCGCACGAAAACAGAACAAAGAAGGCTTCGCCTAGTGAAGATAAAGAACCCATTTATTATGTATTTAATAATAATTGTTTTGAAATTTTTATACTGTTACTTTTTAACAAATAAATATTTTTCTATATTTAAACCTAAACTAAAAAGGGCAACCTTCTAAAAATGCTAACTCCAACCACCTTAGTTTATCTTTTCAATATTTTTTGTAAATCTTGCGTTTCGCAATGTAGGTATTTTAGTTACCTTGCGTTGCTGTTGCCATTGTTATAAATTTGTTTGTATTGTTCAGATTTTGTTGATCTTTCAAACATTGAGTTTATTTTGATTGTTATTATTGTGTTATAACTATGACAAACGCCACCCAAGTTTACCGGTATCACTACCACTATACCTAGTGTGAAAAATTCCAAAGGTAATTTTAACTTATGCAACCGAAAAGTCCGCAGTGGCGCAGTTATTTGGGTTGCATACTCACCGGCAGTTCGGCACTCAACGAAACCTATAATATACAGTGTGTCCCACTTAAGAGTGTAACACCTTCATATCTTTTTTATTTTTAGTCCAATTGTAGTAATCTTTCTCTCAAATGTACAATACATATTGCTCTATTTACTGCCGAAAAACGAATTGTCTTCTTTAAATTCAAAGCACCTTGTGATGGCTAAATAAATGGCAAAAATCAAGAAATCACTTTAGGGATTATTTTATCGAAAAATTTTACTAGTAATAATTGTTCAAAATTGCCCAAAGACCCTAGATCCAAAATTTTTGCATAGGCAGCTGCGCTTAAAAAGTGTGCTGTGGAAACTTTGTTTGAAATAAAACCTGAACTGTCAAAGTGCTTCAGCTGCTTACCTTGCTGATCGCGCACTATCACCGACTAAACTTATTATTTTCACCTTTTCGGCAAGTATAAGCATTATTATTCAGACAATAATTAAATACGACAAAGCACTTTGACAGTTCAGGTTTTATTTCAAACAAAATTTGCATAGCACACTTTTTTAAGCGCAGCTGCCTATGCAAATAATATTTACGGACTTTATTTACGGAATTATTTTTGAAAAAAATTTCAATATTTTTTAATATTCGTGATATTTTGTATTTAGGGTTTTTGGGCAATTCTGAACAATTATTACTAGTAGAATTTTTCAATAAAAAAATCCCTAAAGTGATTTCTTGATTTTTGCCATTTATTTTGCCATCACAAGGTGCTTTGCATTTAAAGAAGACAATTGGTTTTTTGACAGTAAAAAGAGCAATATGTGTTCTATATTTGAAAGAAAAAATTACTAAAATTGGACTGAAAATAAAAAAGATATGAAGGTGTTAGGGGAGACCCATGTCAATTGTAACAGGGCGTCAAATGTAACATAACACTTTTGCGCGCCATCTATGGGCCGAATTCGAAGGGATTGTCAGGGTAGGTTCCACTTGTTCCATTCTAAGATATGACAGAAGTTCGGCGCGGTCGGTTGCTTATTTACAGTTATCATTTAAAGTGTATATTCTACTGTCTCAGGTAAGTTTTAACTGTTATATTAAAGAGGTAATAACTCAATTGATGCTGCACGTTTTTCTGCTTTACTGGTATTGTTTGAAAGAGCATCTTTTAAGCTTCCAAATGTGATATAAACCGGTCTCAAAAAGTAGGGTTATGTTGTTTCATTTGCGGTGTAGAACAAATTTCTGCGGGTGGTCACGTTTGTAACACTCAATGTGGGTCTCAATTGTAACATGTTACAATTGATACCCACCACCTTTTTAAATTATTTTAAGCATTTTAATCAAAAATTTTGTGACAATTTAGTTTAAATCCTTGCAGAAATGGTCAAACCAAGAATTCGGAAAACAACAAGAGGGCTAATTCCTCAAGAAGTCTACGAAGAGGCTGCTGAAAAAGTAAATAAACATAACTTTACCGTTAGAGGGGCCGCAAAAGCTCATGGTTTATGTCATGTTTCGCTAGGCCGATTCATAAAAGCTTTGAATAATAACAAATCTCCGAAAGTCGGCTATCATCCTCACAACAGAGTCTTCTCCAAAGAACAAGAACTGGAGCTGGTAGAATATTGCAAATGTTCGGCAAAACTTTATTATGGACTCTCTACTAAAGAGCTGCGAAAACTGTCTTTTCAGTTTGCTAAAGCTAATCAATGCAAATATCCCGAACAGTGGAATATAACGAATTCGGCAACTGAAAATTGGTTAACAAATTTTCTCAAACGTAACCCCGAACTATCTATTCGTACACCCGAATCGACGAGCTTAGCAAGAGCAATGAATTTTAATAAACACAACGTCGAAAAATTTTTCCACAATTTGGCGGACGTTTTGGATCGATTTAAATTTGAACCGTCAAACATATACAATGTTGACGAGACTGGATTCACAACGGTTCAGAAACCAAACAAGATAATTGCCGAAAAAGGTATAAAGCAAATCGGGGCTATTACTTCCCAGGAAAGAGGAACTTTGGTGACCCTGTGCATAGCTGTGAATGCTATAGGGAATGCCCTTCCTCCAATGTTTATATTTCCCCTGAAAAGGTACAAGGAACATTTTGTACGAGATGGTCCCGAGAGCTGTATTGGCAGTGGGAATAAAAGTGGCTGGATGCAAGAGGAGGACTTTTATTTGTTCATGAAACATTTCGTGAAGTATGCTAAACCAAGCGAAGAGAACAATGTGTTACTTATCCTAGATAACCATAGCTCTCATTTATACCTACCAACGATTCAATATTGCAAAGATAATCACATAACGTTGTTGTCCTTCCCACCACATACTTTACACAAATTGCAACCCCTTGATAGGGGGGTTTTCGGGCCATTTAAGCGTTATTACAATGCCGCTTGTGACCAATGGATAAAAAACAACCCAGGAAAGCGCATGGTTATTTATAATATACCGCAAATTGTTAGAGATGCACTTCCTTTAGCTATAACTCCGAAAAATATTATGGCAGGATTCTCATGCACTGGAGTGTGGCCATTTAACAAAAATATATTTTCGGACGACGAATTCTTACCAGCTCAGGTCACAGACCGGCCTCTGACCATTGAAGCGGTAGCTAATGCAGATCCAAATGTCGCAGAAGAAGAAAATACTTCGAAAAATGATTCTGCAGAAGACAGATTAAAATCTCTTTCAACGACACCACCCGTTTCTGTTCAAATTAACCATCCTCCACCTTTACCGCAGCAGATGAGTGCAACTACATCTCCGGCAGACATCAGGCCCTTTCCTCGAGCAAGATTTTTCTAAGCCAAAGACGAATCGAAATAAAGGAAAAACTACCATCCTTACCGACACACCTGAGAAAGACGAGATCGCTGAAAAATATACCAAAAAACAGATCTTACTGGCAAAGAAACAAATAGCTACTAAAGAAAGGGTTCAAAGGAGCAAGCACACTACGAAGCGAAGGAAGACACGCGAAACTGCAAACGATTCTTCATCGGATGAAGATGAAACAATATGTCTCAAATGTTGCGGATCCTACAGGAAGAGCAAGGAGGACTGGCTACAGTGTCGCCTATGCAAGAACTGGGCACACTCCACTTGTGCGAATAATGACCCTTTCTTCGTTTGCAACAATTGTGAATCAGACTAGGCAGAATAATATAGGTATATTGTTATTTCTTATTACATATTCTAAGACCAGAATACTTTAATGTTTTGTTTTTAAGGAATATATATTTATTTTTGTACTTTCCCATGAATATTTACATATGTTGTTATATTTATCAGAAATAAAACTTTCTTTTTGTTTGTATTTGATTGTTGTTACAATTGACACCGTGTACTGTAACAATTGACACCTGCCCGGTTTCAGTTGTTACATATGTCATGCTTGAATATTTCTTTTTTTCTACGACGACTGTACGCAATTTTTCCATTATAAAAATAAAACTGTCATTCACCACAGTCAGAACAAAATAAAAAAAAATAAAAAAGCATTCTAATGCCTCCGCGTTATGGCGTATTAAATAAAAACGAAAAAGTGTTACAATTGACATGGGTCTCCCCTACACTCTTAAGTGGGACACACTGTATGTATTTTATTGTATAAAAAGTAAGTGCTAACTGTTAACTTTAACTTCCGTTACATTTGTAACAAATTATCGGATTATCTGTTAACGAAGTTAACTTTTTTCGTTAACCGCGACTAACAATTAATAAAGTTAACTTTCTGATTAACTTTGCCCACCTTGGCATATAACATATAATCGCCATCATGATACACAGCGATGATTATGATGACAGTAGCTTTACAATAATACAATACAATAATAATGACAGTTCATTCAAATAATTACTTCATTATTCGAAGCAACTGTCGTCATTATACGAAAATACTGACTACGTGGTTGACAGTTATTTGACAGTTGGTTGACTCTCCACCATTGACAATCACATTTAAAATATTTTTATTAGTGTAACACCGGAGCTCCGGTTTTACTCCGGTATACGGCCGCTTCGGCCCATTTTCTAAGATCCGGCGCCGGCCAGAGCAACCTTAATATTCGGCGGCCGAAGCAAAAAATTACGCCATGTTGACACGGGATGCTTTTTCGACGTCTGTCACCGCAGAACGCCATTTTTCGCAAATCGATTTGAAACTTTCCATACATTTAGTGACCCAATTAGTACCAATTGGCACCACCAAAGTAGTACCTCAACGGAACATTCCTAATTTATGAGTAGTGATTTTGAACGTCACCTCAGACCGCCACATTTCGTAAAATAACTCGAATGCCAAGTTTTGTAAATATTTAGTACTTACCCAATTGGTACCCTCAGAAAAGCCCAAATTAGTACCTCAAACGAACACCCCAAAATCTGGGGGTAAAGATGGCGCGCATCACCTCAGAACGAGGATTTAGTACCCAATTTGTATCCTCTCAAAACACCAACCTCTAAATGTCAGGAACAAAGAAACACCCTAAATTACGGGTAGTTCTTTCAAACGTCACCTCAGCACGCCAGTTGTAGTAAGACAAAAAGGCACATCGGATTTGATAGCACAAAGCAGAAAGAACATCGGACATTTCAATAAATCTTCTATGGCATGCTCTAAATTGAAATAATCAAAAAGAATTAAACACTGACCATAAAAGCTTCATCCATATTAACATCGTTTATCCCTTTTCTTATATGTTAATATGAATAAGGTGGATACCTTTTTACTTACGACAATATAAGGAAACGACTAAGGGCGAGCAGTAACCATTTTTGTAGCTGATAACAACAAGACCCTGCTTCGGCCGAAGTTTCGGTACTCCGGCCAGAATTTAAGCCGGAACTCCGGTATTCTGGTATTCGGCCAAATCCCGCTCCGGTGCATCCCTAATTTTTATATGAATTGAAATTTGTCAGTCGTAGACACAACGTCGTATTTGATTCGCACATAACGAATATAAATCGCTCGCATGTTTGTACCGACCAACGGTGATTGGTTTTGGAATAATAAAATAATTACGACGATTTTCGGAAAACGCATAACTACTAGCTTGCCAGGCAAAAAGTAGCGATTTTAATTTATTTGCACTTTTTATAAATAATTTTACATGCGGACTTTTTTTTTAATTGAGAAGAATTCAATAAATCATATTACCATAATTTGTAAGAATATAAATATCGTCTGCGACTGTTGCGAATCAGATCGACGGAGAAATGCTAATATAAGATACAGCATCGTTGTAGCACTAGGTTCGGTTCTAAGTCCTGAAGAAACGTCGACTTTTCAGACACCAACGTGGCTTCCACCTGGAAATCAAGATGTCATTTGTTCAGACAGCGGAAGCCTGCAACCTAATTCTATGGATGCTTTGCTATAAGAATTGAACCCTCTTGAAAAGTGGCACATCGACTTTAACCGACATGAACAAGTAATAATTACTATACTATCTATATGATTCATGGTTTACTGGTTTACCAATGAATCTACAAATTTGCAATCCTATCGCTTGGATGTTTGCCTTCTAGCTGTTCTATTGAATTTAACGATGACAGGCACCATTTGCGAGTAAGGTATTAAATATTGTGGCTCAGTGCAATTGCTCCGAAGGGTATAAATTTCACCAAGCATACTACGTAAGTACAAGACGTAACTCTCTCACACATAATGTGAACTAATGTTTGCCTCCAGTCCTCGTACCGAAGTAATGTTGAAATATGATTATTGCATTAAATAACGAAGACTGTTTCGAATTCGACGAAACCTCCAAGCCAACATATACACCAACGAAGCTGAGCAAAAATCCAAGAAAAAATCCAAACGGTAAATCATAAAAAAATCTACACTAGATGCAAAAATACCATTAAGGTTTAAAAAGTATGGTAAAATTTGGATTATAAAGATATTCGAATTATAACAAACTCTTTAATTACATTATCCACTAACTTTTGTAATCATTCTGAAAACTCTCTAGTTAGTATGACTTCCAGCTTTTTCCAGAAGTGTCATCATTGAAATGCGAAATGACACCCTATAATTTGTTTTATATTTTCAATGACAATGACACCAACTACTTGATGTTTTGCTGATAATCATAGCGTGGAAATATCGTTAAAGTAGGAAAATAGAAACAAAATATTGGGTTAGTGATCAAACTCATCCTAGTGCACTAGTGCAAATCCTCCTTTAAGGAAGATTTTAAGGAGACCTTTAAGTAGGCTTACCATACGCCTCGATTTTACTAGGATAGGACTTGCATCATCCTTGTTGATAAACAATACTGTCTACGAATGGTGGTGATAAACCCTCTGCATAAATGGCTGCACGATTATGGGCGTCACTACTCTGCAACAGACGTTCTTATCAGTTATCACTTTATTGTTTCTGTTAGCGAATGGTGATGTCTACAATATTATAATTTCAAGTTTGGCAGTAACGTACATTACTTATTTGAGTATATTATTTGTATGTATTTTGATTACAATATCACAGGCCGCCGTGGTCCTACAAAACAGTTCGTTCATCATTGATTTATGCTAATGAAATGATCATACATTACGACATTGCCTAACAAAGATATTTACATCTACCAATTTCTTATTAAGTGCTCGAAATACCGGTTGGTTATTAAATTAGATAGAGACCAATGAGAGAGATATGCATATTTGAGTTAAATCAAATTAACTATTTGCCATTAGGTATTGATTTTCTGATTTATGGCGCTCCACATTTTTGTTTTAGGGAATAATGAAATTTTATTTAAACTAAAAATGATTGATTTTATTTACAATAACCCCACCATTGATTTATTCCACTTCCAAACACAGTACTCGTTGGAGGAAGACGAGTTAGTGAAAAGTCCCAAGAAAGTGCGGTTGCGGCTGTGATAAATTGTTTGGACATTCCTTAAAGTGTGCAACACATTCGTGGGCAGATTAAAGGTAGTCTACGTTTACTTATGTTTTACTTTTTGATGATACTAGAAAAATCATGCCAAATAACACCTTGAAACATTGAAACCTAAAAGTAACCTAAAAGCAATATAAATTTGATATGATAAAATAACTTTGGAGAACGTATTTATATATGGGGCAACATTTTTCCCATTTGTTTAATATACAAAATGAACTTCAGTCACTTCTTTGTAGTACACGTTTTGCAGAGGTACATCTCCGTCGATCGTTTATATATGAATTATGAATGAGGTTATTGTGCATATACCTACTTACACACAAATAGTGCGTTTTCTCTTACATCTTTGCCCTGCCAAGATTTTAATAATTCCATTTTTAAGTTGCAAATTTGTAATACAAAATCCTTTACAGATTTAAAAATATCGTTTATTTAATAACGTTAATTAATGAATAAATAATAATAAACTATTTATGTAATAAACTTTTGCATTTTTTTATATTATTAAATTATGTACTTGGAAATAATAAACACAATACTAAGTACTCCTATTAATTACCTACTGGTCAAAGAATATAATCGAACATTTTTTGTAAAAGTTATTAACATTTTTCAGCAGCCCACCGAATACACTTGGCATACAATACCCATACAAAATCGCCATGTATGAGTTATTTATTAGCTTCAAACACAGCATTTGCCGTCCATCTATGAAACAATATTGTTATTCTTTTCTTTTAGAGAGCCAACATATATCGGTTTTTTAAGGGTTATTTACAACGGTATTTCCTCCGGGCATGTAATGGTGACTACGTTAATTAATTAACTACACTTTGATGTGTGAATGAAAGATGTACAACAATCTCAGTAAATGTGATAAATATCGGTCCATTTCAAAAATAAGTAATTTGTTACCCCATTACTACAGCTCGACAAAACTATGGAACCCCCCCCCATGAAATGCACTACCATCAAAAAGGCACCCGAATGCGAATAATTGTAAAATTTCCATTATAATAACCATTAATTCTTCTATATTATCGACAGTGAACGACAGTCGTATTGGGGTAAGGATGTTTCTAAACAAAGAGAAGATGGTCAAAATTGACTATACAAAGAATTTGTACAAAATTCTTTTAACTTGTGTAAAAAATGATTTTGGTAAAATATACCTTGTATTTTTACTTTATCATACGCAGTATGTAAAGTATTGTAATCGTGCCAAAAAAAATTTTTGAGTTTTTAGCGGAAATATGTCTTTTTGGGTCCCCTGAACATTTTTGACCAAGGTACAAAAAAATGTCTGTGTGTGTGTACCCGTTTTTTGTAACGACGATTCCGGAGAAACTACTAAAGATATCGAGACGAAACTTCATATTTAGAAGTTTTATGACCAAACTTAGAGCTGAAAAGCTTTCTGTTGAAAATGGTCTAAAGGAACTGGAGGTTTAGTCTTGGCATTTTTGAAAGATTTTGCAAATAAGCCGCCATTTCTGGAATTTCGTCGGAATAGTTAAATAATAAATTAAAGTAGAGGAAATTCTGAATAATTTATGTGTATGACATTTTTTGGTGCTATCAATAGTTTAGCTGCATGAGCAAATTCTATTTCATCGAGATCGGTCATACTGCATTCAAACTAGTAGCCAGGATCTGTTAGATTATATGTCAGATATGATTCTAATGACAGTAGGTAGTGTCAAACGCTAATATTTTGACAATACCTACTGTCAATAATATAAGCTGCGTTCGGATATTGTACACCGTTACAATTTTTACACCCAAAAACACGTAAGTGTCATTTGGACGGTGTACCCGGTGTCAACGGAGTACAACATCCGAACACAGCTTTAATCGACATATCTGTCTAGTTCTACTAGTTTGATTTTAATGCTGACATGGCCGATATCGATCAAATAGAATCCCATGCAGCTAAACCATTAATTTTATATATAGTATGATAAAGTCATGTGCCTGGCCACATCAGATTTTTTTCTCTAAATTGTACCCATGAGAATGACGTTCTATTTTCGAGTCATTCCGTGCGTCAAACGCAAATTTTAAAGTTATTTTAATTCTTTTATTGCTAATGATAAGTGGTGGAAATGATTGTCAATATATTGTTACTCACGTTACGTTACTCAACGCATTCAACAATGCCCCGAGCATCGTATCCTAATATCATTGTATCTACAATTTGACGTATAAAAAAAAGTATACAATATTTTTTTGTAAAAGTTATAGTTATATACAAATATACAAATACACCAAATTTTAAGCAATGCAGATTTCAGTATATAGACTACATTTGCGGATGGATGAAACTATTGGAAATTATAAGCCAGTGTTCGAACAAACAAACGGAAGATACACCATTTCAAAATCATGTCAAAATATATTTAAAATTAATATTGAATCGGGTCGTCGCCCTTTTATATCTGCACTACTAAGGTTCAAACAAAGTGAATTTTGTAGAGAAAACACAATTTTTTTACACGATTTCTTAAAACTCCCCTTATTTTGAGGTAAACAAAAATGTATATATGTTTAAAATTTCCGAGATAGGTGAAATATTTTTTTTAAAATAGTATTTCTAACACAAACGTTATACTATATCGAGCGGATATAAATAGATAACACGTAAAACAAGTAGCATGTTTTTTGGGATTATCAGAGGTCCGTGCAGATCGAACTATGCACAATTGTCTAACGATTGATCATTACGTGTATAGCTCGCTTAAGATGTAAATGTAGTAAGATTTATTAAATATTATCATTTTACTTCGCATGTATTTCTTTTGGGGTAGCCTAAATTTGGCTTTCTGTGGGCATCTAGCATGCTTTTTAGTCAGTTCAATCGTTGGCGCCATTGAAGTTTTTTCTACTATACCGCCAGATATGTTGAGTGCATATATGTTGAGTGTAATAAAAAATTTAATAAAAAGTTATCCATTGTGCAGAACTCACTCTCACAGGAAATTATCGCCTATTAAAAATAGAATAATAAGAAAGCAAACACCCTGTAGAAAGGATTATCTTGGATAATAATTATGTTGAAGCGTATAATTAGATATTATAATTAAATTTGGTTGATATAGAAAATATACGTAGCCTTAGCTGATTTTCTGACTTGCTGACAGATGTAGAAAATGCTCGCAAACAGGATTTTTTGTAACTTTGTGTTCAATTCAACGCAATATAAATAAGAAAGAAGTATGCTACACGCAATAGTTGATTCCATTAATCTCTCTTCGGCACGTATTGATAAATTCATTGGTCGCCTGAATGCTTCTTTAGCAAATACGCTTCTCCTTGTGTTCAAAGTCCTTATTGATGATACATTGGCCTGTCAAAACGAAGCGTTCGGTTTATCTTATTTATAGACTTCAGCTGTCTGTGCCTCGCGAGCGCTTTCCTGTTCCATTTCGCTTCGCTAACACTTTTACTTCGTTTCTATGTGTCAGTATTATACTAAATGTGCCAATAAAACAACGACAATCTTGAAATGTTAAAAGATAATGGGTGCCCAAAATTCACTTCTAGTTTGTTAAATATCAATTCGGAAGACTTGAACGGATATAGTTATATTTTCAATCTGTAGAAAAGGTCCATTACGTATTTATTCATTTGAAAATATGTGCATCAAAATATAATGCAATGCATGAAACTATAATATAGCTCGTTGCCATGGTTTTATCATCGAGTATGTGACCTGCATGGAATAATCGGAATAATCAATTGGAATTGATTTAAATGCACACTGTACATTCATAATAAGGTTACGCTGAGGATGGAAACCCTCAGTTACACGTGTAGTAAGATCATCTAACGAATGTAAACCGGAAATTCTACTGGCCCACAGCGTACATACGTAACTTGATCCTAATAATGACCTACATATATGTATACTGTTTCAATATGATTTCATACAACTGTTTATGTCAAAATATGAAATAATAGAAACATTTCTGATCATTGTAAAGTTACTCACCAGGTTTTATATTCCTATTTACAAAATCTAAACAAAATGTTAAGTAAGTACGTAGGCTTTCACGGCCAGAATCATTTAGAAAATAAACTGCTTCCGGGTTATGCCGTGTGTCAAGATTTGTTAATGCTGACGTTTCGCGAACCATGTTGCTCGCTTCTTCAAAGCTAATTGAATACTATAGTATTAGTATAATATTAGTATAGGCGGCCGACGCGGGGAAGCGCGTATCTATAGTAATCTCAGCGCGCTGAGCGCTTCCCCGAGTCGGCCGCCTACCCCACTACTCGAGCGCTTTGGAGGGCGCGGCAGTGTTCGGTCATGTTTGCAAGCATTTTTCGCCTATTTCGCACCATTTTAACGCAAAATCAGAATAGACGTTTTGTAGCACAATACTTCTACTTTCGAAATACGTTAAAAAAATTAAAATCGGACCACCTCCGACGCATCCAGGCTCGCCGAACCATATGGCATAAAAAAAGTTCAATTTGCAATTTTGCAAAAAATAATCATCGGACAACGCCTGGGTTGTGCACACTCAAAGTACCCATCAATCGCTACTTTGTCGCGAAAAACCTCCGCTACAAATTTGAAAATGGCGGAGTTACGAATTTTTTAAAAAAACGGATTATCCCGGTTTTTCCGAGTTTCCTCCGTTAATATTCATCCGAACAAGTCCATGTAGGGTTCATGTTTTTCGTCTTTTCATTCTCTACAATTCGTCTGTTGAAAGCATCAAGGGTGCTCCATCGGTTCAGTTTTTAGAAGCGAAAAATGAAAAACAATACAATTTTTTGAGGTTTTTTGTTTATAACAAATTAAGAAATGATATTTGCGAGTAAGAAACACATCACACTACATCTACGAACTGTTTCATGTGACCTGGGACCGTCGGCTTCCTGCTAGTATTTTTGTCACGAACTCAGTCATTTTCTGCTCTATTGCCTGGTCTATCTCCAAAGTGCAGAATAACGTCCCTACCTAAAACAAAATTGCAACTATTAAAAATCATGATTATGAAAATAAGTAAACACTCTTCAGTATATGTGTTATAATATATTTCACATTGTGTGACATTTTACTTACTTTCTGTTTTACTCTGAGACTTGCAAGTTGTTAGTTTATTAAAACTGTAGTAAGATATACTGGACAAATTTCATATATAACAAAAACTGTAATTATTATGGAAATATAGATAGCTGACCTAATGGGAAGCGCGGAAGTAATATATAATCTGAGCAATCAACAAAAAAAAAATTGGATGTATATTAGGGTGGAGCGAACATATGAAAGTTAGAATTTGAAAACGGCTTGGTGCGGAAACGATGCTCTATGATATATTTAGTATCAGGGAAAAAGCAGAATTTTATCTTATTATTTTGTACAGCCCCAAGACGTCTAAAAATTAAAATAAGAAACAAAAAGTACTTCTTAGAAAACAAAATAAATATTTATGCCTAAATATACTTCGCAAAAAAATTTCAAACACAACCAAAAAATAAACTGTCATAAACTTCATGAAATATAAAAAATCTGATGTGGCCAGGCACATGACTTTATCATACTATATATTAAATTAATAGTTTAGCTGCATGAGATTCTATTTGATCGAGATCGGCCATGTCTGCATTAAAATAAAATTAGTAGAACTAGACAGATATGTCTATTAAAGCTGCGTTCGGATATTGTACTGCGTTGACATCGGGTACACCGTCACAATGATACGTGTTATTGGGTGTAAACAGTGTAACGGTGTGCAATATACGAACGCAGCTTATATTGTGTCAAAATATTAGCGTTTGACACTAACTACTCTAACTACTGTCATTAGAATCAAAATTTCTGACATATCATGGCTACTAGCTTTAATGCAGTACGGCCGATCTCGATGAAATAGAATTTGCTCATGCAGCTAAACTATTAATTGTACCAAAAAATGTCATAGTCATAAGTTATTCGGAATTTCCTCTTCTTTAATTTATTATTTAACTATTTCGACAAATTTCCAGAAATGGCGACTTATTTGCAAAATCTTTGAAAAATCCTAAGACTAAACCTCCAGTTCCTTTGGACCCTTTTCAACAGAAAGCTTTTCAGCTCTAAGTTTGGTCATGAAACTTCTAAATATGAAATTTCGTCCCGATACCTTTAGTAGTTTCTCCGGAATCGTCGCCACAAAAAACGGGTACACACACACACACACACACACCCACATCCACACACACACACAGACATTTTTTGGTACCTTGGTCAAAAATGTTCAGGGGACCCAAAAAGACATATTTCCGCTAAAATCTCAAAAAAAATTTTTGGCACGATTACAATACTTTACATACTACGTATGATAAAGTAAAAAGAATGTGTAGACGAAAGAATCTGTGTCTCAATAAGAACCCTAGTATTATCACTTTGTATCAAAGGACGGCACAATTCGTCTTGATTCGATCATCGCTCTTATAAAACCACATACCGCTTCCGTTAGTGGGGGTTTTGTCAGTGGTGGTTCAGATGTTTTACACTCCGAGTCAACCAGGTCAGTGTAGTCGGTTGTCTCAAATGTAAATTTGGGCAACGTAAGTATTCTGACACTGAGTCGGTGATTTTACTTAAATTTGTTCTATGCTAGTTCTTTTATTCCATGTCGTCAGACAAACAACATACATAATAAAATATTTTTCGGATGGCCGAAGAATTCATTTCGCTGAATCACATATATGTTACTTATATGTTTTAACTCATCTGGTAAATATCGGGATCGGGCTATGAAATTATAAAAAAAAATCCATCCGTTCACACACAATGGTTTTGTTTTAATTTGGAACCACATGGGTGGATAAACTTTTAGAATAAAAGTTGTTAGCGTTACTAGCATTTTAGAAGGTCATCGGAAGCCACATAAAACCGCAGAATTCTAGTTCCTGTTGTTAGCCACCTTGAATACAACATTCTTCCATGATTACGTTTTTCTAAACCACTAGAACCCACGCCTAGATCATTTGCCCTGCAAATATCTAGAAGGTATTGCTGATCAGTACTTAGATCGTTGCTACTAAGAAAACTGAGATTACGTTCAATTATTTTAAACTCAGCAACTGGGAGATCTTCACATTTCTATAAATCTTTTCCTATAGGCCCAGCAATGACTCGCAGGCTACTTGATGTGCCAGGTGATCCATCCAAATGTTCGAAGAGATGGAGTGGAAGTTTATTTACCCGTTGTATGCAAATAAAACATTGCAATGGCCTATTTTTATTTTTTCTACCTCTAAGAGCATTATTATCAGACCGTGCTTTTGACCAGTATTGGTTACCGTACCATCACAATCCATAGCAATTCTTTTTACTTTATCATACGCAGTATGATAAAGTGTTGTAATCGTGACAAAAAGAAAAAATATGTTAGCGGAAATATGTCGTTTTGGGTCCCCTGAACATTTTTGACCAAGGTACAAAAAAATGTCGGTGTGTGTGTGTAGCCGTTTTTTGTGGCGACGATTCCGGAGAAATTACTAAAGGTATCGGGACGAAACTTCATATTCAGAAGTTTCATGACCAAACTTATAGCTGAAAAGCTTTCTGTTGAAAAGGGTCCAAAGGAACTGGAGGTTTAGTGTTAGCATTTTTGAAAGATTTTGCAAATAAGCCGCCATTGCTGGAATTTCGTCGAAATAGTTAAGTAATAAATTAAAGTAGAGGAAATTCTGAATAATTAATGACTATGATATTTTTTGGTACAATCAATAGTTTAGCTGCATGAGCAAAATCTATTTCATCGAGATCGGTCGTACTGCATTCAAACTAGTAGCCAGGATTTGTCCGATTTCTTGATTCTAATGACAGTAGGTAGTGTCAAACGCTAATGTTTTGACAATACCTACTGTCAATATAAGCTGCGTTTGGATATTGTACACCGTTAAGCCTCGTTTACATCCACTTAACTTAACGTACAAAAACTTGAACATTAACTTAACTTAACGTTAACTTAACTTAACGTTAACTTAACTTAACGTTAACTTAACTTAACGTTAACTTAACTTAACGTTAACTTAACTTAACGTTAACTTAACTTAACGTTAACTTAACTTAACGTTAACTTAACTTAACGTACGAAAACTTGAACATTAGAGAAAGTTGAACTCCATTCAATTATATTGGCTAGGAATATCTCCATATTTATCAGAAAATGTTAACGTAAAATAAAAGATTTCAGTTCTGATGTCTGGTTTTATTTGTTTTCTTGCGTACCGGTTTCGGGATTGCTCCCGTCTTCAGCGCAATCTACATAAAAACATGAAAACAATTAACAAAGATACATATTAAAAATTCTTAACCTACAAACCGTCTAGAGTACGTATAATTCATGACAAACGAGCTTTTTCATTGCTCTACTATCCATTCAATTATATGTGTTCGTTTACATTCACTTAACGTAGAAAAACTTAACGTAACGTACGGATTTGTTTACTCAACTACTACTTAACAGAATCCGTGCGCTAACTGCACCAATCACAAGCTCTCGATTTTGACAATTAGGATGATGGTGACAGCGGGTGACAGTAACACAACTTAATAATTAACTCATGCGACTTGAACTTTGTTATCTTTGTGTTGTTTTGCAATAATTTTAGCTCTATTAATGGATTATTGACGCAGATGATGGAACCTTGATCCAACTTGCGTGTACATAAACATATTTGTATAATAAAAGCGATAGATTTAATATGGATTTCTTATTGTGTCACTGTCAAATGCGCATCTCAAGCACCCCAACGTAAGTGAATGTAAATTGAACGGGTCCAAATTTCGTACGTTAAGTATAATTTTTCGTACGTTAAGTTAAGTGGATGTAAACTATACTTTACACTTTTTACACCCAATAACATGTAAGTGTCATTTGGACGGTGTACCCGGTGTCAACGGAGTAGAATATCCGATCGCATCTTGAATCGACATATCTGTCTAGTTCTACTAGTTTTATTTTAATGCAGACATGGCCGATCTCGATCAAATAGAATTTCATGCAGCTAAACTATTAATTTTATATATAGTATGATAAAGTCATGTGCCTGGCAACATAAAATTTTTTGAGAATCTATCGAGTTGTCAGTAATATTATATTGTGTACTAAGGCGAGAAAGTGCTTATTTTCCGTGCTGAGAGAAGAGTAGCACAGGCGACCATAGCGAGCCTGGGCACTTTTTGAGGCCGGAAAATTACTTTTTCTACTCCTATTGATGAATGCATTCATTATCATGGCAATTTATGATAAGTAATACTAACCATTCCCCACACACATGACAAACATTTCATTCCAGGTTCCTCATACCCCGCGAGCCGTGAGAAATATTTCATTTCTCACGGCAATATTTCATTTCTCACGGCAATATTTCATTTCTCACGGCCGTAGAACCAATCATAGCGCGGATTTTCATTTCCATCGTGTTTAGAGAGACTGCTTAGCGACGTTGTCATGGCGTTGACAACGTTGCTAAACGACGAGCGCTACAAACAAATTTAATCTGTCAGATATTTTAACGAAATACACATACAGTGCGTGGTATGAATATAAAGGTATGATTAATTTTTGGACGAATTTACGACCGCTACTGCGCAGGTGATATGTAGACAACCAACATTGCATATGTCAAACTTAGGGGTTATGCCACTAACAATTTATACAATATAACAGACAAATGTACTTGTATAAAAAGAAAACTTTCAAGCATTTGCATTATGTACGCAGAAATAATCATAAATAAACAAAAATTGGATTGGTACTAGTTATGTTTATGTTATTATTCTTCAACCAAGCAGCGCGCCCAGCGGATATTAACGTAACGAAGATTCTCGCAGATTCTCATCCCCACTCCACATGAGTATGAGCATACCTCTAATGATAATACCACGATACAGTGTTAATTCGTTAATCATAATTATAAAAAAATGGAATCTGATAGCGAACAAGAGGAAATGTGTACTCCACCTGATGTAATACAAGCCGCGCAAATCCGCACATTAAATTTATTGCCCGAAAAATCGAGGACAAAATATGAAAAAACAAAGCGTTTATGGATTGGCGAATCAGAAAAAATGTAAGCTCATTTTCCGAAAATGTTTTGATAGCCTATTTTGGTGAGCTTGCCGACAAATTTAAGTCGTCCAAAAAAGTGTTATAATGTGACTTATTTAATACATCAATACGCACAAGGGATAATAATTATCTGTCATTTTGTAGGTTAGATACCTTGTTATCTTTTCTTCACTGTCAATATTTGACACTTAAAAAAAAAATCTGTAATACCGACATAGTGTCATACATAAACAGAATACCGCCGCGTCCCGCCGCCCCAATACGCACTAAATTAATTTAAAAAAAAATAGTGTATAGTCGTAGAAAAAGTATAGTATTCCATTCGCAAGTAATGGCAACTACTCACTCGAACGTTTTGCAGCACTCGCCTACGGCTCGTGCTGCAAACTTCGTTCTCGTGAGTAATTGCTTACATTACTTGCTCATAGAATAATATACTATTCTGGGCGTGGTGCACACATATTTTTTTATCCTACACAACATTATCGTAATACATTCATCCGCTTCTAAAGACTAATCACTGACATATAGGTTTTTGACAAATAAACAACGTTGACGTTTTAATCGCAAACGTCAAACCGAATCGAGAGCTGTGCTTTGATTACAGAGACCATTATTTACGTAGAATTATTTTCGTGGCTAGCGCTGAAAAGTGTTCATTACATGTCTGGCGGGCAAATAGCATTGTTCGTGTCTCCATAGACGGGAAAATGACATTTTCGCATAGTGTAGGATAAAAATACATTTCAAAGCTCTTTTCATAGATAGAGCAGTTCCAGAAATTAACAAAATGTGTCGGATATATATATATATATATATGTTCTTTTAGCAATGATATGTGCTCTTCCTTTATAACTTTACGTTGATTGTCAGTTGTCGTAAGCGTTTTGGCTTTCCGGCCTCAAAGTACAGTCCAAACGTATTGTTGTCATTGAATTCCGTAACGATCCAGCGTCCTCGCTTCCACAGGTAAAATTCTTTTATAATGTACAGTTGTCTCGGTCTCGTTTTCTACAAGTGTTTTCCGTCTTCAGAGTCGAAAATGACTTGCTCGGAATATTCCTCAAAAGAAGTAAATGATGTATCTAAAAAAACGACGGAGTATGATTCTGCTACCCTTTTATATGCGTCGCTTTTACGTTCTCTTTCAACTAATAGCTATCCTTTACTAAACTTAACCTCAACACAATTGGTTTCGTTATAACTTATTAACTTTACTACAGCCAAATCTTCGGCTGGTGCGCGGGCGCTCTAATATTATGGCGCGATAGTTTCTAACTGGTTAAAATCGCGTACATTGTAGACTGTGTCGGCAGTTAAAATGTTGTTATTCTGTTTTTAATTTATTTCATCTGTCTTATAATGTAATATACGATTCGTTTAAACTAAGCAAACCGTGTTTGTGTTCTGGGAGACAATTAGAAAAGAAAACCAATATTTTCTAGAGAAAAGAAAAAAATATTATTTTTCTTATTTGACATATGATCTCAACATCATAGAGCACCAACTTTCCAGCAAGCCAACACGATAACCATTGGCTCTACAGCCAGAAAATAGTTTCAAGCTTACTGGTGTCCCACAACAACGTACCAACACAAACTTATGTTTTTTAATGGAACATAAGGTATATTATTGCAGTTCTTAATGAATAGTTGCGTCCTAATTGTTTAGGCATCAACTTGTATTAGGCTATTATCAACTGTTCCTGGGATATTGTAAAATTAATGTCAGAAACGAGCATTTTTTAAAAGAACATTTCGGGGGTAATTAACAAGGATAAAGAAACAAAAGAACTCATTTTGAATAAATTGTATTGGTATATTTTGTGGGACAGCCTGTAAGCATGAAATATTTTCCGGCTGTAGAGCGAATGATTGTCGACAACTTTTTGATTTGTTAAGCCCATTATGTTCTGTTTTTCTAACGTTGGAACAGCCTGTATATGGCTTTGTATAGTACCGTGTTAAATTAAAGTTAAATTAATTATACTAAAGCACTAAAACATTACGTTATAAAAATAATATATGTAACTTTCGGTTTCACCAGCATCTTGCTTATTTAATGAAATTGAAATGTTTTCAATTTCAACACTTATTCATACCTAACAAAAATAATATTATACTAACAATACTTTTTTCTTACTTTTTTTGCGTGAAAATAAATCATTTAATCATTAAATATATGTTTTAACTTTCGTTATTTAATTAAATCTAAATATGCATTCTAGAATTATTTAGATCTTGGAAATTTTATATTTTTTCATGAAGTTGTGATTCCTGAAATATCAGATGATTCCAAAATATCATAATTGTTTTTATCATATGCAAACAATGATATTTTGATTTGCATTTTCAGCACTATCTCAGAAACAGATAATCTGATTTAATTGATAACCTTGGCGATGTGCTGCATTTATTAATGATGTATTTGAAAGTAGGGAGTACCCTCTAATTTACAAGAAAACAAATCAAAAAGTTTGTGGGTAATGACTATAAATACTTTTTAATATAATTATTATTCATTTGTAAGGAACAGACCATTATTATTTTTAATGGAATACCCTACATTTTTAGTTTTAGGTACGCTAATTTTCAATTCCTGGCAGTTCTATTTGTTTTTTTGCTTGTTAACCAGAATTAGTAGATAGTTTAGTAGAGTTATATATTTCACGTTGCCGAAGGCGATGTAAACTTAACCTAAAGTAACCACCACACCTGGCTATCTCAACAAAGCGTAATGCAGTTCAACGCCTTTACCGTCAGCTGCAATGCTGCCATCTACACTCCATTAGTTTCACATTAATTGCAAAGGCGAGTTCAAGTTTGGGGAGAACTCTTTTATATAAAAGTTGTGATGGAGGTCAGCGCGTACAGACATTGTGGGATAAAGGAGCTTCAACAAGAAACTAAAACTAATTCTTATTTTTCTATTTTGCAGGCACCAAGTGTTGAGGATAATCAAGACTGCAGGAAGTGGAAGATATAACATCAACTGCTGTAAATAGGTGAGTGATTTGCTTACATATTGTAGTTACTTTGTGTCAATAAAACATGTGTCAAATGCAATATTTTGCACGTTGGTAAAGATATGTAACAAGGATTATGTACAGACTAGCTCAGAATATAAACAATAAATAAGGTCGCATTTCGCACAGGCGGAGGGATTTATCCCTTCCCGTATGACAACACAGACGGCTCTACAGACGGCTTGTTTTTTGTTTGCAATCTCTATGCGCGCAGCGTGTTTGCGTGTTGTTGTTGTACGTCAGTTTAAGAAAGACTTTTAAGGCAAGTAGCGTGTCAGTAAATAAATAATCGTTGCCCCCACATCATAAACCATTAACAAAACTTTGATGATGATTTTGTATTTTGAAATATGCGGTTTCTAGGTGGT
The DNA here is from genome assembly GCA_963966075.1 of Aphodius sticticus. Lineage (NCBI taxonomy): Eukaryota > Metazoa > Arthropoda > Insecta > Coleoptera > Scarabaeidae > Aphodius > Aphodius sticticus. Next base: position 72,472,003 of record OZ014506.1, on the reverse strand, counting down.
GCTCGATTATTGAAATCGCCGGACTATTGGAAAATCACAAAAAACTTACGATACATTGGCTTATTTCATAGTAAAGACCAGTCAAACGTCAAATAAATTCACTTCGGAAATGTTCAAAAGCTGGATTGTGTAACAACGGTATTTATGTACTAGCTGGGTAATAATTTACACACGCGGCCCAACTATTTGAAAATATGATTGGGCATCATATTTTATAAGAAAAACCAAAATACCATACCGTTAAAGTTTAACAAGTGCCAACCTTGCCAAGATATGTCCTTCAAAAGCTTAAGAAATGTAATACCCACCTTGTTTGTTTGCACGGAAATGAAGCAAATTTTTTGTAACTATGTATTCAAATGAATGGTCAAATTACTATTAGTAGAGTGCTGAGAGAGATAGACTCCATCGTGTATTCCCTTATATCTCAGATACATTATACATACTATGTTTCAGCGCAGTACCTACTAATAATGACTCGACGCAACGCTAGTTAAGGCTGCAGATCCCAAAGTAAAAGATAGTCATTTACAAAAAAAGATTTTTCTTCTGGAGAACATTTGTCAAAATACGCCAAATTTGACTACATGTTTATTGTTTTATCATATGAATATGATCCCACTTAAAATTACCCTATACAATTTAGAGACGCAGATTGTGATTCCCTGTATATTTGTATCATATCTTATCTTGGAAATGGTCAAGTTTTAACTGCATGCTTTTGCTTTTCTTGTAATAAAATATGATGCTCTATCATGTATTCAATGACTTGGGTGCCGGAAAGGTTTACCCAGCAACTCTGACAAGGACAGCTCATACCAAGGGACAACGCATACGACGAAAACTCATGCCGAGACAACTCATACCAGAACAACTCACACCATGACAACTCACCACGACATATCATACCAAGACAACTCATACCAGGACAACTCATACCAAGACAACTTATACGGGTCAACTCATACCAAGGGACAACTCATACCAGGACAACCCATACTAGGACAACTCATACTAGGACAACTCATACCAAGGCACCCATAAAAACCGAAAAATTATTGTCTCTTTACTGTTTACTCTTTACTGATGGCGCGTACGAACTACTCATTACAGGTAAATGAAAGGTAGGATAAATATTGGTGATACGATAAATATTGTTATAAAATATTACATAATTTAGATTTTGCAAGGGATAAGATGGAGTTTGAGGATGAAATGAATAAATATTCTTTTGCATACAAAAGGCCTGCAGCAAAAATTTTGTGTTATTACTTTTTTTACTATATTTTATATTTAATACCTTTGGTATTTTTTATATTCGAAATGTGCAATATAAATACGCTTGCGTAGAAAAGTAAACACTGTGCAAACTCTCCTTGCGGACAGTGCCAATAAGCGGACAGCTATTACTGCAGTTACACGCGTTTGTTCTTAACACAATTGCCAACACATCACGCAAATGGTAATCACGAAGTAAGAGGCCACTATCTCCATCTGAGAAAGAAAAGCTAAAGTTGTTCTTTAACAACATAGTATTATATCAATGGACGTCTGTTTTTCTGTTGCTCTTTAAAAATAGATTAAGAAAAAGTTTTTGAATTTTAATACAATATTTTATATACATTATTAGTATTATACACGTTATTATTGAATGAAACATTTATTATCAACAATACCACAAGTCAGCCAAAAACTACTCTTTCTCTGAAGATTAGTTTCAGGACTACACGGAAGAAAAATTCAAAGCTTTGATTGAAATCAAAAAGCATATAAAAAAACTAACACCCAAATTAACAATGGAATTGTTAATTCTAATATGATATTAGCAACGTGGTATAAGAATTAGAATACAGTTGCTAATTCAGATTTTTATGTCATTTAAGCAACATTTTAGTAAAATGCATATGCTGCGGGGTTGTCGAAAGAAATGTGGCACTTAGTGAAAATTTACCTTTGTTTACCTTTACTATGTAAACAAAATTTATTTCACTCGCTCTAATTCAAATAAGCGTAATTAATAACCCTGCAACCCCCAAGTCCGGCAACCCACCTACACCGGAGTCTTTTGAGTGACACAGCACCTAGGTACATGAGCAATTTCATATTTAACAACACATATACACTTCAACCCCTATTACAAATGTCACTTAACCTCCTCCGAAGATTGACAACTAACCACACATCCAATCCAATCCGAAATTAGACAAAAGTCCTCTTATATAGCAATTTTTGCCTTAGTATCAGTTGTCCTGGTATGAGTTGGCTTAGCATGAGATGTCCTGGTATGAGTTGTCCTGGTATGAGTTGTTTTGGTATGAGTTGTCCTGGTATGAGTTGTCCCTTGGTATGATTTGACCTGGTATGGGTTGCCTTGGTATGAGTTGGCTTGGTATGAGATGTAGCTTGGTATGAGATGTCGCTTGGTATCAGTTGTCGCGGTATGTGTTGTCATGGTATTTTCTCCTCAATATTATTGGCTCCGGTTTAAGCCATACAGCCAGTCTAGCAAAACACTACGACAGTAGAACAGTAAATGGAGGTGAATGCGCTCATGGCGGCTCAAGGCTTTATACAAACAGGAGGGGAGTCTTGGAATGAATGACATTAGCGTTATACAATTAAATAGCGGTTTTAAATTTCAAAATAAAAATAATTAGTTCTTCTGTCAGTAATTCGTGCGTCAAAAGTTCATACTTTGTCACTGCTAATGTGCGCACAATCCTCAGAATGCCCGTGACCAAGACTTGCCGAGGTTGCTGGTATTTTATACATTGAAATAGAATAAGCGTCAAGTCTTCTTCTCCGCATAAGTCACATTCTGAAGTATTTACTAACTTAATGCGGTGTAGGTGTATTTTAAAGCGACCGTGATTGATCCTTATTGGTGATACTATCACAACTTCTCCATGTTTCTCAGTACACATTTCAGTACACTCGCAAAGTAATCAAGATTTCGATGACGTGAAGATGTTGGCAACGGTGGGTAATTATCATCGAAGGCTTATTAGAGAAGCCATCGAAATTTACAAACATCCTGACAAGATCAATCGCCAGGACGGTACTGACATTAGTAGGGTCTGGAAATCGACCCTAACGCGGTCAGGTGGAAAAGCACATGGAGCGGTAGCTTCAGATGTGCGCAGTGATGTGTAAATTTAGGTATATAAGGAAGACTTTCTTGGTAGGTCTTCAGTATTCAATTAGCTTTGAAGAAGCGAGCAATATGGTTCGCGAAACGTCACCATTAATAAATCTTGACACACGGCATAACCCGGAAGCAGTTTATTTTCTAAACTAGAAACACGATTGGCCAGGAGAAGTTGTCCTCGTTAGCTCTTTTGGCTATTGAAAGCAGTGTTGAAGTAAACATTTCCAATGTTATTGATGAGTGATGACTTCAATTCAAGCCAGAAGAAAAGACTTTATTTTGTGTAATAATAACTTGTGTATGATGACATTGAGTAAAAGTAATAGTTTTTTGTGTCATGTTTCCTTGATTTTCTCTTTTATCACTGAGCACACAAATTAAAATAAGGCACACTTCTGAGTTGTGTGCGAACGATAATTACTTTACGTGTGGTGTAATTAATAACTACTAATTGTTGTAAAAATAGTCTGAAAAAGCTTCAAAAACTAACAAATTTAAAGCCAGTTTTGTTTATATTTTCCGGGGGGAGAACCCCCCGGTTGGTCTTGCCACCCCAGTTAAAAAGCTGAAATGACGCCCATGGTAATTTATAGCACCCCAGATTTGTCCCCATAATTCTTGCATGCAAACATCAAAACGGCTCACCAAAGTGATCCTTTTGACAGTATCTGGTGCGTACAATATTAAACTATCAACACCACCTTACAATGATATTAAAAGAAGTTATACGCCCGAACAAAAGTTTTAGAGAAACTTTCAACAAGCTTTTAGGGCACCCAAGGTTAAGCCGTGACCGTAATATTTATGAAATCCCTTAGGAACACTTTATAGTTCGCTTTTAGCGTTATCCGCGATCTCGAGAGTCTAAATCCTCGTAAGTGCCATTATCCAAGACATCGGGCGTGATTTGCAGCATTTTATTACAAGCATATCACGAACGTAGCAAAGAAGCAATTTTGTACATTAATTTTAATGATATAGCCCGTTCCCGGCAATTAAAATGTTAGCACCCATCGCTAATATGATAAGTTTGAAGTGAGCATTGTTAATTTTCTGCACGATCCAATTAACTTTTCGAATTACATTCTGTCCGTTCTAAATTCAATGGGAAATCCATTTTTGGTACGGCTTGTTAGGAGGATTTCCCTATTTATGGAACTTAGGTCCTATAGACATACAAATAAGAGTAGGAGTCCTTACTCCCTTAAATTCTTACAAGATTTCTCAAGATTTTTCTAAAATAACCCCAGACGCAAATATTATGGCGAAATTAAGGAGAAAAATTATACGTAGGCTTTTGCGGCCAGAATCATTTAGATGAGAAATTGTTTTCGGAAGAAAGGTGAAGAACCTTCTGCCTAACCTAAATGATATCACCCCGCTCCTGACGACCTAACGGGCAGGACAAATCGAATGCCGAGTCAACGAACATAGAAACACCCGGCTGGGCAAGGTTCAACAGTCCGATATTGCGGAACACAGTCAAGAGTCGGGGCACGTATAGATGTTGGCAAGGGTTGGTAATTATCATCAAATGCTTATTAGAGAAGACATCGAAATTTACAATCATCCCAACACCATCAATCGTGAGGACAGCACTGACAAAATGAGCCTCATTTACACCTGAGAATCTCCGAAAATCAGTTGATCGTATTTTAAAAATTGTTGATATACCTACATAATTTTTGAGTTAAATTAACTACATAGGTGGCAGGTAGTTGAAAATAGTTGATATCCGTAACGGTAAATATTTTCACCGGTGTAAAATAAAAATTAACACCAGGCAGGTTGTTGAAATAAGTGACAAATGAGAGCAAATACATTTGTTGGTGTTGATACGAACTCCGTGTGGAGTGAATAATTTCCAAAATAGTACGATTTATTCCGTAAAGTGACAAATCGCCCCTTTTGGCAACAACAGTACGTCATAACGTCGCCACCAAGGCGGTCGCTTCGTTGTGGATTCACAATTATTTTTGTGTAGAATTAACTACGAGTAAATTGTCTCCGTAAAATTTTTATGTGTGTAGTAGTTTTTACTAGTTTTTACTAGTATTGCTGCTCAAGTACATACCACAATTGTAGAAACTGCCCTAAATGCCTTATGATATCCGTTTAGTAGGACAGAGTGATTATCAATGTTTCAAATAAAACTATTATAGAATAGTTTACTATCGCACAATTTGCCCAATATGAGTATCATTCAAAAATTACTTCTGTAATAAAAAGGATTATTAATCAGCACCAATTTCAACAAACTTGACCTCTATTCACAAAGGGATTGACGCGGCTGTGGATCATAAGCTAAAATAAAATGTTTCAAATCCTGAGCCACAGAGATAATAGAAACACTGTGTAAATGCAAGCTCTTCTCAGTCTTGGACTTTACGCTTGCCAAAAAGAAGATATACAAGTTCACGTCGAACCTACAGAAGTTTAAAGTTTTATTTGGAAGAGATTTTCTCGTCGCATTGTCCTTCGCTAAGCGTTGGTCGCGTCTTGAGGATATAAAAGCATCATTATCATTTTTCACTTGCCGACTTTCTCGGTCATTCGTCAAAGTTAGTCTCTTCACCACCCAACTTTCAGTCAATAAAAAAAATATTTCTTGTCTGATTTTCCATTATACGGAGGAGGGATTGTATAATATAAATTAAGTATTTTCCGGTAAGAGGGTAGGTTTGGAAAAATCAATTCTTTCCAGACTCATTTTTGTAGCTACGAGTTTATAATCCTCTTGAACATGATTTCTATTTGTGCGATAACCTAATAGTATCGTTTTACAACGTATCTCTGGCTAATGTGTTTTTTTCTACCACCAACGGTAATACTTACGTCGGTCAAGGATTAAGGAAACGTAGATGACGCAAGCCCGTAAAATTGTAGCTAAAAAGTATTTCGCGAACATCAATAAAAATAAAAACACTAAAACATACATTTTTGTGGCAGTAATTTCAATTTTTAATATATTTCTTATTTCTAAAGAATCTTTTAAAACAACGTGTTTCGCTAATTTATATAATAAGGGTACCTATACCCGAAACTCAAATTCACAATTTCTAATATGTCCAGCCCCCCCTGATCATTAACACTAGTCCAAGCAATAGGCCATTTTACAGGAAAAACCCAGATAAGTCCAAAATTATTAATTTAGTACCTACCTACATTGTGACGTCCTGAATATTACCTAGCACGCGAGCGCACTTCGCCAGACTAGAGAGATGGCACCCTAATTCACATTTCTCAAAATATTTCTTGTAGAAGTTGTAGAATGCCAAGTGTTATCCGAAATGGTACTAATTCTCGATTAGTTATGTTAAGTTATGGAGCAAGTATACCACACTATTGAAAATTGTTAAGAATGTTTGGGACAAATGTTTTGGCAGCCGATACCACGGGTAGTATAAAACGTATAGAAAACATGGAATAAAAGATAAAGTCAGTGGCGGCTCGTAGCTAAAGATAGGAGGGGTGCTGCTCCAGAATTTTTTTGTCTTTGTTTTGAAAAATATTGTGTGAAAGGAAAAAACACATGTATAAAAAGAAAATTTATTCAGAAACTTGATAAAATCGTAAAACAATTTAAGATAAGAAAACGAATTTCTTCTATAATAATAATAATAATAATAGCCTTTATTCCCAGTTAAGAAATGAAAATACATTCAATAATCAACAATGAATCATTAACAATAAATACAAGCTCCAAAAATAATTATATTTACATCAGTGTCAGTGCCCCGCTCAAAAAGATTCTTGTAGTTTATCGCTACACTGCAAATAAACAGTATATTAGTGAATGTGCATACACTATGACAAAACAATACAAATTAGTATTCATTCGTAACTGGTGAGCGCCCTAAGGCCTCCCCGAGTCGTTTCCATTCTTTTCGTTCTCTTGCAGTTCGACTCCACAGCTTACCGGCCATCTCCACTATCTCGTCAGACCATCGTTTTTTCTGTCTGCCTCTACTTCTCCAGCTATCCATAGGGAACCAGTCAGTCACTTCTCTCACCCATCCGCTCTCTTTCCGCATTGTGTGTCCAGCCCATGACCACTTCAAGGATGCACTATAAGATCCTTGAAGAATTTCTTCTATACTTTAAGCTAAATTGTTACAGTTACTTACATTCATTAATAAATTTATGTAAAAGATATATTTTGTAAAAACTACGCTAAAAAAATGAACAAAAATTAAAAAATTTCCATATTTTGCAAAAATTCAGTTCGATTGGACGATGGTAAATAGGTAAAATATCTATTACAACATAAGTTAAGATAAGCGTAGTAATAAATTTATGACAAAAATACTATTAAATAATAGACGATTAACTTGCAATATGGATAGTTCTACACAATAAATAGTTCAATTTTTGAAAAAAATTATGCGTGTTCTGGCAAAAAGTTAAATTGTCCAAAAATGTATAAAGTTTTTTATTCCTTTATGCATTGGAAATCTGTGTTTATGCACAGATTTCCGTTATGCACCGGAAATCTGTCCACATGCAAAATTTCAACTCGATTGGACAAAAGGACGTGGGTAAAATATCGATTAGAAGATTTAAATGCAACAAACAAGTGAAGTTAAGATAAGCGTGTGTAAAAATGAAATCCATTCTTTTTGTTTTAATTTGCGCGAAAAGATCAATAATAATATTCTCTTTGGTCTCTGGATATAAACTGAGGATTTTTTTCTCCATCGAAAGCATGATTGAAAGCACTGCAATTGTTCTAAAATACGTTTTGATATGCCATCTGCAGTTTGTAAAACTACCTTCCCCAGCACGACAGGGTCGGCACGGTCGGCACTGCGGGAGCGACAGTGGTCTCGCTATCCAGTGTCCATAGCAGACCCCGCCGGTGCCTCGCGTGCAAAATCCTATGTGCGCATACGCAGAACAGTCAAGCACCTCGCCGATTGGAACTGTGAAGATAACAGTTCCATACTGCGGCTTTTGTATCCTTTTCTTAAACTGGGGGATGGCTACTGACATTAAGGATTATATATTGTACAAACATAAAGAAAGAATTAAAGGAAAAAGGACTCATTATATTAAATGTTATCCATAATATTAAGTGCAAATAATAAGGGGTGCTGCAGTTCCACAGTGCCTATACGCGAGCCGCCACTGATATTTTCCTTAACTAATAAAGTGGAACACCCTGTAATTGCTGAATTTCGGGGAATCAGCGTCATAATCAGTTGCAATTTATTGAGGATTGCTTTCTCCTTTCTTGCATTGTGGTTTTCTATTAATGTTTCCGATAGCAACTTTGAACTTTTAAATTTTTTTTTAAGATTTCTCTTTTTGGGTAGATTTTAAAGGCCGTATAACAAAACTAAAATACGTGACAGGTGACCGGTACCTCCAAAACTACTGACTATAGAAAAAAGGCTTTGCAGAAAACTTTTAAAAAATTTGTTTTTAACGTACCGAAAGGGGAAAAAAGGCGTTCCTGTCCGGCGACGTCGAAAACTTGGTATATTATTCAGATCATCAAAATATACTGAAATACCAAATATTTGACCTAGGTATCTGGATTTTTTCCCAGCTTAGCTACTTCTTAATGTTCTAATGCTAGGTATTGACCAACATTGTAGATGACAAAAAGGTTGTATACACCACGTATCTTTAAAAAGAAGACACAAACTTTAAGTACCTAACTATGAAGAAATTAATACAAACATAAATTTATACATTCATTTGAGTAGTGTTCATTTTCATCCATCACTTTATTTTTAAAATGCAAAAGAAAGATTTTTTTATGCAAGAATGCAAACATTTTCTCAAATTGTAACATTGTTCAGGTTTCCAATTACTTAGTATTTGTACAACATATAATAACCTAAATAATAAATAAAATGTAACAATGTGACATCTAATTATAACACGCTATCGTCGTTGCACCTGATGCATAAATTGTGACGTCAGTAGTTATTTAAGAAAATTAGTACAACCAAGATAGCAAAAAATGTGCATTGTTTTTTCTCAGATTCATTTAAAGCGAGATACTGTCACGTGTTTGATTTTTGTCATTTAGCTTCAATTATAATATTTTTTGCAGTTGTACTATCTAATATCATAACTATCCAATTGGAAATCCGTGAAATGTGTTTCTAATCATTTAAAATTTTGAATAGGTGAAAAGGTCAGAAAAATGTATGTATTTAAATTCTTTCATGACGATCTGATCGATAAACACAAATTCGTATAACCAATTTCAGCACCCAACCTTCTATTCTCCTTGAAGGGTTTCTCCGCATAGCGTGACGTTCGCAAAATCGCTTTCACGCAGAAACACAGAGTCATAAATTGCTTTAAAACAATATATTTGCTATCCACAACACCGCATCTCTATTCTATTGTACTAAACTTAATAAATGAAGCTATAATTCTCGTATTAAGCATCTGCTCGTGGTTGAATAATGGAATCCCGGAGAGACTATAGTTCCCTATATTACCACGATTAAATTTAATGGTTCATTAGTTTATTAATTAAAATGCGAACAATTTAATGGCATTAACGTAAATTAGTGTTCAATTGTTTTCTATTACAATTAATCTTACGTTACCCAATTTTGGAACATTGAAACGTATTTTTGGAATTACCACTTGTTAATCAACGATAACATTATATTGTTTTATCTATACTCCCACAGGTGTCTAACTTAATCGTAAGATTCGAGTTTGATTAAAGCTTGGATAAATATAGACCCTTCTCAAAAGTTGAAAAGATAGGACTAATTATAACTTATTATACTATTATAAAAAATTACGCTTTTTGTGTTTGATGCAGCCTGGTCGACGACGCGTGCCCACGGTACGGAGAAGATAAGGTTTTTAATCTCTGATTTAAAGTGGCAGTAGTATTATTATTTATTAGCAAGTTCAGCAGTAAAATCTGAGCAGGGAAGTAAATATAAATGAGTATAAATGAAATATTTAAATGGGCAATTAAATAAATATTGAGCAGTAAAATGGTTGATTGGGCAGTTGCGTGTAGGCAGTTAGTAGCAGTTAGCAGTTAGGTAGGCGAAGTTGGTAGGTAAAAAATCGCATTACGTTTTGTTCTTGGTTACTGTTTTCCCTATCGCTATCCCATTGAAACAATGGCAACACAGATTTATTTGTTTGCGATGGGCCTGCTACACTTCGGTCAATATCGATGTTTTCCTCTATAATAATAAAAAGCCAGCACAACTATGACTTAAATTATGAACGGTGATAAACACAGAATAGAATATGTACTCTACAGTCTACACGACGTGGGCTGAATGTCGCCATTAGACTACAATATGACATATCTACCCGGCCGCATGCCCTGTTGATCTAACTGCCCATTCCATAATATTTACTGACCATTTATTTATTACAGTGCTCGAGTATTGTCTGTACTGACATTGTAGAATGAAATAACCGACCAATTTTTTTTATTGCTGTCTATGTTTTACTGTAACACCAATTTACCAACCGCCGAAAAATAAAATGACTGCTCGTTTATTTTTTCAACACATCATAATAACCTCCATAATGTTCAAATAACAGTTGTAAAAATTATTTCCCATGTTGGTAACTATCAAGTTCAGGGTGGTAGGAAAGCACCTGCACCGGCTTGGGTATTCCTCCCGGTTATACCTAACCCAGGTGATGGCTACCCTTTCGGCATTTGATCCGATGTGTCTTTGTTTGCATATCTTTTGCCAAGTAATATCATTAATACGAAAATTTTAGCTCGTAAAATTGTCCATAAAAAATCTGATGTTGCCAGGCACATGACTTTATCATACTATACAGCGGGTGATTGTCAACAAATATAGATAGTTAGGCATGGGTTAGTTGGGGCCATGACATCCAGAGGGCAGGGGTTTGAGCAAGATGCATTCACAAATTATAGCGTTTTTGACTTATACAGTTTTATACACGCACTCGCCGCGGTTCGCACCGTAAATATGTAATAAATATATGTCAAAAACGCTATAATTTGTGAATTAATCTTGCCCAAAACCCAGCCCTCTGGATGTTATGGCCCCAACTAACCCATGCCTAACTATCTATATGATTGACAATCAACGATACAGCAGTGTCAGACGCTGATGTGCTGACATACGGTCAAAAGAATCAAAATATCTGTCAAATCCTGGCTAACTAGTTTTAATGCAGATACGACCTATCACGCTCAAATAGAATTTGCTCATGCAGCTACTCTATTAATTTTACCAAAAAATGTCATAGACATCAATTATACAAAATTTCCTCTAAAATTTCCTTTGCAAAATGCTTGAAAAATGCTTAGAGTGAACATCTAGTTCCTTTGGGCCGTTTTGAACAAAAACCTTTTCAGCTCTAAGCTTGGTCTAAATATGAAGTTTCGTCCCGATACCTTTAGTAGTTTCTACGTAATCATCGCCACAAAAATCGGGTACACACAGACACACACACACAGACATTTTTACTTTATCATACGCATACATTACATACATACGTACACATATACAGACATACACACATACACACACATATACAGGCATTTTTTTGTACCTTGGTCAAAAATGTTCAGGGACCCAATAGGACATATTTCCGCTAATATCTCAAAAATCTTTTTCGGCACGATTACTATACTTTGTCATACTACGTATGATAGAGTAAAAAGATTCTATGAACTTTTCTTTCGTATTCCTAACCGCTTTAAAAATTTGGTCTTCTTATCTGTAGGTTTTTTTAGGTCAAGTTTGTTCCCGCCAAATTACAGCTTCAGTGTGGGGCATATCGTACTCATGAGTATGAGTACCGTACTCAATACTAAAAAAAAATGAGTATTGATTACGGGGCAATCAATACTCATTTACTTTAAAATGAGTGCAGAGTACGCCGTACTCTGTACTCATATGCAATTGAGTACGGAAGCGAAGGAGTACTAAAACTTGACCGATTTTAAGCAATAGTTCTAACGCTTAACATACGATTAACAGCTCTAACCCAACCCCGTCCATAAGGGGGTGTGTTTTTATGACACGGACCTGAAAATTAGTGTTTAACTTTATATATGAAAAACAGCTTAACATTTCCAAAAACCCGGTAAGAGGGAAGAGGAAAATCGGGAATAAAATAGGGGTGGTGTTTTTAAATTCTAAAACCGAAAATGTTACACTAGAAAATTGGTACTTAGGTTCCTATTTTTTTGCTTGTTACTTCCCACACACTGTGTGGGAGTATTGTAATCGTGCTATTTTTGCAAATCGAGATAGGGCTGTTTTAAGGGGTTTTCGGCAAAATAGATAACGGATTTATCTGAATCCCACATTCGTCGGAAAAAAAATGTCTGTCTATATTTCTGTATGATAGTTCTTCTGTATGACACAGAAGTAGATATTTCATAAATTAGGTCCATAGTAGGTACAGCCGAAGAAAAAAGGATCTTTACATGAGCGCGGCAAGCCTACATCCAGCGTAGGTCAGAGATTGTCGGCCGTCGTATATACCTGTAAAGCCATAAAACCAAAGGGTCACTTGTGTTTCATTTTATTTTAAGTTTTCTGTATATAGATGGAATGAAATTGAGTTTCGTATTAATATAATATATTTTCGATATTTGGAACGAGCGAAACTGCCGCTCGTAGCTAAAGATTGTTATTCGTTCATATTTTTGTTTCGATTGGCAATTACAATATTATTTCATTTATACTCAAATACATAGTAACGTTAGTTATAATTATAAAAATTTGACTTAGGCACATATTAAAATACTTCATCATCATGGCTACGTTGCCTAAAGGCAAACCGATTACTACATCGGATATCCGCTGTCAATAATTTTTAAAGGAAGGTAATCCCAGATAGGAATTTCACGTAAATGAAAAAAATCTAACTCGGTTTCTACTTAAGTTATGATAAGTGCTTGAAAAATGGCAACTCCGTAAACTACAAAAAAATTCACTTAGATGGATATTATATATTTTATTTATGCATATAATTACGTATACAACAAAAATTATATAAATATAAAATGATAATAGTATAGATAAAAATAATAGGTAGATATATAACAGTAAAATATAATATATGTAATAACTTAAAATAAATATATGTAATAACATAAAAACAAACATATAATAATATAGTAATAACATAAGATGTATTAAATAAGAAAAGTGTTCTGTTAGGTTGGAGGTGATATAAATTTGTATTGCCTTTATTTCATATTTGTTGAGGTTGGTATGGCACAGAAGTAAACACAGAACATATGTATCATCAATTTGTTGCACTAAGAAAACAAACAAAATCCTTTGTTGTTGTATCAGTAAATGATCAAATTGATTTAATTATGGTTGTCCAACAAATTTATGATTTCTAATCAAATAGCTGCCTAGATTAATAATTGAAGTGCTTTTTGTTTGTTTACTTGGTGTTTTAATTACACTAAGGGACATTTTTTAACGACCTTTTTTTAGCTGCTCATTATAATTTATAGAGGTTTTGACTGTATTGCACATTTATTTACTTGTGTTTAAAATATATGATAAAAGGAACATTCAGATTTATTATATGTCCCACATTTTTCCCGCATAAATTATTTTTAGAAACTAAATCTTTCAGAGTAAAACTTTTCATATGGACTAATTGTTTTTCCAAATCCTTAAAAAGTTACAGCAAACTTGAAATATTAGCAAAATAAATTCTTTTATAAAATATAATTCCGGGCCTTTAATTTTGTAATTAACCGAGTTTGTATTACCAATTGTTATGCAGCACCCGATAACTTTGAATACAACCACTTTATGTTTTTTTATGTAAATTTTCTGATGTTCATATAAAAGGTTCAATGTTTCAAGGTTTCTAAGGGACCCTTTTGAGGTGTCTAGAATATTGGAGTCAGCCAGAATAAATTTTTTTATCATTACAAAAATCAAATTAGCAATGAATTGACTGAATTGCTCGTCTTTTCCACAAAAATCAAAATTGAATACTTGGAAAATCAAATATAAAACATACAAATAATCCTTACCATATTCACAGGCCACTCACAAAATATGTTATCAATTTCTTATAATTTTGAGTAAATTTTATTACACAAGATTATAAATGTATTATATCGATACAATTAAGCGATACATATATCAAAATCAGTAAGAAAAAAAGGGAATGGCCATTATCGTTGACTATCGTTGACGTCATAAGTAAAAACAATTGAAGGTTTGACATTGAATTTAATATAGCTATGTATATTTATATATATATTTTGATAATTACAAATTGACAAGTTGGAGGATTTTTAAAATAGCAATCCGTTCCAGAGATTTTGTCGTTTCCATACCTTACATAATAAATAATAAAATTCAATTGATTAATTAATATTAAGGTAAATAACAATTTAATGATAATAAATTGAGTAACATAATAGATTGATGTTTAAATAAATTTTAATTTTACAAGTTTTTGAAAGTTATCGACATATTATTCTGATGTGATATCATTCATATTGGATTGTAAATCCTAACCCTTACTTATCACACATAAGAAAATGCGTATGGATGCTATTATAGAACGTCACAATGTAATTTTAATAAACAAAAAATAACAACATTTTTATAATTAAACTAAAATGCTGAACAACAGTTCTAAAGGTCATATCTACAGCAAAGTAGAAACCGGGACAAATAAGATTTTCAGTTACATGCAAAATTGTAGAAATCTTTTAAACATTATTTACGCAGAATATAATGATCGGTTTTGTGTTTCAGACACGCCGGTCGGCGGCGCCCTGATGAACAAGGACTTCAAAATGTGCTTTACACAATATTCAACAAATTTGCAGATACGACCTTTAGAACTATAACGGCAGTATACCGACTGAAATTGTCGGTATACCTACTTACAATAAGAATTAATTTACTGTGTATTTTAAAATACATTAAATATTACAATGCACTTTTGTCAGGTTCGGATATCGGGAACATATATAAATAGACGAAATTCGATTTCATTCTATACATACAGAAAAATAAAACGAAGTGAAACAAAAGTGACCCTTTGGTTTTATGACTTTAGCAGGTAGGTATCCGATGACCGACGACCGACAATCTCCGACCTACGTTTGGTGTACGCTAGCTGCGGGCATGTTAACATCTTATTTTCTTCGGCTGTACTTAACAATAAGTATATACATGATTAAAAGAATAGTCACATCAAATAAAACAAGTGTATTATTACTAGGTATGTAAACAATGCTGTTATGTTTGTTTAATGATAAGTATTATCATTTAATATTTACTACAATTAATAAACAAATTACTTATATTGAAATTTAATTAGTTTCTATATTTAATAAACGTAATTTATAAGTAAATATAAGAATTAGTTAAAAGCATAAAGTCGAAAATACTGAATTTGTTTCTAATTCAAATATATAGGCACATAATATAAATATGGATCTCTGATATGGTCAACTGTCGATTGACGGTCGAAAATGCCGAATTGGTTACCATTATGTAAAACATGATTTATTGCTTTGTCGGCGTGACCGTTGATACCTATCGTAAAAGAGAGTTGTTGACGCCAAGAAATTAGAGCTACAGATCCAGGCAGGGTCAAGTCAGGTAAAGTGGTGTCCCCTATATTGCTTATTTAGATTAAATAAAAATTCTCAACTGGGCATCGTGCTGCCATTATGATGAAGCAGAAACCCTACTAATAGAGAGGGTTGCATATTTATTTTCATATCCAAATAGTGATCTATTTAATTCCTACCTTAAATAAAATAGGGTATCCACAAAGGCATGTTAATGGTATAGTGTATGTAGAAATTATTTATATTAAATTATAATTAATTAATAGTGGTATTATATTTAGATTAATATGCAATATGGTAACGTGTATTATTGAAGAAATATTCTGTATTAAAATATCAACCATTGTGCATAAAGAAATATAAGAAATATAGTGTACAAATGGAACTAATAATGAAATTTATCTGAACACAGTGGAAGAATGTTTTTTTCATAATTAAGTACTCATTTTTTAGTAAGTTTTAACGGCGTACTCAAAACGTTTTGAGTACGCCGTACTCTGAGTACGCAATACTCAAACAGTTTGAGTACGGCGCGGCGTACTCAGAGTACAGACGTACTCAATACTCACATTTGTACTCAAGTACTCAAGTTGTGCCCCACTCTGCACAGCTTATATTTACGCCAAGAAGTCAGTCCCATTGATGCCCACTAGAAAATTAAAATTTGTTTTGTATAATTCACCAACAAGCAATACATTGTGCAGTGTATTATTTCTATATTATTCTGCAATATCGAATAGTTTATGAACAACTGGCGGGGTATATTGAATGATAAAATATGTCATACGCTTGTCGAGAATGTAATCATATAGAAATTGAATGCGTATGAACTACGTGATAAGAAATCTGAAGAGTAAAAATAAATCGCTTCGAAAAGGGCATGACAGACAGATATTCGTACAGATGGGGCGAGTATTCCCCCCCTCCTCACGAATTCCAATTTGACAATCTAAATGCTATTAAAAACATGTATGTGTGCAGATACGTCGTAGGTCTAATGAATAATACAATATGGGTTGCTGCGATATCAGATCTGAATACAATTTTAGTAAGTACTAGATAGACTTTAAAACGAAGAAAAGACGAATATCATTTAACTACATCCCAGTTATGGAGCCTTGTATTGCTAATTTTACTATAGACTTTATCTAATTTAACATCATTTTTAAATAACAACTAATAATTAATAATAATGATAAGAATAATAATAATAATAATAATTGTCGAGGGTAATGGTATTTCAAAGTCTGGATCGTTATCTTGGCTTTGTTATGGGAACATTAAGGCTGAAACGAAATCCTCTATCATAGCGGCGCAAGATCAGGCAATACGTACCGTATCATGAACAGAAGATTATGAAAGTTGCTCGTGATGGGAGTTGTAGACTGTGTCATCAGGCTCCGGAACATGTCTATCATTTATTAGCAGCTTGTCCAGTCTTAGCTGAGTCGCATTACATTACTAGGCATGATAGGGTGCTAATAAGCAAGATATCATGGTAAAGGATTTCCAGAGGAAGGTGTGCACATTCATAGAAATCTCGGTACCTGCTGATGCGAATGTTGTAAGGAAGGAGCTTGAAAAACAACTTAAAAATAAGGATCTCTCAATAGAAGTTGGACGTATGTGGGGAATGAAAGTAAACATTGTTCCGGTGATTGAAGATTCAGTGGGAGCAGTTACTCTAAATAATAGTAAACATGTGAAGGCGTTGCAGTGCAAAAGTTCGCCCTGGGAAATTCAAGAAATTGCGGTTTTAAGAAGCGCGGATATTTCGAGGAAAGTTTTATCATAAGGGATCTTAAATTTACTGCTATCGTACTGCTTATATATAATATTTCACCTTTACCTTCTTTTGTATATTGTGTATTAATAAATAATGTTTCCATGTGTTTTTACTGACCTATCCACATTGCTGCACGGGGTTTCCACAGTTTTCCTTCGCTTTGCAAACTTGTGTTGCAACACATAAAAGGCAACGTTTTTTCAAAATTGGGTTGAGCTTTGGTGATACCCGCAAAGGAGTACCCTAGGTTTCAGCCAAGCTCGGTACTACCAATTTGCCCTGATGCTCTTCATTACTTTTCAAAATCTATTATGGTAATTTTTGTGAGTTTATTTCACGACAAGTGGCAGTAAGCCGCTGACATAACGCGCAAACGTTCCTATACGCATTGACGTGTGTTAGAATGAAATAGCAATCTCCTTTATTTCATTCTAACACACGTCAATGCGTAGGAACGTTTGTGCGTTATGTCAGCGGCTTACTGCCACTTGTAGTGAAATAAACTATATGTTGTATCTGTATTATATTATCTAGATTTAATATATTTAATGAGATGTATCAGAGAGTTCCAATAAATAATAATAATAAAATAAAAAAATGGAAAATGGAAAATATAAAATTGAAGCGATAAATGCATATGCTATTCCAATATTTTGGTAGTGTTGGAGTTTTAAACTGAACGGAGAAGGAAATACGCGATCTGGACATTAAAACAAGAAAACAGTTCATATTAAATTTTATGTTTGATCCTAGCTCTGATGTCTGCAGGCTATACCTGCATCGCCATCGCCAAGATGGAGGTCGTGGCTTGCAGCAATTGTAAATTATTTATTATTTGGAAATGTTAAATTTAGAAAATTTTGTAAAGCCATTTTGTAATCATTAGACAATTAATTAGGGTTACTTCTGGTAATTCAATAGTTAGTAAACATAAACTTATTTTAGAAATATTTCAGGTGGAAGAACTAGATAATTATGGAAATAAAATCTTAGTGAAAAGTTTAAAGCGATAGATTAAGTTAAGAATGAATCAGAAAATGAGAGAGGGTTATGATAATAAGCCAATGCGTAGTCAATTCTTAAGAGTTGTAGAAGGCGATGGTATTTCGTCCGGATCGTTATCTTGGCTTCGCCATGCGAACATTAAGGCTGAAACGGTATCCTCTATCATAGCGGCGCAAGATCAGGCAGTACGTGCTAGATACCATGAGCAGAAGATTATGAGAGTTGCTCATGATGGGAGTTGTAGACTGTATCATCAGAATCCGGAACATGTCTATCATTTATGGTCGGCATGTCCAGTCTTAGCTGAGTCGCATTACATTGCTAGGCAGGGGTAATTTTTTTTCCATCTATCCCCAATAGGTGTCACGAAGGCGTTTGTTTATAAATTATAAACTATATAAATTAACACCCCAACAAAATCCGTCGCATAGTACATATTTGAATTATATCGCCACAAAACAAGTTCTTCTATCAGCCACTGTACGATGTACTCTGTACATTGTACATATTTTCAACTGATAAAGCTCTATATAAAACAGATAGTCAACGGAATTCGTGAAAATTGGGCCTCCGCTGTCGCCTACCTGTGAACTCAATTTCCATTTCAAATTCACTTGTGCCAATCAAAAATGTGGTCGGCTGTTTCTAAGGATTCCGGAATACATTGTCGAAGATCAATAACGACACGTCTTTGGTGGGAATTTTATAAACAAAATGCCTGTATAAAACTTTGTTACAATTTTCATCTCAGGCCAAATTGGTTATGGCGGTGTTAACAGTGTAATAAAAAAATTAAAACTAATATAAAATATCATCAAATAGAAAAAGTTACAATTAAGGTTAGCAAGGATGACACGTGATATTTCTGGGATTTCCGAATGGCTGTAAATTTGTTCGCCGAAATACTCGCTAGGCAAAGCGCCGGACCCAAGCAAAAAGAAAAACTAAAATCGAATTATAACACCCACGATAAGTCATGTCCCAAATTTAATTCTGACCCATGTTTACGTTCGTGTCTGCCCAGTGTATCAAGTTATTGGAATACAAATCACGTATCTAAAACAAAAAGTATTGGTCATGCTCTATTCCCAAATTAGGACGTGAATATCGTCGCCCAACAAACATATGTTCCCTTCTTAGAGTCGAAATTACAGGTGAAAATTGTTTGTGTTTAAATCAACAATACAATATTAGTCAGTTATATTACACGATTACAATACTTTACATACTAAGTATGATAAAGTAAAAATTAATGTTTTTGATTAGTTGTGAGGATGTCAACACAGGTAACATTTAAAATTTGTTAGTTTTGAAATGTTTTAAGTTATCTCCTATCCAATATATTGCGAAATTCCGCGTAAAATCTACTAATGGAAGGCTTAAAAATATCTGGTTCTATTGGGATTTGAGTTGAAAAGATAAGACAAGCAAATCAAAAGTAGAAACAATGACATAAAATGCTTTTTAGATAACTGATTAGCATCAAACACACTTTATGTGAACAGGGACATCATGTTTAAACGATTTATTTTGGGACGCATGTTTATTCAAGTTTTCAACTTATTTCATTAAAATTATGCGTTACCTCGGGGTTGGGATTCTTCCTCGGGGTAATATGGTATAGATGGATTTTGGTGTTTTCTCGTGTCTGCTGTAGTAACCGCCAACAAAATTTGACCGACTTCCAATTGCCGGACAAATGACAACTGATTCGGATAGAGTTTTTTCTCAGGAATCCGAATCTGAACACAGAAATACTGAATTGGCTCCAGTTTTTTCAAAAAACAGTGTTAAAGGTGCAAAAAAGACGCTTTTTCGCTACTTTTGCAGACATGCCAAACAATAACGTAATGTAGTAGAAGTTTGTAAGTAGGATCAAATTAAACTTTGAACCTTTTCCTTTAAGAGCATATAGCGAGAAATCGGATGACATAAACTTTGAACTTTTCACACCACCTTTTTATAGCAGCGCGCGCCAATTACGGCACCGTATCGTACGGAGCGCACTGCTTGTTTCTTTATTTATAAATTGCTGTGGCCAAATAAAAAGTTGTCGGAAAAATGACAACTAATTTCGATAGGATTTCTCCCATGGAATCCGAATCTGAAACCAGAAATAATGAATTGGCTACAGTTTTTTTTTTTTTGAGGGTGTGAAAAATGCAAAACGCTACAACAATAAGGTAAATTAATTAATATCCCTTGGTTTACAAGTTTCAGAATAAAATACCCCTAACGAGTTATAGGGTCAGTGTAATATATAGTAGGTAAATCTTTTTATAGTATATTTTGCCAACAAATACTTAATAACTGATTTATAAAGATAACAGGATAATATATTACCTGGACAAATATAGTTACTACTATTGTCTAGGTTTTATTCACCTATCCCACTAGTAATTGAAAATTAACTGATTTAAAAGATAACAGGATAATATATTACCTGGACAAATATAGTTACTACTATTGTCTAGGTTTTATTCACCTATCCCACTAGTAATTGAAAATTAATGTGAATTTTCTGTTAGTAGCTAATTAAGAACGGATTCAGCAAGTTTTAACATTTTTACCGAAAACAACCTTTTACTTAACAAAAATAAGCAGCCTTTGGTTGCCCATTTATACATACTTAATAACTACTTATTAAGTAGTTATTTAGCTACTTGTTTGTATATGTTGGCCATATATAACTTACGCTCCTGGAACTCCTAGCATATGCTTTCTAATCCGCTTGGTTTGTGGAAGAAAAACGTGATTCTTCACTTTTGTGTAGTTCAAGTTCTGTTGCCTTAAAGTTTCGCATAAATATGAATTCGTCAAGAGAAGCCTGCGTTAACAATCCAGATGTATTCTGCTTTATTTGTGGGGTATATACTTTGAAAAAGTATAGAAAAAACATGACTGAATTTGTGCAAGAAGCATATCTTGCTTATTTTGGTATTGCAATTAGCAAACAGGATAAGTACTGGGTTCCCCACAAGGTTTGCAAAGTGTGTGTGGAGTCGCTGCGACAATGGACTAAGGGAAACAGGCGACATATAAACATTGGCTTTCCTATGATGTGGTCAGAACCGAGAAATCACCATGATGATTGTTATTTTTGCGCTGTGGATGTGAAAGGCTTTAATGGAAGCAAGAAACGTACTTGGGGATATCCTATTTTGGAGTCAGCTAAGCGTCCCATGCCCCACAGAGAAGACATGCCAATACCACAAGTACCAATTGTTATGTCACAGCGAGAGTATCCATGGTCAGATGACGAAGTATTCCCTAACGCAGAGAGTACGATTTATTCGGGCAGCGAAAGCGAAGATGAGACTCCAGAAAAATTTTCTCAGAATGAGTTAAATGATTTGGTGCGAGATCTAAGGCTGTCAAAAGAAAACGCTGAAATTTTAGCATCCAGATTAAAAGTAAAGAAATGTCTACACCGAGAAGTTAAAATAACAGCTTTCAGAACAAGGGAGCTGGCAATTCTACCATATTTTAGTGAAAATGAAGAGTTTGTTTATTGTCATGATGTCGCAGGACTTCTGTTAAACATGGGTGTGCTGGAATATCGACCAGAAGACTGGCGGCTCTTTATTGACAGCTCTACAAGAAGCTTAAAATGTGTTTTATTGCACAATGGAAATCGGTATGCATCCATTCCAATAGGACACTCAACAAAGCTAAAGGAAGAATATGAAAATATAAAAATTGTTTTGGAGAAGATCCGTTATCAAGAGCACCAGTGGCCTGTTTGCGTTGACTTAAAGATGGTGAACTTCTTGCTTGGACAACAAAGTGGATACACCAAGTATCCTTGCTTTATTTGTCTGTGGGATAGTAGAGCAAAGGATCATTGGACAAAAAAAGGATTGGCCATTAAGAGAGAGCATGACCGTCGGTGTAGCAAACGTTGTGAAGGAGTCATTGATTGCTAGGGAAAAAATTATTCTTCCACCACTCCACATAAAGTTGGGGTTAATGAAACAATTTGTGAAAGCCTTAAACAAAAATGGTGAATGTTTTAAGTATATTTGCAGATAATTTCCTCGACGGAGCATGGAGAAATTAACGGCAGGAATTTTTAATGGTTCGCAGATTCGGAAACTAATCAAGGATTTAGGCTTCAAAAAATCTATGACTGATATTGAAGCTTCTGCATGGTGCAGTTTTGTCTCAGTTGTAAAGAATTTCTTAGGCAACAACAAAGCAGAAAATTACAAAGACATAGTAGAAACCATGCTCCATAATTTTGATAAACTAGGTGTTCATATGAGCATTAAAATACATTATCTTCATAGCCACCTAGACAGATTTCCAGAAAACCTTGGCGATTTTAGTGAGGAACAAGGGGAACGGTTTCATCAGGATATAAAGGTCATGGAGGAAAGATATCAAGGCAGATGGGATGTGCACATGATGGCGGACTATTGTTGGAACCTCCAACGTGACTGTTCTAAAGAACACAGAAGAAGAGTTTTTCTAAATCTTAAGTAAATATCATAATAGTGTGTTTGAATTAGGTATTTGTAAATAGAAATAAATTTGTAAAAAAAGTTCTATTCTCTTTTCATGCTTTCTGTCTAAAATTCATGTCTAAAATTAAAGCAAATGTTCTAAAACTGTTATCAAATTCGGAATCAACAACATAAAATCACCCTATATTTAAATCTAATACGAATACTAAACGAAGACAGCAGTGTCCGCCTCTGCCGTTAGGAAAAGTGTGCAACGTTTCAATTGACACGCGCTCCTATTAAAATGCGAGCCAAAACTGCAGTTTACACCACGTGACCAGTTTTACACCAGTTTACATTATCAAAAAGCAGTAGCTTCAAAGTTTTATTTGACCAACACAGAAACTTCTATAACGTCGAGTTATTGTTTTGCATGTGTTTAGGAATTTCAAGAAGTAAAAAACACGTTTTTTGCTAATTTAACGCTGTCTTGCGCTAAAACTGGAGCCAACTCACTATTTCTCTTATCAGATTCGGATTCCACAGGTAAAATCCTATCGAAATCAGTTTTCATTTTTGCGGCAACTTTTTATTTGACCAGTGCAATGTATAAATAAAGGAACAATCAGTGTGCTCCGTGCGGTGCTGCAATTGGCGTGCTCCTCATAAAAAAAGTGGTGTAAAATGTTCAAAGTTTATGCCATCCCATTTCGCGCTATATATTCTTAAAGCAGAAGGTTCAAAGTATTATTTGATCCTAATTACAAACTTCTACTACATTACGTTATTGTTTGGCATGTCTGCAAAAGTAGCAAAAAAGCGTCTTTTTTGCACATTTAACACTGTTTTTCGAAAAAACTAGAGCCAATTCAGTATTTCTGCGTTCAGATTCGGATTCCTGAGAAAAAACTCTATCCGAATCAGTTGTCATTTGTCCGGCAATTTTTTTTTGTTGGCCAGATTATTCATTAGTGACATTATAACGGATTTTAGCATTACAAAAACAAATCCACATATGTGAAAGTATAGTCCAAGAAGAAAAGAGAAGCGAAAAGGTACAATTAAGGTAAACGCCCCAATTTCAGACAGGTTAAGGAATTTTTGATACATTTGCACCTGTAGAATTAATATTTATATGGCGCTAATGACTATGTCAACTTCTTTTAAACAAATATTTTCTTCTAAAGATATCTGACTATTCATTTGTAATATAAAATACTATACAAGCCGTTCCGTGATTGTCGACAGCGCCAATGAGATCTATTAAATTAATAAAATATTTATCATATTAATTCGCAAACGCCAAAAATACTAGCATTTAACATAGTAAGTTTGCTAAATGTACTTGAAACAAACGACAAAATGCTATTAAGCAATAATTCGTAGTTTACATTGCTTTTTTACTTTATCATACGTAGTATGTAAAGTATTGTAATCGTGCCAAAAATTTTTTTTGAGATTTTAGCGGAAATATGTCTTTTTGAGTCCCCTGAACATTTTTGACCAAGGTACAAAAAAGTGTCTGTGTGTGTGTGTGTGTGGATGTGGGTGTGTGTGTGTGTGTGTGTGTGTGTGTGTGTGGTGTGTGTGTGTGTGTGTGTGTGTGTGTGTGTGTGTGTGTGTGTACCCGTTTTTTGTGGCGACGATTCCGGAGAAACTACTAAAGGTATCGGGACGAAACTTCATATTTAGAAGTTTCATGACCAAACTTAGAGCTGAAAAGCTTTCTGTTGAAAAGGGTCCAAAGGAACTGGAGGTTTAGTCTTAGCATGTTTCAAAGATTTTGCAAATAAGTCGCCATTTCTGGAAATTTGTCGAAATAGTTAAATAATAAATTAAAGAAGAGGAAATTCCGAATAATTTATGACTATGACATTTTTTGGTACCATTAATAGTTTAGCTGCATGAGCAAATTCCATTTCATCGAGATTAGCCGTACTGCATTAAAGCTAGTAGCCATGATATGTCAGAAATTTTGATTCTAATGACAGTAGTTAGTGTCAAACGCTAATGTTTTGACACAATATAAGCTGCGTTCGTATATTGCACACCGTTACACTTTTTACACCCAATAACGCGTAAGTATCATTTTGACGGTGTACCCGATGTCAACGGAGTACAATATCCGAACGCAGCTTTAATAGACATATCTGTCTATTAGTTCTACTACTTTTATTTTAATGCAGACATGGCCGATCTCGATCAAATAGAATCTCATGCAGCTAAACTATTAATTGTATATATAGTATGATAAAGTCATGTGCCTGGCCACATCAGATTTTTACTTTATCATACGCAGTATGTAAAGTATTGTAATGATGCCAAAAAATTTTTTTGAGATTTTAGCGGAAATATGTCTTTTTGGGTCCCCTGAACATTTTTGACCAAGGTACAAAAAAATGTCTGTGTGTGTGTGTGTGTATGTGTGTGTGTGTATGTGTGTGTGTGTGTGTGTGTACCCGTTTTTGTGGCGACGATTCTGGAGAAACTACTAAAGGTATCGGGACGAAACTTCATATTTAGAAGTTTCATAACCAAACTTAGAGCTGAAAAGCTTTCTGTTGAAAAGGGTCCAAAGGAACGGATGGTTTACTCATAGCATTTTTCGAAGATTTTGCAAATGAGCCGCTATTTGTGTAATGTCGTCAAAATAGTTAAATAATAAATTAAAGGAGCGGAAATTTTCTATAATTTATGTATATGACATTTTTTGGTAGAATTTATAGTTTAGCTGCATGAGCAAATTCTATTTCATTGAGATCGGTCGTACTGCTTTAAAACCAGTAGCCAGGATATGTCAGATTTTTTGATTCTAATGACAGTAGCTAGTGTCAAACGCTAATGTTTTGAAAATACTACTGTCAATATAGGCTGCGTTCGGATATTGAACACCGTTATACTTTTTACACCCAATAACACGTAAGTGTCATTTGGACGGTGTACCCGGTGTCAACGGAGTACAATATCCGAACGCATCTTTAATCGAGATATCTGTCTAGTTCTACTAGGTTTATTTTAATGCAGACATAGCCGATCTCGATCAAATAGAATCTCATGCAGCTAAACTATTAATTTTATATATAGTATGATAAAGTCATGTGCCTGGCCACATCAGATTTTTTATTAACTTCCTCCAGGATTTGTTAAATGGACCAAAAGAAAATGTAACACAAGCTGCTTTAAGGTTAGTTGTTATTTCAGAGACATTCTTTCATATTCTTACAAGAACTGCAACGCTGAGAACAACATGAACTTAGAATGTGTGAGGGACGAGAAACCCAAAATTAGGTATGGTCTTTTGTGTTTGAATTATAATATTATAATATTGCATAATATTACACAACTTGCCTTACAAAACGAGTGTAATAGTATAGTAAATTTTTAAACTATCTGTTACACCTGTTATTATTTTTAACATGATCTATAACTTTATCTTTATTTTTCACCAATGTTTAGATGCGCAGAACGGATTAAAAGTAGACCATTAAAATTCAATTGGTAAGGTGATCAAAATTTCATTGATCCAAGCCTGGACAGAGGGGGCGTGGCGAAGATAATGATTTAAAACAAATACTGGCGCCACGGTAAAATCGACAAAATTTAGATTTGGATAAATATGGAAAAAAAATCCAATAGGTATGGTTTTGAGTTGAATTGGGTACACAGATACAGATACAAATATTTAGTTCATTGAATAGTCAACATTATTTTTTGATACAAGAACAGGTTTATTTTGTTATCATAGTTATATGAAACTAATAAATTTAGAAAGAAGCTTAACAAAGATTAATTATTTAATTGTTAATTAGGATAAATCACATGCAATTACGTTTCCCACTATTCTGGTGTACACGCGGTTTAATGTTACTGGGTACGAAGGTAGTTCATACGCCCTCATGAAATTATAATGTACTTTAGCACTTTCTTCTTAGTTACTAAGACATTATACATTCCAGAGAAAGTACAAACTAATAATTAAATATGGCATATTCACCGGAGTTCATAAGTTTGACAACAGAGTAAAACTTGCATAAATGGCGAAGGCGCCGGCACAGACCTAAATGTATTATTGAGCGGCCAAAATCTGGTTGCCCGAATCCCACCGTATTAATTATTCGATGCCACTCAACTCGTTGTAATAACGATACCTTTAATACCACCATTCGCAATTTGCCCGTGGTGGAAACTATAGATAAATCCTACTTAAAATACAAGCTCAACTTTAACAAGCTTATTAATTATTCAGAATTTGATCAAGAATGCGCTGTCTAAAGTATATTATTGTACATTATTTTCTTTACAATACAAAATCACCGTTTTATTTTTAAAGTAGGTATACTTTTTAGTATAAAATGTATTTATTTACACAAGTTCAAGCTGTTGATATGCCATTTAGCATGCGAAAACTTAAATACAAGATGCGCTTTTGCAAAAGTTCCTTATGGGTTTTGACTATATATAACTTTTTTGTTTTCAAATAAATCCGGAAATCAATATATCAAATAGATTTGTTTATTATTATTGTATTAATTTGTATTTATTATTAGTAAAACATTAAAAACATATTGGGCTAAAAAGTATGTCTTTCAAGACCACAATTTGTACCTCACAAAGACAACCTCTTTTGAAAAAGCATTCTCTATAACGTTGCGAAGACAGTTCTGGTTTGAGACATCGGTCCCAGCCGACGTCCCGGCCGATTTGGTATTATGTCCCGGCTAACATTCTTAACAGACTTTTATAACAGTCAGTGGCGGATTAAGCATGGTCGGGCCCCTAGGGAAATTATCTTTGGGGAACCCACCCACAAAGTAAAATAAAAGAATCAAAGAAAAGAACGTAATGATAGCAAATAAATATGTGTGTATGTGTGTGCGTGTATGTATGTGTACCAACAATTTGTTAGGATGATTGGAGCAATGCTGTCGATAAAATCAATCATGATTTGGACAAAATTTTTATGACTTCGACAGCACAGTACCTGAAATTAAATCCGTCAAAATCAGCTGTGCTGGTCCTTGGCAGTGAGAACGTGTGGACCGGCCTGTCCTCGATTATCAAACTAAGGTTGGACGGTATTCTATTGCCTGTTGTTCAGGAGGCGAGGAGCTTGGGCCTTACTCTTGACAATACCTTTCTGTACCGAGCGCAGGTTTCTAGACATATTAAGAATACTTTATTTGAAGCTGCTGTATCCTCGCCGTTCTTCTCTCCAAGTATCATTGTAGAGACGGTTGGCTGATAGCTGTGTATTGTCACATTTTATCTTCATGGTCCCTGTATATCATCCTGCTATTGATAGCGCTACGTGTCGCAGACTCATGAATGTTCAGAATGGGTGTCTGAGATATATTTATTACATTGGAAAGTACGAACGGATTTCATATAAACTGCGAGATGCTGGTTGGTTGTCAATGTCAGACACGAGGGAACTGCAGACTCTGGTGTTTTATCATCATCTTGCTTCGGAGTCGCCGAATTATTTCTTTAATAAAATTATTCTCAGACAGTATGCACACCATCGAAGCACTAGATATGCTTACAGGATATCAGCCCCGCGGTTTAGGACGTCTCTATTTCTGCGCTGTTTTTCGAATCATGTGTACAAATCGTACAATGAAATCCCTGATCGCCTGAAGTTGCTTGATTGTTCTTATTTTCGTCGAGTGCTTCTTGTTTCTTGGTTCCCTACATAGGACTTTGCTTCTCTCCTGTTCCTATTTCTTCTGGATTGAGCGTTATTATTTTTTCATTGGAAAGCTTTGACAGAAAGATTTATTGCGTTATTTATGATTTGGTGGTGTCTTTTCGGTCGCCCTTCGTCGTGTGCGGTTTGCGTCTTGGCAGAATGTTGGTATTGTACATTGTATTTACTTGTGTTTAGTATTCTAAAGTATAGGTGGAAGATCAGATGCATTTCAATCTGAACCTCGCCTTATCATTGCACAAAATATATTTCGGTCATCTCTATTGTATGTTTCTTGTACTTATATTTTTTGCAATAAAGTATTCTTATTATAGGGTGTCCGGTAAAGGTGTTCCGAAAATTAGGGAGCTGATATAGGACGTCACTGCCAGCCAAAAAGTGTATATGCCCTTTTGGCTTTCGACGCTTCATTAAAAAGTTATAGCTTTTCTATTTTTCAGTTTTATATTCCCTTACAAATATAACCAATTACAAAGTCGGCGTTGTTTCTTTAACAGAAACAAAAAAACACTTAGAAATAAAAAAAAAATAAATAAAAGAGGTTTGCAAATACTGCTCAAAATGTTGCCCTTCCAAGTGAATTCTCATTTCAGCACATTTCCCAAATCCTGCCGGACTCTTTGAAAAATTTCAGGTGTTTCTCGAATGCGATTGAAGGCACCATTTATTTGTTGTAGCAGTGCATTTCTGCTACAGCAGCGTTTTCCAAACTGCATGCGCTGTCCTTCTCCCGCTCTCGGCTGTCTCAATAACTTCGCTCCGCTCTAAGGGATCCCAGTTTGGAAACCACTGTGCTACAGCAAATAAATGGTGCCTGCAATCGCATTCGAGAAACACCTGAAATTTTTCAAAGGGAAGGCAGGATTTGGGAAGTCGTGCTGAAATGTGCATTCACATGGAAGAGCAACATTTTGAGCAGTATTTGCAAAACTCGTTTATTTATTTTTCTTATTTGTAGGTGGTTTTTTGTTTCTGTTAAATAAACAACGCCGGTTTTGTAATCAGTAATATTTTTAAGGGAATATAAAACTGATAAATAAAAATGCTATAACTTTTTAATGAAGCGTCAAAAGCCAAAAGTGCATATACACTTTTCGGATCGCAGTGACGTCCTGTATCAGCTCCCTAATTTTCGGAATACCTTTACCGGACAGCCTGTATACAATTTTTGAATTTTGCAGTTCCATACTTCCAGAACGTAATGACATACGTATGTAGAATACGTGTTTGGTATTTTTGTTTAGCTACATGAAGAAAAAAAGTATTCAGTATTTCATCAAAATACACCTATGGATTTTGAAGGTCAAAAATGTGCTGTAACGACTGTGATTTGACATTAGATTACCTTAGAGTCTTCTAGACCATCTCTAGACTCTGGAGAAGTCTAGAGTAAGCTCTAGCCAATTATACTATACCGTATCAATTACTTCATGTCAATCACTTTTGATAAAACGTAAAATAAAATTGATCTAACTGTATATGTTTATGGTTTTTGGCTAAGTAGTGGTAAACTATTCGGGAAATATAACTCCAATAGATTACTGTATTACACATTTACGGATATCTTCCGAACGAATCGAATTTGAGAAGGAAGAACATAATATTACCGTAAATATTAATTGTCTGGGACCGAGTCTTGCGTGCTACCCTCCATTAATAGTTTATCAACCTAGCGTGTACATATCCAATACTTTATTCATACACTACGGACTGATATTACCACTTCACATATTACACCGTTTATAAATACATATACCTAGGGTTGCCAACCTGGTCATTTTGACCCGGTGACTTCGGGTTTGGCGACCATACTCCGGGCTACGGGTTGTCAGTTAAATTTTCCGGGTTAACTACAGGTAATCATCGTTCTTTTGAGAAACTATAACGACCCCTATATATTTTCTAAAAATTATGATACTACAGTAATTGTTATTATACATGTATATCATACAGTTTGCAATGATTTCCCTTGAAGAAAAGGCATTTTTCTCAAAGTAGGAAGCACTTTATTATTCAGTCTTCACAACAATTTAATTTTACTTTTTGAGAGCATGTGAGAAACTTTGAAAGTAGGAATTGTAGCATTTTTTTGATTTTGTGACATGTCTAGTGAATACAGTAGGAATTCTGTAGCGGCACGACGAACGCAGAAGATTGTATCTTGCCTCGATGATCATAGACTGAGACAAATCTAATATCAAAAATAGTTTTAAAAAAGACGGGTATTATTTAATGGTAAGAATTTTGCTTGTCAGAAATCAACATTGAATAATGATACATTAATTAACAAAATATGTTTTGAACTTTTATTGATTATTTTAATATGCCTTCCACTATGAAGCCCAGGGTTCAAGCCCAGGTTAGGCAGGGATTTTAAAAATACTCCGTCTCCACGACCGCCGTACAGACAAGCCAACAGGCTTTGTGCACATGGCGACATCCCAAAAAAAAAAAAAAAAATAAGAGATGATAAGAAATGTCCCAACAATATGTTTGAGTTTATCCAAGGCAGTTCACAGAATAGTATCATACTGGTCTGCAGTATGATATATATATTATTTAATTTTTAAATCATGGAGATGACGACAGCGATACCTTTATTTGAAAATTTTATTATCAGTTGGACTATATATTTACAAAGACTGAGACATTATAGTTATCATTTTTGACTAGAGACACATTTATTATGGGGGTTTACACAAAACGCCAATATTGTTGGAATAAAATGAAAATTTAGGGAACGTGTAGATAATTACTTCAAGCAAAAAGACATGATCCCTAAAAAATTGCTCTCTGTACATCAAAATTATGCTTGGTTTAAGTGGTAATATTGGCATTTTGTCTTATGTTAGTTGTGTCGTAAAAAATCGACAATAAGAGGCAGAAACGAAAAGAGGGAAAACTAGTAGACATTAATTGAAATAAATTAATTTACATAGTAATTAGCTTCTAGATCTCATCGTTTTCTACACTACCTATATCCAAATTTCACACCAAAGCGTTACTAAAAAGTATGTGTCGAAGCCGCACATTTTTGTGGCGGCTCTTATTAATTTAAACTTATATTTCATAATATAACTATTTTTCTCCGGGTCAGCATAGGCACAATGTTGGCAACCGTACATATGCCCAGAATATTATTTTATACAGGGATATCCTATAAGTTACACCGACAACCTGGAAGGGGTAGGATGTGGCACCAAATAAAGCAATTAACAACAGACAAAAAATGGGAGGAGGGTATTTATTCGACGCGTATATATATATATATATATATATACATAAAAATTTGAAATAGTTAATACAAGACGGCGGTAATTTTTTAACTTAAAAAACTACAGCCACGCCTGGTATTCATAATATATATATATATATATATATATATATATATATATATATATATATATATATATATATATATATATATATATATATATATATATATATATATATATATGTTACGGTCATAGTGATAAATAGGTTATTATTAATAATTACCGATTATTATTAATAATAGCCAAGTGGCGAGGTTAAAGTGAAGAATTTATCACATGAACCGGCTATTATTAATAATTTCCAGCATGCTGTGGTCAATGTGATAAATTTCAATTCGATATTGCATTAAGGTGATGCTACAATATAATAGAGCCCCAGATTTGGAATTCTGTTAGTATCTACATAATCGCTACACAACGAATCTATGCACTGGGTTTTCAGTTTGAGCCTTTAGTGACGTTAGTCCTGACTAACTTATTTAGTTACTACTCATAACTAAAATAAGGAAGATTATCAAAACGAGACTAAAAGATGCCAATCCATACTAATTGCATGCACGAGTGTGAAACTCCTTGGGTCATGCTTATTTGCGCAATTCTTAAACGCTAAGTAAGTAATAAATTAGAAACTCGGTTTGTATTATTCTGCCAGTGCATACGTACATAGTGCTTCTGTAGTTTGCAATTCGTGGCAAGAAAAATAATTTTTATTTATAACTTATTATTTATTATCTTTTTAATACAAAACTTTAAAAAATGTTTTATATTTAATTTTGAATACAAAAGTCCTTCTAGACATTTATTTTTCTGTAGTACTACAACAATTACACCATTTATGTTGTAAAATAAAGCAATATAAAGTTTGTAACAATAGGACGCCATCCTCTTTTGTTTTGTTTACAAATGTGAACTGTACCTGTATTTTATTTTTATTTTATTATTTACTATGAATATTGTTTATTTTTGATTTGTAAGTGCACAAATGTGATACAGATTTTATTTGAGTTACCTACTGTGAATTTTATTTATTAAGAATATATTTTATTTTTAAACCGATTCCTGGACTTGAGAATTATTGTGTTTTTGTTATTGTTATATTTTTTCATATATCTAAATAAATAATGTATTTGAAAATCTTTTTTTGATATTTTACATTAGGTATGCTTACGGTAGGTATAGGTAATGGACAACCTAATGTAGGCAAGATTGGGGCAAGTTGTTACAATGTTTAATCTTTTATTTATAAAATAGTACTTTATTGTCAAACACCAAAAGTAAAAATACCGTGTTAGCAACAGAATCATCTAAAAATGTTTGCATCATTTGTGCGGTGCAATTTATGTAAAAACAAGGGAGACAAAAGAAAACATTCTGTATTATCAATGTTTTGTATTATTCGTAATTTTGGTCATTCGGCTAGCCGTACTGATGACTTCCGTCGAGTAAATAAATATAATAGCTTACATAGTAATCAAAATAACTTAGCTAACTTCTTTGAAGACTGTATACCAAAGATATTTTGTAAAAAGTAACGTTTTTATCACTTTTACCGTGCCCGTTAGGAAATTATTAATAATAGCCGGTCCATGTGATTATTTAAGTGTTTCTAATCACATTGACCAAATGATGCGGTTATTATTAATAATAGCCGGTAATTATTAATACAAACCACATTTATCACTTTAACCGTAACATATATATATATATACAGTGCGTTCATTTCAAAACTTCCCACCCGGAATGACTTTTGTCATAATGATGTCACAATATTGAGCAAAAACACGTGAATTTTTATTTAAAGGGGGAACTTTAAAACTAGTTCTAATCTAATCATAGGTCCCACTCCTTCACCCCCATCCACCCTTATTTTCAATTTTTAAATGGGACTACCTATCTTCATATACGTCATTTTAAAGGGGGTAAAAATGTCTATTCACTCCTAAAAAATAAATTAAATCGGTTTATTCATTTCCGAGATAGAGTTAAAAGCGTATCATTTAATTTTATCGAGAGCCTAGCTCTCACATACGACAGATAGTTTATTGTGTAAATTACCATGGTTACTATTATGACATTTCCTAGATTCCTAGATATCAAGCTTGATCGAGCTATATTCGATTGCTAAAATCTAGTATTTAGTATTTAGATCATTTTATGAAGATCGTTTATACCTTAGAAGAAAGAATAGATATAATTCTTATTTACGCCGGTGAAAATCGTTGTGGTCGTCCGGCGCCAACGATAAGTATCCCGATGAAAATGTAAGCCATCGTTATGTAATTGATTTGATTCAAAAATTTCTTGAAACTCGTTCAGTAGAAAATAAGCAACTAAGAACAAGCAACTGAGAGTTATGGTAGAAGGAGCACAAATTGAAGTTGTTGGTCATTTTGCAACGGATCCAAGAATATCTATAAAAAAAAGGTTGCTGCGAAACCCCAAATATCTCTTGGTTCGGTACATAAAACATTAAAATTAACTAAGTTCTTTCCTTTCAAGCTGTAAATACATCAACGGCTCGCTGAAGACGATTTTGATAGGAGTATTGAATTTTGTGAGCAGATTACACAGAGAATAACTGATGATCCAAATCTATTAAAAAATATCTGCTTCAGTGACAAATCGACATTCTATTTGAACGGGTTTGTCAACAAAAATAATTGTAGATACTCGGACACTGAGAATCCACATGTTTCGGAAAGACCATACACAATACCCTCAGAAGGTCAATGTGTGGGCTGGTATTCTAGGGATGAAATAATCGGTCATTTTTTTATTGAAGAAAATCTCACAGGCCAGCTTTATCTGGATCTCTTGGAGAATGTGATAACTCCAATTATAATTTGATCTTTGGAGAACCAAGTTGATGAAGAAGGACGCCAATTCCTCAACGCACTTCCTGTGAGAGAATAGTTAAATGAAAGGTTTTATGGGAAGTGGATAGGGAGATGAGGGGCCGAGCACTATAATGGCCAGCAAGATCCCCGGACTTAACGCCACTTGATTATTTTCTCTGAGGTCATTTAAAAACTCAAGTTTTCAAAACGGAAGATTTACATGATCTTAAAGTTCGGATAACTCGAGAGTTCCGACAGATATCCCGCGAGACATGTAGAAATGTGCGACGTGCCTTGGAGAGTAGACTTTATTTATGCTTAGGAAAAAAATGGAGCACATTTTGAACAGTTTATAAACTAATTGATAAAAATTATATTGTTATTAGTTATTTTTACAAAATAAACAGTATCCGAACTATGACGTGAATAATAATTTCACGATGCTGCTTCTTCTATGATACTAACTGCAGATATCACATTTAAAAATGAAAATATTGTTTCATCCCCTCTACATGATGGTACTTTCATTTGTAAATCAAAAGTAGAGTTGGCTAGCTGTGAAGAGGTTAGAAACAAAATTCTATTAGATATAATTAATTAAAATTACCCTTGAGGACAGGGATTTTGAAGTTTCCATTTTAGCTTCTAGAAAATTCTGTTTTTTCGGTTTATGAAAAAAAGTCTGTACATTTTAACAATTCGTGCCATTTTGTTTTAAGAAACCGTGTTATTGGTTTTTTTTAGCAGGGTTAACTGAAAGCGTGGACCTGAACTTTAAAACTTAAGAGAAAAGCGTGCAAAAATTCTGTAAAGTGGCATTTCCTCCCTGTCAAAAATAGAACATTAACTCTTACTTTATTTGTTATATCTCAGAAACGAATAAACCGATTTAATTTATTTTCTTATGAGTGAATAGACATTTTTATCCCCTTTAAAATGAGGTATATGAAGATAGGTAGTCCCATTTGAAAATCGAAAATAGGTGTGGCTGGGGGTGAAGGGGTGGAACCTATGACTAGAGTAGAACCAGTTTTAAAGTTCCCCCTTTAAATAAAAATTGACGTGTTTTTGCTAAATATCGTGACGTCATTATGTCAAAAGTTATTCCGGGTGGGAAGTTTTGAAATGAACGCACTGTATATGTGCCGACATATGCCGACATATGAGGGCATATTTTATGTATGTTTAATTCTTACCCTGTTTGAACGGTTGTTTTCAGTGGTGGTAGCCTTTATATAGAAACCGATATCTTACCATAAAACGGTAGGTAGTTGATGGACTCTGAACCAAAATAAGTAAAAACTCAAATCAACAGTCCTAAAATAAACCGTTTCTGAATTATGGTAAGAAATGTGGAAACGTCAAAACGCAAATTATTATTATTGATGCGGACCTTTATAGATCGTTAAGTGGCTACCTGGAAATTATGTACGCAACAACAAGTGCCCTTTAGTGCTTTTGCCGAAAGTCGGCATAATTTCAGTTCAATTTCTTTAAGGTTATTGACCATAAGAATTTTATATGGCCAATAAACTCATACCCGGAAACCGTATTTGGGCACTACGTAGAATAGAAGCCAACTAGTCTATCGGGTAGTCCAGTTATGTTACGATAGACAACTCAGTTATAAAAGTACATGTTCAACACATTGGAATTTTATCCTACCTGAACGATATTTTGTGCGTGTTGGAACATATGTATCTAATGAAAACCGCCGGTACCCATGGATACGGCTAACATCCTCATTGCAATTTGTAAATTCATATAAAATTAATGACAAAAAATGAGTTTTTCTACTTTGCATTCACAATGCACACATTGTAACACTGTTTTCGGTGTTACAATTAACACATTGTAACACCGAAAACAGTAACATTTTTGTCTAAGATTGCCAGGATTGGTACACAATGATATCAAATTCCAAATGTCAAACGTACAATACATAACCACACACTGCCCCTTTTTAATCGCTTGCGATCGCATAAACTGCGAAATATCAATATTCTATACATATTTAAACATGCGTGTAGCCTGCTATAGTATAGCCAAAGGTTGTGGCTTTCTTAGTTTTGCTGTGTTCATCAAAATACGCCAGCATAACGTTTTCGGTGATGTTTTACGACTCTGGTAAGTGATCGTTATCATTCTTTTCCACTAAACATCAAATCCCTTTTTCAGATATAATTCAAGGACCACATTTACTTTAATAAGGTATTATGCGAAGATCAAACCTACATCGCAGATATGAATGATTTTAATTACTGCTACGAGATTGTATATGCGCAATCAATGGTTTATCAGCATACACGTATGAAGCTATAGTACATTTAAAGTGTAGAGGATTTCTTAGTTTATGTAACGTATAAGTTTTCGGTAACATTTTGGACCGAATTCTGTTCGGCTCAATTCGTATTCATTTTTGCCCGTCGCTTTCGACTTCGTCTTTGTTCTGGTTGTGCAACATATTTGTATTACCTCCATCACATGTAATTTTACTAAGTATAATTTATTCTAATAAACTACTTTGCCGAAATTAAAATTGGGTTTCAATTATAAGTGCTTGTAAATATATAAGCCGCAACGGCTACGTAGCGGAATTAGGTAGACACCGCTATTAAACGTTAGGTGTTAAAACTTAGCATAATTTATTCTAATAAACTACTTCACCGAAATTAGAATTTGGTTTCAATTATAAGTGCGTGGAAATGTATAAGCCTCAACGGCTACCTAGCGGAATTAGGTTGACACCGCTATTAAACGTTAAGCGTTATAACAATTCTTTAGTAAGTTCTTGTTCTTCGAAGTAACTAATCAGTCACCGCCAAACACTTCTAACACTTCCAAACAATAAGATTCTGATTATTATACTTATGAAACCACTATTAAAGTTGTTGACTTTTTAGGTTAAGTTTCATATATTTATCACAGTAGGGTTAAAAGTGTTGCCCCAAGCTCCATTATGATCATCGTTGAGACCTCGCTGAATATTTATTCAAACTTGTAGGCTAAAGTAGAGTAATTTTATTCACAATTAGATTTTGTCAAGATGTTATCTCATAGATCTCATCCTTAACGAAGTTGACAGTTACTACAGTGCTGCCACGTGGTACCCGCGAAATACCCTAGATTATAATTTAGCGCAATATAGTAACCACAATTTCTAAATTTATATAAAATTAATGACGCAAAGTAGAAAAAATAGTATATTACACTCGTTTTATAAGACGTATTGGCGCACTCGTTCCATTTGGGCACTCCTCGCTACGCTCGTCGTGCCCAAAACAACTCGTGCGCCAATTTGACGTCTTATAAAACTTGTATAATAATATACTATTTTCTAAGATTAACTTGAAATAACGTTTTATAAATCACTTATAATAATACACCTATAATACTTGTATTGACGCCTACTAGGGTCAAAAGAAACGATATTTTAGTTGTATGTTTGATAATGTGTTTGTGTAAAATGCTATTTTTGAAAGGTTTGAACACAATTGATACATTACACATGATAATCGTTAAAAAGATGAAAAAAGTCCAGTAGGTAACTATGTGAGTAAGAGTAAAATTTAATTTTTATAAAAATAGCTTAAAGGTACGGACACACATGCTCATTAATAGCACAAAAGCAAGGTACTGAGGCGCTGTGGAAGGGGGCGTGCTCTGAGCTGGTCTGAACAGATTTGCAGCATGCTCATTTAGGGAATATTCTTAAAACTACTATGCTTTTTTCTAGCAAATGTGAACAGCTCACGAGCGTGTTCGTTTTAAGTATGCCCATAAGCATGTTTAATTATGAGCATGTGAGAAATAGGCAGGATGGTGATAGAGTTCATTCCTCAAACTTACGACGCTCGCTACAATCAAAATTGTTGTACTTACCACAACCTAGACCATTGCCATCAACTAATGATGATTTCCTTTATTACTTCGTAGTCTCCGGGTTCACTACAGTTTCTTTTAAATACACATCATAGTCCAAGAGGTAGCAACGGTTTTGTTAAGTTATTTATAATCAGGCTAGAACTTTCAGAATATGTCACTTGTAGCGTAACAATAAGATAATCGCAAGTCTGGCAACGTTCCGGGGGTGGATTTTGCGCCCATAGATTTTTAAAGGGTGAAATAAAAATAAAAAATACATTATTATAATCAGTGTGTCGCTTTGGGATATCAAGGTTGAGAACGTTTCAAGTGAAGAAAAAATTTCCAGACCGGTGCCGGTGGGTGGGTGGGTGGAATGTTGGTGCAAGAGGAGGCCGAGGTGGGGCACCAAATTGCAATATTTACAGTAAAATAATCAAATTGGGTTTGATTGATTAGTGTTAAATATATCTCCACAAAGTAATCTTCCAGATGCCGCACTGAAAATCCGGTGGAAACACCCGCCCGACCCACAAAACCCCCTCCCTAAGTGCGGGTGACAGTCTTATGCGCCGCGAGTGAGACCGAAATTTTGGTCTGGCATCAGAAAGATTACTTTGTGGTGATGTATTTAAGAATAATCAATCAAACCCAACCTGATTATTTGACTGTAAATAGTGCAATTTTGTGGATCACTTCGGCCCCCACTCAAATTTCTTTGGACACTATCACCATCCTATTAGTTTCGGTTATTTGCTGATAAAGATGTAAGAAAATATCTGCAACAATGTCGGTATTACGTAGTTTTCAAAAACGGTCTGCAACGGTCATTATTTTAATAGGAAATTGAATATCGCAGAAACTATAAGCTTTACGTCAATATCACCTAATAAAATTGGTAAGACAATTTTTTTCGCTATCAGAATATGTTATATTATACAGGGCATTACATTTAAAAATTAATGAAAATATTTTTACATTGTATTTGATAGGCCAAACCACTTTTCTATACAATATTTGCTTGCTTCTCTAGAGATAAATGCTATATCTACCACCGCGACTCTCGTGACTCACTCTGTATATCTAAAATAATACGTAGTTACAAAAGCCTAGCCATATACAGAGTATTCCATTTAAAAGAATTTTGTTTTAAAAGTTGTGCAATAAAATGTCAGCCAACATTGTCAGCATCATGTACACAAATTGTCATTAAACTAACAGAACCACGTCTATTAAGTTGAATTGCAACATATGTACCACGTCAAGCAAATTGACAATAGAACTGACGTTTTGCTGGTTATTACTAACGTTTTGCGAACCATGTTACCCGCTTGTTCAATGAATACTATTAGCAGAATACATTAGTAGTTTGAAAGTGAATACTTTCAAACCTATTACAGAACTCTATATATACCTAGTTTACTTCTCACTGCACACATCTGGAGCTGCCGCTCTCATGTGTTCTTCCACTTGACCGCGTTATGATCGATTTCCAGATCCTACTGATATTAGTGCCGTCCTCACGATTAATGTTTGTTAACTTCGACGGCTTCTCGAAGAAACCTTCGATGATAACCGTTGCTAACGTCTTAACGTCATCGAAGACAATTGTGTGTCCCGACTCATGACAGTGTTCAATAGCAGAATGTAGAATCTTGGCTTGCCGGGTGTCTGTTGACAATAATGTTGTTCTTAAACTGCTATTTTTAAACAAAATAACTGATGTGTATTAAATAAATATAGATGTTTATTATTTGTTTCTATGGTTTATATATTCTCAAGAAATTCCATAACAAGGAGCTGTACTTAATATTTTGTAAGGAATCCATAACTGTGTTTCATTTAAAACAACATAATTTAGAGTTAGTATTTGCAATCTTATGGAACACCCTGTACCAGTATGAGAAAATTTTAAAATGTACACCCAGGCGTTCTTCATATCAGGAAAGAATCAGTTTTCGGCAGACGCAATCGGCTGAGGCACAATCTTCACGTTATTATCTTGCTTAATTCTGCAGATATATTTTTTCATATTATATTGGTATATTATATTGACTAATCAATCACAATGATAAATTCCAGTTTCATTCATAAATTCAGGTATTCATTCTTTTTCGGAATTAAGCTGTTTGCTGGATAGTGGAAATTTACTACTGTCGTATTCGCTAGATAATGGAAGTCAATATAATTAAACGGCAGAACAATTTCTAGGCTTCTAGGGATTTTCGTCGGATGTTTTAAGTGGATTGTTAATGCAGGAAATGAACGTCGATTTAATTGAAATGTTCCAACGGCACAGAGACCATTCGAAATAGTATGACTATCAAAGGCTGGATGAACAAAATGCAATTTGTTGCCAATTATACGGGAGAATCGTGGACGAACTGATTGCAAACGCGCTAAATTTGCTCCTAAACACCTCTTTGAATACAAACAACACGTATATTTTCACACGAGTATTTGTAGACTTTCAACCCTTGCACGGATAATTTGTAATTTGTGACGGTGGTGTGTTGTCTTGACAAGGATGACAACTTAGGCCGGTCGTTGGTGCGTTGTGTACGAGGAGACAATTTGCTTGAAGGCGGCGGGCGTACGGTGGTACATTTTTCTAGTTGGCTAAAACGACCAGAATGACGATAATGTATTTAATAATAGTACACACTACAGAAGTACAGCTAGTACAAAATATTCTTATATCATATTTCTTTCATGACTATCAAACTCACCTCAAACTCAACCTAGTCACATCCAATCTAAAAATCTAGCGACAAAATTCTGTGAACAATGTACACAGTAAAGTGTCTGGGCTTCATTTCTCTTCGCCAATAAATTCGTTAGAAACAAATGAATCTTTTAATTTTTTTATTGAATTTTTCAGAACCTCGGTATTTACATTTACAGTTAGACCAGGCAATAGAGCAGAACATGTAAAAGCTGAACCGATGGAGCAATCTTGATGCTATCAACAGACGAATTTTAGAGAATGAAAATACCGAAATACCGGTCTCGATCGGACTAATATTAACGGAGAAAATGCAGAAAATCTGCTTTTTCAAAAATTCATAACCCCGCCATTTACAAAGTCGTAGTACAGGCTTTTCGTGAGAAAGTACCGATTGATGGTTACTTTGAGTGTGTACAACCCAGGCGTTGTCCGATAATTAAAATAGCGCAACGAACGATACTGCGCGCGCGCCGCAGGCGGAGCGCGGCAAAGAAGTGAGTTGCGCTATGGGGTATTCGGCTAGAGTGGCATACAACATTTTCTGTGCTGATTTTCGAATAATTTTGTCTTAATTTGAAAAAATTATGGTTATGTAGTTATATTTTGTTGTAGAAAATATTAGGTTGGTAAGGGAGACCGGGGCAGGTTGTCACAAAATTTGCTTTTTGTTTCTTGGAAAGAGCTGGTTAACAGTTAGTGTATTTGTCAGTAGCCTATCTTCTAGTATACAGCGTTGACTTCATTTTTCCAAAGTTTTGAGACTAAAGCGTTAAAGAGATATTCACAACAACCAAAATTGCCCGGCCGCCTTTTGTGACAACCAACCCGGACCCTGGGTTGGTTGTCACAGCAGTCGGGGTTGGTTGTCACTGGTTATTTAAATAGGGAAAAACAGAATTTTTAATTATTCAAAAAATTGTATTAAGACAAACAGAACAAAACAGAAACAAGACGGATTGTACAGAAACGTCAGTCACTTTCTCCTGCACGTTCACAGTTGTGGCAGAAATAAAAACTACTTCTTGAAGTACATAACTCGTGGGCCCATTTATTACACTCCATACACCGGATCCACTTTTCCCTTGCCTTGCTGCTAGAAAACGGTTCTAAACAAACTAAACAAAAACAGTCCTCTTCGTCGTCTTCGCTGTTCACAACTTGATTTTCTCTCTTCTTTGTGATTCGTTTCTTCTTTTTCATCCTGTGATTTCTTTCTGTAGTTCCTTTGACATTTTGCTTCCTTTTTTTCTGCTTTACCTTTTCAGCTTGTTCTTCCAATTTTCTTTTGACCGGCGTATCCGTTAAAATTGCTTCCCTTTTTCGATTGTTGTTTCTGTTTGTGAGTTTTCTACCTCCTGCTTTCGGCAAAGGCCTCAGATCAATTGGTGACTTACGTGGTTTGCTGGGCCCAGGTTGAGGCTGTGCTAGAAGTTAACATGACGATTCCATTACTTTTGGCAAAATTGAGCCCTTCTATGCTGAGATGGGAACCATGATTATCAAGAAGGAGCAGGCATGGTCTCTCCGGTGTGCTGTTCACGTGCTTATGAAAATGTTTTAAAAATAAATAGAAATCGGTTTCCTGCATCCACTCAGATTTATTTGCAGTTCCATCAGAACCTGGAGGCGCACGATCTATAAAGTGTCCATGAAATTTTACCCTTGGGAATACGAAAAATGGTGGAATATGATTTCCCATCGCAGATACAGCTGTAGCCAGAGTTACGAGCGTCCCCTTTCAGCAGAAACTAACGCACCAATTTGCTTGATTCCTTTCCGAGCAACAATTCTATCTGGTCTCTGAACCGAAGTAGCCCCAGTTGCGTCCATGTTTCAAATTTGATGAGGATCAAAATGATGTCTTTCAAGAACCGTTGCCAAATTTGTCATAAAAGAGTTCACATTAGTTCTGTTGAAGCTTGTCGCTCGTGCTAAGCTGGTTGCCTCTGGTTTTCGTAGTGAAAGAGTATTGTGCCTGTTCATAAAATCAGCGAACCAGTCGTCACCAGCACACTCATTCTTGGTCCAGGATTTCAGACAGGGAATGGATTTGGCAATGCAAAGATTGTAAGCAAGCAACATTGTAAGCCTCCGAAGCTTGAACTATATAATTTGCCAATTCCATTTCATCTCCATCAGAAAATATTTTTCTATTTGGGTAATATCCAACGGGGATTGAAGGCTGAGTCCGGGTTGCATCATCAATTTCCTCTTGAGAAATTGTTTTGCTGTATCTGGCTAAGGTTCGGTAATTTACATTATTTTGACGAGCAGCTGCACGAACTGAAAGCCCGGATATTTTGACACTCTGTACTGCCGCAAGCATAACGGCCGCAGGAGTATTCCCTCGTTCTGTCTTTCTTTGATATTTTCTGACCATCTTATCTGCAATAACAAGAAATGAACTAAAAAATATCTGCAGGGGTTGGTTGTCACATGGGACAACCATCCCCGGATTTTTTGTGACAACGTGCCCCGAAGGGTCATTTTAAATAAAAAAATGGTCTGGCGGGAATAGAATTTAACCAAACCGCAAAGTTGATATCATTAACTTCCCGAAACGTCATTGAATCAAGACAAATAGTTGAAACACCGATAGAAAATAGTGAACTACGGAATAAACAATAAAATATATAGCATTTAGGAGTATACTTGCAGCAGCAAAACACAAAAACACCTACAAAATCTAGACAATTATAGCACGACAGGTAACAGTAGCTACGCACATACGCACTGACGTAAGCAATGTTTGGTATTCGCCACGGTTGCTATATGACAGCAGCGGCTGAGCGGTAAGCATTGTGACAACCAACCCGTGTGACAACCTGCCCCGGTCTCCCCTACTACCTTGACAAAACGTCGATTGACAGGTTTTAAATTCAAACAAAGATAAATTTTAATAATTTATTACCTACCTATTGTTGTTGTTTGAATAAAGTTGTAAATGGTATTTCTGGTTTTATATTCACTTATTTTTACAACCTAACTTACTTCGCACTCTAAGGAACTTGACTAGGGGGCTAGTCTAGCTGTAGTACACACCACGTACAAATCATAGTACAAATCCTTAGACCATCTATAACTAGACGGAGTACGGCCTATCCCAATGCATTGGCTTGTTGTGGCCCAACATACCTTGTCAATAAGGTCGAATTTCGTGTAGATTCTCGTGCACATTGTTCGCGCATGCGCACAGATGCTAGATACCGCCATTATTTTGAACATATGTTTACATCGAGGTTATGAGTTTGTTTACGTATG
Source organism: Aphodius sticticus (assembly GCA_963966075.1). NCBI lineage: Eukaryota > Metazoa > Arthropoda > Insecta > Coleoptera > Scarabaeidae > Aphodius > Aphodius sticticus. The sequence continues at coordinate 72,427,382 of OZ014506.1, read as the reverse complement.
TAGATGCATGACTGCATGTAGATGGTACCTTGGATGGTTAAGAGGTAACAATGGGGCGAAACTGCTGCTTTTGTAAAAAGGCAGCATCAAAAAATATAACGTGTCACAGGTATGACCTTTATTACCGCAATACAGTAATATTAAATTATAACATATACCTTCTCGTAGATTTCCAACAGTTCAAGACTCAAAACAAGCTCGGATTGAAGCTATACCTATAAAAAGTCGGGGTTTTAAAACAACTGTGTTGTGTTCAAGACACTTTTCTAATAGTGATTATAAACTGGGAAAAGACGGAAGACCATAACTCTCCCGTAGTGCGGTGCCAAGTATTTTTGTTATGAGTGATCTACCAAATGAAAATACGGACACAGATAGTATGAGCGATGCAGTTGTAGCAGACACTAGTGGACACACAGAGTCAACAATCACTGCCACGGCTACGAGCTTTGAAAGTGCCACACAGCGCAACACCAACGGAACATCCTTCAGCACTGCCAAGAAAAAGGAGAAAATTTATGTAATATGTAACTTTGTTTTAGGTATATTTTAACGTTATTTTATTGTAGCTACAATCCTCGATATATGGGCGACGTACATACTTCAGACTTATCTTCGTCTCCTCAAGCACGGGCAGTTTTAGCATTAGCAAGAACTACCATAAGCAAGAAAATTGCTCGAATCCGCCAATTGTCTCGTTACAACATGCGATTAAGACAAAAAGTGTGTAATTTATCAACATTAATGGAGCATATTATTTGTGTAAAACCATGTTATTAGAATCAGAAAAAAGAGTACGTAGTTCTTACACCAAGACCATTTTGTTTAAAAACCAGTGGTTAAATTATGTTCAAATAAAATATTTTCCTATTATAAGTCGTATTTTGCTTGTAGTTTATTACCCATATTCCTATTAAAGAAAATAAACAAATCGTGTATAGTACAACCAACTTAAACTTGATTCGACAGCGGTGCGCAGAGCGTAAATATAATGAGTACGTGACGTGAGTACTGCGCAACGCTCTCGATGCAACTACTCGCTGGTCAAGCTATACAGACAAATAAAATCTTACACGCAAGAATACATTTTGTCCAAACCTATAAAAAAATGGATTCTGTTGTTACTATATAAATACATAATTGCTCTTGGATGGTTTAATTGCTTTTTTAACAAATGTCACAATTATAACAGGTACTACAAATGTATGTACATTCAAAAACAGAAAAGGATTTTTATTTTGTGAGGTTACCTTTCACGCCATACGCGACTACCTAATTCAAATTTGACATATAGCCGCCAGTTTAATCTGACCGCTCATTGGTGCGTTACATTGGGAACGAGAAAATATACGACTTTCGACCTTATTATCTTTGGCCACAAACAAAGCCCGTCACGCTCCCTCTAGTCATATAAGCTCGATGTACAAATCCACCCTCGAATGACATCGCTGTCTGTTGATGAACGAGAGTGACAACCTATTAAAACAAAATTACACTAAACGCTCAACTTTAATCTCAATTTTCTCAGTTCCTCTTTTTTAGATTTAGATCCTTCCTCCATGATTTAGATATAACACCGGGCATATATTTCACATCAACTATCAATTGATTTGGCTATCTTAGTTTCTTTTAGATTTGCATTCCGTACTTTGCAGCACTAGTTACGCTATGGCTTATAACGTGTCAACGACGTCGACCGAAATGGCCTACTTTCGGATGAATCAGCACAAAAATTGAATTTACAAAATTTGTCTTAACCTAGATTTGTACATACCGTCTAATGTTTATAACGTCATATAATAAATTTATACACACTTTAAAACACTGTTAAAATAAAATAAATATAATAAATAGGATAAAATGAATTTAAAATACTGCTACCATAGTAGCCGTAGGCTAGGACTACACAAATACTAATTACACTTCACACTCTTTCATTTATCAACGGCATCCTCAATGCAATACAGCTTAATGTAAATGTTCCCGACTGTGACAGACGCCCTACTCTTATCACAACTGATATTGATGGTAAATATGTTTTATAACTGTTCCCTTTTCTTTGTTAAATGTTAATTTGTTCTGCTACGTATTACACAATGAAAAATGTGTATTCTTATCTCTGTTCTTTTCAGCACAGCTTGATGATGGGTGTCAAAACTCGAAATTAATGCTGACAGAAATTAACAATTTTAATAGTTCGTAACGGATTTTTATTTATATTTTCCTCTATCAAGGCAACACACCACGAACTAAAATGGATGCTTTCATCACTAATATTTAACAAATACTAAAACTCGCTAGATAATGGTACAAGTCGGGTAGCGATTTATGTCTGTAATTTTATTTAGTATATTAGTAGGTGATTTGGCTATATGACATTATATTTCCATCTCCTCCAGTAGATTCATCTTGTTAGATTTTTTTATGATTTGTAAGAGTGTTATAACATACTCTATGTCTATAACATTCTCTATAATTGCCCAACTCCGGATAACTTAACGAAATAACTATTTTTGCGAGATAGGCAACCGGATACACTCTGTACCAGGAGCTCTGCTCTGCCCGGATGTCCTCTTGAAGCAACGCAAGTCAGTCGCGAGTTCCATTTTCCTCACACCACTAGATCTAATAGAGGTCAGAAGTGTGATACAGAACCTAAAATAAAACAGAATATTGGATTTATATGAAATTTGATCACGTTTATTAAAGATTATGAGAAACAAGATAGCAAAACCGTCAACAGATCCTAGTATTTACTCCCTAGAATTTAAAGGATCAATGGTGGTGCTACCTTTCAAGAGTGGTGACAAAGCAATTACAGGCCCATCGCAATACAAGCAACACTGTCCAAGGTCTTTGAACGTGTCATAAAGAAGCGACTGGCACAACCGCCTACTTCAGCCAATTTAACTGCATACTTTAATATGGCATCAAGATGTGGGGTTCATCTATTCAAACTTCCAAGCTCTTATTCGAACAAAAGGGAGCCCTTAGAGCTTTAGCGTCTGCCACACCGCGAGATAGCTTCAGAGGCATATTTAAAGCGATGCATATATTAACTGTTCCTAGCGTCTACATACTCTACATCTACACACTAGCGGCCCTCCTGCGTAAGAATATAATGAGATGTTCAACTCACAGTGTTATCCACCATCATGATACCTGACAGTAGAACAGGATCGTCATTTCATAACACCTCCTCAAAAGAGCACAACAAAGCACTTATTATAACTGCATAAAATTATTCATCAAATTCCCACTAGCATATTCAGAGTTGCCGTTGCCCATATTTAGACCAAAAGTGCAGTGATTGTTATTTCAATAGTCCTTCTACTCAATAGAGGATCACTTAAATTGCATTTAAATTGACTATATTCTTTTTGACAACAAATAAACATGATTATATAATATTTCTTTGCAGCAGCCATCCGGCATATAGCTGTTTTTTTCGAAGTCAAATCTTAATTTCACTGGATTAATTGCTATCGATAATATATCCCTATAACCGTGGTATGAACATTAAAGGTATGATCAATTTTTTGACGAATTTACGACCGCTACTGCGCAGGTGATATATAAACAACGAACATTGCATATGACAAACTTAGGGGTTATGTCACTTACAATTTAAAGAATATAACAGACAAATGTACTTGTATAAAAAGAATACTTTCAAGCTTTTGCATTATGTACGCAGAAATAAGCATAAATAAGCAAAAATTGGTTTGGTCTTAGTTATGTTTACGTTATTATTCTTCAACCATGCTGCGCCGCCCAGCGGATATTAACATAACGAAGATTTATAACAGACAAATGAACTTGTACAAAAAGAAAACTTTCAAGCATTTGCGTTATGTACGCAGAAATAAACATAAATAAGCAAAAATTGGTTTGGTCCTAGTTTTGTTTACGTTATTATTCTTCAACCATGCAGCGCCGCCCAGCGGATATTAACGTAACGAAGATTTTCGCAGATTTTCATCCCCACTCAACATGAGTATGGACATACCTCTAATAATAATACCACGGCTATAAAAATAACAACAAGAAAGTACGGCAGGTTATGTGACGTTTTCGGTAGAACTCGGAGGAGGAGTCGCCTATAATAAGCCATATATACCAGGTAATAGAGACATTTTCGTGACAAAAATAGTATCAGCAAGCCGCCGGTCCCAGGTCACGTGGAACAGTCCGTAGATGTATTGTGATGTGTTTTCGACTAGCAAATATCATTACTTAATTTGTTATAAACAAAAAACCTAAAAAAGTCGTGCTTTTTTTCGTTGTTCGCTTGTAAAAGCTGAACCGATGGAGCAATCTTGATACTGTCAACAGACGAATTGTAGAGAATTAAAAGACGAAAAAAATGAACCCTACACGGAAGAAATTCGGAAGAACCGGAGAAATCTGCGTTTTTTCAAAAATTCATAACTCCGCCATTTTCAAAGTTGTAACGCAGGCTTTTCGCGAGAAAGTAGCGATTGATGGGTAGTTTAAGTGTGCACAACCCAGGCGTTGTCCGATGATTAGTTTTTGCACAATTGCGAGTTGAATTTTTTTTTATGCAAGATGGTTCGGCGAGCCTGGATGCTTCGGAGGTGGTCCGATTTTAATTTTTTTTACGTATTTCGAAAGTAGAAGTATTGTGCTACAAAACGTCTATTCTGATTTTGCGTTAAAATGTTACGAAATAGGCGAAAAATGCTTGCAAACTTGACCGAAATCTGCGGCGCGCTCCAAATCGGTCGAGTAGTGGGGGTAGGCGGCCGACGCGGAGAATCGCGTATCTATAGTAATCCCAACGCGCTGCGCGCTTCCCCGACTCGGCCGCCTACCCCACTACTCGACAGCGTTTGAGCGCGCGGCAGATTTCGGTCAAGTTTGCATGCATTTTTCGCCTATTTCGCAACATTTTAGCGCAAAATCAGAATAGACGTTTTGTAGCACAATACTTCTACTTTCGAAATACGTTAAAAAAGTTAAAATCGGACCACCTCCGACGCATCCAGGCTCGCCGAACCATATTGCATAAAGAAAATTCAAATCGCAATTGTGCAAAAACTAATCATCGGACAACGCCTGGGTTGTGCACACTTAAAGTAACCATCAATCGCTACTTTCTCGCGAAAAGCCTGCGTTACAACTTGCAGATTTATAAATTTTTGAAAAAAATGCAGATTTCTTCGGTTCTTCCGAATTTCCTCCGTTAATATTAATCCGATCGGGTCCGTCTAGGGTTTTTTTTTTTCGTCTTTTCATTCTCTACAATTCGTCTGTTGACAGTATCAAGATTGCTCCATCGGTTCAGCTTTTACAAGCGAACAACGAAAAAAAGTACGATTTCTTTAGGTTATTTGTTTATAACAAATTAAGTTGATATTTGATATTTATATGATGTATGATATTTGCTAGTCGAAAACACATCACAATACATCTACGGACTGTTCCACGTTAACTGGGACCGGCGGCTTGCTGATACTATTTTTGTCACGAAAAAGTCTCTATTGCCTGGTCTAATAAGCGCTCGGATATGGGACCACTTTCCCCACTCCCCCCACTCAGGAGGACTTTTAAAGTCAAAGCGACATTACCAACGTTGACGTTATGTTATTTTATTTATTTCGCTTATTTCGCTTTGTTTAAAGATATTATAGTGAATTTGTATGCGTCTAATTGCGCTGTTCGCAGCTGCAACAGCAGAAAATCAGCCATAAACCAGATTTCGACCGGGGTAACATTTTATCGGTAAGTGACTATAATATATGACAACAATGTACAGGCTTCTACTGGCCGCACGCACGAACATTTTTTTAAATATGTTTATTACGTATTTGTTAAAAAAATAGATTGAATAAATTGTTAAAAGTGTTCATATAGCGTTTTTTTTATAATGTACCCACTCGACACACTACAATATATTGCAGGAAAAATTTCTTTAAATTTCTGGCCAATTTCAGAGTTAATCCGGACCTGGCAGGTGGCCATACTCTCAGGGTACTTTAGTAGCCCGTTAGCCCCGTGGGCGGGGCTAACATGACACTTTTCTCGCTGCAAAATAAGTCAGTATAGCGTCTCCATTGTCCTCCATGGTAGAACTCCGAAATAAACTACAATTCAAAAAACAGCTCTCTACGAAAAGTTCACGAAGTTAAAGTCCACCGAGGCTTTAGCTAAATCGACTGGCAAAATACATTTTTAAATCCCTTGAAATTTCCAATAGTATGGACTACAGTTTTTTATATGTTGAACGTACCCTTCAGAAAAATCATGAATACACCACCATAATAGTCTATCGGTCGGAGAATTGTCGGGATGTGGTCGCCGGACAATCGGCCGCTCGTTCAAAGCGTGGATTCGCATAAATTAAAAGTACAAATTGTTCGTATTAACGACGGCCGTCGGTCGTGGAATGGCACGTGCATTTTCCCGTGCGCTCTAACCGCTTAGATCAAAGCCGACAGCGAACCCCTTTTGTAACAGTAATGTGGTCAAACTCGAACAGCGGCGCGTCGATCAGCCGTGCAAATGATGTCCGAATTAACAAATTCCAACAGTTTTAAACGGAAACTGTTTATTGTACTCGCTGCGAATCGGAGATTTTTTGTTATTTTTTGCAGATAACTAAACTGGATGACGGTAACGTAATTATCGGTTCGATATGTTTGTATCCCCGATTCCCTCTGCGAGTTATAATTTGGCTATGTTTATTTTAGGCTTACATTTTTTGGCTTAAACTATTTGATATAACTCTTTATTATGATGCGTTAGCAAGCTAGAGCGGGAATGTCTGCTGTTCGGAATTATTTTATTTGTTGGATTAATTCAGATATTGGGTGTGTTGTACAATGTACATGATATCTCACGTTAGAAACAAAGTATATTAATGGCCGAAATCGAAATACACGTTTTTCCATATATAAAAATTGTAGATAATCAGTCGCTATACAGCCAGAAAATATTTTCATGCTTACAGGATCTCCCACAACCACGTATCAATGCAAACCTTTTGTTAATGGAACACTTGCAGTTTTTTATTGAGGTTTTTATCCTGATTGCGTTGACATTCACTTATATTATTAGGCTATTATCACCTGTTTCTGAGATATTGTGAAATTAATGAGAGCAATTTTTCACAAAATAATTTTTCACCAAATCATTTGTCACAAAATCATTCGGCGATAACTAACAAGGATAAAGAAACAAAACTTTATTTCCGATACTAAAAGTATCGCACTTTTCGACGGTTATTATTGATTTGCGATTCTAACGTGCTCCCGAATAACTGGGGGTTTGCTAAATGTCAATTAACTTAAGAATTTTACAGGAACATCTTTACATATTTAAAAAGATCGATAAATCAGCTTTCCTAAAATGTCTAAGTCGGTAGGTCTATTGTCAATAGCTACAATGTTATTAAGCATCTAATTTAACTTTTATAACTCATCTACAATAATTCATAAATTAATATAAAATATCTACTTGCCACGACGAAAATATGATAATACAGCCAGAAAATATTTTCTCATTTATGGTCATTTATGGTGATTTCGGTTTGTTGTCTGTTTGGCATGACTTTTGTTTTTTTGGTAAATTTTGAGTAAAAATATAAATTCTATGACTCAACAACATTCTTTGAACAAATAAGTAAATAAATCCACAAATGAATAAATATATTCTCTCCATTGAAACACCTCATATTTGAACGAGTGCATTGTTTATTAGAATTAAATACAATTTTCTCTATGTGTACGATTTACTATACCGAGATACAAATATGTGTACACTGTACAGTGTACACTCATTGGTGGCTTATCGGGCAGTAACGCGACGCATCGTACCAAGCAATCTTATTAGGTTTGCCGTTCCAGTTCTTAGTGTTCGTGGTAGATCAATTTCAATTTCTTTGATTGGGGTGACCAGCACACCGTCGTCCAACCCAACGTAGCACTCTAGAGTAGGTGCGAAATTCCGAAAGGTTACAAATACTTTCTAAACACCTTTATAATATCTCATTTTAGCTCGACAAAAAACGTCTTTAATTCCAAAACATATTTCTTTCATATAGAAAATAAATATCGAAAAAGTCCAATAAAAAATAGTATACTTGAAGACATTGTACACTTTCTTCGACGTAGTTGAAAACCTTTACGCCTTGATATACAGGTCTCCCACGCTAGAGGCAAAGTACAGTGGCCTTAAGATATCGAAATACACGTTTCTTTTATATTGAAAAGTTGTAGATAATCATTCGCTCTACAGCCAGAAAATATTTTCATGCTTACAGGTTATCCCACAACAACGTACCGCAAACTTATGCTTTTTTAAATGGAATACACACTAGATTCATTTATGCAGGTTTTTATTAAGATTCTTATCCTAATTATTATGACAGCAACTTCTATTATGCTATTATCAACCGTTTCTGAAATATTGTGAAATTAATGTCAAAAACCGGATTTTTTTCAAAAAATAATCCTGAGGTAGCTAATAAGGATAAAGAAACAACTGAAATCATTTTGGATAGTAAAAATATCACAATTTTCGATAGTTATTCTTGTTTGAGATTATAGTATGACTTATTCGGAATAAATGTAGGTGTGCTATATGTCAAATAAATTTAGAATATTAAATAGAACATATACAAAGTATATCTTGAAATATTTTGAAATAATAGTAAACCAGCTTTCCTAAAATGCCTATTTGGTAGGTCTATCGTCAAAAGCTACAATGTTTTTAAGTATATAATTTTACATTTATAACTCATACAAAGTAATTCATAAATTAATTTAAAATATCCAGTTGCCACGACGAAATTCAGCAATCACACAACTGTAATATTTCTTCTGTTCAACTTTTAGTCATTGCAAACTACTACTTTGAATGACACAAACGAATAATTAATGATCAAGAATTATTATATGTATTAGTGACAAGTTATTTAAAATTGTTGTTATTTATTTACGTAATATTCTAACTTTTTTAAGAATCAAATTTTTGGGTTGGTTGTAGTGGTCTAACGCCTTAGCCAGCTAAATTGCCACTACTATTTATTTATTTCTGGGCTTGTTAAGGAAGAAGTTTATGGCGATGTTAAAATTACTACAGATAACAAAAACAAGGAGTGCATTGGTAGAAATGTAGTGTTATGTAGAAATCCTAACATTTCTGTACACATAACACAGTGTCAGTAATACTCTCATAAGAATAAAATAAATAAATGGATAATAATTGTAAACTAAATAAATATTAATCATTTCAGTATATATTTTATTTATGTTTTAAGTTAAAGTACAGAACGATAACCAATTTTTAGTTAACAATGTATTTTACTTCTTACTACATATATATATATACCAGATTTGAATATAAAAATATACGTCAAGCGTATTCATTTCAGTTTTGTCGCAATTTAAAATTCAGACAGAAAACCTTAGTACCACCATTTTGCATAAAAACGTAATTACTACGTTCTACAAAACATTCTCCCAAACGCAATATCCTAACCACAATAGAATACGAATAAGAATAGGTATCCACCCAGCGCCTCCACCACAATTGCCACAATTGTGCGAATTCATTAGAAGTGTTTATGAAACTGTAACAAGTTATTTTTTTTAATTAAATACTAAACATAATAAATCAACATTTCAGTTAATGTAAATTCATTTAAATTATTTGTTAATTAGTTTAAAACAACAATTTACTAAATATAAAAATTACGAGAAAATACAGTCAACACATACTTAGAAGGCCAAAGATTGGAATATTTTCGTTTAAATCTAAACTTCTTATTTTAAAGCTTAAAATGTCTATCACTCTCGCGTGTTTTTGAGCGGTGTATGCAATAGTCCCCAAAAAATAAAAATAAAATCAGCTTTCTCGTATTCGGCGCATGCGCCCTGTATTCGTCATCAATACTCCTACTACTAATGACTTTTAATAGTCATTAGTAGTTTCCTTGAAAACACTTTTGTTATGCCGTACAATTTTTATGTGACTATCAATGGTGGATTAAAATAGATATGATTTAAGATTGTCATTGAAATTGTTATGTTATGGTTCTTTATTATCAATTGACATCTACTTTACAGACGAAACAAAGCAACAAATATTGGCTGCTGTGGTTCATGACGATATTTTAGAAGAAGACGCTTTGAAAGAAATAAATGAACGGCCGTGATCTATTCTGTTTCTTTCTTTGTTCTCTCCTTTTACTCGGCACAAATGCGTAGGTACTTAATTCTATTTTACGTCGTAATTGGAATCTCTTGTAGACATTACAGGCTTCATAAATTTAGTTTCACATTTACATAAATCTGTATAATATATTCTGAACTTAAACTCAAGCAAAAACTTACATATCCATAAGTTTATGGTCGTTTTCCATGCACTGCGAAAATCGCATAGTTTGTGTATTCCCAAAGTGTCGGTGCTTAGGAATACTTAATGTTCACAGTCTAATAATCGTAATATATACTGTATGTAAAAATTACTAAAACGTTAATCAACTATACTTACATGTTAAAATATTTTGGAGTGTCTGCTAGTGATTTTCTTACAAAGAAAAATTTGGTTTTTTAGGTAACTTATACACCACACTAATTATAAACTTAATATTGTTTAAGACTCTCAACTAAACGACTACAAAGCAGTCCCAGGGTCATTTGTACGTGGAGATGATTTGGGTGGAAAGCACCGCCTTGCTATATAATGAGATTTGCTGTGATTTAGAGGTCAAACTAGCAAAAATTGTTCCAAAATTGTAATAATATAATACACCGGGCACAATTGGTAAACGTCGTATTAGAAACCGATCCAGAATGTTCCAAGAATAAGATTTACAATTCGTTTTAACTTTTCTACCATCAAAGCACAGCAGTACATACTTGTATTGTTGACACTTTTATTATTTAATTATCCGCTAAATCTTCTTGACATATTAAGGGAAAGCAAATCTGCGGTTGTAATATCGTATTATAAATTGTCAGTCTTATAACCCAATCAAAAATCCACTTATAATACAATTTACAATGTACAATTATTAGTATTTTAACTGGAAGTTTCAATTGGAATCAGTTTGTTTCAATTGGAAGTTTCAATTGGAATCGGTTTGTTTCAATTGGAAGTTTCAATTGGAATCGGTTTGTTTTAGTCGCAAAATACGTAAAACTCCCGACGAATTTTCTCAGATATTTATTTATTTACGAGGGTTTTCAATGCTAGTTTAAACTATAAACCAAGTTTAGGTATCAAAGATTGTGTATATCTAAATTCGGATTATGGTATAAACTGACATTGAAAACTCCGGCCTAAATCTTCCTAATTTGTTTATTAATTGATACAAATTTATTTTTTTATATATTTGTGATATTTATTACCTACAAAAAAACATATTTGAATAATATATGTTAAAGGAAAGATAAAATTTACAACTTTTGGCAAAGAATTAAAAACTAAGAATACTAATGATGTATAGTGTTCCTTAAAGTAAATATATATTTTATTACACAAATTATGTATTGATTACCGTGATTACCAATGTTGAAAAAAAAACGAAAAAAGTCGAAATCATATTTATAATTGTAAATCATTATTTTTTATCGATATTTATCCAAATATAAATATAAAGACTGAAAAACTATTTGCCCAGACAAACGCCATTTGCTTACGACATATACATCAGTCCCGATAGCACGCTTATGTCCCGAAATAATGGCTGACAGACAGTAGTAGACGTAATTAAACTTTCGACCGTCTGCGAAATAAAGCAATTCCAAGACCACAAAGCCGAAAGTTAAAACGCAACCGGATTAAAAAAAGCAGCGTTGGAAATAGAAACGCGCAAAAAATAAAATAAAGGCAATTGATACAAAGAACTTTTGCTAGGGTGAACTCAAGTTAATTCGAATTTAATGGTGTTATATGTTCCCGCCCAATCGTCAATTTCAAGAACGAATTACGACTCGATTAAATGCTCTTATCATAGTTGCTTAGTTTGTACAATGAGGCTTGTAAATAGCCTTGATAAATGCTACTTCCACACTTAAACAAATTTAAACAACTTTGAATCGTCTTGCGTCTAGTATGTCGGTCTATTGTATGTACCTACATTTAATTAAACAAAACCAAGTTAGTTTTTGTAAGTGTAGTTATGTGACGATATTTTAAACCGTAAACATCTTCAGATTATTTTAAAGTCTTCTCCATCTTGTAATTAATAGATCAAACAATCTGGCCTGCAAATAAAGTTCGGTCGTAATTATTCGTCGCTAATGAGTTAACAACTACAGCGACGCCCAGTAAAAACAAGAATACGTTATCCAAAGGTTGCAAATACGAAACCAGAACAAAACAGCATACACAAAGTCCATAAAGTTTGTATTCGTTCAGGGAACTAATTGTTCATTTCGAGCAATTACCAAACGCAATGGTGGTATTTGATAGATACAGATATTCTTAACATAAAAGTTCATCTATATCATAATATTTATAAAACTGTTTGTCACGACTCACAGTGATTCATTTGCAACTTTTAAGTGGACAAAATTATTTTTTGTTTTAGATGAACTTAAGATAATAATTTGGTAACCAGAAAAATAGTGAAAAAATCTAAACCTTAAGGGGTTGCTTTTAGGGGGTTGAAACGCTAAATGTATTAAACAAACATATCGCCATTTTTGAGTTTTTTTGATTTTACTATTTTTTTGGTGATTTTCCCGGTTACGTTTAAAATTGAATATCTCGGTTATTATTGAAACTAGAAATTTCATGATTGGTGGTCCAAAACTAGAAACATAACCAAATAAGACAATGTTTAGTTCATCATGATATCTTATACAGGGTGCTCAAAATTTACAACACAATAATTGAATTTTTAAACGTAAAACACTAATTTTTTTCAAACGGAACACCCTGCATACTGATGCGCCATTCGATAGGAAATCGTATTCTCTATCAATCAATATTAGGATTCCCTATATCTATCTTTAATACTTTTTGAGATATCGTCAGTATAAAAGAATGCAAACTAAATACAAAACGATTTATTCTTTATTTCTAGGAATGTAACAACTTTGGAACAGCTGGAAAACAAAAATATTGAAAAGGTTTCTAAAAACTAAAATAATTGATTTGGGATATCTAACTTAAATTAAAACTTGATTATGTTGTTCGAAATGCTGCCCGTTCTCCTCCAAACATTTTAAAACACTTCGCTGTATTACGGTTATCGTCGCTTTTCCGATTTCTTGTCGCTGAAGTCCATTAATGGCGGCTACTACTCTGTTAGTCAATTCTTCTCGAGTATTAACTGGTGTGGAATAGACCTGACTTTTCACATGACCCCAGAAATAAAAGTCTAATGGTGTTAAATCTGGTGAGCTTGGTGGCCACCGCCAGGGTCTCCTATTTCCGAACCACCTACCGTCACCTAACATCTGATTAAGTTGAATGGATACCACATGCGAAGAATGTGCCGGTGCACCGTCCATTTGATAAAAGCCGTCGCGTAAAATATTGAGGGAAAGAGTATCGCAAAAATTGTTCACACATCCACGCAAAATGTCTAAATATCTAACACTATTTAAATTTTCGTTGTAAATTTCGTATCTAATTTCGTCCCCATTATTAAATGGGAGCATTTAAAATGGATTTAAAGAAAAAGTAACAATATCTCAAAAACTATTAAAGATAGATATAGGTAACCGTAATATTGATGGATAGGGAATAAAATTTTCTATCGAACGGCGTATCGGTATACAGGCTGTTACATTTGAAAAAAATGAGTTTTTTACGTTTGAAAATTCAATTATTGTGTTGTAAATTTTGAACACCCTGTATAAGATATCATGATGAACTAAACATCGTCGTATTTGGCTATGTTCCTAGTTTTGGACCATCAATCATCAAACTTCTAGTTTCAATAACAACCGAGATATTCAGTTTTAAACGTCACCGCGAAAATCACCAAAATATTAGTAAAATCAAAAAAACTCAAAAATGGTGATATTTAGGTAAAGGGAACCCTTATTAAAAATGATGTATTTTGATACGTAGAAACCAAAAATAAAATTAAAATTATATCATTCCATTTAAAATAACAAAGTTGATACCGACTTCCGGTGACCGGACGTAACAGTTAACTTGAGAATATTTTAGCCGAAGAGCTCAGATCGAGTAAATTCTAGTTCCAAAATTTCAAGTTTCCAGAAATGGTAGAACATGAGAAACTTCTAATGTACCAGTTCCGTGAGAGACCCTGTATAGATAACTAGATATTAACACTGAACGTTATAACATTTGATCTCCAACAGAAATTATGAAATGTTATAATATATTATTCCAGGTAACTCGGTACTAAAAATGATATTAAAACACAATTAGCAGTGGGTTGGTTTTTTTTGTTATATTATACCTATCTGCAAAAATAAGAGAAATATTTTTGTAAATCAATTAGCAACAGCGAATCGCCTAGAACAAGGTAGCTGGACAAAAATATTTTATTTTGCGCTTTGATTATTATTTATTGATTATAGTAAATACTTGTAAGTAAATACTGCTCAATTATGACAAAAGCAACAAAATGTCCTTGACATTAAATATAAAATATAAAAATTAAAAACCTGAGGAATATGCATAATTTATAATCGATAATAATAAAACAATAATAATAATTAAATAAAACTATATTCGAAAAGAAAACTATTCGTATGTAAACTGTATTAGCTTTAATAGTACAGAATTTATATACAAAAAATATCTTATTCAAAAAACAACTCATCAGTATTATAAAAAAAATAACAAAATAAAATAAAATGCAATTATAAATTAACTTTGGAACAAACACAATGAAAATACTTATAACTGTGTGACTGATATAATCTATTAGACGAGCATTTCGTTCTTCTTTCCTATGTTTTCGCCATTCTTCAAAAAACTACAATTTTAAAATCGAGTAGACACGTTCTGAAAAAAAATCAATGCAGCAAAAGTGTGGCAAAATGTGGTATTCAAATTTATGTCATTTAAAAGATAAATGTTTAAACTATATTATATAAAAAATATATATTGAATAAACGTGGATAAAAAAAGTTGTATTCAACGAAAGTTTACAAATATAAAATTAGCATGTATTTTCGATCATCTTTTCAACATAATTATAACACCACATAGTCTGTTAATAGAATCTAATTTGTAGTGAAATAAGAAAGTACTTACCCTCTAAAGTAAAATTCATCACAGTACAAATTAAATTATCAACCACAAGTGTTAGGGTGTACTATCGAAAACACTGCAAAAATGCAACTAAACCGGTTATGAATGCGCTACCTTATCACGTGGTCTCCCTGCGTCTATAACTCCTCAATGTGGAATGAATGCATTTCACACTTATTACCTAAAATTGTCACCTCGGGGGGTTTGTTTATAACATGTGACCATTAATTAACCGATTCTTAGAAATGACTTTTGTCCACCTAGATTATTATATAGGTAAAACTACGAGAGCTGAAGTTGAGTCATCGCCTAAAAACGTAAGAACAGACGCATGAAAAAGCACTCTGTTTCTTTCTAACGCGCGGGAATGGTCTGTAACGTATCAGCAAAATAACAGCTGGAATCGATGACTCACCTTCAGCTCTCGTAGTTTTACCTATAGGCGATTCACTGTGCGACTGATTCATTATCGCCCAGACCAAACTGCTTAGCATACGATCATGGAAGGTTTGTTTGGTTAAATATGGGTTGAGTTTTGTATATAAAAAGTGATATGTCAAAAAACCGGAGACGTTACAGACGTGAACGTTATTATTAATAATTCTCTTCCATACATTAATAAAAACATTCCGCTTGCAGATAGGGGACAAAAATGGGTGGTGATGGTTTTTATGAAGGTACGTAGTGCATAGCCGGCACTAGCACAGGCGCAAGAACTAAAATTAGGACAAAATTATGTCGGGGTAAAATATAACAAAATAGGCATTTTGATTCAAGTATGTTATATGCTCCTATCGGGGGAAAGGTCTGCTCCTCGGAGAAGCGAAAATCGGCGCCGCAGGCGCCGATTTTCCGTCTGAAATTTGATTCTACAGTGCTTAGGCTTTCGATTTCGTCCAATTTCGGCCCAGTTCTCGTTAGTTTTTACCTCGATTCGGCTAAATTTATGGATTATCGATTGGGACTGTACTCGTCAGCGCGTCGCCATGGGGTTGCTAGGCGACGGTCGCGCGCTTCGCGACGAGGTCACCAGACGGCGACACATCATCATGTCGCTGTTGAGGTTACGCTACGAATCAATAGATGGCGCCTCGTAACCGCACCGAAGGTACGAGCATAATCACGTCGCGCGTGTATGAGCATCCGGGCTTTTTGTCTCTCTCTTCGACGCTTCGGCGATCTACCTAGGTCGACCAGCAGGCCTATTAAGCCTGCACATTCTCCTACTATGTAATACTAAAATTGAAAAAATAAGTAAACAGAAAAATAATAAACCATTAAAGCCTCGTTTACATCCACTTAACTTAACTTAACGTACGAAAACTTAAACACTAGAGATAGTTGAACTCCATTGAATTATATGTGTTCGTTTACATTCACTTAACGTAGAACAACTTAACGTAACGTACGGATTTGTTCACTCAACTTCAACCAACTTCAACTTAACAGAATCCGTGCAATAAGTGCACCAATCACAAGCTCTCGATTTTGACAATTTGGACGATGGGCGAGTGACAGTAACATAACCTAAATATTAACTCGTACGACTTGAACTTTGTTATCTTCGTGTCGTTTTGCAATATTTTTAGCTCGATTAACGGATTATTAACACGGATGATGGAACCTTGGTCCAACTTGCGTGTACATAAACATATTTGTATAATAAAAGCAATAGATGTAATATGGATTTCATATTGTGTCACTGTCAAATGCGCATGTCAAACACCCCAACGTAAGTGAATGTAAATGGAACGCATCTAAATTTCGTACGTTAAGTATCATTTTTCGTACGTAAAGTTAAGTTAAGTGGATGTAAACGATACTTTAATCTTCATCTTCGGATTCAACGTAATCATAAATTTTTTCGTCCTTTCAGTGTCGTCTTCGGTTTGGTGTTTGTCTTGATGTTGATCTTTCTGATTTTCTAATCTTTTTAAAGTTTGGATAAGATTAATAGATTAATTATATCTATGTTGAATGTTTGAAGCTTCTTTTTTGTCACAAGCCGTTATAAACTTTTAAATAAGAGGACGTAGATGATCGATTTATATGCAAGGAATGTCTGTCTCTCGATAAGTTCTGATTACTTTAAATCTAACATCTAAGGTTTCTTCACACAACAAAGCGAAAGGGGGAGTTACATTTTAGTCAATGTTAGCACCAAGTATTGAACTTTTATTCGCGTTTATGGGCATAAAATGCCAAAAAATAATATTCGATATACAGTTCTGTTGTCTGCAAATATTCTATATTATCTATATTTTTCACATGCCTCAACGTTTAACTCACACTTAATGCTTTAAAGATACTTGAAAACGGTAAATCAACTCTTCGTTTACTCCAGTAATTTCTGTTGTTCCACTCTCGCCGGTTTTAGGAATATCTACAAGCAGCGCCAATGTTTCCTTAAATTATTTTTAAAGCTTTGTCTTTTATCGTGTCTGTAGTAATATATTATTGTCTTCTCTCCTCCAGCCGGTAAGGATTTAAAGGCAATCCAATATGAGATGTGAAGAACACACTCAAAATAAAGGTATACAATTTAGGTAAAATTTTCTAGTCGTAATAGTCTAGCCGTAAACAACGCGGAAATGTTGAGAATTTCGGAGACTATACAGGCATAGAAACAAGGAAGATCGGTTTATATCTTCCGATGGCACAGAGTTTCCCGAAATTTGGAAAAATTTGCATAACACCGTTTGATGTGTGTTCGAGGAATATGTGCAGACTGACAGAACAATGGAGCGGCGCGGTGTCGAGAGTAATAGTTGGGGTCGACTAGAGTCGACTAGAGCAGGACCTCTAGGAGTCCGCGGACCTCTAGGAGCGGAGCGCCCTTATGAGACTACGGTGTGCGGGAGAAAGAAAGGGATCGGGTTGGCGACTGCGGGACTAGAGCTTACTACATTTAAATATTGATAAGTTAAGTAAGATAAAAAATACTCGTAAAAATATATATTTTTTTAATTTCCGCATGAACATTTTTACCCTTGTTTAGTGTCCCTAATTCGCTACTTTTCCGTAGTATTAACATTTAGAATTTTCTTGGCCCACCCTAAATTTAATCCATGTATGAACAACCGATATTCCAAAATCTATATTGTGGTCATTCCGCGGAGAAGAGGAATAGCGGAGTATACCGGGTGACCCACGGCATAGGTACTCCCGTTTATTTCTTTTGTTTATTAAGCTGGACAAATGAAATTTGGGGAAGTGTTAATAGACAAAAAATGCTATTCTTTGGGATACTCTTGAGGTTTTGAATCAGGATGACATTCTGAACACAAAAACATACCGATCGTCAATTTTAAGGCAACGCAAAAATAATATTTTTGTGTATTAATCTAGGTGGCTATGAATTGGTGAAAATAATCGAAAATTGTCAAATAAATACGAACTAAATCGACTTTGGCCCTCATTGCAATACTGGCGCCCTCTAGCGTGATTTAATTGTTTTTTTGCCCAGTGAGTCAATTTTTTCACGGGTACCCAATGGCAACACCGTGATTATTCGATAGAAGACATCTTTCCGATTACAATGATATATACTTGATATTTTGTTGAAATCCGTAGCGTACAAATGTTGTTAGAAGCAAGGAAATCGAAAAAATTATTGACCTAATCATCAAAGTCAGCGTAAGTCAAAGTCAGTCAATGGATTAGGTACTCGAAGGAAATACCCTGATTACTCGAGGAAAAGCATTTTTCCGACACAATGATACCAAATTCTTGATATGTTGCTGGTGAAAATGACGTTTAAGGGTACTTCCTTCGAGTAGTCCATTGAGTGTCTTTTGTCTTTTTTGACTTTGATCATTAGGTCAATATTTTTTTTTATTTTTTTGTTTCTAACAACCTTTGTAGGCTACGAATTTCAACAAAATGTCAAGTATTTGGTATCATTGTAATCGGAAAGATGTTTTCTGTCGAATAATCAGGGTGTGGCCATTGGGTAACCGTGAAAAAAATGACTCAGTGGCCAAAAGCCAATTAAACCACACTAGAGGGCGCCAGTACTCCAATGTCGGCCAAAATCGATTTAGTTAGTGTTTATTTGACAATTTTCGACTATTTCCACCAATTCATAGCCACTTAGATTAAAACACAAAAAATTATTTTTGCGTTGCTTTGGTGATAAAAATTGACGATCGATATGTTTTTGTGTTCAGAATGTCATCCTGATTGAAAATATCACACAAAAAATATAGGGTGCCATTTAAAACTTCAATGATGACGTCATTTCCGGAAAAACCGGAAGTCATATTAACCTCAAGAGTATCCCAAAGAATGGCATTTTTTGTCTATTAACACTTTCCCAAATTTCAATCGTCCAGCTTCATAAACAAAAAAATAAACGGGAGTACCTATGGCGTAAGTCACCAGGTACAGCTTAAATGAATTTCTTACCATCAATAAATTTACTTCTTCACTGATGAGGAATAAGTGTTAAATTGCAATAATTGTTGTATAGCTTTTCGAAACCTCCACACATAAACATCCCATTTCAAGTTTTAGGTTATTTATGCTATTAAGATTTTGCCCAAATTATCACGCCCGTCAAATTAAAAAATATGATGTGGCCAGGCACATGACTTTATCATACTATATATAAAGTTAATAGTTTAGCTGCGATGAGATTCTGTTTGGTCAAGATCGGTAGTGTCTGCATTAAAATAAAACTAGTTAGCCAGGATTTGACAGATATTTTCATTCTAATGACAGTAGGTAGTGTCAAACGCTGATGTTTTGACAACGTACTGTCAATAGACAGATATTTTGATGCTATTGACAGTACGTATTGTCAAAACATCAGCGTATTTCGTTGCCTTGGTAATACAAACAATCGACCGAAATGTTTTTGTGTCTAGAAAGTCACCCTGATGAGCATATCACAAAAATAATATAGGATGCCATTTAAAATTTCAAACGTGACGTCATTTCTGGATAAAGCGAAATTCCTAATAAAATCAAGTATATCCCAGACAATGGCATTTGTTGTCTATTAGCACTCCTCCAAGATAGAAATTAGACACACTTCCCGTTCCCTTCAAGAATCAAGCAGAGTATATCTCTGAATGTTCGTCCGCAACATTTTGTTTGCGACTTCTGTCAATCGCAGCTAAGATATCACAGCCTGTATATATTATAATATTATGTAAATAGCACATTACTTACTTATAAATACTATGCGCATAACGAAAAAAGTTTCCAAACAAAAAATAATATATTCTGGGACTAATGCTGTGCCACGTCTTGGACGTATCACTCAGATATTAGTATTCAGAAACTGACTAAGGTCTCGCGAGGGGGAGATCGTTTTCAATCCGACAATCCTTATCACGGATGGAGAACCGAACACCAGGAAGTAAAGCATAAAATGCTAAGATAAACGACAAATCTCCATTCGTTATGCCGACACAAAATCTTTATGATGGATGCCAAGTTAGGCAACTCGGCTCCCGTGATTCGAAAAGAAGCTTTGAACCTATCGCTGGCATTTACTGAAAAAAAAAACTGAAAAATAGAATTTCAAGATATTTCAAATTTCAAATAAATTTTACATCTAAACAACATCTCCAAATGAAGTTTATCGTTAATACTCGAGTCATACCAGATGCCATAGATAGTCTCTTGCGTTTAGTGTACTTATAAATTTCGTATGTTGGTAAAGGCGATATTGGTTCAGTTTTTGTATGTTATGTGCAGTTCATTTACTGCATTGCG
Organism: Aphodius sticticus; assembly: GCA_963966075.1. Lineage (NCBI taxonomy): Eukaryota > Metazoa > Arthropoda > Insecta > Coleoptera > Scarabaeidae > Aphodius > Aphodius sticticus. The sequence continues at coordinate 72,406,445 of OZ014506.1, read as the reverse complement.
TGAGAGAAGCAATTTGTCGAGCCGAAGTCGTTCGTGCTCGATTACCGATTGCAACACTTGTAAACTTGCTTCCTTATTGTCGGCAATATATTTTTTGTGGTGTTTCTTAAAGAGATTTTAAACAGACCCGGTCTGCTTGAGTTTTCTGATTATCCTAGAAATGGCTGACTGGGCAATTTGATTGTCCGGATGTCTTTCATTGAAAACATCAGTAACATCGAGATAATCGCTTGTTCTTAGATAGTCTAGATGGACATCTACTATTATAAACATATCCAAAGTTATGAATATTAATTGAATTAAAGGTACGTCACGCTCCTGTAGTAGTTATTGTATAATCTATTATTATCTACAGGGGGAAATATCAACTTCACACCAAGGAGTAATTTTGCGCTAGTACTAAATAAACATTAGCTATCATACCAAAATAATAAAAATTGTAAAAAATGTATTCAAATTGCTAAAAAAATAGATTAAAGAGAACTTATAGTATCACTGGCATATACTAATATTTGTTATTGATAAGTTGGCTGCTTCTAAAATGGCCTTTCTTTTCAAATAGCCTATAATGTTGTTAAGCCATAAAGTAAGGCCAGAAGTTAGTTAATTTTGTTATATGCATGCAGATCTAATGTTATAAGGTTATAAGTTTATATTATGCAATATGTACTAATAGATTATAAAAACAGGGTTAGAGAGTTATGGGATGTACCAGTCAAAGAAAATTAAAATTAAAGAATTAAGAAGTATTTTTTTAGTGTACAAATATAGATATTTGTAAATAAAACATGTTATATAAAACTGATACCTATAATGCAACCCCCATATTCTAGAACTCCAGCTGCCACAGTACTGACGTAAGTTGAGGAAACCAATCGGATCGTAAATAACTACTTTGATACGAGTTGGAAAGGTTTGTTGTGAAAGGTTATCTATAATTAAATACTTTATCTGCCAAAATATGAAGGCCTCCTTATACAACCCAGGAGTATTCAAAATGGATTTAAAGAAAAACTATTACAGGTAGATATAGGGAACCCTAATATTGATTGATAGGGAATAAGATTTCGTATCGATTGGGGCATCGGTATACAGGGTGTCCCATTTGAAAAAAATAGTTTTTTACGTTTGAAAATTTAATTTTTGTGTTCTAAATTTTGAACATCCTGTGTAAGATATCATGATGAACTAAACATCTTTTTATTTGGTTATGTTTCTAGTTTTGTAACAGCAATCATGAAACATCTAGTTTCAATAATAACCGAGATATTCAATTTTGAACGTAACCGCGAAAATCACCCAAAAATTGGTAAAATCAGAAAAACTCATAAATTGTGATATTTAGGTATAGGGTAACCTTATCAAAAATGATGTATTTTGATACGTAGAAACCAATAATAAAATAAAAATTATATCATTCCATTTAAAATAACAAAGTTGATACCGATTTCCGGTGACCGGACGTGACAGTTAACTTGAGAATATTTTAGTTAGACCTCAGATCGAGTAAATTCTAATTCCAAAATTTCAAGTTTCCAGAAATAGTAGAACATGAGAAACTTCTAATGTACCAGTTCCGTGAAATACCCTGTATATCAGTGTACCAATGTGTATTAACTTAGTTTAGTCAGTAAATCATGACTGAATTTTCCTTTGATACATAACTTAATACAAACAATATAATTTGACTAGAAAAGTAACAAATTTTGAAAAAAACCTTAACTTTCTATTATTAAATTAATTATTAACAAACCAGCGTCGACATTTGGACACACAAATATGATTTATAAAAACCAACATCACACAAAAGTACTAAAAGGAACTTTTTGCTGTGTTTAGATACACTTGCGTGCAAAAATATCGGCCCACCTAATATGTATGTCAGCTTTAAAGTGAAGTATCGATTACACCAATCCTTCAATGTCTATTATTTTGTTGTAAAATAAGTGTGGATGTTAGCGATACATTTACACAACTTTTTAATAACATGTGGGACCTCCTCATGTTCTCATGTTCTAAGAACAGCGTTCATTGATTTAATTATAATACTATTATAAATAATATTAATATTTCGAGACAAGTCTCCCTTAACAAGTTAAGGGAGATGATTATGGGGATGTTCAAAGTACTACAGATAACAAAAATAAGGAGTGCTTTGGTAGAAATGTAGTGTGGTGTAGAAACATTTCTATACACATAGACCAACAAACTGACAAATCGGTTGAGTGGATCGCCTAATTAGTCCTTTCAAGATTTGAAAATCTTAAATCATTATTGAATAGAATAACTGGATAGATACATTTAAAGGCTCGAATTTTTTCTCTGTAGCAAACAACCTCGGAATGATGATGCTGTATGTACCGGACGTACTCTCTCTAAGTGTTGTTTGCAGTGAAAATGTCCGGAAAATATTTACGTGTTCTTAATTAGCGATATAGAAAATTTTATCCACTCAATTTTCTAATAAATATTTATTGTTTTTGATGTACCGGAAGGAAGTAGAACTTAATGTGGGAGCCATTTTACCAGTGTGGCGGAGGGCGCTCGTGTCCGATGAGGTCAATTACTTCTTATACCAATATAGTGGGAGGCCAAATTTTGTTGCTTCACATTAGAAAATTGTTGAGGAAAGAACAATTAATAATTGTTAAATACCGGCTGACCCATACGATAGGTCCGTCCGTTTAGTTTTTTTTTGTTTATGGCGCTGAACGAATTCTGAGAAGTGCTAATAGACAAAAATTCTATTTTTGGGATACTTGGGAGCTTAGTGACGAAAACATATCTTTGCGTGAAAATATCGTTTAAAGCAGGAAAACAGAAACATTAAAATTTGGTCAATGATTAAAGTCAGCGTAGTGAGCTATGGATGTACATCTAGCATACGCTAACATCCGAATTTGACGTTGTCTGTATAGTTATTGTTTGAGGTAATTGCCAGGTATTTTTTATTATTAATATAATTATTGTTCGTTATTAATAGTTGGTTATTGTTGATTCTTATTTAATTTGTTGTTTACATCGTGATTACGTTGTTTGAATTGCATTTAAAAAACGCCCCTCCTAAATACAACACTATTTTTCATCAAGACGGTGACGCACAATACAGAGAAGTGTCAAATTCGGATGTTAGCATTTATCCCAATTTATCCATAGTTCACTACGCTGATTTTGATCAATAACCCATTTTTTTTCCTTTCTTTAAACGACATTTCCACGCTACGATTTTCAGCAAAATATCAAATATTTGGTGTCAATGTAATCGGAATAATGTTATGTATGGAATAATCAAGGTGACCCATAAAGTACCAACCCAAGAGAAATACTCATGGTCCAAAAACCAATGAAATCACGCTAGAGAATGCCAGTAATACAATATCGGCCAAAATCGATTTAGTCAGTGTTTATTTGACAATTTTCGAATATTTTTACGAATTTATAGCTACCTAGAATAATAAACAAAAAAGTTATTTTTCATTGTCTTGGTGATAAAAATTAACGATTATTATGTTTTTGTATTCAGAATGTCATCCTGATTAAAAATATCCTATAAATAATATAGGTTGCCATTTAAAATTTCAATGATGATGTAAATTCCGGAAAAAAACGGAAGTCTTACTAACCTCAACATCCAAAAAAAGTGCATTTTTTTTTCTGTTTAACACTTTTCAAAATTTGGCGTGGTTCACCCGGTATAAATTACCGTGAAGTGAACACAGATTTTATGAATGGAATGAATATAATACGAATACAATTTCATATTACGTCACGTGTTGGTTTATTGTTGTTTCCTTTTTTGGAAGAGCCCCCACAATAATCATAGTATCGCAGTCGATGCTTCAAAATACTTGTGTTCAAACTTTCAAGATTTAAGGTAAATTTACAACGTTTAAGGTGACTGTGAGACGCTTTTGAGGTTTCTAGGACATAAGGTTATCAAATCATTGCCAAGTGTAGGGAGTGCCATTTAAAACAAATTCGATGAAAATGATTGAAGGTCAAGAATTTTGTTTTATACTGGAATGCGTATTTTTATAATTAACTATCGGTGTGTACGAGGATTTTCTAAAGTAATAAACCGTTTAAATTTTAATGAATGTAGTGCATACTTTTGTCGCTTACTGTACTTAGAATATAGAGGCTCCGCGAGAAGTTAAGCTTTCAGAAGATACGATGTTTATATTGGTGACCTTAATCCGAGTTATGTCCCCTTTCCCGCTTTACAATGTCTACGAAATAAAATTCAAGCGATCCAGAATTTCCTTGACAGGAATCCGGACGCTGTCGTTGCTAACTACACCCGCCTAATAACATCGTCTGGTCTCAGATTCTATCTCGTATTTTTAGGTCCCTTGATAATATCACTCAAAGGAATTTTAATTAAATTTTAAAATTATTAAAAAGAATTGGCGTTGTGGTTTGCCTGTTATTTTATGTATCTTAAAATTGGATTGGAACAGTATTGAAACATCTTAAGTTAATCAACCTTAAAGTCACTATCTATTAATACAAGAATTTAATCCACCTAATTATAACACTTTGAAATCAGCACTTGCACAGTACACAGGGTTCTACTTATGTCAGCGCAATTCTTTTTTCAGAAAAGAAATGCAAAAACAAAGAAACAACACAAACAATACACATAAAATAGAACAGCAAATACATTAAGGAAAACAATATAAAATAGTAACTAGTAAGAAAATTATCTTCAGCTGTGCTGAAGTTAAAACACCCCCCACCGTAAAAATATTCAAAAGGGACAAATTCACCGATATTGCTCATTCACGAACTTGTCCTTACTTTTTAAGAGATAAGCTTGTATGCCAAATTTCAGACCAAGTACTTCAAAATTACGGCAGTTATCGTGTACACAGACGGACAGACGGACAGACAGACGGACTTAGCTAAATCGATTCAGTCTGATCAAATCCATATATATATAAGTTTATATCTGCCACGCCTCCTTAAGGGTGTTACAAATGTTGTATCAAACTCAATATACCTTCACCACATTAAATGTGGGGGTATAAGAATAAGTAGAGAAAAAATTAGATCCCTATCAAACTTTTTCTGATTTTTTAGAAAGTTTGGTTATCCAGCAAAAAAATATGTCTCATCGCCTGAAAACGATACTATGACAATCACTAGAGTTAACAAAATGCCAAAAAAAAACAGATGTCGAAGAAATATGCTAATTACATTTCCAGAATTTAATTTTTGCTAAAAGCAGAAACCAATACAACAAAAATGGATGGTCTGAGCCAGTTCCTCAATCAACTGATTTTTTTACCTCTGAGGCCTGAAACCATACGCGTGTATTGACTACAGAAATATTCACTGCCCCCCACCGTATGTGTACGTGATTTCTATTCCTATATAATCTTGATCGTAGAACAGCAATGGACATTTGACAGTCAATATTCCAACCGTCAATTCACACGTATGAAAGTTACTTCCAGGGACTAGTATTTGATATGTTTCGGGCGAATTTCCACTCATATGCTTTAAATTTCAGTCACAACAGGGACCCGTCATCTGGAAATGTTTCCCATATAATGCGGACATGTTGGAGGTCACTGTATTCCAGTATTTATGTATTTAGTTTTCTAATATGCCCTTATTTATTTTATTTTGCACTTATGTTTTGATTGAGAGTTTATGCTCTTTTAACGTTTTATGTAAATCATTATTACCCGCAACCCCAGCTTGAGAGTTTTCCGGAATTGTTTTTTCTTGCGTTATCACCTTTCTGATAATAAGATAAACTCAAAATTTCCAGCCATGAGTGGCGGTGCACTGATCTAGTTATAACAATTTTATTATCTCAGCTAATACCGGTTCCTCCTGAAATTACAACTTATTGGTTTATGCTGGAGGAACGCACTAATAGGCTTAAAAACAACACTTATCAGGAGTCACGAGCACCAGTAGGGGTATGTGTAATTAAGACTCTTCACTGAAAGCAGAAGATTAATTACTCCTATAAGTAGGTCAAGCGTTCATTCAAGCACTTATTTGAAACGAAACCAGATGTGTTAATTGGATACAAAGGAAACTGCTATCAATCACATTTCACTATGTGATCACTGGTATAGGCGAGGCACAGTATCTGTCAGCTTTCGTCATAATTGTAGCTTTATAGTTGTTTGAATCGATACCATCGCACATTTGTTAACCCTACGTAACCATCAACCGTAATATCAGTATAAATATCAATTGTACAACCTTCCATGTTTTATATATATATATATATTGCTCATAAAAATACCACCCCCATATTTTCTATATCGATCGCCTATGCGGTACCACGTATGCACATATGCTTTACCCATGATGATACCTGGTATTGCAGCTAGGCTATCGATATACATACATCCATATATTATACATCTATATCACTTGACATTGCCTTTTATCTACATGAGAGCGTAAATGACGGATTCCTTATTACCGAAAAGAGGGCAATTAGTGATGTGCTGTTGGCGCAATTGCTAACGATATTATTAAAAGATTTTTTTTAAATTTGTTAAATAAAACAATTATTATTGTTAATAAATTATTTTTACGTTCTAGCGTTTCCAGTTTTTTGTTCCATAAAATTACGTAAAATTTCGCAGTCACACAGGAAAAAATTATTTCCCATTTAACTTAAAATTTGATGCTAAATTATACTATTTCATTTTACGTTATAAATTTGGTGCAGAGTAGTTTTATATAGTGTAAATTAGGCTTCCCTACCCTTGGTTTCCAAAGGCAGTCGATTTTTGTGTACAAAATGCACTATATCAAACATCTGTGACAAAAGAAAATTATTCAGATAAAAATGCGTACTAAAAAATAAACGGATAACATTCAATCCTTATTAAGTATAACAGGGGTAAAATTATTAAATATTTTAACAAATGCGCTAAATTATGGCATAAGCTTTAACTAGCAGATATTTTCGTCGACCAAATTGGTGGAGGTGAGGGGCATTATTGACAAACCGACAATAGACATGCCGCTCCTCGCCGCAGCCCCGGGGTGTTTCTTGTCACAGTTCATCGGGACAGGTTGTGATTTTTTATTACAGTTCTTCGGAACAGGTTGTGTTTTTAGGGGGGAGGGGTGGAAGGGAGAGCGGGGTATAAATTCACACACGATGGGGTTTCATGCGGTATTCGGGTCCCGGGGCTGCAGTCAACCAAATTCGCTAGGGAACCTGAAAACAGAAACCACGTTTGCTCTTTCTTTAAGAGTATTTTTATTGATATTGATAATACTACTGCTACTCCGCTAACAATTGTTATGAATACTAAAGTAGTTGTCTTTCCAACAGAATCAGGTTGTGTCCATGCAAAGTAAATAATTTCGGGGTTATTCAATTGATTGTAAAAAAAGTGATTATTGTGGGCCTTCTCTAAAAACTACGCAAAGTTACATCCTTGCAGATAAAGTTTTACATCTCACTCAAACATACTCACAGTTCATTATAAAACTTATTAAAAAATGTAAACATGAATTATTGTTTTCACTATTTAAGATTGGAAAAAAAAGCAAAATTGATAATCTGACCGAAAGTGAGCTTTTGATATTTGCTTTTGCGGTGAATTGCCATTATTAGTCATCTGTTATCATTCAAAATATGAAAATAACTGGTACGGTATGGCATACTTCATATAAATTAATAAAAATTTCAGGGACATTGCAACAAACAAATTATATACACAATCTTCCAATTCAACATATTTAGCTATGACTATATAATCCCCATCATGATGCACGCCAATGATTTTAATGACACTAGCGTTGTATAATAATGACAGTGTCAAAGTCTATCAAAACCTACGTGGATGACAGTTATGTGACAATTCGCCTCGCCATAATTGACAAATACATTTAAAATATTCGATATAAAATGGAATTTATGAGTCGTAGATAAAACGTCGTATTCGACTCGCACACAACGGATATAAATCGCTCGCATGTTTACACGCTCGCCTACGGCTCGCGTATAAACTTTATGTGCTCGTCAAATAATATACTATTACTTTGGTCAAGGACATCAAATAAAAAGACATCCAAATAAATACTGATAGTGTTAATACCTAATCCAATTCTGATGGTAGATGGCGCTATAAAATTCTCTACAAAAAAGTTCCTGTACATTTTTTTCCTAGGATCAATATTTAAGGAGATATGGAGGGGTGGGGGGGATGGAAACGTTTGAAAAGTTTTAATGATAAATGAACTACGCTCACACCACGTATTGATGACTTTACTGTATGGAAGTATAATCTTGTAATATAACATATATTAATTTGTCCATAATGTCACGTTGCCTAGAAAACGTCAAAACCAATTAAGACGGGTAGTCGGCAATATCGCTGTAAGACACAGTTCTACCTCTCCTAAAACGCGTTTTCAAATAAAAACGTTATTTATTGTTCAAAGTTTATGAAATTTTCAGTGTAACTTTTTAGATAAATAACGAGTTGGGCTGAATGAAAAATGATTTTTTGGAAAGATAAAAATTAATTTTACTTCTACATCTTTGGCTTTTTTCAAATATAAAACATCTAGCCCAACTCATGACACAAAAACAGATTACTTATTTAAGTACAATTTTAACCCAAACACTACAATTGCGATAATAAAGCGTAATTGCCATAAAAGTATTGATTTGAGCATATTACTGCCGCCCGATGTAGACGGCAGACGTCAGAAGCTTTAAACACCGCCTCTAACTGGTGACTACGAATTGATGTTGGTAGGCCGCAGGCTGACCACTCCCAGCAAAAAGAACATCGCAACGAAATTGCGATGTTTTCAGTTCGGAGCCTTGAGTATTGGTCCTAGGAAGAAAGTGTGTAGCATCTTTTTTGTAGAGAACTTTATATAGATTAATTTAGTATATGAATATTTTTTCGCTAGATGCAGTAGGTTTCGAGGTATTAACGAAAAACTGAAATAAGGGACCTTGAAAGACCTCCCCTCACCTTAGCTCTACCCCCGCTCATGGGTATTTTTAGTATGTTGTTCAGGACACCTTCCCCTACAACTGCGCCAATATTGGCTTATACACGATTTTTTCCGCTATTTTTCCTGCGTTGCCTGGACTATGAACGGTAACGAAGAAGAACTAGAATGCAAATGACACTGATAGATGCAAAACTGAACGACATTTCAGAATTCTAATAATATTTATTTTTACCAACATAAGTTCAATGTATGTATATGAAATTAACCGCTTTTAGCTGGAGCGCACTTGGTGCAAATTTCAGCCAAATTCGCAAAATATAGCCCTATCTTTCCCAATGCTATATTCTCATAGACTAGGCATATACTTACCCTGAACAGACCATAGATTTAAGTGATAAATCTGTTCGCCATCTCACTAACATCTTAAACGGCCCACAGACGGTAAGACCTGCCTCGCAGCATGCCGCGAGGCACAGGTTTCAGAGACAAATCTCACCGTTAATGGTGCTGCATCACCGTCTCTGAGGCGGCCTCACGCGGTTTCACGTGAGACCGCCGTCGGCGGTGACATGATACGTGCAGCGTGAGACCGCGCTGCAACTCTCAGCTGGTCTCACCGTGAATGGCGTGGTATCGCCGCCGCGCGCCGCCGCCCCATCAGTCAGTCAGTCAAGAAGCAAGGTAACTAGCTTTTTAATTTAAATTTGCGTTATTAATTATGACAAAAAATACACAAATAATTAATTTAAGTAATTATTTATTATCTATCAATAACACATTGTTTCAGATGGACGGGAATAACATATTTTAGGAAGAGTTTATAAATATATATAGAAATTTCCCTTGTTTGTGGGATAGTAAATGGAAATCGTATGCAGACAGAAATACAAGGAATGAAGCAGTAGCCAAGCTCGCTAAAAATGGAAAGAAATAAATCCTTTAGCCGACAAAAATTATGTTACAAAAAAAAATCACAATTTACTCTGCGGGTTCCGATGGGAATTAAAAAAAAGATTCTATGAAGACTGGATCAGCAGGCGTAGATCGATATACTCCAACCTTATGGTATTTCTATTTGATAAATTTTATCATGGATACCGATAATTTCTTAAATCTGCTTGCTCATTTTGTCGCAATTCGTGAATTAAATTTATATGAGAATGGCTTTTTCGTTGTCCCGCTTGTCTCTGAGACCTGTGCCTCGCCGCATGCGGCGAGGCAGGTCTCATCGTCTGTGGGCCGTTTGAGATCTGTGCCTCGCGACATGCGGCGTGGCTGGTCTCACCGTCTATGGCCCGTTTTATTATTCATCTCAGTAGTTCGCTTATCCAGTAGCTCCAGGACGTAGCAGAGTATTTCGCTTGGCGGCAAATCTTTCAATCTATTTGATGTCACGCGGAATACTAAGATTCATATCGCTTTTGCGTATGAAGCAATAAACATGGTGGATATGTTTCCTAGAATTTTATTTTGGAAAGATTTGCTCCTCTGGATAGTCACCTGTTTTGCTCACTATAAAAATTTGTATGTATTGACTAGTACCGTTGAAAGATTCTTTATAAAAGCCATATCTCCAACGGAAGATCTATCTGTTTCATCGGAGTTTGGCTTAACAAGGTAAATTAACTTACTTAAATAATATCATCCTGAAATCGTCTAGTGTCGTATGGACCTTCAGTGGGTTTGTCCGTGCGGGGAATGCAAATTAGAGTAACAGGCAGTGTAAATATGCTACGCTATGCTTGTGGAGTCCTTTTAATAATTATAAGTAATTCAATTGATGCAGACGAACGCTTGGCCGGAATATAACACAGTGGACAGTAAAACTATTAATAACTCGGTTTTGAAGTTAAAGTTATTAGAATAAAATGTGGTGTAACCTGAATCTTCATTTTGGAATTGAGACGAAATCAGGACTAGTGTGACTAGTGTCACAAATTTGTTGCTTTATGATTTTATCCAGAAATGACCTTAGACGTGTAGTTTTAATTAAAAAAATGATTAAAGCTGACTGTGTCTTAATGGAGAAACCAGGACTACTTTGTAATCGCAAAGTTTTGCAGTTGAATATCCATATTTGGTTTATCTAAATGGAAGATACTTTCAGGAAAGGAATTCTAAGACCTGCAATAACTACTGCGTTAGGTTTCTCTCAATATAGGGTCTCACACCAGCTTACCTGCACCGCGTGACAAACTGCCACCAAAGTATGATCGAGAGGTGATAAATTGACAGAGGCATAACGTTTTCATAAAAAAAAATGTGCATTCCCAGACACAGTCGATATTTATCACTAAACACTAGCGGTTAAATCCAAAATAGTTTGTCAAAAATATAATAATGGAACTAGCCTAGCCAACCACAACAAAAATCGAACAAGTAAGATCCGATTCCGGTGCGCTCTTTCAGTAGAATCTGAATCTAAAGGCAAACATTTTGAATTATGTGTAGTTTGTAAGAGAAAACGCATATTTATATTTTAGACTAAATTCACAATTTCTGTTTTCAGATCCATATTCTAGGAAAGAAAATCATCCCATAGCAGTCGTCACCGGTTCGAATTCTTTAGTAATCAGGTAACCATTTAATTTCAATTATTGCATTTCTTCCAACTTGTAAAAATCAGAAAATCTAGAATATAGAAAAACTGTATTCAACTTTTATATCACTGCAAGTTCTATTTTATTTTTTTTAATTCACAATTTTGTAATAAATATGTTGTAACGGGCATTAATTATAACAGTTAAAAGTGTTCTATTTTATGAAACTGGTACCTTTAGATAATACCATCTTTGATGTCTTTAATTCTCTGCAAATTTAATAGTTTAACCTGAGTTTGTCACCTTGATATGGTTGATATATCGCGAAAACAATAGGTTGCTGTGATTTCGAATATAAATATAATTTTATTTCTAAACAACCTTTCCAAATTAGAAGGCTTGATAATCACAAAAATACCCCCAGGCGTGTAATGAAGACTTTTAAGCGCTAGCCACGAAAACAATTGTACACAATATACCTAACAGATTGGGTCTGTAATCAAAACACAGCTTTCACAGCTTTGCACAAGCTGACTATGGACGTTATGCTCGCCTGTACATCTCTTCTCTCGGCCAGGAAAATAAGCACTTCCTCGGCTTGGTGCTCAATATACTATTATTGTGTAACAAAAGTGTGACAAAATTGTATAAGTAGAAATTATACTGTAACACTATGCAGATAATGAGTGATTAATAAATAAATAGTTTCGGTTATATAAACTTGAGTAATAGCTGTTTTATACTACGCAGTTTAGTGCGCAATTTAGTACACAATTTCTGCAGTAGTACCTCCTTACAACATCTTAAACAGAAATTGTGATGATTTTTCTTATGCTGACTAGTTTGTCTAGAAATTGAACCATTTTCTGTTTGCAGATTTCTGTTGCTTAACAACTTCTTGTGTACCTTTTTGCGCAAGAATTGCGTAGTGTAAAACGGCTATAACTGTATGTACGGTACGGTGTATTAAAAAAATGTTTTTTTCGAAGTTAAAAAGTTAAAATTTCAAGTTGAAAAAAAAGGTTGTCCCTATGGACCCATATATACCACACAAAATGGCCCTAATGAAATATATTTTGGTCTCAATATTGTACATTTTGTAGGGATAAAAGCTTCAGTGCCTTAAATTTGCAACGTTTGTTAAAAAATTATCATTAAAATACGAGTATTTCCAATAGGTTTCGAGACAACGCTCCATACTATCTAATTTGACTCAACTAGTAAGAGCAATATTCGTTGGCAGAATAAATTTTGGTATGGAATGCTCAAAATTTTATGAGGTGATAAACAGATAGTAATCTAATCAGGGATGTTAAATTATGGTAATTATTTTTTTTCGTAAAATACCTTTAAAATTAAAATTATTAATTTCAAATATTAAATTACCACGTAATTAAAATTTGCAATTGATAAATTATATTTTCTTAAATTACCGGGTAGTCCAAAATGATAATTTAAATAAGTTATGTTAAATAAGTTATGTTAAGTAAGTTATGTTAAGTAAGTTATGTTAAGTAAGTTATGTTAAGTAAGTTATGTAAAAAAAATGGGTACATTATAAGCATTATAAGTCATTATATTGTAGATAACCACCAATCGCTAATGCTTTTCCTGATTTAATTGTAGTAATTCATTATTAAAATGAAAGCAGGGACTACAATAAAAATACTTTTTATACCAGAAGTTTATAAAATGGACAGTCTAGCAGGATAATTATAGTATAAAATACAGTAATTTATTACCGACTCACAAAACGACAACCCCCGGTTTCACAAACAATGGTCACTTTTTATCCGGATCACCAGAACATTTCTTTAAATCATGAATTCGATAGTAGGTAGATAGCTTCTGACTTAAAATATGCATTATTTGCTCCGCTGAATTAAGTAATTAAAGATCCGGAAAATACCAAAAAATTATTCAGTAATTTACCCGATAAATTACGGTCTTACATCCCTAAGTACCTCCCAGGCAAAGCACAAACAATAGTGCACTTGTCGACTGCTTAGGAGTGGTAGAGTGCATTCACGCAAGTACTGATGGAAGGTTTTTTAAATTAAGTTAAAAATTCCGGTAAACTGTAATTAAAATTTTCGGTAAATTGCCGGTAAATTACCAACGGTAATTTAAATTGACGGTAAATTACCATCGGTAATTAAGGCCGTAAATTACGGTAATAAAAAATCGGTAAATTACCTTAAATACGGTAATTAATTTAGCAATTTACGCGGTAAATTACGCTTTTACATCCCTGAATCTAATATAAGTATACTGTAGCCAAAAATACAAGTGGTTCAATAAATAAATCAACTTTTTTCTGCTTTTTCTGTCACATAAGTACAAATAATTTGGATTGTCATTTTGTAGATTTGACACTTGGGCGTCGTAGACTTCTATTTTGGCATCGATGAAAATAAATGTGAGTGTCAATCAGTGTTTAATATCAAATTAAACAAAAAAGCAATGTGACTATTACTCCATATATTTTCTTTTATTTCCTGTTTTACAGCACGCAGCTTGTTTAATCTCATATTAAACAGAAGTATGTTTCTTTTAATTACAATCATATCGTCCTAAATTCCAATCATTGTAAACTTGACATTGTGTTGTAATCTGACACACATACGCAAGTGTTATGCTGTACTAATTATAGGTGACCAACTTTACTTTGTGCAAGTTCAGCAATAATCCTTCGATCGTATAAGCATGATATTTGTATTATTAAACTGCATTTGTTGTGATTATCATTAGTATATATTCTCAATCAATTTAATAATAAAATCAGTATTCAACGAATGCTCGTTTCCTTTCCTTGCTTTCAGGTCTCCCTTACCCTATCGTCTGCCATGTCAAACGTCTATCCTGTCCGGACCATGAACATGGTCCGTCGAGCCCTTTAAAAACGAACTAGTCCCTTTCTTCTATATCCACCATGGCAAATGTCTGGCCTGCCCGGAGTTTGCCCATGGCCCTTCAGTCCTTTTAATCCATTTTCTATATCCACCATGGCAAATGTCTGGCCTGCCCGGAGTTAGCCCATGGCCCTTCGATTCTTTTAATCCATCTTCTATATCCACCATATCAAATGTCTGGCCTGCCCGGAGTTTGACCATGGCCCTTCAATCCTTTTAATCCATCTTCATCTCCACCATGTCTCGATAGCACATCTTTCATAACACTTTACTTAATATTACCAATCCCAACAAATAGTTCATCAAATGCGAGCGGGAAACCAATTATATATACAAGCCCCTACGGCAACAAGTCGTCGGGCCCAATCATTTAACTCTCTACGGCAGTAGTGCAACTTCGTACATCCGTTAGGGAAAAATTAATCGACGTAAGGGCGCGATATAGTCGTCATTACGTACATAACTCGGATCGCGTCGATATAAGTTCGTTCGCGTCCAAACCACAGTTCATTCAAGAGGAAATCTGAAGAACTGGAAACGCCCGCAAGCAAGATGGACTGGGAACAGGACTCAAGAAATTCTTGCGGACTCCTTATGCCACGTCGGAAGAAACGCTTCGAATCCCTAGATGGTAGAAAACAAGAAAAAGGACAAGCCTATAATTCACAGCAGGAAAGATTCACAAAACGATGAATTTTTTTTTGCATATCACTACAGTCCACGATGCTCCAGGACCAGAAGTTCTTGCCGACTCTCTTATCCGACTGCGGAAGAAACACTTCAAATCCCTGGAAGAGATGGTGGAAAACGCGAAGAAGGATCACAACCCTATAAATCACGACACTAAAACAAGAATGTCTTCAACCGACAAATAATCTCCGACCATTCCCACCGAATCATGGGAACATATCTGCAGACCGCAGCTTGTTTAATCTAAAGTTAAACAAAAAACGTCTACAGGCCGCAGCTTGTTTAATATCAAATTAAACAAAAAAGCAATGTGACTATTACTCCATATATTTTCTTTTATTTCCTGTTTTACAGCCCGCAGCTTGTTTAATCTCATATTAAACAGAAGTATGTTTCTTTTAATTACAAACATATCATCCTAAATTCCAGTCATTGTAAACTTGACATTGTGTTGTAATCTGACACACATACGCAAATATTATGCTGTACTAATTATAGGTGACCAACTTTACTTTGTGCAAGTTCAGCAATAATCCTTCGATCGTATAAGCATGATATTTGTATTATTAAACTGCATTTGTTGTGATTATCATTAGTAGGATATTCTCAATCAATTTAATAATATAATCAGTATTCAACGAATGCTCGTTTCCTTTCTTTCTTTCAGGTCTTCTCTCCCCTTTCCTTTCCCTTATCAAACGTCTGGCCTGTCCGAAGTTTGAACAATCAGTGTTATCACGTCTTATTTTGCACAGTAATATATTATTGTTTTGTATTAAAATTACATATTATTTGGTATTCGGATTATATATAAAGATAAAATATATAAGAAAAACACCTGGGAAGCAAAAAAAAGTGTTGTTGGGTAGCACGCGTGCACACTGTGGTGGCTTTACTGTTATTTCAAGTCCTTCTTTTTGTTTTATTTTCAAAAGTAATTCTTGTCTCGATTTGAATTTCAAAATTGTGGTAAGCCTACCTATGACAAACATTGGACACATACCGGCATAGTGTGACAGCGCCTTATGTTCTACAAAAATTAATAGAAATAGTTTATACAAAATGTTAATTTTCTGATTATAATATCTCAAGAAGGGGTCATTTTATTCACATGTTTTTTTTGTCATAAATGTTCTGTCGCCACTATAAATATTCGGGACGCGGAACGACATACCCGGAATATATTTATACTTTTAATACATTTAACATGTTTGTTTTAACCGCAAAGACTAATTCCCACAAACACATAATACAAATTATTATGTTATGTAACGCATATACATGCAATCAGTCCTGGCTATAAAATCACATCATAAGCCCTATATTCATCGTACCCCCAAAATAAACAGAACGGAAACAACGGCACGAATTATTATTTTTTAATAAATGATCCGGAATTTGCAATGATACATCATGTCCCATCAATTCAAGTGTTTGCGATGCGGGAATTTCACCCGGTTCGGCGGGTTTGAATTTAATTAATCGAATTATTAATGAAAACCATCGCGTTAATGACTAAAGCTTGTTTGCTTTAGAGGCGAAGGCGCCGGTGGCGCGAGGTGCGATGACATAAGCACGCACAATCCAAAGCAATATTTCTGACTAGAGATAATAGCTCGGATAAAGAAAGAAATATGGTTGCGTAAATGAGGTGGGGGATTCATAGCTTTGGTATAGAAACCTAAGGTAACCAACTGTCGCCCTTTGCAGAAGGCAGTACTCCTATTTTATTATTGCCCCCCAGATATCCACATTTCTAGCAAAACGGTCTCCCACCCGTAAATTTAAAAATAGTTTTCTGTATTCTGTCATACAACGTGCAAACAAAATATTTACGATACGACTTTATAAACTTAAACGGAACTCGCTTGTAGAAGCTTATGTAAAGTAATGCCTGAGGGTAGTTTTATCAATTTTATAGAACTAACAATAATAAACAAAGTTTATTCTATAATGTAACATGTTGTACAATGTACATAGAATGCGTCATTAGAGGTATGTAGTACATATATAGGTATATAACGTGTATACAGTGTCTAACATAAATATAAAATAAAACAGTGATGCCCAGATGAATCTCGCTTTGTCTCCAATTCCCTATAACATCTAAAACAACATAACCAAGCAGTAACAGTGCAAAAAAATTTAAAAAAAAATACAAACCATTTAAAGAAAGAATTCCTCCACTGAATAACATGCCCTCTGGGATAGAAATAATTTAAGATTCTTTTTCATTGGACGTAACTGCATATTTTTGATTGCGCACGGCAAATGATTATTCAGATTGTGTCCGCAAAAATTAGGCATAGGTCTATAGAAACTAGCGTATCACGCGACAACACTGCCAACGTCAGTTGAGTGGGGCGGCCAGTTATAGTGAGACTGCCCACTGGTGGGAGAGCACGTCTGGTCAGGTCAGTCTGGTTTTGCGTTTCGGAGCACATGCACGCAACGGCAGAACTATCGCAGATCTAACAACGCCTCATAACATTCATATCTTTGCAATCGCGATGTACCCTCCGCTAGAACAGCTTCAGATCATCAAGTGGTATTACAATTCGGATTTGGATTTGTTTGCAATCACTTTTGAAGGCAGACCTATTCCGTGCAGAAAAACCATTTTCAATATTGTGCATCAATTTGAAAAAGATCTTTGTCTAAAGAGCTGCAGTACTTATCATCCAAGGGAGATAAGTCCACAAGAAATTGAGGCAAAAGAACGACAGGAAGTACTAATCTGCGGTTCTATAGTACTGGACGATAAGAAATCCACTCGACGAATTGGTGAGGAATTGGGTATTGGTATCAAAACCGTTGCTAAGGCTCTGAAGAAAGGTGATTTCCGGAGTTATAAGTACTCAAAGACTCAGGAAACCTTCGCAGAGGACAGTATTCGTAGAATGGAGTTTGTGGAACTGTAATGGAAAAGGCGAACGCCGATGAACATTTTATACAAAATATTATTTTTACTGATGAATCGACTTTTCCGTTACATGGTAAGCATAATCCTTCCATTCTTCAATATTGGGCCCAACAAAATCAGCACCGAAGTACCGTACTCAATATCCCGAAAAACTAAATGTTTGGGCTGGTATTCTAGGCAATCATTTAGTTGGTCCATTCTTTATCGATGGATCTCTTAACGCCCAGAAGTACCTTACTTTGCTGCAAGAGCAAATACTTCCCGCCATTCATAACCTTCCCGGAGTAGATCAGCATGATGTTTGGTTTCAGCAAGATGGCTGTCCTGCGCATAACGCGGCCAGGGTGCGAGAGTTTTTAATAACCGCATTTCCTCACCGTCTTATTAGTGGGACAGGCGACATTCGTTGGGCCCCAAGATCACCTGATCTGTCTCCGAACAATTTTTTCTTGTGGGGTTATCTTAAAAATACCATTTATGTTGATGAAGTCAATACGGCACATAATTTACAGGAGTTGAGAGCAAAAATTACAGAAGCTGCCAACACTGTAACAGCCGAAACGCTCTCTGGCGTGAGGGACAACTTCTACAAACGGCTCGGATACTGTCTTGCAGCTCAACGCGGAATCTTTGAGCCCGAGATAAAATAATGTTTATTTAATAGTTTATTCGTAGTAGAATATTAGGTAATTTATATTTTTTTTGAGAATAGCGTTTTTATTTTTGCATATTATTTTCTGACAATAAAAGAGAATTTAGAAATTATGTATGCACCATGTACGCGCATTTTTAAAAGAAGCACAAAAGCGAGCGCACACAGTCCTGCGAACAACAAACTACTAGCTACTAGCACACAAAGAGCGCACCGGGGAACCGACAAATACGCCGGGTGGGGAGAGCGATGTTGCCGTTCTTCCGTAAATGCTATGCCTAGCGTTCGGGGAAACGTACGGTATATCCTAATCATTTGTGTTACTACTGCGTGGTGTACGTGGGCTAAAGTAGTTTGTGGAGTCTTTAGCATTTCGTTGTTGCCTTTGGTATTGTAAATATGATTGTGTTTACGGTGCGCGAATAAGTCTCGGTAGTATCTTTTCACAAAACAGCAACATTCATATATGCACAAACAGGGTAACGCGAGAATACGTTTGTGGCTAAAAAGTTCTCTGCATGAGTATTTGCTGTTTAGGCCGTATATGGTTCGGATGCACGATTTCTGCAGTTTAAAGATCCTTCCCGCAGATGTAGAATTTGCCCAGATAACAGCTCCGTACGATAAACGTGAGTAGACAAAAGCATAGTATGATTCCACAGCAGCTGACTCGCTCACCATTCGGGATATTGTTCCAATTCAATAGAGGATCAATGCGTATGCCGAGCAAATTCACGTGTTCCTTTGCTGTTAGTTCGATGTCTCCATATGGCAGCTTTATTTCCTCGACGTTCTTTAGACTGTATTAGATAAGGGTTCTTTTGTCAACATTTATCCGTAAGTTGTTGGACACATACCAGGAGTTTATGAGGTGCATCGACGTTACAATTTCATTATTCAACTGCTCGTCACTATTTCCATCACGACGGACGGCGCGGCGGTGTCGTCCACAAACATAGATATGTAATGATTGCTGATGGATGGAAGATCATTAGTATAAATCAGATACGTAATCGGTCCAAGAATGGATCCTTGGGGCACCTCTATATGTCAAAATCCAATCGGATTCTATTGTATCTCCCCTGGACGGATCGTTTCCAATTACTCTTTGGGAGCGGTTTGAAAGGTAAGATCGCAGGATGTTCAGTATTCTGCCTCGGAAGCCCATGACTTCTAACTGCTCTCGGAGAATTTTATGATCGACACTATCAAAAGCTTTCGATAAATCGGGAAACAAACTCGCAACCTTGCTTTTATCGTACAGTGCCTCCATGATCTTTTCAATGATTATAAGTTGTAAATATCGCTCGGTTTGCCGACTTTCCATTTATATACGCGTTTTGAGCCGGCGTCATTAGATTGTGCCTCATAATAAAATCAAGAATCCGATAAAATACGGCTTTTTGCTATCGTGGATATTAATGCAATCGGCCGGTAGTTCGACATTTTAGATCTATCGCCATTCTTATATATAGGAATTATATTGCAGCGTTTGAGAAGATTTGGAAATCTCCCTATCTCAAAACATCCAAGGAAGTCTTGTTTTTATTCACTGTTTTTAAATTTATATTCTGAATTCAAAGTCCGGAGTCTCCACATACATCTTGGAAGCCCGTGAAGTTTATTTTCAGACTGCTTCTCTTGTACCAAATTAAATTAAATAACTCGTTTTATAAACTAAATATACCTAGTTATATTGCATTAAAAAAAAATCTGATGTGGCCAGGCACATGACTTTATCATACTATATATAAAATTAATAGTTTAGCTGCATGAGATTCTATTTGATCGAGCTCGGCTATGTCTGCATTAAAATAAAACTAGTAGAACTAGACAGATATGTCGAGTAAAGCTGCGGTCGGATATTGTACTCCGCTGACACAGGGTACACTGTCCAAATGACACTTACGTGTTATTGGGTGTAAAAAGTGTACGGTATACTATATCCGAACGCAGCTTGTATTGACAGTAATATTGTCAAAGCTTTAGCGTTTGACACTGTCTACCGTCATTATAATCACATCTGACATCTAATCTGACATATCCTGGCTACTAGTTTTAATGCAGTACGACCGATCTCGATGAAATAGAATTTGCTCATGCAGCTAAACTATTGATTGTACCAAAAAATGTCATAGTGATAAATTATTCAGAATTTCCTCATCTTTAATTTATTATTTAACTATTTCGACGAAATTCCAGAAATGGCGGCTTATTTGCAAAATCTTTCAAAAATGCTAAGAATAATCCTCCAGTTCCTTTGGACCCTTTTCAACAGAACGCTTTTCAGCTCTAAGTTTGGTTATGAAACTTCTAAATATGAAGTTTCGTCCCGATACCTTTAGTAGTTTCTCCGGAATCGTCGCCACAAAAAACGGGTACACACACACATACATACACACACACACACACACACACACACACACACACACACACACACACACACACACACACACACACACACACACACACACACACACACACACAGACATTTTTTTGTACCTTGGTCAAAAGTGTTCAGGGGACCCAAAAAGACATATTTCCGCTAAAATCTCAAAATTTTTTTTTGGCACGATTACAATACTTTACATACTGCGTATGATAAAGTAAAAATCCGCGTATAAGTAATGAGTGAGCCAGTGTCACGTGCCATTTATAGCAATTTGTAATACCCCATATAGGGGTTGGTTGGCCGAGCGGAGACTACTATTTTGATGTTAATATAATCAGGTAACTGCTGTTAATTTTTATTAATACAACTGACAATATAATACTATAATGCTCGCAAAACTAACAACTTTAACGTTGTTAGCTACATTGTTGTTTTCTTTCTCTCTCTCTCTCTCCCTCCCGTAACGCAGAATATAAAACATATCTGAATGACTTCAAAACAACAACCGTATTAGCGTTGGTAATAGGATGTTCGCCTAAAAATATTCCAATTCACCACACGTTATAACAGACTACAAAATAGAATATATCAACAAATATTTTTGATGAGTTTTTTACACTGAGCATTTACACTACAAAGTCCAGTTCCAGTACTCAATTATGCCAATGCCGCCAGCATTGGCCTGTTGTAAATCTGGCCAGTCTACTCTAGCATCTTAGTGCAGAATTTGAGTGTGTCCATTTTTTTTAAATGGGTTGGGTACAGCAAAATGAAATTAGGCACTATCTGCAAGAATTTAAGTTGTGGAACATTAACTTTGACAATAGTTGTCGACCTGTAAACTTAAAACTCCTTAATTACACCATTTTTATTGGTTGTGTCAAAATTTAAAGGGGCAGTAATGGTAATATGAGAACATGACAAATTACGAAGCTCATACAATTTTCAGAACTTATTCGTTATAAAATGGTAAAAGCCGTACAATTTAGATAGCGCACTATTTTGTCTATTATGTGTTTATGTTTTTCTCCGTAACGTTCCAGAACTTCTAGGCGATTTATATCGGCTTGTTAAAGTTTGAATTACAGCGCGAGGCAGATAAAAACCGGAAGCGACGGTAGCAAACTACCTTTCATTAAAATAACGAACTAACTTGAGCCGTTCAAAGTCTCCTCTTAAAAGTTCATCTCATTTCGCGCTTTTAGTAAACTAGAGCAGCAATGTTCCTATTTTATTATTAAGCTGTTGAATATTTGGTTGCAACATGGCATATGCAATCATAAACCTAACTTCAACCTGTGTTATGGTCCGCAATTTTTCGAAATATTTTTCTAAATATTTATACAGTAGGGTGGGTAATTTTAACACTTTTTTCTCTGATCGGAAACGTTGACCCGGGAAAAGTGGCCCACCCATACCAGAAACATAGCTGCATTTTTTTTTTCAAATAGGATATTATCTTCTGTTGGTTGTTTGAGGGTCAATTTGAAATTTGAAATTTTAGGTAAAAACACTAAAAGTTAGTTTTTTTCTGGCTGCATTACTAATGCGTTCTAAGGGTCGCTCGACGAGGAAAAGTCTTCATAAAGGACCGAAAACTCAAAATCGAAACCCAAAAGTGGTCCTAGTTCAAACGCAAGGGGGAGAGGGTGGGGGTAAAAATGTGTGTTGTCGGACAAAACGAAGCAGTGTTTGTCAAGCTCTTCTCAATTGCTAGTACCAATCCAAGTGACCCCAGAGCCCAAAAGCACCCCATAGCCCTTGCGGCGCCCACCCTCCGTCTTAACTTAACACAGTCACTGTCACCCTCAGTGGGATTTTTGTCAAAGTTGACAAGAAGTGTTCAGCTGCTGCTTTTTAATGTTTCTTTCATCACTTCCTTTAGCACAAGTGGATGAGGATATCATCGTTTCCAGTGCTATTGAAGGGGAGGAGGGGTTGCATAAAAATATTATGCAGCGTCTTGGGAAGTTTGTGCGATGCAGCACAGTTCCTCAGTTTATTACTCGTCTGTCAATAATGTTGGTCACTCGTTGTTAAGACAAACCTTTCAATGGGGTCATCAACAACACTCCAATAGATTAGTTATTATTTGTTGAAGATTTATGCTTATGAATATCGAAATATTCAACAATTTGCAAGGATCAAAGGTCGACTATTCCTTCTTGTAATTCCTGGTGCATCGATGATCGTCTACTGTGGGCAATTCGTATGAGGCATGTTGTTCTAATGTTAAAATTGCAGCCCAACATTTTACGGCAATTAGGTGCAATAATAATGACAGTTAACTTACCTTAACAAATATGGACCAAGCAATTTGTGGAACAAACGATACTGCAAAATTTAAATGTTTTGCCCTATGATTTGACTATAGACTATTATAAAAACTGTCTCGTGTTTAAAGCAACTTTATCACCTTGCCTTGAGTAGTGCCATGATACTATATATAGTGGTACACTCCGTATAAAGATTGGAATTTTCCAATGCAAACTCTAATTTTTGGTCATGTTTTTTCGTAATAATTTTATTAATTATGCTTGCATGACTTGTGGAAAGTGCCTGGGATATATTTGAATCGACCTTACCTTACAATGTTCAACTATGCAATAAAACCACTTTAATCCACCGAAAATTAGGGTAGGCACCTTTCTATGTGGCCTTCGAATGGATTTAAATAATATGAAGGTACGTCCGATGAAAACACATCTTTGTAAATAATCATTAACTGCACTTGGCACAAAAATATCAACATTATTGGTAAAGAATCCTAAACCGAGCAACGAACAACACAGTTTGGGGCTAGATGTACATATGAATATAAAATCTGGGATCAAACTATGAATTACTTTGTTAGGGTGCAGTAAGGGCTAACTGGTCGCTTAATATGGTGCTAGCAAGTGAGCAAAGAGCAAATAATAACTAATCTAATGGAGTGTTGTTGATGACTCCATTGAGAGGTTTGACGAGTAATAAAATATGGAACTTTGCTGCATCGTACAAACTTCCTGGCTGAAAACACGCATTTTTACCCGCACCCTCTCCCCCTGGCGTTTGAACTAGGACCACTTTTGGGTTTCGATTTTAAGTGGTCCTTTATGATGACTTTTCATCGTCGAGCGACCCTTACGCATTGGGCTTGTGTGTCCGCGGGGGTGGGTCAGGGAACAATTTTAGCTCCAATCTTGTTCAGTATCTATACGTCTCAACTGTGCAAATCTGTTCACAGCTGTTCTGTTCACATGTATGCAGACGACACACATATTTATTTCTCCTTTCCGGCGGAATCGGTGGATAATGCATGTCAATTAATCAATGAAGATTTGCAAAGACTTCTAGTATTTTCCGAGGCACATTGTTTGTGTTTGAATCTGATTAAGTCGGCAGTAATGGTGTTTGGCAGAAAGATAGATAGGGAAAGGGTTGTGAATCGCGTATCAGTCAGTATTAATAATACCGAAATTCCAGTGCAGGAGAGTTACAAAAATCTGGGACTGACTATTGACAATACATTTCGCTATAAGAAATATATATCGTTTTGTCTACAGCGTGGGTATTGTTCACTAAAACAAATATACTCAATTAGACATGTCCTGGACAGGAAGTCAAGAACGTTACTCTGTGATTCGTTGGTGCTGTCTAGAATGAACTTTTGTAGTGCTTTTTATGGACCGTGTCTGGATTTTCGCGACAAGCAGAGGATTCAAAAGTTGCAGAATTCCTGTTTGCGTTTGATATATGGAGTAAGGAGGCGCAAACGCATATCACATAAGCTTAAAGAAGCTGGGTGGCTAAATATGTCAAATAGACGGTTCTTGAACTCAACATCATTGTTTCATAATAAAGAAACTTGAATAATAAAGCATAAGTCACCCACCTATTTATTCCAAAAGATTGCTTTTCGCGCCGACGTACACAATCTCAATTTGCGATACAGGGGTGGACTCACTCCGCCCATGCATTCAACTGAATTCTTTAAACGAGGTTTTGCCTACTGTATCGCAAAAAATTTGAATAGTCTGCCGCCATGTTTCCGAACTATGAGCAACTCCAGTTTCAAACGCAAGTTATTTAAGAAACTTTTTCTTGAGCAGTGAGCGACTGTGCTTTGTGCATGTGACATCAGTGGAAATACTACTTTAGTCCCGGTTCGTCTTTTGTTTTTCTTTTGTTTTGCACGTGGTAGATGGAATAGAGAGAATTGGGGTGACAATTAGGTTAAGTTGAGTAGGCAACATTTTTGTGTTGACCTGGACTTCGCCTACTCCATTGTATTTTGTAACTAACATTATTGTTTTTGTTTTTGGAGAAATAAAGACGTTTTTTATTATTATTATTATTACTATTAGTTACGATATCCTTTGTACAGATATTTATAGATCTGTTAATTGTCTTAAAAGTAATTTACAAAACTTATTGAGAAAAAGCAAATTATGGTAATATTTTTTGAATCCGAGCTGAAAGTTTTCAGGTTACTGCAGTTTTTGTTGCTTTTTAGGCGTTCGAACATACTTAAAGCATCGCTGTAAGTACTTTGAAAACATTTGTCAAACATCCACGATTTCAGATAAAAGTGCAAAGTTTAACATTCACTATGGGACGATTTTGAAGATTTAAGGACAATGGGTTCAGCAGGTATAAATGTGTACAAATTACCAAGATCACATTTTTTGACATTTTGTTAATTCTACCTAAAACGCAATTTCATATTCAAGTCACAAAATTCATACAGTTATCAATATTTTACTATTCTCCATTGCCTTCTCTCGAAAATTTTCTTATGTAAGGACATAAAATTTTTCTGACACCATTAAGACAATTGAAAGATGTATCAAAATCAGTCAGAATAAATTTAGGGTTGCCATCTACAAAACTGTTAGTGCAAAATTTAAATTTTCCACAGAAATGTGTGTTTTTAATAATAAAAAATCGACGTGTTTTTGTTTTTTAAAATAACAAACCGTCTCAGAGATTTACTCATGTTTCCATACTTTACACACTCACAGGCTGATTAGTATTCAATGTACGGACTAATAATTCGCTAGGGAAAATTTTTATTATGCGACTCGTAAGTGACTACAAGTTTTCGGTAGAGTTTGGTTTGCTAAATACTAATCCGGACACAGAAGTTGTCCATCACGTCAGGTTTTTGAAAAAATTACGCTAAAATACAAAAGAAAACGATTTTTTTATCTATTTAATAATCTATGCGCATGAACATGATTTCAAACTTTACAAAGACCTCAAACTCGTCTCAAAGTTAACCTTGAAAATGTTAAATGTTAACCTTATATAATGTTTTTGCGTCTTTTAGGAGCGCACTAAATAAAGAAACAGTGTCAGTGGTTTAAGAATACTTGTGAACAAAGTTTCAGCATTTTTTGCAAAAGTATTATTTGTTTACTTTGAGAACATATAATTTGACTAAACCACAATCACAAAAAAATCTGATGTGGCCAGGCCCATGACTTTATCATACTATATATAAAATTAATAGTTTAGCTGCATGAGATTCTATTTGATCGAGATCGGCTATGTCTGCATTAAAATAAAACTAGTAGAACTATACAGATATCTCGATTAAAGCTACGTTCGGATATTGTACTCCGTTGACACCAGGTACACCGTCCAAATGACTCTTACGTGTTATTGTGTGTAAAATATCAATATCCGAACGCAGCCTATATTAACAGTAGTATTTTCAAAACATTAGCGTTTGGCACTAGCTACTCCCATTAGAATAAAAAAATCTGACCTATCCTGGCTACTAGTTTTAATGCAGTACGACCGATCTCGATGAAATAGAATTTGCTCATGCAGCTAAACTATAAATTCTACCAAAAAATGTCATATACATAAATTATAGAAAATTTCCTCTCCTTTAATTTATTATTTAACTATTTTGACGACATTACACAAATAGCGGCTCATTTGCAAAATCTTCGAAAAGTGCTAAGAGTAAACCACCAGTTCCTTTGGACCCTTTTCAACAGAAAGCTCTTCAGCTCTAAGTTTGGTTACAAAACTTCTAAATATGAAGTTTCGTCCCGATACCTTTAGTAGTTTCTCTGGAATCGTCGCCACAAAAACGGGTACACACACACACACACACACACACACACACACACACACACACACACATACACACACACACACACACACACACACACACACACACACACACACACAGACATTTCTCCGACATAAAAAAAAATCTGATGTGGCCAGGCACATGACTTTATCCTACTATATATAAAATTAATAGTTTAGCTGCATGAGATTCTATTTGATCGAGATCGGCTATGTCTGCATTAAAATAAAACTAGTAGAACTAGACAGATATGTCGAATAAAGCTGCGGTCGGTTATTGTACTCCGCTGACACAGGGTACACTGTCCAAATGACACTTACGTGTTATTGGGTGTAAAAAGTGTACGGTATACTATATCCGAACGCAGCTTATATTGACAGTAGGTTGTCAAAACATTTGCGTTTGACACTACGTACTGTCATTAGAATCATTTCTGACATATAATCTGACATATCCTGGCTACTAGTTTTAAAGTATTTAAACCGCTAAACTGTAAATTCTACCAAAAAATGTCATATACATAATTTATAGAAAATTTCCTCTCCTTTAATTTATTATTTAACTATTTTGACGACATTACACAAATACCGGCTCATTTGCGAAATCTTCGAAAAATGCTAAAAGTAAACCACCAGTTCCTTTGGACCCTTTTCAACAGAAAGCTTTTCAGCTCTGTTTGCTTATGAAATTTCTAAATATGAAGTTTCGTCCCGATACCTTTAGTAGTTTTTCCGGAATCGTCGCCACAAAAACGGGTACACACACACATACACACACACAGACAAATTTTTGTACCTTAGTCAAAAATGTTCAGGGGACTCAAAAAGACATATTTCCGCTAAAATCTCAAAAAATTTTTTTGGCACGATTACAATACTTTACATACTGCGTATGATAAAGTAAAAAGACATATTTCCGCTAAAATCTCAAAGTTTTTTTTTGGCACGATTACAATACTTTACATACTGCGTATGATAAAGTAAAAATAATACAAAAATCACTTTTTGACATTTTGTACTATTTTTGCGTAAACTTTTTATAAACGTTTTGCGTATAACTTTCGAGTTCGTATTCGCACTCCGCGCAAGTAGGCGGACGTACATGGACGGATTCTTTAATGCCTGGTTTACACGAGGACAGTCAACTAAATTTTAACTAAATTTTAAGTCACTTGAACGCGAGTGAACGGCGCGTTAAGTAGTAAGTGACAAGTTTCCGAACAAGTAGAAATTTAGTAAGCGGAATAGAAAATATTCTATCTTTCGTGCAAGTAACTGCACTGCGCGCGCAGCGCTTCCCCCACCTAGGGTGTGCACTTGTCACTAGAACCATGTAAACGCGCACAGTTTAGTCAAGTTTATAAGTTTGTGGAAGTTGTTAGTATCTGTCTAGTAAATAATTGAATGATTCTTCAGACATTCGCAAAGCATTAAAATATTAGAATGTATCTTCAGCGGCGAGTCCTTTGAATAAAATTTCACTTGCACCAAAGTTGTTTCTTCTCGCAATTCATTTTCGCTCCTAAAGTCGTTTTGGTTTGTTTTGCTCAGATATTTCCTCTTTTATTTCCTCCACAATTATATTTAAGACATCGCGTATTATATGGTTTTATATTTCACCCATTTCTACAGGTTGCTGCTGCATCTCCATCTTGTCCGCTTACTTGAGCGCCAATGCGTGTGAACGGCACTTACCGCAAAAGCAGTAACTAAAAATTTAGTTGTCACTTGCCGATGCGTGTGAACGACACTTACCACAAAAGCAGTAACTAAAAAGTTAGTTACCACTTACCTACTGTCCTCGTGTAAACCAGCCATAAGAGATTGGGTCTGGCGGACCAACTCGGAAACGTCAAATTGACGTCACGTGAGCATTGCTCCTATATTAAGGGGGATTCCGGTTTTCTGATGAAAAGCAAATTTTCTGTACGGTACTTTATTATCTAAGGTCTTAAGAATGTGTGTACGAAGTTTTAAGGCAAAATTTGCAAAATTAGCCATGTTATAAGCAATTAGCCGACGGCGTGCAGATGCCAAAAATATAGAACGCGCGGATCGGTCGGATCGCGCGCTCAATAATAATTTTTCCGCTCAAGTTAAAATTTTTTCAAGCCAAAAAATCTTGCAGTATGTGGTTTATTATTCTGTGAAATTCTCTCGTCAACAGTCATGGATAAGAAACACTCAAGAAAAACTCCTACACGTGCTGATAAACAACAAAAAAGTACAATTTTCTGGGAATTCACACTCCTGAAAGAAAAGCATTTGCTAGTACGTCTGCCGATAAATTATCGACAGCGGAAAGCGAGGAAATTATAATGCATGGGTTTTGGAGACGGGATATGGAAGAAGTGGGGTCACACTTCCGTTGTATGGGATAACTGTACTTATGGAGAAATATACTAATAAAGTAGTTGAACTTGCCGTGAAATCTTCCTATTGTAATGCCTGTAAGGGTCAGCGGGGGCAATAGTGGATTCTACCAAAGTCATATTCCGACGATCTTAGGAATTGCATAAAGTGGTATGCTAAATACCCTGGTGATGGGGACACAAAAACCTTCAAAACCTTCTTAGATAATAATCCGTATGGCGATAACTTGACGGCGATAAAGGAATGGGTACGGCACGTTGAGAACAGCAT
Organism: Aphodius sticticus; assembly: GCA_963966075.1. NCBI lineage: Eukaryota > Metazoa > Arthropoda > Insecta > Coleoptera > Scarabaeidae > Aphodius > Aphodius sticticus. The sequence continues at coordinate 72,376,645 of OZ014506.1, read as the reverse complement.
ATGGGCTAACGACTGACAAATGTGAAAAAAAAAAACAAGAAACTTGGAGGCAGATGAAAATTGACAGGTCAATACTATATGTATATAAAGCGCTTACGTGGTATGGCTGTCTGTCTGTTCAGGTTCACTAGCAAAGAGTGTCCGCAACCCCGAGACTACTATACTGTATGACTTCCAATCGTGTGCGGATATATACTCCGCCGGGTCTGGGGCGTGGAGCGCTGAAAAGAATAGACAACTTTCTATGGTTTCATAAGACGTCAGAAGACCAGCATATGTACTGCCCTGTGGGATCACAGAGTTGGTGCAAATGGCGGAAAACCGAAACCGAGAAAACTATGGATGAATTCAATAACACTTGTTAAAAATGTCGAAAATGCCATCAAGCCGATTTACAACGACTTGTCGTCGAGAGAGTTGCTAGAACGGTGTTTGGGTAGGGACACTCAAAACAACAACTAAAACTACAATTCTACTGTCTGGCGCCTCGCACCGAAACTTCTTCACCGTGGCTCAAAACCTATCAATTGCGGCTTATGCAGCAGCAGGCATTTATAATAAAGGTTTTTCTGCCTTCCTTAAATCTATGACAACAATAGGAATCGTTATTGTCACGCAAACGAAGATATTTGCAAATGTGCGCGAGAAACAGCGTCTGTTGAGGTCGTCGAGACGTGCACTGGAAGTTGTAAAATAAGCTCAAACAAGGCGTAGAAATGAAAAATAAATTCGACGAAGTGGAGGAAGGAATAAAGTATGGCTCTGGTATAGCATATTAGCAGAAATACACTGTAAGTACTCGATGTCACGTTATATCCTGTACTTGAAAATCTAAACGTATTTTCTCGTAATAGTTTTTTCGGTAATGGTTGGCATGATATTTCAAAAACTATTTGACCGCATGGCTTCCAATTTTAACTCGTGTTCACAAAACATCCTTTCATCGTTTTATGAACCAGAAACGCAATAAGTTATGTACTTTTCTTTACATAGGGAAAACATTGTCAATTTTTTGAGAAAAATCGATATGAGTTTGACAAGTAACCATTTCCTCAAATATAAATATTTTTATTTTCAGGTTCATCCGACGATAACTACTTATGTATAAGGTAGGCCGCTATTCGATATTTTAATTTCAGATCACCTAGAGTGGCCCAATCATGTCAACCTGAGACCGCGTATCTTCGCGCAGTGTCATGGTCGCGGGTGGCTAGTAAGCGTGATTCATCATATTATTATTTTTTGTTGTAAATACTTAAAAAGCTAAGAAATATTTGTGCCAAATTTAGAATCGGTTTATTGCATAGTCTCGCCAATAAAAAAAGCGGTTATTTTAGAGGACCAACTCCTTTAAAAAGTCCGATCGTGTGTGTCCGGCTAATCAATTTATCAAAACCGCGCATCTGCGTCACATTCACAAAATCCATGTTTCTAGAGTTCGATATTTCACATAGATAATATGGTGCCAAATTCAATTTTTCAAAGTTTCGGCTTTCCGCTACATCCAAAACATATTCAAACAAAATAATTATTAAAAATGTGGTACACGATACAATTATCTACAAGTTTTCTTCAAATAATTTTTGCTAAAGGCAATAGATATAGAGTTAAGTCCGATGTGATTTAAGAATTAATTATCTATACTTAAATTATATAAATTATACAAATAGAAAATGCACACAGAAAATGTGGTTAGAGTGGCCCAATCATGCCAACCAGAGACCGCGGATCTTCGGCAAGTGTCATGGTCGCGGGCGGCTAGTAAGCGTGATTCATCATATTATTATTTTTTGTTGTAAATACTTAAAAAGCTAATAAATATTCGGCTAATCAATTTATCAAAAACCCTCATTCGCGTCACATTCACAAAATTCATGTTTCTAGAGTTCGATATTTCACCTTGATAAGATGGTGCCAAATTCAGTTTTTCAAAGTATCGGCTTTCCGCTACATCCAAAACATATTCAAACAAAATAATTATTAAAAATGTGGTATACGATACAATTCTCTACAAGTTTTCTTCAAATAATTTTTGCTAAAGACAATAGATATAGAGTTAAGTCCGATGTGATTTAAGAATTAATTATCTATACTTAAATTATATGAATTATACAAATAGAAAATGCACACCAGGTGGTTTATATACAGTATCGCCATTTAGGGGTTGTTTTCCACAGAGATAAAATACGGAGCTTTAAGGGTATCTACCACGATTTATTACCTAAAATGTGAGATATGAACGACAGGTTATTCAACAATATGTGTAAAAGTTACAAACCTTGATAGCACTAATTAAGCGCCACATTCAACCGATTAGTACATTTTAGAAACGTATACGTTGGGTTATTTTATGGGTAATACCTACACAATACCTACAAATGATATTTCTTATATTAAATTATCAAAAGGAAATTCAGTTATGACTAAATAAAATCGAGTCATTCCCGTAGCCGGAATATTTCAATGTAATATAGCAAAAAAAATCATCCAAGGCAATTCAGCTCTTATGAATGCCGGAATAAAAAAATTGTCAACTACAGTATGAGAACTAGTACCATAACGGATAATAATAATTAATCATTTATACGTTCTTATACCACACACTTGCTCTTATCTCTAAATCTATGACAACAATAGGAATCGTTATTGTCACGGAAACGAAGATATTTGCAAATGTGCGCGAGAAACAGCGTCTGTTGAGGTCGTCGAGACGTGCACTCGAAGCTGTAAAATAAGCTCAAACAAGGCGTAGAAATGAAAAATAAATTCTACGAAGTGGAGGAAGGAAGAAAGTATGGCCCTGGTATAGCATATTAGCACAAAAATACTGTAAGTACCCGATGTCACGTTATAAACTGTACTTGAAAATCTAAACGTATTTTCTCGTAACAGTTTTTTCGCTAATGGTTGGCATGATATTTTAAAAACTATTTCACCGATTGACTTCAGATTTGAACTTGTGTTCAGTAAACATCCTTTTATCGTTTGATGAACCAGAAATACAATAAGTTATGTACTTTTCTTAACATAGAGAAAACATTGTCAATTTTTTGAGAAAAATCGATGAGTTTGACAAGTAACCATTTCCTCAAATATAAATATTTTGTTTATTTTTATTTGCTGGTTCATCAGACGATAACTACTTATGTATAAAGAAGGCGGCTATTCGACATTTTTATTTCAGATCAGAGTGGTTAGAGTGGCCCAATCATGCCAACCAGGGACCGCGGATCTTCGGCAAGTGTCATGGTCGCGGGCGGCTAGTAAGCGTGATTCATCATATTATTATTTTTTGTTGTAAATACTTAAAAAGCTATTCGGCTAATCAATTTATCAAAAACCCTCATTCGCGTCACATTCACAAAATTCATGTTTCTAGAGTTCGATATTTCACCTTGATAAGATGGTGCCAAATTCAGTTTTTCAAAGTATCGGCTTTCCGCTACATCCAAAACATATTCAAACAAAATAATTATTAAAAATGTGGTATACGATACAATTCTCTACAAGTTTTCTTCAAATAATTTTTGCTAAAGACAATAGATATAGAATTAAGTCCGATGTGATTTAAGAATTAATTATCTATACTTAAATTATATGAATTATACAAATAGAAAATGCACACCAGGTGGTTTATATACAGTATCGCCATTTAGGGGTTGTTTTCCACAGAGATAAAATACGGAGCTTTAAGGATATCTACCACGATTTATTACCTAAAATGTGAGATATGAACGAGAGGTTATTCAACAATATGTGTAAAAGTTACAAACCTTGATAGCACTAATTAAGCGCCACATTCAACCGATTAGTCAGTTTTAGAAACGTATACGTTGGGTTATTTTATGGGTAATACCTACACAATACCTACAAATGATATTTCTTGTATTAAATTATCAAAAGGAAGTTCAGTTATGCCTAAATAAAATCGAGTCATTCCCTTAGCCGGAATATTTCAATGTAATATAGCAAAAAAATCATCCAAGGCAATTCAGCTCTTACGAATGCCGGAATAAAAAAATCGTCAACTACAGTAGGAGAACTAGTACCATATCGGATAATATTAATTAATCATTTATACGTTCTTATACCACACACTTGCTCTTATCTCTAAAACTATTGCCTTTGGAAAAAATATAATGAAGCATAAATTTTTGCTTCACTAATTATTATTTTCTGTCTAGGATTTACTGGAAACAAGATATTTTGTAGGGCTGTTCGAGTTATTTAAAAATTTCAGTATCGAATTTCAAGGCGAGTAAAGCTCGTTTCTTTCCGACCCGAACCGATCAATCGATTTTTCGAGTTGGTTCGTATTTTTCGGCTCAAATTTGAGTCTCGGATCAAAAGCGAGCGCTCGAACAGCCCTTATATTTTGAGAAAACTCATTATTATTATTAGAAGCGCGCTCGTGTGCTACATGGTCTAAAAATTAGTGTATATTTCGAAATGTACCAAAATTCTAATTTTTTTTTCTGGACTATTTTATTTTTATTATGGAAAATATTCGATATTTGTTTAAATAATAAGCGGTTACAATGCAATGACTTACTTCCATACTAATTAAATTTTTTTTATAGAATTATTCGCGCTGAATACCAATTTGCATTTGGCAGGTTTAGCGTTTTTCGTTGTTTCTTTTTAACATTCAAAATAGAAAGTAGCGAAAAAATTGTTGACTCCGGATTCGTATTCCGGGCAAATAACTCTATCCAAAACGATATCAATATTTTACAATTTCCAATCTTTTTTTTTTTCGAAAATGTTCTTGTGAAGGATTCCGCTACCATTAAGACAATTAAAAGACCTACCCAAATCAATGAGAACAATATGAGATGTTTAAAAAAAATCTGATGTGGCCAGGCACATGACTTTATCATACTATATATAAAATTAATAGTTTAGTTGCATGAGATTCTATTTGATCGAGATCGGCCATGTCTGCATTAAAATAAAATTAGTAGAACTAGACAGATATGTCGATTAAAGCTGCGTTCCGATATTGTACTCCGTTGACACCGGGTACACCATCCAAATAACACTTACGTGTTATTGGGTGTAAAAAATGTAATACAATATCCGAACGCAGCTTATATTGACAGAAGTTATTGTCAAAACATCAGCGTTTGACATTACCTACTGTCATTAGAATCGAAAAATCTGACAAATCCTGGCTACTAGTTTTAATGCAGTACGACCGATCTCGATGAAATAGAATTTGCCCATGCAGCTAAACTATTGATCGTACCAAAAAATGTCATAGTCATAAATTATTCAGAATTTCCTCTTCTTTAATTTATTATTTACCTATTTCGACGAAATTCCAGAAATGGCGGCTTGTTTGCAAAATCTTTCAAAAATGCTAACACTAAACCTCCAGTTCCTTTGGACCCTTTTCAACAGAAAGCTTTTCAGCTCTAAGTTTGCTTATGAAACTTCTAAATATGAAGTTTCGTCTCGATACCTTTAGTAGTTTCTCCGGAATCGTCGCCACAAAAACGGGTACACACACACACACACACACAGAGACATTTTTTTGTACCTTGGTCAAAAATGTTCAGGGGACCCAAAAGGACATATTTCCGCTAAAATCACAATAATTTTTTTTGGCACGATTACAATACTTTACATACTGCGTATGATAAAGTAAAAGGTCGATGACGTCATACATCAGCAACAATTGAAGGTAGGAAATTGAATTTAAACACAATTAAAAATTTCGGTAATTAAAAATGGACGTGTCCCAGAATTTTTTAAAATACAAACCGTCTCAGAGATTTTCTTATGTTTCCATACATTGCGCGCTCACATGTATGTATTCGAAATACGGCTGAATAGATTTATCTTTTTTTTTTCGTTTTTTGCGTAAATAATAAAATTTACCCAGAATCTGCAGTCAAACGTGTGATAGTATGATTAAAGTGTAGAATGAGAAAATGAAGGTACAACTTTCCGGGTTATTCCGGGTATTCCGTTAGCTCTGAAAAAGCGAGCGAATTTTTACGCACGGCAGTGCGTAAAAATTCGCTCGCTTCTTCAGAGCTAACTGAATACATATTTCATGTTATTCATTAGCATTACAATTTGCAATTTTGCAAAATTTATTTGGTGAAAAAATAGCAAAAAAATACCAGCAAAATTAACTTTTTTTTAAATTCGATTGTTTTTATATATGGCCCACTGAGTTGCCGGTAGGTCTGCACCCTGCATTTGACAACATTAGCTAAATTATGTCATGTGTAAGTTATATTATATTAGGTTTGTTCGATCAGCAGTCAAAACAATTAGGCATTCTTCTACGCATACGCAATGGAAGTTTTAGAGGTGTTCCCATTTCCCATGACCAAGAGAAAGAATAAGTTCTTTATACACTTATCTTGGTGCTGCTCGAACAAACCTATTATATATCATAAAAGTACAAAAGGGCACTGTTCATTAAATGTGCACTACGTCAACTACGGGAAGCGAGGTTAAGACGCTTGAGCTACTTCCTCACGGCTAATTGAACATTTAAGACGGCTTCTTACATAATAAATTTTAATGGTACGGTACACGGAAAACGCAGAGAGAAGACTAAGTTTTATCATAATTGCGTATGACTTCAGATGCTTCTATGCCCGCCAATTTGTAACGCAAAAGAAAACATGGACCGTATTGCAAATTATAATATGCAATTTGTACCCTGCGTTCGGCTCGTACAATCTTCATAACACAACTAGACTCTCGGGAAACATTTCTATGGATGTGGCTGCAATTGCATGTTGTTCAAGGCGGATACTAGAATATCCGTCGAGTCGCGGTCGCCACTTTGTTGAATATTTCAAAAATATTTAACTGGTGTTAAGATAAACTCAATTCAAACAGTACACTATGGGCCAGAAGATTAAACATGTGGCCAAAAATAATTTAAAAAAAGTTAATTATAAGTTAGTAATATATTCAATTGCTTAAAGCAATGCAGCACCATTATGGAGATAAGTCAAAGTAGTAGTCCTGAAAATGGCATGACGCTTTTGATCAGCGCCGCAATAAGGAAATCTTGCGTCTGGGGCAAATATCTACCTCGCGCCACTTTGAGCAGATATTTTGTTTCAGAAAATATCGGCTAGGCGCCAGGGACGCCGTTACAAAATTTTTCAGGGGGCAAGATTTTTACTTTATCATACGCAGTATGTAAAGTATTGCAATCGTGCAAAAAAATTTTTTGAGATTTTAGCGGAAATATGTCTTTTTGGGTCCCCTGAACATTTTTGACCAAGGTACAAAAAAATGTCTGTGTGTGTGTGTGTGTGTTGTGTGTGTGTGTATGTGTGTGTGTACCCGTTTTTTGTGGCGACGATTCCGGAGAAACTACTAAAGGTATCGGGACGAAAATTCATATTTAGAAGTTTCGTAACTAAACTTAGAGCTGAAAAGCTTTCTGTTGAAGAGGGTCCAAAGGAACTGGAGGTTGTCTTAGCATTTTTGAAAGATTTCGCAAATAAGCCGCCATTTCTGGAATTTCGTCGAAATAGTTAAATAATAAATTAAAGATGAGGAAATTCTGAATAATTTATCACTATGACATTTTTTGGTACAATCAATAGTTTAGCTGCATGAGCAAATTCTATTTCTACGAGATCGGTCGTACTGCATGAAAACTAGTAGCCAGGATTTGTCAGATTTTTTGATTCTAATGACAGTAGGTAGTCTTGGTGTCAAACGCTAATGTTTTGACAATAACTTCTGTCAATATAAGCTGCGTTCGCATATTGCATTACACTTTTTACACCCAATAACACGTTAGTGTCATTTGGACGGTGTACCCGGTGTCAACGGAGTACAATATCCGAACGCAGCTTTAATCGACATATCTGTCTAGTTCTAGTAGTTTTATTTTAATGCAGACATGGCCGATCTCGATCAAATAGAGTCTCATGCAGCTAAACTATTAATTTTATATATAGTATGATAAAGTCATGTGCCTGGCCACATCAGATTTTTTTAGTATTAGAGAGAGCCGTAGTATTAATGACTATGCTTGAGCTGTTTTGTAGCCTTTTCGTCTTGTGTTATTTGTTGTAAATGGCATAGATAAGAGGTATGTATAAGAGACAGACAGCCCGTTATATTATTACAAACATAGGATAATAATATCATAACAAATGTGAAAATAAAAAGATATATAAATATGTAAAAAGCACAGTCCATATTGTTCGTTAAACTCAAATTGCATTCACCCATTTCACCCTGTGTGTGTGTAATTAATAATGTTTATTAATAATTTTTTGTAATTATATTTTATTTGAGAATCATTGATCTCCTTTCCTAGAATTTAAGATTTTGTCTAATATTCAACCAATGTTGTAGCCTTTTGGTTAGTTTAATTTAATTAATATGGTTGGAGCAATTTATTGTTGTTAACTTCCTATAAGAATTTCTAGCGCGTGTTCAATTGTCAAATAATTGTCACCTTTCCGTAAATTATAGACTTTTCAATATTGTCCATTTTTCTGAATTATCATTTTTAATATTATCTCTGAATAACTCGAGTGAATACTAACTAATGGTACCGCCCTTCTACGTTCTCGATGGACACGAGTTATTTTAGTATTTATTTTAGTATTTCGCACAATTAAGAGCGGCGCGACGTGTCCTGATGGGATCAATCTGCGGATGCTGGGACTCTGTCCACCGCTGATCTTTGACTTGATCGTCCATATTATCAACGCTTGCATCGTCGCGTCTGTTTTTCCTGAAGCATGGAAGGCGTCGTTGGTCACCCTCATCCCCAAAAAGAACGAACATCGTGGAAAGCTTAAGCGATCTCAGAACTTTAAGTGTCTTACCCGCCCTGCCGAAGCTGTTTGAGAGGGTGTTGGAGCGTCAATTGCGGGGTACATTGACGGAGCTCAATTATTACCGGAGTTTTAGTCCTGGTTCAGACCGTCTCACAGCTGCGCCACAGTGCTGGCGGATATCACTGACGACATAGTTACAGCTGCGGTCACAGGTAAAATAACAGCTCTACTGTTACTTGATTACAGTAAGGCCTTTGACTCCGTCAACCATAAACTATTGATTGAGATTTTTTCTTCTGTTGGGCTGAGTGCCACGGCCGTCGGACTTATGAGCTCTTTTCTTTCCGGAAGAACGCAGCGCGTCTGCCTTGATGGGCATTTATCGAAGCCTACTCTAATTACACGAGGAGTTCCGCAGGGCGCTATTCTGTCTCCGTTGATATACACCCTCTATCTATACGATTGGTCTACCCCGGCAGGTGACGCACTGCCGGTACCATCAGTACGCAGATGACACTCACCTGTATATCTCGTTCGATCCCTCTTAAGCCCAGTCAGCTCAGGACACTCTGAACCAGATGCTGACTGTTGTTGCGGAATATTCCAGTGACCATCAACTAGCTCTCAATCAGGTAAAAACGCAAGCAATCCAGTTTGGACCAAAAAAGGACGATGTCTAATAAAGCAAAATTTCAACATCTTGGTTCGGAGCGGATCCCATTTACAAACTGCGTTCGCAATTTGGGGTTGTGGATGGACAGTAATCTGCGCTTCCAGCGCAATACGTCTGAGTTATTGAAGCGTGCGTTTAGGGCTTTGAAGACTGTCTACGCCAGTCGGGATCTGCTGGACCGTACCTGCAGGAGGATGCTCTGCGAGTCCCTTGTACTGTCAAACCTAAATTACATGGACGCAGTATACGATGGGTTTTTGAGACTGTTGGATGCCGGCCGTCTGCAGAGGATGCAGAATTCATAATATGGCCCCAGTGACCAGATTAAATAGTGATAAAGGTGATGAATCGAATAGTATTATTCTATTCCTGAAAAGTTCCGAATTTGCATCTATTATTAAAGCAATCATAAAGGAATCGGTTGCTGAGGAAGTAACACAACTTCAAGTTAAAATTGCTAAACTGGAGGAAAAACTTAATCATCTACAAAAGCAGGTAAAAGAGAATGAACATAAGACACATGCCGTGAATTTGGAAAAAAACGTGGCTAAAACCACAAATAGCAAGACTATAAGTGCAGCATTGGTGACCTCCGACCGAGTAAAAACAGGAAATCCCGGCACGCCAAACCCGCCTCGACAACTTTGCCTGGACAACACCAGACCAGCTGTTGCCAATGAAATCGTAAGTGAAAATAAGGATCCTGGGGGTGTTGGGATAACTGTTAAAACCCAAAAAGAAGTCAGATGTTATCTTCGGGACAGCAAATGATGAGCCAATCAAAGCTGCCCCGAAATACGTCCATTATCATGTTTACAAACTTGAACCAGAACTGGCAACTGATAAGCTTGAGGAGTACCTAAAGACAAAAAATATTACCAATGTTAAATGTGAGAAAATTACATCAAGACGTCCGCTTGAGTATTCTTCTTTTAAAGTATCCGTTCGAGAACGCTTTGACGAATTAATAAAGTCACCTGAGACCTGGCCAGAAACAACGTGCATCAACCTTTTTTATTCAGGTTGATGAAACTATCGTCACCACAAAAATAGCATCAAAAAAGTTAACGTTTTTCCATCAAAATGTCCAAAGTCTTGGCAACTGTCAACTGCAACTGAACCAGTCAATGTTGTCAGTCGACGGACCTATAGTTTGTGCAATAACGGAGCACTGGCAATCCTACGAGCGGATTCAAGTGTTTAAGTTCGAAAATGTGCGATTAGCATCAGCATCATGCCGTGGTCCGCGTCAGCATGGAGGTGTTGCGCTATACTGCAGTGACTACTTGTGCTGTGCGAGTATAGATCCGGTGGATCAAATGAATCTGGCTAATGTCATAGAAATTGCAGGTATTAATATCATCATTGGTAATAGAAAATTGGCTATTGTTGTGGTATATACTATATAGACCCCAGGCGCCGATGTTTTTATTTTTTTCGAAACTATGTTTAATTTGCGTTGCTCACAGACTTTAAAAATTTGTTATCAGAATTCAACGTTGAGCACTTAATTCATGAACCGACTCGCATAACCCAAATGACTAGCACCTGTATTGATAACGTATTGTCTAACACTAATCGTCCATTCAAGACGCATGTTGGAGGTTGTATCGGAAAGGCCAACAGAGATACTGACATATAGAGATTTTTCGGAGGGTAACATGCTGGAATTTTGCATAGCCTTAAGCAAAGAAAAATTTGTCAGTTTTTTGAAGAAAATGATCCTGACGTTAAATATAAAAACTTTGCAAATATCTTCCTCTTGCATTTCAATTCGCATTTTATGAAAAAAACAAAAAAAAAGTCAAAGAAAGACAGGAAATTAGGAAAATCAGAGAAAATAGGAAATTCAGGTATCTTGAGGCAGTGCAGAATGGATTTAGTGTCTCTTCAGGAGTTGTCCCAACTATCTCCGGAATATAAAGATTTATATTAAGCTAAACAGAAAGAATATCATTCCGTACTTCTTACAAAGAAAAATGCTGCAATAGAAAAAGCATTGCCATTTCAGAGTAATCACTCAAAATTCTTATGGAAAGTTATAGCGGAAAATATAAATAGAGTAGACAGGAGAAACAGAAACATCAATACTAGCACTGTTGAGAAGGCAAATGAATTTAATTCGTTCTTAATTTAGTTGGGTCCAGTATCTCCGCTAACATTAGACCAACACCTAACGACCGTTAATAAAATTAAGACCAACCAATGTTCTATGTTCATGATTCCTGTCACACAAACTGAAATATGTAATACTGGAAGAGCACTAAAGAGTACCAGCAGCGTCGGTTACGATGATGTCCTTGCCAAGGTAGTAAAGCATTGCATAAACATTATCGCTGAACCACTGTGCGAAGTTATTAATGCATGTTTTTCAATAGGTGTATATCCACAAAGTCTTAAGCACTCAATAATAACTCCAATATTAAAAAATGGCGACACAGATAAAGTAGACAATTACAGACCTATTAGTGTAATTTCAGTATTCTCGAAAATACTTGAAAACTAATATCATCGCGAGTTATTGCTTTTCTGCAAAAACATAAGATCCTGAACTCTAACCAGCATGGGTTTCTGAAGGGGAGAAATATCGACACGGCCTTGCTAGATTTTACGGAGTAAATTCTAAATGCCCTGGAGAGGAGGCAAATAGTTTCAACAGTAATGTTAGATCTCGGGAAGGCATTGGACTGTGTAAACATTAAACTTTTAAATGTAAAGTAAATGGTGATATCCAGGCAGGATGCAAATTTTAAATAAATCAGAAACCATTTACTTTACATTCAATAATCATTACGGTAAGTCCGGAAGGGTACGGTATGTCCGTACGAATATATATATATATATATATATATATATATATAGTTATTACACTTTTAGTTGAGAAAATCGATATATATGGCATTAGAGGACCAGTAAATACGCTGTTTGAATCTTACCTCACCGGAAGAACGCACGCGTGTAAATTAAAAGATTCAAATAATAAAATGTTATATTCGGAGATTTTATCAATCGATATTGGTGTTCCGCAAGGAAGTATACTGCGTCCACTGCTTTTTCTCATCTATCTAAACGATATGTTTTTGGTGCCAATTGATGGTAAGATTATCTGCTACGCAGATGATGTTATGAGCACATCTGCAATGCATGTAAAAAATCTTGGAGACTGGTTCTCATCCAACCTGTTAAGTTTGAATACTAATAAAACCAAGTTTCTTTTATTCTCGAATAACGTAACAAATGCCACAGAATTGATCTATGGTGATGTTGAGATACAAAGAAATCAGTGCTCCAAGTTGTTGAGTTTAATTATAGATGATCAACTATCTTACAAAGAACACATCTAACAACTATGCAAAACTGTGCACAGAAACATTTACGGCCTCGGAATTCTTTTAAAAAATACAAACAAAAAGATAGCAAAGACATTTTATTACGCAAATATATATAGTTATCTTAGGTATGCTATAATTTTTTGGGGTTCAGTGACAACTGCAGAGCGGGCTTTCATTACTCAAAAACGGGCTCTTCGAACTTTGCTTGGTATACCCTACCGCACATCATGTCGTGGTTTATTTAGACAGGAAGGGATTTTAACGGTTCCGGCAATTTATATATATGAAAGCATTTCTTTCCTACTGAAAAATCCTCATTATTTCCGCGAACACCGCAGTGATAACTTTTACAACTGTAGGCATGGCCAGCATTATATTCTTTCTAGGCACAGACTATCAAAGTATGCCCGTGGAGCTGTGTACTCTTGTCTCAAATTGTGGAACAGTGTTCCCTCTTTCATAAAGAACTTAAATCATCCACTTGCAATTATAAAGAACTGTTCTCGTACTTGTGCAATTGTGCACTTTAAAGCCTTATCATGTAAACGATTTCTATTAATTTGTATTTATTTAATTATACCATATGTATATTTCTTGTGACACTATTTGTGGCTTGTGTATTGCAACCTATAAATAAAGATACTTTATTATTATTATTATTATTTAATTCTTGCATCCGGCTCATATACGGGATGCGGGGGCGTGATCGCACGTCGGGGCGGCTGCTGAGCAGCGGTTGGCTGGACATGTCCAGAAGACGGAAGCGGCACAGTGTTGTGTTCTTCTTTAAAATCTTGAGGTAAAAAAAGCCGAGTTACCTGCACAGGAAGATTGTTTTCCGGGGTGACGTCCACAGTGTCAACGTGCGCGGACGTGACAGAATCTGTGTTCTGGCCAATCGTACAGCGTTTTTTCAGTGCGGGTTTCGCGGCCGCTTTGCTCGCCTGATTAACCAGTTTTTCGTACATGCGGGTCGGTGTGTGTCAGTATCGTGTCTGAGAGGCCGCGTGTTCGCGGACATGTTTGTCCAGATGCAAAGGCCTTAACATCTGCCGCGTTTTAGTTGTTTCGGTTATTGGTGTTGTTATTATTGTTTTCACTGTTTTTATTATTATTATTGTTAAGTTTGGTATCGTATTATTTGCCCAGATTAAGGTTTCTTTAATTCTTATGTCCATGGTTTAATGTTTGATTATTATTTACGAATTTTAAAATATGTCTCATCGGGTTCTTTATTTATGTTTTCGGTTACAATTTGTTTATTTTGTTTATAAAGAATTACCGTATTTATTTATATATCAAGACAGGGGGTCTGGAAGAGCACCGCCTTGCGTAATTCTTACGAATTACCCATAATGGTGAAGACAACCCTTTTAGCCGTTGCTACTCACTTGTACTTGTTATTTACTGTATGAACTTTTTTTGGCTCGTAAACTCCTATTATTATTATTTTTGCGTCTCTATGGAGACACGAAAGATTCCAATTGCCCGCTAGGTATGTAAATGTATAACTTTCAAGCCTACCAGCGAAAATAGTTTAGACCAGTGGTTCCCAAACTTTTCCTAGTCGTGGCGCCCTTTTTCAATTGAAATACTTCCATGGCGCCCTACTCTAAGTAAAAAGATGCCTATTAGTAAAAGATAACAAAACTTTTTTTTAACTTTATTAATATTAAATTTAATTAGTATTTATTTATAATTAATGTGATGGATGGCCCTGCTAAGCACTGCAATATTTTTTAAATCGTGGAGTTAAACTGAACACGCCACCCTCATTTGCGTTTCCACGCCTGTACTTGCTTTTTACTACAGCGGCTGCCGAAAAACCTGATGCTTCGCACAAATACGAAGTCGAAAATCTGCTGAGCCTTATCACGTAGAAGGGGATATTAAACGTTTCTTGAAATCCAAAACTCTGTCAATCCCACGCTGCCAAATTAGTTTTCAAACTGCTATCACAACATAAGATTCTCTTCTTCTGCTGAAGTAAATTCAGCAGAAGAAGAGTTAAATGGATTTTGAATACACGCAAACTTATCGAACTTTTATATGGAACATATTTCTACGCAGATAATTAGCTGTGATATGATAAGTGCTCCTCAAACATGGTTTTTATATCTTGAGAAAGATCATATTCATTTGACGTCAAAAATTACTGTAATGTTAAGAAACAATCTTTATCTGCATCTTTATTCAATTTTCTTCTCCATACTTTTTTTTATATACGATTTTTTATAGAAGCTTTCCGTTGATTTCAATAGGCGCATGTTGCTGCAGAGGTTTTACAGTTTTCTTTAACTTTCATTCAATGGACGGTATTTTATTAAATTTACCACATTCACCACACATTGAAACACCTGATTCAGTGGAGGACTCAGATGCTTTGACGCAAGCACTTCTCTATGAATAATAGTGTGTATCGAAAAAACGTTATTTTGGAAATTCAAAATTTCAAGTTGATAAAAAGTTATCTCTATGGACCCACATATACCACAAAAAAGACCCATTTGAAAAATATTCCGGTCTCCCGCAGGAGGCCTAAAGTTTGTATTTTCTTTACAAATTTGAATTTGTTCATATTTTTTTGATGAAAGATTACGAGATTATTCTTCCTCAAATCCCACATGGATGCACATAAAAAATATTTAATGATAAATAAACTTTTATCAACATTTAAATATTTTTTTTAATTATAAGAAAATGGTCATTTTTCTAAATGTTTTATGAATCTAAATAAACTGCAGGCGATCTAAATCTTATTGTTAAACTTTTTGTACTTGAAAAAGCAAAATCACTTAACCTTTCAATAAAAAGAATCGTATTATTAAAGAAAATTAAAATATTTAGGCCTCTTGCGGGAGACCTAAATATTTTCCAACTTGGGCAATTTTCTTTGTGGTACTCCATAGGGAGAACTCTTTATCACCTTGACATTTAGAATTTCGAAACAACGATTTTTCGATACACACTCATGAATAATGCAATGGGTCCGCAGTGCATTTGGTGATTTGCTTCGAATAAGCACTTGTAAGCGAGCTCCATTAGTAACAGACACCAACGTATTTAGGACAATTCAAATTGTTTTCAGATATGAATCTCGAACAGGTCCTGAGCCTTCGCCCCTGCAGTGATATTTTTACAAAAATATCTTTAATATTATTAAATACATCTATAAACCGTAGATAGCATATCAAATTAGCATCTTTATTATTATCCGTAGCCTCATCTAACTGCAATCCAAATTCAACTCCTTTATTTTGTTAAATTAATTGATTTTTGATATTTATCTTCCGCCATTTGATGTATTCTTTGACTAACTGTGTTAGTAACTTCTTAGAGTTATTAGACAAAGGCACTTGGAATTATGAAACTTTTTCAATATTTCGCGGCGCCCTTGTGAAGACACCGCGGCGCACAGTTTGGGAATCACTGGTTTAGACAATATAACCACAAGACGGCGACAGACCTATCTATCCCATAAAAACACAACTTTCGATTCAGTTTGACGTTTTTCGAGATCAATCTGACTCAATAAATCGATGATGATCGAAAAGAATAATCTGATCGATCAAAAGATCTATCTGATGGATCATGACCAGTTTATCGGTCAGATCGAACTTCAATTGTAGTCGAAGATCGATCACAAATTTGTTGCCTACCCTTATTAGTCTTCAGAAACGGGTGAATTTATTACGATAATGTTATGTAGGATAAACAATGTGTTTACCACGAAAAAAAGTGATTTACGATGCCCAGGGTGCCCAGCCTCGAGAAAGAATCACTTCCTTGGCTTGGTATATAACATACCAGGAGCTTTTTTAAAATCCAGTGGAGGAAGCGCCGATACATCGCCGAATGGTTTGCCGTTTTCTCGCGTAGCGGCAGTCGGGTTCGAAATCCAGCCCAGAACCGGTATCCAGCCCAGTAACGGCGCCCCTGCATGGCGTCCTTGCGCTTAACCGCCTGGGGCCGTCGCCCCCTTTGCCCCCGCCCCCTTACTGCGGCGCTGCTGTTGATGGACCCGCGCCTATAATTATATAACTACGTCTTGATTGTTGAAAAAATAATAATTCTGCATTACAAATTTACGTTTGAAGTAAAACTTACGGGACTGGAAAAACGGTTTCTAATGAAACAAAGTCAACAAACTCCTGGTCTATATTAAGTAAACGCAATTGAACGATTTTAAATCGGTGTTTCACCTGCCGAAATGTCCATTCTTATTTGCTTATGGAAAAAATGGGGACGGCATTTCAGTCGCGCGGAGCGCGACTGTCCCCCTAAATGGACCATTCTACGTTGCGTGAGTTTTCGAAATCGACGAAAAACGACCTCTCGGGCGTTTTTGGTTCAAAATTTTCCGAAACGCGAGCGATTTTGGTGAAAGGACCTCAACATTTCAGTAGCTGTTTATTCCGCGTCGTCATGGCTGCGAGCTAGAAACGTCAAAAACGCAACCATAACCTATTCACATTGGTATGTACAAAAAGTTAAGCGATTTCATTATCTGCGGGGGCCTAAAGCACAAACTCCGTAGTCCGTACCCACAAATAATGTTTGAGAAACCTATAACAATGTTGTACGTATAATAATAATTATTAATTCGTGATTATTTGCCTTTGCGTTAATATTTGTTCGAAGAATGTGTATCGATCCAATGAATGTTATTTGTGAAAAGTTCGCGTCTCAAACCCAACGTGAAAGCACCGCTCAGAACCTATTTTAACCGAATACGAATACAACTCTTGAGAGGTTACATATTAGATGGCACCACAAGATATTTCTGCTACTAGCGCCCCTAGCGGGCGTGAAATATCGTTATATAACCTATAATTATACATAAGTTTGGATGAACACATGGAGGAAGGGATGAACATTATACAACATTTAGCTGCAAGACCAAGAAGTAGTAGAAGATCAATAGGGTGTGGAATTGATAGAGGCGCCTGAAAAAAGCCTCCAATGGCTCGGAATATGGTCCCCAGCAAAATTTTGTTGCAAAGGCTGATCACCCACTTCAAACTACTTTGAACTGCCCGTGGTTCTTTCTAATGGTTTCTCCAGATTAAACTAAAATACAGTAAGAGAATTACATGGAATTCATCAATTTGTTGGCAACATTGAGGTTAGTTTTGAGTTTAGAATGCGTAGCTTTTGTTAATTTAATATTTTTGCAGGTAACGTGGTATGATGAAAAGAGTACACACGCAGTGGAAATGGTTCAAGGTCTTTCCGAATAACAGCAACTTGCTTTGCGTAGACAAGCTACCATAACAAAGTGGCAAACAATTATTTATTTAAGAAAAAACTTGACCCAAAAGATATTAGGCGTACTAAGGGAGTACCGGAGAGACCAAGGGGCCGCAGTCGATAATAATCATTGTTGACAGTAAAGGGATATATTTTGCCTACCTGTACTTTAGATTTGGCTATGACGCAAGGTTACTAAAAATAGATAGGTCTGCCTGGTAACTTATAGCATACGTCACTCAGTTTACCACATGAAGTTAACTGGTAAGGAATTTAATGTTTACGTGAGCGTATAAAAAAATACTAATAATTTTAGTTCATTGTTTTCTGAATGATTTATTGGAGATGGGTGATAAAGCCCTCTAAGCTGCAAGCCTTCTAATACCTATGAATTCAAATAAAGTTGAATGGGCATATCAAGTGGTATGCAAATTTTGATATCTTTCGGTATGACGTTAAATTTTTGTAAATATGTAATAATTTAGTTCATGTGGTCACGGCAACCAAATGCATTTTTGTCAGTGAGGTGCAGGCGATAAATCTTAAACAATTAAATGGGTTAAATCATCTCAAGATTAGATAATATTAATTTTAGGTATTAGTTTTGGGTATTATATACCTATTGTATTATTACTAGATCTATCATTAAGATTTCTATCAATTTCATTTGTTAACTAAATTGAAAATTATGCATTGAATCCAACTTTGTTCTAAAATTCAAATATGAATATTGTGTTGTAAATAATACTATTTAGTTATAAAATAATTAATTAGGGTTCTTCAATGATTACTTTAAATGTTGATACTTATTCTTGAGTTTTTGGTTTATAGTAGACATAAGGTTACTAAAAATAGATAGGTCTGCCTGGTAACTTATAGCATACGTCACTCAGTTTACCACATGAAGTTAACTGGTAAGGAATTTAATGTTTACGTGAGCGTATAAAAAAATACTAATAATTTTAGTTCATTGTTTTCTGAATGATTTATTGGAGATGGGTGATAAAGCCCTCTAAGCTGCAAGCCTTCTAATACCTATGAATTCAAATAAAGTTGAATGGGCATATCAAGTGGTATGCAAATTTTGATATCTTTCGGTATGACGTTAAATTTTTGTAAATATGTAATAATTTAGTTCATGTGGTCACGGCAACCAAATGCATTTTTGTCAGTGAGGTGCAAGCGATAAATCTTAAACAATTAAATGGGTTAAATCATCTCAAGATTAGATAATATTAATTTTAGGTATTAGTTTTGGGTATTATATACCTATTGTATTATTACTAGATCTATCATTAAGATTTCTATCAATTTCATTTGTTAACTAAATTGAAAATTATGCATTGAATCCAACTTTGTTCTAAAATTCAAATATGAATATTGTGTTGTAAATAATACTATTTAGTTATAAAATAATTAATTAGGGTTCTTCAATGATTACTTTAAATGTTGATACTTATTCTTGAGTTTTTGGTTTATAGTAGACATAAATAAATTTTAAATTAAATATTTTCACATTATTTTATTATGTGCTCTTGCTTGACGAGGGTACCCTAACATACTTTCCGTTTCTTTTACGAAGGAGGAAAGGTAGACACTGGTATACAAATTTAACATTTTATGTTTTATTTTTATTTAAAAATTGAGCATCTGGCTGTATAGTTTTTGTCCAATATCAAAACAAAAACCAGAACTATAAAGTATCAAAAATTTTATGCTATTGCAACGTTTAGGTCTTCCGCACTTCATAAAATTGAGTAATTTGAACAAATTTAGCTTATTTTTGTAGTTTATTTAAGTCAAGGTTCACGGTATTGGGAAAAATAAATCTAACATTTTTTCTTCAAATGACAAGCATCTTTCATATGAACTGAAAGAAAAAAAATAACAAATCTTTTAATAATTTTTTCAATAATGTTATCTATATACGGTATACTGTAGTTGCTTGGCCAACCACATGCGTTTATATAAAAAAGCAGTGCACTGTTGCCAGATTGGGGGATTTTCTCTCACATTTGGGCGATTTCCCTCCAAAAATAGTATCTTTACCTTAGGGATAAAGGAAAGTTTTGAGGGTAAACTAAAGATTGTAGTTGTTAGGCTGACACATGGGACAAATGTTTATCACAATTTATTTTGACGACAAACTCGCCAAATAGTGAGAAATTGGTACCTCATGGCAGGTTATGTACCCAATTTTCAACATTTATTAAGCCTAATTTTATTGGCGGTGGCAACTGTATTTTTTTGAGACATCCTTCTACATATGCTGTCAATTGATTCCTGCGATCTACCCAATTAACTGATCTACCTAAATAGGCGGTCTACAGGTCCACTAGTTGTTAAGGTAAGCGTTCATCGGCCGCGCGCTGGTTGAAGAAAATGATCCCAAAAATGATCCAACAGTATTAGAAATACATTAACTGCTGTGTATGTATTTTGTGTATACAAGTTTTTAATTCTTATATTGTGCTTCTCAGCAGTTTACTATACAAAAACAAGCAGTTTTGTAATAAATATTAGTACTAGTAGTAGCTTCCATTGCATCTCCGGATCCCTTTTTAGCAATTTGGTTAAACCTGTGGGACTTGTAATGTAGCCAACGTAATGGGAAGCTTCAGTACGTCAAAGTAAAAAACTGATAAAAAGATAAAAAACATTGTGTAAAATTTTTGAGATCGAAAATCTCTAAAACGGAAGATATATTATGTCATATTTATTAGTTTTTATCTCATAATCGCCCGTAGAACACAATTTTTGCTTTATTAAACTACAGCATGGAATAAATTTAAGTTTATAATTCACAAGTTCTAATGCAGATTTGGCAAAAAGTATTGCATACCGTTATATTATCATGAACCTATAAATGTTAAAAATCTTTCTACTGGCATTTAAAAATGAGGGGCAAACCGGGACGAGCTGAACTGTTCGAAAGCTTGCCGCGAGCAGACCATTGTAGGCTCGCGACCAGATTACGAGAGCATGGCGGCCATTAGGTGCATTTTGACTTTCATTGAGTGCAGAGAAGCCATCGACGAGGAAACTATGTTGAGTTGTGTAGCAGTGCTGATAATAGTGATAACAATAGCTACTGCACTTGGCAACAAGTAACTTGGCAATAAGTAAAAAAGTGGCAGAGGTCGACAATTCGTCAAGTCGGATGTAGGTACCTATTTCAGCAGGGTTGATTGAAAATCGGTAGAGTGACACAAAACTATCGGACCTAACACAATCAAAACTCTGATCAAATCCTTTGTTCAAAATGTGATGAATTATTACTTACTGGTCGCCCAATATATCTACCATAATTGGTAAAAAAATTCCACTGCTTCTTGGTATAGCTGTAGGTACATTTACTCATGGCAGCCCGTATATTTCCCATTTATCCGATTACTGTATCCGTAACACAAATCTACTGCAGTTGGTAAAATGTAGGTACAAAAGCTGAGCGAGAGCGCCGAGAGCAACTCGCTAGTGTGTTCAATGTTTTTTCATTCACGTATGAAATGTGAGATAAAAACATCAATACCGTATCAGCATTAGTTTATTACCAACTTTCTGTTTGTTTCTGCAGAAATTCGAACTATAGAACAATGATTCAAAAGATACTAAAAGAAAAAGTTAGGCCACTGATTCAAAGGCTTTGCTGTAATCGATAAGCGCGATACATATAACCAATGGATATGCAATTTAGAGACTAATGCACTTTAGAAACCGATACCAAACGATAGGAGTTTTTAAGAACTATACACCATAAATTTTCGCCGAAAAATCACGAATCAGTTTTGTCCGAAAACTGATTAATCACGGGCGCAAATAAGATCACGTATCGCAATAAATAATTGCATATAACTTGTGACGACATAGTAGAGCTGTTAGCAAATTCGCAAAGCCCATAAAATTAGACCACTAAATATTAATCCTAAAATATTCCACCATACACGTTTCTAAAACTGAGAAATCGATTGAATGAATCGCATAAATTGCACTATCATGGTTCATAACTTTTACCAATATGCTTGAATAACCTCCGTTCACATATCACCTTAAGAGTAAACTATCATCTCCATACATTTAAATTAAAAATTAAGTTAAATTAATTGTATGGTTCAGTTAAATTAATTGTATGGTATAATGCAAGGGCGTAGCCAGAAGTTTTTACAGGGGGGGGCAGGGAGTCAGAAAAATACCAAAATTTAAGTAAATAAATATTTCTTATCGCATATCTTTTTGTTTATAATAATATATGTATGAGGTATGTACATAATATGAAATATGCTAATAAAACATTACGTAATGTTAAGTTTACGTTTGTTTTCGGAAAACTTCTGCAGGACAGATTCTTTGAATTGATCTTGGTCTTCATTTGCAATGTTGCGATGAACGCTGAGCATGCTACCGAAACAAATATTCTTGGAGGACATGTATCAAATGTATCAAAATGTACATATAAGTGTACAAGAACAGTAATATATCATAATTTCCAAGATATTTGCGAACAGCGAATTAATGCAAGAATCCATAGCGCCATCTATTGCTTAAAAGACAAACTATAGGTAAACGGGTTGACATTTGCCAAACGAGACCAAACTCGAAACTCAACAAAATTAGACTAATCTAAAGTAATATTTAGCTATATGCCCTTAAACTGCAATAATTACGTGATTACAGTGTTACGGATACAGTGATAACACTGTAGTCACGTAATCCTATAACTGAAATACTCTTTAGGACCAGTAATCCTAATCACCCAATCATACAACGATATAACACTGGTTTCCAAATAATAATTAATACTCAGTAAAATACTTTCCTATATCCATTGACACAGACTCCAGTAATATGCAAAGTTGATATGTGATTTTGGTTGCCAAACCGACAAGTAAATTGAAGATATAATTTTAGATTGCTTTATTACAAATAACATTATATTATTACATAAGGTTATTTGTAATAAAGCAATCTGAAATTTTTACTTCAACTTACTTGTCGGTTGCATAAACAATTCCTCTATTAATTCCCAATAAATCAACTTAACAATAAATACCTCACCCTGTATTGAGATTTGGAGGTACTGGTATTTGAGTTGCATACTCGACGGTAATTTATTAAATTACATTTTCTCATAAAATAAGCACAACTGGCTTTTACAGTACATGTTATGTGTCTTTGTAAATTTATTATGTACCTAATACAATTTTGTGCATTTTTATTTTGAGCGCCAGGGGGGGGCAGGTGCCCCCCCCCCCTGCCCACCTGGCTACGCCCTTGGTATAATGTCAAATTGGAATGCTATTTCACGTCACACGTCCACAGCCTATGAGAACGGCCCGCATTACGCAATAATTAAGACTGTCAATGCCCTGCCGAACGATTTCTTGTCGGCACAAAGCATGGGATTGTTTAGAGGGAGGTAAAGAGATATCTGCTTTCCCATTCTTTTTACACTTTAGAGGAGTACATGACGGCCCACCATTAAGTGTTTGTTTTTAAGTGTTATTTCTTCTTTTCTTTCTGTATGCACTTGACAATTGTCTATATCTTGTATGGATCAAATAATAATGAACGTGCACTTACCTTATACTAACTTCGCAGACTTCGCTAACACCTCGCAATCACTTGGATATAGTCGGGGGATAATATATACGCTTCGAAGCCCTTGTCACAAGTCCCTTTATTATTTCTATGTCTACACTTAACTCTTACGCTACCTATATTCGATTAATCCTATCTCCCTGCTGTCTGTCGTTCACCGCCCGATCCTCCCATCCGGCGACGTCTTCGTATTTCATTTATTCAATGTTCACCGGATGTATAGTGACCTATCAGCAAAATATATGAATCGGCCAGCAAACGACACAGCAAATATTGCAAACGAGAACTTTTCGTTGCATTACCCTCCCTCTGGGAAAAACATGCTCCGGCATATTATCATCATGTTATCAATATTATTCCAACAATTACTACAATTAATATTAAAATCCGGCTCCGCCACCAAAGTTTTCGTTATTGTCCTACCCTACTTAACTACGCTATCTTTATTTTAGTACTTCCGGGTCACACAGTAACAAAAAATAACAAAAATTAACAAAGATTCTGAACGAATGAAGAAAAACAAGACAAACAAAGGTGGTGACTGCTGGGGTTGTCTTCTTAGGTTTTCAAGACGTAATAGTTCAGCAGTAACTGCAAGTACTGGTGTTAAAAGGTGTGGGACATCCTTTCAGCCCTACTCAGTCCAGGCTATTGTACTTCAATTTTCCTCCTTGACGAACGTCGCTGTAGGGAAACCACAGGTAGCCCATATAGTGCCTATTTCGCGATGTCCATCCTGCAGCTTCAGGTCCGATAGTTTACGAGCCCTTCCGCTTGATGTTTGGTAATGTTTAGTAATGCCACGAAAAGTTCTCGTTTACGCTTTAATGGAGCGTTTGCTGGTCAGTCCACATATTGTTTTGCATGTATGCATTTTTAGACATGCAGCAAATGATAAAACGATCGGATGGGAGAGACCCGCGAGCGCTCTGCTAAATGTAGAATAGGGGAATCGTAATGTAGCAGCTCAAGGGGACAGGTGGTCCCAAATAAAGATGTAGCTTAAAAAAGCCTCATGGTGTTACTGCACTTGTCCCCGACTGTGTTCCAGTGGCTGTGAAGCGTTAGAAAAATAGATAAAAGGTAAGTTTAATATTATATGTCATTATTAGAACATTTTTAGTGGTTTCGGTACCTCCGCAATATAGTTATTTAGCTAGTCAAGCGAGTAGTCCCAAATATAATTAAGTAGTTTGTATTTAACGTGACAATATGTAGCGTAATTGATAAAATGAAGTATTTTTTCCATTTTATCGTATGTTTCCTTCATACCAGTTGCGTAGGCCAATGGAACTGATGGCCACTCATTTTTGTTATGTAGCAATACAGGTTTCAAGCCTACAATAAAATACATTTAATTCATACACAAATCCAAATAAAGGAATAAATAAAAATGCTTACTTTTGCATGATCCATCAATGAAAAGTCTCCATTCGTTTGGTACGTAGTCGTGACCAAATAAGACAAACAATTCCTTCACATCAGGACAATAAACAAGGTTGTTATTGTCAATGTCGGTTTTAAAAAGTTGTCTAAATAATACTCGATCATCATTTCGGCTGAACGTAATCTTAAAGTCATTGGCTACCATATTCCACTGCTTGCATCGAGATGCGAGCTTTTCAGTTTGTCTTGGTGACAGTCCTAGATCACGTACAAGATCTTGGTCCTCATTTGACACTTCATGTCGTTCCATTGAATGCGATCCAGATGGAAGAAACTCTGCAGCTTTATTCTCAGAAGTGTAGCAGTCATCAGCTGCATCCTCAGATTTATAAGATTCTTCGGCTACAGCAACAGGTTGCTCAACCCAAGCATCAAGAGCTAATGGTTCCGTTACTGTCAAAACATTAGCATACTTAACGTATTTAAGCGTTTTAAAATGATGGCCATTAACGTCCGATTCACAAAAATAGCAATCCTCCACAATCTTTCAATTTTCGCGAACAAACTACACACACATATTTTGGTTCATACCAGCGACTTGCGGTGTAAACACGGTCAAAAAATTTGTTGTTTGCCTCGACCACTGATTTATTTTTTACTAATTGTAGCCGATGCTGTTTGTCCACAAACAATCCGCAGACGTAACAAAACTTATTGCGATTGTCACACATTTCTTACTGCTTGTGGATCAGTTTGATTATTTTATATGAAATATTGATACTAAAGACCATTGATACACAATTGTATACTTGGGTACAACTCGAATAGTACTTAATAACATATAAGATAGACTAAAATACAATAAAACAAGGTAATAAACAAACAAAACAATGTCTAGTTAATGTGAATCAAGAGTACAGATTGATTACGGTCCGGTCGTAGGTATATTCCTTCTGCCTAGTGTGAATGTCAAGACTGCTTATTTGATGAACATACCGCCCAGCATCTAGCCGAGCGTACATGCAAAAAGTTTAGCGTGAGTTTACAGCCTAGAGACCTATACGCTCTATCTTATTTGGAGGAATTATCACCGTGGTGAGAAATATAACATAAAATATTATAAAACACAAAGATTTTCTGGAAATATCCTCGGTACGTTCGTTGAACGGACGCTAACCGCACAATGTTACAGCTGATGTAACGTGTGTTGTTCTTGATTTGTTGGTAAAAACTAGCAGAAATAATTGGTGACATTCCCGGAGTATATCGTGATCGAAAGGAGTCGAAAGGAAGCAGCAGATTTTCAAATAGAACTAATATGACAAGCATTGAATCGTTTGGAACTAGAGTCGCCTCTGCCTGATAACGTATCCACAGTCCATACATGTAAAGAAGTAATGTCGGTTGTAGATTATTACAACGTTGAAGTGGATAACGTTTAAATTATCATCTTTTGAACTTTGTTGTTGTGTTTTCTGGTATTTCACAAGTTGTAGTGTGTAAAACGTGCAAATCAAATGCGAAATTGGCCGAAAGTGGCAACCGTGACTTAGGATTTCAAATCGTGGTTTCTTGTGAGAATTTTGAACAAACTTTTATTACGACTTGCCGATTTGTTCAAAAAGGATATGAAATGAATAGCGGAATTATCCTTGCCATGCGCATAAGAATAGGTGTAGATGGAATAGAAAAGTTTTGCGCATTCAGGGACCATCATCGTCAGATTTTTCACTCATTTTACGATAAAGTTGTTCGCACCATTTTTGTCGAAACTGAAGCAGTTTGTCTACAAAGAGTGCAAAAAGCGGCAGAAGAAGAGAGGGCTAAAAATCAATTGAAAATAGTAAAAAAAATAATGGTGTAACTGTCTCGAACGATGGAACATAGGGAAAACATAGCTTTTCTTCTCTATATGATTGGTGGCGCTTATCAGCTGGAGAAATGTTGTTGATATTCTCATAAAATCTAAATACTGCAAAGCTTGCAAATTTTGGAATAAGAAAAGGAAATAAGAAAATGATTGCATAGATCACGTGAAAAAACTAATGGTACTCGTCCCCGCCATTTAACAAAA
Source organism: Aphodius sticticus (assembly GCA_963966075.1). Taxonomy (NCBI): domain Eukaryota; kingdom Metazoa; phylum Arthropoda; class Insecta; order Coleoptera; family Scarabaeidae; genus Aphodius; species Aphodius sticticus. Next base: position 72,349,555 of record OZ014506.1, on the reverse strand, counting down.
ACCAGTTATGGCCTCGAAGAAAAAGGGAAGTTAACCCAGAAGCCTATAAATGAGGTTTCAATTTATGATGGACTAGCCATTCGTCATAATCATGATTCAATTGATAAAAGGAAGAAAATAAATCTGGGCGACACTGTATCATACATTCTGACCGATGAAATAATACCTGGTGATTTGATTTTCATTTTCACTTTCAAGTGGCAAAATAATTGTGGATATTGCAGCAAGTATAGCCATATGTGTTGTCAATGATGCATTATCCAGCCTTATGAAGATTATGGGGGTATTATGTATGAGCATCGAGCCAAACTGCAATAATTTCTGCGCGAAGGCTCACGCACGGCGCATGATGTTTTCAGAGCCATCGCTGACTGATGCTGCAAAACAGGCCCGTCTGTCGTCAAAATCAAACAGAAAGAAACAAGAGGAGGAAAATGTTAATTTAAAAAGATAATTATATGGTCCAGGCTTCGCCGACTATAGTAAAATATAACAATTCCATACATCAAAGTTACACAATACTTTAGACGGTGTTTTCCCAAAACCACATTTTTCAAACTGGCCGGAACGATAACTTCAACTGATCTTCGTCAATTCACATAAAATTTTATGTACAGCTTTAGACCTATGTTATCTAGAGAAGTACGTACGGATTTTACGATAAGTTCGAAACTTTTCTTGTTATAAACAATTTTTAACCTAATTTTGTACCTAAAAGTGATATTTTGTGTTCAAACGTGTACCATTTTGTTTTAAAGCGGAATTTTCTAATTTCCGTACTTTCCGTACTTTTACGTACTTCCCGAGATAATCTTATATGTGTGTATGGTAGGGGGTGCGGTTTTTTCCGCGCAGCTCCGAGGCCACAATTGGCCCTTTGAGCTTTCCCCTTCACTGCTATACAAGTCATATCGACAACCAGAGATGTTCAACTGGTTGCCGGGCCCCACGGTTTTTCGTCTCTTCCGAAAGACGGCGGACGAATTTTCGGCTGGTCCTGGATGTGAACCCCGGACCTCCTAGTCAGTAGGCCAACGCTCTACCACTAGAGCCATTCGCCCCGCTAATCTTATATAGAATCAATATTTTGTTGTTTCTATGGCTAAGTGAAAAACTGTGTGCACAATCTTTCCGGCCGTGCAACCCTATCCGCCGGAAGAGGTTTTCTTTGATGTCCTCTAACGCTGCTATTTTTTATTTATTTTTGTTTTTATTTATTGTGAATATTCCTCTAAATATGAACAATAAATGGCTTTAAAGAGATTTTGTAATTCATTTACTATATTGTAAAAATATACCTACAAAATCGGCTATTTTTTCTCGCGCTAGAGTGGCATTACCCCTTAAACTTCGATAACTCAGTCATATTTGAACCGATTCTAATAAATAAACTCGTATTAAACGCAAATTTGAATGGGCTTTCAAGGAAAAAATAGAAATAAAATATTATGGATTGAAACAGGTCATCAAACTGTTATTAAAGTTCAGAAAATCTGAAAATAATGGGAAACTTCTGAATTTAAACGTCCATAACTTTTCGACTTTTTTTAATCTGACCAAACAGTACATCCTTATAATGGTCTGCGTTCCCTCTTTCAATCGCATTTTTGTTTTGGAAATCGAAGTACCCAAAATCGAGATTTTGAAATTTCGTATATGCCATTATCTTCAGTTCTACCAGCTCAGCAACTTACACTTTGTCTAGTGAAAAGTATATTTTCACTGTAACACAGTGTAGTTAAAAAAATCTGATGTGGCCAGGCACATGACTTTATCATACTATATATAAAATTAAAGTTTAGCTGCATGAGATTCTATTTGATCGAGATCGGCTATGTCTGCATTAAAATAAAACTAGTAGAACTAGACAGATATCTCGATTAAAGCTGCGTTCGGATATTGTACTCCGTTGACACCGGGTACACCGTCCAAATGACACTTACGTGTTATTGGGTGTAAAAAGTGTAACGGTGTTCAATACCTAACATATATAATAACTATATTGACAGTAGCATTTTCAAGACATTAGCGTTTGACACTAGCTACTGTCATTAGAATCAAAATAATCTGACATATCCTGGCTACTAGTTTTAAAGCAGTACGCCCGATCTCGATGAAATAGAATTTGCTCATGCGGCTAAACTATAAATTCTACCAAAAAATGTCATCTACATAAATTATGGAAAATTTCCTCTCCTTTAATTTATTATTTAACTATTTTGACGACATTACACAAATAGCGGCTCATTTGCAAAATCTTCGAAAAATGCTATGAGTAAACCACCAGTTCCTTTGGACCCTTTTCAACAGAAAGCTTTTCAGCTCTAAGTTTGGTTATAAAACTTCTAAATATGAAGTTTCGTCCCGATACCGTTAGTAGTTTCTCCGGAATCGTCTCCACAAAAACGGGTACACACACACACACATACACACACACACACACACACACACACACACACACACACACAGACATTTTTTTGTACCTTGGTCAAAAATGTTCAGGGGACCCAAAAAGACATATTTCCGCTAAAATCTCAAAAATTTTTTTTGGCATGATTACAATACTTTACATACTGCGTATGATAAAGTAAAAATAGAGATTTGGGGATACAGTCATGCTTCACATGTGACAACGCCAAAACTATTGGCTTTAGAAAAAACAAGTTGGAGTAAACTTACGGACAATTTTATCCACCAGATTTTTTCTAATTATGTACTTCAAAGTTCCGGAAAGAACATACTTTGAAAAAAAATTAAATTTGGCGCCGTCTCATCAGTATGGCGAAGGGGCTAGGGTCCGGCGAGGTCCGAAACTTGTACATTATTTGGGTCATCAAAATCTACACATTTTCCACTTTACCCACTTTTTAGCTTCTATTTAACTTCTATTTTAGAGCTGTTTTTCCTAGCCTAACTAGAGTAGTAAAGTATATCAACAAATGTGCCTTATTTAAACTCTACGAAGGTACAGAATTATATTCCGGTGAAATGATGTCTCGATTCGGCGGATTTGGATTTCCAGATTTAACATCCTCGCCTTGTTGTGGGTGATTGTTGAAGCGTCGAGTTCACCAGAGACGTCAGTACACAATGGGGAATTGAGAAACATAATACCACCGGAAATAGGGCAAATAATAATGCACAGGGAATTACATCTGGTGACAGCTGGTCCGAAGAGCTACTTTACAAATGTAAAGTCATAGCACAATCTCACCTGTAACATTTTCGGGGAATAATAAGAAAGCTTAGGTACGCAACTGCGTCCATAAATAATTTCAACATTTAGGCGTTATCTTGTCTACTGAAATATACAGGGTAACTTAAAACTAGTGTTAAAAATTTTAACTCCACACCGCAAATAATAAACAGTAACGCTTTTTCTAAATTTAGCTTTTTTCTGCGTTATCTGTCTTTGACTTTTAGGTGGATTTTTTTTCTATCTTCGAAGCAAAAGCACAGCCCATTCTTAAACTCAATATTTTACAACTTTTCACAAATATAGAATCGACGTTTTAGCCTAGCACGGGTGAATAACAAAGCAAATTATCAAACATTTCAAGTCTTTTTATGATAATACTAAACATCTCAATATTTCAATGAAACTCGGAGTGTTTCGGTATTTTTTAGTTCTAAACAACTTTTCTTAGCAACTTCTTTCTGTATCTGCATTCCGAAGCAAATTACCAAAAATTTGCATCTTTGCGCGATCCCAGTAGGCCAGTATATTAATCTAAAATTCATTTTAACACACAAAATAATGTGCTTTGGCGTATACAACGCCTAAAAATTAAATAAATGATATTATTAGGTGTCTAATTAGTCTAATTAATTATACTGTTACAACCTAACCCAACATCTTTGATCGTGAATAACTCGCGATGCAGACACCATGATTAGGACCTTTTGCACATTAAAAGTTTAAAATAGGCCCCTTTGCACTGCAATATAATCAGCAACAAAGAATATATATAATCAGAAACAAACTCGAAAATCTATAGAAGGTTGAACTAGTAGGTCTACTACAAAAAAAAACCTGCATAACTAACAGAAAACAGTTCTCATCTCAGATAAGTATTACTTTACAACACACGAAACATTAAACGTGTTTTTCTAAAATCGGCGTGCAGCATAACTCAAAAAATATTCATCCAATCGACTTGCCCTTTCACAGAGTTATAGAATATGTATCCCCCACTTGTTTTAATATTTCTTTAAATTAAATGATACAGTCAATCACGAATCATGTACAGGGTTTAATAATGGAACAACTAAAAATTTTCATTTTCAACAATTGAAAATGTAAAATATTGGGAACTGAGGAACCCGGATTTGGTGAATTTGATAGATTTATTTACGATGCATCTGAATCCATACCCAAAAAATGCCCATCATACAGGTTTTCTAAGAAGATAACCAAACTGTTAGAAATATGTGCATTTAATTCTTTTTACGGATTTCGAGCGGCTCAACCCGATGCCCTAGAATCTTCGAATAAGTCTCAAAGTAAATATTACACACTATACTTTTACTTGGAATCCTGATTTTTCACTAATGTTCTTAAAGACTGACAGCGATTATTTAAGCGGTCACTGCGACATTCGTTCTTTTTTCCCTAATAATCAGTGGCGGCTCGTGCATTGGATTGCAGGTTTGCGCAACCCCCAACAATATCAAGGAAACAAAAAGAGTTTAATTGTATTTAAATGATAGTGTAATAGTCAATACGCAACGATCTATAACATATAATATAATAAAATATCCAACATTTTCTCGAGAATTCCAAGCGCAAGTGGCTATAAGGCGACTATAAGGTGCGAATTGGGCAGCGGCGATTGGTTCGTTTACTCTGAAATGGTTGCAAGTGGACCACGGCCCCAGTGGTGTCTAGAAGCGAAGCGGCGGCATGCTTACGCGACTGACGACGTGCATTATTTTGCATTCTGGTTGTAGACAGTAGACTCTTGACACCCGTACGGTAGTTTGGTTTCCCGTGAAGCGCTTATTGCACGAAATTAAAAACAAATAATGAATTCAGTGCAGAGTTTATTAGCTCAACCATTTAGCATTCTAAATTGCATCGATAAGAGCGAAATAAAAAGGCTTGGGAGGCCTACCCCTAATTTAGAGATGAAACAATGCGTGTCGACCAAATCTCGGTCATTTACAAGGACATTTAATGCTGATGCATACAGCAAAAATGAGTGGATTTGTGGGTGTGACGTCGAAAATGCTTTTTACGTTTTCCTGGTCTATTGTTTGGTGCCGATGACAAAAACAGGTATTACAGATTTAAATCATTTAACCGACCGAATTAAGAAGTTAGCTTAAAATATCGATTTGTTAATATTTCAAACGGCTGTAACTTTTTAATGAATTGAAAAAACTGAAAGTCCATATGAGTCCTTTTACTCAGTATAAACATTTACTATATGAAAAAAAGTTCTGCGGGAGAAAAGTGGGACACCGTAGATAGTACTAAACAATAACAGGGATTTAAAAGCCATGGAGCGTAGCAGCCAAAGATAATTAAAATTAAACTATTTAAGAAGTCATTTTTAGTGCACAAATAAAGATATTTTTCTATTAAACATATATGTCATATAAAACTGGTAGGTACCTGAAAGTTGCAACACCCATTTTTCTAGATCACGAGCCGCCACTGCTAATAATACTTACTTATCATGGTCATCATCTCGTCCCGGGTTTTAATACGTGCAATCCGGGAGTTGGGATTATAAAAAGGTGCTAATTTCCCTAATTTCAATATACCCTTCAATGAATTTCTAATAAATCACAATGAATGTAATTTAAGAACGTTCAATAAATCATTTATTGAATTGATACGATAGAAGAAAAAAATCCCAAATAATATTTATACCATATATTACTAAGTATTAATAGACACAGTTCATAAAGTACATTTATAAACAAACGTGTGACACTTTGTTAATATAGAATATAGATACATATTATAAAACATCTAAAACTAACATCGAGTATAAAAGTCTCCATTAAGGCACATGTAAATGGTAGAAAATAGAATAAAATTTTCAATATTTATAACATTTAACTAAACTCGTCTTCCACAGGATTAGCAAACAGAATCAATGATTCGTGTTAGTATGGCACTTAAACATAATAGAGAGCACACAACTCAAAAGGAACATACAAAAAGCAAAAGGAAGTGCATTTTACAAAATACAGTACAAGCTCGTAATCTTTCATCAGTACATTTTCGTTTGCGCTATAAATTCATAATTTGAACACAACCTTCGCAATAGCTTTTGATTTTTAAAGGTCATCCCTTGGCAGCACCTCCTTGATTATAAACGAGTCTTCCGTGTCGCTAATGTAACCATTTTCACCTGTATAATGGGTCGGGTACACCAGCAACGGAGCCACCGAGAATGCTACTAGATCCCTCTTGGGAAAATGTTCCTTCCATTCTCCGTACGGGTGCTTGTCAAATAAAATCGGAAGGTATTCATCCACAGGGAGCATTCTGTTAAGGGGGTCAGCTTCGAGAAGTTTCCTGGCGCCGCGTAAACTAAGCACGTAGCCCAACGTCCAGTAAGAATAACCTACTTCAACCAGGTATTTGGAGCCGGGCAGCCAAGGTTCCTCTGATTCTTGAAGACGTTTCCTCCCGAAGTAACTGAGAACAAACAAAAAACATGAAATATGAAACACTTTATACTGGTGTCCATGAATGGTACCGACAACTATCTAAAGCAGGGTTTCTCAACCGTTGAGCCGCATCGCAGGAAAATATAGCCGGTACGCAACACAAGAATTACCGTGCTCCATTTTCATAGATTGCATTTGTGATAGCTGTCGTTATGTTATTCACAAATTATCACTACGTAATTTATACGAGTTTTATATCATGCCAAAAATTATCAATTCATATAGAAGAGGTGTCAAGAGTATTAATTAACTATAAAAATATAAGACATAGTTTTAAAACATACAAAAAATAATAAATTATTGTTTTTTTTTTTCTGTACCCAATTTTATATGAATATCCTATATACTATACAGAGCCTTTTCAATGACTATAGACAAATATAATTGAAAGTATGGCTACACCAACAAAAGATAAAATATAGGGAAAGTAGGTTATGTGATGTGTCATATGATAGCTCGCTTAAAAGCAATTCAGTATTATTGATCATTATCCGAAGAGACTTGAAAAAAACAGCAAGTTGGTGATATTAATTATTAATATCCATTAAGATACATATGAATAAACCAATAATAATTGAATAAAAAATCTGATGTGGCCCGGCACATGACTTTATCATACTATATATAAAATTAATGGTTTAGCTGCATGAGATTCTATTTGATCGAGATCGACCATGACAGCATTAAAATAAAATTAGTAGGATTAGACAGATATGTCGATTAAAGCTGCGTTCGGATGTTGTACTCCGTTGACACCGGGTACACCGTCCAAATGACACTTACGTGTTATTGGGTGTAAAAACTGTAACGGTGTACAATATCCGAACGCAGCTTATATTATTGACAGTAGGTATTGTCAAAACATTAGCGTTTAACACTACCTACTGTCATTAGAATCAAAAAATCTGACAAATCGTGGCTACTAGTTTTAATGCAGTATGACCGATCTCGATGAAATAGAATTTGCTCATGCAGCTAAACTATTGATTGTACCAAAAAATGTCATAGACATAAATTATTCAGAATTTCCTCTACTTCAATTTATTATTTAACTATTTCGAGCAAATTCCAGAAATGGCGGCTTATTTGCAAAATCTTTCAAAAATGCTAAGAATAAACCTCCAGTTCCTTTGGACCATTGTCAACAGAAAGCTTTTCAGCTCTAAGTTTGGTCATGAAACTTCTAAATATGAAGTTTAGTCTCGATACCTTTAGTAGTTTCTCCGGAATCGTCGTCACAAAAAACGGGTACACACACACACACACACACACACACACACACACACAGACATTTTTTTGTACCTTGGTCAAAAATGTTCAGGGGACACAAAAAGACATATTTCCGCTAAAAACTCAAAAATTTTTTTTGGCACGATTACAATACTTTACATACTGCGTATGATAAAGTAAAAATAATCATTTGAAAATTATCCTTAGTTTTTCGTTAGCAAAAGCAAGAAATCATTATCGATATTTTTCAAATATTTTGGCCATGTACACAATTTGATACAATAGGCCATTGAATAGAGAGAATATAGAATATAGAGAAAACATATATGTATGTATACAACGACAATAAAAAAATACAATGAGCGGTTAAAAATAGTAAATATTGCTTCAAAGTCACCATTTTTTTGTCGGTCGCACACTTTAACCGTGCATTGTCATAGGACCAAATAGTTATCAATTTATTAGCACTATTAGGCATTAGCAGGTATCTCAACATGTTTACAAGAATGTCAACATTAATTTGAACTATACCTTTTCAACTTCAAATTGACATTGAATATATTCAAAGCAAGAACTGACAATTAAATCTGCAACAACCATGCAATTGTCATTTTCCTTTTTCTCAATCTAAGAATTGTTTAGTGCCAAATTGAATTTGCTTAGGACCAAATTGATTGTGTTTATTCCCAATTTGAAATTGCTTATTCCCAATTTGAAATTGTTTATTTCCTTTTGAAATTGTCTATTCCCAATTTAAAATTGTTCATTCTGTGTTTGAAATCCTTATTCCCAATTTGAAATTGTTTACTTCATTTTTAAATTGCGTATTCCCAACTTAAAATAGTTTATTCACAGTTTTAACGCGTTTATACCCAATTTGAAATTGTTCAATCCCAATTTGAAGTTGAAAGGGTATAGATTTAGTTTAAACTTAATTTCAGTGTACACATCCCGGAATTATAGCCGGTTTGACGTTTTTCCTGTCATGCGTTTCACTGCACAGATAAACTGAGTGAAGTATAGTACAGTAGAAGCCCACTTAACTGATCTAATCGGGACCGCACGGCCGGTTAATCGTTTAGGTTGGTTAAACGAAAAAGTGCATTTCCCCCTAGTACAAACGGAAAACATCGATAAACAAACGCCGAAGTCGGCTGACGAGATTCCTCTATATGAATTCACATAATATCCGACAGCCTATCTTCAGCATCAACTACATTAGGAAACAGTATTACTTTGATGTAAGTCAGCGAGAGCGATTCTATATCCACAAAATGCGGCGTCCAATTTTGCCAGCATATATACGGAAAGATTACAATAAAATTTTCAATATCTGTGTACATTGGAGAACCGATTTTGGGAAGGTCAACCAAATTTGGGATGGTCCATGTATCTCTACTACAATGGCACCTAAATAAAACGGTACACTTCAAAGAACAAATGTTATTGTACTTTCGGTTGTTCTGCCAATTTTGCAATAAACATTCGAGTACCCCTTTCGTTCCGGACCATAAGAAATAAAGAGAAGGCCACTTGATACGCAACATTTTCAGTTATTGTCGCACGCACAATTTGCTCTCATACTCACAATTTAGTGCGTGAAACAATATAATACTTCTGGAGAAAATAAAAGCCTCCTTTTCTTCGCAGTTAAAAATATTTATTTATGTACTACATTTATGGACGATTGACGAGGCATACTCGTGGCTGGATTGGTGGATATCCATAGTGCGAAGTGATATAGATGTGGAAAGAATAAAATCCTCCTTTTCTTCGCAGTTAAAAATATTTATTTATGTACTAAATTTATGGACGATTGACGAGGCATAGTCGTGGCTGAATTGGTGGCTGTCCATAGTGCGAAGTGATATAGATATGGCAAGAAAAAACGCCTCCTTTTCGTCGGAGTTAAAATTGTTTATTTATGTACTAAATTTCTGGACGATTGACAAGGCATAGTCGTGGCTGAATTGGCGGATCCATAGTGCGAAGTGATATAGATATGGAAAGAATAAAAGCCTGCTTTTCTTCGCAGTTATTTATGTACTAAATTTAGTACATAAATAAATATTAAATTTAGTACATAAAGAAATATTTTTAACTGCGAAGAACAGGAAGCTTTTATTCTTTCCATATCTACCTATATCACTTCGCACTATGGACATCCACCAATTCAGCCACGACTATGCCTCGTCAATCGTCCATAAATTTAGTAGATAAATAAATATTTTTAACCGCAAAGAAAATGGAGGCTTTTATTGTTTCCATATCTATATCACTTCGAACTGAGGACATTCACCAATTCAGCTACGACTAAACCTTGTCAATCGTCCATAAATTTAGTAGATAAATAAATATTTTTAACTGCGAAGAAAATGGAGGCTTTTATTCTGTTCATATCTACATCACTTCGCACTATGGACATCCACCAATTCAGCCACGACTATGCCTCGTCAATCGTCCATAAATTTGGTAGATAAATAAATATTTTTAACTGCGAAGAAAATGGAGGCTTTTATTCTTTCCATATCTATGCACTTCGCACTATGGATATCCACCAATTCAGCCACGACTATGCCTCGTTAATCGTCTATAGATTTAGTACATAAATAAATATTTTTAACTGCGAAGAAAGGGAGACTTTTATTCTTTCCATATCTATATCACTTCGCATTATGGACAATGGACATCCACCAATTCAGCCACGACTATGCCTCGTCAATCGTTCATAAATTTAGTACATAAATAAATATTTTTAACTGCGAAGCAAATGAGGCTTTTATTCTTTCCATATCTATATCACTTCGCACTATGGACACCCCAAAATAATACTTATTTGTTCGGAAAATGAGGGGATAATATGAATGATAAATGTTATTCAATGTGTACTTACACTAGATCCCAATCACCCAACTGCCGAAGTTCCTCCATCAGATTCTGAACTTTCAGGCGGAAGAACGGCTCAAATCTTATGTCATCTTCCAAAACCAATACCGATTCCAATCCTTTATCTACAATCTGTAAAGATCAAAATGCAAGATTGGTATTTAAAATGTCTCATAAACTTCATTAGTAAACTTCATTAAAATTAAATTCCCTAGACGTGCTAAACTGTTTTTAATCTAATAATGGGGTTCGTATTTTGACATTGTTGAGCATGCTGAATAATATACGAAATTTGTGACCTCGGCTGGCAGCAGCTCGCTCAGCCATCTTGTAAAGATGGCTGCTGTAAGCCCTATATAGCGAGATCAGATGGCATAAACTTCAAACATTTTACAGCACTTGTTTTATAGCGGCGTGCGCCCATTGTAGCACAGGCACCGGACGGAGCGCTCTGCTTCATACTTTATTTATAAATTGCACTGGCCAAATAAAAAGTTGTCAGACAAATGTTAACTGATTCGGATATCATTTTTTTCTTAGAATCCGAATCTGAAGACAGAAATAGTGAATTGGCTATAGATTTTTTAGATTTTAGAAAGGTAAAAATGTAAAACAATTTTTATAGACTTTTTATAACATAATATAAGTTATTTTTTATGTTAACTACTACTTAAGTAGTTATGTATATGCCTACATAAAAATTGAAGAATAAATTACGCCTAACTACTTGTTGGGTCAGTGTAATTTCTTTTTCAAGTATATTTTTATAATAAATGCTTAACAAATAACCTTCTTCAGCGTTATTCCGTGTGTCAAGATTTGTAAATGCTGACGCTTCGCGAACCATATTGCTCACTTCTTTAGAGCAAACTGAATACTGAAGACCTACCAAAGAAATCTCCCTTCTATACCTAAATTTACATCTCACTGCACACATCTGGAGCTGCCGCTCCCATGTGTTTTTCCACCTGACCGCGTTAGGATCGATTTCCAGACCCTAGTACTGTCAGTGCCATCCTCACGATTGATGTTGTCATAACGTTTATCAGGATGTTTGCTCCAGATGTGTGCTGTTAGCCCTGAAGAAGAGAGCTACATGGTTCACGAAACGTCAGCATGTACAAATCTTGGCACACGGCATAACCCGGAAGCAGTTTATTTTCTAAGTGATTTTGGTCGTGAAAGTGTACATACTTACTAAATACTTAACAACTTATTTATAAACATTGGCTTTTCTATGATGTGGTCAGGATGTGAAATGCTTTTTTTTTTTCGAAGCAAGAAACGTTCTTGAGAATATCCTAATTTGGAGTCAGCTAAGCAACCTTTGCTCCACAGAGAAGACCAACAAACCACCAGTACCAACTGTCATGTCGCAATATGAGTATCCATACTATCCATGGTCAGATAATGAAGTATTTCCTAAGCACAGAACATGATTTATTCTGGCAGTGAAAGCGAAGATGAGATTTTGTAAACAGTAATAAATTTGTGAAAAATAGTTCTTTCCTTCTTTTCTGTATGTTATCTCAAAAATTAAAACAAATGTTATAAAATAAAGTAAGTATGTAGGCTTTCACGGCCAGAATCATTTAGAAAATAAACTGCTTCCAGGTTATGCCGCGTGTCAAGATTTGTTAATGCTGACGTTTCGCGAACCATGTTGCTCGCTTCTTTAAAGCTAATTGAATACTGTTATAAAATTAATATCAAATTCGATATCTGCAACACAAAATCCTACATTTCATTTAATACCAACACTAAACGAAGGAAGCAGTGTCCGCCTCTGCCGCTACCGTTAGGAAAAGTGTACCTATGCAAGCGCTTAAATTGACACGCGCTTCTACTGAAAAGTGGAGCCAAAAGTTCAAAGTTTACGCCACGTGATTTCTCACCATATTAACAAAAACACTAAACACCCTAGCACTTGTGTACACCAAACTTATCTGAATATTTGTAAATAAAACAATTTTATATCAAGTTATAAAAGAAAAAATTGGAAAGAAATATTTTGTTCGTTGTAAATACAGCTTTTTGACTTTGGGCGACAACAATGTCTCAATTTTACCTGTTATTTAATCGTCGTAATCATCGTTATTTACTGTTAAAATTCTGCGATGATTAAGAACATAGATAGGTAGTTGTGGTCCGCTGTTTTCAAAAAAATACCATCGATTATTCTTACTTCGATACCCATCCCTAGTAGTAACTAGAGCATAGTAGACCATTATGTGTTCCATTTTATAAAGAGAAGAAATAGAAATCGGATAAAAAAGAATAAATAAATATCCTTTCATGGTAACTGCGGTGGACTAATAAAAAAATAAAAATAAAAAAGAAACTGACCAATTTGAAAAAAAATCGTTTGGGAAGAAAATCATCTGCATTTTATATGTCGATCATTTCACGAATGATGAAAAAAGTCCGCAGCACTATACTACCGCGTTAAGACTAGAAGTCGTAACTGCAAATTTGTTAACATTTTACTTTTTTCGACAAAATAATAAGATGGAATGAGCTTTTGTTCATATGTTATAGCTAAAAGATCTGAGAACAGGGCAAAGAATAAAAAAAAAGTATTTAAACAGTGCTATCTGCAAAGTAACAACACAATATATCTTAAACACAACATTTTACAACTTTTCATAACCATCGATACGACCTCAGTGTTAAAGACGGCGGTAAAAAAAACTGTTATTTTATTCTGCGAATATTTTGCAATCGAATATATATTTATACCCCCCACATTTATTTTGGTGAGGGTATATTGAGTTTAATTCAACACTTGTAACACCCTTAAGGAGGCGTGGCAGATATGCAGTATGTCCACGGAGAAGGTGTTGAATAGGAAAAAAATAAATTTAATGATTACAAATAAATAAAAGCAGGCAAAATTGGTATCGAAAATTGGTATTAGAGACTACCTTTTACTTTTTAACAACTTTTCCTAGTAACTTATTTCCATATCTTCTCAAATTAAATGCACTTTACTCTTGTACCATTTAAAGATTTTCCAATTTTCTGAACACCGCGTATAAAATATGTTAAATGTTTCTATCCCAATCTTACTCTAAGAACTAGCAAAATTTTTTATCAAGAGTATTTTTTTTTCGATAAAATTAAAAATAAAGAAGTTTTTCCCATTCAACACCTTTTCCGTGGACATACTGTAGACTTGATCTGAAATTTGGTATACAAGCTTATCTTAAAAGGTAAGGACAAGTTCGTGAATGGGCAAAATCGGTTCACTTGTTTATTTTTTATTTTTTTTCAAATATTTTACGGTGGGGGTATTTGAACTTCAGCACGGCTGAAGATAATTTTCTTACTAGTTTTTAATTTATTGCGTTATGGGTTATGGTTAGACTAATATTAAAGAATCGATTAAGGGATAATATTATTCTTCAATATAAAAATTGATCTCATTTATTGTCAACAGCATGTGAAAAAACCCGACCGGGCTGGATATCCGTTCCTTCCCTACTAAAAATCAGGGTTGATATAAAAAAACTTTTTTTTTAAACAAAACAAACATGTTTACTATAAAATGATGTTTTTTAAGGAAACAATGTTTTTAAACACTTCACATAAAAACATGTTGTAAACATGAAATAAAACATGTTTTAAATCACACAAAAAATAAACCTGTTAAACAGGGAATAAAACTTGTTTTAAACATGATTTAAAATTAAATAACGCAATTATTTTATTTGCAAGCATTTCAATCGGCATCTTTTCATTCCTTATTTTACGTGCTACCACTAATATTGTATTACTATTTTATGAAAAACTGTTCAAATTTCGGTATTTTAAAACACGTTTAAAACACAACATTTAAACACAAACTGTTTAAAACATGTTTAAAACATGTTTAAAACAGTGTTTTAAAACATGTTTAATACAGTGTTTAAAACAAACTGTTAACATAACATAACAACCCTGCTAAAAATACAATAACGCAATAAAATTTGATCCGATTTTAGCGACCCTATCCTTATCCTTATTCTACTCATCCTGCTAATGTGTACAATTGTACAATAATATAATCGTAAAAACTGAACATACAAATAAAAGCTCATGAAATTTTATGTTAAAGAAGCAAAATAAACAAGATTTTTACACTGGATATGTAAACAGTCCACAATCATTTTACCCATACATATTTCTACCTACTTTACATTTTCAAACAAATTAGTTAACGACAAATTTGTAATGATTACACCGTTTAAATTGCCTTATTCGTGGGACGCAAACGCAGGCGAATTTGGTTGCAACTTTCCTGCATGATATAACAAACTTTGCTAAAAATGCCGGTGGTGTCTAGGGGCAGAACAATTATTCGCAACGGTAAAATTTTCCGGGCAAACATTTATTGCCTTACCATTGTGTTTGGCTTGGCCACGGTTCCTAAATTGCTCTTGCAATTGTCACTGGAATATAATTATGTTTGTTTGTGTTTTCCATTCTTGGCGCACATTCAATTTCAAATTTCATACAAAGCAATTTAACACCCACTGTAACAATGATTTTGTACTCTGCGTACGCCAAGTTTTGATAACGGCATCAATTGTTCTACGTATGAATACTACGAATCAAATCGGTATACCCACATTTGCATGTTAAATATTCTGATAGATATTGGGCCGTATTGTTAATGTAGGTATTACAACTGGTAGTTACATATTTCGTAAAAAAAATCTAAATTTCATATGCATTTATTTCTTTCTTGTTTTTCATTTGTTTTCAATGGTTTTAATTTTGTACTTAAATTTAACTACTTTTTATTGTTGGAATGGGTATTGATTGTGTCCTTTTTTCTGTTTGGTTGTAACTTTTCAAGGATTTGAAATGTTTTTGGACACCGTGTATATTGCACGGTGTCAAAAATAACTCAATATTTCTACCATGTCCGGCAGATAGTTGGACACTACTGGGAAAAATTTTGATTAAGTATTCATAAAATTATATTCTTCATAAAAGCTTCTTAATTATCTATCACCAAAAACACCAATATTAGAATGTTTATTATCTGAATTTTAATTAGAATATTAATTATCTGCTTGCATGTACCGGGTGTTACTAAAACTATGAAAAACACTTAAGAGTAAATACCTTTATTTTAAAAGCTATGCTAAAAATTCTTTTTTTAAAAAGTGTTTAGAAATATTTTAGGGCATTAAATTCGAAATTATAATCTCCTTCATCGTTGCATGACCACCCGGTATATGGAACGTCGAAGGTGACTATAATTTTATGTTTAATGCCTTCTAATATTTCGAAATACTTTTTCAAATAATACATTTGCGTAGCTTTGAACCTGAAGTTCCTTTACCCTTATGTCATTTTCATCTTTTTGGTAACACGAGGTATATGAAACGGAAAACGTGATTATAATTTCGTATTTAAAGACCTCTAATATTTCCAAATACTTTTTTCAAAAAAACATTTTGCATAGCTTTGAACAGGTTTAATACAATCCGAATAGTCCGAGACCCCGCGACAAAATCATACCCTCGTAAAACATCACTACGAATAAATTATATGTAATGTAAAATGATTTGAATAAAAGGAAAATGGTGGTGTGCCTAAGAAATTTTGGTCGAAAGGGTGTTTAATTACGCTAATTATCTGCTGCAATTTGGTGTCGTAGTACCCTCATAAAACATCTCTCTCATTCTATTGTCACTTATAGATAAATACATATTCTCTCATAATAACTTGGTGTGCCTAACCCCATTTGGCCGGAAGTACTTAGCACACCTCCCTGTAGGGGAGGACAGTCAGTGTATCGATACCCTCATCGAACATCACGCCCATTTTTTTATAACAAGAAACTTTGAGCCTCCTTATTAACAGAAACCTTGGTGTCCCTAGCCGGAAATGGCCGGAAGTAGGTTGCAGACGAATTATTTAAAAGATGATGGTATCTGCGTTACCTTATAAAACACATGTTTCAAATTTGACACAATTATAGACGAACACATGTACTTTCATAGTAGTTTTGTTTGAGTTTAGTCTCTCTACGATACAGGGAGGCTAGAAGGGCACTGAAGATAGCAATTGCCGAATCCAAGCAACGCCACTGGACCAGCGTGATTGAAGAAGTGGAAAATAACGTGTGGGGGCAGGGGTACAAAATAGTCACGAAAAGGCTAAAAGCCAGACCACCGCCACCGAACCTGACGTTGTCCGAAATGAAGGTAGTTGCGGATGAACTGTTCCCAGAACATGACATCACGGAGGAAGTCGAGCAGGAACCGGAAGAGGTTACGAATATTCTCACGGTAGAGGAAGTTAGGACAGCGGCAGGAAAGATCAAGCCTAAGAAAGCCGCGGGACCTGATGGAGTGCCTCCGGAGGCGATCAGGGAAATGGTCGTAGTAGCGGGAGAGTACGTCACAGACGTGATGAACGCAATCCTCACGGAAGGGAAATACCCAGAAAAGTGAAGACGTCCAGCCTCCTCCTATTGGCCAAACGAGAGGCCACGGAAGGAGAACCACCAAAGTATAGGCCCATTTGCCTGCTGAACACAAGCAGCAAGCTAATGGAACACGTGCTGGTGAGTAGACTGAAAACCGAGCTAGACGAGAGAGCTCCCCTGGCGGACAAGCAGTTTGGCTTTCGAGAAGGAAGGTCTACGGTGGACGCGGTGAGGAGCGTGATGGACAAAGCAAAGAGGGCGAACCAAGGAACGAGGAGGAAAAAACAGTTCTGCATGCTGGTCACACTCGACGTCAGAAATGCCTTCAATACCGTCGCATGGGAACACCTAATCGCAGAGCTGGAAACAAGAGGCATTAGCCGGTACCTACTGAGGATGATCAGGAGTTACCTGAAGGACAGATGGATTATCCTAAAGGATAAAGACGGGAGGGCCTCACGGAAGAGGATAACAAGCGGCGTTCCCCAGGGATCGGTCTTGGGGCCAACGCTCTGGAACGTCTTCTACGATGGGGTGCTGCGTCTGGAGCTTCCTGGAGTGGAACTGGTGGCGTATGCGGATGACCTAGCGATGGTGGTGACCGCCGCCACTTGCGCCGAGCTCGAGGGGAGGGCGAACGCGGCCATCGCGGGAATCGTCGCGTGGATGGCTGACAGACAACTGCAGCTGGCTGCCGAGAAAACCGAGGCCGTGCTCCTAACCGGCAGACGGAAGTGTGAGCCGGTGACGCTGGCAGTGGACGGGATACTAATCAAGCCCGGGAACAGCGTCAAGTACCTGGGAGTGAGAATAGAAAGAAACCTCAGGTACAGAAAGCACGTGGAAGAGGTGGCGGCAAGGGCGGAGAGGACAACAGGGGCTCTCCTGAGGCTGATGCCAAGGTTGGGGGGCCCGACGGCAGCAAAGAGGAGAGTTCTCGCGTCCGTGGCGGAGTCGGTGATGCTGTATGCGGCGCCGGTCTGGGCGGACGACATGGAGTTCGCAAACAGAAGGCAGCGGCTCCTACGAGTTCAAAGAAGAGCGGCGATCGGAGTGACGTCGGCGTACAGGACCGTATCTACCATGGCGGTCCTGGTAATTGCGTCCCTGGTGCCACTACATCTAAAAGTAGAGGAAAGAAGGCAACGGTATGACAGAAGAGGACATGAGCGTGGTTCCCGCGTCGCAGATCGGACAGCAACAATAGAGGCATGGCAGAGGGAGTGGGACGAGGATGAATGTGGACGATGGACCCATCGCCTGATACCCAGCCTATCGGGGTGGGTGAATAGAAGGCATGGTGAAGTCAACTATGAGCTCACCCAAGCTCTAACCGGCCACGGATGTTTCGGGGCATACCTGCACCGATTCAAGAGAAGGGACAGCCCAGAATGCCGGTACTGCGGGGAGGAGGACACACCTGGGCATACTCTCTTTCGATGCGAAAGATGGGCAGCACATAGAAGCGCGTGTCCATATCAGGAAGACCTCAACGAGGAAAGAATGGTACGGCGCATGTTGCAGGGACCGGAGGAGTGGCGGCGGATCGCACACACCGTGGGAGATATCCTAAAGTGCAAGAACGAGGACGGCAAGTGATGAAGCGAGAGGACCTCCCACGCCTTAGTTGTTAAGGAGTAGGGATGGTCCCGGGGACGGAGAGGGCAAAAGCGAGAAAGGCAGAATAGCGTCCGGAAACCGGCGCAGGAAAGCTTCCGGAACTGCCGAAGCGAGAAATGTTTAGGGTTCTGGAAATCCGGACCAGACTTTAGGACGACCGGAGTCAGGCGAGGGACCAGTGGTTATACCGTGGTCCCAGAAGAAAAGTCTAGGTGGCGGTGTCCCAGAAAGAACTGTGGTTCTGAGCACGAAACGGTGGTGGTAGTAGAATAAGTAATATTAGGAGGTAGTAGAATAAGTAGCATAGTAGTATGTTATTAGTAAGTAGGTAGTCTTGTTTGTCGTATCTGTATTTGTGGTTAACATAAATAGTAAAAGAGCCAGTAGGCCACAAAACGGAAAGGCGACGGGAGAAATGCTGGGAGATGTCGCTGCAGGAAGTATGCTCTTCAGGCGATGCCGTGCAGCGGGGTGGTGGTGGGTTCTTTCCCTCCCCTCGCCTTTAAAAAAAAAAAAAAAAAAGTAGTTTTGTCTAATCAACCCCCGTTGGCCGGAACGGTCTGGCACACCCACCGACTTCAACAGTTAACATCGTCCGTAAATCATCACAATCATCGAATATCACGCCCATTTTTTATAACGAGAAACTTTTAGCCTTCTTATTAACAGAAACCTTGGTGTGCCTAGCCGGAAATGGCCGGAAGTGGGTTGCAGACCAGTTATTTAACAGACGATGGTAACTGCGTTACCTTACAAAAGACATGTGTCAAATTTGCCACAATTATAGACGAACACATGTGCTTTCATAGTAGTTTTGTCTAACCAACCCCGGTTGGCCGGAACGGTCTAGCACACCGACTTCTACAGTTAACATCGTCCGTAAATCATCACAATCATCGAACATCACGCCCATTTTTTATAACGAGAAACTTTGAGCCTTCTTATTAACAGAAGTCTTGGTGTGCCTAACCGGAAGTTATTCTTCAAATGTAACTTGTGGGAGCTTGTAGACGAATCTAGGGGTCAGTTTTTCTCTTGTTCATATAAATTGGTACTATTTCGATATTTATTGCTGTTACTTTCCTTTTCACTGCATACAATACATCTTCCTGTATATCTAATAGTCCTTCACAACTTCTATAGTCTTGCCGGGAATATTAGCTGTTGTCCATTTGCACATTTGTAAATTGATCTAAGTTGAGCTAATCTTCGTCTGACGTCAGAGTTCGTCAAAGCTAACCTATGTTGACGCGTCCAGCGCCAATTCAGCCAGATGAATTCAGAAACCGTTGCGGGTGACTAACCGAGTTCGTCTAACTTCACAAAAGCAAAAAGAACGCTGCACGTAACTTAAATTTCATTACCTCAGAACTAAGCTTAACTCAGAAATGTGCAAATGGAAAGCAGCTCTTATTCCGAATAGCACTTGCTAATATTATAGAGATTTTTCTTTGGCTGTATCATTTCAATTTCATGCTGTTTATTTTTTATGCTTCTCACATATATTATGGTGGTATATGGAGCTCATTTTGGGGTGCTGGTTTATATGTTTGCGGCACACGGGACCGTATTTTACTTTTTATTCGAAAACATGTTTCTTCATGTTGCCTCGTACGCATAAGGTCTCCGGTTTAAGTCCCTACGAGGGCAGATATTTTAAAAAATTTAAGTTTTTTTTTAAGTGTCTCGCCACACTCGCCGTCTCCGAACTTCAACCCCTTCTACACGAAGAGAATGCGTACACGGCGATTCCGACAGCATGAACAAAAAAAAAGTGGTATGACAAACTTATAGTGTCAAATATCATGATCAATCAATGATACGCCGAGGACTTGTGACATTTTCACATATTGCCCCGTGATAAGTTAGTTATGCTGCAAATCCAATCTTCAATCCTCAAGCTCACTTTTCTCTGAAAAACTTTTGACTGTATAGTATAATATAAATAATAATAGTTAAAAGTGATCTCAAAACTGGAATGTAATAACACAAATGTCCTGTACAAGACTTTTCGTGCAGGCTGCCAAAATAAAATAGTCGTCGTGTCACCCAACTAGAAAATGGAACAGAATTTCAATAGTTATATACCTCAAAACAAAATTGCTTTGTTCTCCGCAAACGGAAATAAATCTAAACAAGTTTCGCATAAAAAACTTCCCAAACGCCCGCACATAAACTTTAACGTGCCATTTATTTAACACACTGCTGCAGACGAGAACGCGCTGCACATAAAATAACCAACTCACCTCTTTCCATATGTTGTAGTGGCTCAGAAAACAACCAATCTCCCCTAGTGTCATAGGTCTGAAACAATAAAGCACTGTATTGTTTAAATTTATCAAATGCAAAGAAGTGGAAAAGTGATCAAAACTATTATATATTTTATAACTTTACATATTTTAAGAGAGCTTCTGTAGATTCCACTTGCAAAAGTTTGACAATATAAGGTACATAGGTATACATATAAATAATTTAATGTTCCACTATAACACTCATGTACCGAAACACCTTTAAATGCAATATTGTATAAAATCAAAATAAAACTGGTAAGAAAATTATCTTCAGCCGGGTCGAAGTTAAAATACTCCCCACCGTAAAATATTTTTGGTGTGGAATTTGTAAAAACCGATTTTGCCCATTCACGAACTTGTCCTTTCCTTCTAATAGATACGCTTGTATACCAAATTTTAGGGCAGTTGCTCTGAAATTACCGCAGCTATTGAAAAAAAAAATTGTATAAACCAATTTTGCCCATTCATGAACTTGTCCTTACTTTTTAAGAGCAAACCTGGTATACCAAATTTTGGATCTACTTCAAAAATACGACAGTTATCGTGTACACAGACAGACAGATGGTCAGACGGACAGACGGACGTACATAGGCTAAATCGATTCAGTTTTCAATGCTGATCAAAAATATATATTCATGTCTATACCAGCCACGCTTCCTTAAGGGTGCTACAAATGTGACAAAGTGAATATGCCCTAACATAGTAAATGTGGGGGTATAATAACTAGTATCTAGTATATTTATATACCTATACATAGTTACAAATTTTTCACTAAAAAAATCTCGTAAATAATAATCTTCCATTTATTTACGATTATAAAACACGAATTAATAATTCAATTTGACAGAGCTGGTACGTTAAGATCTGTTAAAAATTCATAAAAGCTTCCCGCCAACGCTATGCAGAATTTTTGATCAACTCGTTCCGTATTTAACCTCAATCTTTACAAAATAAGGACAGGGGCAATGCTTAAATAAGGAAATGAGATTATAGGATGAAGCCGCTTTAATGCCTGTTATCCGGACTTACAAAACAAAACAAATTTAATTATCAGTTTTCCGTTAACATTGCGCATTATATAGGGACATGATTATAAAAAGCACAGAATATAAACAAATTAATTACTGCAATTTAAAAATGTTAAAGCAATATGTATACAAATTTATTCATTATATTACAGAAAGCATGAATTCGCTTCTAGGATCTTAAATAACTATGAGCTTTAATTGCTACAACATTACCCAACCACATCACGAAAAAAATGTCTACATGTCTTTCTGTGCGATATCTTTTATAGTGCGCGTATCGCAAACGATATAACATTACACATATATTAATACAAAATACATTACATCATCAGGATCATATCTAATATTATATACTAACCTTTTGTGATAAGGATCAGCATAGTTTGGAAGGAAAGATATTTGCTTTAGCGCAGTCTCGTTCAGTGCCCTAAACAATAAAGAAAAATGCATTATAATAACATTGTGCACTTTGTGCATTGTGCACAGTGTGTATTTGCAAATTGAAATATTGATTATATCATAAGACATACTGCTTGCAAAGCAAGTGTATAAATGTGGTAAACAATGCATAATATGGCGGTTCGTCGTTCAATCTCATAAACATACGCATATTAGGCATTAAAGTACTGGTAAAGGTGAGATATCTAATCTTTCAAAAAACATAATATTGGCGACGTTTGCGCACATAACCTCACATTGGTTCAATCCAACGCTTTTGGCAGCAGAATAGTTCAGCGAATACTCAAAAGTTTCACCAAAAATAAATACATATAATCATTCAATTGAGTACGTCCTTATGCAACTGCATCCACAAATGTCAGTTGTCGCTGTATTCGCCTAAACAAGCAAATGTAGATGGCGCTGCAAAAAAATTATTATGGCCGCTAATAAATAGACACCGCATTGATGAGTTTGAAACAGTCGATGGTTCGCACTCTGTTGCAAGAAGCATCTTCAGGACTAAGTATGAAACCAAGTGCTAAGAATATTTCATCCTCTTAGCACTTGCTTTGTACGTTAGTATGAGCAACATTTTTAGCTATTTTCAGAACAAGGAGGACTAAAAAACGACTCCTTTTGACATGTTATTGTTTGTGGTTATGTTAGCGAGAAAATAATGGTGATGTGTTTAACTCAAAATTTGCCTAGGCCGCATAAGTATTTAAACATTAGTTAAGCAACTATAATTCACAAATCACAAATACGATAAATGTTTTTTCTATTATTTTTTAACAGCACCTCATAGGTACTTGTGTATAAGTCTGATGACTATCTCGCTATATTAATCTAACCTAAATTTCTACGTATAAAAAGTGTTCGATATTAAGTTTCCCCATTGGTGTAACTTAAATTTAGTTTGGTTGCTGACGCTATAAACTTCACACACTGCATGTTGCTCTGCTTTGTTCACCTATCACTCACATAACACTGTGCTCTGTTTTTTTAACATCACTTCACTAACTCAAAAGGTTTAGTTCTTTTGAGTCTTCGCACAGTCACAATTGTCAAGAAGCTGGATTGCCTCAACATTTCGATGATTCTCTGCAAACTTTCCAATTTCGTTGGTTACTAATTCCATCTCAAGATCCCTATGGCCTCTGTTTCTTATATACCAAGGTGCACCCACGATGTTTCTTAACACCTTATTTTGGAAGCGTTGAATGATGGCGATATTGTTTGGCTTAGTGCAGCCCCACAGTTGGATACCATAGGTCCACACAGGTTTAAGTATTTATTTGTAAAGTAGGAGTTTATTATATGTCGACAAAGCCGACTTCCTACCAACGAGCCAGTAGATTTTCTTGTATCTTATCTAATTCTTCTCGTTTCTTTTTAACGTGTGCTTTCCAGCGAAGCTTGGTGTCCAGCGTCATACCGAGGCATTTTGCGGTGTTCGAGTAGGGTACGGTGGTGTTATTTATTTTCACTGGAACGTGTTGTATTCGCTTATTGGTAGAATTTATGTGAACGGATTTGGTTTCGTTCAATGCAATTAGCCATCGTTGCATCCAATCACTAATATTGTTGACAGCATTCTGCAGTTTTAGCGTTGCTCCTTCAACATTTGTATCTACTGCCATGATAGCAGTGTCATCAGCAAAAGTGGGAACGGTAACACCATCTGGTTGCGGAAGATCATGTGTGTAAAGAAGGTAAAGAATTGGGCCAAGTACACTACCTTGTGATACTCCAGCTTTAATACTTTTGAGAGTTGAGTACTCATTATCTTGCTTTATACGGAAGTATCTGTTAGAAAGGTATGATTTTAATAGTTGGCTATACTGGAAGAGTAGTATCGGTTCCAGCTTATAGAGTAGGCCTTCGTGTCAAACTTTGTCGAAGGCTTTTGCCACATCCAAGAATATAGAGGAGCATACCTTTCTTTCTTCTAAAGTTCGTTCTATTATCATTGTTATTCTGTGCATCTGATCAATTGTCGAATGTTTGTTTCTGAATCCAAACTGATGAGCGGGTATAATGTTTCTCTCATCTAAGATTGGCTTCAGTCGTTTTGCAAGTAGTTTTTCAAACAGTTTTGACAATGTGGGCAGTAAAGAAATTGACCTATAGGAGGATGCTTCATTTGGTGGTTTTCCTGGCTTGGGAATCATTACTACCTCCGCAGTTTTCCAAACAGTTGGCACATATTTAAGCCTAAATGCTGCGTTGCAGAGGTTTGTTATCTTAACAATGGCTTTTTAGGTATTTTTTTTTAAATCTCACCTGTTATTAGATCAAACCCAGGTGACTTTTTGGTTTTCATTTTTTTAATTTCATTTATTACCTCTTTAGGAGTAACGTGGGGTATTCGATTTTCTTGGATTATTTTAGAATTAGTCGTTTCTTCCATACTTCTGTCTTCATTTGAAGTGAAGGATTGTTCCAAGTAGTCGGCAAAGACTATGGCTTTGTCTTTGTCATTTCTAGCCCAGGTTCCATCCGGTTTCTTGAACGATAAATTGAGATTGTGAAAGTTTGGAGAAAAAATTCTCTGGCCAAAGCGATAGATAATCTACGTTGAAGTTTCTCGTGTAAACAAATAAAGAAATACTAGTACTTTTTCTTAATTAGAGGCAGAGTTTTTGAGTATTTTGAGGGTATTTTACTTAGAGCTATCTTATTCATGTGTAT
Organism: Aphodius sticticus; assembly: GCA_963966075.1. NCBI lineage: Eukaryota > Metazoa > Arthropoda > Insecta > Coleoptera > Scarabaeidae > Aphodius > Aphodius sticticus. The sequence continues at coordinate 72,324,257 of OZ014506.1, read as the reverse complement.
GTACTCATAAAGGATATGACAAAGCGTGTTTATTTTGATTACAAAATACAGAGTCTTATCGACCTCAACGATTGTCAAGTTTAATTCTTCTTCTTGCATCTTGTTCTAAAAGGTCATTCTTTTTTATACCAAAGGCCGTTTTTGAACGGCTACAGGATGGTGTTGTTCCTCTTTTCATAAAGTACTTTTAAGATTAGCACTGCAATACTAATATAATTAAAATTTCAAGAAGCAATGTGAATATCCTAAATTGTAATCAATAAAACTTCATGTTAAGATGGTCTATTTATACCAAACTACAATATTGATATATTTAAAAAAATCAGTATCATCTGTATAAGATGGCGGCGCAAGCGGCATCCATCAGAGGTCACACCTTATTTAACTTAAGGGGAGGTTCTCATGTAATGGGTTCAAAAAAGTCAAACTTTATTCTTTCATATTTTGAAACCTTGAAGTGTATAAAATAATCCCCTCAAACTGTTTTTTGATTGGCACAAGTTTTACGGTATTATAGCGTATGGTATTCTCCGCTCGAAATTTCCTGCATTAAGGCGGCGCAAAGCGATGTTTTTGTTCAAATTATAATTCTGGGTGATTCTTTAAAACAGAAATGTGAAATTTGGATACAACATAGAAAACGAATATATCTAGGTGCTCATGTTGAGTAAATTATTATATTTCAATGAATTCTTATAGAAAAGGAGTTTTAAAAAGTATAATGTATCCACCTTCTAGTGTAGAGTTAACAACACCAAGACAACTATCGCGTTTTGCTAGAAACACGATCTTTCAAACTCGCTTGCGCGATTACTTTCAAATAGTTTAACGGATCGAGTTATTCTTTTTTTTTTCTTAAAGAACATAGGCTGAATATTATGAGGCTGAACCTCATAATAAGTGAAACATTTAAATAATTATATTATTTATACCGATTTCAAAACAAAACACAGCTGTAGAAAATCGAACTTAAAATTCAAATAGTAACCATTTTGTCAATTTTCAACTTTTATAACTAAATGTTGGTTTAGCCTACAACTAATTTCATCTAGTTTCACAGTGCTTTTGAAATTTCGATTTCTGGTTATTTTTATAGGAGCTATCGTGCACGTCGTTAAGAAAAGCACGCCGCGCAGGGCCTGATACTTCCTACAACGGTATCAACTTCTTGCATATAGTTTTTTCTGGCACAATTGTTTTTTGTACTCTAAATTATAATTAATATACAGTCAAAGAAAAAATATTGATATCTCTTACAATTTGTTTGAAAAACTGTTCCAAAGTTGAGCTACTTTTAGGTCCCTGCATGAGAACCTCCCCTTAACTTAGCCCAAAGCAGGGCTGCGGAGTCGGTAAAAAAATTCTCGACTCCGACTCCGACTCCAGATATTTTTCGTGGACCGACTCCGATTTCAGAAAAATTGCATACAAAAATATGTTGGAATAATTATGTGTAATAAGAATCTTACATAGCTATGTAAATAATCATAAATTTGACGCAGAGTAATACAACCAAGCAACATTAAATTTGCTATGAAAACAAAAGCACTATGTACCAGGAAAAAGAAACAAATTTAATAAATTAAATTTATATTCTAGTATTGTATCTGATTGTATTAAACACATAAAATTACTCACAAACAAATGCTGAGACCATAAACAAAGTTTTATTTGTGTTCAGCGAATTTGATGGCAAACATATTTAAACTGACAAATCTAATTGTAAATAAAAACGGCCTATAAGATGCAAAAAAGCCTACTGATCGGACCACAAAAAGTTATGACCAAATATCATTAATAATAATAATAATAATAATAATAATATTTATTGATACAAATTGCAAACCTAACATATAACAACTTTCCAAGTAAAAATTAAAACAAAACAAAAGTAGAAAATATAAGAAGCAATTGAATCAATCCTATGGTGTGATTCGGTTTGGCCGTTCTTCCATCACACCATAATAATCATTGAAAATAAACAAAAATCGCCTTACATCTCAGAAAATATGGCAAAACATAATAAATTCTAATTGTAATCAGTCTGCCATCGATCGCCACATGCACAACCATATTCTTAAACAATACGAAAATTATTGAACAATTACTCACACCTGCCAATACCGCCCACTCGCCGCAAGCACGGCCAACGTCCACGCCACGCTCTCCCCCACAAAACTACAACCCAAGATCCAACCTACCACTCACCGCCATCCCACGAATCGCCCCCCTCAACTGCCGCCCAGACGCACACCTCCCGAACTGCCGAATAATGACATTCCCTGTTTTAAAAATTTGATATGTAAAGCTATTTTTGAAAAATTGCGTTTTATGTATAGGGGGTGTCAGAGTTCCTTTAAATCTTAAGTTCAGGGTGTGGACGTCCGAACGGTAACCCACCTTATTATGTAGGTAGGCGGGCTTGCAGTGTGTCATGATTTTGCTATAGAACAAAGTGGCATGCAGGAGCCGACGAGACGTCATATTTAGCCAATCAGCATCCACAAGTTCACATGAAACATGATCCCGCCTCCGCAAACCAAACAACAATCTCAGACACGAGTTCTGCACTTTTTGAATTCTCTGCTTCAAAGCGACCGATAGAAAGGGGGAGTAAAGGGTGTCCGCGTAGGTAAAATGTGATAGTACCAAAGTATCACATAACAGTCTTTTTGTTCTAAGGTTTATAAACTTTCGGTTCCCATAAATGAATTTCAAATTTATGTACGCCTTCTGAATGCACTTCGAAATGTGTTGGTCAAATTTAAGATTTTCATCAAATATTAAACCTAAGCTTTTAACTTTATTTGTTAAGGGTATTAACTCGTTACCAACAGTTATGTTTATCTTATCTCGAATCCTAGCCCTCACCCTCTCCGCACCAAAAAGAATCAGCTCGGTCTTTTCAGCATTTATACTTAAGCCATGCTGCTCGGACACATTTATTATATTCTTTAGATCGCTATTCATTTTGGCACATGCCTCATCCACTCCACCCTCGTCGAACGAAACATACAGCTGCGTATCATCCGCGTACCAATGAATACTGCAATGCTCAATACTACTTTGAAAGTTAGCCGTGTATATTGTGTAAAGGAGCGCGGACAATACCGATCCCTGTGGACATCCCATTTCGTTTTTAACAATAGCAGAATTATTACCATCAACGGTCACAAACTGCTCTCTCTCCGAAAGATAACTAGTAATCAGGTCCGCAGCGACTGGGTGTAAGCCAATGTAATGAAGCATGGCGCTTAAAATGGGGTGGTTTATTCTGTCAAAAGCTTTGGAATAATCTAAGAGACATACCAACGTTAACCTACTATTATCCATCGCTCTGAGAATATCATCCACTATGCTTGTCAGCGCAGTCACGCAACTACACCCAGCTCTGAAACCCGACTGCGTCTCCGGCAGCAAATTGTTATCACTGACATACTTATTCAGTTGACTCCATAGCAACCGCTCACACACCTTGGACAATACCGGCAGAATGCTTATCGGCCTTAAGTCTCCTAGACACTCCACCTTGGATTTTTTTGGCAAAGGCAACACCATTGCCCTTTTCCACGCTGCGGGAAATATTCCGGTTAATATACAAGTGTTTACAATATCTCTGATCTGCGGAACAATGTGAGGGCAGCACCATTTTAGGATTCTTGTGTTGAGTCCGTCGTATCCACTTGCTGTGCTTTTAATTGAGATAATTGTCCTTTCCACATCCACATCAGACACCAACTCAAAAGCAAACCGCGAATTAGTGCATCTATGAGTTAGATAATATAAACAAAGATCATTACTCACGCGTACGGCCGATGTTAAATTTGCAAAAAATATATTTATTTTATTTGGATCCGAAAGACTTACTGGAATTGTAGCTTTTACCTTATGTAACATATTTGTTCGCTTTAATACTACCCATGCATTTTTTTCAGTCTTTAGCTTATTTTCTATATAGGCTTTCCTCTCGGCATTAATTGCAGTCTTTACAGTGTTATATCTAATTGCAGTCTTTATAGTCTCATATCTTTATAATATTGCCACTTTGCATCCGTTCTTGTTGCTTTAAATTTTTTTAGTGCTCGATCTCGTAGGTTCTGCATTAATTTAATGGTATCTGTGATCCAAGGCGGCGGCGGCGACTGACAGAGTCTAACATTTACAAATGGGGCGTGTAGATTAATAATGTTTAAAATATTTTCAGTTAGAAAAGTTACTTTATCATTCACTCCAGGGATATCAAAAATTTCAAAGAACGCGACAGAATACAAATCACTTACAAAATGGCGAATATTAAAATTTTTAAAATTTCTTCGTTTAACAAATCCTGGCTGCTGCACAACCGCGCCGACATTTAAAGTACAGTAAGTTAACTCGTGATCCGATACTCCAGGAGGCGGCAGGACGCCCGCATCCCTAACAGCATCAGAGTCTGATACAAAGATCAAATCGATCAGTGACATTGTAGTTTTGCTGATTCTTGTCGGCTCGGATATTATTTGTGTGCATTGATATGATTCTAACGTATTTATGAGAAATCTTGCGGACGCGCTGGGGTTGCCCAGCTGATTTAAATTAAAGTCTCCCACAATAATTATCTTATCAGCTTCTAGGCAAATTTTTGAAAGCTGGGATTCGAGCTCACTAATAAAAATGTTGGCATTGCTTTTAGGTGGTCTGTAGAGTACCCCAGCCACAAATGTCAAACTGTTTATTTTAAAAGACAACCACAATTGTTCAATTGTGTCGGGTGATTCCAGAAGTCCATACTTTATTGTATTTTTGATATAGAACGCCACTCCCCCTCCCCTCGAACCTCTATCGCGCCTGACTACTACGTATCCATCAATGCCCACATTATCATCGTCAATTCCGGCACTTAACCACGTTTCCGAAAGCGCAATCAAATCATAGGCATTACCGCGGACAAAATCAGAAAAATCCGCGAATTTTGCAGTGAGAGAGCACACGTTCCACTGACAGAAAGTCAACATTTCAGAGACCGGTCAACATGCCGGCGGCGAGCGTGAACGAGAGTAAAAACATCAACAAAACTGCACGAAAAAAAGAAATGTAAATTGCAAACAAAAACGACAAAAGTATCACAACTATTAATTTCGCAAAACTTCGGAAGGCTTCGACTGGCAGGTCGTGAAAAAAAAAAGAGAAATTAAAGATTAGCCTGTGGTTCTCGGCTGAAGCGACTGACAGACATGAAACCCGCTCCGACATTATATAAAAATACATGCTATCGGGTTCATATTTTTGCGCCAAATTATGATGATTCGTCTGGATCAATTTGCTGTGGTACAACGTCAAGATCAGAAAGCGTTCTAATCAACACTGTTGAATTGTTATAGGATACGTAGATTCTGCCATCGTACGACCAAGCCTTTTTTTTACCGCACTTAACCCGAGCACTTTGTAAGATTTTATAATTAGCAGACGTTAGGTCCTCACTCACCCCTATTTTAGTATCCTTTAACCGCTTTTTCACACTGAATACTGCCTGTCGATGTTTGTAACTCGTGAACTTGATTATAATCGGTCGAGGTAACTTATTACGTTCGTCCTTTCGACCCACACGATGACAGCGATCCACGGCTTCCGGTTGAATTGTCACCCCCATCTTTTCCTGAAAAACTTTCAGCACCTTATTTTCCACGCTTTTCACATTTTCATTGCCATCTTCAGGAATACCAAACACACGCAGGCTGTCTCTACGCGTATATTGCTCCAGGTCGTCGACCTTTTGCCGTAGGAACTGGTTTTCTTCCTGAAGCCTCGCCACGTTTTCCTTCAGAGTAACAACCTCATTGCTGACCAATTTTGCAACCTTTTCACAGAAATCCTTTCGTTCCACCAGCTCCAGCACTGATTTGTCGAACATTGTTTTAATCTGATTCAAGTCTTCCGCCGATAGCCTCATTTTAAACCACCCAATTTATCATTAAGTATTTAACTGTTTTCTCCAGAAATATACAAATGGGCACTACTTTGTCCATTTAACCGACTTTCTATCTCTAATAATAACAAAATCACCCATAAGACCACCCATTTTTATAATACAAAGTAAAATTCATTTTAATAAAAATAGTATTAAATGCAAAAAAAGTTTATAAAATAATTGTTGTGAGGAACAGAATAGCTCCAACCATCCTGCAAGGATGCCGTGACATAATTTTTAATTATTTTCGAAGCTGACGTCAAAGCACCATAATTTTGGTTGCAATAGGTAATCTGGATAAATGATTATTACTACATTGAACTACGGCCCTACTTTCTCAGTCTCATTTAAAATCTGTTGTTCAAATTTGTTGTTCAATCTGTCCACGTGCAAAATTTCAACTCGATTGGATATTGGGAAGTAGGTAAAATATCGATTACAAGATTGTAGCAAACAAACAAGTGAATAGGCGTAATTCTTCTTGTTTTAATTTGCGCAAAAATATCAATAATTTTGTCCTTGGTCTCTGGATGAAAACAGAGGAATTTTTTCTCTATTGAAAGCACTGCAATTGTTGTAAAATACGTATTGCCTTTTGATATGTCATCCGCAGTTTGTAAAACCACCTTCCACCAGCCGAGGGTCGGCACGGTCGGCACTGCGGGGACAACAGTTCTCTAGAGAGAGAGACTAGAGACTAGAGAGACTAGAGTCTCTGTATATGTATCCAACAGGCCGCTCCCTCGCTTGCCGCAGTTGTGTGCGCATGCCCAGAACAGCCAAACAGCTCGCCTACTGGAACTGTGCAGATCACAGTTCCATACAACGATTTTTGAATCTTTTTTTTAAACTGGGGGATGGCTACTGACATTAAGGATTAAGGATTATACTTTGTACAAGTATAAAGAAATAATTAAAGAAAACAATACTCATTATATTAAATGTTATCCATAATATTAAGTGGAATTAATAGGGGGTGCTGCAATTCCACAGTGCCTATACGCGAGCCGCCACTGGTTGAGAGCATTATTTCACAGTAAAACTCTTTTACTTATGAATTTAATTTTCCATATTTTCCATGAGTTCCTTAACATACTAAACATCTTCTTTTATTTCAGATCGGTCAAAATGGGGTATTATGACAACAGCAGTTCCTCCACCGACCAAAATCAAACAAACAGCACCGATATTGAAAATCAATCCGGAAGAGTCTTTCTATATACAGTGCCACCACTGATACTCTTCTGTTTAGTGTCAGTAGTAATCAACATTAAGGTTTTGATGGCCGTCAGATGGATACGACGACCAATATCGCCGACAGTCCACATAAGCCTCAGTTTGGCAGCTGCTGACGCAGTCTCATCGTTCATTTTGGGAGTCCATCTCCTACTGAACAACTATTTGTCACTGATGGGTATCTTCGTCGAACCGATGATCATTAAATACGTAATCGAAATGCATAGATTGGGAATAATAATAGTAACAGTGATACACTTACTTGCGCTCAGTGTGAACCACTGGCTAGGAGTCTTGAAACCTCTCCATTATACTTCGATAATGACAACAAAAAGAGTAACAATGCTAATCATATGTCTATGGATCAGCCCCATAGCATACTTCAATGGTTATTTGTTCATAAACAGCAATGCCGATATGACCGATGTCGAATTCCTGGATACATTTGGCTTCAGGATAATGTTCTCGTTGTTCTTCTTCATTCCATTGCTTGCCATGGTTTTCTTCTACACACACATATTAGTTATTGTCATGAAGCACCAGATAGAGTGGAAAAAACTGTCTAGATCTGGCAGCAAGCGGAGCAAAAGTTTAACAAAAGCAAATACTCAACAGAGGAGGGCCATGCAAGGGAGTATCAAGGCCATCTGTACCACACTGCTGATCTTGGGATCATGCATGATTGGATGGTTACCGTCCGTCATAAAGTTTATTCTTATATGTGAGAATGGCTGCCAATACACTGGAGAAGATATACGAAAACGCATTAGCCTTACGCTGAATCTTTCCTTTTCGCACATAGCCTACCTGGCTCTTATTCTGAAAACGATGGCAAATCCGATTATATACTCAAGAAGAATGATGGAGATAAAGGTTTGTAAATATTTTTCTTACATTAAAAGTATTCAATTAACAAAGACTAAAGAGAATATTATGAAACTTTAATGACACCATCATTTTTTGTCATCCAAATAATTTTTATAATGCATTCATACATAAAGACGATTGACTATTGACGAGTACATACTAGTATGATTGGAGACCAGTGTCTCAGAAAGTTCTTTTTGTGTGGTGGACACAATGATTTTCGTTGTACTACAGTGAAGAAAGGCGATATGATATTGTAAATTAGAAATTCGTAAAAAAACACACAAAGAACATACAGGCGAGACCAGATATTACGAACTCTTAAGGGTATCAGTGTACCACCTTATGGGACAAAATTTGAATTATTATTTATGCTCTGTGGCAAACACATACTCGTAGAGGCTGGCGTAAAAAAACGATGCAATATCACGTTGTATATGAGCTAAACGGCGCACACAGGGGCCAATGAATTTGTTTACATGTTGACAAAAATCATCTAAGTCCATTAATTATAAAAGTTATTAAGCAACAAAGTTTAGCCAAACATTAGGTATACAGTTCACAAGCTTTTAATTCATGGCCCCAAATTATTGAGCATGCCCTATTAGCTGTCAGAAGCCAAGAATAAGGAGTTCAAGGAATACAGAGAATATTTCTCTCGTTACATGTCTCGAGCCAAAATAAATGTAAACGTATTAAATCTCATATCATCGGACCTGTCATCACCAGCATGCGGGACGTACCTAACAGGAGATATAGAAACTTGGACAAGGAAATTTCGGAGCTGCGCATGCCCATAATATAAGGTTTGTTCGAGCAGCACCAAAATAAGTGCATAAAGCATAATATTTCTTTTGCGCTTTCTTGCGCACGCGCAATGGCCCTTCCAAAACTACCATTGTGCATGCGTCGTAGAATACCCAATTGCTTTTACTGCTGCTCGAACAAACCTATAGTATTATACATTCACATATTTTCCATGAACCCACTAACAGTACTAATGAGGCCTGAAATTCCTCTGACAGTAAATATATCTACTTAAAATCTAACATATTCACTAATTATTAATATACATATATTGTTTTATTAATGTCCTTGATAAAAATTCACAAAATTAATTTATGCCAACAATTGCGGTATTTGGCCCCAGTGTGCGGCGTGAGGGTTACAAAAACAAGTGAAGAAATGACATAATAGATCGCTAAATTATTTGTTATAAGTGAATTTTGTGGGAACATCGCAATTGTTGAAAATCATGGTATTTATTGTTTATTGTATTCACATGATATTTACTATACCGGGTGACTCACGCCATAGGTACTGCCGTTTATTTTCTTTATTTATGATGCTGGACAAATGAAATTTTGAGAAGTGCTAATAGACAGAAAATGCATTTTTAGGGATACTGTTTTAGGGTTAGTATGACTTCCGGTTTTTCCGGAAATGACGTCATCAGAGTAATTTCATATGGCATCCGATATTATTTGTGTGCTATTTTCAATCAGGATGACATTCTGAACAGAAAAACATATCGATAGTCAATTGTTATCATCAAGGCAACAGAAAAAGAACTTTTTAGTTTATTAATCTAGGTGGCTATGAATTCGTGCAAATAGTCGAAAATTGTCAAATAAACACTGCCTAAATCGATTTTGGGCGATATTGTAATACTGGCGCCCTCTAGCGTGATTTAATTGGGCTTTGGCCAATGAATCATTTTTCCCCGTGCACCTTAGGTGCATCCTGATTATTAGATAGTTAACATTTTTCCGAGAACAATGACACCAAATACTTGATATTTTGTTGAAAATCGTAGCTTGGAAATGTCGTTTAAAGCAGGGAATTTTATAAAAAAATCTTGTTTTGAGTTATAAGCAATTAATTAAAACTCCTGACCTACAAATTAAAAATATTTTCCCACCTACATACACAACATCAAAATTTCATACAAAAAAGTGCGAGCCAAAAACAAAAGCCTGTCAAAGCTCATTCATGACACGCCCTCCCAGGATTGTTGTTGGTTCTTTTTGACATTAATTTTGGCGTAGTCAGGAGACGAAAACTGACAGAACTACATTTATGACGAATGTCGTTCTTTTATAGTTCACAGACGATTTAAGTAATAGACCAAGAGCTAGCAACGGTTTTGTTAGTTATTTATAATCAGACTAGAACTTTCAGAATCTGTCTCTTGAAGCGTAACATTAAGATAATCGCAACCAAGTCTGGCAACCTTCAGGGGGTGGCTTTTGCCCCCATAGATTCTTAAACGGTAAAAAAAAATAAATACATTATTATAATCAGTCTGTCGCTTTGGGATATCAAAGTTGAGAACATTTCAAGTTAAGAAAAAGCTCTCCAGTTCGGTAGGTCGGTGGAAAGTGGGTGCAAGAGGAGGCCGTAGTTGGGCACCAAATTGAACTATTTACAGTAAAATAATCAAGTTAGGTTTGATTGATTGGTCTTAAATACTTCTCCACAAAGTAATCATCGAGATAAGTGACTGAAATTTCGGTGGAAACACTCGCCAGACCCACAAAACCGAATAATCAATAAAACCCAACCTGATTATTTCACTGTAAATATTGCAATTTTGTGCACCACTTCGGCCCCCTCTTTGACCCACTTTCCACCCATCCACCGGTCTGCGAATTTTTTCTTCCCTTAAAACGTTCTCACTTTGATGTCCTAAAGCGACAGACTGATTATAATATTGTATTTTTTTTATTGTTATTTCGCCCTTTAAAAATCTATGGGCGCAAAAGCCACCCCCGGAAAAGTTAGACTTGCGATTATCTTATTGTTACGCTACAACGGACAGTTTCTGAAAGTTCTAGCCCTATTCTCCACGGTGTAACGAAATCCGTTGCTGGCTCTTGGACTATAAGACCTTTTTCATGCCTGCCGTATAAATCAGCCAATTAACAGTTACGATGGAAACTGAACAACAAATGATGGACCTTTGTAGACATGACACGCATAGTAGTAGAAACAGAATTCCCTTGCGTCTGAACGTATCTAGTAAAACAGCCAGGCGTATCATGTACTGAATCAATGTCAACAAAAATGTATCGGCCAAGTAAATACACGGAGTTGTGGGTCATCAGTCATCCCTACAAGCATTGGTCACATGTCCGCCTAGTGTGGTAGCGCCGCTTGTTGCTTTTAGTTTTTGTCGTTTCCGTGTATTACGGAAAACTTAAAGTAGGCATTTCACAAAAAGTATTATAATAAAAGTCATATCTCGAAAACGATAAAGTCTTTCCTTCATGTTTTTAGTTTTTTAGTGCATAAAATGCACCTATAAATATTTGGGACGGGGAACGACATACCCTGTATTTACTTCAATATAGCGGCAATAAACTTCTATGTATTTTATGGCAGCATGTGCAACCAATAAATATACCCTTGTCCAATTTTAGGAAGCAACACGTCGCATGAACTTGGCGGCGAGGGGCTTCTTCTGTCATTCCAACGAGCGCGACAACTACCAGTCAGACACCCAATCTCTGCCGTTCGCTGGCAGCAGCTCGGTCCGGTCCACCGCCGTCTACAGATTGAATGGATGCCCAAGCACGCACAAGAACGTACGCCGATCACACCAAAACACATTGGTCTAAATCTTCATCACTATACATCGAATAACTCCAACAGGAAAAAATAACTATGTATTTAGAATGTAAAAAAAAAAAACTACAATAATAGGTCTGTCGATGAAAAGTATCAAAATAATTTTGTAAACAGAGTGTGGTGTGTAAGATCATATATTGCAAGAGAGTCTTGTCCGTTTAACAGGGAACAAACACATTTCGGACCATCAACATGTTTGCCAAATTAATCCACTATAATTTGTGTGTTCATTTTACTTCTGCCTATTATGAATTTTATGATTTTGTATACCAATCGTTTGAAAATCGTTGGGTAGAGAACATTCATTTTGCTTGGAAGCACATGGTTTTTCAGAAAATTGTATTTAACGTCAAGTTGGAGCGCCAACTTACACATTTTTAATTTACTTTAAATACTTCCTATTTGTTACTATACTTGCTTTTCTGCTGATATAATACTTTGAAGGCTGGCCATTGAAAAAAAAAATTATGCCAAGATAAAAGGCACCCCATCCTATTTATTTTTTACCAATTTGTTATGCTTGAATTACGTAATTAAATACAGAAAATTTAAAATCATTTTTTCATCAAGCATTTAGTTCTTTTACAAGTCTTAAAAAATTACTAATTAAAAGAGTTTATACCAAATTAAGTGTTTGGAAACCTGTTTTTTAATTGAAATTTCCAACAACAAAAACCGGTTTTCGATTTTCTTTCAGACAAGATCAATATAACGGGTCATTATAAATGATTGTAGTCGATGTAGACCATGATATCAAATGTAAACATTTCGGGCTGCCGCTCTATTTGAATAGAATACCACTGTTCTACACGGAATAGTTAAATTGGTTGCATAACCTATTTCAAGTTTGACAGTTGTTTGTGTAAAACGGCAAAAATTTATTAACATGGACATGGCTTACTTCGACTACAATCATTTATAATGCCCCTGTAGTTAAGCAGTACAAAATATTTATATAGATTTTAAATTTTAATATTTATGAAACTGCAAAAATATTACAAAATACGATTATACCTACGCCATACAAAACATAATATAATTAAAGACAAAGTATAAAAGGTGCTGTAAACGATTACTTAATTCTTATTCTAGATAAAAAATTAAATACAACAAATCATCTGTGATTTTCATTACTTTCTTATTGGATTGTCACAAATAATACCATTTTCAGCGATCTATTATTTCTTGAGGTTTTATATTGCAATGCCTTGATAATTATAGTTTTTCATCATATCGCTAGTTTGCTATGTATGGCACAACTCAATCAAAAGTAGGTAAATTTTACAAGAGAAACATTTGAAAAAGTTATTTAGCATGTGCCAAATAGCACATATAACTATGACATATTACAAATGTATTTATTAGAATCTGCTTCCATACAAAAAAAGAATAATATGTATAGTCCCTATCCCTATCCCTACTATATACTAAAAGTCTAACACAGTCCGCGCAAGAAGTTTACGAAAATCGGCGAATCGGGGGAAGGGTTTGCTCCTCGGAGAAGCGAAAATCGGCGCCGAAGGCGCCGATTTTCCGTCTAAAATTGGATTGTACAGCGCTTAGGCTTTCGATTTCGTCCATTTTCGGCCCAGTTTTCGTTATTTTTTAACTCGATTCGGGTAAATTTATGGATTATCCTTTCGGACTGTACACGCCAGCGCGTCGCCATGGCAACCGTTCGTGGTTGCTAGGCAACGGCCGCGTGCTTCGCGACGCGGTCACCAGACGGCGGCACATCATCATGTCGCTGTTGGCATTACGCTACGAAGCAATAGATGGCGCCCCGTAACCGCTTCGAACGTACGAGATAATCACGTCGCGCGTGTAGCAGCATCCGGGCTTTTTGTTTCCCTCTTAACGCTTCGGCGATCTACCTAGGTCGACCAGCAGGCCTATTAGGCCTGCACATTCTCCTAGTACTATATACTAAAAGTCTAACACAGTCCGCGCAAGAAGTTTACGAAAATCGGCGAATCGGGGGAAGGGTCTGCTCCTCGGAGAAGCGAGAATCGGCGCCGCAGGCGCCGATTTTCGGCCTAAAATTTGATTCTACAGCGCTTAGGCCTTCGATTTCGTCCATTTTCGGCCCAGTTTTCGTTATTTTTTTACCTCGATTCGGGTAAATTTATGGATTATGCTTTAGGAGTGTACAGGTCAGCGCGTCGCCATGGCAACCGATCGAGTTGCTAGGCAACGGCCGCGCGCTTCGCGACGCGGTCACCAGACGGCGGCACATCATCATGTCGCTGTTGGCATTACGCTACGAAGCAATAGATGGCGCCCCGTAACCGCTTCGAACGTACGAGATAATCACGTCGCGCGTGTAGCAGCATCCGGGCTTTTTGTTTCCCTCTTAACGCTTCGGCGATCTACCTAGGTCGACCAGCAGGCCTATTAGGCCTGCACATTCTCCTAGTATTTGTTCTAATATCTAGACATTCTAGACCTACAGTTCTAATATTCTCGAACTCACAATATAAGTTGCAGATTACTTAATATCTAATATCGACTTCAATCAATATTGATTTTAGTCAAATGGTTCATTATTTTAACAGATTAATTTCAGTATCTAAAAGCGGATTTTTTTCAAATGAAAATTAAATGACATCACATTAAATTACTAAATTACATGAATGGAAACTAAATTACCCAGAATATTACCAGAAAAATCAACGTTGAGCAATGCAAATTGGGGGGCTTTTCCAGTACGCTAATAATATTTGTAATTTCTTCAGATAGTACTAATAATTGAATATTTTAGTACATGCAGGCTTAAGGCTCCCGTCTCAATTCAAATACCGCGGTTTTCTCCAAAACTTCGAAATAAAAAATCACAGAGACGTAGATGGCGCCACTATAAACATGTCTGCTTTTATTTCGTATTTATTATATTTGACGTATGGTGTAACCTAAAAAATAAATGAATTGCTTTCTATTTGTACAAATATTCAAACTGGAGTGTATATAGGAGTGATTTTGAGGTTTCTAGTTGCTATTGTAAACATGTTTTGCAACTCACTACAATCGCGCACTACAATATTCCAGAATGCAATTCTAGGGAAGTTCAGAAAAAAATTACTCGTGATCTTAGTTAAAATTTAATTATATTTTAATTTATAATGTATTACAGCAGACAATAATAAGACGCAACTGCCATCGGAAAGCATTTGTATATTTTTAGGCCACAGTAAAATTTGCATAAATAAATAATCTGCATAAATATTGAAATTCCGATTTCTGATGGCAGTTGCATAAGAACGTTCAGAATCGAATGGTAGCGAGTATTTCACGATTAGCGCAATGATCATGGCATGGGTTTTTTTGCGTTTTGGGGGTAGGAGACGGGAGCCTTCAGCAAACAACAAAACTAAACATAAGTAAGACGGCACTAAAAGGGATAAAATCGATACTTACTGGCATCTCGTTAGGTACCTGATAGTCTAAAATAAAAATTTTGTACACAGCAATTTTGAGTCAACTTAATCATAAAACTCTTTCAATACATGCTTTTTTTCTAGATCCGCTGGCACCACTTATTACCTAGTCATTTACTAGTTCAAGGACATATGTACATAATGTTTTGAATATATACTATACACTAATCATTATTACGTAGAATAATCCCCAAGTGATGAACTATCATTCGTATGAGTTGATACATCCCATCTATGAGAGTTCTAGTATAGAAACAAAATGCAATATTAAAAATAAACGATTAGCGTCATTGTGTACATTAATATTATAAGAGTGTTGTAAATATCGAATGTTTTCCCAGTATTTATCAGTATTTATCTGATCTGTATAGGTGACTGTGTCTTAAGGCTGTGACTGTTGTATATATGAATGATGAATGTGTACATGCTTACAATCATTATATAAACTGTAGCAAAACTGTAACATATTTTTACATAGAATACGTTCTACAGATATACAGTGATCATATTTACTCTTGATAGGTGTAACTACTACATAATACTCATATAGATACATTTTATTGTCGTACTCGCATTACTACAAGGGGAAAACCAAAGTATTACTAGTTGTAAAATGATGACATGCGTTGCAGTATTGTAAGTAGTTTATTATAGATTTAGGAGGGTATATCTATTAGAATAATATTGATGTGAAATATGTAATATGTATATTGTACAATAAATAGTAAAACGATAAATTTAGTTGTATATATGAATAGCAATTATTTTGTCCTTTTATGTAAATAGTAAATGGTACGGAGCACCTTGATTTCTGTTCGAGATTGTTACTGCCAACATAAGGATTATCCACAGGATTATCATATGTTCTTAATTGAGGCATATTTCAAAACTAACACAACGCGAAGTCAATTTAAATCTTGTGAAAGTTCTAGAAAATGTATAGTTAGGTAACGCCGCTATTTTTGTATAAATCTGCACGTAAATTACGTAAATTATTTACTTAAAAGTATTAAATTAAGTATTAATTAAATAATAATCACAAATCACAATATATATATATATATATATATATATATATATATATATATATATATATATATATATATATATATATATATTATCTTTCACAATAGAATATATGAATATTTGCGCTCCTTTTAACTGATTCTCATATGAGGAAGATACGTTCATAAAATTATAACGTTGACTAATGGGCCGTTTACATGCTCCGTCATGCTCGTGGTTTTACCTGCGCAAACCGGGTTTGCACAGGTAAAACGTAACGTGTAGACGCAAAAGAGCGTAGTTCGTGCAAACTAAGAGCGGCTTGTGCGAATTCAGATTTGTGTGGATTTGTGTTGCTTTTTAGACGGAACAACGTGCATTTATTTTGTTTTGACGTAGCGTGTAGACGGTTTAATGATTATTTGTTCAGTCATTTATGACATATGTATTTGATCACTTTGCCACTCTAGGGATTATAGCAATGTCTGACATTAGAAATTGCACAAGTGAGTTCTTTATGATGTTGTTGAAATATATATCGGAGTAGGCCCTGCTTGTGGCAAACAAAGAGTACGGTTGGAAAAAAAATAAATTCTATGGGGTCAATGCTACAGAATAGAGAAGAAAATATTATAGATTCGACTCGATATGGAGCAGGCAAAGATGATGTTTATGTTCCTTAAGTTGAGGTATTTTGACCAGCTGTCATTTTTTGCTCACCAAATAGTGATGATGAACAACTTTCTGTATGTTCCAAAATCCATCCTCATATAATCATTCTGCGTACGTAATTCTCGGAGTAATATGACATGTGAATAATGATTTCTTTGTAATAACCATTCTTTAGACCAAACAGTCCTTAGCCGGCTTTTAATGTTTTATTGTTTGTTTTTCTTATAAATACAGGCCGCTAAAAGTGATAATTTTAATATTTCTTCAGGGATGCAACTCATCGTTCATAAACACAATGTATAAATTATACGCTGGTTTCCGACGCAACAACATAAAATGTAGTTTGCACAGGTAAAATTATCAAAAAGTCGGTACCGTGTAAACACACAGAATTCGCAACGTTTTGCCTGCGCAAACTAGACGTAGTAAAAAGACGGAGCGTGTAGACGGCCCTTTAACGGTCGGCGTCACAGGGAAGCTTACCACATACGACGCAGAAATCTTGCTCGCAACTGAAACGTATACATTTGATACAGAGGATTAATTGAATATCTGAATTTGCAAGATTATAAATAGAGATCTCAGTTTAATTGTCTCTATAAATTTATTATTTGTTATGCTCAAATGGCCGCAATAAGAACGGAGATAAAATAGAGATAAAAATCACCATGTTCTTCTGAACCGAATGGTATATACAACCATAATAAAATAACTTGTAATTTAGTCGTCTTGTACTGATCGTGTAAAATAAATTGACACATTCATTGGTCTGTAGTTCAAGCGTTTGATGCGAGATGTCGCTCTTGTTTAACCCCTTGATGTAGGCAATCCAAACGAAAATATGTATTGATTTTTGCTTTCATTCATACGGATTCAATCTAATTCATAAATAGTGTCATAACTGCAATGGCATTATTGAGGTTATGTTTCTGAAAATTATTCTTGAAACTGTACTGCCTTTTTTATAAGCTGCGAAACGTGTGTAATCAAACTGTGTTTATTTGAATAAGTGAATAATGGTTATAAAATTAACGAAATGTGAAATATTTATCGTAAAGGTTTAACCGATGGATAACGGATTATTAGTAGCGTAACAAGTGTTACCCTCTATGAATTGGGATTATATGAATGGAAATCAAAAATTTGTTAGTCAACAGAAGCTTCAGGATTTTGCTGTCACGAATTACAAGTAAATATACAAGTACAGAATGGCAGGTATCGATTGATTCGCTGAAGACCTGACTACTTCTGTACAACCCCGAAAATATAAAATCACATAATGAAATTAGCTGCAGTATATATGTGGTAAATAGTGGTAGATGTGGTAGATAGTGGTAAATTTGTAATGTACCAAGTTTCGAATGTTACATAACACCATTTAATGCTTCTTCGAAAGGAATTTATAAAAATAATGAATGCTAGTTAGCATGAGTGTGCTTGAGTACAATCCCGAGCATGAAACAATTACACAATGAAGTTAGCACCGGCAAATACATTTTATTGGTTATTATTATTTTCACATTTGCAAACCAAGTTTCGAAATCGGCGGATTTATTCAAGCTACTGTATAACTTGAATAAATCCGCCGATTTCGATCCGCCGTATGTATTATACATATGTTATGTATACTATGTAGAATACATATAATATTTTTTGTACTTACTATGTATATAAAGGAAAGCTGGTTAATCGACGGTAAGATATAAAGGAGAAAGGAATTGCCCGACAAATACCTTTCTCCTTTATGTATATAAATATAGTATCAATTATAGTATAAAGTCTCATACAAAAATTAGCACCAAAAAAAAATTTTAGAAAGATAAATCCCGCCCATGCCAAATTGTATGTCATTGTATATCACGAAATTTTTTGAAAAAGCAATATTATCCTACGTATTGCACCGACATAAACACTAGACAAACATTATTACTTATGTATATGTAATTTATTAGTTTGCAAAAAGTTGTAATAACTTACACAAAAAGTTGTAACTATTACATACTTATTCTAATGTAATAAGTATACCTGTAGACAAAACTAGGTATAGGTATACAGCCTAAGTAATAACACTAATAACCAACCTATCGGTACCGTAATTAGTCAATAAAATAAACTAAATACCTATGCGCACATACTAAACGTAACTTTTTTGCTCACTTTATTTCATTAATCACACTTTGTGCAAAATTGTTCAAATCAGACGTGTGGCCGGCGGTTGGCAAGAAAAAAACATCCCTGGACGGATATCAGGATATTCAACAGATGTAAACAATGTAGTAGTTTTCATAGTAGAAATGTGTCGGCTATCCATCCCACTTTGTGCCATTCGTCTTTGTCTAGTCACGTGATCCAACGTTACAGCTATGTACGGTTTCGTTTCAATTCTTTACCACAAAATTCGGATATTACTGCATCGTGTATGCAACCCAAATAGCACTTTTTTTACCGGTTCAGAGAATTTTTTTAGATTGGTGCCGACCCTTAACACTAACGCGAAAACAAAACGCCTTCTTCGAGCGAAACGTCTTGAAATCTTTGGAGCCGCGATAGTGCTGAAACTAGACAAATACAAATTCTTTTGTTGATGCAGCAGAGGATTTCCGGGTTGTAGAGTAGGCCAAACAATTTTTCCAGACGTATTTACAAATGTCTGGCTTCGCCGGGATTTGAAGACGACACCATTTCCCATTCCTTAGTACCTATGCCCCCACAAGTATTACTAGCAAAGTAACTACTACATTACTACTGTTATGATTATGTAAATATTTCAATTAACAATGATCGATTATTAAAACATCTCTAGTATGCCCTTCACTAATCTTTGAATGAGGTTCACGGCCAATAGTAGTTTGGTCAAGTTCCGATCAAACGTGTTAATTTTGATTTAATTACACACATTTCGACACCTCTCACATTCCAATCCCACAATATTTGTTTTTGTTATTTTAACATTAAATTTGGGCAAGTTTTGACCGATAGTGTTAATATTTCAAGCGTTTCTTATTGATGTGTTTAGGCAACTTTTGTCACCCCAGGCACAGAACAACCAGCTGGTTAATCTGTGCTCCAGGTCTTGCGATCCGATAATTATCACTTTTGTCACTCAACCCCACTACCAATTTTTATTTTAAAAAAAATCGATAAATCCTCGGTTGCAATCGAATCGACTTTGCGATTGGACCACAATGGTGCAGTACAGATTTCGAAATCCATCTTATCTAAAACATATACATTTTTTCTATGGTCAACGCTTGCAAACGTTAAGTAAACGTTAGTTCGTTGGCAAACGGAAACGCTGTTTGACGCAGAATCATAACATCCAAAATTTCAGAATTTTTATTTCTAATTGGTAGATCTCTATCATGAAGAATTATTCATGGTGGAGGGACTCCACCAATACTAATGCTAAATGAACTTTACCATTTACATTAAAAGTATCGTCATTCATAAAAACATTCAAAGAAAAATCAATTTTTGCACCAACGTGAACTAAATGTTCTTTGTTTATGTGTCAGTCGAACAACGTTTGTAGGCCGTTCATCAGGCACCAACTGCAAATATAAACCGATTGCGTTTGCAAATGTAAACAGATTGTCTTAGTCCGAGAGCCCGCGACAAAATCATACCCTCATAAAACTGTAAAATGATTTGAATAAAAGGAAAATGCTGGTGTGCCTAAGAAATTTTGGCCGAAAGGGTGTTTAATTACGCTAATTATCTGCTGCAATTCGGTGTCGTAGTACCCTCATAAAACATCTCTCTCATTCTTTTGTCACATAGATAAATACATATTCTACCATAATCACTTGGTGTGGCTAACCCCATTTGGCCGGACGGACTTGGTGTGATAAGTTGAAATTTGGCGCGAACAAGAGCGTCCATATACCGTAACGGTTTTTGGAGAGGACGTGAGCATCGCATTCAGGGGGTGCGTGTGACGGTTAAAACGCGGAAGACTTCCTTCTTAATTTAGCCATCATGGGGTGAAGACGTGTTTTCTTAAGAGCAGGGGCTCTATAAGATAACTGTGGTGTCTCGTGTTTCTTGTGCTCAACCGAAATAATAAGGTATTTATTTGTTGTCTGTACTTGCTGATTTGTCCATCTCTGCCAAAGTATATCATCTTTGTTAATGGGGATTAAAATTCATATTTAATGTAAACAGTTCTGCATTGTTGTATATATTTTTGTTAATAGATTTTATTGTGGTTTTCTTCGGCATATTCATTTTAGAATAATATAAACCTGTCCCTTTTATAGTAAAGTATTTAGCCTTGCATATAGTGGTTAATAATTAGTGAGTTCAAATTTCTCTGACAAAGTCTCAGAGAAAGAACTCAGTTTTTAAGCCTCCGTAAGAGAGATAATTAATTCACGCTACCGTAAGATTAATTAAGATCACATTTTTAAGTGTTAGCGTCGCCAAGCGTCGCTTGGGGCGAGTTACCACCTTCAACATGTGGGGTTAAGGTTAGGTAGTTGAGCAAAGTCCTAACAGGGGTCCCCTTCAGTTTAGAGTTGATTAAAGTATAATAATAAATATTGAGAAGGGTGTCCGCCCCATCACATTTTTGTTGGCTAGCGGTTGGGATAATTTAGGACATTTCAAGTGATTATTTGAGTAGATTATGAAGAAAGCATTCTAGTTAAATTTGTTTGTGAATTTTAGAAGAAAATTGGGTGACGCATTTTAAAGAATGCATTGTAGACTATGGTTAAAAGCAAAGTTAGGCAAACGACCCTTTAGAGAAAGTGATGTTAAGGGCTAGCTTAGGCGCGCTTGTGGATATTGCGCGTGGCATTCCAAGAATTTTGTTTGCGCTTTAGAGGTGGACATTTTGTGTGATAAATGTCGATATATAGTCGTGAATTTGAGTAGGAAATGTAGTGCTGGTGGCAGCATAATAATTAAATATTTGCAGTATAATTTCTTTTGAGTGTTGGAATTGTTTTTGAAAGAAATGTCTTAGTTCTCGAGACCGTTCGTTGGAGAAAGTTTGAACCAGATTGTGTTGGACAGGGCTTGAGTTATGATTTATGGCGATATGCAGAACAGGTAGTTTGAAGTTAAATTCTGAGGAATTTTTTTTTATTGAGTGGAAAAATGGCAGAGTAGAGATGGCAACAGTAAACAATAAACAGAAAAAAATCGTACCGTCAGTGGTCGATTAAGTGAAAGTAAAGTAAGGATAGGATAGAAACAAAGCCCGAGTACTTTGTTTGGTAAATTTTTGAGAAATTTAATCGAAAGATTGAAACAAGTTAAGTTTTTATTGTGAGCATTTTTTAAAATGGCGGCTCTGAGCGGAGAAGCACGAAAAACACACCCGGTAATTAATTAATAATTAATTAAAGTTAAGGGGTATACTCTTGCAACTGTATTTATAAGTTAGAATAAAAGCAGTTATTAAGGGAAGTTGCAGAGTATTGTTTTGTAAGGGAAGTTCAACGACAGAGTAGGTAAAAGCAGCTGTTCCGAAGAATTAGACGGTCCCAAGTATCCGGCCAAGCAGACGTGTATTGAAGACCCCCACGAGCGCAGGTAGTTTGGCCCATCCAGGAATTCCCGAGGTCATCCGGCGTGGTCTTTGTATGGAAGAAGAGTGCCGTCGTCCCGTTCCAGAAGTCGAAAAATCGTCTAGTGATGGAAAAAGCAGCCCGCGCGAGGCGCAAAAAAAAGGGCAAGAAAAAATTACAAATTTGCAGGCAAATATACTGCACTTTGTACGTCGAAATTAGTGCCGGTAGATTTACAAAGGGTTGTAATCTACAGCAAGCGAAGCCCAGTGCGCTTCAAAAAATGGTGTGATCGAAAAAACGTCCAAAGTGAGACGTAGGGTCAAAAAACTACAAAGTGACAGATGACAGAATTCCTGTACTTTGTACGTCGATGGTGTTAGAAGAAAAATGACTACGCTGATAACGCAAAGAGATGTCTTACCAGGGCCTAAGTGTCGCTGGACAGCATCCACACGTCGTGTAGGTCATCTACGAGGTCTACGATAGCTTTCGAGGAACGTTGGACGTCGCTGGAGATTGAAGGACCGCCGATGACGCTAGGAGGAAGATGGACGGAGAGAAACCGAGGCGAGTGGAGGAGAGTCATTTCACGATTGCGGCTGTATTTGAAGATCGATAAAAGATAATGTAAGTTATGATGTAATCGGACTGCTATGATACTGCTTCAATGTTGTTTTTCTTTTGTTTCATATGACCAATTGCCCGGGAATGAGGACATTCGCTTGGTTTGGAGAACCGAAGTCAAATCAACACCGCCGGACTCCTGGACCAAGGCCGAATTCTTTTGGGTTTTTATTGGGTCATATCTGTGTTTTTATTTCAGGAAATTAAAAATGTATAAAAAGTATTTTTTATGTCAACATTGGAATTAGCAACTAAGAGAATTGTTTTGTAAGGGGAGATGTTACAATCAGCAATTTGTTTATTTAGTTTTGTTTAGGGATAAATAATTGGTCAAATAATTATTTATCTTAACGTGGAAGGGATGTGATAAGTTGAAATTTGGCGCGAACAAGAGCGTCCATATACCGTAACGGTTTTTGGAGAGGGCGTGAGCATCGCATTCTGGGGGTGCGTGTGACGGTTAAAACGCGGAAGACTTCCTTCTTAATTTAGCCATCATGGGGTGAAGACGAGTTTTCTTAAGAGCAGGGGCTCTATAAGATAACTGTGGTGTCTCGTGTTTCTTGTGCTCAACCGAAATAATAAGGTATTTATTTGTTGTCTGTACTTGCTGATTTGTCCATCTCTGCCAAAGTATATCATCTTTGTTAATGGGGATTAAAATTCATATTTAATGTAAGCAGTTCTGCATTGTTGTATATATTTTTGTTAATAGATTTTATTGTGGTTTTGTTATGTATATGTTCTTTTATGCACCCATACAATATAGCGCATGTGCGAATGTATGACGACGACCAGTGCGGTCTTCAATACCAGACGACCACATGTCATTGAGAGAACATGTTGTACTTATATTCAATGTTGCAATAAGAATAAATACTCAGTTTATTACGACGATGTGTGGTTTTAATATATACACCTATGATATATAACATGGTGTCAGGTGTAATTATACATACGAAACACGCGTAGATGACGAAGAAAGTGAGAAAGGAAGAAAAAGTTGAGGAAACCACGTGCGAAAGGAATAAAGAAGAAAACCTCGATAAGATGGATGGTTTTCGTTCACCAGCAGTAATGGATTTCAATTGTGGAAATCTGGCAGAGAAATGGAAAAAATGGGAGCAACAATTCCAAATTTATATGGATGCTGCATGCACGACGGAAGACGAAAAAAGAAAAGTAGCCATTTTGCTGAACTTGGTTGGAGAGAAAGGTCAGGACATTTATAATACCTTCAAGGTCGATAGAAAGAAAGCCAAATTGCAAGAAACGTTGAGGCTGTTCACTGATTATTGTCAACCCAAGAAAAACGTAATTTTCGAGCGCTACAAATTCTATTCAGTGAAGCAGGAGCCATATCAGTTGATTGAAAACTTTATTACCGAGGTCAAGACGTTAGCTGCGAGTTGCGAGTTTGGAGAGGAAGACGATATGGTGCGAGACAAGCTGGTGATTGGAATCGAAAACAATACGATGAGGGAAAGGCTGCTGATGGACTCCAATTTAACATTAAAGAGATGCGAGGAGATGATCAGGATGTTTGAAGTCAGTAAGGAGCAGGTGAAGACGATGTCTCATGAAAGAAGTAATCCGGAAGTAGCCGTGGATAAAATTAAGATAAGTAACAGAGATTTTAAAGATTTTAAGAATAGAAAAGATGGAAAATTTAAAAATGAAAATCAATTTAGACGAGATACTTCAGACAGTTTTAGAGGAAGAAATTGTAACAAGTGTGGAAAAAAACATGCCATAAGAAATTGTTTTGCATATGGAAAAAAATGTAATTTTTGTAAAAAATTTAATCATTTTGAAACTTGTTGTTTAATAAAAAGAAATATGAAGACTATGAATAAAAATGTAAATGAGTTGATAAATAATAATGTTGATGATGGGCATTTTTATCTCAATATTGCAGAGTTGAGTTCTAAGATAAAAAATGAAAATGAATGGTTGGAATATGTACTAATAAATAAAACGAATTTTAGGTTCAAGTTAGACACTGGGGCACAGTGTAACGTCCTCCCAGCCAGACTCCTTGCGATGTGTAGCAACAGTGAAGAATTACAACCCAGTAAAGCAAGTATTGTGACGTACGATGGCAATAAAATGAAAGCAGAAGGGACAATATTACTTAAGTGTGAAGTCCGAGGTAAAATACATGAAATTATGTTCTATGTTGTCAATCATAACGCTCAACCGATATTAGGGTTAAATACTTGTGTGCAATTAAACTTAGTAAAAAGAGTAGATGAAATAGAATTGAATAGAGATAAATTTTCCCAAAAAGAGGCTTTAATTAATAAATATAAATGTGTTTTTGAAGGACTGGGTAAGTTTCCAGGCCCGCCATGTAAGTTAGAATTAAATAAAGATGCCAAAGCTAGAGTATTTCCGCCTAGACGTATTCCGAAGAATTTAGCTCCAAAAGTAACACTAGCACTTGAGAAACTAATAACACAAAATGTAATTAGAAAAGTAGAGGGACCAACACAGTGGGTAAACAATGTAGTTATAGTAGAAAAGCCCAATTCACAACAAGTACGGATATGTTTAGATCCGATTCACTTAAATAGAGAAATCCAACGGGATCATTACGCTATTCCTACTGCTGGCGAAATTCTTTCAGATTTGGCAAATATGTCTTATTTTTCAGTGTTGGATCTTAAGGATAGTTTTTATCAGATAGTGTTAGATGAGGAATCCTCAAAAGTTTGTACGTTTGCACTAAACTGTGGAAAATACCAGTTTTTACGGTTGCCTTTTGGTATAAATACAAGTGCAGAACTATTTCAAAGAAAAAATTCAGAGATTTTTGGTAGCATAGAAGGAGTAAAAATATATATTGATGACTTGGTCATAGCGGCACCTGATGAAGTAATTCATGACAAAATATTGCTTGAAGTGTTAAAGACAGCTCAGAATGCGGGTGTAACATTTAATAAAGCTAAATTTCAGCATAAAACACGAGAAATAAAATTGTTAGGTTTTCATATATCAAAGGATGGTGTGTCAATAGATAAAAAGCGTATAGAATCAATAGTAAAATTGGAAGCACCAAAGAACAAAAAAGAGTTGATGAGATTGTTAGGGTTAGTAAAATATTTAACTAAATTTATTCCGAATATGACTAAGATCACAGCTAATTTAAGAGAATTAACTAAAGAAAATAGTTCATGGTCATGGGAACAGACTCATACTGATGAGTTAAATAATATAAAACAAATTTTGACTAAGGCACCAGTGTTAGCACATTATGATGCATCTAAAGAAATGATAGTTCAAACAGACGCCAGTAAAGATGGGTTAGGTTGTGTTGTTTTACAAGAAGGTCGTCCATTGGGTTACGCGTCAAGAGCATTGACAGATTGTGAAAAGAGATATGCACCTATTGAAAGAGAGCTTCTCGCAATACTGTTTGCAGTAGAAAGGTTTAATTATTACACTTATGGAAGAAAAGTTTTGGTACAAACTGATCATAAACCGCTTGTAAGTATTTTTCAAAAAGATCTTAATAAAATATCTACTAGGTTGCAGAGAATGATTCTCAGATTGATGAAGTATGATTTAAGTGTTAATTATATACCAGGCAAGGAATTTAATATCCCTGATACACTTTCTAGATCATTTGTGAAAGATAAAGTTCAAGATGATAGTGAAATTAATTTGATAGTCCATGAATTGTTAAAAAACTTGCCCATATCTGAAGACAAGAAGGAGATGTTTAAAAAACTAACTGCATCTGACGAAGCTTTAAGCTTGGTAAAACAATATATTTATACGGAGTGGCCAAAGAATGTTAAATCTGTGCCAATTGTAGCAAAGAAGTACTTTCATATAAAAGACCAATTGAATGAATGTGAAGGGTTATTGTTTTTCCAAGACAGATTAATAATACCTAGTAAAGCTAGAGAATATGTGTTAAAACTGATCCACGAAGGACATTTAGGGATTGTTAAGTGTAAGAGTAGAGCTAGAGAATCATTATATTGGCCCGGAATTAATAGAGATATAGAAGTAGTTGTGAATAATTGTGAAATATGTGAAAATTTCAGAAGCCAGAATGCAAAAATGCCTCTAATGTCACATCAGGTTCCAAGTAGACCGTGGGAAAAGTTGGGAATGGATATTGCTGAACTGTTTGGACGGACGTATTTGGTGGTAGTTGATTATTATTCTAAATGGTTAGAAATACGACAGTTACGTAATAAAACTTGTGGAGAAATTATAAAGAAATTTAAGT
The DNA here is from genome assembly GCA_963966075.1 of Aphodius sticticus. Taxonomy (NCBI): domain Eukaryota; kingdom Metazoa; phylum Arthropoda; class Insecta; order Coleoptera; family Scarabaeidae; genus Aphodius; species Aphodius sticticus. The sequence continues at coordinate 72,297,080 of OZ014506.1, read as the reverse complement.
CAATTTGTTCTTGTCATGGATTTCCAGATGTCATTATTTCCGATAATTCGCCTTTTAATGCACATGAATTTAAGACTTACTTGAATACGAATAATGTTAAACTTATCACAATTAGCCCATTGCATAGTCAAAGTAATGGACAGGCAGAATCAGCAGTACGAGTAGCAAAGATCATGATAAAAAAGGCATACATAGAACATAAAAGTATAGATGAATATCTTCTGCATTATAGGAACTGTCAATTACCTGATTTGAATTTATCCCCTGCTCAACTGTTATTTTCAAGAAGATTAAAAGACAATCTTCCTTGTATAGAAAAATTATTAATGCCAAAAGTTTTAAATAGAAAGCTTGTGAATACACAGTTTATAAGTAAACAAAAGAAACAACAGAAATATTATAATCGCAAAACAAGGAGTCTGGTGGAAGGAGAAATAGGAGATAGAGTGTTGTTTAGAAAAAATGATAAAAAATGGCAAAAAGGAAAAATAATTGAAAAGTGTAAGCAGCCCAGATCATTCATAATTGAAAACAGTCAACAAAATAGATACAAACGAACAAGACAACATTTCATATTAAAAAATAGACATTTCAATTATGGAAAGGGTCTGAACTGTACTGATAATAAAGAATTTAATTGTAATGTTAAAAATGAGCCGTATATGCAATTAAGGGACAGGAATTCATTACGAGCGCCGTTACGTTTTGGTTACTAAATTGTGTGCTTTTAATTAGTAATGGAATTACTTTTGTGTTAATCTTATAGGGAAGGATGTTATGTATATGTTCTTTTATGCACCCATACAATATAGCGCATGTGCGAATGTATGACGACGACCAGTGCGGTCTTCAATACCAGACGACCACATGTCATTGAGAGAACATGTTGTACTTATATTCAATGTTGCAATAAGAAATACTCAGTTTATTACGACGATGTGTGGTTTTAATATATACACCTATGATATATAACAGGTTTTCTTCGGCATATTCATTTTAGAATAATATAAACCTGTCCCTTTTATAGTAAAGTATTTAGCCTTGCATATAGTGGTTAATAATTAGTGAGTTCAAATTTCTCTGACAAAGTCTCAGAGAAAGAACTCAGTTTTTAAGCCTCCGTAAGAGAGATAATTAATTCACGCTACCGTAAGATTAATTAAGATCACATTTTTAAGTGTTAGCGTCGCCAAGCGTCGCTTGGGGCGAGTTACCACCTTCAACATGTGGGGTTAAGGTTAGGTAGTTGAGCAAAGTCCTAACAGGGGCCCCGTTCAGTTTAGAGTTGATTAAAGTATAATAATAAATATTGAGAAGGGTGTCCGCCCCATCACATTGGCACACCTCCCTGTAGGGGAGGACAGTCAGTGTATCGATACCCTCATCGAACATCACGACTATTTTTTATAACAAGAAAGTTTGAGTCTTCTTATTAACAGAAACGTTGGTGTGCCTAACCGGAAATGGCCGGAAGTGGGTTGCAGACGAATTACGATGGTATATAACATATAACATGAGCAACATGTTTGATGATTGTGATGAGATACGGACGATGTTAACTGTTGAAGTCGGTGTGCCAGACCGTTCTGGCCAACCGGGGTTGGTTAGACAAAACTACTATGAAAGTACATGTGTTCTTCTATAATTGTGACAAATTTGACACATGTGTTTTGTAAGGTAACGCAGTTACCATCGTCTGTTAAATAACTGGTCTGCAACCCACTTCCGGCCATTTCCGGCTAGGCACACCAAGGTTTCTGTTAATAAGAAGGCTCAAAGTTACTCGTTATAAAAAATGAGCGTAATGTTCGATGATTGTGATGATTTACGGAATATGTTAACTGTTGAAGTCGGCGTGCCAGACCGTTCCGGCCAACTGGGGTTGGTTAGAACTACAATGAAAATACATGTGTTCTTCTATAATTGTGGCAACTTTGAAACATGTGTTTTGTAAGATAACACAGATACCATCGTCTTTTAAATAATTCGTCTGCAACCCACTTCCGGCCATTTCCGGCTAAGCACACCAAGGTTTCTGTTAATAAGAAGGCTCAAAGTTTCTTGTTATAAAATATAGGCGTGATGTTCGATGAGGGTATCGATACACTGACTGTCCTCCCCTACAGGGAGGTGTGCCAAGTACTTCCGTCCAAATGGGGTTAGGCACACCAAATTATTATGAGAGAATATGTATTTATCTATAAGTGACAAAAGAATGAGAGAGATGTTTTATGAGGGTACTACGACATCGAATTGCAGCAGATAATTAGCGTAATTAAACACCCTTTCGGCCAAAATTTCTTAGGCACACCAGAATTTTCTTTTTATTCAAATCATTTTACATTACATATAAATTATTCGTAGTGATGTTTTATGAGGGTATGATTTTGTCGTGGGCTCTCGGACTATCTGGTGAACGCGGCCATTGTACTGGTTTCATAATGACGGGCGGTAACTATCGATACGGCTATCATAGCTTAACCGCAATATGTAAACTTATTTATTTATTCAAAGTTGAAAAATACCTCTTTTTCAACTTTCTTTTTTGAAAAATACCTTACACTCTTTTTCAACATTTCAGCGCATTTGTTCATTTTGGGCACTCAAGTTCCAATTAACGTCTTGAAGTAACTAATAATAAAAACTATTACAGTCACATTTGGTGCGTAGATCAGATCACAATCAAAACCACACACAGATCTACGTTTGCAATCAGGATACACAAGAAATTACCAAATGTAATGAAGTTGTCCAAAAAGCAACACAAAGTTTGTTGTCCCATAATTCCAAAAATACATCTGAAAAATAGGATGACACCTTCCGACTATGACAATAGATTTATTATACAGTGCGTTCATTTCAAAACTTCCCACCCGGAATAACTTTTGTCATAATGACGTCACAATATTGAGCAAAGACACGTCAATTTTTACTTAAAGGGGGAACTTTAACATTACGTCTAATCTAATCATAGGTCCCACCCCTTCACCCCCATCCACCCCTACTTTCGATTTTTAAATGGGACTACCTATCTTAATATACCTCACTTTAAAGGGGATAAAAATGTCTATTCACTCATAAAAAAATAAATGAAATCGGTTTAGCCATTTCCGAGCTGGAGTTAAAAGCGTATCATTTAATTTTATCGAGTTAGCCTAGCTCTCACATACGACACATAGTTTATTCTGTAAATTACCATGGTTACTATTATGACATTTCCTAGATTATGTTATAAAATTGAGCTTGATCGAGCTATATTCGATTGCTAAACTCTAGTATTTAGTATTTAGATCATTTTATGAAGATGGTTTATACCTTAGAAGAAAGAATACATATAATTCTGATTTACGCCGGTAAAAATCGTTGTGCTCGTCGGGCGGCAAGAGTTTTCAACGTATCCCGATAAAAATGTAATCGTTATGTAATTGATTTGGTTCAAAAATTTCTTGACACTGGTTCAGTAGAAAATAAGAACAACAAGCAACCGAGAGTTATGGTAGAAGGAGCACAAGTTGAAGTTGTTGGTCATTTTGCAATGGATCCAAGAAACTCTTTAAGAAAGGTTGCTGTGCAAATCCAAATATATCTTGGTTCTGTACATAAAATATTAAAATTAAATAAGTTCTTTCCTTACAAGTTGGAAATACATCAACGGCTCGCTGAAGACGATTTTGATAGGAGGATTGAATTTTGTGAGCAGATTCCACAGAGAATCACTGATGATCTATTAAAAAACATCTGCTTCACATCTGCACATCTGTTTCGACATTCTATTTGAACTGTTTTGTCTTCAAAAATAATTGTTGATACTAGGACACTGAAAATCCACATGTGTTTCGGGAAGACCATACACAATACCCTCAGAAGGTCAATGTGTGGGCTGGTATTCTAGGGGATGAAATAACCGGTCCTATTTTTATTGAAGAAAATTTTACAGGCCAGCTTTATCTGGAACTCTTGGAGAATGTGATAACTCCACTTATAATTCAATCTTTGGAGAACCAAGTTGATGAAGAAGGACGCAAATTCCTCAATAAAGAAAAACTGCATTTCCAACAAGACGGAGCCCATCCACATTATGCACTTCCTGTGAGAGAATGGTTAAATATTATATGGTCATACGTAAGGTTATATGGGAAGTGGATAGGAAGAAGAGAATGGCCAGGAAGATCCCCGGACTTGACGCCACTTGATTGTTTTCTCTGGGGTCATTTAAAACCTCAAGTTTTCAAAACGCCGTCAGAAGATTTACATGATCTCAAAGTTCGGATAACCCGAGAGTGCCGGCAGATATTCCGAGAAACATTTAGAAAAGTGCGACGTGCCTTCGAGAATAGACTATTTATGCTTAGAAAAAATGGAGCACATTTTGAATAGCTTATAAACTATAAACTATTGATAAACATTAAGTCGTTGTTATTAGTTATTTTTACAAAATAAACAGTATCCGAATTATGACGTGAATAATTATTTCACGATGTTGCTTCTTCTAAGATACAAAATGCAGATATCACATATAAAAATGAAAACATTGTTTCATCCCCTCTAAATGATGGTAGTTTCATTTGTAAATCGAAAGGGGTTCGCTAGCTACGAAGGGGTTACAACCAAAATTCTATTAGATATAATTAATTAAAATTACCCTTGAGGACAGGGATTTTGAAGTTTCCATTTTAGCTTATAGTAAATTCTGCTTTTTCAGTTTATGAAAAAAAAATCTGTACATTTTGACAATTCGTGCCATTTTGTTATTGCTTTTTTTAACAGGGTTAACTGAAAGCTTGGGTCTGAATTTTAAAACTTTTAAGAGAAAAGCATGCAAAAGTTCTGCAAAGTGGCATTTCCTTTCTGTCAAAAATAGAACATTAACTCTTACATTATTTGTTGTATCTCAGAAACGAATACACCTATTTAATTTATTTTTTTATGAGTGAATAGACATTTTTATCCTCTTTAAAATGAGGTATATGAAGATAGGTAGTCCCATTTAAAAATGGAAAGTAGGGGTGGCTGGGGGTGAAGGGGTGGGACCTATGATTTGATTAGAACTAGTTTTAAAGTTCCCCCTTTAAATAAAAGTTGACGTGTTTTTGCTAAATATCGTGACGTTATTATGTCAAAAATTATTCCGGGTGGGAAGTTTTGAAATGAACGCTCTGTAGAATAACTGCTGGGTGTACACAACTTTGCTGTAGTACTCGTTTTTTATAATCCCGATGGTACATCTCCCAAAAATCATTTGTTGCAAAAAAATTGATTTTGGAGGATTATGAGTAATGTCCTCTGTGCCATAATGTTCACTGTAACAGTGTAACATACACAGTTGAACAAACACACAGAAATAATAAATCGCACTTACTTGCCGTCAACTGCATCTAAAGTAGTAACCTCCAAGCCCAATTCGTCAAAACAGTGAAACATCCTCACCCTCCGTTCTGGTCTCCGTCTTAGGTTTATCATAAAAATTCGGTCAAATCCCAAGAGATCTTTCTTCGGAAACGAGGTGTACTCCTTCAACAAATCATTTACGAAGAGTGGTTTTCCCTCAGTCAGTACTTCAACCTTCAAATTTGTTAGTTGATAATGGTCATACTGAAGGCTATCCATCTGTTCCAAAGGGGTCATCACAAATCCGAATACCTGCTCGTTGCAAACGTTCATTTCAATGTTGCTTCTGTTCGCCGCTATGGCAAATGTTATTATGTCATCGTGAGGGCCATCGTAGTTTTCGATGTTTTCAGGTACGTACGTTAAATGGTCGGATTCAGTCTTACGGAGATCTACCAGCACACAAGAGTGCACCATTGGAACAACAAAACAACCCTGTTTCTCACGGTGATATACTGGCTTGTAATCATCGGTACGGAGATAGTAGTAATCCTCGGTCATTCCGTACCAGAAGTTCGAGTATAAGCCGTCTGACCGAAGTGCTGGTGATGCGATTGTCAAATTCTTTGATATCAGATAAAGTAAGGTGTCCGGGTTTGTTAAGAAAACGTCACAATCGATGGCCTGAAACAAAGAGAAAAGTATAATCAATAATATTATTCAATTATTATTATTCAATAATTTCGTTTGTTTGAAGCTTGTTCATCATAATACTGAAATTTGGCATAAGTATGGATGAAACTATTAATTTAGACCAGAATAAGAGGCTACATACGGTTCACCTTAAGCAACTATAGTTTGCAATAATTAGAAATCATTAATAATTAATTAATAATTAAATAATTTTCTTTCAAAATGGCGTATGGCATACTTGAATGGAACATTGCAAAGTATGCCGTGCGGGCGTAAAAAATACACCACCTCTGATACCTTTTAAACTAAATCGTCCACGCAAACATCCCAACATAATTTGGAGTCTAATATGGCCCCCAAAAATCGCACGCTCTAGTACTCATCAGCAATATGACGCAAGGTGAACAGCAACGAGGTGCACCGTGATGTCAAATCAGAGTTTTCGATGTTATTAATAAAGCGAAGGAAAAAAAATAGGTCACACACTGATCTCTGGGGTACGGGTACCCCCTGCGTAATTTGTCTATATGTATAATAATAATAAGGTAATAAGTCTCGAGAAATTTGGTTTCCAAATTTAACGTGTTGCAGCCTGTCAGCGAGCAACGAATGCAACACGTCAATCGTTCGGTCGCTGAACACGTAATGTAGCGACGAGTTTGTCCACCCGGTATACAAACCACTTTTTCGGAGGATTACGGGATCAGGATATATACGCCTGGCTGTCTACGTCGACTTTATGCATTATTATCGTTCAAGAGTTATTCGCGAGAAGACGTAGCCGTTACTTTTCGTTCAATATATATATTTTCGACTTTAATTCGACTTTTATTTAATCAGTGTCACATTAGTTTACAGTTCAGGTGTGGGGTTGATACTTGCGTGCAATTAAGTGTCATTTGTGGCGTGGTGAACAAAGAACAATGGGCGGTGGCAAACGGAGATCGTCATCTTCCAACACAGAGAGTTCTTCAAGTTCTTCAAGCACATATAGACAGTCGAGAAAGCGAACACGAAACGAAATAGAGGTAGGTAAACGTAACATTAAAAGGAAACGTCCTTTTTCCCGATCTCGTTCGCCAAGAACTCCCAGACAAAGACGTTTGTCTACTGAGGGAAACCTAAGAACCAATCCACCGGGAGTCGATTGCGAAATTCCTCCTACAACAGCTCACCACAGACAGAGACGTTCGTCTGAACAAGAGCACGGCCGAATACGTTCGCCGGTACGAACGACGCATATCGTATCCGCTACAAGTACAACAGCTAGCTATGAAACGAGAATAGAAAAAATGGAGCGACTCTTGGAGCAAATATCGCGCCAAGGAGCACAAGTCGAAAATCGACGTTTGACGATTCGCAGCGATTGTATCCCAGAATTCGATCCTGAAAACGAACACCTATCAGCTCTGCAGTGGCTCACTAAAATAGACCAGCTCAGGGACATCAATGGTTGGGATGATATAACAACCATTTACCATATGCAATCAAGGTTAACGGGTATGGCAAGGAATTGGTACCACAGCCTTGCAAACTATAACCATACTTGGGACGAGTGGAAGTTACTGATCCGAAAAACGTTTCCCGATCATGTAGATTTCGCAAATGTTCTGAGAAAGATGATCGATAGAACAAAACTTCCGGCAGAGACCATGACAACCTATTATTTTGAGAAGATGGAGCTAATGCGAACCTGCCAGTTCAAGGACGAAATGCTGTGTCATGCTTGATCGATGGACTTACAAGCACCACCATCCAACACGGGGCACGTGCTGGTCGATATGCAACACCCGAAGCATTATACGAAGAGTATTTGTCCACATTTCGTGAAACAAAGACCGAGACCAAAACGATTACCGCCGGTGGCTTCAGTAAACGTCCAAAGCATGATTTAAGACAAACACTCAATACCAACTCTAAGCATTTCCAGCAGAATAGAAAAACTTCTAGTAGTGATAACATACGATGCTTTAATTGTAGAGAACGAGGACATGCGCACACAAGATGTCCCAAACCTCGATTAGAGTGTCACAAATGTGGACTGCTTGGGCATGAAGCCAACAACTGCAGACGAACCGTTCAACCGCCGAGAAAGTTCACAGAACGTCCCTCAGTAGGTGAGTCAAAATTAGTATTAAATTTAACTCCAAATAGCGATCCAAATACGTGTTATTTTATTGATTGTATTATAAATGGTGAACCTCTCAGGGGTTATGTGGACACAGGTTGTGCAGCGGTAACCATTCGAGAATCCGACGCTAAAAGATTTGATTTGACGTACATGCCAGTAAATATACGTTTAAGCGGATTTGCTGGGGGTTCAGTTTTAATTGAACATCAAGTATGTGTGAATTTAGAAGTAGATTTGGCTTCAGCAGTAGTAAACGCGTTAATAGTACCTGACGAGGTGCAGAAAGTTTCACTAATTGTGGGTCAACCCTTTGTGAATCACCCACATATTGTCGTCGTAGTACAGGGTAACCAAATTCGTCTATTTAATAAAACTGCAGTCTCACTGAATGATATCAGTAATTTACCACCGAAGAAAGTAACTCTGTGGGCTAAGGAAACTACCGTTATACCACCACATCATATTGGTCATGTTAGTTTGTGTTGCTCGGAAGATGTTGATGATGTATATGTTGACTTGCATTATCGTGATTGGCCAAACAAATTTCATGTTGTTCCGCGATGTGTTACAAACTTAAATTCCGGCGGCTTTCTCCCTATTATGAATACATCGAGCGAAGCGATAAGTTACGAAAAAGGTAGGGTCGTTGTTAGAGGTTACACTTGCTTTAGTGGAGCAAATACTCCAATTCAAGAATGTTTGGGTACAGATATTCAGAATTTAAATGAATTTACACTGGATGATATCCGAAAGCAGTTGAATTCTGAACTAAGTGATACCGATCAATTTAATTTGCTGTTATTGCTTAACAAATATCGTGGTTGCTTTGCAACAAATCTTGGTGAAGTGGGTAAAACTGATGTTTCCGAAGTAACGTTGACCCTTTCGGACAACAAGCCGATTATTTATCGTCCATATCGCATGCCGTATACAGAGCGCGAAAAAGTTAACACCATAGTGCAAGGTCTGATTGACAATGGAATAGTTCAGGAATCCCACTCTCCTTACGCTAGTCCAATTTTATTAGTGAAGAAGAAAAATGGTGAGGAGCGACTGTGTGTTGACTACCGGGCCCTGAATCGAGTTACTATCAAAGACAAATATCCGCTGCCGCGCATCGACGATCTGTTGGATAGAATCAAAGATGGCAGATACTTCACTAGTTTAGATTTAGCCTCGGGATATCACCAAATTCCAATTAGCAAGGATTCTATCCCCAAGACCGCGTTTGTGACTCCTGACGGCCATTTCGAATACCTACGAATGCCTTTTGGTCTTGCTAACGCGCCTGCGGTATTTCAAAGAACGATAAATCAGATTTTAGGTTCTCTGCGCTTCAGCACTGCTTTAGCATATCTCGATGACGTACTTATTCCCTCAGTTTCTGTAGCAGAAGGAGTGACCAAACTTGAAACCGTTTTACGATTATTCAAAGAATCTGGAATAACATTGCGACTGAATAAATGTTTCTTTTTACAAACTAAGATCAATTATTTAGGCCATGAAATAACAGCAGAAGGAATTAAACCTGGGCAAGACAAGATTAGCGCAGTTTCCTCTTTTCCGAGACCAACAAACATCCATGAATTACGACGCTTCCTAGGGCTTGCTAGTTACTTTAGGAAATTTATTTATAACTTTGCGGTCATAGCTAGGCCGTTATCTGGGTTAACTAAGAAGAACGTAGAGTTTGTATGGGCTCAAGAGCAAAACTCTTCGTTTGAAACACTGAAATGCAAACTTTCGGAACGTCCGGTACTCGCGGTCTATAATAGAGAATCGCCAACGGAGGTTCACTGCGACGCCAGTCAACTAGGTCTTGGAGGAATCTTGCTCCAGATACAAGACGATGGTACTCTACGACCACTCCAGTATTTTAGCCGGTCCACAACCCGTGAAGAACAAAAATACCACTCCTACGAACTCGAGACACTTGCTGTTGTGTGCGCTCTGCGCAAATTTCGTATCTACTTGATAGGTGTGCCCTTCAAAGTGGTAACCGATTGCAACTCATACGATGTTGAAGAGAGACCTAATTCCTCGAATAGCTCGATGGTGGTTGACTATTCAAGAATTCGACTTTACGGTAGAGTACCGTCCTGGAACAAGAATGCAACACGTAGATGCACTGAGCCGTGGGCCAGGAAGACCAGACAATAACGAACACGTAGCTGAAACCGTCGATGTGTCCTTGGTTAATATTGAAGAACATGACTGGGTATTGGCTGCTCAATTACAGGATTGTCGATGTAAGGAGCTTATTGATACATTATCTCGAAAACCCACTAGTGCTGAAGATCGAGTCACACATAAGGACTACTGTTTAAAAGAGGGACGGTTGTATAGAATTACACCTAACGGTAAGAGGTGGGTAGCACCCAAAACATCAAGGAGAAGATTGTTAATGTACTATCACGACAGCGCGGGTCATTTTGCTGTGGACAAGACTTTAGAGTCACTCGCGCAACGGTACTGGTTTCCCTCAATGCGTAACTATGTTAGGAACTATATATCGTCTTGCTTAGGCTGCCTTTATAATAAAAAGCCATCAGGAAAGGTACCCGGGAGTTTAAATTGCATCCCAAAGGAGAAGGTACCTATGGACACTTTACACATGGATCATTTAGGACCTTTTACAAAAAGTGCAAAGAAGAATAGCTACCTTCTGGTAGTGATAGATGGATTTACCAAATTTGTGTTTATGAAAGCTGTTGCAAGTACAAAAACCGGTCCAGTGATTAATTTTCTGAATGAAGTCTTTGAAACGTTTGGGGTAGCACGACGAATCATTTGTGATCGAGGGACAGCTTTCACCAGTAAATTGTTTACAGAATTTTGCAGTAACTTAGGTATAAAAAGGGTTTTATGTGCCACCGCTACGCCACGCGCCAACGGGCAAGTGGAACGGATGAATAGATCTATCCTGTCATCTTTGTTAGCTACCACAGACGATGAAAATCATTGGGATGAGGTGGTTAGTCGCGTACGTTGGGGTATCAATAGTACGGTAAGTTCTGCTACGGGTAAGTCGCCCTACGAGGTGTTCTTGGGGTATCGTCCTCGTGGCGTAAACGACGCCTTTCTCACGACTGAGGTGTGCGAAGACGAACACCTCGATTTAACGGTCGTACGTGATAACGTATCACATGTTATTGCTGAGAGACAACGTGCTCATAAGCAATTGTACGACGCCAGGCATGCTAAACCCAAGTTATTTGAGATTGGGCAGCAAGTCCTGCGTCAGACGGTTAAGACCGCTAATGACGGGAAAAGTAGAAAGCTCGAGCCACGACATAAGGGTCCCTTTATTATTACGAAAATATTAGATCATGATCGCTACGTTATTGAAGATATGCCTGGTGCGAAACGTTCGCGCATTGCATATCAGGGGATATGTCCCAGTGATAAGCTAAAACCATTTGACACGACCGTCTCACCCTGTGAGACAGGTTTAAGTGGTGACGATTAATCTTGTTAATGCTGGAAACTAATTTATGTTATGATTCTTTTTCTTTTTAGATTCACAATTACGGCGATCTGTCTTCACGGGGCCGTGAAGTTGGTCAGGTTAGCCGACTGTAGCGACGAGTTTGTCCACCCGGTATACTGCAGCACAGCGTATGGTGTGACCAGCTCATTCACCGGGCCAAACCACTTTTTCGGAGGATTACGGGATCAGGATATATACGCCTGGCTGTCTACGTCGACTTTATGCATTATTATCGTTCAAGAGTTATTCGCGAGAAGACGTAGCCGTTACTTTTCGTTCAATATATATATTTTCGACTTTAATTCGACTTTTATTTAATCAGTGTCACATTAGTTTACGGTAATATTTACAGTTTTCGAATTCGGAACGCTGAACCTAGAACTTTTCTAGTTGTGTAATTTCTTATTTGTTGAAGGAATAAGTATTTATTTGTACTTGTTCACTTTTTTTTAAAGAATAAATATTTTTTTAAAGAAACATTTTTGTTTACTTGTTAGTAAACAGTTCTTTAGTTATAAAAAAATGTCGTTCAAACCATCAATAACTGTCGAAAACGCAAAAAGATATAAACTTTTCCTGAAAATATAATGAGATATTGTCAAAAACAAATCTATAAAAATACAATTCACACTTCATATACATTAATACATCCTATAAACTACCAATTTCGGAGAATTTGTATAGATTCGCATCAAAACAACAATGCTTCGAACGGAGGCGGAAAAAATTAGTTTGAGTCTGTTAAAAACATCGATACAGGCCGGAACACTAACCTCAAATGTTGGACGCTTGGTATTGGTCTCTAACTTGAACGGCGGCCACACATTGTGGCAAACCTTCATTCATTTGACGTTGGAATATGTTAGTAAAGGCGCTGCTACACGATGCGGTGAACATCTTCCAACGTCGAACGTTTGATAGTTCGTTGCATCGTGTGGCCGACGTTCAAGCCTCGAGCTACCAATGCCAAGTGGCCAACGTTCGGGTTTGGTCTCGCTCGAGCCATTGTCGGAATTTTGACCAGAGTCAAACAACATTCGAACCATCAGTTGTTTTAGGCCGCGGGATTTGTTCGAATTTAGTTGTTTACACATACCTATATAGTTTATATTAATTCAAGATGTGCATAAAACTTGCAGCTTTTTAAATTATATTCGGTTATTTCACAGTAATGTGAATCAGTGAGTGTCTACATAACAAACATAACCTATGACATAACCTGAAATACCGAATAGAGCCTAGTGCTACACAACAACATTAAAATAGTTGTCACAATTTCGGTAGGAAGATGAGAATACAATAGGCCGAAGGTACAGTAATCATTTCAAATAGTATGGACACCATTAATGAGTATATTACATTCTAGGCTAACATACATTTGGGGAACGCCTCCAAAATCATTAGACGGAGGTGTTTTGACCAAATCAGAATAACGTTGCATGTCAATTAAGTGGAAAGTCCTACTACAATCCATTTGTTGTTTATGCCAGTCATACAGAATTAAACGGATGATTATAAAACGGTAGCTTTTTAAATTATATTATCCTAACTTCACGGAAATGGGAATGGCATCGTCACAACCGTACAAACATAACGTGAAATAACAAATATAGCTAGATGTAGCTCAATGTACTGCCTATGAGTGCTAAACAAAGGACCACAACTAATAAACTTCTCAAAATTTTGGTAGGAAGTTGAGCATAGAATAAGCCGAAGGTAGAGTAATTTCAATTTATAATTATATCGGAATAATGAGTTTATTGTATTCTAGGCTAACATACACTTACTGAATGCCTCCAAAATCTTTAGACGGAGCTGTTTTGACGATATCAGAATAAAGTTGAATATCAATGATGCTATCATGATAATATTGGGCCGTGTAGTGTATACTGCAATCCATTTGGTGTTGTCGCAGAACTTTTACGACGGTTATGAAAAGGAAGTGTGCATGATATACAATATACATACTGAATAATCTTGACGCCACAAGATGTTGAGCACCTCATGTGTTCTATTATTTGTTGAAATTGTTACAAATAGATAGAAAAAGTTATTGGAGCAAGGTACCGTTGCTCATGAACGTAGCGTTCCCCCCGCAAGTAGCGCAGTGTTAGCAACGTTGTTATATTTTTGTGTCTACTTTATAATATAATCCAAGAAATACTGTTGATAATATTATTTTAATTTTAGTAGTATATTTGTTTTTTATTGTGAAAAGGCAATTTCCCAACGGTAAGTAAATCTAAATGATAATACATTACTAATAGAGTGTAATACATATAATAAAGCCATCATTATTATTATAAGAACCAAGTATTATTTATTCACGTGCTGTATGAATATTTTTATGAAAGTTTTTGAGAATATTTTTTATTTCAAGAAAATTACAAATTATACCGGTATGTTGTGCTTATTTATATTGACGATTTATGAAGTTCATCGTGGACATTTTTGGGTTTCCCTCTGGCAGCATTCTCAAAACTATCGATAGTTATTGGTTGATAATTTAAATGTTTTGTACTGCCTAAATTCTTTTAATCGTTCAATATTTATTTGAAGAAAAAGTTTCTTTCCTTTTTTTTAATTTGTTTATTTATAAGAAATGTTGTTCAAACCATGAATAACAGCAAAAGCGCAAACGTATATAATTTCTTCAAACTATAAAATGATTGTTAAAGACAATAATATATAAAACTACAATTCACACTTCATATAAATTCTAAAAACTACCAAATTCGTACAATTTGTGAAGCTACGCGTCAACAACCTTGCTTCGAATGCCGGCGACAAGAAATCTTTTGACATTGGCAAAATACCGACACCGGCCGGAACGTCACCAAACCCGAATGTTGGGCGCTTGGAATTGGTAGCTGGAGGCTTGATCGTCGGCCACACGATGTGTCGAACTATCAAACGTTCGACGTTGGAAGGCGTTCGTGGCATCGTGTAGCGGCCTTTTTTCAATTATCGCATCAACTGTCGAATACATTTGACTCAATCGTTCAGTCCAACGTTCGCCGAGACGTTCACCGTATCGTGTGGCAGCGCCTTAAGGTGGCGTTTAAATTGATCGGTAGTAGACTAAAAAGTAGTCGCCGAAATTCATTTGAATCCGTCTGGGCACTGGGCAGAACTAAGTCGGGTATTTTTTTTATTGTTAGAAAAGCTTCAAATATACGGATAAAGTGTATCTTGAATGCAAATACCATAATATTCAGTTGTGATCAATTATTAAAATACGACAATTTCAAGGATTTTTACCACCTTATTACGTCGCTGTTCATGCGAATGGGGACGAAATTATTATTTTATCCAATAGATCGAGACTCACTGATTCAATTCCGATTTCATGTCCGATTGAAAGTAGTGCCCAGAAACTGAGATTCTTATGAAGATAAAAACGCTTGTTTCCGGACAGCCATCTGTTGAACTGTACAGGTACCACGTTGATTAATTCAGCTACTTCCCGTTCCTTGCCCGAGCGTTGTATCGGTTACCATGAATATTTAAAAACAGTATTGTAACACAATTTTATCGTTCTCAGCCATTTGATGAACATAAAGATAACATAAGAAACGCAGTGTGCAATATAACCTATGTATGTATTTTCGGTAAACTTGAGTTAATATTGAGTGATGTATGTGGTCTGAAGAAAAAAATTGCACGAAGAGTAGCAAGAGTAGCAAGCTGTTTGGTTCTCTCAATACCCAACGGATGAAATTAGAATGAAATAGAAACAACTCAGCACAAAATGCAAAAAAAAACAAACCTCTTAGGACCTGGAAAAACATACCACAATATTAGATGCGTAAACCACAATAGAATCGACCAGAAAATATGGGCCAGAGACCGAACTGGTCACCTAGTGAGTATACAAGAAGTAACGGAAGGAAGAGGATGAGATACGTGGATGAAATTCGAAGAATAGCAAGATGACTTATAAAGGAGTGACATGCGATTAGGGTTGAACTAGTAGAGGCCAATGTTCAAAAAGAGCAATATCCGTTTATCAGTTATGAAGTATAATTTAGTTTATATTAATTGTATGCATTTAAAAAAAATATATAATTAAAACACCTTTTATTCGTGTTACTCAGAACCTCTATTGCTCGGAAAGATTTACGATGGTATGGTATCAATAGGTAAATAAATATAAAATATTTAAAATAAAAAATAATTAAATATAATATAAATCCTGTAATTCATCATTTTATTAACTTATATCAATATTTTGAAATTCAACTATATTCTTTATACCTATCAACCTACGAATAAATATTTTGAATCACATAAGAAACTTGTCTCGTACACCCGTGTTGTATATGAATCCTAGGTGTGGCGGGAGATATTATTGTAGTAAAGGACGTGCCAGATGGTTAATAGGAAGAAGATAATAATTTTAAACTAGGAGAAAAGGTACAATTCACTCGTGTTTGACAAATACAAGTTTGGGACAGATCCATTAACACTATCAATCAACAACGCACTATAAACTATCGAGTCTATAAAATTAGCGAACTAAACTAATACAACACTGTCAATAACAAAACGCACTATAAACTATCGAATCTATGGAACAAGCGAGCTAAACTAACAAAATGATGTCCAACACTCTCAATCCAAAAACCACAGCATATAGGTAATTCGCAAATACTTGCTAAACATAGGGCTGGAGAACACAGAATAAAGCAACAGGTTGAATAAACACTTTTTACGCTGTAAATATTCGAAGCGTAGTACCCCTCCCACTTCGTTCCTTTTGTCAGTGTCCTTTTCACAGTTCTTCACACTGCTTTTTATGCAAATAGTCACAGCAAATATCTCCTATAGGTGTATTCTTCCATAACTTTATTACATTTAGGGTCACCATGATTTTATATACTAGTCAAAATGTACAAGTAGGACGATTAGGAAAATCAAGAAACGAAGGAATTTGTTTCACAGACACAAATTTAGTTCAATGATTATTTAAATTTACTGACAAACTTACGCAAGAAATATTTGTTTTATATGTTGAGATAATCTTTTAGGGAATGTTCATTGTTATTGTTAATATTTTTATAATTCCTATTATTACTTTTGTCAGTAAGCGGCTTATTAATTAATTATAATTTAATTATAAATATTATAATTTAATATAAATATGTAGTTTGTTTCTATATTTAATATACCTACAATTTTTTTTTAAAATTTTATTTATATCTAACAGGTCCATCACATTGCATTGTTCCTGAACAATATTTTGTCAGTTTTAGCACAAACCAAAAATCCTGTATGTATCAGTAAAATACAAATTGTGTCAATTGGTATGTAAAACATTTTATTGCCTTACCTGGCGCGCCCCTAGTACTCGAAAAAAAAAAAACGCGCCTCGGAGCTCAAGCACAGGTCACGTGCACAGACAACGTAAAATCGTCAGCTTCCCCAAATATATCTAAAATTGCATTGAACCGCCATCTATTAACAAGAGGCTCTGCATGCCGTATAGTTGGTTGCATAATATTTATAATTATGCCTATTTACTATTTCGAAGCCAATCTTAACATTATGCAGCGGCGTTTACTCATGACGAATGAACAGTCGAACTTATTTGACTCAACGTTCAGTCCAACGTTCGCCAAATCATCGGTGTAGGAATCCAAAATTTAGTTTTTTATGCTTTCTTCTGGTATAAAATAAATGATAATTAACGGAAATATGTTAATGTTACCACGATTATATGCATCTAAGAAACCAGAGAAGGGTCTAGATTCTCCATTATTTTTATTGTCGCAAAAAAGCAATTCCATTGCTTTTGGTCCACATTTTTGCCAAACCTGGAGATATGGTCCGTCCACGGTAAATTTTTCATACACGGCTGCGTTTCAAACAGGTAGGTAGACAACTGGGCGACGGACAATCGAGCGACGGATAACTGGGCGACGGACAACTTAAATTCGGTAAACGGGGCGATGGACAACTGGGCGACGTTATAATATATTGAAAATTCACAAATAACGACATTATTTTCTACAATCACCATTCTCCTGTTGATCTGCTACCAGATATATTTAAACCATATTTTTAAAAAATACAAAACTCTCGCTTATAATTAAGTCAATATACGTAATTCTTCTTTGCAGACACAATTTTACAGTAAGCACAGTTAAAAGTTATACTAAAATGTCCATTCAAATACATAAGCAAGTTAGATAGGTATGTAAAAATTATTGCCGTTAATATAAGTATTTATCTCTATTTTATTTGCATTGTATCTATTTATATGGTTATTTGATTCTTAAAAATAAGTTTAAAGTAAAAAATACATTTATGAAAAAGTACGCTTTATATAAAGCTGCACCAAAAATTAAAAAATCTGTCCACATGCAGAATTTCAACTCGATTGGACACTGGGAAGTACGTAAGTTATGATAAGCGTACTAAAGTCATAAATAGAGATATATGAGATATTCATTAATAATATCTTACCAATCTATATATTAATTTAATTATCTTCAACACCTTGTACTGGATGTTACAAGATTTCTGAGAGGTCAGTTTAATTGGCCCCCGATCCTTAAGTAAAAGATATATCAAATGCAATTTTGTGCCAATAATGTACCTACATACTTTTTTTGTGATTTGTTTTACTTAAATAGCTTGAATTGGGTTGTTTTAATGGGTTTTGCTGATGAATAGCGGAATTGATGGTTCGGTACAGATTGGGAGTGTGCACTAATTGCGGAATGAGGTTTGGAATTCAGAATTGATTAAGCGACCCATGTTTGCGGAAACACTGTATTCAATAAGTGTTAAACGCGCCCTTTGAATGTTTTACAAACGAATAGCTCGTGTAATTGTATTCAGCCAGCTGTCGAGCAGTAATCAGCTTCTGTTAATTCTATACATTTATAAAGGACACAATGTAATTTCCATCATCATAACCAATTATTTCTAGATACACTAGCCAGACGTCACATATAAATACTATCTATGTGATGTCATCTATGTCATCTATGTAATCTGTAGAAAATGGATCAAATAATATTTTCTTTCAAGAAACAACTGCACACTGGCTTAACGATTTTTATTTGAGAATGACTAAAGTAATAGTATATTATATTTGACGAGCACATAACTAAGGATATAAATCGCGAGCATGAAGTTTATACGCGAGCCGTAGGCGAGCGTGTAAACATGCGTGCGATTTATATCCGTTGTGTGCGAGTCGAATACGACGTTTTATCTACGACTCATAAATTCCATTTGATGACAAATATTGTAAATGTATTTGTCAATGATGGCGAGGCGAACTGTCGCATAACTGTCATCCACGTTGGTTTTAACCATTCGAAAAGACTCACTTTCGCTTCAGAAAGATGACGAGAATAGGGTCCCTGGATGCCAGAATATTTTGTGCGTATTTAATTATTTCATTTTACATAATATGTTCGATTTACTAAAGTGAAACCTTCAACAACCCCATAGAGAAACAAGTGTTACAAATTCCGAAAGCGCATAAATTTTGCATCCAAAAATGGTATTGGGAAGGTGCTAACCCTAATCACCTACCCCCCTACGACTATAATACAAGAAATTGGCGCGCCGTTCGACTAAGAAGTGCTATTAATGAACATAACTCACGCTAAAATTATTGTTTAACTTCCCTAAGTACGTGAAATTATAGGCAATTAAATGTACTATTTACCCTTGAACGGTCGGAGTTTTGCCCTACGGCAAACAACCCTTGCATGACGTATGTCCGTATGAAACTGTCCGCTCCGGCAAACATATGCCGGTTGGTTGTTGCAGGCAAATGTTTATAACTTTTGGAAATATTTAGAGAATAAACTGCTTCCAGGTTATGCCGTGTGTCAAGATTTGTTAATGCTGACGTTTCGCAAACCATGTTGCTCGCTTCTTCAAAGTTAATTGAGTATTCAACTCCTATCACGTAAGGTTTTCGAAAAAGACGTGGTCTAATATCAGTTTAAGAAAAAATACATTATTTAAAGCACCACCGATTGCACTACGTCCCCTTAACAGCTAAGCTAAGGTTAAATTTAAGCGGTAAAAATGTGTGGCTTAACTTGACATAAGTGTGGCTTAGTTATGTCATTTATTTATTGTAAATTAATAAATTTATTGTAAAATCATTTTCTGATTCGATATGTAATAATATACCAAATATTCTCTATATAAAATAAAAGGAAATAAGGAAATATAAAGAAATTCTAATTAATTTAACACGGAAATTCTGAAACTGATACAAATGACAAATAAATGTCGCAGGCACCATCCAACTATAGTAAGTTACTAGAAAATCACCATAAAATAAACGTTGCCAAGGAGAGTTGGTTTGTAAGTAAAACTTACTTAAGCGACAGATATGTCAAAGTACTGCAAATGACATTAATATACGCTACACTTAATTTTAAGCGTCAAAATTTAAGGGAAAGTGGTGCAATCAGGCATTAATTTACTGAATCAAAAATAAACAGCAAAAATTTACTATTTTTCCTCCTCATTCAAAGCAAGGTTGCTGCGCCGTCAGCGCATTTTGTGTAATAAATGCTTTAGAAAGTAAAATCAGTTCGATTTATCCATCTGTAGATTTAGCTGAAAATTTTACATCAAATTTGGAATCAGAAAGCCGAAAATATCCCAGAATTTTGGTTTCAAGTGAATCCGACAGTTTTTAGATTTTGGATTGCCATATAAAATCCGCCACCATCAAAGAGCCTCAGATATGCAATATGGATTTTGGGTGCCTAATTGCATCTTAAATGCACATGAGACTTGCAATATCATAACAGATAAGTTTAATGTATAGTTTCATTTAGGGTCGCCATAGTCCACCACGAATTCTGAAAATTTGGCATCAGATTTGGAATCACGAAGCTCTAGATATCACAGTATGAGTGAGTTTTGTGCGAATTCAACAGTTTTTATTTTTTGTGCCGCCATATGTATTCCTCCATATTGAATTTACAATAAATTATTACATATTTAGTATTAGCGAGCCCAAAAACGCTTTATCAAATTACCACCATATTAAATGAATTTTTTAGCCCAAGGAGATAAATTTACCCAAATTTTTCGGTTTACTACCCCATAGTGAATTGTCATTATAGTTTATTTATTTAGTATAATGTGCAACAAAAAAAAACGCAATAAGAATACTTTATTAAAAAGTTATTTCAAGTAGTGCTTTTATATATAAAAAAAGTCTGTACGTTTGTCACAATTATGTACGGCAATATGCTACATGTAAAGTAAGTACGTAGGTTTTTACGGCCAGAATCATTTAGAAAATAAACTGCTTCCGGGTTATGCCGTGTGTCAAGATTTGTTAATGCTGAGGTTTCGCGAGCCATGTTGCTCGCTTCTTCAAAGCTAATTGAATACTGAAGACCTACCAAGAAAGTCTCCCTTATATACCTGAATTTACACCTCACTGCGCACATCTGGCGCTACCGCTCCATGTGTTTTTCCACCTGACCGCGTTAGGATCGATTTCCAGACCCTACTAATGTCAGTACCGTCCTCGCGATTGATGTTGTCAGGATGTTTGTAAATTTCGATGGCTTCTCTAATAAGCCTTCGATGATAATTACCCACCCTTGCCAACATGTTCGCGTCATCGAAATCCATTGTGTGTCCCGACTCGTGGCAGTGTTGAGCAACAGCGGACTGTTGGATCTTGCCTAGCCGGGTGTCCCTACTGTGCTCCTTGACTCGACATTCGATGCTTCGTCCTGTCTGTCCTACATAGCATGTTCCGCACTCACATGTTATCTTGTATACCCCTTCGTTCTTCAGGAGTGGTGTGATATCCTTTGGGTTAGGCAAAAGATCCTTTACCTTAGCTGGTGCTCTGTACCTTACCGTGATACCCGATTTCTTCAGTAGCGGTAGCGCCAGATGTGCGCAGTGAGGTGTAAATTCAGGTATATAAGGGAGACTTTCTTGGTAGGTCTTCAGTATTCAATTAGCTTTGAAGAAGCGAGCAACATGGCTCGCGAAACGTCAGCAATAACAAATCTTGACACACGGCATAACCCGGAAGCAGTTTATTTTCTAAATGCTACATGTAAAATTTGTAAACATAAATAAACCAACTGGCTGAGCGGGAGTAACGGGACCGACAGACTGTTTCACTCTAACACCCAAATGTTGGAGTGAAACAGGCTATCCGGCGAAATCGCTTTGGTCTGAACTGTATCGCGATTACGCGTTTCGCAAGCGGTGCGAAAGATTCGCTGCGTCCAACGCGGCGGCGAATTCGTTCTGGTCTGGGCGTAGCTTTACTCAGACAGTTCAAGGGTAAATAGTACATTTAACTGCCTATAATTTGACGTACTTAGGAAAGTTATGCAATAACTTAAGCGTGAGTAATGTTCATTAACAGCACTTATTAGTCAAACAGCGCGCCAATTTCTTGTATTATAGTCGTATGGGGGTAGGTGATATTAAGGGTAGCACTTTCCCAATACCATTATTGGATGCAAAATTTTATGCGCTTTCGGAATTTGTCACACTTGTTTCTCTATGGGGTTATCGCAAAAAGTTATGTGCAATTTTTTATTGATATGACAAGTGCTCTTTTAAGGTGACGCGTACCGAAATAAATCAAATTTCCGACAACGCCGTTTGATGAATTTTTGGAGCAAAACTCTGGCGATTAGTCCTTGAACACCAATATCATTTGACATAAGTTTTATAACAAAATTCGAAAAAAAGAAGTTATGGGTAACTTCTCTGCACTACCAAAAACGTCAGTTTTTTACCCGGTATAATCAAACGTATTTTTTTAATTCAAAGTTACTATGGTATGGCTCTGGTACACACTAGTGACAATAGTACAGTTTTGATGAATTTCTTTAGGATATCCTGAAAAAAAAATAATGAAAATTGATTAAAGATTACAAAAGTTATTGGACAATTTATTTAGGTCAGCGTATTTACTAAATGTTACCGCAAGAAAATAATATTAAGACGAAACAAAAAAACACGGAGCGGCTAAAAGTACTTACTTTTATTTTAAAAACACGTTGATTCTAAAAATAAAAATAAGAATTGAGTAATATAAACCAAACATAACTCTTCATTTTGCTAAAATATAAGTATTATTATTTCACTAGAAACAATAACAAATGAAATGTGCATCTAAACATACAAGCAAATAGTGCGTATAGGAAAATAATTCAACATTTTATTTTATGTAGGTTATTATTGTTTAGTACTGGACAATATACCAGCAAAGTGAGTAAAATATAAATAATTTTATTTCACTAATGCTATAAACTATAAATACTACAAAAACAATGACAATTGAAAAGTTTATTCTAAAAATAAAAACAAACATTCAGCAAAGGTACCTATGTCTTTATTTTACTTTACATAGGTTCTTATTTGGTTATTAGTTAAACTCCTATGACATTTAGAATTACACAGTTTACCATGACCAACACGAACCAGAAAATCCTAGGTGTCACCGTTATGTATTTGTTAATCCTAGGATTGACCGCTATGTCTTGGTAAAAGCCCGAAATTATATTGGTAAATACCTACAATTTTCGGACATTTACCAATTCAAATTGGTCAAACCTAGGATCAACCGTATTTCGGCCTTCTACAGTAACATATATACATACAATACATAGTTTAGTGAAGCGTTAGCAGTGTTTATTTAACCCAACTACACACTTCAAACATTCTATGTAATCGAGATCGCTCGTATCTGCATTACAAGTAGTTTGCCAGGATTTGACAGAAATGTTAATTCTATTGACAGTACATCATAACAGTACATCATAACATCAGCGTTTGACAGTGCTGTATAGTAAAGTCATGTGCCTGACCACATCAGATTTTTTAAATGTGCTTTTGTTCGGTTTAATGTAGTTTTTAATTTTTTTTTATTTCTAGTTTATTCCCATTATGCGTTCATTCCATTAGCAACCTATTCAATCTGTAGATTAGCGTTAATTCCGCTCTTCTCAGCGTGGCGTTGTCATCGTTGATATCAAAGCGTAAACATCTAAATAACAGAACGACCTTTACTCGATTATTGCACCGAGTAAAGGCCGGTTAGTCGTGCAACACTACATCTGCTTAACGATTCCATTAAAATACTTCAAACTGAAAATGTCGTCTGTGATTAGAAAAATTATCACTACAGCCGCTGCTCCTAAACCAGTGGGGCCATACAGGTATTGATATCTATCAAATAATACATAATATATTTACATATAGTATATTTATACATAATATATAAATAAGTATTTAGTAAACGTAGACATGAACTTCCACATTAACTGAAGTAGGTACGAAATGCAGTAGGTCAACACTCATCAGTCATCACCAACAAATATGTATACAAAAGTACATAGTTTCAAATTTAGGTGATAATTGAATGGCTGGTCAGTACTCTGATGTTTTATAGTTCTTGCAACTAAATGTGAGCGTGGAGCATCAAACACACATTAAGTATTAAGAATGCGGTGCAATAATTTGACTGTAATAACTATAACTCAGTATCAGCCAAACAAAACATGTGAAACTTTTATTGTTGCCAGCCGTATGTTTTCACAATGTATAGTAGCTTAAAATAATCTCGAGAAGTTTTTGTTTGGTTGACAACATTGTTCATAAATCTGGCGAAGATATTGAATTTTCAAATCGCATATGTGTGCATTATATGTTGACATATGGGTTGTAATATGTTTTAAACAACACTGCTAATAACATAAGATACGCTCCGTATCGGCGGTCCTCCCAGAAATATGATGTAGCCAATAGGGTATTTGACTATTATTGGAAAACCATCTTAGTGTGTTTATTCGTACACTCTACATTGTAAATGCATTATTTTTCGTAATTATTTCCTCAATATTTCATAAAAATCTGCGTTAAAAATTGAATCATAAAAAGTCCCGCCAAAACGATACTTTCTGTTGTGTAACGTCACCGGATAGTAGATGTCAAATCGGCCCATATGGGACCCTATTCTCGTCATCGTTTTGAAGCGAAAGTGAGTCTTTTCGAATGGTTAGGTGAGGGTGGGGATATCGGCGGTTGCCATGTGTTTGGGACGTATGGGCGTAGTGCGTGCGTTATTGGTCTTAGCAACAAGCAAACTTGCCATAGATACGTTCGTATGGGCGTGGCGCGTGAGTGATTGTTGTTAGCGACAAGCAAATTTGCTGATAGATACGTTCCAGAGGGATACCGCTGATATCGCAACTCCTTCCACCTAACCATTCGAAAAGATTCGCATTCGCTTCAAAAAGATGACGAGAATAGGGTCCATGGTATGTCAGCATCGGCATCGTCGCCGTTTGGTAATTGTGTTGTATGGTGTGTTGTTTTCACAATTTCTACATAAAAATAGGTTATAAATGGTGTATAAATCCACAATGCAGAAATACGTCAAGAAAAACTCCGGATAAACTATTTGTAGCTGTTCCGCAAGATTTGAAACTGCGAAGAAAGTGATTGGCTCGTAGAAATCCAAATGAAATAAATAGCGACCAATACAAGTGTTTTTCGTTGTGAAGATTACTTCGACATAAGTAAAACTGACTAGAATAAGTTATCTATCGTATTTTCGAACCAGGTATTATCCGATCTGACAGCTTAAGGTTAGGGATATCCTAACCTACAAAGTTATGCTTACATGGCACTTCAGTGCTATTAAATTCAAACGGGAGAAGCATAAGAGCGCGTTCGGATAACCCGGTATTGTACGGTGAGAGTGACGCGCTGCATAATACGCGGACTAACGTCATACGGCGTTTATCTGCATATAAGCGAGAGGCAGCCGACCCAGGTTATCTGAGCATTGCTCTCCCCATACCCTACCCTGAAAAACCGAACGCGCTCTAAGCGTACTAACGAATGACGTCACTGGAGACTGAGCCAATTACAGAGCGTTTTCAATCACGTGATAGGACGTGAATAAAATTCAATTTTAATTTTGGTTTTTAATAGAAATAAAGCATATTTTATTTGAAAAGTAATAACAAATAGTTTTCTTAAACTGTAATCTATTAGGATGACTATAATACAAGCCCTATTTTTAATACAGTCAAATACCCTATTGTTGACCTACAACTCTCTAAGATCATCATGACACTGCTCTGAACTGAAAAATCTACATTGCTCTGGTCGTGAATGTTTTACATATCATTTTATATTACTGACCACGGTCGTGGCCCCTTATGCTCGACGAAATAAAATGCACTGTTTTATCAATGAATTTTCGAATTTAAACATGATCTCTCGTTAATTAAATTTTAACTAATTTTGACACCTTAATAATTTATTTCATAAAGAAAAGTACTCTTATCTTATAACTTACATTTTTTGTTTGTTTTTAAACCAAAATTGTTGCCTTCTTGTTTTTTGCAAAGAGTAATTCTGTTAATTTGCTATAAGAATTTGTGGCTCCTGTTTATCGAGTCAAGCTAAAAGAAGCCCTAATATGAATTTTGTATTAAAGAATAAAAAGGTTCTTTTCTTTTATTAAATTTTTAATTTCTTAGGTACCAGTTTCGTCTAATGGACATCAGCCGAATGGTAAAGCATTCAGCCTAATGGTTTAAAAATAATGGTAGTAATAAAATAGATAGTAATTTAACATTAAACTTACAGTAAGGTTTTAAAAACTCTAGCACGGTTTGGCACGTGCGAGTTACAAAGACACGAATGACATTTGATATAGGCGAGGAAGAAATTTATTTATTTAAGGAAAGTTAGTACGCGAAATGTATTTATGTTAGGGAAGTGAGCAAGCGAGAGAGTGGAAATTGGTATAGCGATGCAACTTAAGATAAAAAAATTTTAAACTTATTGTAAAGTAAACAAGAATAAAGGTATTAGTTGGAATTCTAATTCTTCGTTTAATAAAGTGATATTGTGGTTTTGTTTTTTCTATTTCAAGTGAATTACTGTAGGTTAATTGTATTTTATACAATGACCTGTTAAAAGCATTCGACTGAGTAGACTCCAGACTCACCCATAACTGACATAGTATAATAGTATAATATCTCTCTTTCTTACGCGTAAAAATGTAACATTGTCGGATAGGGTAAGACGCATGGATTGGTGGAAAGACATACAAGTGCCACTAAATTTAAAGAAATAGCGTTATTAAAATTAGTTAATTTTCATATCTGTCGACGTAGATGACATTTTATGACGTGACCAACAAACTACATGTGTCCACATGTGTCAAATTGTTTATTACTGACGTTCATTCATTTGTGCAACGTTTTATATCAGGAAATATGAAGCTTATAGACAATATTTTAGAAGAATGTCATGGCATCGCGTGAGTAAAAAAAATTTCACCCACGCGCTTCTATGACAACCAGCTTGAGTGAGGTAAAGAACTACTTTCTGCTCTCGTATCCAAGTTAGAAACTGACTATTTCAGTGGTTGCATTAAACAAATAGTAATTTCAGTAAAATTTTGTTTAGTTTGAGATTGACGCTATTGTAAATGAATGGTTTGTACCTATATTTTGTCAATATTTTTGTTAATATTACCACCTTTCTATTGTTTTTAAATTTGTTATTATGATTTTTTATCGAATGTCCAATAAAAATGATTATAGATTTAAAATTTTGTCCAGTTTTCTCTATAACTCAAGTGAATGCCAACTAATTTCGTAACTTTTCTACTGTTTTCGATGACAACGACCCAAAATTCTTACAGCAAATATAAACTAAAAAATAAATTATAAATACGACAATATAAGTTTACATTCACTCAGTTGTCAAGAAAAAAAATTAAAACGGCCCTCCGATAAGTCGAGAGCAGTGTTTAAAACCGATCAAACAGATCCGGATAAAATTCACAATAATAAATTCATAAATCAGTACTCTGCGTTTCAGTTAAGTTGAGCGGTCTAGAGGGTTGCATAAACATTAAATCCACAGGCGGGCAAATCTAGGATTCTGACACTCCTGTATAGGCTCCTGCCAACGTTTAATATAAGCTTTAAAAGTTATACCTATTTGTCTGTTTATCTACGACTCACATATAATAAGTTCATTGCATACGTATCTATGACTATATAATCCCCATCATCATACACGCCAATGATTATAATGACACTAGCGTTGCATAATAATGACAGTTCGTTCAAATAATGACTTCACTATTTGAACAAATTGTCATCAGTATACAACGCTAGTGTCAAAGTCTGTCAAAACCTACGTGGATGACAGTTATGTGACAGTTCGCCTCGCCATCATTGACAAATACACTTAAAATATTTGATATAAGATGGAATTTGTGAGTCGTAGATAAAACATCGTATTCGACTTGCACACAACGCATACAAATCGCTCGCATGTTCTCACGCTCGCCTACGGCTCCCGTATAAACTTCATGCTCACGATTTATATCCTTAGTTATGTGCTCGTCAAATAATATCTACTACTATATACTAAATGTGACTCACACTCCGCGGAAGAAGTTTACGAAAATCGGCGAGTCGGGGGGGGGGGGGTCTGCTCGGCGGAGACGCGAAAATCGCCGATTTTCCACCTGAAATTTGATTCTACAGTGCTTAGGCTTTCGATTTCGTCCATTTTCGGCCCAGTTCTCGTTATTTTTTACCTCGATTCGGCTAAATTTATGGATTATCGATGGGACTATACTGGTCAACGCGTCGCCATGGAGTTGCTAGGCCACGGCCGCGCGCTTCGTTACGCGGTCACCAGACGGCGACACATCGTCATGTCGCTGTTGAGGTTACGCTACGAAGCAATAGATGACGTCCCGTAACCGCTCCGAACGTACGAGCATAATCACTCGCGCGTGTAAGAGCATCCGGGCTTTTTGTCGCTCTCGGCGATCTACCTAGGTCGACCAGCAGGCCTGTTAGGCTTGCACATTCTCCTAGTACTATACTATATGTTTCTTAGCATTAATAAACCGCCGCGCAGCTACCGGGTGACTTCGGAGTGACAGTTCACCATGACTACTGTCAAACCATGCTAGAGTTGGTCCACTGTAGTAATCATATGGGGGTCAGGACACCTCATACCAAGACAAGTCATACCCGGACAACTCATACCAGGACAACTCATACCAAGGGACAACTCATACCACGACAACTCATACCGGGACACCTCATACCAAGGGACAACTCATACCAGGACAACTCATACCAGGACAACTCATACCAGGACAACTCATACCAGGACAACTCATACCAAGACAACTCATACCAGGACAACTCATACCAGGACAACTCATACCAGGACAACTCATACCAGGACAACTCATACCAGGACAACTCATACCAGGACAACTCATACCAGGACAACTCATACCAGGACAACTCATACCAGGACATCTCATACCAGGACAACTCATACCACAATTCATACCAAAACATCCATAACAAGCCGACAAATGTTTGTTGTCACGTACGGTGTCATCTAGAATGATGAGTAGGAAACTCTCTTTAACGCCTTAGTATTAGGTAATTGAGTTTAATTTTCTACATTGCCGAGTATAGGCATTATATGTACATAACACATTTTAGACAACGAGGACGGCTACCGCCATCTAGTGAAAGAGTGATGTATGTAGGTACCATGAACATAACCCAAAAAATTCGACGGTTGCTGTTGACACAATAAAATAATTTAAATTTAGATTTCTACAATGGATTAGATGGAATGTGATGACTGATGCTATAATGAAGATATGTTCTTTTGCAAATAAAAGACAAGCAGCATTAAAAATATTAGTGTTATCACTTATTAATCGGAAATTCTTACACAAAAATGTATTGTTATTACCGGGAGTTTTTCTTATGTGTATACATATCCGCCTCTGTATACTTGTAAAATTGACAGGTCAATACATTAGAACTAATTAGAATCCCAAACTATAGGCAACCAAAACTATACGAATCATTTGAAATAATGTACGTTTTAATTTTTTAAATCAAAAGTTGTCATGTCAATCTAAATTGTACTTACCTGTTTTTGGTTTTGCTTAGAAGCGCAATAGTTTAATACTAAACAATGTACAGCAAGGATGAAAAATAGAGATACGTATGTGGTACCATGGCGCAATAGTTTGAGAGCCGTGAGAGATTTATTTTCGGTGAAATATCCCGACAGACCTATTCCTTGCATTTGAACTGTGCAAAATATTGTACTAAAATTTATTAATGATGGCATAGTAAATTCACACAAAAAGAGGATTAAAATCAGTCATGTATTAACTGAAGAACTAAAATTGAATACTTTATTATATTATGCGGAGGAAAAGAAAATATCATCACTTTGAGAAATAGCAACTTATTTTAATGTATCTAAATCACCTGCCCATAAAACTTTTGAGTGTAAGTACAAATCTTACAAATTCTCAAATCACCAACAACTGGTTGATTTGGATAACAAAACTAGTAATTGAATAGTAATTGTCGTATTTTTGACGTTATGCTGTGTTCATGTGCGTGTTTAAATGTGATATGTCTGCCAATACTCAGCAATGTAGAAAATTAAACTCAAACACCTAATAATAAGGCATTACAGAAAATATACAGAACATCCACGCCATACACATAGACCTAAGTTTGCTAGATGACACCGTATTGACACTACAATCATTTTTCGGTTTGTTTTATGGGTGTTTTGGTATGAATTGTCGTGGTATGAGTTGTCCTGGTATGAGTTGTCCTGGTATGAGTTGTCCTGGTATGAGTTGTCCTGGCATTAGTTGTCCTGGTATGAGTTGTCCTGGTATGAGTTGTCCTGGTGAGTTGTCCTGGTATGAGTTGTCCTGGTATGAGTTGTCCTGGTATGAGTTGTCCTGGTATGAGTTGTCCTGGTATGAGTTGTCCTGGTATGAGTTGTCGTGGTATGAGTTGTCCTGGTATGAGTTGTCCTGGTATGAGTTGTCCCTTGGTATGAGATGTCCCTTGGTATGAGTTGTCTTGGTATGAGTTGTCCCGGTATGAGTTGTCGTGGTATGAGTTGTCCGGGTATGAGCTGTACCCGACCCATCATATGTATTACATATGGTTGACCATTATAACTCCAATGGATTATTGGATATAAGCGTGCGGAAATATTTGTTTCCCTTCCTATCATTTTACTAACATGCGTAGAAAGCATTTCCGCATCATATCAAGTATGGACTGTTTTAGACCGCTCAACTTATCTGAAACGGACAGTATAAAGAAAAAAATATTGTTTAAAAATTTACCGAATGGGAAAGAATGATTAAAAACATAGAACGAGAAATAGACAAATTTTAAAACTGTACAATCATCGACGACGAAATACAACATTGTTATTGTTACTAGATAATAGGTTTCGAGCAGCAGTAAAAACAATTGGGTATTCTTCTACGCATGCGCAATGGGGGTTATGGAATGGCAAAACCCCCATTGCGTATGGCGCCCATGGTCTAAAGGTCTCCTAGAGTGTTTCCGTAAAATTCAATCATTATTATGTGAGACTGGTATTTGTCGGATGCAGAGTGCATGTCGGAGCTACAAAATCGATCCTAACGCTCCCTGCGGAGAAATTGACAAATTTCTCTTTTTATCCGCAGCGAGGACTGTGGTCGATAAATGCCTATCATTTATTTATTTGTTTAGCCGTAGCAGCCATAGGTGCAAATTCCACCGATGTAGGTACTATCGTGAGCAAAAAAAAATTGGGACAGCAAAGTGAAATCAGGCACTTACATTCCCAACAATTTTAGTTGTGTAACGTTTACTTTGGCCGTATTTTGCCGTATTTGTTAACCTATGAAGTCTAAACTTTGACAGTATCAGTCAACCTACAAACTTGTTCTGGTTTCAACAATTTTATACTTCGCGGTATTTTTGCCTACACTTAATTCAGTAGCATATTTCTCGAATGCTGATTCCATCATGCAGTCGAATTTGAATTATTGCCTTCTGAAATTCATTCAATTGCGGCATTTTTATTTCTTACGTCAAAATTCAAGATGACATTAATGTGACAAGACAAGCGTTCTGACATGACATTACGAAGCCCAGTTTAATTAGTGCAAATTTGAGTACCCCCGTTTTTTATGCTCACGATAGTCAACGATAGTATTCACGTGTTTCGGACTATTAGTCCTCATCAGTACGGTATAGCCAAGGAGCAAGATGGACACTCAATGGAAAAACACTCAAATGGTTCCCTACAGGGGGTGACCAATGTCGCCAATTTGGTGCTTCAGTCGATTAACCAGCTTTCCGATAGTATTATACTTATACACTAACTAAATATACTGATATGAATTTGGTTTGTAGTTAATAGGAATACGACCTATTTTCAAATGACATATGGTGCGACATTTATTATTACCCACGGCGTAAAAATAGTTAAAATACTGAATATAAATTGCTTCCGGATTATGCCGTGTATCAAGATTCGTACATGCGGACGTTTCGCGAACCATGTTGCTCGCTTCTTCAGAGCTAACTCAGAACTCTGAAGAGCTTACTGAAAGCTCTGAAGAGCTTACTGAAAGCTCTGAAGAAGCGAGCAACATAGTTCGCGAAACGTCAGGATTTACGAATCTTGACACACGGCATAACCCGGCAGCAATTTATTTTCTAAATGATTCTGGCCCTGAAAGCCTATACGTACTTACTGAGTTTTCACACTTCGACAGTGACTAAAACAGCGACCAATTTTAATAATTTTGTTTGAAATTGCCAAATTAATCAATACTTTAACGCCCTTAATGCACTTAATTGTGATATCTTTTATATAATAATTACGATTGGTGACCGAGAATATTAGGTCGGTTTTAATATTCTCGCTAACGCATTGGTCATTTTAGAAATAAGTACGTAGGTACCTATACATTTTATGATCTAATAATTATTTATTTGACTCTAGCCAAGCTGTGGTTCTGGACAAAACAGTGTATGTGTCCGGAGTTCTCGGTATGAACAAAGACACTATGAAACTTGTTGAAGGAGGTGCTGCTGCAGAAGCCAGACAAGCATTGAAATCACTAGGATACATTCTGGAAGCGGCAGGCTCGTCTCTTGGCAATGTAGCAAAAACCCACATATTTTTGAATAATATCAATGATTTTGGAGCAGTAAATGATGTATATAAGGAGTGTAAGAAGCCAGCGAAATATTATTTAGTTATACTGATGTTTTCTCTATTTGTTTTAGTTTTTAAGAACGACTTCCCAGCACGCTCAACATTTCAAGTGGGAAAACTTCCTCTTGGTGCCAATGTAGAAATTGAGGTGGTGGCAGCTGTTGGAGATGTCAAAACTATCCCTTCTGCAAAGATGTGATTTCTTAGTAGTACTTGTCTAGACTTGTTTTTGATATTTTTAGATAGAAAATAAAAACGAAGTGCAGTTTAAGATCTAGTTCACTATATATCTCCCATTACCTTGTCATTTTTATGCGAACGTTTAAAGGTTCCCAAAGATTATATTGTCAGAGATAGGAATAGGAATTTGGTGACATTGGTAGGCACCAAATTTAAAGAATTAAAACTGTTTAAATTTAAAAGGATGAAGAAGAACAAGAGTTTGTTAAAAAGTTAAAGAGAACCTCTTATTTCTAAAGTTAGTAGGTACTAAAACCCTCAAATATGTTCTCTAGTTCTCAATGACGGTAAATAAAAAAAACTTATTACTACAGGTTACTTAGTAGGTGCCGTACGTAGGTACGTATATTGTATAGTACCGTAGGTACAGTATAGTACCTACGTATTATAAGTTATTTTTACTTTATCATACGCAGTATTATAAAGTATTGTAATCATGCCGAAAAAAAAATTGGAATTTTTAGCGGAAATATGTCCTTTTGGGTCCCCTGAACATATTTGACCAAGGTACAAAAAAATGTCTGTGTGTGCGTGCGTGCGTGGGTGTGTGAGTGTGTGGGTGTGCGTGTTCGTGTGTGTACCCGATTTTTGTGGCGACAATTCCGGAGAAACTACTAAAGGTATCGGGACGGCTAACAGCTAATTCCACGAAAGATGTTCGTTTGCTCTAACCCATTAGGCAAATGCTTGTTTCTATTATACAGGCCAACTAACAATAACAGAGAGAAGGGCTTTTAATTGAATGGCGCGTTTATGACTGTCCGAAAAAAAACTTAAAAACCGACAAATCTACTTGAAATGCATACAAGGCATACTTACAGCAAATTAATCAACAATAGAAATTTGATAAACCTGATGGAGACGAGGGAACATTTCTTATTGCCAATTAATTAACAACAGCAATTTGATAGAGAGAACACAAGCATGGGCGCTTGCAGAATTATTTCCAGGGATCAGTGAGTGCAAAACATAAATAATAATATGTAGGTAGCTTAATTAGCATTTAATAAAGCTTTGGCATTGCAGATGTTTTAATTTTATGCTTACCAATCATCCAAAAGTTTAACCTATTTTTTGTTTAACCTGTATTGAACTGCTTTTGCAATATGCAAGAAATAAATTATGTCAACCTATTTCATTATAAATCAGCGTAGTCAGGGCCGGCCCGAGGCGGGTTCAGCGCGTTCCCCGGAACCCGGCCCCGCACTTTATACAGTGCCGCTAACTGCGTCGCAAGCTTATAAGTGAACGCTCCCCAAGACTCGACGATTTGTCGCCGCGACAGCGACGAGATAATTTTGCTATGTATTTCAGATGGGTGGTTACGATACCACAAAAAGAATACAACGATTTGCGACAAAAACGATTCAACTCAGTCTGGGGGAGGCTTTACAATCTTACCGCGAAAACAATGTTCCGTTGGCGCCATCTGTGCATGAGGATTACAACGTAAGAAGTGGGCATCCCCGAACCATGATTAGAAAATTACTTCGCTACAATCGCTACAGTACCGTTGCATTACCAACCGAACAAAATACATGACGTAGTTGCGAGAGTAGTTGCTGATTTACATATACCAAAAAAGCTTTTACTTGGCGTTTTGTTATTAAAGCTGGCAAAATCGTCAGTTCTATTTATTTATTTCGGGACTTGTTAACGGAGAAGTTTATGGGGACGGTCCAGTTACTACAGATAACAAAAACAAGGAGTGCTTAGGTAGAAATGTGGTGTTCTGTAGATTTGTAGATCTGTAGATTTCTGTAACCATAACACAATGTCAGTCATACTTTCATAAGAATAAATAATTAAATAAATGGTTTATTGTAAACTGAATAAATAATAATTATTTCAGTACGATTGTCAGTAGAGCATAGGTTAATGCGTTTAAGCCTAACTTCGAATTTTCGGTGGACATATTACATTGTCCATGGTTTCCATAAAAAAATTTTCAAACGCCGCCTTTTTATATTCTTCATGTTTACTATCGTAGCTGTAAAATCCTATTGAATGTCTCCCTCCAGAGTAAAACTGCAAACAGGCTTAAAACAGGCAATCTAATTTTCCAAAGCGTTGACCCATAACGAAGAAGTTATTGTCTTTGATAACTATTATTTAAACTATTTTAGAGTGGTACATAAATTACTAATTCTCTTGACATTGAAGAAAATGAATATCGCAAATTATCTGTTTGGTAATCCAAATTACAGAATGCTACTATTAAAAGCTGCTGCATTAAAATAAGTACTATTAAGTTTGTGAGAGTGTTGAAGTTTGTCGAACCATCTGGATATGTAATATTAATTTATGAATTATTGTGTATAAGACGAATAATGTCAAATTAGATGCTTAATACCTTTTAAGCTGTTGACGATAGATCTATCGTGTTAAGATATACAGGGTGTTTTATTTAAAATCTATTGATATTTAGCAAATCTGCAGTTATTCGGGATAAGTCATATTAGAATCGCAAACCAATAATAACTGTCGAAAATGCGATACTTTTACTATCCAAAATGAATACCTACTTTTCTTTCTTTATCCTTATGTCAGAATGATTTTTTGAAAAATGCATGTTTTGAGATTAATTGCACAAGAAATGTTTTTTTTTGCCCCGAGCATTTGGAACCCGGCCCCGCGCATTTGTTTGAACCCGGCCCCGCAAAAGCTTAGGCCGGCCCTGAGCGTAGTGCCTACATAGGTCTTTTCCAGACATGACTTTATTGACAAAAATTGCTTATTTAGGTGTCACCTACAATCCCTTCCAGTTTGTCACAATCTTTATGGGACAGCCTGTATATTATAATAGGTTTGTATTATATGTCACAAGTGAATGAACAAATAACTTCTGAAACACATCTAAAACGTTCTATCTTTTGGTCCACCTGTACGTCCGAACTACTTGTTTCAGTTAAGTTTCAGTTTATTGTTAAGCTAGATAGCATCCTGTTCAAAAAGTATTAGCTTACAATACAGCATTCCTATTTCATAACTTTCTTTTCTGGCGGATCTCCCCCCAGTCCCCACTTATATAAACACAATCATAATTTTTCTCATTAAATAATAAAAATGTTCACATACCAGGATATAGTCAGCCCACATATTCCTAGCATGGTCTAACGCTGCTTCTCTCAACAGAATAACATGGTCAAATCGTAACTTGGACCAGTGACTGGGTCCCACTTCATCGGAATAACTTTCACTATCATCAACGTCTATATCAATCGAATGATATTGCAACTCAATAGAATTGACCCATTTCTGCAGTATCAGAGCAGTATCATCCACATTGTGATCACTTCGTATCCTAAAAACAATAAAATTTTAAAATTCAAAATAATTTCGCGGTACACCTGTGAACCAATAGAAATTGTAGGTACCAATTGGGCGTGGTTTATCACACGTGCATTGAAAAAAAAAACAATTGTCACCTATAATCAAATAATCGATACTAACCTCAAAGCAAGTCGCTCTTTCGGATAATTTAGTCGTTCAACAAGTGACAAAAAGTAAGGCAATGTATGAGCCTTATTTCTAGCCAACACACTGATTAAAACTGTAGGTAATTTGACATCTGCACCGTAGGCGTTAAAAAATAAATAGTAAAGTAGGATTATATACACGAATTTGAGCTGATGGATCATTTTCTCTTGATTGTCTTTCAATGTATGCTAATTAGGTCACAAGTTAACACATTTTTGATAGGAATTACAAGCATATACCACACATATGACTACATATCACCATTTTTTAGCGGTTTGTTGACATTCTTTTTAGCGGGAAATTTAAAATTTTTAATTAATTTAATTAACCTTAAAATGGAAAAGGGGATAAAATAAAACACATATGTACTAACAAAATAAAAATGTATCAAATATATTCATCACTTCAGTTGGTCTGAAACCAATTATATACATTATATACATTTATTTTCAACTGTTTTATTGTTGATTGCATCACCAGGTTTATCTGGCACTTTTTTCTTCTTTGGTGCATAACTTAAACCATTTTTATCGAAATCTAGAGCCATTACTCCTAGATCTCCACTGTACCGATTCTTCGCAACTTGCAAATATTTCTTGCCACGCATTGAAGTAAGTCGTTTGTCTTGTATAATTAAAACGTTATCCGCTTCTTGTGATGCTTTGGCGCCCCCAAATATTGAGCTAGTTGTCAAATCCTCAGTGTCCTTTTCCTTTCTTGGGTGTATAACCAACGTTACGTGGCAATTCATCTTTGTGGCAAAATTTCGAAATGCTGCTACGATGATGTCTTGCTTCCAGTATCGGTCATATTTTACATCTTCCGACATTCCCATCATAAACTGCAGGTTGTCAATGATAACGTGACATATATCGTGTACATATGTTGCATGTTCAACAGCCTTAAATGAAAAGGTATTATATATAATGGTTTAAAAATATTAAATATATGAAAACTCGTATAATGTTGAGTTCTAGTTTCTATCATGCTATTTTTAATACACTGTCATGTTTTCTAGCTTGAAGGAATTGACAGAAAATTATGATTAATCCAAGCAAAAAATTAAAAAGACACATTTGCAGATACGACCTGTGTTTCAGAAGTATTGTGAAGTACTACTGTGAAATTAATTTAAAAAATTATCAAAATCATTAAAATTTATTTAAAAAGATAGATAAAACTCTTAAAATTATTGTGCACAAAGTCCTATAACTATACTCGAAATATTTCAAGAGTTATCTTATATTTGATCAGAGCGGCTTTGCAACATGCTGCAGTGTGCATCAAGCTTTTGGAAGACATTACGCATCTTGCGGTAGCGTGATGAAGTTCTGTAAATATTCCATAACGAAACATGTATCTTAAGATTAAAAAAATGGTCCTGATCAAAGCTCAGATGTGCTTAAGAAAATGGAAATGACCAAAATGACCCCATTTGCACAACTTATGTCTAACATAAGCTTTTTCCCGGACAAAAAAAAATGGTGTAAATGATATCTTGGGCTGCAATTGTTAACAGACTTGAAATTTGAAACATGTTCAGAGAAATAGTTGGCTTCAGCTGACCTGTGCTTTTGTTGATAACATGTTTTGTTCAATAATAATAATAATGGTGCTAATGCGAAATATTGTATTAAAAAATTATTAATTTCATTTGCATCTATTTCTGAAAAGAAACAAAAACTCAGGTCAGCTCATAGCGAATACTACGAGCAATACTAATTAATGTACAAATTTAGCTTTTCTCTTTTAGATTAATGACCCTAATGGCCTACATCTTGGACACTATTTGCCACCAATGTGAATAATGTGTTGAGAACAAAAGCGTGCAAATATTTGTGATTTAAAAACTTCCATTATACTTATTCAAATCTATGTCAATAAGCATGTATATAAAAATTAACAAAATCGCATTTACATCTTAACCGCACTTAAATCATAAAAAAACACACTCTTTAAGCCACCACTGTAGGATATAACCCCCTAATATGGCAGTAATGATGATAGTGATATATAGCGTGATTTATAACTCCAGGCAAACAATAAAATTGTATATTCAGCAGCAAATTCCAAGACAAAAATGCAAAATCCTACGTACAACATATCGTCGGACAAACTGCAAAATCTCGTATGTGCGTTTTAGGCAAAGGCATTCAAAAGTCAAAACTAGCTAAAAAAGTAACTGTTGTTTTGACACAAAATATAGTTTTTCTTAAAATACATATTTTGTAACTATTTTTTAACAAAAGAATTAAAAAAGTCACCAAAATACGATTTCTTCACATATTTATAAGAAAATTTTGCTAAAAGTAATAATTCTGACACAAGATTTTGCAGTTTGGCTGACCATATCGTCGTCAGCAAACTGCAAAACCTCGTATCTTTGTTTTGTGTCAGTAAAAACATTGCGTTTACAATGCATACTTTTTCGGTAAATATCCAAACTCAAATATTGAGACAAGATTTTGACAAAATTAGGTCATAGAAAACGATCTTGATTTTGGCAATATTTGCGAATTTATCATGAACAAACCCAATACCCTTAAAAACTCAAAATTGTTCAGTAATCCTTAATGTATTTTTAAGAGATATCTTTAAATTTTTATTCATTTTGCGAATATGTTGTTGATATACCCCAAAATGGTTTCAAAACAATCCTATATATAACATAAAATATAGAAATAATTATAATATAAATAAATAAAATAGAAGCAAAGGAAAAGATATTGTGCCAACCCAAGAAATAATATTTTAAAAAATATTGAAACCATTAACAGGCTGGCACAAAACCGGCCGGATGGGCACCGTATGTGATCAAGTCCAAAATATTATTTATTGAAAACCTGTATTTCAATAGATTAACTTAGAAAGGATAAGTTTAATTTTGGATCATTTGTAATCTGAATTATCTGTTACCCATTGAAAGCCAATTATTATTTTTGAATGGATATACCTCCATAACGACTTTAATCGTTTGCTGACCATGAAAAGTCATAAAATACACTGGCAACTTTTCGAATTGGTCAGCCCAAAAGTCAAACTGGGATAAGTTTTCATCCATCGGAATGCCACTAAACTGCTGCAACATGATCTGCGCAAGTCTTGAGTTTTGAATTTCAAAGCTGCCCCATAACGTATTTACCTAAAAACATTTTTACAAGTTAGAGCATTAAAATAAAGAAATTTTATCTTATTACCCCTTGTATAGCCAAATCCAGGGAATACTCACTGATAAATGTTGTTTTTCCCGAACCAGTCGGACCCGTAATGACTGTCAGTTCTCCTTTCCTGTGACCTTTTAAAATCTTATTTAGTCCTGGAAATCGTTTCCATTTCACTCCTTCTACCTGGAATTATCATAAAATTAAATTAAATTGAGTAATACTAAAATCAAACAATAATTATTATTTTTGTTTGGGTGATGTGCAGCTATTTTATAGTTTAAGATTTGAGCTATAGTAGGCTATGGAAAATCATGACAATAATCAATAAGGAGTATTCAAATATTCCGCTTATTTACATTTTCCACATAAATTGTCATTTAATTGTCACATTGCATTAAACAGCCACATAAAGGAGTATATAATATATACATTGCAACATACCCTAGCACTGGCCCTAGCACTATTGCAATATTTCCTAAAAAACCATAAGCAGCTAGAATACATGGCAATTAGATATCAAATATATGTCTTTCAAATATTATTTTCCCAGCTATCTTTGACATTAAATGGTTTCTTTTTGTTACAGGTAAAATTCTTAGCCGAGACAACAATAAATATAAACCATACCTTATCAATATTTTGAAGATTCGATAACACATCCTCCCGTAGTGTTGAAAATGTTGTAATTGATTTGTGCCAAATCGGTTGCGCGGAATTAATAATACTTTTAAAATCCTGATCCGGAGCTAAATGAGGTAATTGTTGCGTCTCCGTCGGCCTGAAATAAAGTTTTGCTACTTTTCCTTAAATAAAATAAGAATTTACCTTATGAATAAGCAGCGTTTTTCTCCGAGTTTTTTTGCAAAGTTTCGTGCACAGTCCCATGATTCGATGTCATTACCAAACCACAGCACGAGTTTATTGAATCGCTCTAAACTTGGTAATGTATATTGAGATAAATTAGCAAGGCCGTTAGGAAGACAAATTACGTTTAATGGTACTTTGGCATCGAGTAATATTAAAAAATCAGATATATTCGATACCACAACTGCAGATTCTCTTGATCTTATCTTCCCAAAATGAATGCCGCTGTAGTTTTGAGGCCCATCGATTTTGTAACTATTCGAGGTAACGTTAAATACTTTATAACCTACCGTTTCCATCTCGGCATCGATGATTGGAAAATATAAATTATCACAGCTTTTATCTATTCGTAACTTAGCTACATCTGCTGTTTTACTACGGAATTGCTACAAAAGACAATGAATAAATATAACAAGACAATACCGCATAAACCTTACAGGTAACTTAAAATTATTAAGAACATTTGAATATGTATCTTCAGATAAAGAGTGAACATCCACCGTACTATCATGTATTCTCTTGATATAACATTGGATTGCATCCTTTTCGGAAAGCATTTCGAGTAACTTCAGATCGTTTGGTTTACTATTCTTAATCTTCTTATTTAGATAAGTTTCGTAAGAACTCCACTGGCCACTAGCTTTGCAACTTGAACATATCAACAATCCTAAAATAATAAC
This sequence comes from Aphodius sticticus, assembly GCA_963966075.1. Lineage (NCBI taxonomy): Eukaryota > Metazoa > Arthropoda > Insecta > Coleoptera > Scarabaeidae > Aphodius > Aphodius sticticus. The sequence continues at coordinate 72,255,911 of OZ014506.1, read as the reverse complement.
TATACATTATTTATAAGGCAAAATAAAAACACTCTATCACCTGTTTTTTTGTTAATATAAAGGTTTTGGTGGTTTGGCTTTCTTTGGCCAGCAATACTACTAATCTGTTTGCTTTCGCAAACAGGACATGTGGTTACAAAAGACGTGTGATCATCGGTAAATACAACATTGTGATATTTTAGAGTCTTCTTAATAATGGAAGGAGAGACATCAGGAATATCGCCTACTGCTATGTCTTTGTAAGTTCGCAAAATTAAATAATTTGGTAAAGGTAACCATGGTTTCGAAAATTGTCGAGTTCGTATCGAATTTCGTATAATAAACATTGTCATCGTTGCCAGCATCGTTCTTCATCATATATATTTGAAATTTTCTACAAATTTTAATGCAGTCAATAAAGAAAAACGTTAATAACAATAAATAAACAAATAACCAAGCCGACCATGCTGTATTGCCGCGCTGTGCTAAAAATATCTCTCTGTCTCTGTCTGTCAGTCTGTGCCAGTGTGTACAAATAGAAAAAAATAAAAACTAAAACAATACAAAAATATCCAATAAAATATGTTAGCTTGACGTTTAAAACGCGAAGGGCACATCATACCGTGATGCTACATAATTTACTGACAATAAATGGCAAAAATAAAGTGATCAACAGTATTTTTGTGTATATATATATACATATATATAGTTATTGTAAGTTGGTGCTTCCGAACCATTTGAATCATCAATTATTTTTCATACTCCACGATCAAGGACTGTAAACTAAAGAGGACGGCCAGATCCCTATGCTACAACGTTCGCCGGCTGCTCGCTACGCTGTGACGTCACCGCGCGGCCACGGGTATCCAGTAGACTCAGTAGAGCATTGTATCTCCGGCTTACGCACTGTTATTTTCGAAACATTCTAGCTTTTCTAACGTTTTTGATTTTTATTATTGTTATTGTTATTGTTACTGTTACTGTTATTGTTATTGTGTTGATACTGTCTGTGTGATAATTTAGTGTAGAACATAGGAGGTAAAGTAACCTATGTGAACTTAGCCGACCCATATTGATTTTTTACAGTTTTTTTGCTTAAATCGTTTGATAGTCGTATGATAGGGTTTGATAGGCTATTCGAGAGGTTTGGTTGTTTTTCGTTTTTCCGGAAAACAGAAAATAAAATTTGGTGTGAAGTTAGCCCCGTCATGTTCGAATTTTCGGGTTTTTTAAGTTGCAATCGATTGCTTATGGTTTGGTTAGGTTTGATTGTCCATTCCCGACGTTTGATAGTTTTTCGTTTACCTGAAATCCGCAAAATTAGAATTTGTAGGTTATGTTATTGTCTTTCTAAAGGCTATTTTAAGCGGGAGTTGTTTGATTGTTGTTTCATTTTGTTCGCTTGTTAGTTCTGAACGTATAATAAATTGTTCTCAGTAACGGCATGATTGATAATATTGTAAAAATTAATGATCCTTATAAATAATATATTAATAATGTTCGAATTTTCGGGTTTTTGAAGTTGCTATTGATTGCTTATGGTTTGGTTGGGTTTGATTGTCCATTCCCGACGTTTAATAGTTTTTTTGTTTTCCTGAAGTCCGCGAAATTAGAGTTTAGTAATTATAGTTATCTTATTGTCCGAATTGATTCAATTCCATGGGCTATTTTAAGCGGGAGTTTTTTGATTTCGGTTAGAAAATGTCACATAATCCATAGTTCTAATTAAAAGTTGGCATTATATGAAAAAGAAATGTATGAGTTTTATTAGTGTCCCCAATATCTAATTTGAATCAGCGCCATCTACAAAGGAACGGTCAAAGTTATCGCAACTACTACTAGTTTATCGGCATCGGTAGGGGAATCCAATGAGCATATACGTTATTGTACTATAATATTGAATGGATTCAGCAGTTTACAAAACGCAATATCTTTTAAATCAGAGGTGAAAAATGTCATATGTCCGACGGAAAAAAGCAAAGGCCGACGAACGATTGGTCAATCGGTTTGTGAACATATATTGCTAGAACTTGATATTCGAAAAACACCAGCAGATACCAGAGGAATGACATGTAAATTAGTTGATCTTCCTGCAATTAGAAAGACAACTTAAAAACCTGAAAATTTGAACATTATTAATATATTATTTATAATGATCATTAATTTTTACAATATTATCAATTATGCCGTTACTAAGAACAATTATACGTTCGGTACTAACAAGCGAACAAAATGGAACAACAATCAAACATCTTCCGCTTAAAATAGCCTTTAGAAAGGAATAAATTCGGACAATAACATTACCTACAAATTCTAATTTTTGCGGATTTCAGGTAAACGAAAAACTATCAAACGTCGGGAATGGACAATCAAACCTAACCAAACCATAAGCAATCGATTGCAACTTAAAAAAACCCTGGAATTCGAACTTGGGGGGCTAATTTCACACCAAATTTAATTTTCCCTTTTCCGGAAAAACGAAAAACAATCAAACCTCTGGAATAGACTATCAAACCCTATCAAACGATTTAAGCAAAAAAAAATTAATATGGGGGCTAAGTTCATACATTACTTATTTATTAAACTCTACTCAAGGTTATTATTTCAGAAGAATTAAAATGCCAGGTTCAGCCTGTGCTGTATATGGTTGTAAGAACACCTCTTCTACAACAAAAGCTACAAATCCAAAGATAATTTTTCATTGCTTTCCAAAATATATTGTATCCGAAACCGTTAGGAAGCAATGGATAAATAGATGCAAACGACATGATAAATTCAATCCCGATACTAGTAGGATTTGTTCGATTCATTTTACAGAGGATGATTATGAACGAGACCTAAAAAATGAACTACTAGGTAATAAATTAAAACATCATATAATATGCCGAACACCTGTTATATTTAAACCTTATCTGCTTCAAATCGTTGGTGCCTTTAGAGTTTTTTTTTGCGTCGAGGCAGAAATACGCAAATATAAATACTCTTACTAAATATGACGGTATTCGGGTATTTTAAATGTATTTATAATATTAAATTAAAATGAAAAAATTGTAGGATTACCATTGAAACGATTGTTGAAGACAACGGCTCTCCCTACACTCAGACTATACAACCAAAAGCTTGGAATAGAAGAGGCCACGACATCTCGTTCTGACAGGCTCTCCACAAGAAAAAGAAAACAAGAAATAGGTGACCTTCTTACAGATGTACGGGATGTGCCCAGTAGCAGTAAGCGCTTATCTTTGGACGACTCTGCTAATTTTGAAGAGATTCCTACATCTACAGCAAAAGAACAGCAATATAACCGATTACTGAATAAGTATAATGATTTAGCCTCAAAATATAGTCAAATGAAGGAAACGTTTAAAAAGAAAATTAGAACTCTCAACGGTCAACTTAGGTATTATAAAACAAAAACGTACAGAAGCCCAAAATCTGAAAAATCTGAACAATATTCTATGTGCTTAAAAAAATTGCTAACAGACAATCAAATTGCTTTATTATCGCACAGAAAGAAAAGGGTTAACTGGACCCGTGATGAGATAGCTGTTGCATTTACGATCAGATATTATAGCAAGAAGGCCTATCTTTACATGAAAAATAAGTTAAACTATCCTTTACCTTCGCTGTCATCCCTAAAGAAGTGGGCATCTCGAATTGGCATGCGTCAAGGAATTTTAAAAGACATCTTGTTGATGCTCAGTCTTGCTGGAGAGTCATTTTCAGAATTTGAAAAAACCGTTGTTCTACAATTTGATGAAGTGAAAGTAAAAGCTGTGGAAGAGTACGACGTAGCAACAGATGAAGTGTTGGGTCCTCATAATCAAATGCAGGTTGTGATGGCCAGAGGGTTATTTGCGCCATGGAAACAACCTGTATATATTGCTTTCGATCAAAAAATGACCAAAGACATATTATTCAGCATTATCACCGAGCTGCATAAAATATCGTTTAATGTGGTAGCGTGCGTTAGTGATTGTGGAGCAAGTAATGTTGGGTTATGGAAGCAACTGGAAATTGACATAAGTAATACGTCGTTTCAACACCCCATAACAAAGAAGAACATATACATGTTTGCTGACGCTCCACACTTGTTAAAATTGTTGCGTAATTGGCTATTAGATGTGGGTTACCAGCTAGAAGATGGATCAGTCATAAATAAAACTCCTCTACAAGCATTAGTATCATCAACCAATACTGAAGTTAATTCCTGTTGGAAAGTTAACCAAAAGCATTTAGACTGCGAAAAAAGCCAACGCCAAAATGTGAGATTAGCTGCACAGCTTTTATCTCATACCGTTGCCACATATCTTCTTCGTTACAAACCAGGTCCTGATAAACAAATGGCGGAAAAATTAGGCAATTTCATAAACGATGTTAACTTGTGGTTTGACCTGTTCAATAGTTATTGCTCTAAAGGACAGGTTCCTTCAAAAAATGCATATGGCACTAATTTGGAAAGACAAGAACAACATTTGAATAAGATGATACAAGTTATCACAAATATGAGACCCGTAGGAAAAAAAGCATTACAAATTTTCCAGAAGGGAATGTTGATTTCGATGAGATCTTTGAAAAACCTGTTTCACGAAATGCAATCTTGTTTGAATGTAAAGTATATATGTACACATAGACTAAACCAAGATAGTTTAGAAAACTTTTTTTTTCAAATTAGAAGCAGAGGAGGACCTGATGAACATCCAAGTCCTCTTGCAGCGATACACAGGATTCGAATGATAATGCTTGGAAAAAATCCTGGTATATTTGACTCAAAAGTCAATACTGAATCCAAGGTTCTGGATGAATATATATTTCAAACAGTTTTAGGCACGGCAAACGTTACAATAAATGAAGACAATAGTATAACTCCAATGGACAGTAGTTCCTCTTTCAGTTCAACGTCGTCGAACGACGATTCCAAAGACAATGATGCTTTCAGTTCACAAGCACAGGAAACCACAGACGATGCTTTAGAGTATATTGCTGGATATTTAGCAAAAAAATATAAAGATTTACATCCTCATTTAGGACAATATACACATACATTAAAGCAGGACCATGGTTATTGTATCCCTTCTTGGGTCCAACAACTTTCATACGGTGGACTTATTAAACCAACAGAACAGTGGCTAACGGAAATAAAAATGTAGAATAGATATTTTGAAATACACCATGGCGAATCTTATCGCAGAGGTCCTGGAGTCGTTCAAAATTTAGCAAAAAAAATCTTCAAAAAGGAAAATAGTACTAATAATAATGCCATGCCCTTGAACATCATAAAGCATTTTTGTAAACTGAGAACAGTAATAAGAATGAATTACAGAAATTTAAATTTAAAAATGAAAAACAAATCAAATAAAGATTTATTAAGAAAAAAAAATAAAAAGTTTAAAAAAATAATAAACTAAACACGGCAAGAAAATTAGCATGTTTTTAAGTATATATTTTTATATTATACCAATTATAAAACAATAAAATAAAATTTACATTTATGTTTCAGTGTATTTTTCGTTATTTCTACATATTTTAGTTTCAAAATTGTATTCCCCAATTATTTGAACGAAGTTTTTATTTATTTTTTTTAATTATATAATTTTTTCAATTATAATTCTAGTTTTCTTAAGAGTATCATCAATTAAAACATTAATATTTGCTTGTATTTACTTTTCTTCAATATTTATATTGAAAATTATTGTATCAATCACTATTTGAACGAACTACGTAAGGACAAACTAAAGTTTACATAAAGCATCTAACAGAGTATAACTGCTAGGGAATCAGTTTACAAAGAAAAAAAAAGACACCAAAATCGGATAAGTGGTTTAAGAGAAAATCAACAAAATGTAGTAAGATACGCTTATTTTAAACGGCAGCGTGGTTCAACAGTACGCGTGGTGACGTCACAGCGACAGCGCGCCGAGCGAACAAAAATACTCGATCTGGCCGTCCTCTTTAGTTTACAGTCCTTGCTCCACGATTACGCAGGACGTATGACGTATCAGACATTAAGCCGAACACAGCCGAAAACAAACGCCAGTAGACTATTTCAGCAGTGGTGTCAGATTTATGCAAGAGATTTATGATCTCAGGCCGAATCGTATGCAATACCTACGTAAATGTCCACCTCGTACAGCAGACGACCAGTTCCCACTTGTCGGATGTTGGATCCGATTTTTAAAATCGGTGTCGGATAGATGTGAACAGCTCCATACAAAATGTTAAGCCACTAGAGCACCTGATTTTTTTCGGATCCGACATCCGACAAGTGGGAACCGGGCGGGATGAATGAGGGATTTTTCCCTTTCGTATGACAATACTGATTTCAGCTGTTTCAGCTCCAGTATTTATACCAAAAGGCCAATTGAGATGAGTAGTGTCCATGTATTTAGAGAGTACCGCAATTGCTTATGCCACTACTTGGAGACAAAATGGCGGGTGTGTTGTTTTTGTTGGTCCGGTAATGTGCGCCGTAATGTGCGCGTAAATTTGCCGCTTGCTTTTTGTTGGAGATAAAATGGCGACTATTGCGGTACTCTCTAAATACAGGGACACTAGAGATGAGCACTTACCAGCGCCATCTAACAGACGCTAGGCGTACTACCTAACTGATGCCCTTATGTAGATAAAATATTGTTATTAAATTGTTGTCTTTAAATGCATCATATTCATACAATATCAAAACAAAATTGTATTGACAATATTTTATCTACATACGATTAAGTGCATCATATTATTACAAACTCGAGACAACATTTCATTGACAACATTTTATCTACATAAATGCATGACATGTTTACAATATGGAGATAATATTACATTGAAACATTTTATCTACATCATGTTTGTACAATCTCAAGACAACATTTTATTCAAGACATTCTACATAAGTGCATCAGTTAGGTAGTACGCCTAGCGTCCGTTAGATGGCGCTGATAAGTGCTGATCTCAATTCACCTCATCTTCCAGTATAAAGACTGTAAATGAAATTGTGGTGATATCAGTGTTGTCATACGGGAGGGAAAATCCCTCCCACATCCCTCCGCTGTACAAGTTGGACATTGTGTTGGACATTTATAGACCAGGCAATAGAGATTTTTTCGTGACAAAAATAGTATCAGCAAGCCGACGGTCCCAGGCAGTGTTGCCAAATCTCGCGGATGCTTATCCACTAGAACGCCTACCTTTTTCTACTAAAATTCCACTAAATTTTCATTACTTCTACTAGAATGTTCTACACTATTTTAGTAGTGGACAAAAACTTCATATTTCATTATTTAATAATTCAAAATATTTTTTATTTGTGATTCTAATATTTCACTTTGTTTTTATACTTTCACTCGACTGAATTCAACTGGGTTCCTTTTATTAAATTCTATATATTTAAAAAGTATATAAATGTGTATGTATGTATGTGTGTGTGTATCTATTAATTACAGTTCAGGAGTTTTGATTAATTGCTTATAACTCAAAAATGTTAAAAAGATATGATTTCTTACAAAGAAATCTAAAAAGTTATTTTAGAATAAACAAATATAAAATCATACATTGTTCATTAGGAAAAGGAAAGGTTACCAAATTTCCATGATAAAATGAAAATATATTTAAAATATATTTAAACGAAAGATTGTTTAAACCCAAAAAACTTGTTGAATTTTTTTTTATCGTTGGAGGATAAAATTATTTAGGTGTTTTGATTTTGACTATTATTGATTAATTTCTTATAAATAAAAATGGAACATTTAAAAAAAATAATTAATACAAAAAAATCTTAGAAATAATCTTAGAATTAATAATTTTGACTAACCCTGCACAATCTTATCCAAAAGTTTAACAACAATCGACACGACAATCTATTAAAAATTCGTGGATCCACTAGCCACTAGTCTAGTTTTCTCGCCTAGGTTTACAGAAATTCTACTAAACCTACCAACATTACAATCACCTATGCAAATCCTACATTGCGGTATAATGTATGTACGTAGTATAAAACAAATATTTGTTGTAGAAATACTACAGATGGTATAGAACAGAACATTAGTAAGAAATTCTGTACTTATATTAGTTTAAGTTAAGTAATAGAATCATAACTATAGAACAGAAAACTACTAAACAAAATATGTCAATCTACCAGATTTTCCACTATCTACTAGATTCAAAATTTGGCCACGATCAATGTTTCATTCTACCAGATTTAGTGGAAATTCTACTAAATTGGCAACCCTGGTCCCAGGTCACGTGGAACCAGTGTTGCCAAGTGGTGAGTAATTACTCACTTGGTGAGTAATTTTACTAACAAAAATCGAATTTGAGAAAAAGGGAAAAAAATTACATTTTTGTTAATTTGTGAGTATTTTTCTTTCAGTGCTGTTTCTTATCAATGTCGCGGCATTATAAATCACGTACTTAATTTACGTAATAATGTTTTGCATATTGCCTATAGGTGGTGCTTATTTTTGAAGATTTTTTTTAAGGAACCTCTCAATTTGTTCATTTATATCCATTCTTAATTCTCGTGAAATTTGACATCCATCAATACATACTAACCCGTGCCCAAAGCACCTCAACATTGAAAATAAGTTGAATTTAATATAAAAAGTAAAAAGAAACGTTTGTTTTACTACAATAAATTTACATATCACAGTTATTACCTGAATAAAACGTAAAAGAAAATCAATTAACTTTTGAGTATAGATATCAGCGCATTTCACATATTTGCAATAACTTAATTTGTTAAAAAATACAATAATCTAAGCAAGTGACTATACTCGCTAACAGTGATCAAAATCGAACAAGTGAAAACTGTTTCTGACGTGTTTTCGTAGAATCTGAACTTGAAATCAGAGATTTTGAATTATGTCTAGTTTTTATCACTGATTTACTTAGCAACTTGTGTCAATTCCGAATGGCGGCCTTCTGATTAAAATTTTACGGAAAAATTATACCAGAAAGTTTCTATTTGTTTTTTCATTAAGTTAACTTGTGGTATATCGTATATAAATGTTTTTTTTAAATATTATTAATCTAAACTTGTTCTTGATTTTGAGGGCCTCATTGGGGCACTTGATAAATATATTTATTTTTCATATTTCACGGGAATAATGTATGGGAGTATCTTGCATAAAAATATAAAAGTTAAAAAATTAGAACCTCCCTACCAATTTGATCAAAAAGAGGACATTTTAGGGAAAATTTGGAACATATATATCTGCTAAACCTAATTTACATTACACAGATAGAAATTTTTGTTTAACTCAAATAAATGCGTGTTTGAATAGAGGCAAAAATATATTTATTTGCTACAAAGAAGGTTCATTTGAGTGAAATACCATTTGTTTGGAGTAAAGTAATATAGCTTTGACTCAAATAAACATTCTTTGAAACAAACAAATATATTTTTGCCTCTCGCCAAACAAATATTTATTTGAGTTAAACAAAAATTTCTATCCGTGTACATGTTACAATTTACATATGTTAGGTAGTGATATAACTATAGGCATTTTTGTACTTTTTGTGTTACAAAAGAGAAATTAAAATGGCGAGTAAAATTATGGTAAAATGGGAATTTTTGACAGACGTGCTGAGTATTCTGAAATCAATGGGTTGGCAACACTGCGTGGAACCAACGTATAATTACTATATCATATAATATACGTTGGGGGAACCATAGGTGGAACAAGTCCGTAGATGTATTGTGACGTGTTTTCGACTCGCAAATATCATTACTTACTTTGTTATAAACAAATAACCTCAAAAAAACGTGCTTTTTTTCGTTTTTCGCTTGTAAAAACTGAACCGATGGAGCAATCTTGATGCTATCAAGAGAAAAATTGTAGAGAATGAAAAGACGAAAAAAATAAACGCTACACGGACTCGGTCGCATTAAAATTAAAGGAGAAAATTCGGAAAACCCGTTTTTTCAAAAATTCATAACACCCCCATCTTCAAAGTTTTAGCGCAGGCTTTTCGCGAGAAAGTAGCGATTGATGGGTACTTTAAGTGTGCACAACCCAGGCGTTGTCCGATGATTAGTTTTTGCACAATTGCGATTGCAATTTTTATAATGTATATATATAAATTTTTATAATGAAATTTGGTCCAAACTTGGTCCTTAGTTTTTGGGACTGCAAGTTGCAACATAAATTCAAGGATGGTACAGGGGCTACTTCTCCGAGATTTCTGTATTCAACATTATTGGAGGAGGGCAAAAATCAAATTCGCCTGTGGGCTGTGGCCCCATGCCCCATGAAGGCATAGTCTGTAATGGTCTGTAATCTGTATCTGTACGTATGGCAATATGCAATTAATTTATGAGGGATTGAGAAGTATGTCGAGTTTGGCAAATTACGTATTCGACCAAAGGTTGAAGCTGTCATGACGAGATCTCCAATGATTTTTACTTTTTCGTTGAACGTTGGTTTATCGTGGTTTATCGTTCACCGCTCAGTCCGAATCTATAGCAATCTATAGTTCGAGCCGGCTGTACCTTAATGTGCATGCATGCAAAAAGTGTTAAATTACAGATTAATATGCACATATGCACATTCCATAGTCGAAACAATTACTTCACTTAGTTGTTTTGAAATTCTCTACATACATTTCTAAGGTATACGTCCGAGTAATCAGTGCTATTGCTTTCGTAATCACCTAAATGAAATCAGTCACTTTTTTAGGTTATAGATGCTTATAGGTAATTGTTGTATTTGATACCCAATCTTCATTAGCTTAACCTGAGCTTAACCAAGATGTTGGACATGAAAATTAATCGAAAATTGCTGCCAATGAAAGGGCATTACTTTTTTTGGAATGCAGGTATGTTTATAAAGCGTTGAATTTCAAAACATTATATGAAGAATATTTTTGGTACAATTTATTAATGAAAATGAAGTAGGGGTATACCGAAGTAGGTACCTATGTTAATTTTGAAATTGAATTCTAGGGACTGCTCCTGTGGTACCATTTCTATCCACATATGCAAAACAACTGGGTATTTCGGGGGCAACAGTAGGTGTCATGTATATGGTTATGCCTATAATGGGTATGATCGCAAAGCCTGTACTTGGAGCCATTGCAGATAGATTCCGATGTCAGAAAATAATATTTCTGACGTTTATCTTGGTGACCGCAGCCGCGTTTTTGGCAACTTTCTATTCCCCACATTTACCTGTTGAACGTAAAATGCACTTTGCCTGTGATGAATCCGAAGCAGTTTTCGATAAGTGTGTGAATGATAATAGTACCAGCACATGTGCTACAGATCATTTGAAGCAAGAACTTGGTCTAAATGGAACAGTGACCTGCGAGGTAAAAATTCTTCTTTTAAATCTTTTACATATATCTTTCTAAACATGTGGGCTAACCTCCGTAAACTAGAGTTGAACTTAAAAAATACTGTGAAAATGTTTTAATCTAAGACCGGGTTGAGCAATTTTAGAGACTACTAGACGTGGTATTTTTCTAAATAAAACAGCCCTACCCAGCTCTAATTTCCAGAACTTTGTTGAGCACATGGAACAGAAATTTAATTTAAAATTCTTTAAAAATTTGTTTTATGTCAACAATTTGAGAATTTTAAAACGGTCTTTAAACTTGTGCCATTGTCGACATTGTGGAAGGTATTTTTAAATAAATATATACCAGTAATCTTCCTCGTTTTTAAATTACCAGTAATTTTATGAATCCACACATTCCATTGCAAGTAAATGGCATATTGCAGAAATTCCATTTGGGCATTGTTGTTAAGACAGTAAAACCACGTATGTATATTTTAATAGACAATGCACCATAAAGGAAGATAAAGGCGCTAAAAGAAATATTAAAATATAAAACATATAAGTACAAACAATTATAACAAACAAATTACGGTCAAGAAGAATTCATATTTTATATATAACGATTATCTGTTGGGGAAATCTTTTATGCCCGTTTCCACCGTATTTGCTAAGCCAGACCTAATTTTAAGAATGACTTAAACCTAAGTCGACCTTAAGTCGGCGTTCATTTGCACCGCATATGTGTAGGACATTCCCATCTTAAGTTATGCATGATTTGGCAACAGGGTAAAGTTCTAGTAATATTGAGAGATGTTGGTACCAATCTGAGTAGTATTCTGTCAATAGGGTATTTGACTATTATTGGAAAACCATCTTAGTGTGTTTATTCCTTCACTCTACATTGGAAATGCATTATTTTTTGTAATTATTTCCTCAATATTTCATAAAAATCAGCGTTAAAAATTGAATCACAAAAAGTCCCGCCAAAACGATATTTTCTGTTGTGTGACGTCACCGGTTAGTAGATGTCAAATCGGCCCGTATGGTCTGTCAGTGTCTGTCCGCATCGGCCAGCATCGGCATCGTCGCCGTTTGGTAATTGTGTTGTATGATGTGTTGTTTTCACAATTTCTACATAAAAATGGGTTATAAATGGTGTATAAATCCACAATCCAGAGATACGTCAAGAAAAACTCCGGATAAACTATTTGTAGCTGTTCCGCAAGATTTGAAACTGCGAAGAAAGTGGTTGGCTCGTAGAAATCCAAATGAAATAAATAGCCGCCAATACAAGTGTTTTCTGTTGTGAAGATTACTTCGACATAAGTAAAACTGACTAGAATAAGTCATCTATCGTATTTTCGAACCAGGTATTATCTGATCCGACAGCTTAAGGTTAGGGCTATCCTAACCTACAAAGTTATGCTTACATGACGCTTTCGTGCTATTAAATTCAAACGGGAGAAGCATAGAGCGCGTTCGGATAACCCGGTATTGTACGGTGAAAGTGACGCGCTGTATAATAGGCGGACTAACGTCATACGGCGTTTATCTGCATATAAGAGAGAGACAGCTGACCCAAGTTATCTGAGCATTGCTCTCCCCATACCCTACCCTGTCAAACCGAACACGCTCTAAGCGGACTAACGAATGACATCACTGGAGACTGAGCCAATTACAGAGCGTTTTCAATCACGTGATAGGACGTGAATAAAATTCAATTTTAATTTTGGTTTTTCATAGAAATAAAGCATATTTTTTTTAAAGTAATAACAAATAGTTTTCTTAAACTGTAATCTATTAGGATGACTATAATACATGCCATATTTTTAATACAGTCAAATACCCTATTGTGAAGTTTACAGTCATATTTTTTCACTAGAATATTTTGGCGGTAAATTTGAATTACTTTGATAATGGCAACAAGTACTGCAGTTGTTAGCAATAGACAAAATTTTACGGTTAATGGCAGTAAGCATAAAGGCCTACAGAATCGCATGGTAGCGAGCATTTCACGATTGGCGCAATAATAATAGCGTTAGTTACTTTGGCGTTTTGGGGGTAGGAGACGGGAGCCTTAAAGTCTATTCTTACGAAAGGAAGATAAATTGTTATAATTAACAAATTATTTTCCTTTCGTAAGAATAGACTTTAAGGCTCCCGTTGCCAATCGGCCTAACTTATGTCGTTCTTAACCTTAGTTAGGTGACAAATTGGTGACGGTGCAAATGAAATCGATGACTTCAGTACGATCCCATACTTAAGTAAAGCTTAATACATACGATGCAAACGGGCATTGATCAGGTTCATTGAATGACAGCGGTCATAAGTTATTTTGACAGATGTTACAATTCAACCTCCCTTCAGCCAATCACGAGTACGCAATCCGTTGCCTATAATTTAGCCAGCTTTAATGCCCATTTGCACCGTATTTGCTAAGCCAGACCTAATTTTAAGAATGACTTAAACCTAAGTAGAGCTTAAGTCGGCCTTCATTTGCACCGCATATGTGTAGGACATTCCTATCTTAAATTATGCATGATTTGGCAACAAGGTAAAATTCTAGTAATATTGAGAGATGTTGGTACCAATCTGAGTAGCATTCTGTCAATTGTGAAGTTTACAGTCATATTTTTTCACTAGAATATTTTGGCGGCCAATTTGAAATACTTTCATAATGACAACAAGTACTGCGGGTGTTCACAACAGACAAAATTTTACGGTTAAATTAGAATAATTTATTTTACCTTCGTAAGAATAGACTTTAAAGCCTGGAAAGTATGCTAATAAATGACCAAAATCATTTGATCGGGTTCATTGAATGACAGCGGTCATAAGTTATTTTGACAGATGTTACAATTCAACCTCCATTCAGCCAATCACGAATACGCAATCCGTTGCCTATAATTAAGTCAGCTTTAAGCCGCTGATTTTCGTCTGCCTAACTTAGGTCGTTCTTAACCTTAGTTACGTGACGGATTGGTGACTGTGCAAATGAAATCAATAAACTTAAGTATGATCCCATACTTAAGTAAAGCTTAATACATACGGTGCAAACGGGCATTAGTGACCTTTAGCTAGATTTTTCCGTCACCGGGCCCATAGTGAGTCTGTGAAAGAAGCAGTCTCATGATTGGTGAGCACAAAACCAATACTTTTATAGCTGGTAATACAAAATTATATGTTGGGTTACAGTCAATCTTGTTACATCCACTATTAACTACTCGTGACTAACAGAGACAAAGACTTTAGCTGTTGACGTAATTATGCAGCTTGAAAAATATTCTTTAAATTTTGGCCAACAGTGTCTATCTAAGTTCCATTAAAGTTTTTGGGTGGTTGTCCAATTTGTGTTTACACTTTTGTAGTACCTAGTAGTAATAGTAGTATGTATATGTATGTAATTTATTTTTTAGGTCAACTGTCCCATGCATCCTGAATATTGGAACACTGTATGCAACTATTGGGGTGTAACGCAGTACTGTGATCAGTCGCAGCGAGGTGAATATTTAAAATTCAGCGTCGAGTTACCGCTATACCATGCAGAAGAACTGGGTGACTGTATAGTTTTCAAAGTTGGAAGTGCAAAATTTGGTGACCATAGCATACACTACCCTAATTGTATAAATGAAACTTACAAAATTGACACCACCTGTGACGTTGTGTGTGATGTTTATTCCGTGAATGATATGCTTGCGACACCTACCGTAACAGACAATGAAGTGTATGACCATTATGAATTTTGGTTGGTGTTCTTCTTCATGATCTTCGGATGGGTCGGCCAGGCTATTGTGGTTAGTGTTACTGATGCTGTTTGCTTTGAAATGCTAGGTAAGTTTTTTGTATGTAAATATGTATATCCTTAGCATCAAAGTTGTGCACAAACATTCATTAAACTTTTGTTAGCACAATTAATATTTTGGTTAAATTTAAAAATTCAGTAATAGAGTCATTTAGAAAGTTACTTGCAGGGTTCCATACTTTATCCTAACCCCTGTATGGGTCATCAAAATTTTATTATGCTGAGAGCCTTTGTGTTAAAATTTTTACCTTAAAACACTGGCCTATGTAAAGTTTATGGTCCAACCTTCTTTAAAAAAAAATTATTACCTTAGTACATCTAAGGACCATTATAGTCAATTCAAAAAATCAAAAATGTGTATGAACACTTTTTTATTTAAAATACAAGACAAATAAAGCATTTATTATTAAAACATAAATTTTTATTTTTAATTAAACAAATGATTTTTTTACAAACGTATTTTCGTTTTTTAACTTTTTCCATAATGCAAACCTTTCTGTTTATCTTTTTGTCAATTAAAATAATTAAATTGCTGTATAATATGAAACGTAATATAATTTCCCGGATCCAGGGAATTCCCATACTTTTAAGCTTAATTCCCGAGATTGAAGAAATGTGCGGGAACAGGACCCACTAATAATTTTGCAGTGGATGTTACTAGCTCGTTTGTGAGCTTATGCTGGACAAATCCGTATAACATAGACTATAACACCGGGCATACTCATTCGGGTATTTGGCAAATATTTTAATTTTTCAACCTTCAAAGAGTAATAATATATCATAGAATCAAAATGTGTTCATGTTATTTTTATTATGTGAAATTTATTTATGCTTCAACAGAGTTAATATACTGCGCAGACTTTAGAGAAGAAATAAAATCAAAATGTTAACATGGGTACCTATATCACATTCCGTGGAGCGTGTTTTTATCATAATTTTTTCGCAGATTGAGAACCCGTATATTGAACGTGTTCGAGAAAGTTTGCAAAAACGGGTTACTTTTCTGATGACTTCTCAGAAAATGTTATTATTTGTAAAAGTTGGTTGAAAGTATTAAGGATTTGCTATTATTGTGTTCGGAATAATGTTTTCTGTCAAAAACCCGCGGTGTACTCATGGGATACACCTATACACCAAAATGATCACTTGAACAAAAACTAATTCACTCACGCTAGAGTGCGCCAGTGATACAGTATCAGCAACAGATAATATAATTAGTGTGTATTTGATAAATGTTTACTATTTTAACTTAATAGTTATGTTTACTAGTTGTGTACCAACAACTATCATGTGGCATAATTAGCATACACATATCCTGATAAAGATACATTTATTTATAATAAAAGAACTGACCTTGAAACAAAATTATGTAAAAACTTAGTTGGTTTGGAAATACAGGGTGGTAAAAAATAAATGTAAGTTTAAAAATATACAAAACAATGTAAAAAATATTTATTTAATAAATAGAAAAATGGTTAAAAGCGTACAGCTTTGCTCATTTCTGAAGCTAAAATTTATATACCTTTTTTATAATTTTGAAGATACCAACAAAAACTCAAATATTGAATTTATATGGTGTGTCCATTTCAGAGTTATATTAATCTGATTGCTCAATTTAATCCTTTGTAGAAGATGTGGTTGCAAATGTATAACTCCATTTCGTATTGAGTTAATAAGAACTAGAAATGAAAATTAAAAAATCTTTCTCATTGATTTCTTCAAAACTTTTTTTAACAAATTGATCAGCATAAAAATGCGCAACTTTTCCTGTAATTATTATTTTCCCGTTTTCATATAGATATTTTCAAATAAACAGAATTACATTCTCACGAAAAACATACACCTTGTATAGTAAAAAGATGAATTTATTGTCTGCGTTGTTATCGATTAGAATGGTTGTCTGAAAAAGATAACGATCAGAATTGGTATAATAAATTATAGTTATTTGCAATTTTGACTGTATAATCAATTTTTAGCCACAAACTAATGCATTACAAAGTGATTTTTAATGCAAGAAATCAAACAAACAAAATCAGAAGCATCCACCATTGTTTTAAGATTCTTTTGATATCTTCAGGATAATAATTTATTATTAATACGTTCTTGGGTCAGAATAGTATAGTGAAAACATCTGAGAAAAAACATATAAAGTGCAAATTGAAAATTTGTAAATGACTTCTGGAAAAAAATCATGCAAACCCCAAATTATCTAAAAATTTTTTGTTTGTTTATTCTTTAATTTGATTTGCGCTTCATACATAAAAAAATCAACATCTCCTACATCATAGATAAACTGGTATCTATATTAATTTAAATATTGCAATTCGATAAAATAAAAAGCATAAATACAAACAAAAAATTATTTTAAAAATCTCGATCTGGATTGCGGAATGCGTAGATTCCGATTGTTTCATTTTTACGTATCGACGATTGGCTATAATCAAGTAATTTGAGGGGCTATAATAAATCGTGCATTCATAGAGCTGTTTAGTAAAGGATTTTTTTATTCACTTAACATACTCAACGATTGACAGAAATAGTTATTTAACCATTAATTATATTAAAAAGAGAATGAATGATTGAGACTTTTCGTTAATTATCAAGATGCCATTTACAATTTCAAGAGTAACGTCATTTTCCATATTTTGCAAATATTGCAAAATCGTATGAATAATGAATGTACTTAGTAGGTAAATGATAAAAAAACGCAATGCAAAAATTGGAATGTGTTATAGTCATAGGATTGTGTTACACACAAGAAATTTCTCACTTTCATTGTTGCTAAAATTTAAATATGGGTATGTGTAAATAATGTATATGTTACGGCTAAAATGGATACCCGACTAGTTTCAAAACTAACTAGCTATTTTGCAAACGAACTAAAAGCCCTTTGTTGCAAAATAGCGGGTAAACAGCAGCTAGTTTACAAACTAGTTGTTAGTATCCAAACTATATATTCGTTTTGGTTAATGTCGTTATTTTATACTATTGTTTTTATATTAACCAAGTATTTTAGATAGTTTGTATAATAAGCATTTATGATGTTGGCTAATATGATAACATTAATCGTTTTAGTCACCCAAAATAGCAAGATTCCTGGCTAGTTTGTAAACTGAATAGACTGCCTGTAACAATAGTTTACT
This sequence comes from Aphodius sticticus, assembly GCA_963966075.1. Lineage (NCBI taxonomy): Eukaryota > Metazoa > Arthropoda > Insecta > Coleoptera > Scarabaeidae > Aphodius > Aphodius sticticus. The sequence continues at coordinate 72,237,717 of OZ014506.1, read as the reverse complement.
TCCACTGTAAGTGTGAGGTTATGTAGAAAGTAGCAGGTTGTTTGTGTTTGTGCACGATGTGAAGGATACAGAAATTACCCTTCGGGCTTCAGTTGGGTGTACTTCAGTCTCGGGATACACTCAGGGTTACGTTAGATGTCAATGCACCAAAAGGTGTATTAATAAGAAATGTAAATGTGTAAGCTCTGGACTAACATGTAACAGTAAATGCCACCAAAGCAAAGACTGCGATAATAAATAAATCTTGTTAGTTTTTTCATAATTTTATACATAAAGTTTATACTTAAATGAAATTGAAATGTATCATATTGCTATGAACGTAACCTACCTACCCACAGATTCTAAATTAATAAAAAAATCTGATGTGGCCAGGCACAATACTTTATCATACTATATATAAAATTAATAGTTTAACTGCATGAGATTCTATTTGATCGAGATCGGCCATGTCTGTATTAAAATAAAATTAGTAGAACTAGACAGATATGTCGATTAAATATGCGTTCGGATATTGTACTCCGTTGATACCGGGTACACTGTCCAAATGACACTTACGTGTTTTTGGGTGTAAAAAGTGTAATACAATATCCGAACGCAGCTTATATTGACAGAAGTTATTGTCAAAACATTAGCGTTGTCATTAGTTTCATTACTGTCATTAGAATCAAAATTTCTGACATATCCTGGCTACTAGTTTTAATGCAGTACGACCGATCTCGATGAAATAGAATTTGCTCAAACAGTTAAACTATTGTTTGTACCAAAAAATTTCATATACATAAATTATTCAGAATTTCCTCATCTTTAATTTATAATTTAACTATTTCGACGAAATTCCAGAAATGACGGCTTATTTGCAAAATCTTCCAAAAATGCTAAGACTAAACCTCCAGTTCCTTTGGACCCTTTTCAACAGAAAGCTTTTCAGCTCTAAGTTTGGTTATGAAACTTATAAATATGAAGTTTTGTCCCGATACCTTTAGTAGTTTCTCCGGAATCGTCGCCACAAAAACGGGCACACACACACACACACACACAAACACACACACACACAGACATTTTAGAATCAAAAAATCTGACAAATCCTGGCTACTAGTTTTAATGCAGTACGACCGATCTCCATGAAATGGAATTTGCTCACGCAGCTAAACTATTGATTGTACGAAAATAAAAATAAAGAAAAAATAAAAATAAATGTCATAGTCATAAATTATTCAGAATTTCCTCACCCTTAATTTATTATTTAACTATTTCGACGAAATTCCAGAAATGGCGGCTTATTTGCAAAATCTTTCAAAAATGCTAAGACTAAATCTCCAGTTCCTTTGGACCCTTTTCAACAGAAAGCTTTTCAGCTCTAAGTTTGGTTATGAAACTTCTAAATATGAAGTTTCGTCCCGATACCTTTAGTAGTTTCTCCGGAGTCGTCGCCACAAAAGCGGGTACACACACACATCCACACACACACACAGACATTTTTTTGTACCTTGGTCAAAAATGTTCAGGGGGTCCAAAAAGACATATTTCCGCTGAAATCTCAAAAACTTTTTTTGGTATGATTACAATACTTTACATACTGCGTATGATAAAGTAAAAATCTGATGTGGCCAGGCACATGACTTTATCATACTATATATAAAATTAATAGTTTAGCTGCATCAGCTTCTATTTGATCGAGATCGGCTATGTCTGCATTAAAATAAAACTAGTAGAACTAGACAGATATCTCGATTAAAGCTGCGTTCGGATATTGTACTCCGTTGACACCGGGTACACCGTCCAAATGACACTTACGTGTTAGTGGGTGTAAAAAGTGTAACGGTGTTCAATATCCGAACGCAGCCTATATTGACAGTAGTATTTTCAAAACATTAGCGTTTGACACTAGCTACTGTCATTAGAATCAAAAAATCTGACATATCCTGGCTACTAGTTTTAAAGCAGTACGACCGATCTCGATGAAATAGAATTTGCTCATGCAGCTAAACTATAAATTCTACCAAAAAATGTCATATACATAAATTATAGAAAATTTCCTCTCCTTTAGTTTATTATTTAACTATTTTGACGACATTACACAAATAGCGGCTCATTTACAAAATCTTCGAAAAATGCTAAAAGTAAACCACCAGTTCCTTTGGACCCTTTTCAACAGAAAGCTTTTCAGCTCTAAGTTTGGTTATGAAACTTCTAAATATGAAGTTTTGTCCCGATACCTTTAGTAGTTTCTCCGGAATCGTCTCCACAAAAACGGGTACACACACACACACATACACACACACACACACACACACACACACACAGACACACACACACACACACACACACACACACACACACACACACACACACACACACGCACACAGACATTTTTTTGTACCTTGGTCAAAAATGTTCAGGGGACCCAAAAAGACATATTTCCGCTAAAATCTCAAAAAAATTTTTTGGCATGATTACAATACTTTACATACTGCGTATGATAAAGTAAAAATGGAATAGATTTAGTAAACTACCTGGTAAGTATTCAAACTAGCGGCTATTTTAGTAAACTTATATAAAATCCCCATTTTAACAAGATTTTGGAGACAGTTTGCATACTAACCAGCTAGTTTGTAAACTGGCGGCTGGTTACCCACTATTTTGCGAGAATGAGAGAATTTCTTCAAAATAACAGCGCTTTAGTTAGTTTGCAAAATAGCTAGTTAGTTTTGAAACTAGCGAAGTATCCATTTTAGCCGTAACATATATAATATGTATAAAAATTCTGAACTAGTGATTTACGAAATTTACGAAATATGTATAACATATTACGTATTACAAAATTTATATTTTATTTTTTGATATTTATATTTTTTACATCACTTCAAATATTTTCTGAACTCCGCCATTACTACAGTATTACAAAATTGATATTGAAAAAAGAATTCATACCCTTGAAACGTTCGACGCATGTATAGTTTGTTGTTATGGAAGTTAGATAGGAAATAGTATATTATTTGACGAGCACATAACTAAGAATATAAATCGCGAGCATGAAGTTTATACGCGAGCCGTAGGCGAGCGTGTAACCATGCGAGCGATTTATATCCGTTGTGTGCGAGTCGAATACGACGTTTTATCTACGACTCATAAATTCCATTTTATATCAAATATTTTAAATGTATTTGTCAATGATGGCGAGGCGAACAGTCACATAACTGTCATCCAAGTAGGATTTGACAGACATCCAAGTAGGATTTGACAGACTTTGACAGTAGCGTTGTATAATGATGACATTTCGTTCAAATAATGAAGTCATTATTTGAACGAGCTGTCATTATTATACAACGCTACTGTCTTTATAATCATTGGCGTGTATCATGATGGGGATTATATACTCATAGATACGTATGCATCGAACTTATTACATGTGAGTCGTAAATAAACTTTATTTATTTATTTATTTCAGATTTTAACGTCAATTTTATGAAATGTATAATTAATTTGTAGTAATGAGCTCAAAATTTGCAAAATCAAGTTTTTGAGGCAGGTTTCTCAATGCCAGTTTAAATCATGAACCGTGTTCAGGTTTTAAGGATTGCAAAACCTAGGGGTTGGTGAATTATGAGCTATAAATTCGCGAAAATGAATGAATACACATTTAAAGATATCTTGACGTGATATATTTGAGCCCGTATTCGTATTTACAGCAACATAATGTATCACAAACTCCTACTCACTTTTCATTTACAAATTTATTAATTTTAATAAATATAAAAGATTATTATTGTTGTTGTTATGGCTTTATACCGTAAAATAGAGTATAAAATATTTAATGTTTTAAGATCTTAAGGCTCTGTAAACGTGTTTGGCTGTATCCGTTTAAAGAAAACGAAAAAAAAAATTTTTTAAAGTCGTAATTTTTTTCATGGTAAAATTGGTCAATATCTTAACATAGTATAATGGTATATTTTGTTCAATAATTTCCATAACCCTGCGTGTTTCGATTAAATTGGTTTGCGAAAGCTGACAACCCAAGCTAAAAAAAGATCGCTATTACACAATTTCAATTTATCGTTCGCTGTCGCTGAATTTTGTGGTAGATACCTAACTGTATCTTCGTGATATTTCATCTTACAAAATATATACTATTAGGCTCACTTCGGCAATCACTTCAATACAAACTCAAGTACCACTGAGAACATATTTATTACCACAAAGGAAATACAGTCGATCTATGAACGACAAACAAAATAACACGTGCTGTCGGTCGGTAGGTCGTGGCTCTAATAATCCCTGCGTGAGCAATCACGACAACCCGCGCCCTCTTCCAGAAATTGTCCTAACAATACACATTTTAAAGGTCTGCCTTTCTTCTTTTCAACTTGAAATCGATTATAGTGTGGTCGAAATGAATTTCTACGCGGTTATAAAGTGGAATGGCTCTACTGGTAAATAACAATGTGTTTATATATTATTTAATTTTTTAAAAAATTTTAAACTTTCCGTCGATTGGTTTTTACACTTTTTCATTAATGCAAAAAACATGACTTCTGAGCCCACGATATTATCTGTTTAAAAGTGGCACAACTCAAAATACGGCTCACATCAGAAAAGCAAACAAAAATATGTTTCAAGTTTTTGGATAAGTATTGTAATTACATAGCAGATAGATTATTACAATCTTTGTAACCTTATGCAGGTGTCTTATACACAAAAACTATTAAAATAAAACTACATTGCATTTTATCACTGTTCTGACGGCATACGTATTTTGAGTTGTATCACTTTTGAATGTAGTCGGTATGTTAATTTTTTCTAAGTTAACAAAAACAGCCGTATCTTTCAGTGTGGTACAAAAAATCGAGAAATTGTGTAATTTAAGGTGATAAGCCAGCATTTTTATCTGCTGGCGGATATATAAAATGTTAATATTTTTTAACACTTTGAATATCTCATCAAAATAAGGCAAGAAACGTATTCCTATTAACATTCTGGATCTCAAAATCAAGACAAAAAAATACAATGTAAGTTTATTGATTGCGGGATACATTTCATAATCAAACGATTATCTGATTTAATAATCAACCTTTTTCAATATTAAACCCAAATACCAATTGATGTGTTTTAAACTATGTCACATCCTATGACAAATCGCCTGTGTGCGCCTTCTTCCACACTATTCATTGCCATGTTAAAAGTAACCATCAAACCTGTGATGATAATTGTTGTTTTTTTGCACAAAAATATCACTTGCAGGCTTTTAACCGGGACATAATAGTACACTGTCCATGACAGTTACCTCTAACAAGGATAAATGGTCAAACTAGGACGTATGTTAAACTATTAATAATAATAATAATTATTATACCGACTGAGACAATCGGTATAATGGTAACTTTGGTAACTTAACTTTTTACCTTTATGTACCTGTACTTAAGTCAGTTAAGTTTAATGTTTCTCTTGTTGCTTATTGTAGATAATCAGCCAAATAAGTATGGCGTACAGCGATCATTTGGTGCTCTAGGATGGGGCGTTATGTCAATTGTCGCAGGTTTTATAATCGACTCGTCGAGTTCAGGAACATCGAAAAACTACCTACCAGCATTTTATATAGCATTTGGCTTACTACTGGTGGACTTTCTGGTATCGTACAATTTAGATGTGAGTTCTATATCTATGAGATGCGCTCGTTGTATCAACATTGTATTTGTATTTTCAGTACACTCAAAAGAAAATGTCTACGAGTATATTACGTGACGTGGGGAAATTGCTGCTCAACGTAAAAGTTCTCGTTTTCTTGATATTCAACATATTCATCGGTATGTGTACGGGTCTGATTTGGCAGTTTCTCTTTTGGCTGGTTGAAGATCTCGGCAGAGCGCAGGGCTGTGATTTTATGGAGTGGATTAAAACGCTCGAAGGACTCATCATGGGTATACAGTGCCTACTTGGAGAATTACCGTTTTTCTTTTTGTCTGGATGGATTTTGAAAAGGATAGGACACGTGCACGCGATGAGTTTAATTTTATTAACAATTGGTGTGAGATACATTTTGTATTCAGTGATATCAAACCCGTGGTACTTTCTTCCTGTGGAATTATTAAATGGTGTTACGTTTGGTTTATTCTATGCTTCGATGGCATCGTATGCAAGTATTATCGCTCCACCTGGCACAGAAACTACAGTGCAGGTAAGACCAACTTTTTTCTTTTTATTGTGTTAAAATTGTTGAGAATATAACTGCCCAATTTCACTTTGCTGTACTCGTGTTATCATACACCTGGGTGCTCTTATTTATAATAATAATAATCGTTTATTTGTCGTTTGATCCCTACAAGATATAGACAATTGTCAAGTGCATACAGAAAAAAAAGAAGAAAAACACTTAAAAACAAACACTTAATGATGAGCCGTCATGTACTCCTCTAAAATGCAAAAACAATGGGCAAGCAGATATCTCTTTACCTCCCTTCTAAACAACCCTATGCTTTGTGCCGACAAGATATCGGGCGGCAGGGCATTGACAGTCTTAATTATTGCGTACTGCGGCCAGAGTGGGGCACTACTTGAGTAGATTTCATACATTTTAGTATTGAGTACGTGAGTACTGAGTAAAAGTAATACTCTGGAGTATTCTACTCAACCCGATTTGAGTAGATTTACTCAGAGTCCACATCTACTCAAATCGATTTGAGTATTTTACTCAGAGTACTACATCTACTCAAACCGATTTGAGTAGATTTACTCAGAGTACGCATCTAATCAAATCGATTTGAGTATTTTACTCAGAGTACTACATCTACTCAAACCGATTTGAGTAGATTTACGCAGAGTACGCATCTACTCAAAACGATTTGAGTATTATACTCAGAGTATAGATGCGTACTTTGAGTAAAATACTCAAAGCGATTTGAGTATTTTCCTGACTACTACATCTAATCAAACCGTTCCGTGTACTGCGTACTGTGTTTTGGCTTATTTGGTGAATGCATACTTTCTTGTGATCTTTAAGAGATGTTTTCTGACGGGCGTGTTTTCGAAGGGTCGGGTATTTGCAATTTTTGTCGCTAGCGACATAAAATAACTAATAGTCGTGTAGGAATCTAGGTCACGCACTTCAAATCGCTTATATAATAAGCGTGTCATTCTGGCTTCAACTTTGTTTGATTTATACACGACTTTTTATAATTATTATCATTATTGTTATTATATTATTATTATTATTATTATTCTTTTCTCGCAAATCGGCCACCAGTGTGCCAGCACCCTTAGGGTCGTGTTTTTAAAGCGCCTGTTTCATTACGCGTGTCTTTTATGATCCGTTTTTGCCGACGCGCGTGGTATCTGATGCTTTTTGTCACGTTTATGACGCGTGTTTTCTGTAGAGCGTGTTTTCTGACGGGCTTGTTTTATGACGCGCGCTTTCTGAAGCGTGTATTTTCTAGAGCATTTTTTTGGGGCAGTTTTTGGGGCAGTTTTTTGGAGCGTAAGTTTTCTTACACGCTTGTTTTTTAACGCGCGTGTTTTTTTTACCCGCATTTTCTGGAGAGCATTTTTGACGCGCGTTTTTTTTTCGAAGCGCATGTTTTTTTGACGTGCGTGTTTTCTTAAGTGCGTTTTCTGTCGCACGTGTTTCCTAAACGCGTGTTTTCTGAAGTGCGTTTTGTGACGCGCGTTTTTCTGTCATAAGAATGGGCTTAAAAAATCACACGCGTCATAAAATACACTCTTCAAAAAATACGCGTGTCTGAAAACGCAAGTTAGAAAACACGCCAAACATGTGAAAAATCTAGTTTATAGTAGCCTTAGCAGCAAGATCAAATCATAAATAACGCAGGTTTCGCGACGATCCCCATCGGGATGGGAATAAGATGTACCGCCGCGCCGGTCGATGCCGCGACACAAATATTTTCATATCGCCGCATGGCTCGGTAAAAGTTACACGGCAGGCCTTGCAAATGCACTCAGCACCTATCACTCGGACACGATGGAACTTCGTAGTTTCAATACAGTAGTACTCTACTGATTTCATGTTGAGTACAATACTCAGTACTCAAAATTTTGAAATTTGATTATTGAGTAGATACTCAACACGCATTTTTTCCGGTGAGTACTGAGTATCTACTCAATACTCAAATTTTAAAATTTTGAGTCCTGAGTAGATACTCAATACTCACTGAACAAAAAAATGAGTATTGAGTATCTACTCAGTACTCAAAATTTTAAAATTTGAGCATTGAGTAGATACTCAGTACTCACCGAAAAAAATGAGTATTGAGTATTATCTACTCAGTACTCGAAATTAAACAAAAATTAGTATTGAGTAATCTACTCAATACTCTACTCATGAGTAGAATTTGCCCCACACTGGTTTTGATGCAGTACGACCGATCTCGATGAAATAGAATTTGCTCATGCCGCTAAATTATTGATTGTAACAAAAAATGTCATAGTCATAAATTATTCAGAATTTCCTCTTCTTTAATTATTTTACTATTTCGACGAAATAGTTAAATCTGATGTGGCCAGGCACATGACTTTATCATACTATATATAAAATTAATAGTTTAGCTGCATGAGATTCTATTTGATCGATATCGGCCATGTCTGCATTAAAATAAAACTAGTAGAACTAGACAGATATGTTGATTAAAGCTGCGTTCGGATATTGTACTCCGTTAACACTTACGTGTTATTGGGTGTAAAAAGTATAATACAATATCCGAACGCAGCTTATATTGACAGAAGTTATTGTCAAAACATTAGCGTTTGACACTACCTACTGTCATTAGAATCAAAATTTCTGACATATCCTGGCTACTAGTTTTAATGCAGTACGACCGATCTCGAAATAGAATTTGCTCATGCAGCTAAACTATTGATTGTACCAAAAAATTTCATAGTCATAAATTATTCAGAATTTCCTCATCTTTAATTTATTATTTAACTATGTCGACGAAATTCCAGAAATGGCGGCTTATTGGCAAAATCTTTCAAAAATGCTAAGACTAAACCTCCAGTTCCTTTGGATCCTTTTCAACAGAAAGCTTTTCAGCTCTAAGTTTGGTAATGAAACTTCTAAATATGAAGTTTCGTCCCGATACCTTCAGTAGTTTCTCCGGAATCGTCGCCACAAAAATCGGGTACACACACACAGACATTTTTTTGTACCTTGGTCAAAAATGTTCAGAGGACCCAAAAAGACATATTTCCACTAAAATCTCAAAAATTTTTTTTGGCACGATTACAATACTTATATACTGCGTATGATAAAGTAAAAATGAAGAAGAACACTTAATGATGGGCCGTCATGTACTCCTCTAAAGTGCAAAAACAATGGGCAAGCAGATATCTCTTTACCTCCCTTCTAAACAACTCCATGCTTGGTGCCGACAAGATATCGGGCGGCAGGGCATTGACAGTCTTATTTATTGCGTACTGCGGCCCGTTCTCATAGGCTGTGGACGTGGGACTGCTAGGCGTGAGGCGCTCCGAGTGGTCATTGAAACAGATATATCCCGGATTCTCTAACCAGTAACGACCGATCCGGCGCCTCCAGCGAAAGATGCAACAACGCCGTCTTTTTATCATTTAGCATCATACCATTTATTTCACACCACCGGCTCATCTTCTGGATTGCCTCATTCGCAAGACATGTGAGACCGGCAAAGTCCGTACGTGAAAGGACCAGACTAGTGTCATCCGCAAACTGGTACAAATCTCCCACGCCCACACACCGTCGCAGATCGTTCATGTACATCAACAATAAAAGAGGGCCCAAAATAGACCCTTGTGGTACTCCAAACTTTAATATGGACTAGCTTGAGCGCAGTACATCATCTACGCTCACCGTCTGTTCCCTGTCCCGAAAATATGACTGCAAGAATTCCAAAGCAACTCCCCGAATTCCCAATCATGCGGTATAGTATCGAAATCGCTTGACAAATCAAAAAATACCGCCGCCACCCAACGATGGTTGTCGATGTTCGAAAGAATGTTAGATACCGCCCCAAAAAGAGCTGACTCGCACGACAAACTCGGAAGAAAGCCATACTGACTAGACGATATAAGATCGTGTCTCACAAAAAAAAACATATAACCTTCCGTGCAGTATTCTCTCAAATATTTTGGAGAACGCCGACAGAATTGACACCGGCCTATAATTCCCGACAACTTTGTCTCCCCTTTTATAAATTGGCAGTATAATGGCCGGCTTTAGCCCGTTTGGAAAGATACCCTGAGACAACATACAGTTTACCAAATGAGCCACCACCTCAGAGATACAATCAGCCGACAATTTCATGATGTATGGTGGGATACCGTCCGCGCCACACGAAAAAAAGGGTGAATCGACAAGAGCACATCGCCAACCTCCCCGCGCGTAGCCGGGTATAGATATATGGACGGCACCATGCTCACCCCTTTGGTCACGGTCGTCGTGCAACAACCCAGACCCGGCGCACCCGCATCAAAAACTTCCCCTGTAACTTATCCCATTCCGAGATATGTCCTTCAGAAGGTTTTCTTGCGGAAATGCAACACAATTTTTGCAACTATGTATTCAAATATATGCTAGTAAAGGTTACTAGCACTCTACTTTAATTTATTATTTAACTATTTTGACGAAATGGCGGCTGTTTTGCAAAATCTTTGAAAAATGCTAAGAGTAAACGTCCAGTTCCTTTGGGCCCTTTTGAACAAAACTTCTTTCAGCTCTAAGTTTAGTCATGAAACTTCTAAATATTAAGTTTCGTCCCGATACCTTTAGTAGTGTGCCGGAATCGTCGTCACAAAATGGGTACACACACACACATACACAAACACACAGACATTTTTTTGTACCTTAGTCAAAAATGTTCAGGGGACCCAATAGGACATATTTCCGCTAAAATTTCAAATTTTTTTTTGATACGATTACAATACTTTATAAATTATAATACTACGCATGATAAAGTAAAAAGAGTTTGAAATAAATAACTTCCTTGTTTTTATGGGATTATTCTAAGCCTAGTATCCTTTACTAGCGTACTTTGAATACATAGTTACAAAAACTGTGTTGCGTTTCCGCAAAAGAGCAAGGTGGGTATTACATAAAACACTTCGTATCCTTCTGAAGGACACATATCGGAGATGGTCAATTTTTAACTGCATGCTATTGTTCTTTTTTGTTATAAAACATGATGCTCAATGTTGTTTTCATTAACTTGGGTAGCGGAATGGTTTACCCAGCACATAAATACGTTGTTTCTCGTACGAGCTTTTGACGTTTTTCAAGGCCTATAACTTGAAAACGCCTACTCGCACGGAAACTATGTATATAGTTGTCGTGCCCAACCAAAGCTGTAGACAAAAATCCAGCTGGGTTGCTTATTTTCCGAAGTTTGCGGCTTTTTTCGTCTAATTTGACTGGACTAATAAAAAAATCACAATTTTAAAAATAATGTTCTCTCAAGCCGCTTAATCGATTTTGATTATTCCTTTGTTCCATTGTTGGTTGATTCCTCACCAACAAAACTGTAGTACACATTTTAAATCCATTTTCAGTTTTGCATAGTATACAAGGTGAGAGTATGAGAGAATGTTTCGTTGGCCCAAATTTGAAGCACTCCATCCGCGTGGCAACTACAACCACTGGCATTAACTTGAATCAAACAGTGGACTGATATCTTCTGATTACGTTTTTAAAAGAAATATCGATAAGAGGCTGAAAGACCCTGGTCCATGGCCATTCCGGAGAAAGATCCACTTTGCAGCTACTGTTTTATGTTATATTTATTGATTTCTTTTATAAGTTGTGCATATTTTTTTAGGAATAAATTAATTCTATCTATCGTTAAGAAATATCAGAAGAACAAATAACAACGCCTAAATGCTTTCAAAGTTGTTGTTCTGTATTTACAGTTTAGATAGGCTCTGTCTGTTGTGATCTTTGTTCGTTTTTGTTTTATTACGGGAATGCGAAAGATTTGGAAATGAACAATAGGGTATTTGAGTATTATTGGAAAACCATCTTAGTGTGTTGATTCCTTCACTCTACATTGGAAATGCATTATTTTTTGTAATTATTTCCTCAATATTTCATAAAAATCAGCGTTAAAAAATGAATCACAAAAAGTCCCGCCAAAACGATATTTTCTGTTGTGTGATGTCACCGGTTAGTAGTTGTCAAATCGGCCCATATGGTCTGTCAGCATCGGCCAGCATCGGCATCGTCGCCGTTTGGTAATTGTGTTGTATGATGTGTTGTTTTCACAATTTCTACATAAAAATGGGTTATAAATGGTGTATAAATCCACAATGCGTCAAGAGAAACTCCGTGAGATACGTCAAGAAAAACTCCGGATAAACTATTTGTAGCTGTTCCGCAAGATTTGAAACTGCGAAGAAAGTGGTTGGCTCGTAGAAATCCAAATGAAATAAATAGCCGCCAATACAAGTGTTTTCTGTTGTGAAGATTACTTCGACATAAGTAAAACTGACTAGAATAAGTCATCTATCGTATTTTCGAACCAGGTATTATCTGATTTGACAGCTTAAGGTTAGGGCTATCCTAACCTACAAAGTTATGCTTACATGACGCTTTCGTTGTGCTTTCGTGCTATTAAATTCAAACGCGAGAAGCATAGAGCGCGTTCGGATAACCCGGTATTGTACGGTGAGAGTGACGCGCTGCATAATAGGCAGACTAACGTCATACGGCTTTATCTGCATATAAGAGAGAGAGCCGACCCAAGTTATCTGAGCATTGCTCTCCCCATACCATAGAATACCTTCTTATATAGAACGCCATCTTATGGGTTAAATGTCTAGCCAACTAGCGATCTCAGCGACGCGAAGCCTCGGACCCCAGAACTAAAAATCTAGCGGGAAATTTGAACTCAACCTTCCGTATTCTTTCCCATTCAGATTATGATATACCAATCATTTCGTGTCTTGAACAATAGGTCTGTTCGCGATGCGTACTAGGAATGTCTTCGGAACCTTTAATTATGGACCAATGCTGGAATTCTTCATTCACTTACACATGGCCCATAATACATTATTTCCGAACAAATTCAGAACTTGCACGAACACACCTATTATGTATATAAAAGACACGACATGTATGACATTGTATGTGGCACTGTACATGATGACACTGAACACTTTCTCACACGCATTATAAAGAAAAATTGTTGCAACCGTTGCAAAATACTTGTATTATGCCGTTTGATAACTGTCATAATGTGTCAAAACATGACATGAATTAAGTAGTCCGTAGTAGTTACCATTACCACGGGCTACTTAATACATGTCATGTTATGACAAATTCATAACTTGAAGTTTCCCGCCGGAGCGCGAATCGCGCCATCTGTCGGATCTTATGTTGGTTTACGGTAGTGAAATAGATATCGCTAAAATAGACTGATTGCGCCATCCCTCGTAGGATACATGAACTATAATTATTGGCTACGTATGTCCCATAAAGCTTGGACCCCCTTGCCCCATACCCTACCCTGACAAACCGAACGCGCTCTAAGCGGACTAACGAATGACATCACTGGAGACTGAGCCAATTACAGAGCGTTTTCAATCACGTTATAGGACGTGAATAAAATTCAATTTTAATTTTGGTTTTTCATAAAAATAAAGCATATTTTTTTTTGAAAAGTAATAACAAATAGTTTTCTTAAACTGTAATCTATTAGGATGACTATAATACATGCCAGTTTTTTAATACAGTCAAATACCCTATTTCAATAAACGCTAAAAAGTGGTAAAAATCGGTTCAAGGTCACCGTGGATTGTGCAGTTGGTAGTATCAGGTAGTTATATTACCAAGTTCTTAAATTGAGTAGATACTCAATACTCATGGACAAAATAAGTATTGAGTAGATACTCAAACAAATTCGGTGAGTATTGACTACTCTACTGAATACTCATTTTATATCAGTGCCTACTAAGTATTGTACTCAACATGAAATTAGTAGAGTACTATTGCCGGACCGGGTCCGCCTTGAACTTGTTCGGCATACGGCGACAGCAATTTTTGTAGCGCGGCACACAGTCGCGTGGCGGATGAACAAGGTGGGTCGCTGCGTAACAATCACCCCTCAATCAATATTATGATTTATAGCTAGCACACAGCCGCAAACAAGTGGCCTTGTACCAGTTGCCGTATTGCTGTATTATCCCTACTATATACTAAAAGTCTAACACAGTCCGCGCAAGAAGTTTACGAAAATCGGCGAATCGGGGGAAAGGTCTGCTCCTCGGAGAAGCGAAAATCGACGCCGCAGGCGCCGATTTTCCGCCTAAAATTTGATTCTACAGCGCTTAGGCCTTCGATTTCGTCTATTTTCGGCCCAGTTTTCGTTATTTTTTACCTCGATTCGGGTAAATTTATGGATTATGGTTTAGGAGTGTACAGGTCAGCGCGTCGCCATGGCAACCGATCGAGGTTGCTAGGCAACGGCCGCGCGCTTCGCGACGCGGTCACCAGACGGCGGCACATCATCATGTCGCTGTTGGGATTACGCTACGAAGCAATAGATGGCGCCCCGTAACCGCTTCGAACGTACGAGCATAATCACGTCGCGCGTGTAAGAGCATCCGGGCTTTTTGTTTCCCTCTTAACGCTTCGGCGATCTACCTAGGTCGACCAGCAGGCCTATTAGCCCTGCACATTCTCCTAGTTGTAAACACTAAAAATAGACCTGAATCTCCCTGCGAAAGAGATCAGAGATACATTTTGATTGAAAGTATCAAGGGTTTAAATAAAATAAAGAATGTTATGTTTGCTGTACCTAAATAATGTAGAAACTTATAATTAATATTAGATTATAAACCTTTTTAAATAATTAAAATACGTAAGTAAATCGGTTGGGTTTGCATGGTTTGTACAAAAAATGCGTTTAAACGGTTTCTAACTTAGCACACGCCAAAGTACGTGCTATGTATGCATTCACGAAGTAAGCCGAAATACAGTACTCAGAGTACGCAGTACTCAAAACGGTTTGAGTAGATGTAGTACTCACAGTAAAATACTCAAATCGTTTTGAGCAGATGCGTACTCTGAGTAAATCTACTCAAATCGTTTTAGTAGATGTAGTACTCCGAGTAAATCTAGTCAAATCGTTTTGAGTAGATGTAGTACTCTGAGTAAAATACCCAAAATTTTTTTGAGTAGATGTACTACCCTGAGTAAATCTACTCAAATCGTTTTGAGTTGAGTACTCAAGAAATTACTTTTACTCAGTACTCAGGTACCTACTGAATACTCAAATTTATGAAATCTACTGATGTAGTTAGTGCCCAACTCTGGCTCAAACACAAACTGATACTGTGCGTGCTAAATGGGAGCGCCTATGTGTACGAGCGACTGAGGCGTGAGCCGTTTGTTGTGCGAGCTCTGATTTGTGCGAGTGCCGTTTTGTGCTCCTGTGCACGAGAATATTTCCCGCTCGGAACACTCATCCGCCGCGTGCAGTGTTACGAGGAATGTGCCTTGAGAGTTTCTCACCAGTATCCAAAGAAAATAGAGTATAGTTAGAAATGCTAACTTCACGTTAAAATATCGCAACACGAAAAGAGAGAGAAAGATAGATTTACATTAACTGAGCAACCTACCGTCAGGGTGCGCTCGAGGCAAAAATGCGGGAAATTTAAACCTGTGGTATACATACGTACCATACATAACTACTTTAAATTTTATTCTATTTTTATTTGTTTAGTACTAAACAAACAATTTAAAACCATAAAACATTACACAAGTTTTGGAATAAAACAAGAAACATTTTAGGGTATTACATATTTATTAATATCATGAAATAAATACAAAATACATTATAATATAATAAAATAAATACAAACTACATTATAATAGAATAAAATTTGGAAACACGGTGACGTCATTTTGCGTTGGTTTGCCAACCTACCGTCAGAGGGAGCTTGAGTAAAATTTTCTGACGTGAAGTTAGCCAAATAGCACTAGGCATTTGTAACTAGGTAACTAGCCATAGCTAACCTCTCGTAAGTGCGGTCCCGCCATAACTTAACATAACAAGCGTCATAATTTGCAGTGATTTGCAGAGTTGTGCGGGTCAGTTTCGTTCAAAGGCTATGGTATGAATCAAATTACATATTTAATACTCTTGTATAAACTACTACTTGCTTTTAGGATCATGGTTTACTTACACAAAGGGACAAGTGACGAGATAGCTGATACAGGTTAGAGGGAAGGAAGCGGAAGCACTTTAGGTTAAGAATGTAGATATACTAATTCGGCGAGGAATGACTCCATTTTTCATCAACGTAATTAAATAAATGAAACTTCGTTGCTGATGATTAATATTTATTTATTGATTTTTGGCATATCTAGATTTCGGGTGTCATCCCGTCTTCAGTGCCACGTCAATTCAACTAATCGGAACACATTTACGAACTTAATATCAGGACAGGTGGCTTTTACAATTCAGGGGCACTCTTGCAGAATTTTCGTGGGGACAAACTTCGTGTTTGTTCATGAGCGCTTGGTGAGGTTTCTTTTTTAATGTTGAGAACAATATACAGATATGATTGCTACACTGGTTAATAATGACGACAATACGGAAATATTATATCAGACGATGCAAATCACGATAACGACGAACAATGTACTCATACGCAAAGTCTATTCAAAATGAATAGACTTTGCGTATTAAATATAAAATTAATCATCAGCAACGAAGTTTCATTTAGTAGATATATTAGTTATCGGGTGAGTATATTTTTAAATATTTTTATAAGCTCCATTGCTTTTTCTCTAGAATGGCAATTGTATCTCTGGAACATAGAATGTTCATTTTATTTGTTGTTATTTTTGTTAAAAACAGAATATTTTATTTATTTTAGTTTATTATAATGTTTATTTTGTTCATTACAGAATATTTTATTTGTTTTATTATATTATTATGTATTTTGTACTTATTTTATTCTATTATAATGTAGTTTGTATTTATTTTATTATATTATAATGTATTTGTATTTATTTCATGATATTAATAAATAATACCCTAAAATGTTTCTTGTTTTATTCCAAAACTTGTGTAGTGTTTTATGGTTTTAAATTGTTTGTTTAGTACTAAACAAAAAAAAATAGAATAAAATTTAAAGTAATTATGTATGGTACGTATGTATACCACAGGTTTAAATTTACCGCATTTTTGCCTCGAGCGCACCCTGACGGTAGGTTGCTCAGTGAATGTTAATCTATCTTTCTCTCTCTTTTCGTGTTGCGATATTTTAACGTGAAGTTAGCATTTCTAACTATACTCTATTTTCTTTGATACATACAGTAGTCGCACTTCGGTCGAATAGCATTGATTTCCTTGAAGCCAAAGTTGCCCCTCGCGCAGCCTCGGTGCGCATAAATCTTCTCCACACGTATATGTACATGAATTGGGCCAAAACTTCTGACACGTGTGTCAGCTGCGCACAGAGGCTGCTCGGTTGCAGTCTTGCTTCATGAATTTGACGGAGTGCGACTACTGTATCCTATACCTATACTGTGCCAGTATCTAGAAATGATTTAAGAGGGGAGTCCAACAGCTGATCGACAGACAGGCTGTTTTTGATAAGTTTGGAAAAATCAGTCGAAAATTGGTCTTTGCGTGGGAATGTCGACGTTTTCGCTAAAGCTACTTTGGAACAAATAGACTTCGCCGACGTGCGGTCAACATTATATGATCTAACGTCTTTAACGCTGTTTCAATTTATTTTTGCACACGTAATCAGGCTGTATAGTGCTTCTTCACAGCGCTTACCAACATAACATGGTACCTCTAAACATTACTGTGATAAATTGTTGACATAACCTATGTTGAGAATTTCAGATATTTATCATATATTTATATGATAGATCAATTTGTGTTGATAATACAGTACAAAAATCTATTATATATATTACCCAGAAAACTCCTGTACAGGATGAATAAACTTATTACGTTATTATTATTACAAATGTGTTTAAATTATCATTGAATACACACTAAAAAAATGTCAGATATAAAATATTTTCCATTTAATTTTAACATTATATGGAAAATATCTAACTACAAAATTTCAAAGTTCAAATTAGTCAACATGTTTCAGCGATTTTGTTTTTATTGTGTAATTCTTTGTGAGCAGGGTAAGCAGGTTAACAATGATAATATACCAAACATTAAGAGATGCTCAACGGGTGAAATAACTACAGGAAAAATGTACAGATCATGTAAATACTGCTGTTAAACACATATTTCATACTACATACATAATAGTCAATTAAATAAATATTGTGTTACACGGGTTAGAGCGATGAAATTTCACTTTTCTGCTCTTGTTTTCGATTGTCTTTTACTCAAAGATGTTCTTTTAAGGTAATAAGATTTGGACATTTATTAAGTTCAGAAAAAATCTGAAGATAAGAAAATTATTTATGACACTTTTAGATTAATATTTATTTGATTTATTAGATTCATATTGACACATTTGTGAACAACTCACGTGGATTATTGTTGAGTACTATAATTAAAATAGATACTATAATAAAAATAGTACAACATTCATTGTATTGGACTGTAATAATAATAACATTCCTACCTATTCTTTTGGCACTATTGCCGAATAAATTTATTATTTCTTAAGGGTTTTAAGGGTTGTTCGCCGTGGAGCAAAACTCCGATCAAAAGGTGAAGCTCTTTTAATTACCTACAATTTGATATATGATAGAAAGTTATGCAAGAATATTTGCAAAAGTTATAAACATTTTTCTGCATGAAGTGACTTGTCATGTGATTGCCTGTCGTTCTGGTTCCGTTCGGACATTATCGGCATTTAAGGGTTGTTTGCCGTGCAGTAAAACTCAGAGCGGAGAACGTGAGAAGCTCTTTTAATTAGCTACAATTTGATATATGATAGAAAGTTATGCAACAAAATTTGCAAAAGTTATAAACATTTTTCTGCAAGAAGTGACTTGACATGTGGTTGCCTGTCGTAGTGGTTCCGTTCGGACATTATCGTTCTTTAAAGCTGCGTTCCCACGGAGCGTGATACGATAGCGTGAGACACGCGTTCGAGGAATACGACCGGTGTGAACGAAGTGTCGTGCGTTAGCTACTGTCACTGCGTGCTGTCACACGCAAGCGTTCTGCTCACGCCTCAGATCAAACTTGTTTGATTTTTTGTCGTGAGTTCGCTCGCGTATAGTCATCACCATCGTCTTTTCTTCCGTTTTTTTTTTGGTTCGCGCAACCGATTCATCCTTTGTGCTAAAATAGCACCAAAAACCGAACTGACCACTGCACAAGTCTCGATGAGCAGCTCGTTCATGGTCGAGTTTCCGCGATCAACTGTCACGTTTTCGTTGACACGCAGTCCGTGTGAACTGTCCACGACCCACGACTGGTGGAGTCACTCCAGCTGATGCACGACAGCAAGTACGAAAGTGTGATACACGTTCGTCTTCACGCCTCGTGGGAACGCACCTTAAGGGTTGTTCGCCGTTAAGCAAAGCTCCAAGCGGCGAGGGGTGCGAAGCCCTTTTAATTACCTACAATCTGATATATGATAGAAAGTTATGCAATAATACTTACAAGTTATAAACATTTTTCTGCATCAACCAACCGACATATGATTACCGGCGGGACGGTTGCGTACGGACATTATCGTCACAAGGGTTGTTCGCCTTGGAGCAAAACTCCAAGCGTTCAAGGGTTAATAGTACATTTTATTTCCTATAATTTGACATCCTTAGGGAAGTTATGCAATAATTTTAGCGTGAGTTATGTTCATTAATAGCACTTCTTAGTCCAACGGGGCGCCAATTTCTTGTATTATAGTCGTATGTGGGTAGGTGATATTAGTGGTAGCACCTTCCCAATACCATTATTGGATGCAAAATTTTACGTACTCTCGGAATTTGTAACACTTGTTTCTCTATGGAGTTGTTGCAAAAGGTTATGTGCAATTCTTTATGGGGATAACAAGTGCTCTTATAAGGTGACGCGTGACGAAATAAATCAAATTTCCGACAACACCATTTGATGAATTTTTGGAGCAAAACTCTGGCGTATAGTACTTGAACACCTCTATCATTTGATATATGTTTCTTAACAAAATTCGAAAAAAAGTTATGGCTCTCTTTTATGGCTAACTTCTCCGCGGTCAAATTAACGCGTCTTGTAAGTTGCTTAAATGCGTTAAATAATGTGTAATCGCTCTTGTGTTTACGTGTCGCCATTTTGTAGTGTAAATTATCACTATGAATTTAGTTTGTATTTACAGTTTAGATAAGTTCTATGTATTGTGATTCTTGTCCTTTTCTATCTACACTGAGCGGCATAAAAAAACGCAACACCTAAAATGATGACCAGTTTCAAACTGCAGTAACTTTTGAACGTATTGCTCGATTTGAATGAGTTTTTTTTTATTTGAAAGGTCCACTTTTTGCCAATATCTCTGTATGTGTGCTACCCATTTTTGCGCTCTTCCATTTCAGCAATGGTGAATAACGTTAATGCTTGTTTTCTTCCTACAGTTTGAAGCTTGCTGTGGGGTGCACCGACAAAAGAATTTAACTTTAAACAAAAGGAGCTTGTAGTCTCGTCTGTTCTGAACACTTATGTTTTTTGTTCAAGTTTCTATTGTTGTTAACGCCAAAGTTACAAGCTCTAAAAGATAACGCTGCTTCTTCGGCAGCGCCATCAGAAATTACAGAAAGCCATGGATAATGACAAAATTTAATTAAACTGTAAAAGTAATGATCAACATGTTAATAACGAGTATTGCCTCCCCTCGCTTGAATTGTATTCCTCATCCTTCTAGGCATACTTCGAATTAGGTTTTGAATTTCATTTTGGGGAATCTGGCGAAATCTTTGAATGGCGCGACAAACCGTACTCGTTATCGCGCCAAGAACATGAGCAGCATAACGAATGCTGCGTCCATCTTCCACCAAAGCTACTGCCTGAGCAACTTCTGCAAGGCTTAAAGGCATTTTAATTGTCTAGCAACAGTCAATGACGTTAGCGACACTAAACGTCACTAAATGTTTTTGTTGATTACCATGGCTAGCTTTAATTTCTGATGGCGCTGCCGAAGAAGCAGCGTTATCTTTAATATCTTGTAACTTTGACGTTAACAACAATAGAAACTTGAACAAAAAACATAAATGATCAGAACAGACGAGACTACAAGCACCTTTTGTTTAAAGTTAAATTCTTTTGTCGGTGCACCCCACAGCAACCTTCAAACTGTAGGAAGAAAACAAGCATTAACGTTATTCACCATTGCTGAAATGGAAGAGCGCAAAACTGAGTAGCACACATACAGAAATATTGGCAAAAAGTGGACCTTTCAAATAAAAAAAGCCTCATCCAAATAGAGCAATACGTTCAAAAGTTACTGCAGTTTGAAACTGGTCATCATTTTAGGTGTTGCGTTTTTTATGCCGCTCACTGTAGTTAAGTGATGGCGAAATAAACAATAATTACAATTAACTGTTAAAAGTAGTAAATATCATTTCATGTCTCCGAGTATGCGGTTACCAACCACGCAAAAACAGGTTTTTTTTTCAACAGCACAATCTTAACATTATTCTATCACGCAACATTTTGAAACAAGGAAAAATTAAAACGTACTTGTACATACTAAGAAAAAAATAAATTGAATTATAACGTAAATCGAGGAATAAAATGTCTAAGACATGTTTTCAAATGGTTTTCGAAAAACTATACGGAGTCATGTTGTTGGAACCATCAGTTATATAACGCAAAATTATACATTGGAATAGATAATACCAGAGGGCAATAATTTTTTTTACTGTGGCTCCTTCTGGGATATCATTAAAATTAAGCAATTATATTGTACCAACTTTGTGCAGATCGTCCTATATCTAAATTATCTCAAAGCGCATTAGAAAACAAAGGCACAACTAGAATGAACAACTGAATATCATTCTGGTTCGAGGTTTCATAATCTATGAACTAGTTTTTCAATTTTGAAGATAAAAACAATCTATTAAATTTAACAGACAAAATTAGTACGAAGAAAAACATGAAAGATATACTTTATGCTTTTTAAACTCTGCTAAGTCAATTCAGCGTGCCACCAAGCATGCTAGAACAAAACTACCCTTAAATACTTAATATTCAGACACAGTACTCACAAATATTATTATTCAATTATGTATTAATTATTAATTTTTATTTTCAGGGACTAGTTGGAGCAGTATTTGAAGGAGTTGGAGTGTCACTGGGCAGCTTAGTTGCTGGCTACATGTTTGACGCATATGGAGGTGTATGGACCTTTAGAATGTTTGGAATAGCCTCACTTGTTTTCTGTCTAGTCCATGCCGCCATACAGTACTTAATACAAGGTTCAAAGCAAGGTAAAACAATATAGTCCTTAATAAGATAATTATTAATTGTAATAGATATTGTAGGACCATTAGACGTTAATGTTACATTTAATGAGCATTAGTAGGGCTTATTTTTATGCTACTGCACAGTTATGTTATCTACTGTTATATTTTGGTGAAGATATGTTTTGCTTGGTTAGATTATTAAAGGATGTACTGAAAGTATTATAAAGCTAAACATTGACAAAATGTTCTGTTAATGTATGTTATTTGTTTACTTGGTATATGCATGTATGCCTTGTAGTAGATATTTATAGTTTCGTACTGTTTTTGTACTTAAACTTAGTTAGTTTCTACTGATCCTGATTTTTATCTGTTGGAAATTTGATTACAGATCTAATATTATCTATAGTAGTATAAATAAATCATTTCTTCGAAAAGTCAGTATAACCATTTTTTTGTCAGTGTTAAAAAAATAATGTTTTTTTGGCAAGTTCTTTATATTTTTAATTTATACCTGATATTAAATCTACATTCTTACAGGCAGTTGTTACTGTAGAACAAATGAGCAAAGCTGGGCAAAGTTAATGAGAAAGTTAACTTCGTTAATCGTTAGTTCGTTAAAGAAAAGCTTCGTTAACCGATATCCGTTAATTTGTTGTAAATGTAACGGAAGTTAACGTTAACCATTAATCGTTAACTTTTTATAAAACTAGTAAGAAAATTATCTTCAGCTGTGCTGAAAATGCCCCCCGCCGTAAGATAATATAAAAAAAAGTGAACCGATATGCCCATTCACGAACTTGTTCTTACTTTTTAAGAGATATGCCTATATATTAGGGTATATATTTTTAAGTCTATATCTGCCATGCCTCCTTAAGGGTGTTACAAATGTTGTGGCAAACTCAATATACCCTTACAATAGTAAATGTGGGGGGTATAAAAACAGGTTATGCCGATCTGCCGGTGAGTATGCAACCCAAATAACCTTTCAGTTGCATAAACTAAAATTGCTAAGGAATTTTTCAAACCAGGCACAGTGGTAATTAAAATAACTACACTGTGAGAAGCAAGATTTATAAAGATTTATAAGACATTGAAAAGATCAACTAAGGTGGTTGGAGTTAGAAGAAAGGCATTTTTAGAAGGTTGTTTTTTTAAGTTTAGGTTTATATTTTGAAACAATATATTTATAGTGTGCGCTTAACACAATTTAAAACAGGTGTAAATTGTAGAAATCATACGATCGATTGGATTCTTCACTGTTCTTTATTTAAATCTTATCAGTGACCGGTTTCGCCTTTATGGCATTGTCGAACTAACGCTAAAAAAATACAAAAACATACAAATATAAAAAAAGAAGATTCAATATTCATATAGAGAAAACTTGCGGTTTAAAAATCTTCACAAAATATTCCACCTCGAACAGAACACAATTGAGTAATTAATGATCTCAAATATTTATTATTACATAATAAATAGGTACTATGCACATCAAAAAATGTCGTCCGCTACATATGCAACCAAATATAATGAAAATGTTTTTGCGTGAAGATGGTTTTTATAAGCTGTCATTCTGATATTAATCATAAGTTGAAAAAAAAAATAAACATGCACCAACTGTCATGTTGACGAATAAAAAAATAGCCTGAATTACATAATGTAAAAATTAGCTGCACGACTTTTTTTCCGCACATAGTACATAGAATAAGACCGGGAATTGGGAAGTAACTAAAGACTAAACACTTAGTTCGCGCGCATTATTTATATACAGACGCAGCGTCGCGCGTTTCACAATGTAGTGTTTACGTCACACATGTAGTAGTACTAGTAAAGTAGTTTTATTTTAAACAATTACATGGATAGCGGCAAGATACATATCTTTGAGAAAAAAAACATGCAGTCTCCGCCCATGTTGACCGTCCCGTAAGCAAAACCAAGTCCGAACGTGCACAGCATGCCTACATATAGCAATTTGAAATGTTTAATTATATTTTCGATTTAACGAACTGGTATTAACGGATGCCGAATGTAGCGGAAGTTAATGAGTCCATTAATAGTTTTGAAAATTAACTTACAAGTTAATTAGGTAATTCATTAACGAAAAATTTAACTTTGTCAATTAACGATTAACGGATTAACGCATTTGTGCCCAGCTTTGCAAATAACAGATAGGTACTTACAGTAAAAAGTAAAATAAAGCAGATGAGCTAATACCATGTATAATGTTTTTTATATTGCAAAAGTAAAAGATACACATAGTACTTGTACCTAGTACAAATTAAGCATTTTGGAAATACTAAAGAAATATAATTATACTCTGTCCCAGGACAAGTGCAAATTACTCATCGATTTCAGCTGTTATTTTGCGCATACATTCCAAGCCATCCTATACGTTAGAACGAGACAGCAGGCTTTTCATGCGTCTGTTCTTACAGTTTTAAGCAATGCGTAATTTGCACTTGTCATGGGATAGAGTATAGCTTTAATTTGTTAACTAAACTTCCTTCAAAATTCCCCTTATAAAAGATTGCTTTTGGTCAGTTATATCATTTAATGTATATGTGTAAGTAAGTATATTGAAAACTTCTTTTATATATAAGTAATTAGAAAGCACAGAATAGAATTATTTATTTATGTTCTAGTATGATATATAAGTTTTTTCTAAATATTGATTGTTCATGAGAATCCATGTTTTCGCTCATTTTACAGCAGTCAACACAGATTGTTTAGAAAAAAAAAAACGGACCTCAGTAGATTGCCTGTAACTCCGCCATTCTTAAACATTTTGAATTCAAATTTTCAAGAACTTTACTTCATTAGTTGGACATTATCATGAGTATTTTTAAATAAACAACTTTCATATCCCATTGATTTATTTTGTTTTTAATGTTGGCGTCAAGGTGGATGTAGTAAGAGGGCTATAAGGTGTAAGAGATAAGATGTAGTAAGAGGGATATAAGATGTAGATAAGAGGGCTATAAGGTGGATGTAGTCCCTTAATGAAGAGTTGTCTATGGATAATTCCATCTTTTGTCACCATTTTTTTCATGTATTGATATGTACACCTGGTAGACTCAAAAATAAGTACAAGGATCATTTAGTATGCATAATTTAGCCGTGGTAACTTTTGAAGTATTATAACTAAAAACTGTTTATTTTGGAAGTCTTAATAAACTTAGTCACAAGCAACAGGTTTTGCTAAATAACGAAGGAAAAGTTTTGTAAATGTGGATGACGGATGTGTTACCGCTTGTATTCCTGGGCCCTGAACGATAGAGCAAATTACCTCTGCTTGCACACGGGGTAATTTACTTCTTGTTGCGCTACCGGAAATATCCACATAACATATTTTTAAAATGTAAGAAATGTAATGGAAATTTAAGTACTAATTTTAGTACTAAAGCGTCATTGCAATAACAAGCACGATACTTAAAGAATGAATAGGTTTTAAAAATTCATTGTTAAAACCAGAAAATGACAAGTTGCCGGTCTGACTTTTCCAACACATTTAAATGTTTTTCCATTATTTTATAAAAAAATATACATATAAAAATTAATATTACTCTTATTACTATCATTTTAGTTGCATGTGGGGGAAATGAAAAGGATGTTAAAGGAAACCCAAAAGGCAGTAAGATTTTGTGCAACTTTCTTTTTTCAATATATACATATAAAATTATTTATTCCTCCAATTTTGTAAAATATTTGATCTGGTTGATATCCCACCATATTGTTACGCTAACCTATAGTTACTAACTTATGCTGTCCGATCACCAGTTTAACATTTGGCATCTATGTAGTTTCTTAGTTTTGCACAGGGTTGTTATGTTTAACACACTTTATTTAAATCAGTGATTTAATCAAGTTTTAAAACAAATATTTTGTTTTAATCATGTTTTAAACAGTTTGTTTTAAATATGTTTTAAACACACACCAAAGTTTGAACAGCATATTTAATTATTTAATCAGAATTTTATGCTGGTCTTTAAGATTTGAATGTATAGATCAATTAAAAATTTATTAATATATATATATATATATATATATATATATATATATATATATATTAATTTAAATTTTGTATTTATTAGTCAAATAAAATGTTTTTCATATGTAGTAATACAAGAACAGTGGTAGCAAGTAAAGTAAAGAATGAAAAGATCAAAATGCTTACAAATAAATTAATTGCATGATTTAAAACATATTTAAAACAAGTTTTATTGCTGGTTTAAAACATTATTAATAAAAACATATTTGTTTTGTTTAAAATAAAACAAACATAAAACAATCTCTTTTAAAAACATCATGTTCCCGTGACTAGCGTATAAGTTCACGTGCATAGCGTATAATATATACTAATTTTTATACTTGCTAATTTTTATACCATTATTTCGCACTTGTAGCGTCTGAAGAAGCGTCTAGTAAGACGCGAAACATGTAGCGACTATAAAATAGAAATGCTAATAAAAACAACCACTTGAATTTTTAATTAAATACATAGATGGTTACTTTTTCAACGTAAAGAGGGTGTAACAAACGTGGTAATATAAATCCAAATCAAATATTTTGTCGTTTTTTTGCTCAATCAATGTTTAATGTCTACTTCAGTTACTAATTCATATTGTGTAATGTTTAAACCTTTGTGCTTACAAACTACCTGTTAATACTACCTGTTAATAATTCTATGTTTTTGTATTTCGCAATGAGGAAAATAAAACACAAGCCAGTACACTTTTTTTATTTTTTTCGTACATTTCTTTTGTATACTTATATGTATCTATAAGAGTTTTTTTCTGATTGTAGTATCCAATGTTCGGTATGCTGCTCCCCAGGACGCCATTAACATCTTGGAAACCCAGTCAAAGTATTAATGGTGCTGAAACTAATTATGAAGAGTTTAGATGAATTTTCACATAAAAGAAAATGTACTTTAACACAAGACATAGTAGTGAGTATTATTGTCTCAGAGAATTTCAACCATTGCTTTATACCTATTTTATACAATTGAATTTTTATTCTTAATTTATTGTTTGTGTAGAGAGAATTAATGATGAAATGTTAAATATACTGTTTTAATTTAACAGTATTAATGATGTTAAATATACTGTTTTAATTTAGGAAGTACTTACATTTATCTAGTTGTTGCCCAGTGTAAGATTGCATCAACACTATTTGAGACATGCATATCATCTACCTACAATCGTCGTTATTATCTTATCATGATTATTAAAGATTTTATTACCGCACTTTTCGTCTTAAAAAAGTTAGAGAGATTAAGGAAAGGACAAAGTGGTTGTCTGATTTGTTATCAGAGCAATTGATGTTTTATTGTCACTAAAATTAGACTGTGTCTCAAATAGGTTTAACTGTGTGATCTAATTAATCGATTGTTATAATTAATTATTATTAATTAATCAAAACACTTACACATAAAGTTTGTTTAGGTAAATACTTGATCACACATGTGCCTGTAAATGAGCTCGAAGAACGTTCCTATATTTTTGTATGTTAATAGATGCTAAAAAAGTAGTACCTACTCGGTATTTTGTTTTTGATGTTGTTTTGTTGTTTCTGTTTGTTTATTATACATGGTAATAGTTTTTTTAATCTATTCTGTAATAAATGTTATAAATATAGTTTATGAAAAGTGTTTCATTTATTTTTATTTAATTAATTTATTTTATTTTATCGACTAACTCAACTCTGCGTATCATAATATTTTCATATTATGAAAACATAGCCTAGAAATGATTTAAAATTTGATTCTACAAATCTTATTAATTTGTCTATTCACAGTTTGTGCATGGTTCTCCTAATCATTATGCTTTTTTCGTGAAACTTTGTCAGTCCTCTTTGACAACAATCTTTACCTCTGGTAGAGGCTTTGACATATATCGTGGAATCGCGAAAGTCCGGAATCTTTGTGCTGTACAATATCTATTATTATTTTTTTAAAGCAAATTAACATTTATTTATTACAACATGTAAACAAATGAAATACAACATGTAAACAAATGGAATTTGTTTAAACATGTTTTGAAAAAACGTGTTTTGAACATGAAATTTATAAGTTCTTTTAACAAAAAAGCTGACTTTTCCACCATATTTAGAAAGAAGTTTAAAATGAATAATAATTGATTGTTTAAACAATAGGAAGAAATGTGTTAATGAATAATGTCATTCTAAGATAATAATTTGCCATTTCGAACTCAGAAAACAGATTTCAGATGGATTTTCGAGAAAAACGAATTATTTAAACAAATAGAATTTGTTTAAACAAATGAGTACACTAGAGCCTCGATTTGCGTTCGCTCGATTTGCGTTGTTTTCGATTTGCGTTGATCGAAAATATAGGACCGTAAATCTGGTTTGCGTTGTTATGATTTGATATGCGTCCTTACAGACGAAATAAATCGGGGATTCCCTCGAACACACTGCGTTGATTCATCCGTTTGTTTACATCATCGGTTCCCAACCTGATTCGGCTGTCGTTCTCCAGCTTACGGCAGTCTGATACCACAGATTATACAGATGCGTAACTTCGTGTTGGTACCTTTGATCTGGCGGTACCTAAATATTTGACCTTGAATCCCACTTGATAGTATTGACGTCACAAAACGTCATCACTTTACGTGGCCTAACCCCCCGCTGAATAGAACACAAATGTTGTAACTGGTTGTAACCACGACGATCTATTATTGGGCGTCACCTTACGCGCCAACTATACGCTATAAAAATGTAATCCTTCCCACTCCCTCAGAATTTCGCTTGTCGGACCTCCCATTTCAATGAAAAAGAAAGACCCGGCGCGTCAGCGTGCGCAATGAAATTTTGATCTTGTGATTTCCTGCAAGTTGCGCATCTGTATAATCTGTGCTGATACTTCGCTCCGCTGCTTGGGAGTCGCGACCCAACGGTTGGGAAACGGTAGTTTACATGCTTGATGTGGTAGTTCTTGGAGCAGTGATCAAGACATAAGTATTGGCAAAAAATTATCTTTGTTGTTGTATGTTTTATTAAAATACTTCCCAACATTGATCCCAGGACTTATTTTGTGTGAGACATTATTTCATATCAATTAGTATATCCGACGTCTACGGAACGCAACTCAAAAATTTGTATGGTCTCTCATGGAAAAATGTGATTCGATTTGCGTTGTTTCGATATGCGTCGCATTTTCCCGGAACGTAACCCCGGCGCAAATCGAGGCCCTAGTGTATTAACTGACAAATGCTTATAAACATTCCACTAGACTTATAATGATATCTATGAGAAAAAGAGACTGAAATGATTTGAAGGTTCAATTTTCTGAAGAATGTACATTTTTTAATTTAGGGGAATTTTTCAGGGCACTGTGGGGATGAGTTGGGGGCGTCAAATCCCTATGTATAATAGGACACCTTCTTCCTTCGAAAGTCCTCAACAAGTCCGTAAGTAATCTTACGTTTTTCGAAACCTCGAACAATTATTCGAAAAATAGCAAAAAATGCCTTCTTTTACTTGTTTATTTTACGTCGGTCTATTTCCGCAACTTGGCCAATCACCGACGCTGAGGACAGGCTACACACACCCAGGAGTTTTGTCGAACTGCAGGAATTCTGAAGTCTTCTTCCCATGTAAATTTAAGGCCTCGACAGGCCCAATTAAAAATAAAAATTTCAAACAAAAAAATTACGTGTCAAGTTTTTTTTTAATTTGGAAATGATTTGGGGGTATCGTTGCTTTTTATCATCACAAATTTTTTTTAAATGCAGTTTTGAACCACCCTAATGAACACCCTTCCCCCAAACAGCAAGTTAAATTTAGAAAACTGCCCCCCTTCCGATTTGAGCTGGATACGCCCATGTATACAACATATATGTGACCCCACACGAGAGAATCGCCCTAACTACCATCTCTCATTTCGATAGTCAACTCCTGTGTTTGAAGGTTCCTAAAAACTAAAATAAAGTGTGTCATACTCCTGAATCATTTCTATATAAGTTTTATGACTATCAACGTTAGTTGCCTCTTGGTGGAAACATGAGAGTGAGAGAAGTGAAAAATGTTCCCGATTTTTGCATTTCTCAATTGATGCTAGTCTTTCCGATTTGTTTTCTCCTAAACCGCTTACCAGAAAACAACAATTTTGGTACAGGTTGCATTTAGAGTCTCTTCTATTGATTGGTGTTGTTGTTTTCTTCAGTTTTTATGTAGCTAATAAAGATTGTGAACAAAATTTGGATGGAACCGAATATCTCATTTTAGTTGGGACGATCGTATACAACAATATAAGTCCACAAATTTTTAATCTCTCATTACATTTGGTTCTCCATATACTTCTAATGGCAGCTCGTCTTGGGAGGTCCTTTATATTTAATATACAGGGTGAGTTATTAGTATCCCGGCGGTCGATAGTCATTAAATCGTTTGAGAAAGAAAAAAATGTTTTATACAAGAGTTGTTTGACTCATTAGTTTCTATAACGCAAAATTATTTTCACTTATACAGGATGTTCAATTTAGACGTGACGGAAAGTCAGTACATTTTTTTAAATGGAACTCCCTGTATATCATACCATTTTATGAATACTAAGGAAGTTGTCTTTCCAACTGTGTAAGTTGTACCTGTGTAAAGTAACTAGTTTCTGAGATATTCAATTGTTTGTCAAAAAATTGGCAATTGCAGGCCTTTCTCAACAGCTACGTTATTGCTACATTTTTGCAGATATTGTCCTAAAAATTTTGTAACAATAACTAAACCCATAGCTAGATGCTGATGTCATGAAAAGGTAGATGCGCTATACAGGGTGATCGTAGCATGCACTAGTTTTTAAACATTTTTAAATTGCTTTTTCTTGAGATTTTTAAATGGAACACCCTGTATATTATTTGCTATTTGAAATGTCCCTTAAGTTGTTTGTAATTTATATTCACCATGTCGTATATCTATTTTTACTAGTTTTTGTGATATTTGGAATTTAAAGAGTAGTATGCTATTTAGTATCCTAATATTGCACTGTATACATTGTGCTGGGTGGCATGATGTAAAATTTTTAAAGGGTTATAGAAGAAGCGATTTAGAACCTATTTAACTAGATTTATTCATATAAAAAAGTATTACGGTTATCAAGGTATCACAGAATTTTATAAGTATGTTTTGCATTTTTTACAAACGTACAGCGAGCGAACCTGAGGACCTAGTACCTTCAGTTGGGCGCCGAAGTAAACCAGAAACAGTGTATATTTAGGGGGACTATCGTGAAAAATTGTTCACTTGTCTGAAAATTGTGCAGAGGCGTGCCATTGTAA
This sequence comes from Aphodius sticticus, assembly GCA_963966075.1. Lineage (NCBI taxonomy): Eukaryota > Metazoa > Arthropoda > Insecta > Coleoptera > Scarabaeidae > Aphodius > Aphodius sticticus. Next base: position 72,206,085 of record OZ014506.1, on the reverse strand, counting down.
TACGTATGTGCGCTCATACACAAAAACAAACAGAAACGCTAAAACACGTCTTGATGAGCTACGTTTACAACGGATTTGTATTCAGTACAAAAAACAACCAACGATATCTACTTACTATTGTTAATTGATTTAAAATAAGTTATTTTTCTGGAGAGACAATTCAAAATTGGGATAATATGACTGATAGTATGAGTAATATTGGTAATGTGAATGGAAAGTGGGTTATTTGGAAGTGCTTTTATTAGATTTTTTTGCTATGAATGAAAATCTGAGTCTAACGATGATTTTTGTTGCATATTTGCTTTTTGCGCGTGAGCACAAATCACATCAAAGAAAATCTGATTTTCAACACTCAGAAGTCAACAAATTTTCACGCTAGTTAACCTAAAAGTATAGGTATTAATAAAAACAATTAGAAGCCTCTATATTTATCCTTGCTTTGAAAGTATAGGGTTTATTTTAGCAGTAATTTGAAATTTTTAAATCGCGTGTTCGGTTGTTAATATGTTGATAACGGTAATACTTTGTAAAAGGATCAAACTGGTTAAATCGTTTCTAAATTATCTCATCTATCGCCACTTGAAGATCGAACGGACATCAAACTACCAAATACCTTATTCACAGCAATATTAAAATTTACAATTGCATTACATTTTCGTTAAATTGCGTATATCAGAAAAAATAATAACATTTGGTGTATGAAATACTAGATGTAAATTGTAGCGAAATAAAGTGTTATTACACCCAACACATATTATACAGGGTGTTCCACTTAAAAAACTCGAGAAAAAGCCATTTGAAAAACATCAACATTTACTAAGTTCAATGAACACCCTGTATAGTGTATCTGATATCTTTGGATACTGTCATCTACCTGCTGGCTTTGACTTATTGTCTCACATAGTTTAAAGGCAAAATCGGCAAAAGTGTCCTTTTTACATAGTTTTTAAAAAGATCCTGCAACGGGCATATTTTGGAAAAACAATGGAATATCTCTGAAACTATTAACGCTGTGACTTTAAAAAAATGTCCATACTTTCGTTCTCACCTAAATGCAACACCCTGTATAAATGAAAATAATTTTACGTTATAGAATGTGGCGTGCCAAACAACTTTTGTATAAAATATTTTTTTCTTTCTGAAACGATTTTTTATCTATGGACCGCCGGGATACTAATAACTCAATTTGACTATAAATTTCTCCATGTTCACTGGTGATGGTATGATTGAAAGAATGTTGATTTCAGTGAATAGTTTTATTAGTGATCTTAATAAGATCACCAATAAAACTATTCACTGAAATCAACATTCTTTCAATCATACTAATAACTCACCCTGTATACTGTGGGCCCGTACAAAAGCCTTACTTCTGCAAAAGAGAGCTATAAGATGTATCACATAAAGCATCTCATGCTAAACAGTTATTCAAGCGTTAAATGATTTTCCATTAAAAAAAGGATAAAGCAGATTATGGAGGATGCCGCTGTCGGCTGAATTACAGCCAAACCCTTAGCCATGGAATTGTTCTATGATTTTTTAATTTACCTCCGCTTTTATTTTTATTTCTAAAACTCTAAAAATATATTGCTTAAGTATTGGCCTGCATAAGCAATATTATAAACAAAGATGTATAAATACCTATAAGGAATGTGTTTATTATTTCTTTGAAGAGTTTAAAATTCCATTTTTATTCACCAAGTGCAGAGCTATATTTAGGTTTTATTATTTGATATAAATAGGGTAACACTGTCCGCGAATCTGAATTATCTCGAAAAAAAAATGTTGATATATTTTTACTTTTATTTATTATCTGGTACAGACTGTTTCACCACAAACAACATAAAATACCTATTTAAATACCATTTTATATGAGCAAAATAATGGCACACTGGTCAAAAATCGCAAAAATTTTGAACCTTGGTATATAACGGACTTTAAGGTGGCTGATTAGATTACGAATCTGAACTCTAAATTGCCGAAAACAAAATGGCGGACGACTATACTGAAATACGCTTTGATTTACTTAAAACGAAGCCATTTTTGTTTTGGTTCTGATTTTTGAGGTCACCGTTTCCGAATCTGAATTCTAAATTGCATATAAGGCGTCTGCAATACCTTAACGCTTTGATTTCCATGAAACGTGGAATTTTGGGAGTTTCTGTGGTCGCTGATTATGTATCTGAACCAAAGATTAAAGATCTAAGATGCGACACTCGCCCGGGCGGTTCCTTTGATGTTTGTGCAATCCTTCTCAGGGAGCCTGACCGGTTGTCTGAGCCACTTGAGTACACACCAGTGGCGGCTCGTGATCTGGAAAAATGGGGGTTGCAACTTTCAGGTACCTACCAGTTTTATATGACATATCAGTTTTATAAAAAGAATATCTTTACACTACAAAATGACTAATAATTCTTATTCTTAAATAATCTAATTTTAAGTATCTTTGGCTGCCACGTCCCATGGGTCTTAAATCCCTGTTATTGTTTAGTAGGTACTATACACGGTGTCCCACTTTTTTCCCGCAGAACTTTTTTTCAGATAGTAAATATTCATACTGAGTAAAAAGTTTCAATTCATTAAAAAGTTACAGCTGTTTGAAATATGTATTAACAAATCGATGTTTTAAACGGCTCTAACTTCTTAAGCAATTGAGAAAACCAATAAATCCATATGGAACTTCATACTCGGAATAACATTCATTTTCTAGAAAAAATCAGTAAAAACGTTTATATATTTGTCATGTTTTGCTGACAATGAGTGCTTCTTAATTTGGTCGGTTAAATTATTTAAATCTGTAATACCTGTTTTTGTCCACCGGTCATCGGCTCCAAACAATAGACAAGGAAAACAAAAAAAAAGCATTCGTCTCACCCACAAATCCTCTTATTTTTACTGTAAACATAAGTATTAAATGTCCTTGTAAATGACCGAGCTTTGGTCGACACGCATTGTTTTATCACTAAATTAGGGGTAGGCCTCCCAAGCCTTTTTATTTCGCTGTTATCGATGCAATTTAGACTGGTAAATGGTTGAGCTAATAAACTCTGCACTGCATTCTTTGTTTGTTTTTAATTTCGTGTAATTAGCGCTTCACGGGCAACCAAACGCCACAACGTGCGAGTGTCAACTGTCTACAACCTGCAATGCAATAATGCACGTCGCCAGTCGCGCAAGCATGACGTCGCTTCGCTTCTAGACACCACTAGGAGCGTGGTCTAGTAGTTCTGGTGTACTGGATACTTGCAAACATTTCAGAGTAAACGAACCAATCAGCGCGGCGAAATTCGCTCGCTCGCGGGCGAGAATGCAGGCGTTGATACGACTAGCGTCTAGGATGTCTGTCACTTCATAATCCCGAACATTCACGAGCGCCGGCGAGTTGCCGGAAGGATCGGTCGGGACTGAGCGAATTTGATAGTACAGACTCCCTTGTTTCTCTCTAGATTAGAATTGACTCAAAAGGGCGTGATACCGATGTAAATAAACTATAGAATACGTTAAATTAAATAATATAGTGTATTCTTTATAAAAGCTTCTGAATTGTCTTATCCCTATAATGCAAATATTAAAATGTAATTATCTTATGAGTACCTTTATGTTCAAAGCTATGCAGAAATGTTTTTTGAAAAAAAGTATTTAGAAATATTAGAGGTCATACGAAATTATAATCATTATTATAATCCATTATCCATTGCATATACCGGGTTTTTTATTAACAATTAACTTTTTTTTTATCATTTTCTCATAATATTTTCAATTCTTACAAAAACGTGCCACTTGATTGACAATATGGGCGTAACCACATGGCTCCCCTAATAAAAATAAGGGTGGTACTTTGAGGTACAAATTTTGAGCTTGGTGGTACAAAATAGTACAGATTTGGTACTAAATATTAAGATAGTTATTGAGTTAAAAATTGCACTCCTATATGGCTTTCCTAATAAAACTGTAAGTGGCGGGCTGAGCTGACGCTACAGAATTGAAACGTCGTGGTCCTTTGAGGTACGAATTTGGACCTTGGCGGTACAAAACAGTACAGATTTGGTACTAATATTAGGATAATCATCGTTTTGAAAATGACACTCCTACATGGCTTTTCGAATGAAAGTAAAAATTGGCGGGATGAACTGACGCTAAAAAATTGAAACGTCGATATCGATGTGATCCTTTGAGGTACAAATTCCGGGATTAGTGGTAAAAAATAGTACAAATTAGGTGCTAAATCAGATATTGTTGGAAAACAATGTTAACTCTCTGTATAGGTATTAATTTAAATTGTGTATAGCATACCTGCACAACTACGAGAGATTTATCCACAAATGCCAACACACATTATAACATTCCGATTAAAACTGTTTAATTTGTTTAAAAAATTACAAATGTTAAGTAAGTATGCCAAAAACTGCGTATTAGATAATCTACGTAATTAACTAAGTTCCTCAATTCGCAATACTTACGTATTCAATATCACAACGGATTACCCTCTAATTTCAAAACTCAAATAATTTAAACAATAGCCGATAAGTCTTTACAGCATAATCTCTATAAATCTGGTTCTCACCACAGAGTAAGTAGCACACAATATGTTTTACACCTTACAGACAGTTAGAATTGCTCGAACACTGTTGAAAACTTGTTTTAAGAACACAATTACATAATATTATCTTACTTAACTGTATGTAGGTATGATGTGGGAATTTCTCCTTTATCCGGAATTTTGTTGTGCCATTTTCTCACAATTGCTATAATATTCACGAGACAACTAATCTATGGCATTGAACGCACAAAAATTCCGAACCAATTGGTGTAATTAAAACTGTTGGTGTGAGTGATTTAGGATCTTACATAGATGACGTACAGATTTTTCTCTACGTTATGTATAAGGATTGCTTTCAAAACAACGATAATGTAATCTTTTATCATCACGTGTGAAATTCTTAACGTGCATTTAACTACATTGGATATTAAAAGTGGCTGAGGCATTAATCCTAATTATATAAACAATTTGGAGCGAATAACTAATTATGCAATATGATATTCTGTTGGTGATTAAAAATCACAAAACCATTGAAAGTGTTCAACATGTGTAGAAATGGTCTGACCACGGAGTCTACTGCTTTTGGTTTGACATAATTAATGCAGGCGACCTCAGTTTTAATCGTCGTCAGTTCAGGCGAGTGTTAGGGACACCAAAATAAGAATACATTAGGGAACAACTTTTTGTTTTGTTTTGATATTACGCTTAGTTTTCTAGTTGTGAGGATGCAAAGGAGCAGAAATTTTGATGTTGCTATTAGGACTTAGTCATGCAATAGGTCGTTCTAGCTTACAAAAAGTAGCAAACAATTTATACTTGTCAATTACGCATGTTCATTTGAGGTAGGTATCTACCGAAAAGCCTTAATTTCGAACCCAAGTTCTGGGAATCTCCTCATTCTTCGGCAAAATAGCTGTTAAACAGGCAGCCAAATATTTCAAATATGTCGTTCCCACTGCATTTTAGAGCAAAAGTAGTTGTAGAGTTGTAAAATTTACTACTACTTTTACAATAGCTACGATAAAATGTTTATTGAGTTTATACCAGATTTTCAACAAACTAATGGTGGACAGCACTAAACATACTGTCCTAATAAAGTGACTTCAGAACCTCTGCTGATAAAGATTTTCCTATTCTTGATATCACTCGCTATCGCGTGCATACGTTATTTAGCCAGTACGAAAATAGCGACTGACTATGATTCTGTATTCTTGACAATCACTCGCTATAAGAGTCACATGGTTATGTGGCAAAGTTTGGCTGGCGTGCCTAAGCTAATCCGGCCGAAAGGTGTTTAATTAGGCTAATTGTTAATAAACATTGGCAGTGTCAGTAGCCTCACACTATATCGGACTGAGCTTTTTTTTCTCAATTATACGGGAATGTATGTAGTCTAATAACAATGTGCAGGCCCGCTGTAAGTGGGCGTGCAAGGCGTGCACCGCACGCGGGCGGCACCTACAGCACCCCAAATTGACCACATGCAGTGGCGCGCCGACCGTGGTCAGCGCCTGTGTGCGAAACCAATGAAGCGCCCCTTTGATTTTGTAAATGACTGGAAAAATTTACAAAAGGCATCCATAATACATAATAATAATTCACCTGGCGCCTGTGTGCGCCGCACACGTTGCACATATGGGCGGCGCGCCACTGACCACATGACACTTCCTTTTATTTTTCGACACAGCACCTGACGCACGGCCTGAAGACGAGGTTATTGTACCTCGAAACATGTAGCCACAAATACCAATAAGGAAATACTAGAAATATTTACGCCTTTTATTATCACTATATCCAGTGGAATGGAGAAATTTATCTCAATATGAGGATTCAAATATTAATCAAAAACTACAATAGTATACCTAGTATTCTATTGAAACCACGGAACATAAAGTTGTGTTAATACGTCGTTGTGGAACACGCTGTATATATGAAAATATTTTTTTCTGTGGTGCGAATGATTATTCAAACTTCTCTGTATGGAATAATCGTGTATTTCTTATAACCATTAATGTACATTATATCTAGGCTCTCTGTATATCTCGAAAACCAGGGATGGCAAATTACGGTAATTAATTTGTTTCATAAATTACCGTTGAAATTAAAATTATTAATTTCAAATATTAAATTACCGCGTAATTAAAAATTAAAAATCGTAAATTACGATGGCGTAAATTACCGGGTAATTAAAAATTCAAAATGGTAAATTACGCTGGTTTAAATTACCGAGTAATTAATAATTTAAAATGGTAAATTACGTCTGTTTAAATTACCGGGTAATTAAATATTCAAAATGGTAAATTACGCCTGTTCAAATTACCGGGTAATTAAAAGTTCAAAATGTTAAATTATGCTGATTTAAATTACCGGGTAATTAAAAATTCAAAATGTTAAATTAAACTGATCACTGTAAGTTATGATTAGGTACTACTAATGTTAATAAAAATGTTTGGTTAAACCTTAAATCATTATTTCGTGCATAACTAGCAATCTCTGATCTTTTGCCTGATTTGATAGTACTAAAACCAAAGCAAAGACTACATGGAAATACTATTTTATAGCACTACTACAAAAACAGGAAAATCAAACAGAATAATAATAGTAGAAAATAAACAATTTAATTCTGTCCACATTCATAAAATAACTCTCCGGTTCACAGAGGGTTTTTTGTCATTTGTCATCTTTCTAACACTGGCATATTTATTAAAAAGTGAATTCTGACAATAAATGGCTTCTGTATTCAGAGCTGCATTATCGGATTTGTTGGATTGGTGGCCATTGGCGAATGGGCTTTCCGCTTCTCTATTCATTAAATACAAAATATTAGTTCTGTATTTTCTCAAGTAATGTCGAATTATTTGGAATAGTAAAAATATAATGTTTACGGACAAAGGGACTGTCATTGGATGTGTTAACTTTACCCATAGATCCAGATGGCTAAATGACGAGTCCTACCATGCACCACGCGGATTGTTAGGTACTTCCCAGGCAAACGCAAACAACAGTGCACTTGTCGACTGCTTAGGAGGGGTGAGGCGCATTCATGCGTCTACTGATGGAAGGTCTTTGAAATTAATTTATAAATTCCGGTAAATTACCAACGGTAATTAAAATTGTCAGTAAATTACCAACGGTAATTTAAATTGACGGTAAATTACCATCGGTAATTCACGCCGTAAATTACGGTAATTAAAAATCGGTAAATTACCATTAATTATACGGTATTAATTCGGTAATTTACACGGTAAATTACGCTTTTACATCCCTGTTGAAAACTAACAGAGTAAAAAAATATAGGTTGTCCACATCTTTCAAATTCATTTATTTTTACATAGTGCGCCGTTGAGTTGCCGGCACGTCAGCGACGCACCCCTATATCTCGGACACTAACAAAGCAAATACAAATCTTTTTTGGTAAAAAATTAGCAAACAACTAGCAAAAAGAATATAGGCTGTTCAAATTTTTCAAATTAATTTGTTTTTACATATTGCGCCGCTGAGTTTCCGGCACGCCAGCGGCACATCCCTATATCTCGGATACTAACAAAGCAAAAAAATCTTTTTTGGTAAACAATTTGCCAAGAATTAGCAAAAAAAATATAGGTTGTTCATATTTTTCAAGTTCATTTGTTTATTTATTGCGCCGCTGAGTTGCCGGCACGCCAATGGCGCCTCCCTATATCTCGGATACTTACAAAGCATAAAAGAATCTTTTTTGGTAAAAAATTAGCAAACAAAAATAGGCTGCTCAAATTTTTCAAATTCATTTGTTTTTACAGATTGTGCCGCTGAGTTGCCGGTACGACAGCGGCGCCTCGGTATTTCGAAAACTAACAAACAAAAAACGCGATTTTTTTTAAAACACAGCAAAAAAATACCAAAAAGATATGGAAATGATGATTTGTATTTTGCAAAAGTTGCGCCGCTGACTTGCCCGACCTTAACAGCGATATACCTAGTGTTCGTCCTAGTCTGTATTGATACGTAGTTGTGGAACATCTGAGATGATTATCTACAACTTTTCTCTATAGAAGATACGTTCGATTTATTAAGGCCAATAATGTGCAGACCATGGCCGTATCCAGCTCAAATCGGAAGGGTGGAGGGGCAGTTTTCTAAATTTGACTTGTTTGGGGGGAAGGGTGTTCATTAGGGTGGTTCAAATTGCATTTAAAAAATTTTTCTGATGATAAAAAGCAACGATACCCCAAAATCGTTTCCAAATTAAAAAAAAAGCGAACACGTTTTTTTTTGTTTAAAATTTTGCTTTTTAATTGTGCCTTAAATTTTAATTGTCGAGGCCTTAAATTTACATGAAAAGAAGACATTTTTTGGTATGTTTCGAATAATTGTTCGGGGTTTCGAAAAACGTAAGACTTGTTGAGGACTTTCCAAGGAAGTAGGTGGCCTCTTATACATAGGGATTTGACGCCCCAGACCCATCCCCACAGTGCCCTGAAAACTTCCCCTAAATTAAAACATGTATATTCTTCAGAAAATTGAACCTTCAAATCATTTCAGTCTTTTTTTCTCATAGAAATCATTATAAGTCTAGTGGAATGTTTATAAACATTTGTCAGTTAATTTCCATTTCTTTAAACAAATTCTATTTGTTTAAATAATTCGTTTTTCTCGAAAATCCGTCTGAATTCTGTTTTCGATATTTGAGTTCGATATGGCAAATTATTATCTTAGAGTGACATTATTCATTATCACATTTCTTCCTATTGTTTAAACAAACAATTATTATTTTAAACTTTTTTCTAAATATGGTGGAAAAGTCAGTTTTTTTGTTAAAAGAACTTATAAATGTGTTCAAAACAACAATTGTTTAAACAATTTTTTTTGCAATTCACCTTAAATTTATCTTTTTTTAGATCATTCTGGCCAACTGTTATTCTCAAGTAACACAAGCGACTGTAATTTAATTTGATGAAATATTGAAAAAATAATATTTAATTATTTAAACAATGGAAATCACCCAAAAGTATAAATGATGCCACTTGAGAATAACAGTTAGCCAGACCGACCTAAAAAAATAATTTTAGGTGAATTGCAAACAAAATTGTTAAACAAATAGCATTTGTTTAAACAAATGTGGGTTTATTAGATAATATAGCCATGATATCACGAACATGAAATTTATAAATTAATTTCACAAAGCAGCTGACTTTTCTACGATAATTAGAAAAAAAGTTAAAAATGAATAATAATTGATAGTTTAAACAATAGTAAGTACTTTTTTAATAAATAATGTCACTCTAAGATAATAAACTGTCATTTCGAGCGCAGAAAACAGAATTCAAACGGATTTTCAAGAAAAACGAATAATTTAAACAAATAGAATTTGTTTAAACAAATGGTAATTAATTGACAAATATTTATAAACATTCCACTAGACTTATAGGAATGACTTCCACGAGAAAAAAATTAAATGATTAGAACGGTCAGTTTTCTGAAGAATGTAAATTTTTTCATTTAAGGATAGTTTTAGAGGGCACTGTGGGGGTGGGTTGGGTGCGTCAAATCCATATGTATAATACGTCAAATTCTTCATTGGAAACTCCTCTACATGTTCTATAAATTTAGTTTCCCATGTAAATTTGAGGCCTCGATAGGCACCATTAAAAATCAATATTTTGAAAAAGAATACGTGTCCACTTTTTTTGGATTTCGAAACGATTTGGAGGGATTTTTCTAAATAAAAATAACCACCCTAATGTCCACAAGGGAAATAGTGTAACAAAATACGAAAGGAGCTTGCCCCCCCCCCCCCCCTCGGATACTACCATGGTGCAGACACATTCTAATTCAAATCAAATAGCACGGGAATTACTCATAGTCATGTAATCAAGGGCAGTTAAATAATTTTAAGTTAATTTTGTCATTTTATGCAACGCATTTTTATTGTTGAATTTAATTAAGGAAATATACACCACAATATAGGTATAAGATGCACTATCATGGTTCGAATTTAAAACAGTTCGTGGGATGTACGTCATTGGTTGAGTTTGGCACAGTATTTGTCTGTAGAACCTCTTTGTTTACATAAAATTATGTTTCGCATTCTGTGAGGGCGATCACGGTAAGTAATCTATTTAAATACTTACTGAAATCATCAATGAATTTGCTAGAAAGACGCTGGAGCATGCGCACGCTACTTAAGGCAATACTGCGGGTATTCGAAAACATCAGAATCAGAAAGTATCTTGTCGTTCAGTGTTGCGTTTCTAGTGCTCCAGATATCTGCTTATAGAAGTCACTATGTTTTCGGAGTTGTTACAAAAGGTATGTTAAGATAATATTTGTTTGAATTCTTAGCGGTGGCTCGTCAAGGTCTTTTCATATAAGGTTATACATGTTGGTATCTTTCCTATAGTATACAAAGCTTACCCCCTTCAGATGCCTATATCCTCGTCGTTGTGACGTCACTAAATCCGAGATCGCGTCCGACTTTGTTTACAGTTCACATGCAGTCCACATCTCGCGTCGCACTTTTGTTTGCTGCACTGTTCGGTCGTTTATATTAGACATTTTGCTTTGAGTTGTGGTTTCGGCTTTGGGTGGTCCTCGGTTTTTAATAGACTTTTTGATTATTTGATTTCTTTCTAAGACATTGTTCGTGTGTTTTAGTATTATTTAATATTTAGTGATTATTTATACATAGCTATAATTTATAGGATAGTGTTTTATCGTAGTTTAAGGTAAGAATAGAGATCATAAACTGTATTACAATTATTGTGAATTAATTTATAAATTTTTTTTTTCCTCTGTGATCGGTCTGGCAATATCTTATTTTAAATTTCCGAATGATCAAAATTTACGTCAGTTATGGATAAATAATTGTAAAGTACCTGTTGGGAAGGACATTGACAATGCCAAAGTGTGTTCTCAGCACTTTCGGACTGAAGATTTCGAAAGAGATTTAAATACAACTGACCGCAGTAGTTGTGACTTTGTAGTTGGCATGGTGCTACGCACTTGCAATCTTTCCATCAGCAAAGACAAAGCATCAACAACATCGTCTCTGGAAGACGCAGCATTGTCAGCAGCAGTGACGGAAAATGACAAAGAAAATTATCCACCCCATGAACAGACTACCTCAAGCTACGAAGTTTCAAAAGATTCTGAATCCGATGGGTTAGATTATTTGGCAGGGTGGATTGCAAAAAACTGAGTAAAACTCACCCAGAATTTGGGTATCATACGTACCAGGAAGCAGACTACAGCGCCAGACCACAAGACCACAATTATTCCATTCCGTCCTGGATTAAACATTTATCTTTTGGCGGTCTAATTCAACCGGCAATGGATTTTAAGAACTTGGTACATAAACTGAACAAAGAATTTGAAAATAAAATGGGAGGTGGAATCAGTAATTCAAAAAAAATAACCCGCAAATTAAGGAAATTCATTTCAAAAAAATTTCCAAATATAGATAGATTAGTATTAAAAACGTTTGTTGAACAAAGGATTTATATTTGAATAAATTACTTAAATTTTATTTACGAACAGGAAAAAAAAGCAAACATATGAAGCGAAGAGTTTCAGAAATTAGAAGTAAAATAACAAAAAAAATGAAGAAAATTATATAATATTGTTTATAATGTATAATAAAAAGTTATGTTTTGTAGGTATTTTATTTCCCCTATTTGTATGCACAAATATATTATTTTGCACTTTTCGTGTTATTCATTTCTCTAAAACCTAACCTAAATCACACAATGAGATTGAATATCAAACTGGCGGCAGCGCGCGGACTCAGTGACGTCATGATCTCTCCTTACCCCGAAAACTGACAGATTGCAAACCTGGATAACCTTATATATAATTTTCAAATCCATAGTGTAGATGAGAATTAAGTAAACTGGAGCAAATTAAAAACCTCTTGTTTCTACACAGATTTATTGTACTTTTGGGACGCGTTTCGTGACCTCCGGTCACATCATCAGCCAAAAATAATCAGGTGATTAAAATCTACTAAGGCACATGCGGCGAAAAAGTCGTGGGAAATTGCGGAAAGCACACACAAGTGCATCGGTGGAGAGTCGCTACGAAAGGGGTAGCGACTCTCCATCGATGCACTTGTGTGTGCTTTCCGCAATTTCCCACGACTTTTTCGCCGCATGTGCCTTAGTAGATTTTAATCACCTGACTATTTTTGGCTGATGATGTGACCGGAGGTCACGAAACGCGTCCCAAAAGTACAATAGATCTGTGTAGAAACAAGAGGTTTTTCATTTGCTCCAGTTTACTTATATATAATGACCTTGGTGGCTCGTAACGAATTCTTTAGTCATTTCATTCGTCAACGCGTGGGGGAATTTTACATGTGTGGTCGAATAAACACGATGTGTTGAACTCTTATTTGTCTCATGTTTTTTTCTGTTGTTACAAATATTTATCTTGTTCCGGAATGATTTATTATACATAATATTAATTCAGATTGTGTTTTCATTCTGCAATTTCAGTTTGCAATCGACGGCTATGCGGTTCTGGAAGGGTTCCTCACAGATCAAGAAGTTGATGGCTTGAGGAAAGAAGCAGAGAAGTTAATAGAGAATATGCCGGAAAACTCAGAAAGAGTTGGATTCAGTACCACGAATTCTGAATCGACGCAGGTAAAAACGTGTTAAATGGCTTCAAAACTTACTTTCTATGATTGTTCCCTTTTATAAACTACTAAATTTTAAAAGCAGCATGCATGAAATTACTTTCGACTAATTTATAGCTATTAATAGTGGTGATGGTGCAAGAAATTCATTTCCGTCACTTCATAAATATAAAAATACTCATTAGAAAAATATAACGTGTTTCCTAAGATGGTAACAACCCAAACATCATTTTTTAAAACGATAATATTTGTGTATATGTTTGAATCCCATATTAAGTTTTAGATCAATTTAGACTAACACTAATTAAAATTAAGAGAGGAATACCTACTTTAAGACCAAAAATATTTGAACTATTGGGTACTCTTTTTGAAACTTAAAATGATTAAGGAATTATTTAAAAATCCTTAATCCATTTACATCCCGCCTGTATGTCACTATATTCTATACTGACATTATTACTCATTTTGTTTAAAAAATGAACAGTAATTTAAGAAAAATATGTGTTGCTATTCAATTTAGCAGAGAGGCCTCTATAAGTTTCATAACAAGGATACAGGTATTCACAATGTTGATTGATATCTTGCAAACAATCCAAATTCCAGACAAAAGTTAAGAATGATCATTTTGGAGACTTTTTTTGAAATGACGTTAAATTAAAATACAAACTTTTATTAACTTTTTTTTACTAAACTACGAAAATTTATAGACGAAGCTTACGGTTAATCGGAACAGCCGCTTATTAGGGACAAATCCTAAATAACGGAAACACAATCGAGGAAATAACACAAATTTACTCCGCTTTTTCGGGACAATATTCCGTTTAATCGGGGCAGTAATCGTGTGAATATGAAAAATGAACAATATTCTTCAGTGGAACAAAGCGCGTTGTTAATGTTAATAACGCCACTGATTGAGAAGCAGGACACATAAATGAGAACTGACATATCGGCCCATGAACGCTTAACTGCTACACTTAGATTTTTGGCACCTGAGACGAAGTATCCATACAAATACAGTCATTGGGTATTATCTTAAAATTAGTCACACAGTCTGTGGTAAATTTTTTATTGGAGTATCAGTTCAGAACATATACAGAGTGCGAGAACAACGATACGTTTTTTAGATTATTAAATAAAATATTAAAAAACAATAATCCTGCATTTTTTTGGAATTTCTGATAATTGGACCAGCCACTTAATCGAGACAAAATATATTAGTACCGATGTGTCTCGATTAAGCGGAAGTAACACTTTAAAAACGGAATCAAAGTTCATCGACGATTATGGACCAACTGTTGTCAAACACAATAGGGGTCTTGCACTAAGTCTCAAAATTAAAAATTAATACGCTCTATTAGTGTCAAACGTATACCAGAACCGTCCGCAAACGTTTTTTTTTTTTTATAAAAAAATCGGTTCGTACACATTTAATAATATTAAAATCGGTCTCGTCTCTTTAAATATGAGTCAGACCAGAACGCGATGTGATTGGTGTGACGTAGCAAGATTGGTCGAAGGCCACGTGACATGAGCTAGTTACGATGCGATTGTCATGCCTTCACTCTTTCTACAACACGTGAAAACATTGACATTAACGTTGGACGTACGTCTTCTCAGACTACTGTCACTTTTGACAACACGCAAAGATCCCTTGACCCAACCATACTTATTCGTTAATACAACGCACACAACGTCCTCAGATACTATACATTCAACTCTATGCCGTTTTCGTTCCCGTAGGTCCTGTTTTTTTCGGCCGCTCACTAGGGCCTAGGCTCGCTGATCTTCTCACCAACGGTATGACGTCACGGAGCGTTTTGCCGCGCTCTTGGTCCGGTTTTAACTTTGACATTCAATAACAATTGAGTGCAGCAATATTAAGCGGAAAAATTTTACACATGGTTTTCTTACCACCTAAGAATTTTATTTGTTAATTTAGGTAAAATCATGCAAGATCCCTATTGTACATACTTGTACATCCTTACTTCATAAAACGTGAAAGCGGTTACAAAGTGTTTCTTAGCCAATAACGTTTGATCTAGAGGTGCAGCAATTTTAATTTGGGTAGATTGGGCAGTTCGTCAATTCAGTTATTCAAAAGTTATTCTACGAAGGTGACAATGAAAGGATAAATTCGAATAAAAAAATGTAAATATTATTTTATTTTCCTTAACTCGGCAGATAAAATAGAAAATGCAAAAAATTATAGATCATATTTGGTAAGATTGATGCACATTGGAATGGTGAAACAATAATTCACATAGAAAAACATTTTATTAGTCTTTATTTTTCTTTTATGTCTGGAGATATTATAAAATCAAATAAAATTAAATAATCATGTATGTAACAGTGATACAAGTACCATCTGCAAATCAATTTTGTCGGTGAGTCAGAATTTATTATTATTCGTATGAAGCAACAACCATCTTAGAATATTAAATTACTTTCACCGAAGTTGGCGTTTCGAATATATGCTAGGTGTGCGTAGTTCAAGGAATTTTTTATCAACATTTCCCCTGCAAAACTTTAAATACTGGCCACCTTTGCCCTCTGTTAAACTGAACACATTTTTATGATAATATGTCTGTCTGCGGTCGATAATATAATATAATGATCATTTTTATATATTTATAACATTTACTGGACCTCGGTTCTCGGAAATATGCTAGAACTTTTATGAAACTTTTTCCATTGTATATAACATATACACCGCTCAAAAAAATTAGGGGAACACTTTTTTCGAAACCTGTAACTTTTTAAATAATAGTTCTACGCAAATCAAATTTGGTATACTTCAACGGCATATATTTAACTAAAGAAAATTACAAAAACAATGTTACAACTCTCAGTTCCTCCTAAGTTACACTTAAAAATGTAAATTAATAATGCAAAACAAATTGGAAATGACTGTCATAGTATCGATGACAGTCGGGGTTTCTGTGGATTGGTGAGGTTTAATACAGTGCATGCCCTCCACAAGCACGAATCACTTCCTCACACCTGCGTGGCATGCTTCGCACTACTCTGCGAAGAGATTCTTGGGGAATGCTTTCCCATTCCTCAATCAGGGTTTGCGTCAGTTCCTGTATGGTTAGTGGTGGATTATGGCGCTTGCGAATACCGTCGATCAAGCTGATCCCACACGTGTTCAATAGGATTCAGGTCAGGACTTCACGCCGGCCATTCCATGACCTGAATTCCACGTTCTTGTAAAAATTTTCTGGTGATGCCGGCGGTATATGGCTTTGCATTGTCATGCATTAGGATGAAATTTTGACCGACGCCATATGCAGCAGACACCACATGGCCCTCCAAGATGTTTTCGATGTAATTCATAGCATTTAGTCTACCAGGAACCACAACAAGCTCAGTTCTGTTGTCTATACTGATTCCAGCCCAAACCATCACAGATCCACGACCAAATCTATCCACTTCCTGTGTAGTAGCGGCTGCGTAGCGTACACCAGGACGACTATATAGACGTACTCGACCGTCGCAACGAGTTAAACGAAATCTGGACACGTCTGTAAACAGTACAGGCGTCCAGTGACGAAGTTGCCATGCTCTGTGATCCAGATCAAACCTCATTCGCGCTGCTTTGTGATGCTGCGTAAGGCGTGGTGCGCGGACAGCTCTGCTTGGTTTCAAATTCGCTTGTTTTAATCTGTTTCTAACAGTTTAATCAGAAATTTCTATTCCATGTGGTCGTCTTATGTCGTTTAGGAGGTCTCGTGCTGTGGCAGTACGCTAACGTAGACAAAAGGACAAGAAGTCGGTCTTGATTTTGAGTAGTATTTCGATTTCGACCTTGTCCAGCTCTTCTAACATATTGGCCAGTCTCCCGAAACCGATTCCATAAGCGCTGAATAACAGAAGGGGAAACTCGAAGGTCCCTGCTAACATGTCAAATAGAGTGGCCATGCTGAATAAGGGCGACTTGCACTTCACTAAGATGCCTCATTTACTTCTAATGACGTTACTAATCAACGAAAATTGACAACTGAATTCATTTGTCATCTTTAGTACGCTTGAATTCGTGAATTCAAAGCATACTTGACACTTTTTCCATTTTGTTTTGCGTTATTAATTTACATTTTTAAGTTTAACTTAGAAGTAACTATGCGTTGTAACATTGTTTTTGTAATTTTCTTTTGTTAAATATATGCCCTTAAAGCATACCAAATTTAATTTGCCTTAAACTATTATTTAGAAAGTTACACTTTCGAAAAAAGGTTCCCCTAATTTTTTTGAGCAGTGTATATATATATATATATATATATATATATATATATATATATATATATTTACGTTGCTAATTAATGGGAATTCGACTGGGAGACTTAATAATGCTACTCTTCACTCATTGAGCCAAGCTTTCGGCGTTTATTTCTATCGCCTTCTTCAGGGCACTATAATGATTACATATAAACAACTCATTACATCACATTACGCCGAACAATAGGCTAAAAAGACTTACATGATTTTTGAGGTTACGCTATGGCTCCCAGTCGAATTCCCATTAATTAGCAACGTAATTATTAACGGACGACAGTGACTCCTTTTACATATATACTTATATATACAGGCTGTTCTTCAATATCATGTAAATACGAAAAGGGGTAATTCTTTGGCTTATTTAATGACTAAAAATTCATATAAACATAGGTCCGCAAACGCTTCGTTGCCGATCTACAGGGTGTTGAAATTTCAAGATTTTTTAGTTTTTTCTTTATAGCTCTTGTATCCTAGTTTTAATTTTTAACGGTTGGTGGCGAATAAAATGTCAAAATAAATACAAACAAAAGGTTATCTAAATCAAGCCAAGGCATACTAGACTAATTATTATTTAAAAAAAAATTAATTTCATCTAGCGAAACACAGAAAAGCTTTTATTTTTTTTCTCGATAACGGTAGTAAATACGAAAAAACTACAAAAGATTAAAATGCTTTAGAACAAAACAAAAAATGCATTTTGTATTTTAGAATCCACAAGCGGCGCACCGAAAAAAAGTTCATGGGGAGAAAAGGGGGCATGACCCCTGAAAAATATCTCCCTGTAGATTCTTAAAACCATTTGGTATGCCCAATGATGTAAGTTCTACAGCGTAACCCATATTCCAAATTAGAGCTAAATATCTCAAAAACTACAAGAGCTATAAAGAAAGAACTAAGAAAATTTTGAAATTTCAACACCCTGTAGATCTGTAACGAAGCGTTTGCGGACCTATGTTTATATGAGTTTTTAGTCATTAAATAAGCCAAAGAATTACCCCTTTTCGTATTTACATGATATTTAGCCTGTATATAAATTTTGTAAATCTTGAGAAATAGGTCTACGAATTTGAGCTACCCAATTGTTTTCACTTCTATATATTTCACTAAATTAATGTCAGCATCCTCAGGAAGAAACTACAAGAGAAATATATTAACATGTTTTTTTTTTGTGTCACGGCCTGTTGGAAGAACAGCTTACAGCACTGTTGCTAAACTTACAATACTACAATACTAAGCTTACCAATAAGTTTATGAAGTATTTATATGAGCAGTGTGTTTGTGCCAGTCACCTGCAGTTTACTTCTCTATCTTGGCGTTTGGTCAAGTTGCAAGTCCGCTACTTTGCTTAGTAGGTCTGCTTGATGACCTACTTACTCATTTCTTTATTTTGTAGTTATTATCATTGTCATTGCCCAGAGTCAGCACCGATTTATCGTTTGATGATAGTATTTCTGTAATTTCAACTCGACGACGATATAGCGAAAATTATCAAAATTCCAAAACTGTTGCCAAGCCAACTGTGATAACCCAGAGATGTGGCGGCCCCGGTTGCTTTCTTTATAGATATCTTAACGGAGTTGTACACATATAACCATTCAGCAGCTAAAAGGCAACTTCAAACCGAATGAATTTATGTTATATTATCTGTAATAATATTTTATAAACAAGTTTTGAAAATAGAAAAAAAAATGCCATGGACAATTGTGATAAAATGGTTTTTGTATTACGTTACCATTTGCTCAAACCCGGATAAACCGGTTATTTCTTACTTACTTACTTTACAATTTTCTTTATATCACCCAAATTTACTGTGGTAGGGTATATTGAGTTTGTCACAACATTTGTAACACCCTTAAGGAAGCGTGGCAGGTATAGCCTTTATATTAGGTATACATTTTTGATCATCATTGAAAACTAAATCGATTTAGCTGTCTGTCTGTCTGCCCGTCCGTCCGTCCGTCTGTGTACAAGATAACTGCCGTAATTTTGAAGTAATTGATCTAAATTTTGGTATACAAGCTTATCTCTTAAAACGTAGCGACAAGTTTGTGAATGGGAAAAATTGGTTCACCCAATTTTTTTTAAAATATTTTACGGCGGGGGTATTGCAACTTCGGCCCGACTGAAGATAATTTTCTTACTAGTTTTATTCTTAATTTATTCCTATGTCAAACGTGTTTAATGTTTTTAATCTTGGGTTTTATAAGTTTACACAACATGAACACACCTGCTGTTGTTGTTTAGAATTCATTTATAACTGCTTCAATAAATTTCACTTAAGGTGGGGTTCGAAATGAGTAGGCAACCAAATATACCTCATAATTTTGTTGTCAGTATTTCACCGAAATGATTAGGTATTACCATTCAAATTATACGTGAAACTGAACTTGAAGCCTTTGCCGATAATACAAAAAATATGCGGCTCAATTCTGTCGAGTCTAGGTGAAGAATTTTGAGATTGTTGGTGGCTATGTCGTAGTCTTCTTGCGTTCAACAAAAAGACGCCGATATTCACAGAATTCGTCACTTACACTTGACAGAATTGTGCCGGATATTTTTTGTATTATCGGCATAGGTTTCAAGTGCAGTTTAACGTATTATTTGAATGGAAAGGCCTAATCATTTCGGTGAAATAATGACAACAAAATTATGAGGTATATTTGGTTGCCTACTCATTTCGAACCCCATCTTAACAGTTTGCCATATTGCTTAACAGGATATATCGACATAATTAGCTTCAACGATTTGACGCTGCCAATTTCCATAAATAACCAAAATAATTTTGTTTTTAGAACAAGAATAAATATTTCCTGGACAGTAGCGACAAAGTGAGCTATTTCTACGATACAGGGGCTCTGGGCGATGGAGGTGAATTACAAGTTCCACAACACCTAGCGTTAAATAAGATCGGTCATGCCCTGCATGATCTAAATAAGGTATTCAGAGACATCACATTGGATGTACGAGTCAAGGAGACCTGCTTTCAATTAGGATTTGAAGACCCGGTCATACCACAGAGCATGTACATTTTAAAAAATCCGGGAATCGGCAGTGAAGGTACGAATGCACACGACTGTTTATAAACATTAGGGCATGCATATTTTTATTTTGATGACTAAGCATACAATTTTGATTCGTTGCCAAAACATGAACTTCTTAGGTTGCTCATTTGGCTAAATGAACTCACTGATGTACCTATGTACATTCCTTTGTGTTTCAAAATGTTGGGCGCTGTACGGTACAATAATAAAGCATTATGTAAAAGATCAAGGTTTCTGAATAGGGCGGTTATACAAACATAAGTCATATTGCCTATCCAAATTTGAAGCGTTGGCCTCTAATTTTTTTTTTAAATGTATATAATAGATTTGGTCGAGCGCCAAAATAAATAGGAAGATTATTTAAATTGTAATTGATTGATTGCGACATAACTTTTCACTTTTGCTTTAGTTCAGATTTTCTGTCTAACATATCAACGACTCTATGTTTAAATTAGGCATTTTTGTTGTTCATTTTCAGAATAACCAACTAATCTAAAAATATGTTTTAATAGTTAAGATATCAACAAAAATTACTAGGTAGGTACCTAATACTGAAATTTTGATTGTTGTTTTTATTGTTAGGCATGTTAAAAACAATGGAACTAGATATTTATAGATAAAATTACAACAATTTGCTTGCAATTGTTGAAACTAGGGTTTATACAAAAAACAAAACTTTTGAAAAAATAATGTTTTTTGAATTGCAAATTTAAAAAGAAAATGTTAAACCGGTTTTCGAATGTTAGCAGGCGAAATCATACAAATGTACCTACTTCATGCAAAAAATCCCTACAATAATTTACCTACATAAAAGTGAATAAAAAGCGTTTTGCATTTTTCACACTGCCTTTCTAACTAAAAACTAGCAAATATGACGGACGAAATGTTACCAACGTAACAACCGTTCAAAATAGTTTGGTGACGGTTTTTAAACACAATACGTCCGTCGTATTACGTCCGTCATATTACGGTGCCGCTAGGCGCTATCCGAGGAAACCCCGAATTTAAACGAGAAGATTCAGAGATCTATTTGATCCTACATATAAGTACCTACTACATAACGTTATTGTTTAGCATGTCTCAAATGGTAGCAAAGACCTCTTTTTTTGTTCACTTTTAACACTGTTTTCGCGAAAGCCAAAGCCAATTCACTATTTCTGCGTTCAGATTCGAAGTTCTGGGAAATAATCCTACCGAAATCAGTTGTCAATTTTTCGACAACTTTTTATTTTGCCCCTGCAACTATACCTAAGTAAAGGACGAAGCAGTGCGCAAGTGGTGTCAAATGTTCAAAGTTCCATCTAATTTCTCGCTATATGGTCATAAAGGAGAAGGTTAAAAGTTCCATTTCATCCTACATACAAACATCTACTACATAACGTTACTGTTTAAAAGTAGCGAAAGAACGCGTTTTTTTGCACCTTTAACACTATTTTTCGCGAATACTAGAGCCAATTCAATGAATCAGTTGTCATTTGTCAGGCAATTTGAAGTCGGTCAAATTTTATTGGCCAGCGTAATTGGTCAGCATCCATGGTCAGCATAAATGCGTAACATTGAGCCAATTATATGTATATTGTATATACAGTACACTGTGAGCAAAAAAAAAACGGTACAAATTTTCAATTGCTCATATTTCCAAAGATATTAAGTAAAGTCAAGCATTTCTTTGATAAACTAATTGCTTATATTGTGAAGATTGAAAACATACCATATTTGCAATAATTGAACATTTTAATCCAATGTAATGTTGCTTTGTGTACGGCTATGCAACATTTATTTAAAGTAAAATGAAAGGTGTAATGAAATTAGTAGGTAATGACATTTGTTTTCTTTTGGTCAAATGGAACAGTAGAGCTTTTATAGGGTGATTTTTTTAGTATACAGGGTGAAATTTTGAAACATCGTTTTTTTGCTGTTTTTACTCAAAAAAGCCGTTGAACTTGGACGTTTGCATAGATAAAAAAAACGATTTCATTGCATACGTATGAAAAGTCCAATTGCGAATTTGAGTTATCTTTAAAGATGGTGGATTTTTCTCACCTGTTTTCCATATTGTACTACCATTATTGGACTGTAGATTTATACAATTATTGGGCTGTAGATTTTTTGCAAAAACATAAAATTTGTTTTTGCAGTGATTTGGAACTAAAATCAACATCGTTTTTTATTGAACTAAAATTATGGCAGTTTGCTTTCACTTGTCTGACGGTCAGGTCTTGGCTGTTCGTTTTTCACGTAAAATTTAAATCTTCAGATAAAAAATATACAAAAAACGAAGAACACAATGTATTCAGGCTGGCTTCAGGCTGATGTTGGAAGTGCCCTTTATTTAAACATGACATAAAAATAAAAAAGAAGACTTGGTTTGAAGTGATGTGACATACTCAAAAAACGTTGATTCCACCTCCGATTTAATCTTAGCAAAAACCAACAAAAGAACAAGATCAAGTAACATACGTCTAAAATTTACATGTAAACAACAGGTGTGATACATCATAAATGAAACTAACGAAAAGACCACCTAAAATGATAAATTCAAACATGCCGCCCATAACAACACCAATGCTTTCTCCACGATCTTTACAGATAACTCAAGTACACAGTTAGATTTCGCTTGCCGTTGCCATTGCAACGGTTACAAACATCCTATTCCACTGGTTTTGGTCATTTGTTTTTTACAAAAACAAGATAAATGTCATTACCCATTGATTTTAATACACCTTTCATTTGACATTAAATTGACCCGATAGTATCAGAAATCTTGCATAGCCAAACATAAAGCAACATAACTTAGGATTGAAACGTTCTGCTATTTCGAATATGGTATGGTTTCAATCTTCACACTACAAGCAATTCGTTTTTTAAAGAAATATTTGAATTCACTAAATATTATTGGAAATACGAGTGATTAAAAATTTGTACCGTTTTTTTGCCCACAGTGTATATATAATAAATTACTGGTCATAAAATCTTAAGTAGCGCAATTTGATAAATTGAATAATTTGCCATTTAAATTACTAAAATATTTTTGCAGTGATTCCTCATCAAGATGCCACGTATATTCACACTGACCCAGTGAAGGTGGTAGGATTCTGGATAGCGCTCGAAGATGCAACCACAGAAAATGGGTGCCTTCGGTTCATAAAAGGATCCCACAAAAGCGGAGTGCATAGACGATATATTAGGAATACAGATAAAGCATCAGATGAATTACTAATTTACGATGTACCTGCACCATTTTACCAAAAGAGTTCATTCGTACCTGTACCAGTATCTAAAGGTTTGTCGATTACTTATATTTTACATTGATGTTATCTTTTGACATTTGGATACAATTGTAGGTTCGTGTGTCTTGATAGACGGACAAGTGGTGCATGATAGTGAACCTAACAGATCTTCAAAATCAAGACACGCTTACACTTTTCATGTTGTTGAAACTAAAGACACCAAGTACTCAGAAGAAAATTGGCTGCAATTACCAGAAGGAAAGTCATTCGTTAACTTGTACAAGAATTAATTTGGTTTTACTTTATGTTCAGATATTATTGTATTTTTGTAACGAGATGTTGAAAATCATACAAGTTTTTTATTATTTTAGTCAATAATAAAGTTCTTCAAACATAAAATTAGATTCTAATTTTTTTTTTTTGATAACTTTGAACCGATTTAATTAAGTTAAAACATTTTAACAGCTTAGGTAACTAAAAGCTAAATCAAATAACGTACATTTAAGGGTACCCAGTAAAGAAATCTGTTAAAAACACATTTTCAAACTTTTTTGTTGACATATAACAGTAGGTTTAGTCACATTTTCGTGGCAGCAACGCAATTTAACGTCTTGGCTTAACAAGTTAAAACAGGGAAACCGTATATTTGTTTAGGCAGCACTGGGATTAAATTAAGATTGTGCAGAATAGATCGTTCCCTAATTTGGATTCATCTAGCGAAGTATCGTTAAACTAGTAACAAAATTGTATCGAAGAATTATTTACAATGAAAATTAAGATGCATTACACTGGAAAAGAAAAGGGTGTCGCGAAGAAACGAATAATATTACATTAATAACGTCCAGAAGGAAAGACTGAAGACCAATCTTATTCATATAAATTTATTTTATATAAAATATTTATTTGACAAAACAAACATAAAAAATACACCGTGATACAATTTTATTTGCAGGATCACATAAACTTATTTTGTCTTAATGATCATAAGTGACATTTTACATCTTCGATACGGGGGCAAAAACTGCTACTTTATGCCTGCGCGGGCGTTAAGAATTTTTAATGCCCGCTTGGACATGGTTTATATGTCAGACATACAAATTGTAAATTTTAAATCGTGAAGTAACAAAACCATAGTGGGATATAATATTTTCAACATCAAAGCATTAGCTGTTTACCCCAAAAAACGATAACAAACAATATATTTAAAATCCTCTCTTGAAAACTAAGGTTATCTTATCCGTTATTCAGTTTGACATTTCATTGTCTGTATCGTCTGCAGTCCCTGCGTCTTACCCTATTCGACCAATGTTAAATTATTCCGCGTATGAAAGGAGATGGGTAGAATGTTTTTGTACGCTATGCGCAGACGCGCTGACTCAATTTGACCGCGAATTTTAAACAACACTGTTGCGGCTGACGTTGCGCATGCGCGTAGAGCTCACGCATGCGCGTAGAACATGTTGGAATTGTAGAAAGAAATAGAATAGAGTATTTTCCATCTCGCTTTGAATCCTGAACAACCTCTCTGTCTAGCCGCAATATAAGTATGTATTACATACATTATCGTCTGTAATCTTACTCAACTCCGTATTGTTTGTATTCACCACAGGTATGTCAGATTTCTACCAGACTCAGTGCTGCTTTCTGAGCGTTACTCAGTCCCCAAGGACTGTAGACTAAAGAGGACGGCCAGATCGAGTATTTTTGTTCGCTCGGCGCGCTGTCGCTGTGACGTCACCACGCGTACTCTTGCACCACGCTGCCGTTTAAAATAAGCGTAACTTACTACATTTTGTTGATTTTCTCTTAAACCGCTTATCCGATTTTGGTGTTTTTTTCTTTGTAAACTGATTCCCTAGCAGTTATACTCTTAAGCCGGAGATATAATGCTCTACTGAGTCTACTGGACACCCGTGGCCGCGCGGTGACGTCACAGCGTAGCGAGCAGCCGCGAACGTTGTAGCATAGGGATCTGGCCGTCCTCTTTAGTTTACAGTCCTTGCTCAGTCCCTGCGTCTTACCCTATTCGACCAAAATGTTAAATTATTCCGCGTATGAAAGGAGATGGGTAGAATGCTTTTGTACGCTATGCGCAGACGCGCTGACTCAATTTGACCGTGAATTTTAAACAACAGTGTTGCGGCCTAATTTGCGCATGCGCGTAGAGCTCCCGCATGCGCGTAGAGCACGTTGGTATTGTAGAAAGAAATAGAATAGAGTATTTTTCATCTCGCTTTGAATCCTGAACAACCTCTCTGTCTAGCCGCAACATAAGTACGTATTACATATATTGCGTTACTGATGCCGAATATTACCGGCTAACGGCCGCGGTAATACCGACCGCGCACTTTAAGCTACAATATCGCCACCTTCGACGGTCCTAATAACTACTGGTCCGTGGCCACGCATGCGCAGTTTGATCCCTGGCACCACATCGAAAGACAAAATATACAGGGTCTCCCACGAAGAGCTGCCATTAGAAGTATATGGAAAACCAAATGAGATGAGAGCTTGAAAGTTTGTGGACTTATATAGTTGGACACGATCGTCTTAACTAAAATATTTTCAGATTTCGGTTACTTCCGGTTACACCGGAAATGATCTTAACTTTTATATTTCAAATGGAACAGCCTGTATTTTATCGCATTTTTGAAATTTTCATTAAATTCTAGATCAATTTTATGTTACATTCCCTATAGCTAACATGTGTCATTTTTGAGATATTAATTTTTTTCATTAAAGAAATGACAGCTGCACGGTTACTTTCAATTACCTACTTATAAATTGTTGTGAATTACCTACTTGTGACCGTTGGAAAAAAGTTGTGCGGCAAAATTGTTGTGAAGGTAACATATTATCGACAGATCGGTATAATTCTTCTAAAAGTTATACAGGGTGTTCAAATTATAAGATCAAAGTTGTATTCGAGAAAAGTAATAAAAGTCGATTTTTTCAAATAGCAACCCTAACATCTGAATACATTTCTTAATTCTATTGAAAATTTTAGATCAACTTTGTGTATAATGTCCTATACCTAAAATGTACTTGTACCTAACGAAATCGATTTTTAAACATCACAGTAGAAATTGCAAACATTGCCAAATCTAGATTGCGTTTGAAAACGACTGAACAATTTGGAATAAACAGAACTTTATTAAACAAATTTTTTAGGTCATTTTTCATTATAATTAATTTAGTATTTATAAAATTATAATAAGCTTACAATAAAAAAATATTAAAAATTAAACAAAATCGTAAAGTAAATTAAAAAAACTGCTTAATTCTATTTCAGTAACTGTTCAAAAGCGTTGCCGTTTCCGCTAAACATGCTTCAATTCTTTTTAACATATTATTGTTGGTGGCGTGATTTAGTTAGCACATAACCCATTGAAAGCAGCTCGAACTCTATCTATATGTTCTCCTTATCAATTATTGGGTTCTCATAAACTACATCTTTAATAGCTCCCCAAATGACAAAATCCATTGGCGTCAAGTCGAGGGAACGCGGTGGATATTTGTATACCCGTTAAGCGCAACCGATCGTCGAACATCTCGTTAAGCAAGCCTCTTACTGCAACAATTCTGTGCGCTGTAGCACCGTCCATTTGTAACCACCCAATTATTGAGGACCCAATAACTGATAAGGAGAACATTAAAGATAGAGTTCGAGCTGCTTTCAATGGCTTATGTGCTAACTCCTATCAGAGACGCCACCAAATAATAAAATGTTAAATAGAATTGAAGCATGTTTAGCTGAAAACGGCAACGCTTTATTTGAACAGTTACTGAAATAGAACAAAGCATTTTTTTTACATTTGCTTTACGATTTTGTTTTATGTTTAATATTGTGTTTTTTGTAGTCTTATTTATAATTTTAAAAATACTAAATTAATTATAATGAAAAATGACCTAAAAAATTTGTTTAATAAAGTTCTGTTTATTCCAAATTGTTCAGTTGTTTTCAAACGCAATCTAGATTTGGCAATGTTTGCAATTTCTACTGTGATGTTTAAAGATCGATTTCGGTAGGTACAAGTACATTTTATGTTTAGGGCATTGTACACATGTGGATCTAAAATTTTCCATAGAGTTGCGAAATGTATTCATATGTTAGGGTTGCTATTTGAAAAAATCGACTTTTATTACTTTTCTCGAATACAACTTTGATCTTATAATTTGAACACCCTGTATAACTTTTAGAAGAATTATACCGATCTGTCGATAATATGTTACCTTCACAACAATTTTGCCGCACAACTTTTTTCCAACGGTCACAAGGGATAATTTATACATAAGTAATTGAAAGTAACTGTGCAGCTGTCATTTTTTAATGAAGAAAATTAATATCTCAAAAATGACGAATGTTAGGTATAGGGAATGTAACATAAAATTGATCTAGGATTTAATGAAGATTTCTAAAATGCGATAAAATACAGGATGTTCCATTTGAAATATAGAAGTTAACATCATTTCCGGTGTAACCGGAAGTAACCGAAATCTGAAAATATTTTAGTTAAGACGATCGTGTCCAACTATATAAGCTCACAAATTTTCAAGCTATCATCTCATTTGGTTCTCCATATACTTCTAATGGCAGCTCGTCGTGGGAGACCATGTATATCTCCGTCCCACATTGTTGGAACCGAGACTACACATTGGCGCTATTTCGCTAAAACGAACGAAAGAGTCGCCCCCTCGTGGTAAAGGAGTCTAAAAGACTCAAAACTTCATAGGTATTCTCTATGGGTATTCTATGACTCAAAATGGGATCAACGGGATACGGCACAAGCGGGATACGGTGTGGCCGGTATTGGTAAACTAGTGCATTTGTAAACCTATTATTGAACGAAAACATGGAAAGGGCAATGAAAAGAAGCATAAGAGTATCAACTATTGTTGCGTTGTTCATTTTACAGTGAGGCATTGTCAATTGTCATTCCACAAATTTTGAGGTTAAACACTTTGTAACACACTTTGTACTTTGTAATTATGTTCTCACCGACATAACCGCAACCAATTACATTACCGTTATTATTAGGACCATTATACCATCTTGTAGCCTTCCAAAAATGTCTAATTAAAGTCATATCGTAGTCGTATACAGGGTGTGTATAAATTGGCGGAAAAGCTACACGTGGCGGTGTTCTTGGCAAAATTCTGAGTAGACAATCTATAATCTAAAATGTTGTACCGTGCTTCTTGAGTCTTCACGAGGTCTCCAAAGTCATGATATCCGATCTCTTGAATGGTGTTATTATTTGACATCTATTGATGGAGAAGCTGCAGTTTAGAATAAAGATCAATATTGAAAATTTTTCTTTTCCTAAATGTTATCTTTCTGCCTAAAAAGTTTGTTTTTAATTTCGGTATTTCGTTAATTTTGTCATAAAAGTACATTCGGCAACACTGTAGAACATGGGTAACTTAATTTTGGCATTTGTCACTTTTGACAGTTGTATAATCAAATTAAGTAATTTAACTTGTTTGTGCTAATTTCATCAGTTCTACGGTTCTACCGTGATTATTCCTACAGTTCATTAGTTAATTAGTTTATTAGTTATTGTATTTTACGTTATCTTTTCGTTCGTTCAACATGGAATATACGTTTAATGAGTATGCCGATATGTATATGGTATACGGACCCATTGTTTACAGTGCATAGTAACACGAACACCTGTTGGATTCAGCGTTGCCAAATGTATGTTTCTTTCAAATGGCTCCTGAGGGCACAATAATGACGCTACAACATTTTAGTATAAAGATTGTTTACTCAGAATTTTACGAAGAACATCGCCACGTATAGCTTTTCCGCCAATTTATACACACCCTGTATACATAGAACACAGGATTTTATCCCGTTTATAGCCAAGATTGGTCGAGCCATATTTGACAGAGGTTGTGCTGACAGCGTATTGCGGGGCGGGGACGAGGCGCTGGCGTGACGTCAGTGGTGTCTTGTCACGGAGTTAACTATAGGTTTGAATAGCAATAAAGCCTATATTTGAAAGCTCATAACTCGGAAACGACTGAACGAAAAAAAGTGAAATAAAGTGTACTATATTCCTGAATCATTTCTACATAACATGTATAACTTTTCTTTTACCACTCGGTTTAAACATGGGTGCGAGAGGAGTAGAAAACTACCCGAACTTTGCAGTGTTACATTACTTTCCGGTTGTCTTTTCGATTTTATTTCTCGTAAACCGATTACCAAAAACATTTACAATTTTATTCGGAGAAAATTTAGAAGCTTGTTTATACATTTACGTCTGTGCTTTTAAAGTTGTTATGTGGTAAATGTTGTAAACAAAGTATTTTATGGTAGCCCAATCACTCTCAAAAGTCAAGTCTGGCTTGCGTTTTGCATGCATTTTTTCTTTATCGTGTGGCGTACTATTATAACAAACAACCAAAATAAACCATTTTTTTGTCGATTTATTATTATTTTTATTGAAGTAAGTATAATTTTGATTACGTTCCATTTGGTGTACAATGAGCTATCGACCTTGGCCATTTTGCCCATGTAATTTTAGTTTTGTAGAACGGGGTACAATATAATACAATACGCCAAACGTATACAACAAAAATTATAATATCATTAGGTACATAAATGAAAGACATGAACAAACATTTATTTTATTAATTGTTCTTCTTTACATTAGCAAAAACATATGTTAAATTGTATGTATACAAAAGATACAATACATAAAAATATAGAATTATACAACGTATATATATGCAAATTACAAAAGCAAATATTATAAACTAGGTGCTGATGCGTTTTAATTCATCAAATTTTTGCCGAATTTCTCGAACTTTTCGTTTTAAATGTGTTGAATTTTTGTTCATATTGTAAAAATAATTAAAAAAATTAATTCTAACAAATATTCTTTGTCGAATAAACGCTTTTAATACTTCTGTATCAGTGTTAGAAAATTTTAATTGTTGAGTTGAATCATTAGGCTTATTAGGCAGATTAATGGATGGAATAGAGCCAGGCTTTAAAATTAGTTTTGGCTTTAAATTTAATATTTCTGATTTAAAATCTCTCAGAAAATCGTTGCTTGAAAAATGTAGAGAACATATTATGCCTGTGTCCTGATTGAACTTGTCTGCTCTAAAGCACTTCTGAACCCATATCTTCCTAACTTTACGATCTTGTGGGAAACGGAAGAATGCTACTTGCCGTTCATCATTCGTCTTGGAGACACACTTCGAAGTACATAATGCCACCGAGCAAGTGGCAGGCATATCTTTAACAGATAAATTGAATGTAAGTACATACAACTGCCTACCTTCTGACACCACTGACGTCGCCGGACTCGCCGGTTCGAGTTTGTAGGCTAGCTGGTAGGCACACCGGTAAGCCTTGTATACACTGCAGCTGTAACGTGTAATGTAACATGTAATGTAACGTGAATGCTCGTGGACGGGGTTAAAACGACCGCGCAATGCATTGGCGCGCTAGTCCCGCTCGTAGGTGATCCACAGTTGTTCGACGAGCGTTGAGAAGCATGGAATCGTCATTTCAAGTAGCCGTTGCTTGCGGTGCATTTATGTTGATGCATGAATTAACTACGTATAGAAAAAAGCGAAGATGGTGGTTCATTTTTGGCCCATAATTAAGATTTTCGACTGTTTGGTACCTTTATTTAGATCTTCTTCAAATATTGGACATTTGTTTTTAATGCCATGTATATTATTCCATTATTAAAACGTGCAGCATAACAAATTATTCAAAAAAGTCAATGTTTTATTTGGGGTTTTTTCACTTGGAGAATTTTTTATTCAAATCTATCGTAAGAGTTTGTTTTTCAAGTGATACCGAAGATGGTGGTTCATTTTTCGCCCATAATTAAGATTTTCGACTGTTTGGTACCTTTATTTAGATCTTCTTCAAATATTGGACATTTGTTTTTAATGCCATGTATATTATTCCATTATTAAAACGTGCAGCATAACAAATTATTCAAAAAAGTCAATGTTTTATTTGGGGTTTTTCACTTGGAGAATTTTTTATTCAAATCTATCGTAAGAGTTTGTTTTTCAAGTGATACCTTTTCAAACTATGTATTATATTACCAGAAAACTATTACGCATTTTTTTTCTTCACAAAACTGTGCGAAAATGCACAAAAAAACTCGGCGGCAAATACCGACAGCCGACGGAGCACGACGAGCACACAGTGTAATGCTCGCTGTAACATGGAATGCGCGCTTGTACCCCGTCCACACAGGTTACATTACACGTTACATTACATGTTACATTACGTGTTACAGCTGCAGTGTATACAAGGCTGTAGAATGCATTGCTAGCAGTGTTCCCAAAACCAACGGATGCTTATCCACTAGAACACCTACCTTTTTCTACTAAAATTCCACTAGATTATCATTACTTCTACTAAAATGTTCTACTAGATTTCAGTAGTGGACAAAAACTTCATATTTCATTATTTAATAATTAAAAATTGAGTTTTTAGCGGAAATAGGTCTTTTTGGGCCCCCTGAACATTTTTGTCCAAAGTACAAAAAAAGTCTGTGTGTGTGTGTGTGTGTATGTGTGTACCCGTTTCTTGTGGCGACGATTCCTGAGAAACTACTAAAGGTATCCGGACGAAACTTCATATTTAGAAGTTTCATGACCAAATTTAGAGCTGAAAAGCTTTCTGTTGCAAAGGGTCCAAAGGAACTGGAGGTTTAGTCTTAGCATTTTTGAAAGATTTTGCAAATAAGCCGCAATTTCTGGAATTTCGTCGAAATAGTTAAATAATAAATTAAAGTAGAGGAAATTCTGAATAATTTATAACTATGAAATTTTTTGGTACGATCAATAGTTTAGCTGCATGAGCAAA
The DNA here is from genome assembly GCA_963966075.1 of Aphodius sticticus. Taxonomy (NCBI): domain Eukaryota; kingdom Metazoa; phylum Arthropoda; class Insecta; order Coleoptera; family Scarabaeidae; genus Aphodius; species Aphodius sticticus. The sequence goes on along the minus strand of OZ014506.1, from coordinate 72,173,537 downwards.
TTCTATTTCATCGAGATCGGTCGTACTGCATTAAAACTAGTAGCCAGGATATGTCAGATTATATGTCAGATATGATTCTAATGACAGTACGTAGTGTCAAAGGCAAATGTTTTGACAACCTACTGTCAATATAAGCTGCGTTCGGATATAGTATACCGTACACTTTTTACACCCAATAACACGTAAGTGTCATTTGGACAGTGTACCCTGTGTCAGCGGAGTACAATATCCGACCGCAGCTTTATTCGACATATCTGTCTAGTTCTACTAGTTTTATTTTAATTTTTAATTTAATTTTTAATTTTAATTTTTAACACACACACACACACACACACACACACACACACACACACACACACACACACACCACACCCACACCCACACCCACACCCACACCCACACACACACCCACACCCACACCCACACCCACACACACCCACACACACAGACACACACGCACACACGCGCACACGCGCACACGCGCACACGCGCACACGCAGACACGCAGACACGCAGATACGCAGACACGCAGACACACAGACACACAAGACACACAGGCACACAGGCACACAGACACACAGGCACACAGACACACAGACACACAGACACACAGACACACAGACAGACACGCAGACACACATACACACACACACACACACACACACACACACACACACACACACACACACACACACACACACACACACACACACACACACAGACAAGGTACAAAAAAATGTCTGTGTGTGTGTGTGTGTGCAGGTGTGGATGTGTGTACCCGTTTTTGTGGCGACGATTCCGGAGAAACTACTAAAGGTATCGGGACGAAACTTCATATTTAGAAGTTTCATAACCAAACTTAGAGCTGAAAAGCTTTCTGTTGAGAATTGGCCAAAGGAACTGGAGGTTTAGTCTTAGCATTTTTGAAAGATTTTGCAAATAAGCCGCAATTTCTGGAATTTCGTCGAAATAGTTAAATAATAAATTAAAGTAGAGGAAATTCTGAATAATTTATAACTATGAAATTTTTTGGTACGATCAATAGTTTAGCTGCATGAGCAAATTCTATTTCATCGAGATCGGTCGTACTGCATTAAAACTAGTAGCCAGGATATGTCAGATATGATTCTAATGACAGTAGGTAGTGTCAAACGCTAATGTTTTGACAATACCTACTGTCAATATAAGCTGCGTTCGGATATTGTACACCGTTACACTTTTTACACCCAATTACACGAAAGTGTCATTTGGACGGTGTACCCGGTGTCAACGGAGTACAATATCCGAACGCAGCTTTAATCGACATATCTGCCTACTTCTACTAGTTTTATCTTAATGCAGACATAGCCGATCTCGATCAAATAGAATCTCATGCAGCTAAACTATTAATTTTATATATAGTATGATAAATATGCCTGGCCACATCAGATTTTTTATTTGTGATTTTAATATTTCAGGTTGTTTTTATACTTTTACTCGACTGAATTCAGCTCGGTTCTTTTTACTTTATCATACGCAGTATGTAAAGTATTGTAATCGTGCCAAAAAAAAATTTTTGAGATTTTAGCGGAAATATGACTTTTTGGGTCCCCTGAACATTTTTGACCAAGGTACAAACAAATGTCTGTGTGTGTGTGTGTGTGTGTGTGTATGTGTGTCTGTGTGTCTGTCTGTGTGTCTGTGTGTCTGTGTGTCTGTGTGTCTGTGTGCCTGTGTGTCTGTGTGCCTGTGTGCCTGTGTGTCTTGTGTGTCTGTGTGTCTGCGTGTCTGCGTGTCTGCGTGTCTGCGTGTGCGCGTGTGCGCGTGTGTGCGTGTGTGTCTGTGTGTGTGGGTGTGTGTATGTGTGGGTGTGGGTGTGGGTGTGGGTGTGGGTGTGGGTGTGGGTGTGGGTGTGGGTGTGGGTGTGGGTGTGGGTGTGGGTGTGGGTGTGTGTGTGTGTGTGTGTGTGTGTTAAAAATTAAAATTAAAAATTAAATTAAAAATTAAAATAAAACTAGTAGAACTAGACAGATATGTCGAATAAAGCTGCGGTCGGATATTGTACTCCGCTGACACAGGGTACACTGTCCAAATGACACTTACGTGTTATTGGGTGTAAAAAGTGTACGGTATACTATATCCGAACGCAGCTTATATTGACAGTAGGTTGTCAAAACATTTGCCTTTGACACTACGTACTGTCATTAGAATCATATCTGACATATAATCTGACATATCCTGGCTACTAGTTTTAAAGGAGTACGACCGATCTCGATGAAATAGAATTTGCTCATGCAGCTAAACTATTGATTGTACCAAAAAATGTCATAGTCATAAATTATTCAGAATTTCCTCTAGTTTAATTTATTATTTAACTATTTCGACGAAATTCCAGAAATGGCGGCTTATTTACAAAATCTTTTAAAAATGCTAAGACTAAACCTGCAGTTCCTTTGGCCTATTCTCAACAGAAAGCTTTTCAGCTCTAAGTTTGGTTATGAAACTTCTAAATATGAAGTTTCGTCCCGATACCTTTAGTAGTTTCTCCGGAATCGTCGCCACAAAAACGGGTACACACATCCACACCTGCACACACACACACACACAGACATTTTTTTGTACCTTGTCTGTGTGTGTGTGTGTGTGTGTGTGTGTGTGTGTGTGTGTGTGTGTGTGTGTGTGTGTGTGTGTGTGTGTGTGTGTGTGTGTGTGTGTCTGTGTGTCTGTGTGTCTGTCTGTGTGTCTGTGTGTCTGTGTGCCTGTGTGTCTGTGTGCCTGTGTGCCTGTGTGTCTTGTGTGTCTGTGTGTCTGCGTGTCTGCGTATCTGCGTGTCTGCGTGTGCGCGTGTGCGCGTGTGCGCGTGTGTGCGTGTGTGTCTGTGTGTGTGGGTGTGGGTGTGGGTGTGGGTGTGTGTGTGGGTGTGGGTGTGGGTGTGGGTGTGGGTGTGGGTGTGTGTGTGTGTGTGTGTGTGTTAAAAATTAAAATTAAAAATTAAATTAAAAATTAAAATAAAACTAGTAGAACTAGACAGATATGTCGAATAAAGCTGCGGTCGGATATTGTACTCCGCTGACACAGGGTACACTGTCCAAATGACACTTACGTGTTATTTGGTGTAAAAAGTGTACGGTATACTATATCCGAACGCAGCTTATATTGACAGTAGGTTGTCAAAACATTTGCCTTTGACACTACGTACTGTCATTAGAATCATATCTGACATATAATCTGACATATCCTGGCTACTAGTTTTAAAGGAGTACGACCGATCTCGATGAAATAGAATTTGCTCATGCAGCTAAACTATTGATTGTACCAAAAAATGTCATAGTCATAAATTATTCAGAATTTCCTCTAGTTTAATTTATTATTTAACTATTTCGACGAAATTCCAGAAATAGCGGCTTATTTACAAAATGTTTCAAAAATGCTAAGACTAAACCTGCAGTTCCTTTGGCCAATTCTCAACAGAAAGCTTTTCAGCTCTAAGTTTGGTTATGAAACTTCTAAATATGAAGTTTCGTCCCGATACCTTTAGTAGTTTCTCCGGAATCGTCGCCACAAAAACGGGTACACACATCCACACCTGCACACACACACACACACAGACATTTTTTTGTACCTTGGTCAAAAATGTTCAGGGGACCCAAAAAGACATATTTCCGCTAAAATCTCAAAATCTAAAATTTTTTTGGCACGATTACAATACTTTACATACTGCGTGTGATAAAGTAAAAATAATTAATACAAAAAATTCTTAGAATCAATCTTAGAATTGAAAAAATTAAACATATTAAACATACATATGTTCTATTGGAAAAAGGAAAGGTTACCAAATTTCCATGAAAAAATGAAGACCCGGTATATTAAAAATAAATTTAAACGATAGCTTGTTTAAATACAAAACACTTTTGTGTGATTTTTTGAAATTTTTAATGATTAAAGAATTATTTAGTTGTTCCAATAATTTTGACTAACCCTGCATAATCTTATCCAAAAATTTAACAACAATCGACACGACTTTCTATTAAAAATTCCACTAGCCACTAGTTTAGTTTTCTCGCCTAGGTTTACATAAATTCTACTAAATCTACCAACATTACAATCACCTATGCATATCCTACAATGCGGTATAATGTATATATATAATATACATACATAACCTACGTAGTATAAAATAAATATTTGTTGTAGAAATACTAAAGAAATTCTGTACCTATACTTATATTAGTTTAAGTTAAGTAATATAACTACAGAACTGAAAACTACTAAACAAAGTATGTCAATTTACCAGATTTTCCACTATCTACTAGATTCAAAATTTGACCACCACATCAAAGTTTTATTCTACCAGATTTAGTAGAAATTCTACTAAGGCTTGACCAACCTTGGTTTATAGCGGCCATAACTATTTTTTTTTCAGCGCCATCTACATTTACTCGTATATGGCTTTACCAGACTACACGTGCAGACCATGACTGCAGACTGCTGCAGACTACTGTATGGCCGACTGTGCAAATAAGTCGTTAGAAATTTAAAACTTTTTCTAACCTACAAAATTAGAAACGATGAAGAATATTTGACAAAAACAGCATGTAAATAAGGACAAATATGATAGACATAGTAGTATATGGCATAGTATACATAAAACAAATACTGTACTATGGACTAGTACTGAGTTATGGAATTGGAAAAGGGATAATACTTGGCTTAAACTATGTACTGTGTACGCTTCAAGATATTTTCATCGCTGGAAAAGATCTGCTCAGTGTGATGTCAGAAGACTTCTTATTTTTTTTTAACGACATAGTCCAGAAGACCTCTTTTATTGTATATGGAGCAGCAACAGCTTTACATTCAAGTTTTAATTCTGTGCTCAATTTATTCGAGATGGGTAAATCTGGTGTTACAGTTTTATTTATGGCATTGTATAGTGTCTTCACAAGTGCTTGGAGTGGAATTTTTAAAATATTTACTTACATTGGTGTAACTATAAGTTTTCTAAAGAATTTACTAATTTTATTTGGCTTAGGAATATGGTTTTCCATAAAGTTAGTGCCGTTAATACTCTTATATATTATTACACTCCCGTTATCTCTTATTGGAGTTATGTTTCAAGAAATTGTGGAAATATTCAAATCGACCATATCTTCTTCTGTAATGATGGTGAAAAGCGTATTAGATTTTTTGGTAGATATGCCAGTGGAAGCGGTTGGAGGCTTGCTTTGCAGTGCCTGCATTATATACGTATTGCTTAAATTTAAGAGTATGTTGTATCAAACTGTGAGACAAAAATGTAGATGTATTGTCTCGGGGTTTATGTACATTTTAAGTAGGATTCGAACAGCTGGGACTACGGAACCACAAATCAGAACTGTTGAGATAACAACGAAGACTGAAAGCAATTATTTATCATTGGATGGTTGTTGTGTGGTATGCCAAGAAAGGGAAAAATGTATATTAATATTACCTTGTAAGCATTTGTGCCTGTGCGATGAATGTTCAAAGACTGTCCAACGCTATAATAGAAGATGTCCTGTATGTCGATCGTACTTACAGAAAACTATGAAAATTTATTTGTAATGACCAAATGTAGTTGTGTATTTCTAATTGTTGAATATTATTAAACGTGTTTTATATATTTGTTACTTTTATAAGAGATCTGTGTACTGAATCGAATTTCTATAGTAAATAAAAATTTAAATAAAATGTGGAGTTTTAATTTTTCATCTTAATCATTATCTGCTTGCACTTATTTTAAATTTTTCTTCCATATGACAAAATAACCATTTTATATTATTTATAGTTTTTTTTAAGCATAAGGAAAATTCTTTGGACTCTTGTTAGAAATATGGGTTTTCATTGTCTACATAATTTTTTCAGTATGTGATCTATATATTCACAACTTTATCTCCAACTGTAGCAAATTTTGAAAATTTTTTAAAGTTTTGCATAAATCTTATAATGTACTAAATAGTGGATAGAGTGAATTTATAATTTTATTATTTTTTGTTTTGAACCTACAATTGTGATCAACCGTTCAGGTTTCTTATCATATGCCTCCTGCTGTATTTATGTTTTTTAAGAAAAAGGCTCTATCTGCAATAGTGTGTCCTAGCCCGCCACTTTTATGCGCGACCTCATCTCAAACTTTGTAATTAAGCGGAATTTTATTCGCTTCTTTTTTAATATTTTTAAAACTGTCGATAATAGTAGTTAATAACAAAAATATTGGACATATATTATCCTATGAGCAAGTAATTTAATTACAAAGTATTGTAATCGTGTCAAAAAAAGTTTTCAGATTTTAATGGAAATATGTCCCTTTGGGTCCCCTGGACATTTTGGACCAAGGTACAAAAAAGTCTGTGTGTGTGTGTGTGTGTATGTAACCGTTTTGTGTGGGGACGATTCCGAAGAAACTACTATAAGGGCAGGGTTGTTATGGTTAAAACAGTTTGTTTTAAAACACTTTTTAATCATATATTTTGTTTTAAACTATTTTGTTTTGAACATGTTTTAAACAATTGGTTTTAAATGTGTTTTAAACATGTTTTAAACTACCGAAATTTGAACAGTTTGTTTTTCTTTTCATAAAATATACAGTAATACAATAGTGGTAGCTAGTAAAAAAAGGATTGAAAAGATGCCGATTAAAATACTTACAAGCAAAATAATAGCATAATTTAAAACATCTTTAAATCATGTTTTATACCTTGTTTAAAACATGTTTTTTTCTGTGTGTGATTTAAAACATGTTTTATTTCATGTTTTTTGCGGAGTGCTTAAAAACATTGTTTCATTAAAAAAATACTCTGCATTTTTCAACGAATTTGCGAATGGGCCGTTATTTCTGTAATTTCGTCAAATTAGTTAAATAATAAAATAAAGTAGAGAAAATGTTGTATGAGCAAATTCTATTTGACCAATATAAAACTGGTTAGCCAGGATATGACAAATATTTTAGTACTATTGACAGTATAGTCACAACATAAGCGTTTGTGTTGGGAAACACTGTTAAATAGTATGATAAAGTCATGTCCCTGGCCACATCAGATTTCTATGGAAGTATACAGCCTGTTTTCAAGATTTGCAAACGTTAAAATTTTCAAGTCACGAATTACGTTATAGTTTCAAAATTTTTTCTTAAAATGGAACTTCTTGTGCGTCAATACACCATCCGAAAGAAATTTCTTGCGCTCTATCAATCATTTCTGGGATATTTTGATTGATGTTTTGTTAAATCCATTAATACTGATATTAATCTTGATGTTACTGAATCTATATTACCGCTTATTAGCTGAACGAAAGAACGCTCAAAAGACACAAAACAGCACATAATGCATTCAAAAGGAGAACATTATGCAAGAAAGAAGGACGCTAGGATGACAATAATCAAATGGCGGGCAGCTTTTCATACTCCTCGGTTGTACGAAATGAAACATTTCCTTCACGTTTAGAACCAATCACAGCTCTTGATTTTAATTTCACCGAGTTTTGAGAGAGTACTTAACAACGTTGTCATGGCGTTGCCAGTGTTCCAAAGTGACAAGAGCTACAACAATTTTAGTCTGCAAAACCCTGTAGTAGCGATGTAGTGACATACATAAACAGAATACCTATACCACCATCTCTATATGCAATAAATTAATTTATAAAATTTCATTGTAGAGTCATAGAAAAAGTATAGTATTTCATTCGTAAGTAATGGCAATTTCTCACTCGAAAACTTTGTTCTCGTAATTGCTTACATATCTTGCTCATAGAATATATGTAATAGTTTTAATGATGCAGTCAAGTGGGAGTGTTTCATTTGTATAGATATGAAATATTAAGTTTCATTTTAAATTTTTTTTAGTAAACAACATTCCACGGTAGAACATGAAAAAGAAAGGTATTTGCGTGATTTGAAATCTATGATTTAGCAACATATATTTTTTTCCAAGGCACCATTGACCTTATCGTTTAGTCCATGTGTTTTTTGTCCTACACTACCTGTGGTATATCGACTGCAAATAGATATTTTCTAAATACGCACAATTTTTATTAGTGCGGTATACCTACTTGCTCCTTAATGAGATATGTAACCCCTTAAGGAAAACTACAAAAGTAAATCCTTTACTCCACAAAACGCTTAAATACTCAAAAATACGCTAGCTTGCCACTCCATAAATATAGTGTAAGTGGTGTCATGATGGTTGTAAATAAATTGATACATCAGTTTTTATAATTAAATATCTATTTTTTCATATACAAAAATGATGGAGCGTACACTTAAGAATTTGAATTAATATAAGTTAAATCAATTAAACATTATATTGGTATACTTTGTAGCCTTACACAATTACTTTAGTTCTGCTAATATATCTTTCTTTATACTTAAAAACTCCTTAGTGTTGGTGACGTCCCTGAAAGAAAATAACAATTAACCAACTTAATGAATGTTAAACAAAAAGTAAATCTTACTTTTGCAAAAACACTTTCAGAGTATCCTTTGTGCTTTCTGGAAGATAGTTTTTCTTTAAAACTCTGTGGAGCGCATTCAGGCAACCATCTATATTCCACGTTGGCTTTACTTTATCTTCACTCTAAAATTACAATTATCTTAGGCATAACGAGTTTTATAGAGAGCAACATTGTACCTTGATTAATCCAAGATTAACTAATAAACAATTGTTAACTATCGAAAAATTTCCTTCTTGGTTTGTAAATGTAAACAGTTTTTGGTATAGCTGGTCAGTACAAGTTAGCGTTTTCTCAGACACTTCAGTGCTTTTACATACGCTCAAAGATCCCACTTTCATTAACATTATTATTACGCTTTCAACGTATGTTCTGTTATTTTTCTGAAATAAAAATAATAATTATAATGTTCAGAACTGATATAATTGTTAAGGCCGTACCTGTGCTTCAGAGTGTAATAAGTTAGCTGGGTTTACGCCCAGCGCAAGAAAATTCTCTGAGGAAGGCTTTTGTAAGAAATCTGAAACTGTTACATTGTTAACGATCATTGTTTCACATCCATTTTCTTGTTCTTCCTCGCTCTCCTCTTCCTCTGCATCACTGTTGTCGTCAGACTCATCTTCACTTTCACTAGGAGATTCATCTTCACTCAAACTGCCCAAAGTATTTAATTTACCTAATAATAGAAAGAGTTGATTTGATTAATATGTTGTGTAATCACAAAAAGTAAATCAATACAATGAGTCAAAAATAGGAGTTTTGGTTTTGAAAAATCCCAAAATAGAGAATCAAAACATTGCTGCTCGAATAGATGAAAGTTGTCAAATAATATTTCTAGAAATAAATTACTAAGATTCTCATTTTTACTACTTATTTTGGTTTTATAACACATTGATAACAGGGTGGGCCATTTAATCTTAATACTGGATTTCTTTGCAAAAGTTAGTGTATAAAGTACCAAGATAATCCTAGCTTAATTCTTACAGTTTTTGAGTTACTGCCTTATTTGTCTTATCTTAAAAAACAACTTATATCTCAACTACTAGAAATTTGTTCGAAGTGATTTTTAAGGAAATCCTTTTCAGAATGGAACGCTATTTACCAAAATATTTCTGTATCCAAATACTGATTTTTTATAGAAGACTCTGTACAGTGATGTACGGCTAATCCGAACAGAAAATTGGCAGACCCCGTTCGGATTACTCAATCGTTCGTATTACCCATATCATATAAAGTGTATCTATAATCTGAACGACGTTCGGTGTATGGATACCTTTTACTTTGTTTATTATTTTATATATATTTTAAAATAGTATTTATAATCCAAACTAAGTTCGGATTTCGATATCTCTCAGTTACACCTATTGGTAGTGTGCTAGAAATCAGAACACGTTTCTGTTTATTTCAGTTAAGAAACATAATAAATCTAACTTTTTTCTATTAAAGCTAACATTCAAGATACAAAATAAAACGTATGACCTTGTTTAAACCTTTCTGGTAAACATGTTTACCAAATATTTACTAACTAAAGTACTGGTAGTTTAGGTTGAACATACGAGAGGGTGCGGAAATACGCGCGCATTCAAGAATATTTATTGTTCGGATTATGCATACCACTTTACACAAGAGGGCCATTCGGACTACCCAGCAATTCGGATTAGAGGGGGTTCGGATTAGCCGTACATCACTGTATATGCTTATATCGTTGAAATGTAGATATATTTTCACATGAGTACAATAGTACTAACGTACTATTGTGTAAAAATGTTTTAGAAAATAATTGTATTTTTAAGTCGATTGTATGCAAATGCTGATACTTTTCAATACAAGGACTGTAAGTACAAGGAAAACATGTGACCAAATTATCTTTATTTTCTATGTAGGATCATTAATCTTTCCATCTTTCCATAAAATCAAAGCTGTCCGGTTTTCATACAATCGACCTGTTTAGTTGGCTCAAATATGCTTGCTTATTTTAAAGAATAGAACATACCTATATTCTTCATATAGCTTTTAATTTCATTGACACCATCATCTCCAAACTGATTTCCATCCAAAGCAACAGTGACCAATTTCTCCTTATTCATTAACGACTTAATCAACTCCATCGCACCCTCGATTTTGATTTCATTGAAGCCCAAAAACAACTGCTCCAATTTGGCACAATGCCGTAACCCTTCTGCCAAGCTTGTGGCACCTTTATTTTTTAGAAGGCAGTCGCCAAAATTAATCTCCTTCAAGTTCTTCAGATAAGGTAAAATGGCGGCAATGGCTTTGCTTCCTTTGGGGCCTATGGTGTTATCATTCAAATTTAAAATTTGAAGATTTGGGTTGTTCTTGAATGCGTCTGAGAGGGCTGTAATCCCTACGTGGTAAATGCCATTCTGCGGCATAGCTATCTCTTCTAATGTTCCAATAGTCTAAAATAAAAATGGTTTACGATATAGGTAAGAAATCAGTCAATAAATTTATTTCATTCAATTTAACCCTGGAATAAGTACTAACGAGATTTTTAACCTTTCTTATTAACATGTCAAACAGATTCGGAAAATCTAATTAATTAAAAATAACAAAAAATGGTGACATTATATTCGTGTTTGAGCTAGAAATCAATGACTGGTTTTCTGCTGATTGTCCAAAATTTGGTAATGTACCAAACTGGATTTTCAGAATTAATTTAAACACAATCAAATAGTGTAAAAAATAAACTAAATAAAATAGTAAAATAATAAAAAGTAAAAATAAATCACAAGTAATAAATTACTCTAAATATAAATTAAATTTATATAAATTTAGAGAATTTATTTACATTTAGTTAATATATTTCAGGATTATTGAAAAAAATTTGAAAGATGGCCGACAGTGTGGCAGGTCCTAGTAAACCTAAGTGTGATTATTGCAGTAGTGGAGTAAAAACACCAGTTTCCTGCAAATATTGCATAGTAGTATACCACCCTAGCTGTGCCAGACGGAGAGGATGTGTGGAAATCACCAACAACCAGATAGTATGTCTGGAATGCGCTCGTATCGACACTGCCAACATTGTTCCCTTGTCGGAAAAATTGACCCCAGAGGACAATAAAATTATTATACAGTTGCTGATAGGTATGTTAGCTACTAAAAATGATGTGATACAAGATCAAAAAGAACACATATCCCAACTTGCATGGAAAACTAAATATATGGATGGCAGGTTAAATATCCTGGAAAAATGTCAAAATGACAAAAACATACAGAACCGAGAAAGAATAAACAAACCATGTTGAATGAGAATAACCTACAAACTCAAAATTTTCCCGGCAATAATAAACAAAACAATAATACACTTGCTAAGTCTGATGATCCCAATGCAGTAATACATCTTTTACCAAATGCAGCACAGCAGCAAGATGCGATAAAGAATAGTTCCGAAGAGACGGCAAAAACAACTAAAAACGAAGAGGAATGGCAAATATCAAAAGAAAACGTACTTCAAAAACTAGAAAAGGTATTGTTGGCACTGCCGCTGGAAAATATGACATAGCGTCTTCTACTCCTACTAAACAAGCATGGTTTTCTATTGGGAAAATAAAACCTAACATCTCTGAAAAAGTGATAAAAGAATATCCTGAAAAGGCAATTGGGAAGGAAGATGCAAATATCCAAGTACAAAAAATATACTCTTCTGAACACAGCCAGACGATACGAATGGGTGTCAAGTTTGACTACAAAGACATAGTTACTAACCCAGAAACTTGGCCTATGGGAATCACCGTAAAGCGATTCAACTTCAACGCTTCCAGCAGAAGTCCTTTTCAAGAAACCAGGAAAACAAACGTAGTAATGTTACTACGTTTGTTTTCAGCAGCAACAGTAATGGAGGAGACAGAAATAATTCTGCCACAGACAAAACATAACCATGTCCGACTCAGACTAACCCATTTAAATATTCAGTGCTTAACGAACAAATTATATGCACTTGGACAACTATGTGCCAGCCACCAGGTGGATTTGGTCTGTTTATCTGAGCACTGGCTGACGTTAGATAACCACATGTTGTACAACCTAGATGATTACAAATGGATAGATAAATATATACGGAAGAATGGAATACATGGTGGAGCTGGGATCTTGTGCAGAGAGAGCTTGGGAGCCCATGCGCTGAGCAAGATATCAAACCTTTCTGTAGAGATCCATTGTGAAATGTCTGTTGCCTATATGTCGGAGTTAAGATTGTTGATCATCACAATATATCGAAGCTGCTTGGGAGACTATCAAATTTTTCTAAATACGTTAGATGAAATGAGTCAGCATGTCATCTCAGACTTGCCAACTGATGTAACCATCATCATCTGCGGAGACTTTAACGTCAATTTGGCTGAAACATCTGGTAGATCGACGGAGCTGCTCTGTGCAATGGCTGCACTCGGTTTACATCAGACAGTGTTTCAAGCAACAAGGGGAAGATCAGTGATAGATAACATTTTCACAAATGCTAATAATTATGAAATTATAACAACATCTGGAAATATATCCGATCACGAACCACAGACAATCGATATAAATATGGATAAGACAATCAGAATACCGGTACCATCAAACCAAAAAAGAGTAGTGACAGAAACAACCAGAACTATTAGAACATTTTTAGAACATTACAGGATGAAGTATGGTCTGAAGTGTATAATGAAAGCGACCCTAACCTGATGTTTGGGAATTTTCTTAAAACTTTTCTATACCATTACAATACTTGTATTCCTTTACGTGTGGTCAGAGGAAAAAAAAATCTCCCCTTAAGATGTTCGCCACAACTAAGACAAATAAAAGAGACCCTCGACCTTATCAGAGAAACCATGAATATTAATCCTAATGATGAGGAGCTACCTTTTATTTTCAAATCATATAAGACCTTTTACCTAAATTCTTGCGAGGAACAGAAAAGAGTTCTTCATTCAGAGCAAATACAAAGGGCACAAAATAAATCAAAAACAGTATGGGCAAAAATCAATCAAATCACGGGCAGGATAAAGAAAGATACTATCAGCGAGCAAAGAGCATCGTGCAAAATCCTCAACAACTATTTTTCTACCGCAGCTACATCGCTATTATCAGATTAGCCAAAAACTGTAACAAAAATTCTAAACCTGTCAGTATACCAGGAACTAAAAGTGGCAAAACCTTTTATCTTCTCCCAACTGATGCACGAGAAATCGAGGAAATAGCTCAAAGACTGAAACCTAAAAAATCTAGGGATCACTATGACATGGACACGGAGACCCTGAAATATGTAACCCCTGTGCTATCAGATGTACTATCGCATATTTTCAACAAATGTATGGAGTTAGGAATATTTCCCGATCAACTAAAAATTGCTCGTATAACACCTGTGTACAAAAAGGGACCCAGAAACAAACCGTCCAGTTTCCGACCGATCTCAATTCTTCCGGCGTTCTCTAAGATCATTGAAGCAATAATTGCATCAAGAATAGTGGGTTTTATTGAGAAAAATGGTGATCTCTGCGATGAGCAATATGGGTTCCGAATGGGACGGGGCACACAGCAACCTGGAACGTACTAGCCAAAATATATGACATCATTGAGTCGGAGAGCTGGTGTAATGCCTTGTTCTTGGATATTACAAAAGCCTTTGACTGTATGAACCACGATAGGTTCCTTGAGAAGATGGAAAAATTTGGATTTTGTAGTGTCGCGCTGTCCCTATTGAGATCCTATTTATCGAATAGAAAGCAGTACGTGGTGGATGGATCCCAAGCTAGCAGCATCAACAACGTAAGCATCGGGGTTGCACAGGGAAGTCTCGTCGGCCCCCTGTTTTTTATAATGTACACAAACGATCTTCCTGGATGCATTAGTGGTGATGTGACTCTATATGCGGACGATACAACGGTCCTGGTTCGTGGCCGTGATGATGTGGAACATAGAGAAGCAATTCTAGTGGCACAACAGGAGGCAGCAGGATGGTTTTTGGAAAATCAACTTGTCCTGAACATGTCGGAACAAAGATACTCCCCATGACAAGCAGTAGAAGAGGTCACATTGAGACAAGCACAGCAAGTTTTCTGGGAGTGACCCTGGACTCCCGACTCACCTGGCTGCCACATGTTGAGGAGCTAAACCGGAAGCTGGCCACGGCTGTATACGCCATAAGAAGGGTTGCTCGGGCCATCGATACTGAAGCGGCAGTTCAAACTTACCACGCACTCTTCCATTCCCGGATGAGCTATGGCTTAATCGTATGGGGCTGCTCAGCACATACGAGCAAGGTTCTAATAATGCAGAAAAAAGCTGTAAGAGCTATAAGTGGTATGAATAATACATCCTCCTGCAGACCACTTTTTTCGCCAGTCGAATATTCATACAGTCTACGGCCAATACGTGCTGTGCCATCTTATGCACGTATATGACCAGCTACCTTCTATGCGACATAGAGACGACATACATCAACACTACACACGCCATGGGAGTGATATCCATGTTCCGTATAGACGTCTACACTCCACATCTTCTGCAACAATAGGAATCAGACTATTTAATGAGATACCGGATGAATGGAAGTCTCTACCAAGAAGGCAGTTTCTGAAAACAGTGAAGATTCATATAAGGCTCACACCGCCATATTCAGTAGAGGAATTTATCTCATCCCTTAGAGTGGCGGCCGATGTACTGTGATATGTTTTTTTATATCTTCACACTTTGCACATCTACGCTTTACATTGTTATCTTTAATGCTAAAGTTTGATTATTTTCTATGAGTGTGTGTTATATATATTTAGGAGTGTTATAATTGTGTTTATAGAGAAAATTCTTGTTATTTTGACATATTGCTGATGGCATGAAATAAAGATTTGATTTGATTATTAAAATTCTGAAATAGTCTATCTTCAATCATTGGCAACAAGTTGGTTTGTGCATTTACTTATGTAATTAATGTATGTATTAGATTAAATAAATTTATCTACGACTCACATAAATAAGTTCATTGCATACGTATCTATGACTATATAATTCCCATCATTATACGCGCCAATAATTATAATGACAGTAGCGCTAAATAATAATGACAGTTCGTTCACATAATAACTTCATTATTTGCAGGAACTGTCATCATTATACGAATGTACTGTCAAAGTCAGTATGTGATAGGGTATGCGGTGTGATGGTACTGCGAAAGTGTGACACTCCTCCAAAAGACTCAGTAGTCTCATCGGATTCTGAACCCGCCTACTACTGAAATCCATAATAATAATAAAAACCTACGTGTATGACAATTATTTGATATTTTGCCTCGCCACCATTGACGAATACATTTAAAAGATTTGATATAAAATGGAATTTATGAGTCGTAGATAAAACGTTGTATTCGACTCGCACACAACTGATATAAATCGCTCGCATGTTTATACGCTCGCCTACGGCTCGTGGATAAACTTCATGCTCGCGATTTATATCCTTAGTTATGTGCTCATCAAATAATATACTAATAATGTGATCATATTTAAAGCTTTCATGTTTATTAATATAAAAATAATTTTACCTACGACCGTATGTGTAAATGTCCCTTACGTCACGGACTACTTAGCTCGTATATCGCTTATAACATACGTGTGCCTTTGGCTGTGCGTTTGTGTTTTTAACGCACGACATAATGTCATAATGACAGATGTCGCGCGAATATTTTAATTATTTGTTTGTCATTTTTGATACAATTTATATTTATTGAAATTTGCGGTCGTAAGTAATTGCAATACTCGACCTGTAACATATATTACTTGCACGTGATAATTTATGTTGAATTTGTACTGGAATTTTCGATCGACACTACAGACAAAGTTCTCCGTAGTTGCAATAGATGTCGCGCGAATACATTGATTGGTTAATCGTCAAATATTCTTACCTGTATTTGTTGGGTCATTTTTGATACAATTTATTGAAATTGTCGGTCGTAGGTAAAATTATGTACAATACTCGAGCTGTAACGCATATTACATACTCGTGGAAAATAACAAAACTCGCCGCTTCGCGGCTCGTATGTTAAATTTCCACTCGTACGTAATATGCTAGTTACAGCTCTTGTAATGTAATATACTATTATATTTAACTAAATGCATTACCTACTTGTAAACTTAACTTTAGTGGTCAGATTACATTTATTACATTGCAATGAAGGTATTACTTTAAAGAAAAGATCGGTCAATAAAAAAAGATTTCATACTTTAAACACTTCTGCCAAGGCCTTTGCACCATCGTTTTCCAAACGGTTTCTTCCAGCAATAAACACCTTCAATGCCAATGGCTTTCCCTCCTTTTGACTGAACTTATAACAATCGAGAAGAGCTCCTGCCAACAATCGTCCTCCACCAATTCCTAGGCCATTATTGTTCAATCTCAACTCTTCCAAAGCATAACACGATGAACTTCTTAACAGAGAAGCTAAGCCTTCAACTCCAATCGGGCCAAATGCGTTATCACTTAAATCAAGTTCGGTTAAACGGGCGCCAGCAGTAACCAGACCATTGCCTAAGAATTGCTGAAGATATTAATTTTAAAAATATATAAACGTTTAAAATATGTATTTGTAATCGAGTCATACCAGAGCTTGCGGAATCTCAGATTTCATTCTTCCAGTGAACATATCCTTCCATAGCGCCCTCTTAAACTCCGGGTGGGTCTCCAAAGCCCTGGCAATTGCTTTCGATGCATCGACTCCTAGTGTGTTGCCCTCAAGATTCAAATATTGCAGGGCCTTGCAATTGTTAACTGCTTCCACAACAGGTTTTGCTGTAACAAACAAGGATATATTTCAATATTCTTGGGAGCGCAATTGCTAAATATTACCATCCTCTTCAGTGTTTAACTTCAGGGCTTGACCAGCAAAAGACACACCGGATGGTGAAACCCGTGCACCTTCCAGTTTTGACGTAACGTCGTCTACATCCACGGTAACCATTTTTATAAGACAGGGAACATGCAAAATTCAAGAAAGCCGCGTCCTTTGTAGGCAGATGCTACCGCGTACGTTAGAAAACTGTCAACGTAGGCGAATATAACCTCTATCCTTCACGTTTTTAGGTTGACATTTCCGACGCAGTCACTTCCTCATTTTGCATTTTCTAGTGATAAATACAAAATTACTAAATATCTTACAAATGTCAAAAATTATTTTCTTGTGTATAAATTGAAATAATTACTTACTGTTAATTGTCACCAACTCCTGAAGGTCGTGTAAAATTGTGTATAATTATTTTCAATTACACATTCATAACGGCACAGATTTTGAGGTTAACGGACACAAATGCAAGCTACTTGGAATTTTGACAGTTCTGCTGGTTGTGCTTATGTTTCACTGAGGTTTCACTAAATAACAAATTTCAGAACAATTAATTTAACAACGAGCGATATTTTATTGAAAATAGTACAAAATGTCTGAGGAAGAAAAAGTAATTATGAAACAGGAATCAGCCGATAGAAATGATGAAAGTAAAGTTTTGTTCAAGAAAAAATCGAAAAGAAATTTGAGAGAAAGAATCAAAGCTGACGAAAGCGACGGTTCAGAAGACGAAAATGTAAGGTAAACCATATAAACATTACTTCTATTAGTCTGAATTTAATATAACGTCATCTTAGGTCAAAGCTGGGAAAGTTGAAAGAAATCCAAAAATTACGGGAACGGCCAAATGGTGTAAGCCTGATAGGACTTGCTTTAGGCAAAAAAGTAAGCTTGGAAGATTCAGTCACCGTTGATGATCCATTTAAAGTTCAGGCTGGTGGAATGATAAATATGCAAGCATTAAAGAACGGCAAGGTGAAACAGGTTGACGATGCTTATGATACAGGAATTGGTACTCAGTTCTCTGTAGAAACAAACAAACGAGATGAAGACGAGGAAATGATGAAATACATTGAAGAACAGTTGGCAAAACGGAAAGGTAATAAGTCGGACGAAGACTCGCAGAGTGGCGATGAATCGCGGAAAATTAAGTACTGTAGTCCTGAAGAAGCAGCCTTGCAAGCAGTGCCATCACATTTGAGAGAATCTTCTACAAAACGATCGGAGGAAATGTTGTCGAATCAGATGCTCAGTGGTATACCAGAAGTAGATCTTGGGATCGAGGCAAAAATTAAAAATATTGAAGCCACCGAAGAAGCAAAAATACGATTACTTTGGGAGAAACACAATCAAAAAGATGGGCCATCACAATTTGTTCCATCTAACATGGCTGTTAATTTTGTGCAACACTCAAGATGTAAGTATCTCTATATAGCATAATATTTCAGTAGCGTTCTGAATGAAATGATGGGTGATGTTTTCATGACTTTAGAAACTTTTTTTTCAGGTAAATATAGCTATACATAATTTGACATAGCTTGAAACGAAAAAAGCGAGTGCTCAAACAGTACTGCTTACAGAGCTTTATAGATAGGAGTCTAACAGAATGTGAGACTATTTAATAGACTATTTAATTCATCTTAAAGTAGGTTTTACTGGAACAAAGTCATTGAAAATCCTTCAAAATAAAAATACTTTCAGAAGAATATTTATATTTATTAGGTTTGTTCGCTAAACAAATCCCGAACTCGCATCATTTTATATTGGACCAATGCGATGTCTTGCTATGGTTCCCCTATTATCATCACCGTGACACATCTGGTCCAGTGATGTAAATACCCAGATATTTAAATTCAAAGGTATTTTTGATAGACGCACTGAAATTTTTTTTTAAAAAATGCGCACACTAGTAAAAATAAACAGTGTGGATTTTTTTGGCAATGAATTTGCTGGAAACAAGAGAAGATGGCAAAATTTACCAAAAAGTAGTATATTTTTGAGAATCTCTTGTAATCCCTTTGTGCTATAGATCTACCCATATGTCAAGTGATTGGTAATTTTTTAGAACGTTATAATTATATGTCGGACCTTGATTCACACATTATAATATGAAGAACATCGCTTCCAGTAACTGCGTTGGATTTCAAATACATCCATGAGATGCTAGATTTAGAAAAAAGCAGCATAGTACACGTCGGTTTTTCCTGTCGATCAGTTCTTTAATAAAATAATCGTTTTTGGTGTTTTATAAATCTACCATATTAATGGTATTCAATAACATTGACTCAAGTTTGGTCAATTCACTATTATATCGGAGTATTTGGGGTTTGTAAGAAGAACGCTGATCTTTTATTAACATCGTTATTATTGGATCCAGGAGACACATTTGTCTCTTTAGCTCTTTATTATATCACCAAAAAGTTTTATATTAAACACTAACAATAGTTTTCTGCAGTAGAATACATATTTAAGGATGTAATAATAATAATAATAATATTTATTTAAACACACTGTACAGTATAACGTCAAAATTGTACCAAATTGTTTAAATTTTGTTAAAATACCATAAATAATAAATACTCAAAATTAAGGTATTTACCCGCCCACACTGATCACTGATCTGGTCCATTATAAATTACGTCCCAAACACGTTTCGAACGCTCTCAGCGAACAAAGCCATTATTTACAACATCATTAAATGGAAGTCATAAAATTGCTAAAAAACACTCCAGAAAAACGTGGCTATAATCCCGATAAGCCAGCACAAGAAGCATTAGCCAGGGAATAAAATAGGTATGACGCTGTAGTTACATACATTACGTGATCCTAAGAAAATCGTGAATCTGATAGAGAAATCATTTTCTACAAAAAAGTTTTAAAAAATTTCTATCAATTTTTTTCTAAAAACCTCGTTTCTATACAGAATTTATAAAAGAATCACGTTTGTGGAAACATTCCTTAATTATGGGAACATTTTTCAAAGAATTTTATTACGTTTCTTTATTTTCATATATTTTTAATAAGAAGAACACTCCTAGGTACTATATATAGTAGTAATATATTGCCTTTTTTTATTTTGTGTTTTGTATCGATAGTGTGATTTATATTTGAGTAAAAAGTTGTACCTATATGTAATGTAAACAAATCTGAAATATGTAACTAAAAAGTAGCAAACTATGTTTGCAGTCATATTATTATGACCAGCACCAGAGCACAATATACCGCACGTCTCTTGTTTATGCCGACTGTGATCGCTACATTGCAAACGATGATTTAGATGAATAGCAATGTCAAATCACTGCGATTGCAGTAGCAGCTTAAAATAACTGTGATTGGGAAATCACCGTGATTGGGAAATCACTGTGATTGGGAAATCACACGATAGCAGAGAGAAATATTGATATAATTTTACTCGTGGTTGTATAAGCAATAAATGAAAAAAATTGTTTTGGTAACCACACATGACTGAATACAACGGTATACTTGTAGCCCCCCCCTCCAAATTTATCAACACAGGTTCTGGCTATTGGAATATAAATGGGTTAGAAAGCTTTATAACTTGCATTTGGATATGCCAAATTTTAACTTGATACGTAACTTGTGACAGACAGAAAGACAAACGTTTGATCCACCATAACTATTCCGTTTTTCTACTTTTCGTCGAAAACTCTTTTGGAACCCTAAAAACAGTCTTGGATCAATATGGGCACAGTCTCTAGCAATGACACTGTTTGCATACTTGCGTAACAGTCATACTATTCTGCACAGTTGCAAAATTTAATGTTGTTTCTCAGATTGATGTTTTTTATTACAGTTAATGTGGATGATATTCCTAAGAAAAAACAAAAAATTGAATCAAAACCTGGGAATTTGAAGATGGATGATAAAAATAAGAATAAAAAGGATGAGAAGGCCACTGATGATTTCCACTACGAAAGATTTCGGAAACAATTTCGAAGATACTAATTTTATAGTGAATAAGTATATCTTAAGTATTTTTAATAAAATGTAAGCTACTATTGATGTTTTATTTATCTGAGATTGCTCGGGATTATATAAAAATAGTGCATGCATTGCAAGATAATGTTTGTTTTGCTCTTGGAGAAAAGATTACAGTTCAAAATACAAAGATCACTAACATGTTTTTGTAGCTTATGTGATTGATTATCCACTGTGCATTGGTGTTCAATCAAGTAACAATGTTCAAGCAGGTAAAGTAGGCATAATTTTTGTTGTTGGAGGACCAAATTTTATTGCTTTGTTTGATAGGTCACTAGATTAGCTTTTAAGCAACCTTACAGGCAATTTTCTAAAAGCGATGTTCTCTCCGCTGGAAAGCATGCCAATGGCTATAATTTTGGTAATATATATGATATTATAATATATATTTGGAATAAAGGCTTTGTAATTATTATAAAATTTTAGAACTGAACGACACTCAGAAGGAATTTCAAGAATTGGCTAGAAAATTTGCCAGGGAGGAAATTATTCCCGTTGCTGCTGAATATGATCGTACAGGAAAATATCCTTGGGATATCATTAAGAAGGCATGGTCACTGGGACTTATTAATGGACATATACCAGCAGATTGTGGTATGTTCTTAAGTTTTAATTATATAACCAAAAAATAAACAAGTTGAAAGATGTGATACAATTATGTAATTTATTGTTTTCGAAGAAGCAAACAATTTGAGATGTGAGATAATCATGTTAATCTTTCAACTTTTTCTTATAGGTGGCATGGATAACAGCTGCTTTGATGGATGCCTTATCGCCGAGGAACTGGCTTATGGATGTACAGGAATAATGACAGCTTTGGAAGCAAGCGGCCTTGGAGTATGTTATAATTATATATAAAAGACCTAACAAGTTTTTCATTCATTTTTGTTGTTTTTATATTTCAGCAAACTCCTGTAATTGTTGGTGGTAACAAAGCACAACAGAAGAAGTATTTAGGTCGTTTAATAGATGAACCCCTAGTTGCTGTAAGTATTTAGTTAATAAATATATCCATAATTTTTGAATAACAATCTTAATTTATAGGCATATGGTGTGACAGAACCAGGTGCAGGTTCCGATGTAAACGGTGTTAAAACAAGAGCGGTGAAGAAAGGAAACGAATGGATTCTTAATGGACAAAAGATGTGGATTACCAATGGAGGTGTTGCAAATTGGTATAAACATTTTTGACTTGTATATCAAATATCCTAAGTTTAGCACCATTTCAGGTATTTTGTTTTGGCTCGTACTAACCCGGACCCAAAGGCATCAGCAGCAAATGCTTTTACAGGATTTATTGTTGAAAGGGAATGGCCTGGTGTCAATCCTGGTAGAAAGGTATTATTATTTTTTTTTTTTATGTATTTTGTACCTCTTTTGCTGTTTTTGCCCATTCTTGCTAGTGTTGCATTAGCCCTCATTGAGTGGTAATGCCTATTGTGAATCAAAATTTTCCGCAACTAACATGCTCACCAATCTGAACTCACTATTTTACTGAACACGCTAATATCTTTGTGAAGGTAATTGAAGGTAATCTTCAAAATACGTTTTGTATTTCTGTTTTCTAACTGCTGTTTTGTATTTCAATATAACGTTACACTTCTGAAGCATGATTTCCAGTATCGTTAATAATTGTAGATTAATTTCAAAATTAAACAAGAATAAGCTCCACTTCTTGATCAAAAACATAATAATAATAATAATAAACTTTATTTCTCCAAAAAACATTTTTATACATTTGTAATGGTCAAAAGAAAAATGCTTTTGACCATGAAAAATGCACAAAAAGCATATACAAATTTAAGATACAATAAAAATTTCATGTAATTCCTAAATTCTTCAACACCGTTTTATTTGTATTTACCCTCTTTAAAGTTCTATATTGAAGATCTAATATTTCCAAGTTTGAAGAATCAGAATATAACTACAGTAGAGCGTCGATAATCCGAACTAATTGGGACTGAAGCTGGTTCGGATTATCAAATTGTTCGGATTTTCGAAAATACCCTAGAAAATGACACTTAGGCAGAGGATATGTCTAAAAATGCCTAAAAAATGCACTTTTATCGATTAAATATACATATATTAAACAAACTATTATATAATTATGTATTTAAACTCTTTTAAAGCGCGTTCGGATTTTTGACGTTTTGGATTTTTGACGTTCTACTGTATTTAAGACCACTATTATTATAAAAATGGAGCATTTTTACATTTGAATGAAAATATAAACCACCATATCGCATATCTAAATGCAGAATGTTAATTTGTCTGAGTTTTAGTAT
This sequence comes from Aphodius sticticus, assembly GCA_963966075.1. Classification (NCBI taxonomy): domain Eukaryota; kingdom Metazoa; phylum Arthropoda; class Insecta; order Coleoptera; family Scarabaeidae; genus Aphodius; species Aphodius sticticus. The sequence continues at coordinate 72,149,984 of OZ014506.1, read as the reverse complement.
TAGCAGAGCTCTACTATAAATTTTTATTGTAGGACCCAAGACTCCGCTTTGCGTTGAAGTTGCCGCAGATACATTGCATTCTTGAAAATTAAAGAACAAATCAGATTTATCACAATTTTTCGTAAAAAAATTAAATTTATTTGCTGAATAAAGCAAACGTAAAAATTAATAACTCAAACCAAAATTTTACCTTAATTGATTTACGATGCAACTTCAATAATGACACAAAGCGTGGTCAGAGTGTGAATCACAAGTTTATTTATAATTTTATTCATACAATTTTTTTTTATTTATTTTATTTATACAATTTTTTTTATTTATTTTCAGGAACTGAACATGGGCCAAAAAGCTTCTGATACCAGAGGTATCACTTTTGAAGATGTCAGAATTCCAGAGGAAAATGTTTTAATGGGAGAAGGAGCTGGCTTCAAAATAGCTATGATGACCTTTGATAAAACTAGACCCCCTGTAAGGATACGTAAATATAAAAACTTACAATTTTTTAGTCCATGAATTTCAGGTTGCTGCTGGAGCCACCGGTCTTGCAAAACGTTGCCTGGATGAAGCAACTAAGTACTCTTTAGAGCGAAAAGCATTTGGAGTTCCAATTGCCGTTCATCAAGCTGTTTCTTTTATGCTCGCCGATATGGCTATAGGAGTGGAAACAGCAAGATTGGGCTGGATGAAATCCGCCTGGGAAACAGACAACGGCATCAAGAACACTTTACAAGCTTCCATTGCTAAATGCTATGCCGGTGATATTGCCAATAAGTGTGCCACAGATGCAGTGCAAATTTTTGGTGGCAACGGATTCAACAGCGACTACCCAGTGGAGAAGTTGATGAGGGATGCTAAAATTTACCAAATATACGAAGGCACCGCACAAATTCAAAGACTGATTATCTCTAGAGAAATTCTAAGCAGAGCCAAACACGCGAGTTAATTTTATGTAACATAAGTTTTATTTCTTTGGAAGGTATTTCTTTTTGATATGCCTATTTGTCAGTTTGTTGCCTAGCAAATATGTTTCATTTTACTATCATCAAATAAAAATTATATAAAAAAATAAATTAATCCAATGAACTCCAAATTTACCCAATAAATACACTGTTGTCTACAGTAGGGTCTATTATATTTGTCAAAATAAAATACAAAATGTGAACATTACTAATTATTGATTTTGTTTTTTATTTTAATTTATTAAATCCAATTCCTGGTAATCAATTATGTACTGTAGTATAGTAATAGATCGAATAATTGGATAAGTTGTTTTTTTTGGCTCAGCTATCTAAATGTGCCCCTGCCCTACTGGGCAAATACCTGGTTGTTATTTCATTAGTATATACCCGACATAGGTAAATATTTAAAAACGCAGACAAATACTATCTTAATGCAAAACAACAAACAAATAAATTTAAAATTAAATTTATTTTATACCTATCTAGATTGTAGACCTAATTTTAATATAAAAAAAACCTAAAATCTTAGTGTTGATAAAACAACAATAAAACAAAACTATGATTACAAAAACTGATATAAATTTATATAGCATTTAGCTACTATTGTACCAACATGAGATAAATAGTTATCCGTACCAATAGAATTGCAAGTTGATGATTTCATTCATGCAAAGCGGTTATCCTACCGATATCTATATAATTCCTGCAGTTGAAATCAACATAGTAGTAAAGTAACATTCACTTAAAAAACAAATAAATTGTTATTTAACCAATATTAATTAGAGCAAGTAATGATCGACATTTGCTCCATTAAATAATACCCAACACGTAAATAAAATTTGCCACTTGAATTATTAGAAACTGAGTTTTTGTAATAATTAGAAATTGTAACATTAACAGGTTTATTCCACTCTAGCAATGATATTTTTGATGATTGTTTAAGCAGATTGTATATCAGTGTAGTTAGTAAAGTACTGCTTTACTAAAACAAAACATCCTATATACATATGCAAAGTTTTTAGGTAATCTTGTTTCTGTTTTGCATCTCATTTTGTACGCCATAGCCATACGAGACAATTTTGGAAATTAGGAATTGAAATTAATGCAAAAAACAGGAAATGTTTAGTTTTGGAACAGCTGAAAAATGCTGATAGGACATATTGTTTTTGGATGGTGAGCATAGGGAATTTTGGACAATTTTCTATGATTATTGTATAATATGTAAATCAATTTCGATCGCAAGATCGCATCAGGACTCTTATTATGTACAAACAATTATAACGTAGTTTGTTTTGTTACATATAATGGTACGTATGTTCTATACAATAAATACTTTTTGCGACATATATAACATTTATTAAAAATTAAATTTTCTCAAAAATGTAAAGTAATGAAAAAACTAATTTTATTTCAAAGTGGTATACAAAATCTAATTTATATTACCCATCCCAACAGTCAGTTTGAAAGTTAATTACGAATTAAGGGTGGCAAAGTATTACGACCAGGAATTATGCAGCATTATGAAAATTGCAGAGGCCAGAATTACTTTATCAACAATTAATTGTAAAGGTAATACAAAAATGTATAAACATTTGTTTGTAATAACCGTCAAAAATATAACATATTTTATTAAATCAATCTCAAAGAGAAACCATAAAAAGTATATATACATTAAATATCACGAAAGGTAATTAATATTTCCGATACAGTGGTTGTAATAACATTCTTATTGCACAATATCAATTTAGCTATTGTCTTACTTTCGGTTTCAGGCTCATCTTGACCTACAATATTGCGCGCCTGATTTTAAATTGTGCCATCGCCGCAGCGCGCACGCGCATGTGCTGGATTTTCCTAGTCAAAAGAATACCCGAAGTTTTCAATTTAGGGCATGCCCCATTTTCATACGGACCGAAATCGGACATGTTTTAGCTTTATGATGAGTCTAGGATTGCGTCTAGTATTGTATAATGCTTACGCTGACAATAAAACGACTCTCTGGCTCTGACCTACTTTGAACGTGAAAGTTGTACGAACGTAAATAGTAGTAAAACAGCGAAGGCATTAAATAATATGAATGGAAAATTACGTATACGTGTTTAGATGAAGGTATGTGAGGTAAATAAGGCTTGTTACGCGATGTTTCAATTTCGAGAACCTGCTCCCAAATGATATGAAGTTAGTTGCTGAATTGATTCAATGGTCATGTCTGTCTCAATGCAAAGTGTAAGCGAAGTGGCCTACAGACCTACATTTATACAACGTTCGATTTTTCTATCGCTTAAAGAAATAGATTATTGTGAAACCCTGACGTGTAGTTGAAGGTCAGAGCTTCGGAAAGCTCTCGGACACTCTAATATCCGGCATCATTGTGAGAACAGTGTGTAAACGGATAAACAATGCACGAAGAAGCGACAAGTATGAGCGTTCCCTGCTCTGTTGCCGCATCTACTAGCCATAATCAAAACGGCTCGTCTCCTCTGGTTTCTATTGTCGGGAACGATGGAGATTTAGAAGTGTCACAGGATCATGACAACGTCGAATTGGAGGTGGCTTTCCCGGCAAATACTGGAGGTAACAATTTCGAATCGAAAACATTTTGACAGCTCTCGATTTACAGGTTATAAGACCAACACAAAAAAGTTATTTGTGTCTGTGTGTGTGTGTGTGCGTGCGGTCCCGTGTATTGCAAACCTGTTCTCTCGAACGTCAATTTAATACACTGATGTCGATTGCCGCGAAAGGAATTGCCGGTACACCTATCCGACATAAACGCGCGAAAGTAATATTGAAAGGGAAATGATCGCAAGTCCTCCGTTGGTTTGTCTAGCCGAGACCCGGTGGGTCATGTTTGTGTTAAATTGATGTTAGTAGAGCGCGGCAACACAGCGGCTTTGGTAGCCAGCAATGAACAAGAGTTGATGTAGGTTACGCCCGTTCCGGGGTAACATAACCCGATCTGTCAGAGAAAAATTCCGTTAGGTCAGCTACAAGAACCTCCCCGAGGCCCTCAACCTGGTAACCCTTCGTCTGCCCTCTTGTAGCTTACGGTGTATTTAAATTCCTTGACCCCTTGCTGGTCTATTTCTAGTTTATCTAGGCTGCCCTAGACAAGACCACGGTCTATTATAGGTCAGGTTCAAGTGCAGGTGCAACACGGCTCTTATTATCGACCGGCAGTGCGCATGCGTCGTATCTTGCCATGTTCTTAGAACACGAACTTCAATTTAATTTTATAAATGAAGTAACTTTTAATTGCTCTAAAGCACATTGGTCCACAGCGCCAAATAAGCACGTTATAAAAAAGATTCTTAACTTTACATCAACTATTTATCAAGATGGAGAACTGTTAGTTATTAATGAGAAAATCTCGACAATTAGAAAACCCACTTAAATTGCGAAAAAACAAATGGATTCAAAATAATCAAGAAGCGTGTGTACACATGTGTTTGATAATCTATTATGCTGAGATAAGAAGTTATATTGTGTTCGTTTACGCCTCGTATTCATTTTATCGGAGATAAACAAATGTGTGTGTACGAGTGCGGCGTATGAACAGTATTTACAATGGCTTCCACGTGTCGACGAGAATTGCTGAAATTGGAATAATTTGGCCCACGTTGCGGACCAAGAAGTTCACTCCAACTGAGGTGACATTATCAATTAGTCACTAGTGACTAGGACTACAAAAAGCATTCTTGTATTTGTAAAAACATTTTTTCGATCTACATGAAGTTATAACATCAACAATTTGGTTTTGCTTCCGTAGGTGTTAAATAAGAGCGTTGTTCACGGAAGCTGAATTAGATCCTGGGAAGTGGGAATTGTACGTCAACACAAAGTTGTCCAAAAATATAAGATCGGCGAGACTCAAAAATAATATGGAATACCTATGTAATGCTAATTCTAATTTTCATTATTTTGATACAATAATACCAAGAAGATAATAATGGGTAGGTAATATTAGCTAACTGCTGGGAATTTCCCACTAAGTACAATATTGCAGAAATCTTTAAAATGTAGAATTTTGACAATAAATAGGTTTATTCGAACAGCAGTAAAAACAATTGGGTATTCTTCTGCCCATGCGCAATGGAGTTTATGGAAGAGTAAACCCAAATTGCGCGTGCGCAAGAGCAAGAAATAAGTGCTGCTTAAACAAAGTAGTCTACATAATATAGTATACTGATAAAAGTTAATAGATATTTTATATTGTGATGGTACAAACACATTTTTGTATCTCAACTAACATAATTATTATATTATCGCTGGAAAAGTGGTTGTACGCATGACAGCACTGTTTAGTACATAACATATAATTTACCAATATATTCGCAGTGGTTTTCCTCATTACCTTTATTTTGGATTTCAAACACTGATAATTTTGTTTATTGTTATTAAATTTTGATGGTAACAGGCCCCACCCAACCACTCGAAGGTTAAAAAAAGTATTATTATATTTTATTAATTATTACAACCCATATCAGACCTCAGCCCCGAGACCGCTATACCATATGACTCCCCATCGTGTGCAGTCGTACCCCCTTGTTTCAGTTGCTAAGCCTAGGCGCCGAGATACTTTTTTTACAGCTAAGGATAAATATTTGTACCACTTATATGAGCGCAGTTCCTTACAATCTGTGTGTTTCATAATCGCGGTAAAAATTTTCTCGAGTCGAAAAGACATTTAGTCGGCGGCTAGGCTAAGGGCGACAGAAACATTTCTAAATTACAAATGATTTAAAAATTACCTACGTGGACCAGGAAAAATTGAGTAGTTTGGCATATATTAGATATATTAGAGATATATTAGAAATATGCAAAAATGACAACCGGGCGAGTTAATTTCAAATATATATACAGTATGTCTTCCCTGATTGCGCTAGGAAGAGGAAACATGCATTTTAATCATTGATTTTCAAAAATGATATGTTCAAACCCCTAATCGTGTAAAGTTAACTAATCGCGTTTTACTACTAAAGTTAAGGCGTGGATTATTATTATTATTATTATATATCATGTGTGATAGCTATAGCATATCAACCACTAATAATAATAGGAATAATATTCAAAATACTTATTACACGACAATGCCATAAAAAGATTTTCTTAATCATGTGATCATACTCTGCCAACTTGATTCGATTTAAAAAAAATATAAGACCAGTTTCTAAATAACAGATGTCACAATTTTTATGGTAATTTTTCTTACACTGCCCTGTTTATTCAAACAGTAGAACTCCGAAGTTAAAGCTATAAAGTCATGAAATCACTCATTAAAATGGACCAACTTTAACTTATTTTGATTTCATAGCCTGCTTTTAATTTCTTTGGTACATACAGGTATCCCAAAACTCAACGTCATACCATGGAGGTCTGACAGGCCAACTCATGACTGACCACAATATCTAAATATGACCTTTGAGATATTGACGCATTTATCATTTTTTTCGAGTGCAATAGCAACAAAAATTCTATATTCTAAGATTCATTTTTGATACACTACACTAAACAGCTCTGCTTTTGACCACCGTCCAAAATAAATCTAATACTGCTTGCTATATTTACATATTTACATTTGCTATACAAAAAAAAAATTGTCCAATCGGTGATTTATTTTTTCTTTTTAGCTAATTTTGAGTCGTCTTGTCTAAACGAAAAATACTAAGATAACCAAGTTTTTTTAAAAGATTGCCCATTTAGTGTAGTTTTACTATAGAGAAGAAGATATTGCTATTTAAACTAGAATAATATTCGAATAAAAACACTATTGAAATTAATGTGAAAACACAAATAAAAATTAGAGAATGTGCTCAAATTTCCTGCCACCAAATCCATATCTTTGAATCCGTCTTGCTCTTCCTGCGATTTTTATTTGCTCTCATTCATTTAGTTTATTTATTTGTTGCGCATAGACTTTCTCTTTTAACCAACCCCAATAGAAAAAAACCTAGAGAGGACTTAAATCCGGAGACCAGGAAGGCCATACGATTGGACCAACACATCTATGTGGATAAGCATCTGGAACGGCTAAATAATTGGCTCCTTTGAATTACGTACCTGAAAATTTAAACGGGGAAATTTATTGCAATCTTTTGGTAAATGAACTACCAAATCTTATAGATATGTCCATTGCACAGACCAGGTCAATGTGGCTTCAAAATTGTTTTCAATCGAATATCTTTTTAAGAAATAATTTCACAATGATCAATATCACTTTTTCTATATTAAAACATAGCAAGTGTTATACCATTTTAAAAACAACACTAAATGGGCAACACTAAAATAACTTGCCATGTTATCCAGGTATTTTTCGTTTAGATATGACGACTCAAAGTTATACAAAACTAGTAAGAAAATTATTTTCAGCCGTGCTGAAGTTAAAATACCCCCGCCCCGTAAAATAATACAAAAAAAACAAGTGAACCGATTTTGCCCATTCACGAACTTGTCCTTACTTTTTAAGAGATAAGCCTGTATACCAAATTTCAGATCAATTACTTCAAAATTACGGCAGTTATCGTGTACACAGACGGACATAGCCAAATCGATTCAGTTTTCAATTCTGATCAAATCCATATATATATATATATATATATATATATATATATATATATATATATAAGGAGAAACGTATTAGTCGGGAAATTCCGTCATACGAAGATCGAAGAAGCAACCGTATACACGTGTTTCGGACTGTTAGTCCTCATCAGTACGGTATAGCCAAGGAGCAAGATGGACACTCAATGGAAAAACACTCAAATGGTTCCCTATAGGGGGTGACCAATGTCGCCAATTTGGTGCTACCTTTCTCCTTTATATCTTACCGTCGATTAATCATCTTTCCTTTATATATATATATATATATATATATATATATATATATATATATATATATATATATATATATATATTAACCAGCTTTCTTTTAATTTCCATGGGCTATGGTGTACCTGGGGTGTACCAGTCACCTCCGGCGCGACGTCACTTCTTGTCTTCGAATCCTGAAGATGCTGGGACTGAAGCACCAAATTGGCGACATGTGGTCACCCCCTGTAGGGAACCATTTGAGTGTTTTTCCATTGAGTGTCCATCTTGCTCCTTGGCTATACCGTACTGATGAGGACTAATAGTCCGAAACACGTGTATACGGTTGCTTCTTCGATCTTCGTATGACGGAATTGCCTTTCTCCTTTATATCTTACAGTCGATTAACCAGCTTTCCTTTATATATATATATATATATATATATATATATATATATATATATATATATATATATATATATATATATATATATATATATAAAGGAGAAACGTATTAGTCGGGAAATTCCGTCATACGAAGATCGAAGAAGCAACCGTATACACGTGTTTCGGACTGTTAGTCCTCATCAGTACGGTATAGCCAAGGAGCAAGATGGACACTCAATGGAAAAACACTCAAATGGTTCCCTATAGGGGGTGACCAATGTCGCCAATTTGGTGCTACCTTTCTCCTTTATATCTTACCGTCGATTAATCATCTTTCCTTATATATATATATATATATATATATATATATATATATATATATATATATATATATATATATATATATATATATATATTAACCAGCTTTCTTTTAATTTCCATGGGCTATGGTGTACCTGGGGTGTACCAGTCACCTCCGGCGCGACGTCACTTCTTGTCTTCGAATCCTGAAGATGCTGGGACTGAAGCACCAAATTGGCGACATGTGGTCACCCCCTGTAGGGAACCATTTGAGTGTTTTTCCATTGAGTGTCCATCTTGCTCCTTGGCTATACCGTACTGATGAGGACTAATAGTCCGAAACACGTGTATACGGTTGCTTCTTCGATCTTCGTATGACGGAATTGCCTTTCTCCTTTATATCTTACAGTCGATTAACCAGCTTTCCTTTATATATATATATGTCTATAACTGCTACGCCTCCTTAAGGGTGTTACAAATGTTTAGTCAAACTCAATATACCCTCACCACATTAAATGTGGGGGGTATAAATATAAAATATAATATTTTTTTACGAATGTGTTTTGGACTCTGGTCAATAACAGCGCTGTTTGGGGTTGCGTCGCAAAAAATAGAATCTGAGAATGTGGAATTTTATAGCGGTGGCACTCAAAACGCCAGTTAATCTAAGGTGACGATTTAGTCAAAATTCATAAAAGTATCAATATCTCGAAAACTAACGACTTTTTACTAAGGTCATACACAGGGATGTTAAATTACGGTAATTAGTTTTTTTCGTAAATTACCATTGAAATTAAAATTATTAATTTTAAATATTAAATTACCACGTAATTAATAATTAAAAATTATAAATTACGATGACATAAATTACCGGGTAATTAAAAAATCAAAGTGGTAAATTACGCTGGTTTAAATTACCGGGTAATTAAAAATTCAAAATAGTAAATTACGCCTGTTTAAATTACCGGGTAATTAAATATTCAAAATGGTAAATTACGCTGGTTTAAATTACCGGGTAAGTAAAAATTCAAAATGGTAAATTACACTTGTTTAAATTATTGGGTAATTAAAAATTCAAATTGTTAAATTACGCTGATTTAAATTACCGGGTAATTCAAAGTTCAAAATTTTAAATTAAACAGATCACAGTAAGTTATGGTTACTACCAATGTTAATAAAAATGTTTGGTAAAACCTTAAATCATTATTTTGTGGATAACTAGCTATCTCTGATCTTTTGCCTGATTTGATAGCACTAAAACCAAAGCAAAGACTACATAAAAATACTATTTATTTACTACAAAAACAGGAAAATCAAACAGAATAATAATAGTAGAAAATAACCAATTTAATTCTGGCCACATTCACAAAATAACTCCACGGTTCACAGAGGGTTTTTTGTCATTTTTCTAACACTGGCATATTTATTAAAAAGTGAATTCTGATAATAAATGGCTTCTGATTTCAGAGCTGCTTTATCGGATTTGTTGGATTGGTCGCCATTGGCGAAGGGGCTTTCTTTCCACTTCTCTATTCATTAAATACGAAATATTAGTTCTGTATTTTCTCAAGTAATGTCGGATGATTTGGAATTGTAAGAATATAACGTTTACGGGCAATGGGACTGTCATTGGATGTGTTAACTTTACCCATAGATCTATTTCCATTGGCTAAATGACACCTTGAATAACATTGTCACGCACGAGTCCGACCATACACCACGCGGATTGATAGGAACGCAAACATTAGTGCACTTGTCGACTGCTTAGGAGGGGTGGGGCGCATTCATGCGTCTACTGATGGAAGGTCTTTGAAATTAATTTAGAAATTCTGGTAAATTACCAACGGTAATTAAAATTGTCAGTAAATTACCAACCGTAATTTAAATTGACGGTTAATTACCATCGGTAATTTACGCCGTAAATTACGGTAATTAATAATCGGTAAATTACCATTAGTTACGGTAATTAATTCGGTAATTTACGCGGTAAATTACGCTTTTTCATCCCTGGACCCTGGTCATACATATTTAGATATTCTGGTCAGTCATGAGTCATCAGCCTTCCACGGCATGGCGTTGAATTTTTGGACATCTGTATAATGTAATAAAGCAAGAAATTTAAGTAGGTTGAAATAAAAAACTTGAACAAGGCGCACGTTCATATTTTAATTTTCAGAAAATATTTTACAATATACCGTTTTACATGTTTTTCTTCTTACAACCATACTTAGAAAACTCTATCACGTCCGTTATTATTTTGTTGTGGTATCATAATGTGACGTTACGAAACCACCACTCAACGCGCAAAAACAACAATCCAAAAACTATGCCAGCGCGCTTAGGCCAATTTAGGTCAAACACCGACGCTGGAGATAGGCTTCACATATACGCGAATACATGAATTTTGTCAAATTAAGTTTTTTTTTGTATCCTATCTAAAAACCAGGACAGCCATTTTGAACCAGACGGGAGTCAAACGCAACTGGACCTAACTACAGCTAATTGTTTTGAACTTTAAACTTTAAAGCCTCGCGTTAATGTTTGGGAATATCAAAAAGTGATTTTTTGACATTTTGAACTTCTTTTTTTATCAAATAAGCTTCCTTTTGAGGAACATTAAGCAATTGATATCATGAACCTAGACTCAACACATGTATATGTTTATAACAATGACCAGTGTTGACCCATTGATAAAATTTTGGTCATTTTGTAGCACTGCGTCCCCAAAAACGATAATTCCAGATTATTGTTTAACAGGTGTTTAGATGCTCTTGATTAATCTTGACAATGGGATAAACACTTGTTCTTTTTGGTCTATGGCCTCTATTTTTTTGGAAAGAATTGCCCGTATGGAAAATCGATTGTGTGTACTTTTATGGAAATATGTAATTAGAATCCAGAAGATTTTTAGTAGCCCGTCTAACAGCTTGTATTGATTCTTCATTGGCGGTTTGAGTCTATATACTCATCAGCTTAAAAATAGATTGCGATTATATGAAAGGCCAAACATGGCGATATTTTAAATATTAAGTGCTAAGAAAGAATGAGGTCGATCCGCGACATTGGCACACATTTTATTAAAAACGGTGGCAGTAATTCAGTCAAGGACCTGCCAGACGGTTGAGCGATTTCGTGTTGAAAAAAATATGTATGGTAAAATATGTATCGCGTGGCGCGGAAAAATACATACATACCTACATGTTAATTAGACTTTAGTTTCGATTTTTAAAGAAAATCGGCATGTCATTCGAGCGGTTCGTTAGCTTGATTGGCTTGATTTCCTCATACTTCCAGCTTCTTTCCATTTCATTACGCGTACCTTATGAAAAGTCCGGAAAACCTTGGACATAACTGCCCATTCGTGATAGAAAACAGTTACATCGGAATCGACAATCTAAAAATTAAAGATACATTTATTTTTCACTCGGTGTAATATGTACTACATAATTTTATCCTAAATAAGTGTGTTATCCTATTAGTTCCCATAAATGTGCTGTTCTTATTGTAACTTGTTTATTAAGACAGAAATTGATGTGAATCATTAAAATCAAAATGTTCAGAAAATATCGGGCTACTGTTTGATTCAAATTGATACAAATGGTTCTATCACCTGATACAACCATATGTCCACAGAACGCTGCAAATTGCGATAAAAAAACTTATCCTAATTCTTACGCCATGTATATACAGTGTGTCCACGAAAGTCCGCATCATATGGAATTGTTTTTTATTATCCATTTCTCAGAAAATTATATTCTTTATAAAAGTTGGCGGTTTGTATGAATCCAACACGGCAACAGTCAAACATGTAAATTTCGGTACCAAGCGATTCAGAATATATGAATTTGTGATAAGAGTAAAGTACCTTTATTTTCATTATTATCGATAAACTTTATTTGGAAATGTTGTTTAGAAGTAAAGATTATATTCAAATATGAAGTAACAGCCACCTATCCTGAAATTTTTCTTTTTTTGTTTTTTTTTTTAATTATTACTTTTATGACTAATATTAGTCAATGCCAGTGATATCTACTAAAATGTTCGTTTTAATCTATTTTTTAGAAATTTGAATACATTTTTTACATTTTTGATTATTTTGGTACGATAACTACCGTTTATTTAGAACTAGCGCAAAATTATTCATTTTCTTGATGCAAAGTTGATATTTCACCCTGTAGATAATAATAGATCATACAGTAACTAATACATGAGCGTCACTTACTTTTAATTCAATTAATATTATTGACTTTGGATGTTTATAATAGTATCCATCGACAGAAAAGCGAAAAATCTGTGCACTTCCATTTCCCCCTCAAATCAGATGGCGAAGTCATACCTATGCAGTGATGTTAAATACCCGGGTATTTATTATCAAGGGTAAATACCCCGGGTAAATACCCGGGTATTTACCCAAAGTGGGTATTTATAGGGGTATTTATAAACATAATATTGTTATTAAAAATAGCAGTAAAAGGAAATATTTAATTACAAAATAAAGGTTTTTCTTTTATCACTAAATCAAAAGGTATTCTCTCTCTAAATCAAAAGGTTATTCCTATAAAAATAAAAACATTTTTAAAACAAAGAATAAAAATATCACTCTCATCTGACGATATATGAAGACCAGACATTTCCTTGTCATCATCGTCCATTCAATCGTGTGAATCTTCCATATTTTCTAATTCTGTTATCGAAGAAGATTTAGCAGAAACTTATGATTATATGTTAAGTATGTCAAGTTAGAGGCTTTTGTCGTTGCTAATCAATTTCTTAATTTGCTACACATAAATCCAAATAAATGTACTGAATGTTCTTATATAACTCAAATATTTTACATTATTTGTAATCAAGAGAACACATCTACAAAGTCCCCCATTTTTCCCCGCATAACTTTTTTCCATATAGTAAACGCCACACTGAGTAAAAAGAAGTTTCATATGGACCTATTTGTTTTCTTTATTCCTTAAAAAGTTGCAACCGTTTGAAATAATGCAAAACTGTATATTAAATGACTTCACTTCTTTAGGAACTGATAAACCCAATAAGTCGGTATGAAAGAAACTATATACACAAAATTGACAATTACTTGTATAGAAACAAATATCTAAAAAGTTTCATATGTACTTTGTTTTCGTTCATTTGTTTATTTAGTTTAATTTTATTATTTTGAATTGTTTACTTAAATGTATTTACTTGGGTATTGATTGTGCTCTTTCTTAGTGTTAGCATTGTCTGATATGTAGTTTATTGTTTATTTTTGTTTATTTAGTTAATATTTCAAGCGGCTGTAACTTGGCGTTGACAAAACATATGAAAAGTTATACTCAGAATGGCATTTACTATCTAAAAATAATTCTTGAGGGAAAAAACCTGGATATCTCTGAAATTTTGTTAAATGGTGTTTTAAGGATAAAAAGGATAAATACCCAAAATTTAGGTATTTACCCTAAGTAGGGGTAAATACCCGGGTAAATACCCATTTTATAAGTTCCCACCCACCGGGTATTTACCCGGCCCACATCACTGTACCTATGGCATCAGGTCTGATGTCATAGGTATGGTACTGATGACATAGTGTCTTTCCTTTAGTGTAATTATAAATTTCGTATGTTTTTTAAAGGTGATATTTGTTCAGTTTTAGTATGTTATGTGCTGTTAATTTACTGCATCGAGTGTGAGAAGCAATTTGTCGAACCGAAGTCGTTCTATGCTCGATTACTGCTTGCAACACTGGTAAACTTGCTTCCTTATTTTCGACAACATATTTTTAGTGGTGTTTCTTAAAGAGATTTTTAACAGTCTCAGTCTGCTTGAATTTTCTGATTATCCTAGATATCGTTGAAGGGTAATTTGGTTATCCGGGAGTCTTTCATTGAAAATACCAGCAAGATCGACATAATCACTTTCTGTAGATGGATAACTACTATTATAAACATACCCAAAGTCATTAATATTAATTGAATTAAAGGTAAGTCACGCTCGTGTATTAATTATTGTATGAACTATTATTATCTACAGGGTGAAATATCAACTTTGCATCAAAAACGAGTAATTTTGCGCTAGTTATAAATAAACATTAGTTATTATACCAAAATACTAAAAAATGTAAAAGATTTATTCAAATTTATAAAAAATAGCTTAAAACGAACCTTTTAGTATCACTTGCATTGACTAATATTTGTCATAAAAGTAAGAATTAAAAAAAAACAAAAAAGAAAAATTTCAAGACAGGTAGCTGTGGTTCTATATTTAAATATAATTTTTACTTCTAAACATTTCCAAATAAATTTTATCGATAATAATGAAAATAAGGGCACTTTACTCTTATCACAAATTCATATATTCTGAATCGCTCGGTATATGGCACCGAAATTTACATATTTGACTATTGCTGTTTTGGTTTGATACAAGCCGCCAACTTTTATAAAGAACAAAATTTTCTGAGAAATGGATAATAAAAAAAAATGATGCGGACTTTCCTGGACACACTGCATGTTCAAAACTGTATAAAAACTGAAAAATTGGTCCAACACATACTTAACTTTGAAAAACAAACTTAAAAGTTGACATATATTTTAGGTGAGCTGATTTTTTTTTGCACGCGAGTGTATATATTGCCTAGACATTCTATGTAATGCCTATAATGTAATGCATGATATGCAGCTTTCAAGTCCCGTATTCGTATGCAGCGGAAAGAAATTAATCAAAATTACCCTAATTTTTAATTGTATTTTTCTCAAAAATTTCCGCATGTAAATAATATGTTGATGCTAATATTAAGACAATTAAGAAATCTATCAAGAAAAATATGGTGTTGCCATTTAAAAAAAATGACGTCATAAGACAAAAACAATTGAAGGTCCGATGTTTAGTTTCTTATAAACATGTGTTTTGACAATTTTGATAATTAAAAATCGTCGTGTCCGATGATTTTCTAGGTAAACCGTTATACAGATTTTGTCATGTTGCCATACTTTGCGCGCTTACTGTATAACAAAAAAAAATTATGACAATCTATTCTGGTCTTATCAATTCTGAAATAAAAACCTTAAAAAATTGAGAACTAACTAAAAATTAAAACGTCAAAATGTACTAAAGTTTTAATGTCCGATTTGGACTAATGTGTCAATATTTGAAAATGTCCACATCGTTAGATCCCAACCCAAACGCGAACTGTCAAATCATTCTTAATTATTGTATGATGATATTTCGGCAAGGACAATAATAGTGAAAATATCAGCAATTTTATTACAGAGATATAGCACGGATAGAGCGGACATTCCTATTCATATTTTTCTTGCTGTTGAGCTATGGAAAGCAGGGAATTGGTTCGCCTTTTGCTAGTTTGGGTGCGATTGATAAACAACTGATATTTGCATCACAAGTATTGCTGATAATTATTGTACAATTAGGTCAGTAATGTTTATTAAGTACGCCTAGCTGCTCACCATCGTGCCTTATCGCCACCGATCGCATAGATACTTTGTAGTTGCCTAGTTTGGAATTTATTGCTTTAATTACGGTCTATTGCAACCGCTTCTTGACGGCTGCACGGCGTAATTGAAATTGTTCGTAAAACGTATGTTGGTATTTAAACTTGAAAATGCGTTATGTAATTCCGTTGACAAAAATAGAATCTATTGGCTATCCGCATGATTAAAATATATAATTAGAGACCGACATATAACAGAGACCAATCGATTGATCCATAAAATAAACGAAACTAAAAGTTTCGTAAATGTGTATTGTTTATAAACAGCTGAAACATCCAAATTATAAAGTGTTTTCCTTTTAGTTTATCTTTGGCGAATTTCTAGCGGCCCAACTAGGGATATCGCTTAGAAAATACCGGTTCTGTACCGTACTGGACAATAAAGCATCGGTACACATGTGCGATACTTTTTAAAATTTTCAAATTTAATGATACAATTTTAATTTTGTGTAGCAGCAGCTAGGTTAAAGAACTTTTTAGGACCAAATCGACATAAATACGTTCCTATGGGTATGCCGTGCGTTATTGTTGATATCTGTATTGCCAACCATAGTGTTTGTTGTATAGTTTAAGTGCGGAAGTACGCTATATTCAGTTGTATTTGTGGTTATTTACACCGTGTCCCACGCTAGAACCAAAGTACATTAACGAAATCGATATACACGTTTCTTCCATATGTAAAAGTTGTAGATATTCATTCGCTCTACAGCATGTTCTACAGTCAGAAAATATTTTCTTGTTTACAGGCTGCCCCACAACAAAGTACCAACACAAACTTATGCTTTTTAAATGGAACATTAGGTATATTATTGCAGTTTTTGAGGAAGATTTTTATCCTAATTGTTTTTACAGTAACTGGTATTAGTTGTTAATGAGATATTTTGAAATTAATGTCAAAAACGTATATTTTACAAAAAAATCATTCTGAGGTATCTAACAAGGATCAACAAACAAAATAACTCATTTTGGATGGTAAAAGTATCGCACTGTTGACAGTTATTACTGATTTGCGATTATAATATGGCTTATCCCGAATAACTGAAGATTTGCTAAATGTCAAATAACTTAAAGATTTTAAATGTATCCAGAATGATTTTCAGTAAATTGCACGTTTTTGACATTAATATCATAATATCTCAGAAACAACTAATACGTAAATGTAAATGCCAAAACAATTAGGATAAAAATCTTAATCAAATACTGCAATAATATACCTAGTGTTCTATTAAAAAAAATTAGTTTGTGTTGGGACGTTGTTGTGGGACATCCTGTAAGCATGAAAATATTTTCTGACTGTAGAGCAAATCTACAACTTTTATATTGGAAGAAACGTGTAATTCGTTTCTTAAGCCCATTAATGTACTTTGTTTCTAGCGTGGGACATCCTGAACATAAGGCGTGATGTCAAAAATAAGCTATACAGTGATTCGGAAAATGATTCTGATGTTCGTGAAATCGTACTATCATAGCATCAGGTGACAAGACGATAGAATACCGGCCAAAAACGTATCGTATCGTATTGGATGGTAAAGTACCGGTACATTCAAATATCATATCGTATCGAATATCCCTAGCTCCAACTCAATGCTCTAGCTAGAATCTTTAAATGGGTCTCACAGTAAACGTTAGACTGTCTATTTTGACCTGAAGTCCTAAAAGCTTTTTTTCACGTGGCCTTGAAGCACTGACAGTGTTTATTTATATAGTGTGAGCCCCCCCCCCCCCCCCCAACAACAAAAACGCCAAACTCTGTCTCGGTAGGAAAGCGTTTTCATTCACTTTTCAATCGCATGTTTTCGCATGTTAACTACTTTTTTTTTATTTCAGTTATCACAAACACACCTACACGTAAAAATAGTCTAAGGAACAAAATTAATGTACACTCAAGGTCAATTAATGTCGACAACTACTTTACGGATCGACTTTACCGACTTTGATATGTTTTTTCGGTACATTGCAAAGAAAATCGTCAAGGCATGCTGTTGCTCTTTTGAACAAAAATACTACAGGTTATGCAGGAAGAACTTAACTGCTGATTTTGTGCCACCACGTGTCACAAAATTAAAAAAATTAAAAAAAATTACTATAAAGGAGAAAAGGGTTCTCATCATTTGGTTTTTTGATTCATCCGATTTTGGAGAAGATACAAGAATCGATGTTGTTTAGATTTCGTAGAATAATCAGTAAGAATATGTATTTGGTATTCGTTTGCGAGAAAAGAGTGGTTCGGGTTCTATACAGATGAAGCAAAGGACAATTTAAAGGTTTGGGTCGTCAGATCACAAAGAGTGAATTATTTCATCTTTTTCATCAGTTTTCATCTTAAAAGATGGAAATACAACATTTTGAACTCGAAAAGCTGTTGCTGTCGTTATGCATGACCAAACCATCCGAAATAGGCTACATGCGGTACATGTGGTATTCAACTCTCCACTCTCGTAGATCCCTCCGTGTTTCGTGATTAAGGACAGATAATCGGGCCGTATTGGAATGAGGACACATTCAGATTTAATTTTTTACTCAGATTCTAGAAGTCTAGTGGGGATGCATTTTGACAGTCAGCTTTTTGGTCGAAGTACCTGCGACGAAAGGAAATCACTATGTTTGGGATCAGTGGTTTTTCGTCCTGTATGTTGTTCTCCTATCTCTAGTCTGTCGATATCACCTTTATAATCCTTAGGTAACACTCGCTTATATGTTGAGGACTTCCAACAACTGATTTTTGAGTTTGGCATACTTCAACCATTTTAGTAACTCGCAATTATGAATAATTATGTGAATTAAGTATGTTGACATGTATACCTGGTCCATAACAAGACGCACGATACGTGAACAGTATTTTTGCACGTTGGAACAGACCACTGCAGGCTGACTCCCCTCTAAAATGTGATTGGAATCGAGTAGATTAGTCAGTCAACCTGCGCCAAAATGGAATCGTAGACGTTGGAGAACCATAAATATTATAAATATTTATCAATTATAACTGTTTAACAGTAAAATGTGGGTATGAACTAAATTGACCACATACATGATAGCCTGAGACAACTAGGACGAAAAATGCGAGCGAAGTGGAGACTCAAATCAGCAGCTCTACGCACTTTTAGCATCAACTCTAGGTGGCATTACCTTGAAACTAAAATAACTGCCGTACGGTGCACAAACAAAGGACCCGCCTGATTTGTCAGTGCCTTTTGGGTGCAATGGCTCCTGCGAAACGCGCTAGGAAACAGGGGTTAGGAATTTCAGCCTGTTTTCCTTTATTTGGCCAGGACCGGCGCGGCGTACTTAGCAATACAATCATAAAATATGATCAATTATAAACATTGCTTAGGCATGAATAGTTTTCTACTGGACTGTGTATTTGGTTTGTCCCAAAACGACGGAAACATGCTTCAGGTATCATTTTTTGTGATGAACCAGTTATGTTACGATACACAGCTCAGGTGTGCTGTAATTGGTTTGAAATTGAAATAAGAATGGCAGTATTTTTGACAATCCAGTTTGTACGTATTATCGATCGCGTAGACGAAATGTTAAATCTATTTATGTAAAGGAAGCAATGCGTGTGGGATGCGGAACAGCAGTAGACAAAGAGAAACCCACGCGACATGATTTAAAGAACGATTAGAAGAAAGAAATCACTGATGATTTGATGTACGACTTGCAAGAAGATTTAAAAGAGCAGGTGAAGAAGGAAGTTTTCGCGAATGACTTGGGTATTCCCCATCACATCAATCACGGTTGTTCAAAGCAGGTCGAACCAGTTTAAAAGCTGGTGGAGATAGATCTCCTGGAGATAGATAGGCACGAGAAGTTGGAAATGACCAAGATGATAGGACAAAAACTAAGAAGGCAGGACAAAGAACAGGAGGCTGAGGTTAACATAAAGAGAAGTGTGAAGAGTTTGCGTAGAAGACTGAGGTAAGCAATGAAGAGGGCAATAGATACTGCACTCTTTACAATGAATTTGACTGCATCCAAATGCACCCACAGAAAGATAACTATATTAAACAAGTGACAACACAGCAACATCAATATACAAATTATAATAACAACAATGTTCAAAGATGTTGCCTTTCAACAGATAGCTTTCTTGATGTCTCTCTTGTGTAGTTGTTGAAGAGCAACAGTAGATATATATATATCCAAAGTAAAGGCTACATTTTTAAGTGACCATTCGTGAATAATTGCGGAAGTTATTCCGCTTTCTGGAATTTACTGCTAATTGGAATTACTTTTCGATTATAATAAAGATTGCACTATATAGATAGTAGTAGTATTAAAATGTTGGTGACGGTCCTGGTTTGTTTGTTTTCACGTTTTACGTGTTCTCCAACGTTCGACAATCGTCAGCGAATTTTTGTTTCACAACTTTTCGATTATGTACTCGTGAGGTAATTGTTTTGGGGAAAGTCGCCGGTTGGTAATTGCTTTTCACTTTGTGCAATGGTGTTTGCTACGTTCTGATGTTTATTTTGGTCGGGATACACGTGCTTTTTGATTGTGTGTGGTTGAAGCTAGTCGTGCTAAACTGCTATAGGTACACTTGTGGGTAAAATAACAAACACTGTGCAAAGCCTATAATCGGAATTATTATTAAACATGAAAATTGACAATTATTTCTTTCTAGTAATTAAATCTGACACGTTATTAAAACGCAAAAATATGCTATACAGACATACTGTGTAAGAAGAATAAACACTCAAGCTTCTCGATACGCCTCATAGATGACCATAGTGGTACCAAAATCGTCAACTGCATGAAATATATAATAGATGTCGCTGAAGTTTGAGCACTTGGAAATATTTTCGTTTTTTAACACACTACTTCAGTTGTTTCTAATTTTATTCAATATGTAACCAGGCATTTCAATATTACTAGGACACTTTTTGATAAAGCACAATCGTATGACTAGATAACGTAGATGGCGGACAAATCAACTATTGATCGGCGCAAATTGATACTGCTTCTCTTCATCTTAAGCACATAAAATTGTTAGGTTCTACGTTTAGGTTTTGTTTTGTCACGTTTATCTTATATGTATGTATTTGATATTCCAGTCATATCTTCATTTATTCGACTCCACCAGCACTTGAACAGGTCACACCTGCAAAAAGTAGTTTTTTTTTTAAATGAGTCGGTCTGAGTGCCGCTCATTTGTCTCATGAACCATGATGCTTCGTTTCTCACATGCCTTTTTCTGTGTAAATAGATTTGGGTTGTCAAGAATGCTGCTATTAGTTTTTTTTTTATGTAAAATGTTTCCTCACGTGAATCCCACTTCTGACACCAATTGTCACAAAAACTTGGTATAAGTATTATTTAAGGGTACGCACTATATTTTTGTGTACCATGGGGATAAGCGACCAAAAAGGATTGGAGACCACTGATCTACAGTTTCTAGATTTTGCCTGTTTACACGATTTCATTTTTGCTCGACGTCAAATCTAAACTACAAATATGCATTTACTTTGGGTAAGGTAAGGTGTTTCTTCGGGAAAGTTCAGGTTTACCTTGTGGTCCTTACAAAACAGGGTTTCCCTGTCCTCGCATAATATGTTATCGATAATAGTACCCATTTATTAATTTTAACACTTTTTTCTTCTGCTTTAACGAGTACGTTTGTACAGCTGCTTTTTATTATGTATGGGCGTAAAAATACTAAATAGATTTCTTATAAGATCAGTTAATGATTTTCAATTAGCCCACGCAATATGCTATGGTAAATTGCCTGGTACAATTTCAGTTCTTTTTTCAACATTTATAGGTCAATCGTACCGCAATAATTTATTTTGTATCTCGCAGTTGCCCAACAGAGAACGAGTAACTTATTAGGATTTCGTGGGAAGAATTGCACTGACGAAAGAGAATTGCGGAGAGTCCGACAACGAGCGCGCACTCAAGGTTTCTCGAACAGAGATGCCAAGTTCCGTACCCGAAATAGATGTGCACATCTATCCGCCTGCCTAGAAATATACCCCATTTTTATCCGTTGCATACCGCGCGTGCAGCACGTGCGCGACACAGCCGCCTCTTTGTACGCCACGCCGCCGTTCAAAATTTAGCGAAGACCAGGGAACGTATTTATATTTTTCTTGCGCCGATTTAACACCGTTAAAAATTTGTTTGTCAAGAATTTAGAAGCGCTTCAAGTTAGGTACACGCGAACTAAAGCGACACGAAATTAGAAAAGCTCGAAAATAGATCTTTCTGTTTTGATGAGCACGTGCGTATTGGGTATTTTCAGTGATATTTTTTCTCGCAGCAACTTATGCAAACAAAGTTTTTGTTTCTTCTTAAAAAATTTTATCTATGATGTGGATGCAATCATAAAAATAGAAAACATAAATGAACTTCTGGGGCTTATATGGGACTTTCTGGATCAAATATGTGCTAAATTGATAACTATTCATAAGTAGTGTTAGTCCGACGATTTTTTTGAAATAACAAAGAATTAATAACATCGTACGAAAAAACGTTTCAAACAAAAGATTCTTCTTATTTAGCGTTAAATCATAATTTGATAAAAAATTTGGGTATTCCCATTTGAGAAAATGAAGTTAGCCTCATTTTCACCGATTGCAGCGCCATCTGCAATGAAACTGATATCGTCATCTCATTTCCCCCTTTGAGTCCTACAAGTTTATTTAAGACACTTTTGTCGTACCAGGCATATTTCTCGAGATATTTAGGAGCCTCAAGTTAAAAGGACCACCCGGTATATTACATAAAGCTCTAACGTGGTCTCCGAAGAACTGTGACAAAGAAATCACCTCCCTCGGGGCTCAGGCCCTATGTCGGCTACTGGTGTAGAGAGGTATTTGATTAAAAATTTCCATTTTGTCTATTTAGTAGTAGAATTTTGTACCTATATATTATTCACTTATTCACTTCTTGTATGGAACCTGATTGCAATAAATATACAGGAGTCCCAATTTTTTCAACGAACAAATTTTAGACTCCCCTAAATGTTATTCATGTGGACCTATTCCCTTTTTTTTTCAAACTCGTAAAAGCTTACAGCCGTTTGAAATATAAACAAAACAAAGAACAATAAATGTGAAATAATGAACAATAAAAAAAATAAAAAACAAAAGGAATAAACAAATGAAGAATTACATAAATCTATATAAAGGTTTATTGATTTTTTAGAATGTACCGAAATTAAGTTTGTAGTAAAAAAATTTATAACTACTTATTGGGGTTTTCAATTCCTTAAGAAGAGAAGTTAGAAGTTAGCAAGAGCCGTTTAAAACAACGATATGTTAGTACCAAATTTACTATCTGAAAAAATGGGCTTTCGGGAATTAAAGAAAGCAAATATTTCTCAAATGTTTGTTCTGTAATATTTAACTATGTACTTTTTAGAGTTGCATCATTATTATAGCAAATCAGCGATGGTAAATGTAGCGCTATTATGATGTATCAGAGAAATGGTCATGGAAAAATTAATTCATAGAGTATTCATAGGGTATTTGTAGAGCCTGAAGAGCAAATAGTTTGAAAACATTGAATACGAAAATTTCAGTATTGGACCCAACCAATAATATGCCAAATTAAATTGGATGTGCTCTAAGAACAATAAAATCACGTAGAGTAGCCAGTTAGAGATATTTTCTATTTATTATATTATGTCCGGACAAAGCCGCACATATTAATATCTTGTCGAAATAACACGAGAGTTGTTGTTTTTTAGGCAGTTAAGAAAACTGTATTAATTTCTATTTTTATTTTAGCTACAATAAACTTACAATTAAGTATTATTAATTTATTATAAAACTTTTTGAACATAGATACCAGAAAGTTACACAGGTTTCCAATTACTTAAATTGTCAAAAGTGCAATAACAAGTCAAGTCAAATAACTGACAAGTCGTTCTTATGTTATTTTGCTTAAATTTTAATATGAACGCAAAAATAGTGCAATAGTTTTTGCAAAGAAAACAGAGTAAGAGGCGTATTGTTTCTCAAAAACTAGCTCATTTCACAATAAAAGAGCTACTGATGCTGATTTGATGGAAGAATGCATACCAGATGAATGGAGTCATTTAGAAATCGGAAACCTGTATTTTTTTCAAATATCTAAATTTAAAAGTTTATGATTATTTTTTTGTTAAAATTATAATTTTAGATTGCAAATTTAGTGTAGTTAAAATAAAAATATTTATACACTTAAATAAAGCGCTACCGTGATCTGTCTGTCTGTCTGTTCAGGATTCCTAGCAAAGCCCCGTATGATCCTTATACCGTATGGCTCTCCATCGTGTACTGAATGCTGATTCATACCGTGCTCTCACCTCCCCTCCAACGTATATATCTTATCAAAATAAGTAAAGCAGTCCTATAAACATGGGTGTACCGAAATGGACTCAACAAATTTTGTTGAGTTATTCCGGAAACCAAAGCTGGGCAAAGTTAATCAGAAAGTTAACTTCGTTAATCATTAATCCGTTAACGAAAAAGATAATTTCGTTAACCGATAGTCCGTTAATTTGTTACAAATGTAACGGAAGTTAACGTTAACCGTTAATCGTTACATTTTTATATAAAAAATATAGGTTATGTTGAGTGCCGATCTACCGGTGAGTATGCAACCCAAATAACTGCGGACCTTTCTTGCGGTTGCATATGTAAAAATTGCCTCATAAACTTTTCAAACTAGGTACAGTGGTAACTAAGAGAACTACATTGCGAGATACAAAGATGAAAAGATCAACTAAAGCTACTTTTATATCTATGCAGTTCAAACCTGCACTTTCAACAATGCAGTTTTGAAAAATCGCATGCAATTTTATGACAATTTGTACACCATTTACATCTGTGCAACTTTAATAAATCGCATGGCTTGAAAATCAGTGATTTTTATTTTTTGACAGCAATACTTGCTTTGGGTTGGGTAGCAAACATAACCTGCATGCTTTGCTATTAAATTATTGATTACGCTTTTCTTCCACGCACAGTTTTTAAATCACAGCAAACAATAACAAAAAACGCAATGCGGAATAGGTTATGTTTCGTGTCTTACACAGTGGTGGCACCAAATTTTCGTTTTAGACAAAAATTCTTAGATTGTTGCTATAAGCGTACGCACTTACATATTTAGAACTGCTCGAACTGATCCTAATTCCAAATGTTTCATAGAGTAAAACAAAAAATTACATTTTACTTGACGAATTTAATTGCGCGTTTGACTTGCACAGAATGAAGTAAAGGGGGCTTAAGGGGGTTGGAGTTGAAACCACTAAAAACAAAACAACTCGCGCGCATGCTTTATATACGGACTAGACGTCACACAAAGTAGTACGTCACACATGTAAACAAAACCAAGTCCGGTTTGGAAACTTAACTTAAAAGTTAATTCGTTAACGAAAAATTTAACTTCGTTAACGATTAACGGATTAACGCTTTTGTGCCCAGCTTTGCCGGAAACTTAATTGTCGACGCAAATAGTACGCAGTAGGTGTTGTTTCTTTTATTTCAATTTTGTTTTAGCTTAAAATTACACATTTGATTATAATCAAAATGGATATTTGTACTAAAACAGTAGACCAGTAGTAGTTGACAGTATACAGTAGATGAGTATATCCCAGTGTTAAAAAGCGATCTGGTAACTGCTACCGGTTTTTACGAAACAACATTTGCAGCAAAAGAAACAGATGAGTCGAAAAGATAATACTCAAAAATTCGTTTTTACTGTTATAAATCACCTGACTAATTACTAATTATTAGGAACGGTTTAGCAGTAGAGGGGCGGTCATTATCACAGTACGCCTCATTTTATGCAATATAAAAACTATTACTAATTTAAAATTTTGTAAATCTCGGGATTGGTGTCTGGAAACCGGACATTTGACGTCCGGTTTGTCCGGACACCGGACAATACATTCGAAAACCGGACTACCCGGTTCAAAACCGGACGGTTGGCAACCTTATTTCAGATTATGGTAATGATATACAGGATCAAAGAACACCTGATAAATGTCGAGGGAGGTTTAATTATGAGTGAAAGTGAAATCTCTGACCGAACTGGGAGGACGACTTCCTTAATTTAAGGGCTTCAAAGCTTGGGACGATTATGTCATGTTGTCGTAAATGTCGTAATCCTCGTAATTCGCCCTCCTTGAGCGCCCGGGGTAGACCCGGCGTGATGTCCCGCTAAGGCCAGAAAGCTCGCGACGTTCAAGGTCAAATTTTGCAAGCGGTCCGGGGGTTTCGGGTCGTGCGTTGAGGGAATTAAGGGCCGGACGGAAATTCGGAACGTGACCTGTATTCGAGCTAAGCGGCGCTCGGCGTCCCACTGACCTACTTTTAAGTCGCTTTTCGTCGGAAGCTCTGACGTCCGTGGCGACCTGACCCTTACTTGCACAAAAAGCTCGATACGGAATAGCAGCGAGAACATGGAACCTATTTACGACAGAAATGTTACTCTATTTAATGTATAATGTACCATTCGACTATATATGCTATTGAAGACGTTTGAGTTATGATTATCGATATTATTATATTATAACTATTAGTTTAAAAAAATGCTAAAATTGCCCAAGTTTGCATACTTTCTGATGACGGGACGGTCAGATTTATAGGAAATCTGATGACATAAAGTGACAAGATGGTGACAAGTCTCAATAAAAGTGTCACAAAACGGACGGGGTCTCGTACTTCAAAAGTAAAAAATCTGATGTGGCCAGGCACATGACTTTATCATACTATATATATATAAAATTAATAGTTTGGCTGCATGACGAGACTAACGACACTATTTCATCGAGCTCGGCCATGTCTGCATTAAAATGAAACTAGTAGAACTAGACAAATATGTCGATTAAAGCTGCGTTCGGATATGGTACTCTGTTGACACCGTGTATACACCGTTCAAATGACACGTACGTGTTATTGGGTGTAAAAAGTATAACGGTGTACAATATCGGAACGCAGCTTATATTGACAGTAGGTATTGTCAAAACATTAGCGTTTGACACTAACTACTGTCATTAGAATCAAAATATCTGACATATCCTGGCTCCTAGTTTTAATGCAGTACGACCGATCTCGATGAAATAGAATTTGCTCATGCAGCGAAACTATTGATAGTACCAAACAATTTCATAGTCATAAATTATTCAGAATTTCCTCTTCTTTAATTTATTATTTAACTATTTCGACAAAATTCCAGAAATGGCGGCTTATTTGCAACATCTTTAAAAAATGCTAAGACTAAACCTCCAGTTCCTTTGGACCCCTTTCAACAGAAAGCTTTTCAGCTCTAAGTTTGGTCATCAAACTTCTAAATATGAAGTTTCGTCCCGATACCTTTAGTAGTTCCTCCGGAATCGTCACCACAAAAAAAGCGGGTACACACATATATATATATATATACACACACACACACACAGACATTTTTACTTTATCATACGCAGTATGTAAAGTATTGTAATCATGCCAAAAATTTTTTTTTAGATTTAGCGGAAATGTGTCTTTTTGGGTCCCCTGAACATTTTTGACCAAGGTACAAAAAAATGTCTCTGTGTGTGTGTGTGTGTGTGTGTGTGCGTGTGCGTGTGCGTGTGCGTGTGCGTGTGCGTGTGCGTGTGCGTGTGCGTGTGCGTGTGCGTGTGCGTGTGCGCGTGTGTGTGTGTGTGTGTGTGTGTGTGTGTGTGTGTGTGTGTGTGTGTGTGTGTGTGTGTGTGGGTGTGTGCGTGCGTGCGTGCGTGCGTGCGTGCGTGCGTGCGTGCGCGCGTGCGTGCGTGCGTGCGTGGGTGTGTGTGTGTGTGTGTGTGTGTGTATGTGTGTGTGTACCCGTTTTTGTGGCGACGATTCCGGAGAAACTACTAAAGGTATCGGGACGAAAATTCATATTTAGAAGTTTCATAACCAAACTTAGAGCTGAAAGGCTTTCTGTTGAAGAGGGTCCAAAGGAACTGGAAGTTTAGTCTTAGCATTTTTGAAAGATTTTGCAAATAAGCCGCCATTTCTGGAATTTCGTCGAAATAGTTAAATAATAAATTAAAGATGAGGAAATTCTGAATAATTTATCGCTATGACATTTTTTGGAACAATCAGTAGTTTAGCTGCATGAACAAATTCTATTTCTACGAGATCGGTCGTACTGCATAAAAACTAGTAGCCAGGATTTGTCAGATTTTTTGATTTTAATGACGGTAGGTAGTCTTGGTGTCAAACGCTAATGTTTTGACAATAACTTCTGTCAATATAAGCTGCGTTCGCATATTGCATTACACTTTTTACACCCAATAACACGTAAGTGTCATTTGGACGGTGTACCCGGTGTCAACGGAGTACAATATCCGAACGCAGCTTTAATCGACATATCTGTCTAGTTCTAGTAGTTTTATTTTAATGCAGACATGGCCGATCTCGGTCAAATAGAGTCTCATGCAGCT
This sequence comes from Aphodius sticticus, assembly GCA_963966075.1. NCBI lineage: Eukaryota > Metazoa > Arthropoda > Insecta > Coleoptera > Scarabaeidae > Aphodius > Aphodius sticticus. Next base: position 72,121,640 of record OZ014506.1, on the reverse strand, counting down.
AAACTATTAATTTTATATATAGTATGATAAAGTCATGTGTCTGGCCACATCAGATTTTTTTGTGCCTGGGTCAAAAATTTTCATGGGACGCAAAAAGACATTTCCGCTAAAATCTCAAAAAAATTTTTTGGCATGATTACAATACTTTACATACTGCGTATGATAAAGTAAAAAACGGAACCCTTTTGGGAACATTGTGTATGTTTGTCTGGTATAGTTTTGGAGGTATCGATAAAACATGGGCGAATAAGATTAAGGTTGGCAAAATCCCTGCACTTTTAAAATTAAACGCGTTTTCCTCAAAACATTGTTTCGTTGAACGGTTCGTTTTTCTGAAATCTTGTCAAACGCCCAACAAAACAACGTTCCGCGAAAAACGCATGTAACGACTTTCACGAACTTTTAATCTTGTCCACCCGTGTTTTTATCGATCTCTCCATAACAATTATTAAGCTTTGCAAAACAAATGATAATAACCAAGAATTTTTCAAATCAATCGGTTAGGTTTTCGAAATTTTGTCAACTGCCCAACAAGACAACGTTTCGAGAAAACCGCGTGTAACGATTATCCCGAAATTTTTATCTTGTCCATTCGTTTTTGATCGATATCTCCAAAACTATTCAGTTTAGCAAAATAAATGATACACATTTTAAAGAGGAGGAATAAAAGAGATGGGTAGATCGACTTTAGACTGTGGAAGTGTTAATTCTTCCAATTTCTCTCTGAGTTTTTTTTGTTAGTATATTCTTTAAATGTTGTGCAATCAAGATACATAATAAAATAAAACCGTTTATTTTTGAAAATTTTACACTTGTGTAGAATATACAGGGTGTCCCATAGTCCCATTTGTCCCATAAATTGCGACAAACTGAAAGGGGTTCTAGGAGACCTAAAGAAGTATTTTTTTTTCAATAAAGTTATGTACGGAAAGCAGCCGTTTATACGCTAGGTTAAAAATAAAATTGTGTATCTGCGCCAGTTCTTAAATGAACATTTTCCTAACCGATTGATTGGTCGGAGTGACCCTGTTCAATGGCCCGATTTTACATTTCTTCTGCGGTCCAAAAAAAATCTGGTCTACAAGAGATGTCTATCCACCCGGCAGAAGAACTGCTCGCAATAGTGATGGACGCTTGTATGCTCCTGATATTGTTCCATGGGGTCCAAATAACCCTAAATCACCGTGCCAGCTTATTTATTGTACTGTTTTTGCACTACGCAAGAAATAAATTATTCCAGTCTATTTCTTTTTGATTCAACGTGGTACCTAAACGACTCTTTTCGACACATGATCTTATTAACAAAAAGTGCTCGTTTAGTGTCCCCTAAAATTTCTCAGTTTGTCGCAATGTTTATTGGACACTTGTATATAGGCTATGTACCAGTATAGAAATTAAAGTCGATGTTTGTTCTTTAATTTTTATTTTATTTATTTGAATTACCATCTCTAAGAAACTGATGTGAGTAGTTTTCAATTGTTTTTCATTCGATTTAAAGTAAATATAGTTACTGTATAATATGCAAAGCTGGGCAAAGTTAATCAGGAAGTTAACTTCGTTAATCCGTTAATGAAAAAGTTAACTTCGTTAACCGATAGTCCGTTAATTTGTTACAAATGTAACGGAAGTTAATGTTAACCGTTAATCGTTAACATTTTACAAAAAAGTAGATTATGTTGAGTCGAACCTAATAACTGCGCAGATTAGGATGTATACATCCTGCATTTTTTCGGCGCTATAACTGAAAAACTATCCAACAAATTTTGGTTTGCCTTTTCTTGAATACTACCTAAAATACAACAAACTTTGCGGGTTTGTCCGATCAAAATTTGTTGTGTAATTTCTGGGTTGCATGAAAACAAGATATTTAGGATGTGAAGATATTTTTTTTTCGCGGGTACATGCAAAAAGTAACTAAAAACAAAACAATTCGCGCGCATGCTGTATATACTGGCACCGCGTCGCACAAAGTAGTACGTCACACATGTAAACAAAACCAAGTCCGAACATGCACAGAATGTGTAATTATGATATTTTCGATTAGCGGATGACGAATCTAGCGGAAGTTAATAAATCCGTTAATGGTTTTGAAAGTTTAAACGTTAATTCGTTAACGAAAAATTAAACATCGTTAACGATTAACGGATTAACGCTTTTGTGCCCAGCTTTGATAAAATGCATTATTTTATATCAACGTCTGACATTGGATTTTAGGTATTTGAAAATTTTGGTATCACAAATGTGTACTGGTATTTTATTGTCCGGTCCGGTAAAGAACCGGTTTTCCTTAAGCAATACGATACGATACGGCATACACTATACCGATACAATACAGTGAATCGGGACATCCCTACGCCAAATAAGTAGTTTACTCCGGCGACTTCGCCATAATTAAAACGCCCAAGAACTGGCCGGATTAATGCGTTGTAATTAACATGTCAGCTAATATCAATATAAAAAAAGTTTAGCGATTCTACAATTGAAGGTCTGAATGCAATAACCGGATAAGTCTACTAAAGAAAGGTCCATAAATCTTTGGTTATATTCTTTGTATTTTTTAATTTATCTTGAGAAAAGTCTTGAGAAGCTTTTTCGCAAAAGATGTCTTTTTTTTTCTTTATAGCTCCTTAATCTCAATGTTCAAGTTTTCATTGAGCCTGCTTAAATACTATCGCGTCACATTATTTTTAAGAGAGAAATTAAATAATACCTTTCTTGTTTTTATTCTTTTTGTTAGATTTTTTTGCAAATATTGTGCAATTATATTGTTATTATTATTAAATATTTTTTGAATTTTTGAACAGTGCTATCGAATCATATATAAAAAAAACATATTTTTGTTAAATAGACTGCCTATACTTTTCTTGATGTTATTCATTTTATTAGATTTATCTTTTGGTCGGTGGTACAAATTAGCCAACTTATATCGCAAAATGTGAACTGACGGGCGCTTTTTGTGTTTATATAGTAGTGTTTCTACCTTAAAAATGATTAAAAAACGAATAGAAAATATGTAGGTATCTCAAATGTCAAATGATCTTGCAGAAAATTTAGCAACTTTGTCAGGTTACGGTAAGTATGATCTTATCTTGTCCCTCGAGTTTGAATCGTCTTTATACTGACTCACAACTGCGTTCGCCATCATGCCCTTTTGTAGCTTGTTTTCCGGCAATATTATAATTTAATTATAATATATTAGATACATATTTTTTTGTATCTAATCGTCGTTAAAAAAGAAAAACACTGGAATACAAAGTATATTGCTAGTATTGGAGGTAGTTAGAGAAGTTATAAGAAAACATAACATAACGTAACATAATAACATCGCAAAAGGCGAATAGATAAGCAGAAATTATGCACAATGGTCAAATCTTTATAATTGTAAATGTACCTTACAACATAAATTCTGTTTATTAATGAAGCTCACAAAAGCTATTCGTATTATTTAATTACAAATGCAAAACAACCACGCAATTAACTTTTATTGCTACATACGGATAACGACTATTAGTAATTATTGCACTTCCAGGAACGCATAATTTTTCTATAACAATTGAACTTCCTTTATCTGTTGTCTGCACGGCGATGTATAGACAGGGCAACCTTAAAACCAATGCATATTTATGTTTATTACATTCATATTAACGATCAGGGAGGGAAATTATGAGGTTAATTGTTGCTTTTATTTAGTGGTGATAATGGACGTATGTAGCCTGTTTTGTTTTCCAATTACATATACTGATTTATCTATCATCTGTGGTATCTCAGTTTTTTGTATTGAAATTGGAACGTTCGGTTGCTTAATTGATCGAAAAATCTGATATCGTGAAATAGTTTTCTTATCGCTCCGATCGATATTTTATTTCACGCTCGAGAGTATACTGTTTATACATTTAAATGCTGACAGCATAGAAATAATATTATAGCGTTTAAGTAGGTTATATAAACATGTAAAATAACAAATGCACAATACAAAAAATATGATAGATTTTGAGTCATAACGCACGATGCGCAATGTTACGTTAGATTTTCTTTTGCATAAGTAAATTTGTTTATATTGTACTCATTTAGCAAAACAATGCATGAGTAATCGATCTCATTACTATTGCATCAATACTTAAAAGATGAAGTAATTATGTGTCATGACTTGTACCTAATTAGGTTAACTTTATTGCTTGTTTATATCTGCGGATATGTAATAGATATCTGCTGTTTATTGTTTGGCTACCTGTTGTCCGGAAATTATCTTTATCTATATGCTTCTCTTCCATATTTTGATATAGATAATCATTTTCGTCAATACTTTGATTAAATTCTCAGAGGGGAACTAAAGGTGGTACAATTCTAAGAAAAAATGTGGGGCTGGTAAACTGATTTGTCTTAATTAATGAGTTAGTAGCTTTTAAATATCTGTATAAATTTATCTATTGTGATACCTGTAATGAAATAGCAAAATAACTCTTGCCACAAGTAGCTCCATGTAGCCCATTCACGTGAGGATTACACTTGAGAAAAGTTGAAATCCACCGGACTTTTGTATAGACGTTTGTTTTGGAATTAGAAATAACGTCGAAAAGGATTCCTAGCAAAAGATTTTGTTAGAGACTCCTATCGGTAGAAGAAACATTATTTTTGTGGACCTTTTATTTTCTATAATAAAAGGTGGTATCAATTTTATATGTGCGAACAAGTTCGTTTACGTTAATTGGCTAAAAAAAACGTTGACCGCATGTGAAACTAAAATTATATTAATTTGCAGGGTGTTTGCTTCCGGGTCTCGAATATTCGAAAATTAGATGGAGTTTCACATTTATGATAAAAGAAGCAATAACTCTCCCAAATTAGTGTTGCTATATGTTTTGATATACTCTAGTAAAGGAAAATTTCTGCAATAACAAGGAATTGTCATCTCTCAAGGTCAGATCTCTGAAATTGCCAAGTTTTGACTACATTTTTATTGTTTGTTTTTATCATAAAATATGATGATGTGAAAGCGACGACGGGGAAGGTGGCCCCCGTTCATTAGGCTGGCCAACATTTTAGTAATCCACGACGGACCCCAGAAATCCCGGGTGTTGCATACATTAATATTTTCAATAAACTGATCTAACTTTTTCTTTTAAGAATAATAAAATAAACTGTTTTTTGTAATTTGTAACCTATAAACCCAACCTACCTATCTCTGATACTTTTTTAAAATTATTATAGTTGGCTGAGTGGTGTCTTGAAAATTCTGGACAGTGCAATAAAATTTTCAGAAAGCGGGTCAAAAATCACCCTCTGGAGTACTTAAGAAATTTTGACAGGTTATCAAGTACTCTGTTAAAAAGCCATATAAATTCCCAACAATTTGTTGTTGAACACACATCTGAATATTCGTAAAAGATTAGTTACAAACAAAACTTTGCAATTGTATCTTTGATATATTTGGTAAATATATTATTATTATATTATTATTATATTATTATTATTATTATATATTATTAGTATATATTTATCCATTTGAATCATCACAACTTCTGAATGTTTGTAAACGATACAGTCACTAGTAAAAGTTTACGATTTTAGCTTTAGTGTACCTATATTCTAAACAAATTCATCAAAATTATCATATAAGAAATGCAAAACTTGGCCATGGCTCTGGCATCATTAATATTATCGCAATGTAAAGTAGTTCATCTTTACGTTCCAAACGTGTAACTGTATTTGCGTAAAAATCGATGCTAAAAAATGATTAAATTTCGTTCAAATTATTCATCTGAAGTAAATAAAGCAACTTCTAAAAGGTTTTAACGAGTTTTGTAACTGAAACTGAGAGAATTCATCGATGTGACTGAATGTAAGTTATAGGTGAACATTTTGAACATTTCCTATAACTTTTAAACTCAATTATGTTATATTGTCATGTTAAGATTTGTTAATTGAACCGTGTTAGAGTATGTCAATGAGCTAATAGAGCACTGTGTATAAGAAATATCACAAAATTTCTTTTGGTACCTGCTAACTGTAATTACTGCAAGAATCCACTATTCTTACAGATCAGTTGACGCACTAAATTAAATACCTAAACATCCAATTTGATATCTCTACTTATTTATATCTTATAATTTATTTTGTTATTTTGTCAATATGTAAAAAAACTGGGTCAAGGTTTTTCGCGATTATTTTAGACTTACTCTTAATTAATACCCTACATCAAATTAGACACTTCAAACAAAACCTGTTAAGCCGTTTTTTTGTAGTCAACTTTTTCCTTTCTATCTTCAGTTCAAGTGTTTTATTAAAATTAAAATAAAAAAATTGGGGTTTAATTACTTGGTCCATCGAATTCATCATAAAATATAAATAATAAGTATTTTTAGGAATAACTCTTGATATTTTGTAGTTCATAAGTACTGTTTTTCGCTTATATCAGTTGATATGCAATCTATTCGGCCTTTGTTGTTTTTTAGTGCTCGAGTTGACCTACTTTCAGTTATCTACATGACTGATCCCACTGTAATAGTAATCACACAGTTTGTCCCCACCATACGTGTTCTGTGTGTATTTTTTATCTGGTGGTCCCCGCGCGGCCCGACGGGCAACGGGCCCAAGGCCCCACTCTTGTGCGCATGGGTGGCCCACTGACACACTTACACGGTGACATTGGCACCACTTTTGATTTCGTTATTGCTCAACCGACTGACCATTATGGCGATGATGCCGTGCGTCACGCGGCCATTTTATACCGCGAGCTGCGGTTGTTTTGAGAACAAGCGCCACACTCCGGCCGTCTAGATAAAGTCCTAATTTGGTATTATCTACTTGTAAAGTCGTTATTGTGTCAGTAGGTTAATTGTTCGCAGGTGATTATGAGTATAGATGTGGATTTGTGATTTTACTATTGTAAGCATTTGTTATGTATTAATGTACAGATTAGTATGACGTGACTTTAAGCTTTCACTTTCTACTTTTACCTCACATTTGGGGACTGTGACGACATCTTCCACGTGTATCATAAGAATATTTTAATTTTAATTTTGTTGTGATCTCGTCAGTAGGGTCAAATTAAGTTTTTTACTCTGCGTTTAAATATTCATTCTTCTAGACTAATATAGCCATCAATAAATTAATGAAAAAATGATTGTTTGGAAATATGTCATTAGAACATAAAATATTGTAATACATGAATACATTTAATATTAATATTTATTATTATTATTCATGCTTATTCGAAAGGAAAAGGATTGTGCCTTGTTATTTCTAACGAATTGTAAAAGATAGAAACCAATGCTCGTAATTGAATAAAGGAAGGTTCAATGCTTTATAGGTCCATTTTTGGTTCAATAAACTGATAAAAAAATTTAGGAGGGGCGTTAAGAAATTACCTGTAATGTCATTGGTTCAATGAACATAACAAACAAAACCACTCGGCCTGTGTCGTCGTCATTTTCGCAGAAACAACTAGAGCGCCGCTATGTAGCATTGGATGAAACTTATATATAAGGCATTAAAACCTTTGAACTTTCCTCTATACCAGCGGTTCTCAACCAGCGACCCAATATAAGGGGTTGTAGTTTAAGTACCACACTATATACAGGGTCTTCCACGACGAGCTGCTATTAGAAGTACATGGAGAACCAAATGAAATGAGAGATTAAAAAAATTGTTACTTATAGTGTTGGACACGATCGTCTCAACTAAAATATTTTGAGGATATTTCAAATGGAGCACCCTGTATTTTCTCGCATTTTTTTAAATATTCATTAAATTTTACATCAATTTTGTTACATTCCCTATACTTAACATGTCTCATTTTTGAGATATTTATTTTTTCATTAAAAAAGCGACAGCTGCACGGTTATTTTCAATTACTTATAAATTATCCCTTGTGACCGTTGGAAAAAAGTTGTGCTGCAAAATTGTTGTGAAGGTAACATATTATCGACACATCGGTAGAATTCTTCTAAAAGTTATACAGGTGTTCAAATTATAAGATAAAGTTGAATTGGAGAAAAGTACTTAAAGTCGATTTTTTCAACCCTAACATATGAATACATTTCTCAATTCTATGGAAAATTCTAGATCAACTTTGTGTACAATGTCCTATACCTAAAATGTACTTGTACCTACTGAATTCGATTTTTAAACATCACAGTAGAAATTGCAAACATTGCCAAATGTAGATTGCGTTTGAAGACAACTGAACAATTTGGAATAAACGAAAGAACTTACTTAGACAGGTTTTTTAGGTCATTTTCCATTATAATTAATTTGGCATAAGATTATAAGCCTACAATAAAACACAATATTAAATATAAAACAAAATCATTAAAAAAACTGCTTAATTCTATTTCAGTAACTGTTCAAAAACGTTGCCGTTTTCCGTTAAAAATGCTTCAATTCGTTTTAACATATTATTGGTGGTGGCGTCCCTGATTGAGTTAGCACAAAACCCATTAAAAGCAGCTCGAACTCTATCTTTCATGTCCTCCTTATCAATTATTGGCTCCTCATATCCATCTTTAATAGCTCCCCAAATGAAAAAATCCATTGGCGTGAAGTCGGGGGAACGCGGTATGACACAATAAGCGCAATCCACCGATCGTCGAACATCTCGTTAAGCAAGCCTCTTACTGCAGCCGTTGTGTGCGCTGGAGCACCGTCCATTTGAAACCACCCAATTATTGAGGAGTGAGGACCCAATAACTGATAAGGAGAACATGAAAGATAGGCTTCGAGCTGCTTTCAATGGGTTATGTGCTAACTCTATCAGGGACACCACCAACAATAATATGTTAAAAAGAATTCAAGCAAATTTAGCGGAAAACGGCAACGTTTTTGAACAGTTACTGAAATAGAACTATGCAGGTTTTTTTAATTTACTTTACGATTTTGTTTTATTTTTAATACTGTGTTTTCTCGTAGGCTTATAGTTTTATAAATACTAAATTAATTATAATAAAAATGACCTAAAAAGTTGTTTAATAAAGTTCTGTTTATTCCAAATTGTTCAGTTGGTTTTAAACGCAATCCAGATTTGGCAATGCTTGAAATTTTTACTGATGTTTAAAAATCGATTTCCGTCGGTACAAATACATTTTAGGTATAGGACATTGTACACAAAGTTGATCTAAAATTTTCTATAGAATTGAGAACTGTATTCATATGTTAGGGTTGCCATTTCAAAAAATCGATTTTTAGTACTTTTCTCGAATTCAACTTTGATCTTATAGTTTGAACACCCTGTCTAACTTTTAGAAGAATTCTACCGATGCATCGATAATATGTTACCTTCTTAACAATTTTGCTGGACAACTTTTCTCCAACGGTCACAGGGGATACTTTATAAGTAATTGAAAGTAACCGTGCAGCTGTCATTCTTTAAAGAAAATAATTAATTGCTCAAAAATGACTCATGTTAGGTATAGGGAATGTAACATAAAATTGATCTAAAATTTAATGAAGATTTCAAAAATGCGATAAAATACAGGGTGTTCCATTTGAAATATAAAAGTTGACATCATTTCCGGTGTAACCGGAGGTAACCGAAAACTCAAAATATTTTAGTTGACACGACCGTGTCCAGCAATATAAGTCCACAAATTTTCAATCTCTCATTTCATTTGGTTCTCCATATACTTCTAATGGCAGCTCGTCGTGGGAGACCCTGTATAATATAATATTTCAACAATATCAAGCAAGTTGTTCGAACAACTTGAGATCGAGCGACATAAACAAATGCCAAATTTCATTTTACTCAACGATCAAACTAACTTTATTTACAAACCCCTTTTCGCATATCTACAGTAGTTCCCATGTTCGTCCCGCCAACAACCAAAAGTAAGAATTTTCCCACTCTTGAAACTTGTATTGTGTTATTTTTATTCTATTCTTGATAATATCTTCAAATGATGTTTTCTTCGATAATTTTGTAATTTTAACGTTTCAATTTTCTTGGTCTTTGTATTTCGTTTAATTGATTATTGGAGTTGTGTATGTTGTTTTACGATATACGTTTTATATACGTTATAATGTATACTCATTCGACATTTTCTGAATTTGAAGTTTGAATTTTGGAGATAATTGCTTAATGTTTTAACTTTTGACTGGTCCTTTTTACTGATGACCTTGTCTGGAACGACATTTTAACCTATCCATGTAAGTTCAATAACGATTATTCATATTCCTTAACATGAATAAAAAATTTTGTTTCCGCTAATTTAGGCACGTTTCCGTTTATCTCCTTTTTGGTTTTACCTCCGATTGCTGCATATCTTTACAGTAACTTTCCCGGTGCTTGTGCGGATATTTCGGATTTGACTGTAGGTTTGCTTCGACCAATTGGTTTTTCTTGTTATTTTTGATTACACCCTTTTGTAGATTATGTGCTGAAGATGACAGTATGAACTGTCGAAACATATAAGAAGCTATTTTTCTACAATATCCATTTACTTTGCACAATGGGCTCAAACCAAATATCAAAAATAAACATCAAAATATATAATAAATATCAATGTAAATATCAAAAATCCCTAATATTGTGTCTTGATTGTTTTCAATATACACATTTTGATATTTCAGTTGCTGTCCATTTGAAGAGAGCGAATGTTTTTTGCCATAGCTTCACCTAATGGTGTGCTTACTGAGAAAAAGGAAATGTAATACAAACTAAAGGGTATTACACTCTTGAGTGGAACACACTGTATGTGCATTTTTTTCATCTATCAATATACCATATCATTTATACCACCATTACCTGTAATGATGGAATTTGTTACAGCAATGTCGCGGGTGTCAATCAACCAGTGATATTACGGTATACCTTGTGCCATGATAGGTGCTAATTACTCATCGATTTCAGCTGTTATTTTGCGCATACGTTGCAAACCATCCTATTCGTTAGAACAAGACAACACGCTTTTTCATGTGTTAGTTCTTATGATTTTAAGCGTTGAGTAATTCTCACCTGTCCTGGGATAGACCTTAAAAACAAATTCTCTCTTGCGCCATATTGTTATTATCATTTTTTGTTGTCGTGGATCAACAAAAGTGAAAAAGTCGAGGATTGGATACTGCACAGTTGTTTCTAGATGACTGAAATGTTGTATATTTTATTTATCTACATCACGACTAGAATTCTTACTTGTACGCGTACATGCAAGCAAATTGTTTTATATTGCGTCACATCATATCCACGACTGCATACATAATTTTTCTTAAGCTGGTACGCACTGATTATTATGTAGGTACAAGCATTGATTATGTCACGTCAGTTAGTAGCAAATGTGGAAGTGACATTTGTCTCCAGCACAGTTAATTGCTGCCACACATTAATGCAAACATAATTTTCCATGCTCTATATTTTCCGCAATAAGTGCATATTTTGCAAAATTATATAACATTTTTATTTGTGATATTCCGCGTGTAAATAACAAATAAAGTGTGCCGCGGTCACCTTCACCTATTTGCGCGAACAGCCTGGTCGTGTACTACAATTTAAACATTCGAGATCCCATAGTTTAAATATTTATATTTTGATGTTTGTTGCGCACACAAAGGCGACGATAACAGTTATCGGGAATTTAGTTTTAATATTCTTGTTTTGGTTTCATGATAACAAATTACTAGACAAATATTGTTATTATTATTTATTTTTACAGCGAATTCCAGAAGTACTTTAATCGAAACGTTCTCACGGTAACGTTCTAAATCTATAAATCATGATTTTTTCCTTTTATTCTGTAAGGCGTTTAAGATGGATATTTTTTAATAAAAATAAAGATATTAAAATAAATTAACATAAAATATATAAATATTAAAATATATTAGTGTGGTCGAATCACTATTAGCAGAGCGCTGAGTATATAGTACAGCATTTCTCAACCTTTTACCCTTGTGGAACCCTTGAAATTGGGTTGGAATCCGAGAAAAACACAACAACAAAAATACAGGTACATACTTTATTACGGATTTTTTAGAATGTAAACGTTGTTCTGAGTATACCGTTTCATACATAGGGAAAACAATGTACAGCAATTTCACTACATCAAGGAACCAGTGAGTTTCTGTACAAAAACGCACCAATGAAAAACAAAGCAGAAACGCCAAAAACCTTAAACACAAATACTACTTTGTTTAATTTTATTCAAAACACTAAAAAAATCAAACAGTTGTGAGATTCGGTAGAAAACCTTCAAGTGTCACGGGAAATAAAAGGTCCGGAAAAGCAATATCGTACCGTCGGGGTGTCCGTGAAAGCGGAAACCCACACAATCATGGAAGGTGATCGATATCTGAAGAATCCCGAGCCCAGCTTGTTCCTTAGCATCCCGATCTGGTCCCCAGGAAAACAGCCTGTAATTTGTAATGGTGTCAGTGGGTCAGTGTGCCGGCGATAATGTAAACGCTAAAATAAAACCCACACGGAATCCAGATGATGGGTTTTATTTTTAAATTGTGCGTGCGTACACGGCGACTGCCTCCGAGGTGCGCATCACTTTGCATCATCGTTGACTGTCTATTGCGACGTTCAGCAGAAATTCTGCTACGAGATTCAAGTAGTACATAGATATCGAGAGCAAAAAATAAAAACGTAAAAATATCACCAGGCGAAATATTTGTTTTGCGACGTTGACTAACTCTTTGAATACACATACAGTCATACATACAAAAGTATTTGTCCACCACTCACTGGAATTCAGGTTTAATAATTTCATAAATCAGAGCAAATTAAATTGTTCATGTCAGAAGTCATAACAAATAAACTGTATTGATGTGATAATAAAAACATCATAAACCATACTAAATTTGGGCAATCAAATGTATTCGTCCCTAAGACATGGCCCTAGAAATAAAGGAAAAAATAACTAAATTTTCAAAACAATTTATTCGAAATTGCGATATACACAGTACGTTATTGGCAATAATAAAACATTAATCGATTTTAGAACCAACTCGTATCCTAATGTTTATGTTTCATAAACCCTGTTCATTGATGATATCTGATCGTATTATCTGTAATCATCAGATATAATTTCTGTTATCATAAAGGAATTATGCCATCATAATCATTGGCTACTGAAGCAAAACATTGATTGGTAGTTACCAAATTTATGTAGCATTGTGCACCACTGAATGCCATTGAATGTAACTTCTAGGCAGTCTTTCAAAACTCTGAAACTGTGTAGAATTTCTTTATAAAGCCACTCCCCGCTTCACTTGTCGTGCCATAATCCACTGATGCACCAAATTACTTCTTATAAAACTTTTATAAGAATATACGTACTATTTCTCTCAGATTTTCTCTATTAAAAAAAACTATTGTTTTTATTATGTTTTATGAAATTAATTTTTTCTTTTTGAGTTTTTTAATTTTATATGCAGTGCCCTCTGAATAAGTTCAATTATAAAATGTTAAATTCATCAGTCAGAGTTTTCAATTACGTAATATGTCAAAAATACAATATTTGAGCTCAGTGACTATCTTGGTCAAAAGACGGGCTGAAGAAATGCTATCGGCACTCCAAAGAAACTTAAACACATTTTAAGGTTTATTTTCAGACCTTTTTGAATACTCGATTTTACGCTATTTTGATACCAGTCGATACCTTTGTTGTTTGTTACATCAGACGAATGATGTTTCCATGTTCTTAAGGCACATTTTTGATTAGAATTCAATGGAATTCACAGATTTTAAATATGTCTGATAGTTTCGTAGACATAACATAAAGTTGTTTCTTTTTTAAAATGGAAATCATAACTGGCTATGACTTAAGTAAATAGAGCATTTTTTCCCTTTTCAACGATATATTACATGCCGTTCTAAAGTATTTCAACAGTAATGTTTTATTGAATAACATGAATTTATTATTATACAGGGTTAGCCAAAATTACCGGAACACCAAAATAATTCTCCAACGGTAAGAAATTTCCAAAAATTGTTCCAACAAAAGTTTTTTGGCTTTAAACATGCTATCTTTTAAATATATTTTCAATATACAGGATGCTCATTTTATTATAGAAATTTGGTAACATTTCCTTTTTTTAAATAGAACAACCTATATATTATTACATTTTTTAGAGATTAATTCTAAGAATTTTTTATACGAATCATTTTTTTATAAAATGCATTATTTTTTTATTAGAAGCTTTTAACCAAAAATAGTCAAAATTACCGGAACACCTAAATAATTCTCCAACCGCAAACAAATTCGAAAAAAATTTCGAATAAAAGTTTTTTGGGCTTAAGCTACCCCTCGTTTAAATATAGTTTTAATATACAGTTTGTTCGTTTTATTATGGAACTTTACAAACCATTCCTATAGAAATAAGTTTTTTGAAAATGCATTATTTTTGAGTTATGAGCAATTAAGCAAAACTACTGAACTTCAAATTAAGAATATTTTCCCACATACATACACATTTATTTTAATGTGACAGTTTGAACGTTTAATTTAATTCTATTTAATTGTGTTGTTATTTTCTCTTAATATTTTTATTTTTTACCCGTTTGATTAAAGTAAAAGTTTATGAGTATTGATTAATTGCTTATAACTAATAAATTAAAATTTTATAAAGAAATAATTCCAACATAACATTCTTAGAATTAATCTTAGCATTAAAAAATGTTAAATATACGGGGTGTTCTGTTAGAAACAGGAAAGGTTTGCACATTTCCACAATAAAATAAACACCCTGTATATTAAAAACATATTTGAACGAGAGGTTGTTTAAACCCAAGAAGCTTTTACAGTTCGAGAATTATTAAGGTGTTCCGGTAATTTTGACTATTTTTGGTTAAAAGCATATAAATAAAGAAAATGCATTTTATAAAAATATGATTCCTATAAAAAATTCTTAGAATTAATCTTAGAATTAAAAAATGTAATAATATATAGGGTGTTCTATTTAAAAAAAAGGATAGCTTACCGAATTTCTATAATAAAATGAGCACTCTGTATATTGAAAATATATTTAGACGATAGCTTGTTTAAAGCCAACACATTTTTGTTTGAACAATTTTTTGATATTTCTTACGGTTGGAGAATTATTTAGGTGTTCCGGTAATTTTCTTTCTCCCAGTACGCGTATATCACTAGTGGTTTGACAGTTGACACGACTATAGTTCGATCAATGGATCTTTGCCTCCCTGTCAAAGTTGGCCGAATCTAGTTACGACTCTTTCGACGACATGTGAAATTATTGATACTAACGTTAGACGTACGTCTTCCATGGCTAAGACACACGGTCTCGGATACTAATGTTAGGTACTAATGTGTATAACAAAGACGGAACTATCGTTAAATGTCATTGTGTAGTTCGTAATTCCAGCGGCGTCGCTTTCAGGGGTCCTGTTATTGTGAACTTCAAAATGACAGGAAAGCGATTAAATTCCCAGGCACGAAATCTCGTTGTACAATGTATGAATATACTCAGTAATTCCCATAACTCAAAACATTATACTCTACTACAATTACTACAAAGCCGAATTAACTTGACCTATACTTTAGTGCAGGGTTGATGGTTATGTTTTTAGACAAAATTTATTTGACTACGCCACTGACTAAATGACAAGCGTTGATTGCACCAGACTGCTGTCATTATTGACAGGGAGGCAAAGATCCGGCGATCGAACTATAATTAGTAAATTTCAGTATTAAATTTTCATTCTTAAATATTTATTTCAATTGAAAATTACGCAATGATCGAATGCGAATTGAATAAATTCCAAGTAATAACAATACTGATATTGCACCCGATAAATACTTCAATCGTTATCCGGAAAGAACACAACCTCACAAATCTATGTTTGAGAGATTAAAAGAAAATCTCATCAATCGGTCATTTAATATTTCAAGACCCAAGCATTGCGATATTGAAAATGCTGAAGAATGGAATGAATTCTAATTAAAAATGTGCATTAAGAACATGCAAATATCATTCGTCTGATTTAGCAAACAACAAAGATATCGACAAGTATCCAAATACCGAGAAATCGAATTTTCTGTTCGAAAATAAAAGACGATGGCTAATTTTGGTGTTGACCATTGAGTTTCGCTCAAAAAAAGACGGACAACAACTTTACTATTTTTTCGATATCTCTTATAGTTACCGAGATCTATAAAAACTTCGAAATTGTGGTGTACTTCATGGGTTCATCCTGATTATTCGATAGAAAACATTTTAAACATTACAATGAGTGTGTGCGCGTGTGGTATACGGACGAAAGTTCATGTTTAGAAATTTCATGAACAAACTTACAGCTGAAAAGCTTTTTATTCAAAAGGGCCGAAAGGAACAGGATGCTTACTCTTAGCATTTTTCAACGATTTTGCAAATGAGCCGCCGTTTCTGTAATTTTGTCAAAGTAGTTTATATAATAGATTAAAGTAGAGGAAATAATCTGTCTATGACACGTTTTGGTAAAATTAATAGATTCGCTGCATGAGCAGAATCAAATCGAGATCGGTCGAGTCTGCATTAAAATTAGTTAGCGAGGATTTGGCAGATTTTTTGATTCTATTGACAGTATTGTCATAACACTCATAACGCGTTTCACACAGTTTGACACCATTTGACACTGCTTTATAGTATGATAAAGTTGTGCCTGACCACATCAGATTTTTTTCCTGTTTAATTATTAAAATTTAAATGATACCCTATATTATCTGCGTGATATTTTCAGTCAGGATGACATTCTAAACACACAAACACATATCGATCACCAATTGTTATCACCAAGGCAAGTACAAATTACTTTTTTGTTTATTAATCTATGTTGCTCAAATTATTTCGTCAAATAGTTCAAAATTATTAAATAAACACTAACTAAATCTATTTTTGCCGATATTGTATTACTGGCGCTATCTAGCGTGACTTGAATGGTGTTTTGGTCAATGATTTTTTTTTCTCGTGTACTTCATGGATACATCCTAATTATTCGATAGAAAACATTTTGGGAAGGTGTCATTGTACCAAATACATACTTGATATTTTGCTGAAAAATCGTAGCGTGGAAATGGCGTTTGACGTCTTTTCCGGTCATACTAACCCCAAGACTATCCCTATCTATTAGCACTTTAATTCGTCAAGCGTCATAAATACAAAGTAAACTGGCGTAGCCGTGGATTACCCGGTATAACAAACCGTCTTCAGCTGTTATTGAGCAAAAACTATAATAATTCCAAGGACTCGATCGTGAGTGACCGACAATAATTTTGGGCTTGTTGAGTTGTAGTGTAGGAAAATTAGCTTTTTTAGAAGAAAAAATTTATAAAGTTATGAAATTTTGGTTATGAACTCTCAGTACGAACCCAAATACAGATCCGAAGAGTTCTCACCTCTCCGGTGGGAGCTTCATCCCCTTTTGCTAAAAAAACTACCCCTAATCGTGACCTCGCGGTCTTTCTCGGCGTTTTGCTCGTAAACTGCAATTTTTACAAAAAAATTTTAGAGGACTTTTTATATTCTCCATTAAATTCTCTATAAAATGTCCCTTACTATTTTTTTGCGTATCTCCCACCCAACGCTCGTCAATGACTTTGGAATATAGTCATAGTTTTCAGCGTGAAGAGAGAAATGAGCCCAGCGCCGCTTTTTACGGCGATTTTCTTTAAAAATGTTAGTCTAAGCTAGACTAAAATTTTTGCTTAGACTAATGTTTGGGTATAAACCGCTTAATTCGATTTTTAGATAAGTAAAAATACTGAGACTCTTTTTGCAGTCTTTACTTCAGAATTAATAATAATCAATATTACAAAACAATGCTTTGTTATGGTATTTCTTGGTCATGGTAACGTACGGGTAACTAGCTCTAAGTAACTAACATACTGATTTTACATAAGCCGCCCGCCTTGAAGGAATGCCTTCAATGAATTATAAATTATAACAAATTATAACACTAAACAAACACTAGCACTATTAGCTTTTAAGGCACTGTTGAATCAGGCAGAGGACTGAGTTTTCGTGTGCTTCGCCGGAAAACACCACTAATAGTCTTAACATCAGCTACTCGTACTATTCCATCTTGGCCAGGATATACTTCAACAATACGACCTAATTTCCACTGTAACGGTGGTATGTTGTCTTCATGGACAATAACCAATTGATTGGGTTTTATGTTTTTGTATGAATTAGCTTTCCATTTTGATCGTTGTTGTAGGTTAGATAAATATTCTTTAGACCAACGCTGCCAATAGTGTTGTATAATTAACTGTTGTCTTTGAAAAGTTTTCAAACAATTAATTTTGGATAGCTGGTCCTCAATATCAGTAGATGGTATATCAGGAACTGCCATCATAGTACGTCCGATTAAAAAGTGTGCTGGGGTTAGCGCAGATAAGTCGTTAGGATCGGTGGAATTTGAGACCAAGGGACGAGAGTTAACTATTGCCTCTATTTGATAAATTACAGTTAACAGTTGTTCATATGTTAAATTCGCGTTTCCTACGACTTTAATTAAGTGACTCTTGACCGATTTTACATTTGACTCCCACAACCCTCCAAAGTTGGGAGAACGAGGAGGAATGAAAGACCACTCTATATTGTTGTTTAAGAAATAGTTTTGAATTTTGCTATTTTGTTCTATTTTCGAATATATTTTTTTAAATTCGTTATTTGCTCCAACAAAATTTGTTCCATTATCACTAAAAATCTTTTTACAAAGACCACGTCTACTAACAAAACGTTTGATACAATTTAAAAATCCTTGTGTCGTAAGATCCATAGCAATTTCTAAATGAATGGCCTTAGTAACAAAACACACAAAAACGCATAGATAAGATTTTATCAGACTTCGATTATTTGAAAAACTATTCTTAATCATTATGGGTCCTGCAAAATCTACACCTACTATTGAAAAGGGAATTGCTGGTGTAATTCGTTCTACTGGTAGAGAACCCATTATCGGTTGATTAATTCGTGAATTGTACTTAAAACAAGTATGACATTGTCTAATAATCCTTTTTACGACATTCTTGCCGTTGATTGGCCAAAATCTTTGCCTAATTGAAGCTAGTACAGTTTCACTTCCAGCGTGCAACAATGTTTTATGTTCTGTTTCAATAATTAATTTGGTTAGGTGATGGTTAGACGGTAAGAGCAAGGGGTGTTTTTTATCGAAAGTTATGTGAGAATGTCTAATACGTCCTCCTACTCTTAAAAGTCCCATTTCATCTATGAATGGATTTAAAGATAAAATATTACTACATTTCGATAAATATTTACCTTGACTTAATTTTAAAATATCAGTAAAAAATGCTACTGTCTGAACATTTTTTATTAAAGAAGTTTGAGCGGAATAAATTTCTTTGACGGTTAAGCGTCCTAAACATCTGCTATTCAAATTCCTTCTTGTGTTGTATATAAATCTCTTTACATATGCAAAAATACGCAGTAATGTGGGCAAATTGGAACACTTTTTTACAATGTCAAATTCAAAATCTTCAGCGACAACTAACAAAACTAAATTTATTTTCTTTTCTTCTACATCTATTCCGGGGTTTATTTCGAATGTATTAGATGGCCATTCTTCTTCGTTTCTTTCCAAAAAACTAGGTCCAGACCACCATAAATCGCATAGAGAATTGAGTTTACTCCCTCGCGATATTAAGTCCGCTGGATTTAATTTTGATGGGACATGTCTCCAAATAGATGCATTTGCATTGGTTTGTATGTGACTTATTCGATTGGCCACAAACGTTTTTAAATTAGTTGGCTCCAAATGTATCCAATGTAAGACAATTGTGCTATCGCACCATAAATGAACACTATCAAATTCAATTTCTAATGATTCCTTTACCTTCTGTAACAAGTTTACTAACAATACAGCTCCGCATAATTCCAAACGTGGTAGCGATATTGTTTTTAATGGTGCAACTCTGGATTTGGAACACAATAATCTAGTCATTACTTCTCCATGTGCATTTATAGTTCGCAAGTAGATACAACAGCCGTATGCCTTCTCGCTAGCATCAGAAAATCCATGTAGTTGTATATTACTATAATCTGGCAGAGTTACTAACCGTGGTATTGCAATGACTGATTCTAACTTAAATTGATTTACAAAACTCTCCCATTTTGTAAATATTTCCATTGGTAAAGATTCATCCCATTCAATCTTTGACATCCATATTTCTTGCATGACTAATTTGGCTTCTAAAACAACTGGGCCGAGTAAACCTATCGGATCAAACAAACGTGCTATAGCTGCTAAAACGGATCTTTTAGTAATCTTTCCAAATACATGAAATTTGACGGAATAATCAAAATAATCTCGACCTGAGTGCCATAACAAACCTAACGTTTTAGAACTATCTCCATCAAATACAATAAAGTCTTGTCCTGTTTCATTTGGAAGTTGTAACGGAAAATTTGACCTCCACTTATGGACAGGAAATCCATATTGGCTCAAAATGTGAGTAATGTCATGTTTAAGTTTTAGAGTATTTTCTATTGAGTTTGCACCTGTCAGCAAATCATCCATGTAGAAATCCTTTAGGATAGCTCTACTTGCATCAGGGAATTCTTTTTGGTGGTCTATAGCTGTTTGGTGCAGTGATCTAACTGCTAAGAAGGAAGCTGGGGCGGTACCATAAGTTACAGTTTTTAAAACAACACATTCCAAGGGATTTTCCGGGTTATCTCTCCAGACTATTTTCTGGTATTTATGATCTCCGGGACAAACGTTTACTTGTCGGTACATTTTTTCTATATCTCCAACTATAACAAATGCATGTGTTCGAAATTTCAAGATAATGGAAATAAGATCTCTTTGTAGAATAGGTCCTACACACAAGGTATCATTCAACGAATAACCGGTGGTAGATTTCGCTGACGCATCAAAAACTACTCGTAGTTTTGTTGTTGTTCGTTCTTCCTTTAATACTCCGTGATGTGGTAAAAAACAACCTTCTTGGTCATTTTCAACTAGATCAGTTCTAAATGCGTGATTCATTTGAATATATTCATCAATGAATTTTACATATCGCTGCTTGAAATCTGGTTCTCTTGCAAATCGCCGCTCTAAATTCAGAAACCTTTTGATAGCTAATTCTTTCGTTGTGCCTAGTTCCGGCTTATCTTGCTTAAATGGTAATGCTACTTGAAGTCTACCATCTTTCTCGCGCTTAAAGTTGTTTAAAAAATGCCTTTCACAAAATTCGTCTATTGGATAAGAATTTTTTGTTTCGAATTCATTTTCTATGTCCCAAAATTTATGTAGTTGATGACTTAAGTTATTTAAAGATGTTACATTGCACACTGGTGTTTGAATGCTGTTTAGCTTTAATCTTAAATTGCCTGCAACTACCCACCCAAGACGAGTTTTTTGAAATACAATACCTTTTATATTTGATTTAAATAAACCAATACATAAAATATCGTAATAAACTCCTACATCAAGAAGCATATCGATTTTGCCCGGAATGTTAAATGATTCGTCAGCCAACTTGATGTTGTCAGGTACTTGAATATTTTCGATTGGTGTGTGTGGTAAATTATTAGTTATTCCATCTAATAACAAGAATTCTTGAATAGAAATGTATCTCTTATCGATTGATTCGATCCTTGCCTCTAAGACGCGTTCCGCTCTGCTGTGGCTATTAGCGATTCCGCCTAAAGGTTGATCAATAGGAAATGACTTCAGATTTAATTTTTGGTACAATTCGTATGTCATAAAATTGGCCATGGAACCATTGTCTAAGAGTGCTCTACACAATACTGGTCTTCCATGTTTGTCCATTATATGAAGCTGAACAGTTGCTAATATACTTGATTTTTTATCAAATGCAGCTAAATTACAAATTGGGTTGGATGGTTCTTGTTTTCTAGGAGGGTTTAGATTTATATGCTCACTCATGGGGTTTTGATTGGAGTGACGATGGAGTAACGAATTATGACGTTTGTTGCAGAATTTGCAATTTCTTGTGGATCTACAATCTATCTGAATGTGTCCAGGTCGGAGGCAATTTTTGCAAAGATTTAATTTTTTCACTTCTTCTAACTTATCATTAAAGGACAACTTGACAAATTTTTCGCAAAGGAAATTATAGTGTGGCTGTTTACAAAATGAACATTTCAGATTATTTGCAGGTTGGGCTACATGAGTTAAAATTCTTTTGTTCTCGTTAGGGTTTGATTGTGATTTGGTTTTGGTTTCTAATGTTTCTAATAGCAAACATCTTTCATTTAAAAACTTCTCAAATTGTTTAACAGTGGGATCTTCAATATCCTTAACTGATTCCTCGAAAGATCGTCTAGATACCGGGTCTAGTTTAGATGACAAAATATAAATCATTAAAGCATCCCAACTATTAGTAGGTAATCCTAACACGGTTAATGCTCGGAAATTCTTATTAAACTGATCGAGAAGCTTTCGCAATTGTGAGTGTGATTCAGCCTTAACAGGATTTAATTCGAATAAAGCCTTGATGTGTTTATGTTTTATCAGTCTTTTGTTTTCATACCTTTGTTTTAACAAAACATATGCAATGTTATAATTAGCATTATTGATTTCCAATGACGAAATTGCTTGTACAGCTTCTCCCTTCAAACATGACTTAAGATAGTGAAACTTTTCTACTTCACTTAATTGTGTGTTGTTGTGAATAAGAGATTCAAATATGTCTATAAAATGACTCCAAAATTGATAGTCCCCATTAAATTCGGGTAACTGTATGCTAGGTAATTTGACACGACTAAAGACTTCGGGACTATTGTTAGTAGACGCCTTATTATCTATAGAGTTAGACAATTTGTGTAACTGACTATTAAGCCTTGCCTTTGCTACGCCCATGGCACTAAAATAATCATTTTCGTAGGCTTCTCGTTCGACCTCGTCTTCCAGCCCATCACTTGACATCTCTATTTTAAATTGAATTTCATTGAATTTAGACAAAAGTGGTTCATCGTGCTGGATTCGTAACTTTAATTGATCGATATCTATATGTTCGCCTAAACGAGTTAAAAAGGTGTTGAATCTAGTTAATCGCGATTTTAATATAGCACGTTCTTTTTTGAAAGACTCAGTTGAGGTCGTCATTACTAAATATTGTGAATTGGTTTAAGTATTTTTTAGGCTACTGGACAGATTGGGTAAATCGTAACAAATAAAAATAGAGGCAACAATTAAATAGGAAAAATAAGACTTATCTGCGGTTAACCAGTCAGCGTGTGGATCAGAGGTGTGGGTGAATTGGCTATTACTTTGGCGATGTAGAAGAGCTTCGGAGTCGGAGTGTATAGAAGGGATTCGACCAGTTGATATTCGGCGTCAGACTTGACAGGAGGGATTTGACAGATGTAGAGTATCCGGTACAGGCAATGGCGTTGACAGGATGGCGTACTGGGTACTGGCTACTTCTTATCGGGCTACTACGTATGGGTCTGCTACTTCCTATGGGTTACTTCTGGCTATGAGGTTACTTCTACCGATTGGGCTACTGCTTTCTATGGGATTACTTCTGTTGATGCGAATACTGCGTTCTATGGGGTTACTTCTACTGATTATCCGCTGTTCAATAATCCGGGTTCTCGACGGACCATATGTTTGGGTATAAACCGCTTAATTCGATTTTTAGATAAGTAAAAATACTGAGACTCTTTTTGCAGTCTTTACTTCAGAATTAATAATAATCAATATTACAAAACAATGCTTTGTTATGGTATTTCTTGGTCATGGTAACGTACGGGTAACTAGCTCTAAGTAACTAACATACTGATTTTACAACTAACATTTTTAGAGATAATCGCCGCAAAAAACGGCGCTGGGCTCATTTTTCACTTCGCGCTGAAAAATATGCCTATATTCCAAGGTCATTTCCGAGCGTTGGGTGGGAGATACGCAAAAAACAGTAAGGGACATTTTTATAGAGAATTTAATGGAGAATATAAAAAGTCCTGTAACATTTTTTCGTAAAAATTGCGGTTTAGGAGCAAAACGCCGAAAAAGACCGCGAAGTCACGATTGGGGGTAGTTTTTTGAGCAAAAGGGGATGAAGCTCCCACCGGAGAGGTGGGAACTCTTCGTATCTGTATTTGGGTTCCTACTGAGAGTTCATAACCAAAATTTCAAAACTTTATAAATTTTTTCTTCTATTCCTTGTTTTTCGAACTAATTTGCTTACACTATTGACTTAATTTTGTTAAGCGATTTTGACGTACTGCGGCGTTGAACCAATAATGACGAGCTTTATAAAATCCTGTAAGCGTTTTTGAGTTGTTAAAGAAAAGGCTGGCACGCTTGTTAGTGATTTTTAATGAACACCTACAGTCTATATTTTGCATAAACTGTGCATCTTTCACAATACAAACAAAATTGAATTATACGCATTATTGGTAAAACAATGATGACAAAATGCTTCTTCCTTGACCTATTTACATGCAATTTAATAGACCTCAACAAGTTGTTTTCCAATTTGGTTGAGCTCACACTACGCAATGTAATATATACATACACATTTAAAAATCTCGTGAAAATTATAATATCCAAAATTAACACATTTCTCTTTCTGTTTCAGATGAAAACTTGGAAGGTAAGTTTTCCAAAGCATAAACTGTGCTCGAAGAAACTTGAAGTACCTTCCCTATTTAGAAAATCATTCCGAATGAAGAAATATAAGCGAAACAATGCGTTACGCAACGGCAATATTGTTATTAAATTAAAACCTAATCGAGTGAATTCTTATGTCAGCTACCACCGACGACTTGATGCGTCGTTTGAATTCAAATGTGGTATGCCAATGGTCGGTACAACAGGTTTCAGGAACGGAATACGAAAGTGAAATAAATAATTATATCAAGCGGGCGCCGAAAAATAACTACGTCTTGCATAGAATGGTGACGTCGCACACTACATTCAAGGTCGCCTCTGATCACGTGGAGATCACCCTGGCCCACATTTCAATCAAATAGACTCGCGGAAGGTGGTAGTAGGTTAGCAATCAGCAGGTGTAATGGGTAATTGAATTTTTCATGGTTTTTGTCTCTTTTCTGTACTTTTTTTGCGAGAAATCTGTGACGTATTGTTTTAGAATCGCGCTGTTTTACCTACACAATATCCTTTGTTATGTTGTTAGAGTTGCGCCACAGCACTAGGTATTTTTTAATCAATGGGGTAATAGACGTAAACGGTTTTTGGGGCGCTACTATAGTTTCTAATTGGTGTGGCAAATACCCATTACACTTGGTATTGTTGAATTTATGAACATATCCTTGTTTATTAAAGGACACCCAGATTACGCTCATTTGTTAAGTCTATTTGAATAATATTATGAATTAATAAAATATCTTTGTTTATTAATGCATTTGTGTTTCATATATAAATTAGCTAGAGATATTTTGAAACTAGTGACGTGCAATAATTTCCTCGTTATAAGTGTTATAAGTTATAGTAAGATGCAGTGACAGATTTTCTTCCTCTTTTCATATTTTTTTAACTAACAAGTTTTTTATGGATACCAGAAATATTTTTATTTTAGTCCCGAACTTTCAGTAAATATGTTGACGTATGTAGAAATTATTATTAAATGTTTCAAAATGATACTGATGATTATATTATTTATATTAATACGGTAACGCACGGCTAATCAGAACAGAAAGTTGCCAGGATTACTAGATCTAGTAACTCTATAAACAGTGGTCTCTGAATCGGAACTGTAGTTCGGATTATAGAGACGATGTTAGGTGGGATACTGCTGTGGTATACTGTTATCCAAAGGTAAACCGTATCTACGAACAAAACTTTAAAAAATTGTTATACTATTAGAGTTATGATTAAGAGAGCACTTTTTCTTGCAAAATTTCAAAGGTGTGTGGAAATTTAATAAATTTCCTTGCAAGTGGAGGCAGAACTGTTAAAATTGATCAAGGATTATAAAAGATATTTAACAAATCTAAAACTACAAAGTTTTACCTGTTACTGTGTATATTTCACGAACATTCAGATATTGGGGTGAAATAAAGAACATTCTGTTGAGATATGATACGGCTTTGCTATAGGCTACTTGCACACCGATATTTTTGATAAATCTCATACATTTCCTTACAGTGTGTTGAAATAATCATCAAAATCGGTCATTAAAGTACCTATAGCAAAATTTTAAGTGTCTGTTTTTTTGCCGGTGATTAACGTAATCATTTTCCGTAAGCGACACATGACTATAGGAAATTTTTTGACAGTTTTGTTTCAAAAATCACCTTCGTGAAGTTTGGCCAAGCATTTCAGTTACACCTTGTATTTATAATATACCTCTATACCGGGTGACCCACGCCATAGGACCTCCCATTTAATTTGTTTGTTTATAAAGGTGGACGAATGAAAGTTCGGAAAGTGTTAATAGACAAAAAAATGCCGTTCTTTCCGATACTCTCGATGTTAATATGACTTCCGGTTTTTCCGAAAATGACGTTATCATTGAAATTTTAAATGACACCCTATATTCTTTGTGTGATATTTTCAATCAGGATGACATTCTGAACACAAAAACATATCGACCGTCAATTTTTATCACCAAGGCAACGCAAAAATAACTATTTTGTGTATTAATCTAGGTCGCTTGGAGTTGGTGAAAATAGTCGAAAATTGTCAAATAAACACTAACTAAATTAATTTCGGCCGATATTGCATTACTGGCGCCCTCTACCGTGATTTAATTAGTTTTTGGCCAGTGAATCATTTTTTTTTTCACGGGTACCCATTGGCCACACCCTGATTATTCGAGAGAAAACAATAATACCAATGATACCATTCCGATTACAATGATACCAAATACTTGATATTTTGTTGAAATTCTTAGCGTACAAATGTTGTTACAAGCAAGGATCTCGAAAAAAAAATATTGACCTAATGATCAAAGTCAGCAATGGTCTACGGCAGGGGTGGCCAACTTTTGTCTACTTAAGATCTACCTTTTATCTTTAAAATGTGCCGCGATCGACTTGTTGCCAGAGGCGTAGCACTCTCGCGAACTATGGGTAGTAGGTACGCAAAATATATGTTAAAAACAATTTTTTTATATCACCTCTTAAGTTTGCGATATAAAGGCATAAAGAAAATAAATTTCCTGACTCAACTTTTCATATTTGCAGAGCTCATTATAAAAATGCACAGTATGGCTGAAAATTTGATTTTAAGATTTCGCGACACTTTTTTTGCCAGGAAAATTAACATGGAAGATTTTTAGACTTATGTTAAAAAAATTTTACTTTTATTAATCTATCAATAGATCGTGGGAGTTCATCTCGTACTGAAACAACTTACCTTACCTACGTTGTTTATCTACGAGTAATATTAACATATTTGATTGGGTTTGAGCTGAAAGGATAGCCATTTGCTAATATTT
Organism: Aphodius sticticus; assembly: GCA_963966075.1. Lineage (NCBI taxonomy): Eukaryota > Metazoa > Arthropoda > Insecta > Coleoptera > Scarabaeidae > Aphodius > Aphodius sticticus. The sequence continues at coordinate 72,094,320 of OZ014506.1, read as the reverse complement.
GTATCTTGTTGAGTTGAAAGGTTAGTAGTCCTTTGCGAATATTTATTTATCTTGTCGGGTCAGCTCTTTACTCAAATGTTAATTTACTTTGTTTGGCTGAAAGGTTAGCCCTTTTCTAAAGTTTATTTATTTTGTTGAGGTGAAAGGTTAGCTTTCTGCGTATACATATTTGTGTCAGCCCTTTACTGGCGTCGTAGGTAATTTATTTTGTTGAGCAGGGTTGAGCAGCCCTTTGCTAACATCTGAATGGTTTTGAGCTGAAAGGTTAGCCCTTTGCTAATATTTGTTTATCTTCTTGAGATGAATAGTTGTCCCTTTGATAATATTTGTTTAATTTTTGAGATGAAAGATGAGCCCTTTGCTAATATTTGTTTATCGTGTTGAGATGAAAAGTTACCAATTTGATAATATTTGTTTTTATTGTTGGAGATGAAAGGTCGACCCTTTGCTAATATTTGTTTATATTGTTAAACTGAATGTCCTTTGCTTATTTGTCTATGTTCATGAGCTGAAATGATGACCCCTTGCGAATATTTGCTTATTTTGTTGGGCTGAAAGGTTATAGCTTAACATGCTAATATATGTGGCTGAGCTGAAAGGTGGTTTGCTTTTTGCAATTATTTGACTATGTTTTGAGTTAAAAATTTTAGCGTTTTGAACGCAAAAGGAAAAGGAAATACATATTGGTAACTTGATTATTGTTGAATGAGTAACATCTTTGAATTTCGGCAAATAGGAATTGTCGAATGGAAGTTTGAATGAGTTACTGAGACCAAGTTTATCATTGTGGACGATAGTTGAAGACTGACTTTGCGAGCAAAGCTATAGTCAGGATTGGCCGTGTTAGGGCACGGACATACAATTAGCGACGCTCATAGCAGTGCTCATAGCGGCGATGGTAGCGGAGCGTTTGAATACACAGGTGCTTGTGGCCATGAGCGGGCGCTTCGAGCGTTGCTGCTAGCGGTGCTGATTCCGCGGACTGTGTGTTTATTGCCATAAGCACCTGTGTATTCAAACGCTCCGCTACCAGCGCCGCTATGAGCACTGCTATTTCTATTAAGGGCACGGACACACATCGCGCGTTTAGCGTAGCGGAAAGCTTTTTTCTGTATGTTCGAACATATAGAGAACGCTTTCCGCTACGCTATACGCTCGATGTGTGTCCGTGCCCTAACGGTTTTTGTTAAAATGCGATAAGCAAAACAACTACTATCGGTAAACGGACAGTTCTGTGAAATCGAAACTTGATTCTTGATTCGAAACTATCTTTCATCTTCCACATTCGCTAACAATAGGGTTATATACTTAGGGAGAAAATCAAAGGTTCTTCACTGTTCAAGTAGTATATTGGGACTCTACGCGAATGAAGTACCCACGTCATTTTCACGCTACGATTATCGGCCAAATATCAATAATTTGGTATCATTGTGACGGAAAAATCTTTTCCCTCGAATAATTAGGGTACTTCCTTCGAGTAGTCCATTGAGTGACTTTGACTTGTATCTGCTGACTTTTGATCATTAGGTCAATATTTTTCGACTATTTTCATCAATTGTCTTGGTGATAAAAATTGACGATCGATTGTGTTCAGAATGTCATCCTGATTGAAAATATCACACAAATAATATAGGGTGCCATTTCAAATTTCAATGATGGCGTCATTTCCGGAAAAGCCGGAAGTCATATTAACCTCAAGAGTATCCCAAAGAATGTCATTTTTTTCCTATTAACACTTTCCCAAATTTCATTCGTGGGTCATTTGGGTCATTTCCGGAAAAGCCGGAAGTCATATTAACCTCAAGAGTATCCCAAAGAATGTCATTTTTTTCCTATTAACACTTTCCCAAATTTCATTCGTTCAGCTTCATAAAAAAAAAAAACGGAAGTACCTATGCCGTGGGTCACCTGGTATTCGGGCGCTTGCAATTTGAGAACCTCTGTATTTAAGAAAAAGTGGAATATACTTTTTTTGTCAATAATTGTGTAGATATTAATTTTGTCCTTAAGTTAATATTGCGAAATCCTTGCCGTCTTGCGGCAAAATGCGAGAAACCGTGTACGTTAGGGTAGCTTTTAGGGATTCCAGGCTCTAATCAAACTTGCGGGCGCCATAGAATATTTCCCTCTATAGCCCATTTTTAGTTTGCCAGACCCCAGAAAAAAAATCAAAAACCAAAAGTCAGTTTTAATCATAAACTCATCACAGTATTGCTTTTTGCGGGCGCAATGATGCATTTATTGATAGAGAAAAACTAAATAGTTCAGGATGGATTAGAAAATTAGAAAGTAGATTTTTTTTATTACAGCTATAAATCGATTAAAATCTATCAAAATCGATGTAGTGTATTGTAAACCGAATTTACATTTTAGTAACATTGAAATAGATTAATATAATTTTAAAATTGTTATAGTTTTTACCCATTTACGGATTAACTAGTTACGCCTGGATTATGGGCGTGTGAAGAGGTGGCACTGTACTTGCGTCATCTACTATAAATACAGTATGATGAGCCCTTGTACTTCTTTTTACTGTAAACTATAGGAATGATTAAATATTCCCATCATACTGTATAATTGTACACTCCTACTAACTCTGCCATACCGTACTAGTAAGTTGCCAAGGAAATTACGGAATTAAACAATTTCTCTCGGTTAGTATCGGAGATATATACCTTGAGCAATACTTTAAATAAATAGTTCTACCTTAATTCCCTAAATTCCCCACTTAACAGAACGATGTCAGATCTGAGTGTTGGTTGGAGAGGGTCTTATTATAGGAAAATTACAATGGGTTGCGGTTACTATTACTGTTCGAAACTGTTGATGAAAAATATTAGTTTGTAGTTTGGTCACTCAGGAAAATTTTCAGGAACTAAACAAAAAAATCATTCGTAATGCAACAGCGTTTATTTTTGTGGAATAATCCCAACGCGGCCCGCGATATGCAAATACCTATGTCGAAAAACCGACACCTGTCGTATAATTGCATTCATCAAAAAATGCACAATTTATCAACCGCCTGTTTCGAATAATTAAAACTGACCTATATAGTTATTTATATCATTACAGACCGCTCCTAGTTGCAGATAAATAAACAAGAAACACGCAATAGTAAGCAAGTGTTTCGCAAAAGGTAATCCCACAAAAGTGTCGGAGAAAAGGAGTCTCTGAAAGGTCGCTGATAAAGTTTCAACAGGCCAGAAACCAACCAACAGTGAGAAAATATAATAATAATGATCCGTTTCGGTTATCCGCCGTAGATTAAAATAATAATAATTCAGGTTAGGAAATATTGTAATCGTACCTTACATACAATAATAAATTAATCGTAACGCATGAACGCTCACACCATCCTAAATACCTACGGTGTTATGCGAGAACAACATGAATTTCCACTTCTTTTTTTACTGTGGGGCCATTAATGAAATTAGGTTATAGGCATGTGGAAACTGAAACTCTGTCTGCAAGTGTGTAAATTTTCAATTTATTACGCCTAAAGGATAGGAAAAGTAAACATACATTATCGAACTGCGCGTACCTTTCAGGCCTCTGTGGCTGAGGGTGTTTACAGTGTCTTAGTGTATACCCTTCGCTAAATTCAATACTGACGATATGTTGATTAAAAGAGTCTTTGTAACGAGAACGCGTGCGGCGAATAAGCGTTTCAGAAACTTTATGTCAAAGGACAGATTATTAATAGTATATTACATTACTAGAGCTGTAACTAGCATATTACGTGCGAGTGGAAAATTAACATACGAGCCGCGAAGCGGCGAGTTTTGTTATTTTCCACGAGTATGTAATATGCGTTACAGCTCGAGTATTGTACATAATTTTACCTACGACCGACAATTTCAATAAATTGTATCAAAAATGACAAACAAATGCAGGTAAGAATATTTGACGGTTGACCAATCAATGTATTCGCGCGACATCTATTGCAACTACGGAGCACTTTGTCTGAAGTGTCGATCGAAAACTCCAGTACAAATTCAACATAAATTGTCACGTGCTAGTAATAATATGTTACAGCTGGAGTATTGCACTTACTTACGACCGAAAATTTCAATAAATATAAATTGTATCAGAAATGACAAATAAATAATCAAAATATTCGCGCGACATCTGTCATTATGACATTAGGTCGTGCGTTAAAAACACAAACGCACAGCCAAAGGCACACGTATGTTATAAGCCATATACGAGCTAAGTAGTCCGTGACGTAAGGGACATTTACACATACGGTCGTAGGTAATAGTATATTACATTACAAGAGCTGTAACTAGCATATTACGTACGAGTGGAAATTTAACATACGAGCCGCGAAGCGGCGAGTTTTGTTATTTTCCACGAGTATGTAATATGCGTTACAGCTCGAGTATTGTACATAATTTTACCTACGACCGACCATTTCAATAAATTGTATCAAAAATGACAAACAAATACAGGTAAGAATATTTGACGGTTAACCAATCAATGTATTCGCGCGACATCTATTGCAACTACGGAGAACTTTGTCTGAAGTGTCGATCGAAAATTCCAGTATAAATTCAACATAAATTATCACGAGCTAGTAATAATATGTTACAGCTCGAGTATTGCACTTACTTACGACCGAAAATTTCAATAAATATAAATTGTATCAAAAATGACAAATAAATAATCAAAATATTCGCGCGACATCTGTCATTATGACACTAGGTCGTGCGTTAAAAACACAAACGCACAGCCAAAGGCACACGTATGTTATAAGCGATATACGAGCTAAGTAGTCCGTGACGTAAGGGACATTTACATATACGGTCGTAGGTAAAAGTTTTAATTGAAAAGGTAGATAAAAGTTTCAATTTTAGGATGTTTTGGATTTACTGATTAAGTAACTTAATAGCTTTTTTTAGTTCTTAAGTTAAATTTCTTAGGGGATTTGCTAGCGGAACAAAATCACCAAACGCCCGGTTGCTAACGTAAACAATGCAGGTACATCGTCGGCGAATCAAGTTTCGATGACAGCTCCACCTAAAAAACTAAATTTTGTCCTATCGATTTCTTTTCTCAGGATGATGAGATCGCCCAGAGAGGTGACGTGGCAAAAGTCTGGCTAAACAAGAACGCTAAAATAGCTGAAATGGTATGGGAAGGATGGGTACTTTTGAGATCATTCAAGAAAAAACCTAAATTTTTTTAAACGTAATTTAATATAACATAATTCTAATGTAAAAAATAGGACTATGTACTATCAGTTGCAAAAGAATTGATGGCTCATAACTGGAACAATTGAACAAGATAAATTGAATTAATTAAATAAATAAAAACCTTTAGTTTCTACTGTTTCTACACAGTTTTTGAACATTTTATTAATACTACTGAATCATTGGTGCATGGAGAGTGTCAACAAGGAGCAAAAATCAGTCGTGCACATTAAATTATATTTTACATAATACGACTATTGAAATATAATCACATTTGAGTTGTTAGTTACTTTTGTAAAGCTATGTATAGTGCGATATAATTTTTACCATCAAATGGAAAAATTTACATTCTTCAGAAAATTTAACCTTCTAATCATTTCAGTCTCTTTTTTCTCATACAAATCATTACTATGTATTATAAGACTAGTGGATTGTTCATAAACATTTGTCAGTTAATTTCCATTTGTTTAAACAAATTCTATTTGTTTAAATAATTCAATTATTTTCATTATCAACTTTATTCGTATAATGATGGTAGAAACATCAGATTTATTTTGTGAAATTAACTTATAAATTTCATGTTCGAGATATCTTGCCTATATCATATAATACACCCACATTTTTTTAAAACAAATTCCATTTGTTTAAACATTTTCTTTTGCAATTCACTTAAAATTCATTTATTGTTTAGATCGGATATTTTGGGATGATTTCCATTGTTTAAATAACAAAATATTATTCGTTTTCAATATCATTTACTCGACAAAATTGAATTGAATTAAAATCCCTTTTTCGGAAAATGAGGGAGTTACATTCCTTTTAAAAATATTAAATTGCCGAAAGTCAACCAATTTTATTAATCACATTTCGTTCTCCATTTCTTATTCTGATTTCCTGCCACTGTGTGTCGCCAGATGATGTTGATTTGTTCCCTGTACTCTAATTTGATGAACTATTAAATCTTTTATTATTTAAACAATGGAAATCATCACAAAATATAAATGATATCACTTGAGAATAAACAGTTGGCCAGACCGATCTAAAAAATTAATTTTAGTTGAATTGCAAAAAAAGGGCATTTGTTTAAACAAATGTGGGTTTATTAGATAATATAGGCCGGATATTTCGAGCATGAAATTTATAAGCTAATTTTACAAAAAAGCTGTCTTTTACTATAATTAGAAAGAAAGTTGAAAATGAATTATAAATAATTAATTGTTTAAACAATATGAAGAAATTGTTTAATGAATAATGTCACTCTAAGATAATAAACTGCCATTTCGAACTCGAATTCAGACGGATTTTTGAGAAAAACGAGGTAATTAAACAAATAGAATTTGTTTAAACAAATGTTTATAAATATTCCACTTGACTTATAGTAATGATTTCTATGAGAAAAAAGAGAATGAAATGATTAGAACGGTCAGTTTTCTGAAGCATGTCGATTTTTCATTTGAGGGTAGTTTTCAGGGCTCTGTGGGGGTGGGTTGGGGGCGTCAAATCTATATGAATAATAGGTCAATTTCTTCTTTGGAAAGTCCTCTACAAGTCCTATAACTTTAATGTTAAGTTTTGCCAAACCTCGAACAAGTATTTGAAAAATAACAAAAAATGTTTGTGTATTTTAAGCTTCGATAAACAGCATTAAAAACGAAAATTTCGAAAAAAAAAATACGTGTCATACTCTGTCTCATACTCATACTCATACTCATACTCTGTTCATTGCTTAGGTCTTTCAACAAAAATGAGGATCCCGACGTTGTCCACGTCTCAAATACTAATAAAGTAAAATTACCTTTAAATGTTTACCTGTAGAGGAAACGGAAGGCTAGTGTTCGCAAAACAACTCCGCAAATGTAGTACAGGGATAAACTAAATATAGCTTTGAAATACGTTCTCTACGTTACAGCACGTCAATTGCAGTGGAGTATGTCTTGTAAGGAGATATAGCCTTTAGCTTTGAGGTAGAGTTAGCGGAATTTACATATATTGTCACGCGATTTATTTGCAACGCGAGATGCTCTACTAAACCTACGCAGATTCCTAAGATGCCTGAAGACCGTCTACCAGCCACTATCCTTGGCAAATTATTGATCGACTTGAATTATTCGCTGCTGCGCTATATTTAAATAAATTATTTAGTTAATATGCGGTATAGTGCAGCTGAAATAGTCATGCCTCGATCCTAATTGTGAACACAATCTGTCTCGAATCTACTTCTAGATAGATAGAAGGATGAATAAAGGAATATATCCACTATGAAAAAGCAACATGTATCTCTAAAAGCAAAATCAGTCAAGTCACGCCTCCCATTTACAATAGGTTTTACAGTACACAGAAAAATAAGTTGCCCAAGTTTACCTAATGTCCGCTGATGATGATCTAGATTTTAGACTGACCGCAAAAATTACAGGAATGCTTGATAACTATTGTGGTAAACTTTATGTTAAAAGAAATTCATTCACAAGATAAGCACGTACCATTGTAAATTTGTCCTAAAACTTTGTTAGTTTTGCTTTATTCTAATATCTGATTTTTTGTAAAAGGTACACCATTTCAAGTAAACCTTTGCAATTTGAAACGTTAGTTGATTGAGAGTATTGTTACAGTAGTTTTCAATACCAGTAATGATTAAATTCGAAGACAATGACCAGAAATTAACAGATAAGAAATAACAGATTTCATTTTCCTAAGTGAAGCTTAACGTGTACTTGATATTTGACAACGTGTATGTCCATCTCTTGTTGGTATAACAGAGTGACATGGAATAGTCAATTTAATGCTAGTTACTGAGGGATTGCGGCATATTCAGCTGGCATCACAAAACACAGTTTTACTAGTATTTCTGGTAGTAAAACAATGCAAAATTTTAGTTGAAACTGCAAGAATAAAATGTTGAGAATTTACAAGGGAGAGTATCTGCACACGATCATTAGTTACTCTACATCTACAGTTATCCACACTGATTAGAACTTAGACAAAACATGTCATATTGATTATCCCAGTATAGACAGCTGTACATGTTTTAAATATTTAAATGTTTGTGCAAAATTTGTTTAAGCGTTCCATTAATTGTGCCGACCAGTGTATATGTATATTTATCAGTAGACTGCAAACTTAACTAAATGATTACCAGCGAGGCTATTCAAGTGTTAAAATTTATGCGGGTCTGTAATAATTGTAGTAATCTTGGCACAGTCGTAACATTTATTGTATCCTTTCACGCATTCATTCCAACATACAACTTTCCAACTTTATTTGATCAAATTAAATAAAATTGTTATATTTTATTTACAGTGGTAGGGGTCTTCGGTTTAAATAAATAAAAAGACCTCTTTAGTTTCTACATAGTTTATTTATAGACTTGGGACACGTTTCGTGACTCCGTCACATCACCAGCCAAATCTAAATACAAAAGAACGAAGTACAAATAGTTTAAAATTCTCGTAATCTTAAAAATTATAGTTCTACTCACAGTCAAAGAATCAAAAAATCGCAAAGAAATACAGGACACATATCTGCTTTGTGGAGAGAACAAAACAAAATACAGGCGATGTCAATCGTAGTTCAGGACAAAATGAAAGAGTCCACAACGTAAATTTCAAGTGGCTGACCGACACAAAAAATAGGAATAACCAACAAGAGAACACGAAAAATTACTAAAAAGGACAAACTGTCACTTTTAAAGGGGCGTCCATTATTACGTGAGGCGTTTAAGGGGGGAGCGGGTCAAGCCGAATCTCATCTAATCATACTTTGGGGAGAGGGGGGTCTCGGCAAATATCACGTAATTTTTTTCCCTCAAGAAACAGAGTAAAATTGCGAGAAAATTGGGTTAAATTAAGTAAAACATGTTTCTTCAGAATTTTATTGTTCAATTCTCACTGTGATTCTAGCCTACTTTCTAAGCAATCTCAAATACTAGTCTCAACTAGTCAAATAAAAATATTATAAAAATAAAATATTAATTCAACGCATTTACACTACAAGCTCATATTTTGAAAAATCTCACGTGAGATTGGGGGATGGGGGTTGAGCTAAATCTCACGACATCTCACCAGAGGGGGAGGGAGGGTCGGAAAACCGCCAAAAACGCCTCACTCTGATGTATATAATGATACATATTCCACACCAAAAATATTTTACGGTGGGGGTATTTTAACTTCGGCTCGACTGAAGATAATTTTCTTATTATACCCCCACATTTACTGTGGTAGGGTATATTCACGTTGTCACAACATTTGTAACACCCTTCAGGAAACGTGGCAGATATATAGACTTGTATATATATATTTTTGATCAGTATTGGAAAGTGAAATTGGAATCTGCCGTAATTTTGAAGGAATTGATCTGAAATTTGGTATACAAGCTTATCTCTTAAAAAGTAAGCACAATTCGTGCATGGGCAAAATCGGTTAACTCAATTTTTTATCAAATTCACACGGTAATTGCCGTAATTTTAGAGCAATTGATCTGAAATTTGGTATACAAGCTTATCTCTTAACAAAGAAACGACAAGTTAGTAAATGGGCAAAATCGGTTAACTCCGTTTTGTTTTTCAAATTCCATAACAAAAATATTTTACGGTGGGGGTATTTTAACTTTGGGCCGGCTAGTTTTCTTGTTTTTTTTGTAAATACGAACACATTTTTCGTCTAATTCCATGATATTCTTTTTAGTCATTCAATAAATTGTTCTGCATGTGGTCAAAAATGGTACAACACGTATTATGTCGTCATGTTTTATGTTTTTTTTTTAAATTTTTTAAGACAAACGTTGACCCAGTTCTTCTGTAATAACTAATAAGACAGTGGGTGTGGGTTACATTATGTTTACTAGTTAGACACATTGTATATGTTTCGTCTAAGGCCCTACATGCAATGTAGATGCTGCCTATTTCTTTATAATACGGAATTGCATGAAATAAGAAAAAAAGTCCGAACTTCAGTAATCTGCCGGATCGTTTATCGGCATTTTTCTTTAATTATTACCGACAAATTCTATCGCAAAAATCGCTTCCAGCCGTACCAACTGTGCGTGACAATTGGCTGCTTGCTAATTTATTTTGACGTGTCAAGGTCTTCACCGAAAGTGAGTTTTGCGACCGAAATCCAATTGCGGAGGTTTGCCTATTATTCGAGCGAAATGAGTGCTTCGGTGAATCGCTATCGATAGAGGCCGGTGCGGCCCACAGACCTACTGCACTAGACCTACATACGCGACGCCTTGCGCCGCCACCGCTAACAACCATTGACTTATTATATTACACAAATTTGGAGCCCAATAAGCTCATGACAACTTCTGCAAAAGGGGACCACATTAAAAACAATATACGTATTTGTTAAACAGATTGTGAATGGTATCACTACAAAGTTTGGATTTTCTTCTATGCAGTTCAGTAACTTTAAACTGTTTTATTTGCTACTAATATTACTATAACCTTTAAAAATTCAAGTTTGGCTACACTTTTGTTCTCTTCATATCCCCACATTCAATTATGACCAGTTTTAAAGCTCAGCAGTGGCGGATTACGCACTAGGCGGTAGAAGCGCGCGCTTGATTGTAGGAATAAGAAATAAACAAACTTTACCTTTCGACGAGACATCACCTAACAACACATCTTGCAGAATTAAAAAAAATTTCATCGTAAACGTTCATAATTTAATTCGTGATACAATAAAATTGTATCACAATTAAGTAACAGGAGGAAAATTTACCACAATGTAGTAAAAGGTTACCATAAAGTAGCAAAAGGTTAACGGGCCTCCGAAGCAAGAGCTTCCAAATTGAATATTTGTTTTGTAAAAAAGAAAAAAGCAAACAATACATTTTGATCAAACGTCGCCTAACAACATAATAGCCGCACAAACTATACGTTTCCAGCATTACTGCGCATCAATCATTTCTGAAAATTCAACATCGTTGAATTCTGCACTAAAAAGCAGTGGTGGATTATCGACTAGCCTCAAGAGGCGCGCGCCCCTAGGATCTACAGAGAATATTTACACCGAAGACGCTGAGAAAAAATGAAACATTGAAACTTAGAAAATATGTTTTTGAAAAATGCCGTAATACCCTATTGGACTTTACCCTATTATCCAATGAGAATATTTGAAACCGAACATACATATAACAAAATTAACAAAATCATCAATACAAATTCTAACCAGAGCTTTAAAAGTAAGGCCTTTATTGTATTTTTAAAAAGAAAGGTTAATAAGACACACTCTTTTCACACATTTATTCAAACACATATCGCTGTCACGAAAACTAGAATTGCTGAAGAATATTGAACATTTGCAAATTGATTGATTGATTTCTAAATTAGAAAATGCTATCTGCAACCTATGTTTTATCAATATCTAAAATAGCTTAGCAAAACAAACTAGCAATTTCAAATTTCTACATCCTTTCCTTCACGTGACTAACTTGCCTATCAATTACGCCTGACCTTGGTAGCTCAATTGTTAAAGCTCCGGTCTGGAAATTGCTGAAGTACCTGGTTCAATGCCCTGGTTATTTAAAAAAAAAATATTCTCGCTTGAATTAATTAGCTGGAATATTATTTTATTATTATTACGGTAAATGTTCGAACAACATTGACACTGTTAATTAAATTAATTAATTATTTAATATGTAACAACTACAGGTTACAAATGCAAAACATGTTTGATTAATAATTTTATTTTGTCAAGCATATTTCAGATATCATTTGCGATCATTTGCGTTAATGCCAATAATAGTTATTCTTGATAAAAAGCGATTTTTAGTGAATAGTGACCATAGCGCAAGGTTATTCTTGCTTTAATACAAATTTTGATAGGAGCAAACCTGGGCATAAAAGCGTTAATCCGCAAATCGTTAATTAACGATGATAAATTTTTCGTTAAAGAATTAACTTTTAAGTTAACTTTCAAAACCGTAACGGACTCATTAACTTCGGCTACATTCGTCATCCGTTAATATAATTCCGTTAAATCGAAAATATCATAATTACACATTTCAAATTACCATAGGCATTCTGTTCATGTTCGGACTTGGTTTTGTTTACATGTGTGACGTACTACTTTATGCGACGCGTCGGCGTCGTCGGTATATAAAGCATGCGTGAATTGTTTTTTTAAAGTTACTTTTTGTTTGTACACCCGCGGAAAAAATATGATTACATCCTAAATTTCTTCCAACAAATTTCGATCCGACTTTCACCCTCAAATTTTGTTGTATTTTAGGGAATATTTAAGGAAACGCAGACCAAAATTTATTGGATAGTTTTTGAGTTATAACGCCACAAAAAATTCAGGAGGTATACATCCTATTCTGCGCGAGCATACTTAATATTGTTATGTAATAATAAATATTGAACTTTTTTATATTGGTACTTTTTAATAAATGCCCATTGTTTCAAAATATAAATCTACACACCTTCTAAAAATGATTTTCTTCTAGCTGCAACCACCTTACTTGGTCCTTTCAATATCTTTTATTGCATCTCGCAATGTACTTATTTTGGTTACCACTGCAGCTTGTGTGAAAAATTCCTAAGGCAATTTTAAAGTCCGCAGTTATTAGGTTATTCTCAACATAACCTACTTTTTTTTATAAAAAGTTAACGGTTAACGGTTAAGATTAACTTCCGTTACATTTATAACAAATTAACAGACTATCGGTTAACGACGTTAACTTTTTCATTAACGGATTCCCGATTAACGAAGTGAACTTTCTGATTAACGTGACTAGGAGACTTTTTGCTCGTTGATCAAACAATCGAAAAATGTATAATGGATATTTGGGTAGTGAGCCAATCAAAAGCCTTGTCTTAGTTGACCTTTTTTATTAAATCCAATATTTCGCTAACGATTGCTAGCTTTATCAAGGAAGCTAAAAATTCATTTCGAGGTTAGAACATGTGAAAAGTTTAATATAAGTCTACTTACAATAAATAGTCTAGGCTACATGGATAATGAAGTGATGTTTGATTAATGATGACATTTGCAATGGTGTGATAAAGATGGATTAAAATTAAAATTCTTGAAAGTAGATACCAATGTGTCTATGACAGCAACTTTTGTTGGTTATGAATTGACATTAAATAGAACTGAATAAGCCGCTGCCAACGTCACAGTGCTATACAATGGCGGGAAACATTTGAAATTTGAACTTTAGAATACTGGATAACGAAACAGGTCGACCATGACATAACGTCACTAGAAAATTAGTTCACTTAAGTTGCCTGTGTCTGAGATGGAATCATCAGAACTAGAAACACTGTTAAATAAACCAAGTGTTTCTAGTTCTGATGATTCCATCTCAGACACAGGCAACTTAAGTGAACTAATTTTCTAGTGACGTTATGTCATGGTCGACCTGTTTCGTTATCCAGTATTCTAAAGTTCAAATTTCAAATTTCAAATGTTTCCCGCCATTGTATAGCACTGTGACGTTGGCAGCGGCTTATTCAGTTCTATTTAATGTCAATTCATAACCAACAAAAGTTGCTGTCATAGACACATTGGTATCTACTTTCAAGAATTTTAATTTTAATCCATCTTTATCACACCATTGCAAATGTCATCATTAATCAAACATCACTTCATTATCCATGTAGCCTAGACTATTTATTGTAAGTAGACTTATATTAAACTTTTCACATGTTCTAACCTCGAAATGAATTTTTAGCTTCCTTGATAAAGCTAGCAATCGTTAGCGAAATATTGGATTTAATAAAAAAGGTCAACTAAGACAAGGCTTTTAATTGGCTCACTACCCAAATATCCATTATACATTTTTCTGATTAACTTTGCCCAGCTTTGTAGAGGAGGCATCTTTCGGTGTACTTTTTGTATTTGTTGTATTTGTTATTTTAAATGCGGCCGAAAAACTACTTAAAGAACAAATTTCTTACAGTTGGGTACTAAATCTGTATTTGTTCCTTCTAGTTTTCAAGTATAGGGGTCCCGGAAGCAGGTTGCGCCTAGAGCCCCCAATTTAGTTCATCCGCCACCGAAGCTCAGATATTCCACTTTTTGTATAATATGCAAACATTTTCAACTCTTTGAGGAGGCTATTTTTTTCTGTATGGGAAAAGATTAATCAAATTTGGCGGACGATGAATTGACAATAAATGCATTGTTTTTAAAATAATTTAGAGGTTGTTGTAATTTCCGTTTTATTTTCAGATAATTCCGGCGCAGTAGATATTTTTCAATATATTTAACCAGGGTGATATCTGTGTTTTAACAGAAAAACACTCCTACAATCAGTTCGTCATTAATACAATGAACAAATCACAGTTTCTTCAGCTTTTTAAGGTGCTTCTTTTCCAAAAATAAATGCTAACTAATTCGTTCGCTCTCAGCAACCACAGATTATTAAATTTCGGCAAAATTACGTAGTAATTTAAGAAATATTTTCCACTATATTGTATCCGCCATTTTGTTTTTTTGTATTTTTTACTGCGGAAATGTATCAACATTTAAAAAGTCACCGACTACTGAATTTCAGCTAAGCGACCGCAAAAACCTCCGAGTAGTAAGCATCAGCTAAAAGGAAAATGCTTTCGAGTTTTGGCCAGGTTTTTGGGAATATTATCACAGTGTATTCTCCTATTCGCCATTCGTCGCACGTCAATGGATTATAGGCAATTGTTCACCTCGAGGCGAGAGTTGTTGAGAATTTTCAATTTGCACCATTTAGCAATTTATATTTTTGAGGTTTGATGTCGATGTAAATGACGAATTGTCCTATCTTGCTACCTGGCTGGCCATTCTGACAGCGGCGTCAGATTCGACAAGATGAGATTTTTATACAAGCATCCCATTCACAGTGTTTGCAGAACAAAATTTATCATTACCACATTCGTCGGTTATTTTATGAACTTTCAGCGAACAAGGAAGATAAGATCACTGTGTGTACAGTTTCAAATAAAATTTCCACCATTTGATTTAATGATTTTACTGCAATACAGTGATCTCTGTAATGGATTAAAGAATTAATTAAATGTAAGGTTTTTGTGTATGTACATACCTACCACATAAGAAGAAAAATTAAAATACATTATGTTATAATTTATTACCGTTGTGACGCCATCAAACTAAAATATATGCCAACGTAAAGCAATTCAGAAAAGAAACTATGAATTATAAAAAAAACAGAAACCTTGAAAGTTATGAACATAATTTGAAGTGTACACTAATTTGGTGCTTAAAAATTGCACAATGGCAGGCAACCAGTTTTGGTAAGGTTCCACAATTTTGTAACTGTTTAAAAAGTAGAACAGTTTATAAATGAAAGCATGTTTTATCATTTTGTCTACATTTTGCCAACTTTGAAAGTACCTATGTATGTGACTATGTAGTATGTTGTTGGTATGGATAGAATATTTACGGGAACAATAATTCGCCGGTAATGGAGATTGGGTACTCGCACGAGACTAATTTTCGATAATTATGTGCAATTAACACTAGTAAGCTACGTCGCAGTTTTATTTGTCGTATATCCATTACAAGTCACTACCATCTTAATACTTGGCGCTAGGAATTGTTTCCAGTACCGGCATTAGGTATACGTACAGGAAAATTTTAGAAGTTTGTATTTAGTTAGTATTTCATTTTAATTTACATACACATCGTAGCGGGCGCACACTATTTTTGTCTGCAGTTCACCACTTGAACTACTTGAAGTTACAGTTATCTGTGTCTAATAAATTGCAATAGGTCGAAACAAAACTATCTTGATCGGACCACAAATAAACAAATTATTTCATGATTGTTTCCTTTTTTTTCAATGGATTATAGATAGCACACACATCTGCACTAGTTTGTCCATTTACCCATCTTCGAATTTACCCAACTCAGGTAGCCTTATACAATCGGATCCGGACAGTCGTCATTTCGACCACAGAACATTTTGTTGATTTTTGTTGTTGAGTTTGTTATTATGTTATTGTTATTGAATTTTATTTTGCGAAATATTAAAATATAAATAAGATACTTTCCTGTAGTACCAAATTTCCCAATATTTTTTGTTTTATTGTTGTTCTAACACTACGTAAATATGTTAATAATAAATAAGTTGCTTCCGGGTTATGCCGTGTTTCAAAGTTCGTAAATGCTGACGTTTGGCGAACCATGTTGCTCGCTTCTTCAGAGCTAACAGAATACTGAAGCAATTTATTTTCTAAATAATTCTGAACGTACTTATTTTAATAATAAGTTGTAGAAAGTCCATGAAGGATTTTTCAGTCTTTCTAAGGGGCTAATTAGACACAGTTACGTTTTTTTATTGAATTTTTTAATCAAAATTCTTTGGGTTCAATTTCTTATTTTGTGAAAATTTGTATTTTAATCATGACCATAACCAAAACCAAAACACTGACTGCCAAAGTTACAAACTATTTACTGAAGTGTTTTAGTCTTATTCTACAATAAATTAAGTTTTTAACACAGATTTTATCTAAAACTAGACTTTATTTTCAATGTCTGCTTTTTGATTTCGATTCTACAGAAGAAAAAAGGCATAGCACAATCAATTAAAGTAAGTAATTTGTTTTATATTTTTGTTGTTGGCTGGTATAGTCAGTTGTGTCTGCCCATCGTGTGTTTCAGTACATCCGTCTGTACTCAAAATTTTATTGAGTATAATGTTAATAATTAAGGCAGCAGAAAAAAGCTTTTTTTAATTTTTTTGTTGTGGCAGGAAAATATGTATTTTTAATTATAAGTATAAATACTACAATTTTGTGCTTCTGATCATACAGGATGTATAACAGAAAACAGAACAAGCCACAACATAGATATTGGAAGTAGAATCGTCCTAGACACCATTCTTTTTTTTTATTTGTTTTTGTTTTCAAATGGGTTTAGTGGTATGTTTTGTCTCAAAAAAATAATTTAGTAGTAATTTAGTAGCGGATGTTTTTCTGCTATGATTGTGTAGCATAAATTGTTACATAAGAGCATATCCGAAAAAATATAATTGAAAATTGCTAAATATTCATAAATTTGTGGATTGGATTTGGTGAACGGAAAGTACATATACGTTTTCAAAAGATTCCTTTGCGTTGAACACGGCTCTCGAAAGCTTCCATTAAGGTTTTGTTTTCGAAAATGTTGAAGTTAAAATGTTATAATTGTTATTTGACTATTATTTTTTTAATGTATAGCTGCTGGACCCTGGAGACTTCAAAAAGGTCTCAAACTAAACCAAACACTTTTAACTTTTATTTGAAAACCTTACCTCATGTTAAACATTTAACGGTTCTTTTTTATTCAGCGTAAATAAATCTATGTAAAATTCCTAAGCACTGCCCCTTCACAAAATCGGCGTTCTCTAGTCTTTTTCTAATTTTCTTCTCTGTAAGACCAATCGATTTGAACAAATTGAATTTAGAAATAGATCTTCTACTACAGTGGTTTTCAACCTGTGGGCCGCGGACCCCCGCGGGTCCGCAAAGCTATCGTAAGGGGTCCGCGATGGACCCAAAAGTTTTTGATTATAAACTTGCGCGTTGGTATTTGAAAAAAGTATTTAGAAATATTAGATGGTCTTTTTACCTTTAGGGGGTCTGCGCGATTTGTTAGGAGATTTTGGGGGTCCGCCAAGGTAAAAAGGTTGAAAACAACTGTTCTACTAAATTGGGAGAAAAATTATACTGCCCTACTTGAAAAACAAAAGTTGACGTCTGGCAAAAGAATATGGTGGCTATTGAAATTCAACGTACACTATTCTACACAGTGATCTAAAATGACTGAGGACAGGTTGAATTTCCCGCCAATTTGAATAATTGTGATGTTGGCAATGGTAGCAAATGATAGCTGTTACTTTGGTCCAGTGGCGTAGGTGTTCCTTTTTGTAAAGAAAAAAAGCTTAATTTAATTTAAGAAAACTGTATGAACTTACCAGAATAATCAAAAATCCTTAATATTATGTATTTTTAGAAAGACTCTTCAAGAACCCAATAACAAATTAATTGAGAAAAATTATGAAATATCGTTGCAGAGGAACGTAACCCTTACTGACGAGTTCACTCTGGTATCTGACAGTGATCATAACCTGTTCATGCACGCATACCATCTTAGTAACACTAAATAAGTTCAAAACTGTGGCGGGAAATTCAACCTGTCCTCAGTCATTTTAGATCACCCGTTATTCATTGCTAAAAGGTGATTTGTTATCAAAAAACATACAGTGTTTTGTTACATTTTTTTACATAACGCTGTGTGCTCTGACTCAAATTTTTTTAGTTATTTTGAAGATTTTCACCGCATCTGTCAAACTGCCGTGAAAACTTTGTCTTTTCTCGACAAAGCTTTTGACGAGACTATAGTGTATGTTGAACGTCTTGTGAGACATTAATTTTCATTTTATACTGCGGTGCTGCATCATTGGCTTCATTCATAACAATATGGTGGTAATATTTTTTCTATGATACAAATTATTTAATTAACTATGGATCACAAAACGTAAAAGAAGGAGATTAAATAGAAAACACAGTGTTTTTTGCTGACTATATGTCTAATGATTGTGGGAAGTTATATAGGTACGCCAGACCATAGTGAGCCGGACCTGATCATTGTAGATGATTATGCAATTGCCTTCTCAATTAACGGCACGCAAAACAACGTGATGTGTCACTGCCAGTGGGTCAGTAGGTCACCACTGTTTGCAGATCGGCACCCCTCCACAATTTATTATTAGAGCCGATGCAATTAACTACCTTAAACGTGCTCACCAACCAAATCGGGCAAATCGCGAACGGTCTACTCTCGATTTCGTCGAGCGACCTCTTTTCAGAGATGTCCTACTTTGCGGCAAACCAGTGAAGCTGGTTCGATCTGCTCGATTCGATCACCGACGCGGGCTCCCTGGCGGGACTACGGCAAACATTATCGATCGGCCGGCAAAATGAAAGCGAAATCATCGACCTACTTCGATCGATTGTTCAGCGCAGACGAAGTGATGTTTGTAAATCCGAAACTACAAGCAGATGTACTACACTTTTCGGTGTTCAAATATTTGTCATTGTTTATCTAAAGGTCGAAACTATTTCGGTCTAGTTGTTAAGATATCATTTTTATTAGACTGCTGTCCGACATCGGAGAAGATTTTGCCAAATTCTTGTATCTAATCGTACGTTGAAGATTTTACTGTCGCAAGTATATACAGGTGCGTATTTAAAAATACGGAGCAGACTTGATATGTACGTTTTGTTCCGATGCAATCAAAAGCTTGACATACATAATTGTATTCCGATAGGGTTCGAATTTCGTTAAATTTAACATTCACTAGTTAATCGGATAGTACATTATTCCTTACTCTAACTAGTTAATGATAGGAATTAACAAATGAAAATGTTTAACGACATAATTTGTCAAATTAATAATATAGGTTAATAATATGGTGACATACAGGCTGGATGTAAATTTTAAATAAATCAAAAATTACAGCCACAACCTGGATTCGTACCAGGAACCTTTGCGTTTCTAGCACAATGCTCTCCCAACTGAGCTACTGAGGCCTATGTCATTTGTTAGATATAATTTGTCATAAATCCAGGAAAGGAAGTAGTGATTACTACCAAACACTAACCTATCTTGACGTACACCTATCAAATGTCATCTACTTGGAAGTAGGGTTCACACCAAACAACGGATTGTCAAATCCAGACTGAATTACAAATGACATAGGCCTCAGTAGCTCAGTTGGGAGAGCAGTGTGCTAGAAACGCAAAGGTCCCTGGTTCGAATCCAGGTTGTGGCTGTAATTTTTTATTTACCGAAATACTGGTAAAATAAACCTCGCAAATCAATTGCACCAGCTTCGCATATTGATCGCTTACAGAATATTTCACTTATGTTTATCCACGAATAAAAAGGGATGCTGTGGGGACGACTGATGTTTAACATATTGAAACTAACTAAAAAGATAAACCATCAATTTGAATCTGAATATTTAAAAGTAGGTATTTGACTATAATTCCATTGACCTCCTTTTTGTTTTTGCACATTTCACTGAACTAGCTCGAAGGGTTTAGTTCTTTTTAGTCTTCTCACTAGATTCTTGTTTTCCAGTAGCTGCAGGGCCTCTACATTGACGTGATGGCTTAGGCGAGATTCCTGCTTAGCGGCGAATCGTGTTATCTGTTGGATCATGGGCGCCCGCAGAATTATTTCCAGGGGGGTGCAGAACCTAAAACCTCGGTCTTTTGGGTTGCGTTGATTGAAGATTGCACATTTTGCATCATAAAAATACTATTTTTTTGCTTACCAACAGGGTGGTTCTTAAAAATCTTGTCTTTAAGTCGCACATTTTAAAAGTTCTCTAAAATCTGAATAACAATTAGAGTATTTTTTATAAATTTTAAATAATATTAAAGTTGCTATCGGCTGCCAAAATGAATTAAATTTGTAATGTTTTGTTTATTCATTATAATAAATTTCCATACCACAATAACTTAACAAAAAAAAAGTGAACTACTAAATGTATATATCAAATCAATCGCAGATTTCTAATTATTGGTAAATTAAATGTAGATATCAAATCAATCGCAGATTTCTAATTATTGGTAATTAGAAATTTTTTGTTTTATTAACTGAACAATAAGATAATGTCTAAAAGGAAAATGAATCGAAAACAACTAACTTAATCGTCCAAAAACAAAAAATTTCGACCAAATATCAACCTATTCTGGTGTTATTTTTCTGTAGAATCTAAATCTCGAGACACAAGTGTTAATTGACGCTAATTTTTCAGAAAAACTTATGCCAAAATCATGTTTCTTACATTTTTTTGCACTAAAGCTACAAACAAAAAACATACTATAACTAGTAGCCATTTGTTCGGTATATTTTATTGTTAGCCAGTACAGGTCTTCCATAGTTATAATTTACTTTGGTACTTTTAATGATTAATGATTTCTCATATTGTTGTTTGGATGTAGATTTTCAGCCAATTTCTGTTTATAATTATGTATTTTCTATTTTCATTGAGCATTGCAGTTTTTTTTTCTGTTCAAGCAATATTAAAGCAAAAGAGTATTCTAAATTTAGTGCGTGTAAATACCACAAAACAGAGAAGCAAAAATGTTAAAAGGTCTAGTCCCACTGGTTGCTCTGCAAGAAATTAAATATTATTAGTATGTAGGTGAAATTTATTTTTAGAAAACTAAGAAAATCAGAGTGCACAAGTGTACAATTTTGTTGCTTTTATTTGTTTGTCTACAAATAAACGAGATTGTCACCAAAAACAGACCGTGCAACTTTGCAAAATAACTTATGCTTTGGGTAGAAATAACATCCTGTTAAATGGTGTTATGTCAATTTTCTATACAGGACTTTTTCATGTTTTTTTATTGGACCTTTCACCTCCGCCACTTATTTCAAAAGCCAGGAGGTGCAAGTGCACCCCTTTGCACCCTCCTGCGGGCGCCCATGCTTTGATGCCTTGTGGGGCATCAAGATCACGGTTCAGGTCACTGTTCCGTATGTACCAAGGAGCGTTAGATATTCCTTAATACTTTATTTTGAAAAGTCTGGATTCATTGTACCTATATTTGTTTTTTTAGCAACCACAAAGTTGAAGGCCGTATAACCAAATCGGTTTTAGTACTTGTTGTAACTTGTAATTTGTTGTGTACTGACAACTGTTTCTTCCCAAAAGCCAGTACAGTACTCTGTATTTGAGGTTAAGCTCTACTCTTTTCTTCTTAACGTGTTCTTTACACCTTAAATTTGTATCCAGAGTCATACCTAAATACTTCGCGGTGTACGCATACGGAACTATGGCGTCGTTAATCTTGACATGAGGTGTCCTCGATTCTTTTGTTTCTAAAGTAAATGTGGACAGATTTCATTTCTTTGAGCTTGGTCGTCCATTTTTTGGTCCATTACTAGCTTGTTGTAGATTCTCCAACAGTTGATCCCACTGCCATTATATGTGTCATCTGTTACATCTGCGACTGAAGTTGCGACTGTTACGTAATTCAGCTGTGGTAGATCACTTGTATATGCTAGTTTATTCCCTGGGTTACCCCAGGGAATAAAATTAGTGGATTTGTGGATCAATTCTGTGAGACAGCCTGTATTCGACACTTCTGCCATAATTATACATTACAAATACATTATCAGTGGCGGCTTGTGAATAGGCACTGTGGAACTGCAGCATCCCCTATTGATATTATGGATCAATGAATATAATGAGTCCCTTTTCCTTAAATAAGCCTTTCTTTATACTTGTACAATACCTAATCCTTAATCCTTAATGTGAGTAGCCATCCCCTAGTTTAAGAAAAACATAAAATCGTTATGGCACTGTGATCTCCACAGTTCCAACGCCGTGGTATTTACTGTTCTGCGCATGCGCACACGGGAAGCTGAACGCGAGGCAGTGGCCTGCTAGTGATAGAGAGCGGCACTGTCGCTCCCGCAGTTCTAACGCTGCCCACCCTGCCGTGCTGGTGGAAGGTATATTTACAAACTGCAGATGGCATTTCAAAACGTATATTAGAACCATTCCAGTGCTTTCGATGGAGAAAAAATCCTCTGGTCTTATCCTGAAATTAAGGCTAAAATTATAGATCTTATCGCGGAAATTAAAACAAGAATAATGAATTTCATTTTTTGGCGTTACTGCAGTTATTACTACGCTTATCTTAACTTCACTTGTTTGTTTGTTACATTTATACCTTGTAATCGATATTTTACCTACTTCCCAATGTCCAATAAAGTTGAAATTTTGCATGTGGACGATTTCCGGTGACAAAGCATAAAAAATAAAAAAGTTTGAACGTAGTTTTTAGAAAAAGTATTTCTTACATTCATTTGTTAATGAATGTAAAATGTAAGAATTTAGGTTATAGTAAATAACAAAACCGTTTCCTTTTCTTTCATTTCCTAAATTTTCTTACGATTTAATCAAGTTTCTGAATACATTTTCTTTTTGTACATGTGTTTTCATTTTACACAATATTTTTTAAAACAAAGCCAAAAAAAATTCTCTCGGGCAGCACCCCCCACTAATTTTAGCTACGAGCCGCCACTGTACATTATTATAGATATAATTTTATTACATATTTGTACGGATAGTGTGCGAATTCTGCTGTAAAATGTGCGATTCCAGACACACAAGCTAACAAAATGATTCTGATGCAGTTTTCTTTTAACTCTGCGGTGATAGTTTAACCGTCTGTCACCAGATGGCGCTCCTTATTATCTGCATTATCATGTAAAATAAAATTGTATAATAACCAAGTTATATTAACATTTGACCACCAGACATGTGAAAGAAGTATTGAATGTCTGAAATAATGACGATAATGAATTCATGACTGGTACAAAATAATTTGTGGAATGAAATGGTTTTATATCAGTACTTTTATCTGGTCACACAATTCAAGGAATTGTAAGGAATTGTCGATTCAGAAACACGCCACAATAGAAATTAGTATAACGACGAAATGTCAAGTTTTGAAACTGCACGCCAGCGTCCTTAATTCAATTTTGCGCAACTTGAGTAGGTCAGTAGTAATACGCATCTACATGCTATAATTTTCTATAAAAATACGCATGTTTGTATGTGTTTGCAACGGGCGATCCGTTCGCGATCGTTTTTATTTTTAGTGTTCGAAATTTAGGTCAGTAGGTCACGATTTTTTCAACAATAACGACTACGGCAATAACGACTATTGTTTATTTTTAACTTTTAAGCAGACGAAAATATTTTATAGTCGTACTCACGTCTCGCTGAATTATAAATTGAGTAACTTAATTTTGCAGAATATGGAGGAATTGGTCATTTGGGCTAAATGTTGAGCGTAATGTCAGGATGATGTTCAATTTATGTAATTTATTCAGTAATGCATAATGGTGTTTATTTTTATATGATCAGGGACGGTGATGAATTTAGATTCAGCAAAAAGGCACGCGCCAGTCAAGTGTATTGAGGTCAAAACGTTAATTAATGTGCATTGAGCAATTTTTTTAATAGAGTTTTTAATAGAAGTTATATCAAGTATCTACAAAATTATTTTTCTCTTCAGAAGTTATAGATATAGATAATATGGTCTCTTCTTAGATAAAACACTCACATATTTATTTGGAGCGTAAAAGATTCGTACGTATCATGATGAATCAGATCAATTATGTCAAATCCATTTCTGATCTGTATGACACAATTCCATTCGATTCGATTAAATCACTTGGCCTCATTTTTTCACTTTCGATGGTATGCCGTCAATTTCACTTTTGCAGAACGCTCAAGAGTGAGCTAACTTTCGTTCAGAGTTGGCGGTGGTGGTTGGCGGTGACTAGACGGCCTAGCATGGTCATCTGCTCGCTGACATACTGACCTGGTGACATTGACACACCAAGCAGGACACCACCACAACGATCACCATACGTACACTACCACTCTCGCCTTCATTGCAATTTTACAATAGCACGCCTTCTGTACGACACACTGACCTAGTAGTCGAGTTTTTACTTTTATTTTTGACACATATTATACTAATGAGCCGTCTGACGTCAGAGCCATATCTGCTTTTGCTTTATACCCCAGTGCATTGCAATTCGCAGTAGGTCAGGGCAGACACATAACGTATGGTCTATGTGAATTACATTATTGTATGCATTTGTCGGTTATAATATGGGTTAATATATTTGTATTTAAAATTCCATCAGAAATATTCATTGTTATGCCAAAACAATAGAATAGTAGGTACTAGGTACACTTCGGGGCATTTACAACCAATCTTGGTTTTCATGTTGAGTTTCTCTAAAAGCAAAGACATCAAGATGTTATGAAAATTGTCCAATAGATAATAGCAAAAATTAGGAACGACCTAAGATACTGTGCGTGGTCAAATTAACGCACCACTATAAATTTGTGACAATTTAAAAATTTATTTTCTCATGAACCGCTCATACGATTTTGATGATTCTTTTGTTCAGTTGTAAGTAAAGATATTATGGTGAATTTTATTCAAATTTCAGTTCCGAGCATATTCCGGGTGCAAGTACGAGATTATTTGTTTGCCAAAATTTGTAACACGCTGCGGTTTATACCAGCTACAACAACATGAATCAAACAATAACACACTTTGTTCTAAACATTTTGTTCTTTGATTCATTATATAACCTCTTTCAATAACCAAGATGCAACAAGAACAGTTATGAAAAGACTGAACCCATGTAACAAATATACCGGAGTAGACTGTAGACTGTAACGATACATCTCAGAAATTACTCAATGAATTTTGGATCGGACTATAACCTAGAAATTCTTTGTATGTTAGGGAATATTCAATAAAATGCAATTATTGGATAGTTTTTGAGTTATAGCGTAGCAAAATTGCAGGATAGATACATTTTTTGTCTACGGGTATAATAGTAATAGTCAGGGATGTTAAATTACGGTAATTAATTTTGGTCGTAAATTACGGTTGAAATTAAAATTATTAATTTCAAATATTAAAATAACACGTAATTAAAAATTAAAAATGGTAGATTACGATGACGTAAATTACCGGGTAATTAAAAATTCAAAATGGTAAATTACGCTGGTTTAAATTACCGGGTAATTAAAAATTCAAAATGGTAAATTACGCCTGTCAAATTACCGGTGTTTGGTAACCTTAAATTATTATTTTGTGGATAACTAGCTATCTCAGATCTTTTGCCTGATTTGATAGTACTAAAACCAAAGCAAGGACTACATAGAAATACTATTTTATAGCACTACTACAAACACAGAAAAATCAAACAGAATAATAATAGTAGACGGTTCACAGAGGTTTTTTTTTGTCATTTGTCATTTTTCTAACACTGGCATATTTATTAAAAAGTGAATTCTGACACGCTTATGATTTCAGAGATGCATTATCGGATTTGTTGGATTGGTCGCCATTAGCGAAGGATCTTTCCACTTCTCTATTCATTAAATACAAAATATTAGTTCTGTATTCTCTCAAGTAATGTCAGATCATTTGGAATAGTAAAAATATAACGTTTACGGGCAATGGGACTGTCATTGGATGTGTTAACTTTACCCATAGACCCATTTCCATTGGCTAAATGACACGTTGAATAACATTGTCACGCACGAGTCTGACCAAGCGCCACGCGGATTGTTAGGTACTTCCCAGGCAAACAACAGTGCACTTGTCGACTGCTTAGGAGGGGTGGGGTGCATTCATGCGTCTACTGATGGAAGGTCTTTGAAATTAATTTATAAATTCCGGTAAATTACCAACGTTAATTAAAATTGTCGGTAAATTACCACCGGTAATTTAAATTGACGGTAAATTGCCATCGGTAATTTACGCCGTAAATTACGGTAATTAAAAATCGGTAAATTACCATTAATTACGGTAATTAATTCGGTAATTTACGCGGTAAATTACGCTTTTACATCCCTGGTAATAGTACATCTCCGAGCGATACGAATGGGTTCTATTACGGCAAACTGAGCTTTATTCGCAGTTCAACATGAAATAAGCGTCTTGACAAATGTTGCGCTGTAAATAAAGCTCATTTAGGCGCCAGAAAACCCGCTCTAGTCGGAGAAAAAATCAACTTGAAAATTGTGACAAATTTTTAGTGGTGCGTTAATTTTTACGCTCAGTGTATTAAGTTCATGAGATTGGACGCTTAGTTTCTAAAATATGAAGAAAGGGCCTGGTGTGAGTCCACCAAGTTTTAGCCATTTATATCGAAACAACAACGGAACAACATACAAAAGCAAAAGCTATTCGAAAGGATCCGCTACCCATTCCTGTTGATTTTCAAAATAAAGTTTATAACAAAGTTGTTCTTGTTGTTCCGATGGTTAGCTTTCAAATAAATAAATATTAATTAATAATTAACTTAGTATATCGAATTGTAATTTCTAATCTCGCTAATTTTTATGCTCGCTTAAGTATTTATATAGGTACATATTTGCAGGAACTGTTACGCAATTTTCTCAGCTAAGAATGCAAGTGTTCCATACAAACACTTTATTGAATATACAATTGTTCGATTGTTTTATAATGACATTTTTATCTTTGTAGGATTCAGCTCGAGATTGTAGTGTATTTACATGTTAAACACATTATTATTTTCTTGGTAGATATAACATTTTTATACGATACTCTTATTAATTGAAAAATGTCGTAGCCCAGTATATATGATAATATGTACTACGAGTGATCTCTAGTTTTCCTTCCTCCCAACTCGTGTAAATACCATTGTATATTTATAGTGCAGGCAAATAAACTTGAGAGACGGTATAATTGTGGATAGTACATTTATTATTGGAAATTGTAAAGGGGCTCATAGTAAACGTAAAAAGAAATAAATGCAGGTCATGGGGTGGTATAGTGTGTATTTGGGGGGTTGAAAATGGGTGCAAAATATATTATTGCGTTTTCCGGCGACGTTTTATCCAAAAATGTCCTATACTAGGTTGTAGATCATACAAAAATCTACAACATTCATAAGGGTCACTTTTTTCTATGACCTCAAAATTTCCGAGAAAAATGCGAATTGTAATGCAAAAACGATTTTTCTGTTTTTTTATTTCAATATCGCAACAATACTTCAATTTGATGAAATTTTGTGAAATCGTGCCTTTTTATGTCTTAAATAAGCATACATATTTTTTATATGCAAAAAACATTATTTGAGAGTAGGGGAGACCGGGGCAGGTTGTCACACGGGTTGGTTGTCACCATCGAGCTTATATGACTAGAGGGAGCGTGACGGGCTTTGTTTGTGGCCAAAGATAATAAGGTCGAAAGTCGTATATTTTCTCGTTCCCAATGTAACGCACCAATGAGCGGTCAGATTAAACTGGCGGCTATATGTCAAATTTGAATTAGGTAGTCGCGTATGGCGTGAAAGGTAACCACACAAAATAAAAATCCTTTTCTGTTTTTGAATGTGCATACATTTGTAGTAACTGTTATAATTGTGTCATTTGTTAAAAAAGCAATTAAACCATCCAAGAGCAATTAATTCGCTATTCCAGTTCTCTGCAAAAATCTTTTTGAGTGACGTTTGTTCAACTTTTATATAGTAACAACAGAATCCATTTTTTTATAGGTTTGGACAAAATGTATTCTCGCGTGTAAGATTTTATTTGTTTCTGTATAGCTTGACCAGCGAGTAGTTGCATCGAGAGCGTTGCGCAGTACTCAGGTCACGTACACATTATATTTACGCTCTGCGCACCGCTGTCGAGTCAAGTTTAAGTTGGTTGTACTATACATGATTTGTTTATTTTCTTTAATAGGAATATGGGTAATAAACTACAAGCAAAATACAACTTATAATAGGAAAATATTTTATTTGAACATAATTTAACTACTGGTTTTTAAACAAAATGGTCTTGGTGTAAGAACTTCGAACTCTTTTTTCTGATTCTAATAACATGGTTTTACACAAATAATGCTGCATTAATGTTGATAAATTGCACACTTTATGTCTTAATCGCATGTTGTAACGAGACAATTGGCGAATTCGAGCAATTTTCTTGCTTATGGTAGTTCTTGCTAATGCTAAAACTGCCCGTGCTTGAGGAGACGAAGATAAGTCTGAAGTATGTACGTCACCCATATATCGAGGATTGTACCTACAATAAAATAACGTTAAAATATACCTAAAACAAAAAAAAAACATATTACATAAATTTTCTCCTTTTTCTTGGCAGTGCTGAAGGATGTTCCGTTGGTGTTGCGCTGTGTGGCACTTTCAAAGCTCGTAGCCGTGGCAGTGATTGTTGACTCTGTGTGTCCACTAGTGTCTGCTACAACTGCATCGCTCATACTATCTGTGTCCGTATTTTCATTTGGTAGATCACTCGTAACAAAAATACTTGGCACCGCACTACGGGAGAGTTATGGTCTTCCGTCTTTTCCCAGTTTATAATCGCTATTAGAAAAGTGTCTTGAACACAACAGTTGTTTTAAAACCCCGACTTTTTATAGGTATAGCTTCAATCCGAGCTTGTTTTGAGTCTTGAACTGTCGGAAATCTACGAGAAGGTATATGTTATAATTTAATATTACTGTATTGCGGTAATAAAGGTCATACCTGTGACACGTTATATTTTTTGATGCTGCCTTTTTACAAAAGCAGCAGTTTCGCCCCATTGTTACCTCTTAACCATCCAAGGTACCATCTACATGCAGTCATGCATCTACATAGGTAAACAAACTCATAACCTCGATGTAAACATATGTTCAAAATAATGGCGGTATCTAGCATCTGTGCGCATGCGCGAACAATGTGCACGAGAATCTACACGAAATTCGACCTTATTGACGAGGTATGTTGGGCCAAAACAAGCCAATGCATTGGGATAGGCCGTACTCCGTCTAGTTATAAATGGTCTAAGATTGGTCTAAGGTTGTCACAATGCTTACCGCTCAGCCGCTGCTGCAACCGTGGCGAATACCAAACATTGCCTACGTCAGTGCGTATGTGCGTAGCAACTGTCACCTGTCGTGCTATAATTGCCTAGAGTTTGTAGGTGTTTTTGTGATTTTGCTGCTGTAAGTATACTCCTAAATGCTATATATTTTATTGTTTATTCCGTAGTTCATTATTTTCTATCGGTGTTTCAACTATTTGTCTTGATTCAATGACGTTTCGGGAAGTTAATAGATATCAACTGTGACGTTTGGTTAAATTCTATTCCCGCCAGATCATTTTTTTATTTAAAATGACCTTTCGGGGCAGGTTGTCACAAAAAATCCGGGGATGGTTGTCCCATGTGACAACCAACCCCTGCAGATATTTTTTAGTTCATTTCTTGTTATTGCAGATAAGATGGTCAGAAAATATCAAAGAAAGACAGAACAAGGGAATACTCCTGCGGCCGTTATGCTTGCGGCAGTACGGAGTGTCAAAATATCCGGGCTTTCAGTTCGTGCAGCTGCTCGTCAAAATAATGTAAATTACCGAACCTTAGCCAGATACTGCAAAAAAAATTCTTTAGAGGAAATTGATGATGCAACCCAGACTCAGCCTTCTATCCCCGTTGGATATCACCCAAATAGAAAAATATTTTCTGATGAAGATAAAACGGAATTGGCAAATTATATAGTTCAAGCTTCGGAGGCCTATTATGGTTTAACGCCAAAAGAAATAAAAAATCTTGCTTACAATCTTTGCATTGCCAATTCCATTCCCTGTCCTAAATCCTGGACCAAGAATGAGTGTGCTGGTGACGACTGGTTCGCTGATTTTATGAACAGGCACAATACTCTTTCACTACGAAAACCAGAGGCAACCAGATTAGCACGAGCGACAAGCTTCAACAGAACTAATGTGAACTCTTTTATGACAAATATTTTGTGGGCCCAGCAAACCACGTAAGTCACCAATTGATCTGAGACCTTTGCCGAAAGCAGGAGGTAGAAAACTCACAAACAGAAACAACATTCGAAAAAGGGAAACTGCAATTTTAACGGATACGCCGGTCAAAAGAAAATTGGAAGAGCAACCTGAAAAGGTAAAGCAGAAAAAGGAAGCAAAATGTCAAAGGCATAACAGAAAGAAATGACAGGATGAAAAAGAAGAAACGAATCACAAAGAAGAGAGAAAATCAAGTTGTGAACAGCGAAGACGACGAAGAGGATTGTTTTTGTTTAGTTTGTTTAGAACCGTTTTCTAGCAGCAAGGCAAGGGAAAAGTGGATCCGGTGTATGGAGTGTAATAAATGGGCCCACGAGTTATGTACTTCAAGAAGTAGTTTTTATGTCTGCCACAACTGTGAAAGTGCAGGAGAAAGTGACTGACATTTCTGTACAATTTTTCTTGTTTCTTTGTTTTGTTCTGTTTGTCTTAATACAATTTTTTGAATAATTAAAAATTCTGTTTTTCCCTATTTAAATAACCAGTGACAACCAACCCCGAGGGCTGTGACAACCAACTCAGGGTCCGGGTTGGTTGTCACAAAAGGCGGCTCTGGCAATTTTGGCTGGCTGGCTTATCTCTAACGCTTTAGTCTCAAAACTTTGGAAAAATGAAGTCAACGCTGTATACTAGAAGATAGGCTACTGACAAAAACACTAACTGTTAACCAGCTCTTTCCAAGAATCAAAAAGCAAATTTTGTGACAACCTTCCCCGGTTTCCCTTAGTATTTGAGATATTTAGTTGTTCCAACCAAAACCAGTTTTTTTTTTAATTCAGTGGGGACAAACCATCGCACAGAGTTCTTCATGTGCTCATTTTTGTTGTTTTTACATGTACTTATTGATACAATAATAAAAATAATAGTCCCTTTAAAATAACATGCTCAAAAATTGAATAAACTCAAAAATCACTTTTGCAACAATAAACTTTTCATAATGTGTTTAATTTTTTAAGAAAATTGCAAAACTGGTTACACCATTCAATTGTACGAAAAAGAAATCCAAATGAAACTGTCTCACTAATACTCGACACTGTCAACACTAATACTATAACCATTAAATTAAATTATTAATATTGTAACACGCCCCTAACACCAATTCGCTCCGTAATACCGCTTCGACGTCGCCACCATCGCACCCTGGCCAGCTAGGACGCAGGTCACACTTCGTGTCGACATACGACGTTGATCGAGCAGTATAAAAGACGGCACGCAACCCTGGAATAGGAGTTCTTTCACCGGGGTGGATGAAACTATTAACTTGGCGCACCTCGTAGGGCCTTGCTAACAACGTGGAATCCAGACAGAGAGACAGGCATCATCAGTGAAGGACACGCTGCACATACCGCGACTTGCATTTTCGAATATCTCTATATTTTTTTTTATATCTTTTAAGTTTCTGTGCGTTATATTGTGTTTAAATAAACAACTGTCCAAACGCCTTCGAGGCTTTTCATCTAGCAACCTTCCAAACGACCCCACCCCGTCACAATATATATTTACAGATTTAAAAAAAAAATGACAAAATTAATAACTCTGCCAATCTTTGCTTTTCTCAATTTTTCTGGTGTTCATCGCCATAATATCATAATATCATCGCCTGATATTAGATTTGAATATGTTTCTTCTTCTTGAAACGTTTCTTCCTCACTGAATTCTTCAGCTGGTACATTTCGTGGGCAAAGATACGGCTGCTCCCTTTCAGTGGAACTGTCTTCTAAGTTATTTAAAGCTAGCACTATTTTTTCAATATGTATTTGAACAATGTTCCTGACATTTTGTGCATAAGTTAGTACAGTACAGTTTTCGACACCCGCATCGATTGCTTTCACAACTTCTTTCACAATTACAAACAATGGTTTTAAGCAAACGTTTCGGAATGACTGAACCTTCTGTAAACCAAGGCATAAGTATTTTCGTATTATTCGCCAATACTTGTTTCCAGCTTCTCTCGGTTGCAGTCATTTTGTTTCTAAGCCACGCTTGTAGTTGAAAATATACTCTATACTAGGAATGTTGTACAGCTGCTCCGACAGTTTGTGGCAATTTTACTAATTTGAAAGTCAACTTTGTCGTTAATATTTTATAGTGCTTAAATCTCAAAACATCCAGAGCTACATTATATTCATGCACATATAAAATCAATTTACAGCCATGCCGAGCAATCATTGTTGGTTCTCTATTCGTTTCATAAAACGGCTTACCAACTCTGTCAACTGAGGAAATTTAATGAGAGAGTCAATGTTATTTTTCGTCCTTTGCCTGCAAAAGCAGAGGTTGTGTCACAGCCGCTAAAGCAACGTAAAAACCAACAATAGACCGATATTCTTCATATCTAAAACGGTTTGACTCATTATATCTACAAATAGACCTGTAAAGGATTTCAGTGCTAAAGTTTCAAGCACAATCGCTTCTCTTGTACTGCTTCTTCGATATTCAACTGAAATATACTTTTCTCGTCAAAACTAAATTATTTATGCGATAATTTAAATTAATACTAAAAATATGGACTTGTCGTATTTTTCTGGGAAGTTTTGAGGTCATGTTATGTAGGTAGTAACCTCTCAAAAAATTGTAAATTGTTAATGTAATTTTGTTCATGATGTACAACTTTTGTATTGGATACTTTTTGATTCTAAGACAAAGACTGATTATTTTGCTTACTTGTCTGAAGGTTTATTTTTCTAATCTAATGGTGTAGAATTGAGAGACAGTTTCTTTTGCATTGTTATCCGTACAATTGAACGGCGTAACCAGCTTTGCATTTTCTTAAAAATTTAAACAAAATATGAGCAATTACTGAAAAATTAATTGTTGCAAAGTCATTTTATGAGTTTTTTTTTAGTTTTTGCGCATATTTTATTATTGTACATGTAAGAACAACAAAAATGAGCACCAGAAGAACTCTGTACGATGATTATTCACCACAGAATTTATTTTTGAAAAAAAAAAAACTGATTGGAAAACCTACATATCTCAAAATCTCACAAAATTTCATGAATATAGAATTATTGTTGCGATAATGAAAAAAAATACAGAAAAGTCGTTTTTGCATTGGAATTCGCATCTACAACTTAGTATAAGACATTTTTGGATAAAACGTCAAGTTTCGCCGGAAAACGCACCCGCTTTCAACCCCCCGGAATAAACACTATACCACTCCATGACCTGCATTTATTTTTTTTACGTTCACTATGAGCCGTTTCCATTGATAAAAGTCCTGACTACAATTAATACCGGTTTTGTCTTCTAATCAGTTAATTTGCCTGCACTATTAGCACTCAATGAATATTAAATAATATTATTATAAACAAGTCACGTGGGAAAAATTCAAACCAAGCTGGACATTTGCTTGGGCCTTACAAATAACATACAAAAATTCATCAACGATATCATCTAAACGTCACGAGTTGTATTCACTGTCAACAATAGCTGAAATTAATTATTAGCAAATCTTTGCTCTCATTGGTGGACAACAATAAAAACTAGGATTAAATTTGTAGATTTTTTTAATCGTTAATTGTATCATTGGTGTATCATTGTCTTTTTTATCATAAAAAAATGCAGCTACATCTAATTACCTGGATATTTTATGAACACGAATGGTGATTCTCTGTGGGTGTATGTATAATTAGTTGCCACATTATGGTGGCTGTGGTTTTTTACACAAACATGTTTAAAGTAATTCTAGTATGCCTTCTTCAGTGATTCCCATCATGGTAGCGATACAGAGCAAATTTGGAAACTGAAGCATCTACTAAGTCTCTCAGATGGTCTCTCAGATCCATCACTCTGCTGGAACCACTCTGGCTATTCGACTTGATTCTTGACTGTGTAAACAGAGGAACCAAACAGACTAAGTTTGGCCTAACCCGGGCTTGCCATAACGAGTAATTTGCACTTTCAGCGAATAAATTCATCAGAAATCCGCTTTACGTTAACTGCTGGACATATGTATGCGTATATCGATTGGGATTTATGTGGTTTGCGTCATGCGAGTGACTTAAGCCTTAAATGGTGAATTAAAAGTATTGGTGTGCCGTGTTGGGCATTCTCGGCGAAATAAAAATCTGCTGGGATTTACGATGACATGGTTGCATTGAAGCGCGTGGCGCGTATGTTAATTTAATGGGACGTTAAACGAACGAATGGCGATCTGGGCCCAGTTTGACTTCGGAGATTTAGGTGATTTGGTGTGGCGCTTAATGGCTGTCTTTAATGTACCTCAGTGAGACATAACATGCTACCATTGCGTTTATAGTTACAATGCCGCAATAAATATTGCCTCCGCTAACTAGTTCGTAGTGAATTGGTTTCTATTCCGTAATTTGAATATATGGAAAGAATAATTGACGTCAAAACCGCGCTCAAACAAGCTGGACCTCAGATTCATATTTATCTTTTCAGAAAACATCACGTAAATAAATAAAAACAGCTTTGGAAGGACTACGGTATACCTTCTGTGGATGAGCGCGTAATTCTGCACTGGTTGCGTTGTCTAGTGAATTAACGTAAGTGTGCGCCTTCTACTCTTGCGACACTTAAGTGCTAAGTAGTAAGTAGATCCCCATAGTATTGGGTGTGGACGCCGTCCTTCGTTTTGCTGTCTTTTGCTCTCTGGCGACAGCCAGCAATATTTGCTTAGACCGCTCCCACACGCAGTGCCAACGTCTCGCCAATGTTGGCCATGTGTAACGCTGTTCGTAGCGCGCGCATTTACTTCGCCAAGCTTTGCGTAGTCCGCCCATTCACTTCGCCAACATGTTGCCATTAGGGGCTAGGTATTTCTGTGTATCGTAGTAGGCCCGTAGCGTACCCGTGGTGGGAGTATAGTGTAATGGGGGCGAAAAGGTCCCTCCTTAATTTTTATACTACTAAAACACACTCTAAACTGACGTGAGGCTACTGTAGGGCTTCGCTCAAGAACCTAACATTAAACCACATGTTCAAGATGGCGACCCCTTTTAAGTCGGCTTGGGGACGCCAAGCCGTCATTTTGTAGCTCACTCCTAACGACTTACATTCTCAAATTTACTTCATTTTACTTGTAGTTCTTGTGAGTTCTTTCTCTAAGACTTTGTTAGAGAAGTTTGAACTGTTACTAAATATTAATCAAAACTACCAAAATGCTTCTCCATAAAAAGGACAGGTTTATATTTTATACTAGAGTGAAAATGCCCAAGAACACTGCATTAGATTCTATTAACAAAAATATTTACAAAAGCAGAACTGCTTACATGAAAATATGAATACTAACTCCTAATAACAAAACTCAATTTCTTAGCTATTTGCAGGAGATGAAGATGAAGCAACAGCAATAGCAAACAAATAAACTCTAATAAGCAACTTACGCATTTTTGAAACAATGGATGAGACGGAGGCAAGCAGGATGAATGCTTGTGCGTTTCCTTCTTCCCCTACATTCTCGCGCCAAAGCCCTAGACGCTTGCGCTCTAATATCACCCTATGATTCATCTCATACCAACCCTGTCAAAAATACGCGTTCGAATTTTAACCCCCATTCAAACTTACCTGCGAAAATCTGACTTGTTACAATAGTACTATACTCCACTTAAGGTTGAAAATACGAACCTTAAAAGTCATTGTTTTGTACACATATAGCAACCTCCGGTGTTTTGCCAGATGTAATAATAATTCATTACTAAAATCAAAACAAAGACGAACGGCTATCTATAGCAGTAATTTAAAAAGATACTATCAAAAATTATAATTCTCTACCAACTCACGAAACAACAATGCTCGGTTTACAAACAATTATTATAATTTTTTGATCTGGATCATATTTTCGCATAGTGTAGAGTAAAGTAGCAATAAAATATGAATCATAAAGAAATAACAATAAAGGCTTTCTTTAACGGTTAATCATTTTGCAGCGCTTTGACATTTGTAAATTTCGTTCAGCTGTAAATTACTGTAATTAAATATCCGTAAATTACCATTCATTACGGTAGTTTATTTGGTAATTTATCCGGTAAGTTGCGCTCTAACATCCCTGCTTTTTTGATTCAGTAACAGAAAACATGGGAACATTGGCCAGTGAAGGGAGTTTCTTTACTTGGGTAGGAATTGATGAAATACAACATTGAATTCCTTATTATAAATCATTATTGATTAGCACATTTGCTTAATTATTAATAATAGTTGTTTTCTTTTTTTTGTTAATTTATTTTTTAATAA
The DNA here is from genome assembly GCA_963966075.1 of Aphodius sticticus. Taxonomy (NCBI): domain Eukaryota; kingdom Metazoa; phylum Arthropoda; class Insecta; order Coleoptera; family Scarabaeidae; genus Aphodius; species Aphodius sticticus. Next base: position 72,057,539 of record OZ014506.1, on the reverse strand, counting down.
TACTACTTTATTGCATTGCGTCGTGCCATAATTCTAGAGTGGACAAATTATGGTGGATCATGGGTAAATGAAAAATTAGTCATTTGACGTAGAGTATATTTGTTATTTCGTGCTGTGAAAAACCAATTGGCCAGTATGTCACTGTCAGTGGGTTAGTATGTCAGCTAACGAGAGTGAATCTAACAAAACTGGAAACAATTGTGTCAAGGCCGTCGCGACGCGCGATACACGTTTGTTTTTTTTTCTTTGAATTATCTTATCGACGCGCAATTGCTTGTTGGCGTTCTCGGACGGGTGACCCAATTACTCCGCAGTGTGTAAATTAATTTGCTCTCGCTTAATTATGAACGATCTGACATGTTTTGTAAATGCAAATCTCTAACCCGATATGGGAATATCGATCTAATTGATTTAACCTGCATTATATTGCGTATTACCAAGTGCAATATGTACTACTTCAACTAATTTTGTTTTCTTAATTATACATTAAATACAATTTATATTAATTACATTATTTACGAAAAATATCTATTCCATACTTATAATTAGTACGTTATCTGGCTTAACATTTAAACATAAGAATGTTTTTGTTATGCGGGTCAATGGCCTAGGCCCTAGGGGCCTAATTCTCGCTTTGGGTGCAAGAGGTCCTGGGATCAAACCCCGGTTGAGCCCTTTTTACTTTGTCATACGCAGTATGTAAAGTATTGTAATCGTAAAAAAAATTTTTTTGGGATTTTAGCGGAAATATGTCTTTTTTCTACTTTGCGTTCGTTATAAACTCATAACGAAACCGCTTTCGGTGTCGTTATGAAAACACTAGATCACAAACTTATAGTAACTTTTAGTTTTCCAAGATTGATGATATTGACGTCAAGTGTCAAATAAGGGTGACATCTCAATCGCTATTGACTCGCGTCAATCGTATTTGTGAATTTTACCACAACTACCTGTTGAATATGAAACTACTCTAGATTGTAAGATGACAACCGCAATTTTCGAAATTTATTTCAATTTAATGTCGAAAAGTACCTGTCGTTCCATTTGGGCACTCCTCGCTACGCTCGTCGTGCCAAAACAGCTCGTGCGCCAATTTTTGTCTTATAAAACTTGTATTATATTATACTATTTGGGTCCCCTGAACAGTTTTGACCAAGGTACAAAAATGTCTCTGTGTGTGTGTGTGTGTGTGTGTGTGTGTGTGTATATGTGTGTGTACCCGTTTTTTTGTGGCGACGATTCCGGAGAAACTACTAAAACTAAAGGTATCCGGACGAAACCCCATATCTATAAGTTTCATAACCAAACTTGAGCTAAAAAGCTTTCTGTTGAAAAGGGTACAAAGGAACTGGAGGTTTAGTTTAAGCATTTTTGAAAGATATTGGAAATAAGCCGCCATTTCTGGAATTTTGTCGAAATAGTTAAATAATAAATTAAAGTAGAGGAAATTCTGCATAATTTATGACTATGACATTTTTTGGTAAAATGAATAGTTTAGCTGCATGAGCAAATTTTATTTAATCGAGATCGCTCGTACTGCATTAAAACTAGTTAGCCAGGATTTGTCAGATATTGTGATTCTAATGCCAGTAGGTAGTGTCAAACGCTGATGTTTTGACAATACCTACTGTCAATATAATCAAAATATCTGTCTAGTTCCAGTAGTTTTATTTTAATGCAGACATAGCCGATCTCGATCAAATAGAATCTCATGCAGCTAAACTATTAATTTTATATATGGTATGATAAAGTCATGTGCCTGGCCACATCAGATTTTTTCTATTCAGAAAATATGGAATCTTATTAGTAGTAAGTAATTGATTTTTTTTATACAAAAAGGAAATTTATGTTCGTATTTCGCGCCGTATTATTAGGTATCATTTTTATCATAATTGGTTTCCTATTCCTAAAGGCTCATACCTGGACCAAAAATGTGTGGAACGTCCGGTCACTTTGGTTAACCGGTTTGATGGTGGACATTTATTAATTTCGTTGAATTTGGTTGGTTGTAATAATGAATATTCAGCAGTTCTATTCTAACGTATTCTTTGTGAGTATAATCATGTTGTTATTTTACTGTATTCTCGCGAAAAAAGTAATGTATACATCTTGCATTTTTTTGCGTTACTATAATTCGAAAACTATGCATTAAATTTTAGTCTGTTTATTCTTGAATATTCCCTAAAATACAGAGTATTTCTGAGTGAAAGTCCGAGCGAAATTTGTTTGGTAGTTTCCGAGTTACATCGAAACAAGAAAATTTAGAATGTAAGCATCATTCTGTCCGCAAGTTACATGTAAAATAATAAGTAGAATAAAGTAGTATGGAACGGGGGTTTACTGGAAACTATACAGTGCGTCTCACATAAAACTGTAACACCCTTATTTCTCTTTAGTGTTCCGTACTTCAGACGTAAAATAGCATTTATTTAACCGTTTGTCCGTACGTGTGTCTGATGTCTGTCGTAGTAGATTTTCTCGGCACTGAATAAACATATCAAACTCAAATTTGGCATTTTTATAAAGCTTACTAACCCGCACATATTCCTGACATAACCTGAAAAATGTGGCGGTCATGTAGGGTAGGTAGTTTGTTCCGCTAAAATCTCCTAAAAGTTCCCATTTTTAAGCTGGCTACTTCGTATTTTGTTTCTTAGGTAGCATTAAAATTGTATAGCTTTACGCTATTTTTTTTTTTAGAGAAGACTAATTAAAAATCTTTTATTTGTTATAAAAATTTGCATAATTTGTAGAAAGTAATTCATATTTACAGTGAACGTACTGACGAATCATCATTGAAACTATATTGCATACAAATTTGAACATTAACGAATAAATTAAACTGTAAAACTGCAAACATGTGTGGTAATTTAATGTCTCGTCAAGCAATAAAATTAGCATAGAAAGAAAGATCGCTGTTAAAAATGAAAAGATCTTCTATTGTGCAGCCGAGAAGAATTTGTTCATCACATATCACATCGTCTGCAGATGTTTTAAAGAACAATTAATGGTCCGTATATGTACACCGGCCGCTGCAATCTATAAATTGCCATAACCAAATACGTTCGCCTGCATCAGTCGTTCATCTGGATCTAAATTCTACTTACCATTTTCGACATCACTCCAAATCGTTGAAATGTCGCCATGTTTTAAACATACATGTGCTATTTATACGAAACAGTAGGCAAGAGTAGGCACCAAGATGTTTTTACTGTTTACCGTACTATAGTCTGACCGCAGTCTATTAACCTATTTTAAACGTTGTAGGTGGTTATTACGAATGGGAAAAATCGATGTATTTGACCTACTGACCTTATAATAAATGACAGATCACTGAGCGAGATTAGGGGATAATTTCATTCGTATGCGAATTGTTAATTAGCACCAGCTCCCGGCGTTGGCTTTCAACGTAATGTGTTATTAGTATTATAGTTTGCATTCGTTCTATACCTTCAGGATAAACTAACAACAGCCAAATACTGCATAAACAATATAGTCATTATCCTCCTCTGAGAGTGTTAAAGCGCCACCAGTAAGATATAGTATAGCAGCTTTCCGTATTTGGATTTTTAAAATGATCTTCATGAGGGTACTGTTTTTTATCGAATTGCAAATAGTTCACGAAAACGAAGAAAAACACAAAACAGGACAGTATAGACAAAAAGGACAATATTGATAAAAATTACATTATGGACAATATGAAAAAGGACAATATGGACAAAAAGGAAAATATGGACAAAAACGTAAAAAACGACAAAAATGACAAGCAGGTCAAAAAGAACAAGGGAGTTGCAAATCCTAGATTTCTATCAAAAATAGCACAAAAAGGACAGTATAGACAAAAGGGACTATATGGACAAAAAGGACAATGCGCTATGCATCAATCAGGATAAGTGCTTATCGTTATTGTTTACTTTGCGACATGAAGCGCATTCCGGTGGGGGTGACAATGAGTGTGTAAAGTTCTTGGGTGTTATTCTTGAGATTGCAGAAGTCGCGCAATGCATCAAATTACTGGGCTCTAAAATTCTTTAATGTTCTGCCGCCAGCAATTAAGTGTTACTCCAATAACAGATTTAAGACAGTAATGAAACGGTACTTGGTTGAAAAATGTATATTCAATTACGATGAATACTTTAACTGTAATTTCGTAGAAGTAAGTAGTGCTTAGTGTTTTTCTTTTTTATTCTGACTTGTGTAAACAATTTTCTTTGTAATAACACCAATAAAGATTATTATTATTATTATTATTAATATGGACAAAGAGGACAATATGGACAAAAAGGGTAATATGGACAAAAATGACAATATGGATAAAACAGACAATATGGAGAAAAAGGACAGTAGGTATAGACAAAACGGACGATTTGGACAAAAAGGACAATATGGACAAAAAGGACAAAACGGACAATATGTACAAAATGGACAATATGGACGAAAAGGGCCATATGGACAAAAATGACAATATGGATAAAATGACAATATACCACTAAAGGACGAGCAGGAGATAAATCTGCCTAAAGGACGAAAATTACGGAAAAGAAAGAAAAATATGAAGGGAATATGTCGGACGCAATGGATAAAAATATAGGAACAAGATATTGAACAAAAAGAAAAAGAAGAAAATTATAAATAGGACAACAACGTTAGAAATTACTTAAAAGACGAAATGAATAAGAAGCACGAAAATAGTAAAAAAAAATGTCGAAATGGACGAAAAGAAGAACATGACATAAAAGCCAAAACACCACAAAAGGATGAAAATGCCGTTCAGGATCAAAAATACGGTAACGAACAATGGATAAAAACCTAATTTGCCATAAATGATCAAAGCACTAATTGTCTCCATTTCCACCAATTCGTTCAGGATACTAGAATGTGCAAGGCGAAAAGGACAAAAAGGGCGAGCAGGTAAAATGACGTAAAGGCCGAAAAAAGGATTAACAAAAATATATAATACAAAAAGCCTAAAAGCACGAAAGAAACTTAACAGGATAAGACAGATGAAAATAATAAAAATGACGTTAAGGACTAGAAGGGAATAAATAAGATAAAATCCGATAAGGTTGAAGAAAACGTAATTGACAGAAAGATCGTAAAAAACAAAGCATGCAATGGCCACATAATATGATAAAAAATTGCGAAAGCGGCAAAGAAGCACGAAAATGACAAGAGCGTCGTAAAGGGCAAAATCGACAAAATTGATAACAGGAACAAAAATAATACCAATTACATAATGAAATTTAATTACATACGTCCTTTTCGTCCTCCACGTCATTTCTTTCGCCCTTATCGTCTTTTTTGTTCGTCTTGTCCATTATGTACGTTTTTTGTCCATTTTTGCTATCGTTGCAACTCGTAGAAAACAAATAAATATCGACCCAATGCGAATCATGTTCTTTAGGTATTCATACAAATAGAAACAACTCCCGGTATACGCTATGACACTTAACTTCGTAACAAAGCCGCCAAAGCAAAAGCAAATTGAAGATGATTTGTTTTAACTGAACTTTACTGAATGAGGCTGGTGTTGTTTTACGTAGATTTGTCAAACTAATCGCCAGAGCGGGTCTGTAAATATTATTTAAAGTTGCGGTGGCAGAAAACCATAACATACATTAGCTTGTTGTTATTATTATATTAGAGAGAAGCGTGCCCTTTCGTGCCTCCAAGAAATTTATAGTTTCGAAAGTCCCTGTACGCTTGACGAGGTCCAAGGGTTTCCAGGGCCCCGCTTCTCAAACTTTTTTTATTGGCGACCCCTTTAGACCAGACACATTTTTGGTAACAATATTATCGTTACCAACGATGTGTATAAAATTACCAAAGATTTGTTCCTTTATTGTGGTAGTGGTATTGATTAGACATAGGGTTGCCATATATGTTGAATTTGCAGGACGGGTTCACAAAATGAACGACATATGCCTACAATCCAGGACAATATTATATTCGTTATTAAAGTAAACGATAGACGAATAGTAAAGTTAGGTCCAAAAATAGACAAACTTATTTAGAAACAAGCTGATTCCTTGTGCCAGATATATTTTGATGCTTTAAACAATTTCTCAAAAGCCCCTACTAATCTCATCCGTTGCTGGGCTCAATAGAGAAGAATTTTGTATCCTGTGTTACTGCTTGTTATTTTTATCCTGACTTATCGTAGGATAAGTCGACTTTTAACACCTGAAATACACATTTGGGTATACATGACATTATTTTAAAATGGCAATTCGCTATGTTTGTTATTGATTTTGGTACACCTTTTAATTGCCGTTATGGTTGCAAACGAAAGTTGATTGTCTTACATCCAAAACACTCTGGTCAGTCCGGCGCCGGCGGTCTGTAACCAAGCACCAGTTGGGTACCTGATAAGCACGACAAACAACGACAAAAAGAAGAAAGTTTTTTTATTGTTAAACCATTGTTTTAAAAAGTAATGCCGTGTTATACAGTGTGTCCACGAAAGTCCGCACCATATGGAAAAAATTTTTATTGTGTATTTCTCAGAAAATTTTATTCTTTATAAAAGTTGGCGGCTCGTATGAAACCAAAACTGCAACCGTCAAATATGTTAATTTCGGTGCCATATACCAAGCGATTCAGAATATATGAATTTGTGATAAGAGTAAAGTACCTGTATTTTCATTATTATCGATAAACTTTATTTGGAAATGTTGTTTAGAAGTAAAAATTATATTCAAATATAAAATCAGAGCCACCAACCTTGAAAAAAAATATTTTCGGTTTTTTCCTTAATTATTACTCTTGTGACAAATATTAGTAAGTGCCAATGGTACTAAAAGGTTCTTTTTAATCTATTTTTTGGAAATTTGAATACATTTTTTATAGTTTTTGTTATTTTGGTATGACAACTAATGTTTATTTAGAACTAATGCAAAATTACTTATTTTCTTGGTGCGAAGTTGATATTTCACCCTGTAGATATTAATATATCATACAATAACTAATTCAGGAGCGTGACTTACCTTTTATTCAGTTAATATTATTGACTGTGGACAGGTTTATAATAGTAGTTATCCATCTACACCGAGCGATTCTCAAGTGGTGGTACGCGCGGTACTACCACTTATGAAATTTTATTTTCACTGATAATATCTTAATAAACATAACTGAAACCTCAATCAATTGTGTCTTGAATCAATTATTTTATGCAAGAATGTATCTTCTTATCTACAGCAGCACAAAACGCACCAATAACCACCTAAGTATAGGTTCTTGTATAGGCAACCCAATGATACAAAAAAGAATATGAAACAAACAGTTTATTTTCTTTATGCAACATTGTTTAAATTTTAAAATAAGCATACACCACTATCACAGGTGGATATGAAAAACAAAAGCATTATCCAGACATTATCCATTTAATCGTACTCACTGCAGTTTACGTTAGTTTATGTGCTGTAACTTTTAAAACCATGCTTATACTCCAACAAAAAGTTGAAATTCTTTTAATACATGGAGAAAATAGACCGCACCGAGATGTTGCTGCTATTTTCAAGACATCCACACAACCAAATTGCCCATTCAACCATTTCCAGGATAATGAGAAGAATCAAAGAGACTGGGTCTGTTCAAAATAGCTCAAGAAACCCCACAAAAATATGTTTCCAAAATGAGGAAACAAGTTTTCCAGTGTTGCAAGAAGTAATCGAGCATAAAACGACTTGTGTTCGACAAATTGCTTCACACAGCCAATGCAGTAAATCAACAGTACATAAAATAATAAAACTAAACAAGTATCACCCTTATAAACCAAAATTTATAAGCCTACACTAAAAGAAAGAGACTTCGACATCAGCTATGACTATACCATCTGGTTTGAGGTGAATATGAAAGAGAACATAGTTTTGTTTTTAATATTCTTTGGACAGATGCGGCAACATTTAGATCAAATGAGACTGTTTCTTCAGAAAATTGCCGGTGGTGGACACATGAAAACACGAACTTTACAATAGAATGCCGAGATCAGTACCATTTTAAGACTAATGTGCTGTGCGGTATTTTGAATAATCAAATATTTGGGCATTTTTTTCGTCAAAATATAAATGGGCAATTATATCTTCATTTCCTGAACAGAAAGTTGTCACCTTTTTTGTCGTTAATTCAACGGGCGTTAATTTAGTTCCTGCTTGATGGTGCGCCCATATACACAATATAAACTCTGTCTAGAACTTTTTAAATCATAAATTTGGCCATCGCTGGATAGGCAGAGATTCGGAATCAAGATCCTGGCCACCTAGATCCCCCGACTTTACCCCGTTAAATTTGTTTTTGTGGGTTTACGTAAAAAATAACGTATACAAACACCGACCATTTAGAGATATAAATCATTTAGAGGAAACTATACAACATTTTAAGTAGTAGAAATAAAATTAGTTCATAGATAATAAATTAGCATTAATAACATATTCATAATAGTTATTAACTTAATAACGGGCAAATCAGTCATAATTAATTCAAGAAACAATAGATGTGTGATGCTTTAGTTAATTTTATTAAAATATTATCAGTGAAAATAAAATTCATAAGTGGTAGTACCGCGCGTCCCACCACTTGAGAATCGCTCGCTGTAGATGGATAACTACTATTATAAACCTATCCACAGTCATTAATATTAACTGAATAAAAGCTAAGACACGCTGCTGAATTAGTTATTGTATGATATATTAATATCTACAGGGTGAAATATCAACTTCGCACCAAGAAAATGAGTAATTTTGTGCTAGTTCTAAATAAACATTACTTATCATACCAAAATAACAAAAAATATAAAAAATCTATTCAAATTTCAAAAAAATAGATTAAAAGGAACCTTTTAGTACCATTGGCATTTACTAATATTTGTCACAAGAGTAATAATTAAGGAAAAAACCGAAAATATTTTTTTTTCAAGGTAGGTGGCTCTGATTTTATATTTTAATATAATTTTTACTTCTAAACAACATTTCTAAATAAAGTTTATCGATAATAATGAAAATAAAGGTACTTTACTCTTATCACAAATTCATATATTCTGAATCGCTCGGTATATGGCACTGAAATTTACATATTTGATGGTTGCAGTTTTGGTTTCATATGAGCCGCCAACTTTTATAAAGAATAAAATTTTCTGAGAAATACACAATAAAAATTTTTTCCATATGGTGTGGACTTTCGTGGACACACTGTATATAAATTCAACATAAGAAAAACAAAAGTTGGCCATGGTTACGCCGCCATTTTTGATGTTATTTCAAATTAAAAAATGACACTGCATTCCTTGTTAAAAAGCAGCTGTAGAATGTTTGTGTTTCAAATGTCTAGCTACATTTGGTTTTGAATAAAATTATTAGAAACGATATCTTAACATTTCAGTTTTTTGCGGATATCTTGAAAATGAAAAATGATAGCTTAAATTTCTTTCCAGATAATTGACCAACACAAAAATACGAAACTTTGCCAAATTTAAACATAGGCTCTATCTTCACTAATAAGCGAGATCCCCATGGTGAGCCTCGAAATTGAATCACCCGGTATACTTTGAGGTTAGTGTGACTTCCGGTTTTTCCGGAAAAGACGTCATCATTAAAATTTTAAATGGCGCCCTATACCTGCGCACCTATACCTGTATGATTTTCTTAATCAGAATTATATTCTAAACACAAAAACATATGAATCGTTGAATTTTTATCACCATAAGGCAACGAAAGAGTAATTTTTGTTTATTAATCAGGGTGGCTATGAATTGGTGAAAATAGTCGAAAATTGTCAAATAAACACTAACTAAATCGTTTTTTGTCGATATTGTATTACTGGTGCCCTCTAGCGCGATTTTATTGGTTTTTGGCAAATGAGTCATTTTTTCACGTATATTATTTTCCGATTACAATGTCTCAAATACTTGATATTTTGCTGATAATTGTAGCGTAAATGTCGTTTAAAGCAGAGAAAAATAAATGATGCGTTAATGATCAAAGTCAGCCTAGTGAACTGTGGATGAATGCTAACCTCCGAATTTGCTGTGTACTGCGCATCGTCTTCCAAAATATCAAGTAGGTATATGTGTAATCGGAAAAATGTTTTTCATCGAATACTCAGGGTGAAAAATGACTCATTGGCCAAAATGGATTTAGTTAACGAATATTTGACAATTTTTGACAATTTTCACAAATTCACAGCCACCTGCATTTAAATAAACAAAAGAGTTATTTTTTTGTTGCCTTGGTATAAAAATTGACGATGGCTGTGTTTTTTGTCATTGTGATTGAAAATATCACACAAATAATCGACGGTGCCATTTAAAGTTTCAATGATGACGTATTTTCCGGAAAACCCGGATGTCATACACAGCTCAAAAAAATAGGGGAACACTTTATTCGAAAGTTGTAACTTTTTAAATAATAGTTCTAGGTAAATCAAATTTGGTATAGTTCAACGGCATATATTTAACTAAAGAAAATTACGAAAGCAATGTTACAACTCTTAGTTACTTCTAAGCTACACTTAAAAATGTAAATAATAACTCAAACAAAATGGAGATGACTGTCATAGTATCGATGATAGTCGGGTTTTCTGTGGATTGGTGATGTTTAATACAGTGTATGCCCTCCACGAGCACAGATCTCTTCCTTACACCTGCGTGGCATGCGTCGCACTAGTCTGCGAAGAGATTCTTGGGGTATGCTTTCCCATTCCTTGATCAGCGCTTGTGTCAGTTCCTATATGGTTAGTGGTGGATTAGGGCGCTTGCGAACACGTCGGTCAAGCTTGTCCCACACATGTTCAATAGGATTCAGGTCAGGACTTAACACCGGCAATTACATGACCTGAATTCCACGTTCTTGTAAAGAGTTTCTGGTGATGCCGGCGGTATGTGGCTTTGCATTATCCTGTATTAGGATGTAATTTTGACCGACGCCATATGCAGCAGGCACCACATGGTCTTCCAAGATGTTTTCGATGTAATTCATCAGTTCTGTTGTTTATACTGATTCCAGCCCATACCATCACAAATCCACGACCAAATCAATCTACTTCCTGTATAGTAGCGGCTGCGTAGCGTTCACCAGGACGTCTATATAGACGTACTCGACCGTCCCAACGAGTTAAACGAAATCTGGACTCGTCTGTAAACAGTACAGGCGTCCAGTGACGAAGTTGCCAATCTCTGTGATTCAGAGCAAACCTCATTCGCGGTGCTTTGTGATGATGCGTAAGGCGTGGTGCGCGGACACGTCTTCTTGGTTTCAAATTCGCTTCTTTTAATCTGTTCCTAATAGTTTGATCAAACATTTCTATCCGATATGTTCGTCTTAGGTCGTTTAGGTCGTGCTGTGGCAGCATGCTGACGTACTGACGTAAAGAGGAAAGGACAAGAAATCGGTCTTGATTTTGAGTAGTTTTTCCACCCTTGTCCAGCTCTTCTAACATATTTGCTAGTCTCCCGAAACCGATTCCATAAACGCTCAATAACAGAAGGGGAAGCTCCAAGGTCCCTGCTAACATGTCGAATAGAGTGGCCATGCTGAATATGGGCGACAGCACGAGCAACTTGCAGTTCACTAAGATGCCTCATTTTACTTCTAATGACGTTTTAATCAACGAAAATTGACAACTGAATTCATTTGTCATCTTTAGTAGGTTCTCATACGTGAATTCAAAGCATACTTGACATTTTTTTCATTTTGTTTTGCGTTATTAATTTACACGGAACTTAAACTTTTAAGAAGTAACTACGAGTTGAAACATTGTTCTTATAATTTTCTTTAGTCAAATATAATCCCTTAAAGCATACCAAATTTGATTTGCCTAGCACTATTATTTAAAAAGTTACAGGTTTCTAAAAAAGTGTTCCCCTTTTTTTTAGCAGTGTATTAAAAAAAAATAACAGGCGTAGTTACCTATGGCGACGGTCACCTGGTATAATAAATATTCTAAATTAGACCCCCTTTCAGGGTCTTTTCAGTTTTGATACATTGTTTCATATGCCTAAATAAAGCTATTGTACATCACCTATATTATTTCTTCTAATTATTTCTATCTTCTGTTTCAGGTAACGTACCTCTAGTCGGCAATTACTGGCGTTCCTCGCTGTGGCATTCCCAGAAAAGTTTAACCATTCAGGTAACTGGCGAATTTCATAATTCTGTTATGTTCCGTGTTTGTGTGAACATCTTACCCTACCATTGTGCGTGGCACGCACATAATGTGTCAATTTATTGTTGTTACATACTTTTGTGGTTCTCGTCCCAATTCGTAAATTCGTCGATTGTGCAATAGTCGTTTCACTTTTCGATTTTATTTTCCAAAGTGGGTACCTATATAAAAATTCACTCAACATGCATGTTATGATAGGCCGCTGTACCGGCGATTGTACAACGCATATTTTATGCAAATTTACTATCTTGCATTTGTTTCTCCGCTACCTACATGGCATTATCGTTGGTTGACATTATCTCTCTTGCGCACGTTTTTAATTCGGTTCCATCTGATCGAATGTTTGTTCACCTGCAATTTGGGTCAGTATAGGATATTTGACATGCGTACGTCGTTTCTCATCCATGTTAATTGACTGCTTGTGCGATTCGATACGGATAATTGTTTATGTTTGTCAGTTTGTTGCGCGTATCTCTTTTGTTGCCTCATACCGGTTAAAATAACTCTTGTTTTGTAATGAATGTTTTTTTTGAAAAGCTGTTCTATAGAGCCGGTAATTATGGAGCAACGGTGTACGTGATTGAACAGTTTTATTATTTTATTACTTCCTCCATAAACGTTTAGGTGTGTTATTGTGGTAAAGATTTTAAATTTCATAAGATTTACCCTCATCACCCGTGAAATAATACTAAACTAAGTTGAGCAATATCTTAGTTAAATCTCACCCGCCTTAACACCGCTACAAATATAAGTATGTTTGTACAGAAAGCTTCTACTTACATGCTTGAGCGGTTGTAGTAAAAAAATTGTACCAAACAATTTTAAAATAGTAGTTAGAGTTTGGTACCAGCTGCGTAAATAAATACATAGTTCATTAATTATTTATGTCAAATAACAAAAATATTTGTTGTATTTTCATGTTTAGTCATTTTAATATTAGGGTAAGGCAGAAATTGTTAATTGCGTCTAGCTTTTGAGAAAAATCTAGCAAAAGATGAGTACTTTTTTCAATTTTTGTTTGCTATCTACAAACAAAAACTAGTGAGAAAATTATCTTCAGCCGTGCTGAAGTTAAAATACCTCCACAGTAAAAATTTCCGTATTACCACCTATTGTCAAAGATATAAAAAAGTGAATGTTTGGTGTGGGATTTATTACAAGAAAATAATTGGACCATACTTTATTGACGGTACTGTAGACCAAAACACTTATTTTGATATGTTGGAAAATTTTTTGCTACCAACTTTGGACGAAATCAACTTACAGCTCAGGTGTTCACTACACTACGGTTGTCCTGCTCATAGCCCATATCAAGTCAGGGATTGGTTGAACAGACATTTTCCAAATAAGTGGATTGGACGATCCGGCCCTATAGGATGGCCACCACGTTCACCTGATTTAACGCCGCTTGATTTTTTTTTTCTGTGGGTTTATTTAAAACAGAAGGTGTATGCGAATAATTTTCATGATAATGTAGACAATCTAAAATTAAAAATTATAGGAGCAGTAGACGAAATAAATGAAGAAACAATTGATTTGGTATATCGGAAGTTTAGAAGAAGATTGGAAAAATGTGTGGCTGTAGGAGGGGAACATATGGAGTAATGTTTTGATAAATTACTTTGCTAAAAATAAATAAAATATAAAACTTAGAATACAAAATTGAAATTGGATATCTGGGCACAAATTTAAATATAAAACAACTTTTACCTATAACATTTTTGTTCTAATTCCGAAAAACCGATAGTTTACTCTTCGGCCTATTTAACATGTTCGTGTCTATATCTGCCACGCCTCCTTAAGGGTGCTACAAATGTTGTGGCAAACTAAATATACCCTCACCACAGTAAATGTTGGGGTATAAAAATAGAACACATAGATGAATAGAATATTATTTATTTGTTTTTGATAAATATTTAATGAATTTTATGATAGTAAAAAGTTGATGGAAGTCGAAGTTTGTGTTATTGGTACCAACTTGAGAAATTAGGTCGTGTGATGTAGAATAGGAGAGCTCATTAGAAACAAATAAATTGCATTAAATTGCATCGGGTGGTATTGGTACCAATATTGAAATAGCTGATTCCCCTGAACTCTTTTCAGTGACGTTAAATGAAAAATGATGAGACAAAACTGATTTTGATTTAAAACTATGTATTGTTAATGTTCACATATGGTATAAAAACGGTATACACTAGTATTAGTAATTAACGTATACACACTATTGTGCATCGTACGAATGATAGAACTGTCGTACAAATAATTATCGTGCATCTATATTTAATATTTTGTTAGACGCAAATCAACATACGATGAGCATGAGCATATACTTTATTGAGTCACTATAGAATGATAACATCTTTATTGATAACCATGAGTGGTAACATCATTACCATCTTGAAACAAATGATGATCGTTTATCTTTTGCGAACCCTCCATCAATTTATTCCCCACAATCCTATTTTCATTCTTATTACTAAGTAACTCAATAAATTACGCGTGGCCTTATACGCCCACAGCCAGCCTGCTGTGGTGACGTAGCCTGTTGCGCCGTATACGGGATATGTAATTCTCCCGTTATCAGCAACCGGCAACCTAATTGTCAGTAAAGTAGGTCAGTGTAATATAATATAAGGCAGCGCCAACGGGAAAGTAACTATTTGCCCATGAATCTGGCGATGCAGGGTGCTACAGATTGATCGCCAAATACCGCTTCATACGTAACAGCATGGTTGACAAGCAAGCTTGTACAAAGTATGCTTGAGCGTCTGAAAAACGCCCAAGATTAATAACATTTTTTTATTATTATTTTAAAGTCCGCTGCAAACGTAACTGCATGGTAGACTAAAGGTGGCTACACACCTAACTGCAAGCTTGACAAGCATGCTTGATCAATCTTTTTCACAAGCACGTAAAGCTTCCCTTCGACACCACACGATACAAGTATGCTTTAACAATCGCCAGTTTGTGCTTGGACTATGTCGGACGACGATGCGCTGGCAGTGGCTGCTTTTTGCCTCATCCACAAAGGGAAAACGCGTAATAAGCAGTATTAAAAAAACACATAAAATGTGCAAGCACGGCTTAGTACAAGCTTGCATGTTTCAAATTCAATCCATCATCAAGCGGCTTGTACAATCATAATGCTTGCACAAAATTATCCTACAGACGCTACAGCATGCTTGTACAAATTGCTTGATCAAGCATGCTTGTCAAGCTTGCAGTTAGGTGTGTAGCCACCATTACATGCTTGTCCAATTTATGCTTGAGCGATAATATGCCGCTTGTCCGAGCAAAACACTTGCCAAAAATTGTAGCTGAAGAACGTTTGTAGAAAGGATATGGTACATGCATTCTTGTCAAGCAGGCAGTTAGTATGTAGTACGCTTAAGCAGGCCTTTGGAGCTATATAGAAAGACTTGTGGATTAGTTTGCTCGTTGTTTTTGTTTTGTGCTTGCCCGGTATATCAGTATAATCGTGAGAATTTTAATGTGAAGCATTGACAACTTTTACGATTGAATGGCTTATTGCAGTACATTATACCACAAAACAACACAGGAACACCTTGTAGACCCTAATCTTTTTTAACATCGGCATTTACTTATTGATTTTGGTTATTATTGGACACTGTTGTAAGACAATACATGCAGCATAACTTTGGTAGTCAACACATAGGAAATAGTGACCACTGCGACGAATTTCTCACCCTGGATTAGGCTTGTGTATCATTAGGATTAGTGCATCACAGTATCATTCTAAACTCATTATCAAGTGTTGTTATTTGAAATAATGCCTCAAATGTATGACAACGTTCTTACTGCTATTTGTTATTGTAATTGAAGACCTTGCTGCAACAGGGAGGTACCTGTATAGTGGCATAATTTGAAAGTAGCTGTACATCTGCAAATGATATCAATATACAGATACCTCCCTGTTGCTGCATAGCATAGTTTTCAATTATTATGTCGATAAAATACACGGTTTTGAAGAAACACACGTCTAATTAAACATGTAATCGTACTAGTCATAGTGAAAGCTATGTCACGCAAATATGTCACTAGTTTTCTCCAAATCTTGCTTCATTCATTTACAAGACAAAACAATTTTTACAGTGTTTTAAAAAAATGTGGATTTTTGAGTTTTGAAAAGAAATATTGGTGCACGCCACCCACGTGTGTTCTGCTGAGAATCTTAGATCATCACTTCTTCAAAGTAGACAGCTTCCTATGGCACAGACGTGACCCAGCTGGGTGGAATAAACGTCGTTAAACGCGATTACACGCTTAAAGTCAGGAAGGAGGGTTGTGAACATAGGACGTAATAAATAGGGCATCTTATAGCGGCGAGTCGCTAAAGTGGACAAAAGGACTGAACTACAACACTATTATCCAAAAAGGCAACTGACACGGGGGGTAACCCCCTGGGTCTTTTGTCCGAATACTTGTCTTTGTCAATTAAGAGATGTTAAGTGGCCGTTTAAACGACGATTTATTTGTAGGTGCTCTAAAATTGGCAGGTATTGTTGCCTCGCACCGGAACAATAATGTTTGTTACAATTTCTGAATGTGCGACCCTCACGTCGTCGCCTATCCGATGCATGGGATAATAGCAGTTCCCAAGATGAAGATTATTTACTGTTTACATGGCCATTTCGTAAAAAGTTCATGTTTCTCAGAAAAAAAGTATGGTGGGTACACACAGAAAAGTGATCTGTCGAACGAAGAGAGAATTACTTGGCTGAAGTAGT
Organism: Aphodius sticticus; assembly: GCA_963966075.1. Taxonomy (NCBI): domain Eukaryota; kingdom Metazoa; phylum Arthropoda; class Insecta; order Coleoptera; family Scarabaeidae; genus Aphodius; species Aphodius sticticus. Next base: position 72,040,635 of record OZ014506.1, on the reverse strand, counting down.
TGGTAGGTTCGTATATACGCGAGAGATTATTGACTTCAACCAAGTAATTTTATTTCTTGGAATAATTACTAGATTTGAGAAAGTGGTTACTCTGGTGAAGTAAGTAAACAGTCTTCAATTAAGTGTATATTTTTATTCCCGGTAAATATTTTTAGCTACTTAATGTAAGAATTTTAAAGATTTGGCACAAATACGTTTTCTATTGCTAATTAACAAGATAGGTATGTTATATTTACTTACTCGGTCTAAACTGTTGCGTGCGTTACATCAAACTATTCCGTGTTGAAACGTTTATTGTACACAATAAATCACAATACACATCCCCAATAAATCACAAGGCACATCCCCTACGACTACTTCGTTGTTTTCGTACACACAGAAAAGTGATCTCTCGAACGAAGAGAGAATTACTTGGCAGAAGTAGTTGGTAGGTTCGTATATACGCGAGAGATTATTGACTTCAACCAAGTAATTTTATTTCTTGGTATAATTACTAGATTTAAGAAAGTGGTTACTCTGGTGAAGTAAGTAAACAGTCTTCAATGAAGTGTGTATTTTATTCCCGGTAAATATTTTTAGCTACTTAATGTAAGAATTTTAAAGATTTGGCACAAATACGTTTTCTATTGCTATTTAACAAGATAGGTATGTTATATTTACTTACTCGTTCTAAACTGTTGCGTGCGTTACATCAAACTACTCCGTGTTGAAACGTTTATTGTACGCTATAAATCACAATACACATCCCCAATAAATCACAAGGCACATCCCCTACGGGTACTTCGTTGTTTTCGTACTAGGTTAGGTTCTGTGGCGCCAGCACGTGCCAGCACCACGCGCGGGCGCGCGAGCCTTGACAAAATCACGGTGCGCATATTTATTCCAGAGAAAGGGATTACTTGAAAGAAGTGAGAATCACTTCAGTTAAATAATTGGTGGGTTTTTATTCAGTAAACAATACTTACTTATATTAAATGTCTTATATTTTCTTGGATCAAGTAACTACGCACTTGGATGGATTTACTATTACTTCGTTGGAGAAATTAACATTTTTGGGACGAAAAATTCAATTACTTGTTTCAATACAATATTGGTTCTTATAAAGAAAGAATTTATTTGTTGAAAGAATTTATTTGTTGACTGCATTTATCTGAGAAATTAGTTTACTTATATTGAGTATGTGGCATTTCTTGTATATACCTAACTTTCTACATCCAAGTAAATATGCATTTGAATCTAGTAAATAAATTCAAGAAATTATGTTTTCTGTTCCAAATAATCACTTTTCTGTGTGTATTGTCGTTTGCACTACCAGCCCATTAATATCTGGGTTTCTTAACTAACTGTCCTATGGTACTACTTTTTACCTTTTACCTACCTTTTATATCATTTGATTAAAGCACCGTTTATAGATGGCAAGTTTAATAGTGGAAAGTGGTGTCCGCCACTAAACTTGCCAAAAATTGAACGTGTTACAGTGTCACCGTTCAATTTTAGGTTTTTTGTATGTAGCAGCCCTACACTTGAAATGTGTCGTTTTTGACATAAGTAATTGTTTTATTAAATATTGGCAGGTGCTGTGATACTTTGAATTACTTAAATAAATTTTCAACTCTGACTCGACTTGGAAAAAAATGTTTGCCAAGATTGTGGTATATGTAACGTATTTTCGAGTTCCTTCCAATATTATACAGGCGGTTCAAATTATAAGATTATACGAAGGTAAAATATAACACTATCATAATGTATGTATTCTATGAAAAAAATTTACATCAAGTTTGTGTCCTCCCGAATAAAAGTCTTTTAAATGTTTCCAGCAAAAGCGGCACTTTTTGAAAGGTTTGGAAAAGTATTTTTATAATGTTTATGGTAAAATGCCAGTTTTTTAAACAAAAGTATTTCATTTTGTTTAATATTAAGTATATTTTTGACTTTTTATCAAAATTCGTCAGTAAGTAGAATGAGGCGTTGCTATTTTGGAAAAAATGTTGACGGCACAGAAATAATGTTTTATTAAACGTTGTATTAAAATAAGAAACAGTTTCTTTATGAAACCCAAATGCAATTTTGTTTTAGTGGTTGTCAATTAAATTTAATAAATCGTCTTATAAGTTTAAAAATTGAAAAACTGGTTTAATCGTAGACTTGAAGCGTTAAAGTTTGATCATTGCCTTAGAATACAATTCTATTAACGGTCGGCAACCGATTAAGCTGACCACACAGAAATCATGTAAAATAAAAAAGTACAAGGCGGTCGTAAGAGACAATTAAATTAATATCTGAATTGGCAAGATTGTTAATGAATATCTCATTTCAATTATCTCTATTTATTGATGATTTTTAAGTATCAAATAACCGCATAAAATAGATGCAATGGAGATAAAATAGAGATTTTAACACCCATGCTCTCCTAAACCGAATGGTATATACAACCATACTAAAATAAATTGTAATTAACGCGTCTTGTACTTTAATCACATAAATAATGTACTGTAATGGTGCTTATTGACACTTGGCGCCATCTCGTCGTGCAAATTGTCACTACAAATTGGTTCTGTATTTACAGTTTAGATAGGTTCTGTATGTTGTGATCTTGTTCGTTTTTGTTTCATTACGTGAATACAAAAGATTTGGGAATAAACAATTACAATGAACGATAAAAAGGGAAGATAATCATTTCAAGGTCGCCGTGGATAGTGGAGTTGGTAGTATATTACCAACTTCTTAAAAACGCGTTTTTTTCGTTTCGCACCGACCCTTAACTTCTAGTTGTTCATTTCTTGATTTCTAATGCACTTTAGATGTGGCAATGTTATCAAATCAAATCATTGTTGTAATTTTTTAAAATACTGTTTTGCTTAAAATGCCCATAAGACATTCTGCATAAAGTTGATCAAGACTTTTCCATATTATTTAAAAAAAGTATTCAGTATTCATATGATTTGTTGACTCTTCTACAGTTAAACTTTGATCCTATAAGTTGTGCGTCCTGTAACATCCTATATTATGTATAACACTTCAAAGAAGCATTAGACTCTGGCGTGAGGATAATACGTTATCTCTACATTAATCTTGATGTACAACTATTTTTGTGACTTCAGTGACTACAGCTGCATCAATTTTTATTACACCAATGGATATAAAATGGGACATTTGACGTGTATGGAAATTGGTACATACATGGCGACACAAGAGAACCGATATTTAAAGAAAGAAGCAGTTCTAACTTGATTGTATATGAAATTGTATTACACCCATAATATGGTATGCCCTTTTAATCTATTTTCCCTTTCCAAGATTGCTGATCTCTGAACTAGAGAAGTCTTAGACTCTTCTTCCTTTCAACCGTTGAATTCCTCATTAATGTCCTTTACATTATTTATTTATTGTTAAGAACAACTGTGGAAAATTAGGAGGACATTAGCTCGTTCATATTATATAAAGCGTTTCTCGCGAGGAACCACGTCTTATGTATTTTCGATTTGTACGAGAGGCGCGGCTTGAGCACTGAAAAATTCATAAAAAAGCTCTCACTTTCCACACGAACAATCAAGCAAGACGAACCGTGCCCGCCCCATGCTCAAGTGTGTCAAGGCCACTCGCGAGAAAACAGTAAATCTACTGTCGCGCAGTGAAGGAGACGGAAAAGAGGAGCAAACGGAAGGAGGGAGAGAGAGACGACAAGATGTAATTGCACAGATTCATTAGTATGCGTAATGTTGTTGTGGGAGGGGCGGCACTTTGACCATAGTGATCTTTTTGTTTCGCAGTACTGCAAGAATCCATTAATATAATTATTGTTGAGTCGCAGCCGCATTGTTTTAGGTTTACTTTGCAACAGCTTCATTAAATGTCTTCAAATTTAAACCATTTGTTATCTTAACAGTCCTTTTGAAAATATGAAATTTCCATATTATCAAACCTAATGTCCGACTATACAAAGACCTCCAAAAAGTCGGCGTCATAGGAAAAAAAAAAATACCCATTACTCGCAAAATTGTATTCTTCATGACAATTTATGGCTGATATAAAGCAAAAATGTGTAACTGTCAGGTCTTACAATTTAGGTACCATATACCGGGCAGCTCAGAAAGAATCACGTTGACATAGGTCCCTTTATTCCTTTACCCTTCAGTAGGTACCTTTATGTTCAATAATAAAAAAAATATATTATTTGGTGAGGTTATTTAGAAGTAAAAATTATATACAGGGTGTTACAGAAATAACCTTGAAGGAGCATATGCCCAAGGACGTGATACACATGTTTTGTCAAATTACGTATGGTCTAACTTAACCCATTCTTGAGAAAATTAATACAGAAAAACGGAGTCCGACCCTGTTCAGCGGCAAGCAAATTTACAACACCCTACCGCAGTTGTGCTGCAACTGGTGATAAAACAATGCCGCCGGAAAAATATCGGTCCCTGCACTCTAGCGTTTCTTGGCCACAGTGACATTGACCTACATTAGTCGTAGTCAGCTGTTCGTTGGTTTTATCTATAATACGATTTTTTAGGATTTTGAAATCCTAATGTGGGTGAATTTGTGTAGTGCTTTGGGTAGTACTGATGGATAACGGTAAGCAAATAACCTAGCTTTGTGAGCCCACAGAGACTCCTTCAGTCAGATTTTAATACAGGAAACTTTCGTGGTTTGTTGAAACTAATTCCAAATTTTGACCCTGTCATAAAATACCACATAAGATTTGTTCGTGATAGTTTGCTAGAAAGATTACGTAAAGCAAAGTATTACGGACCAATGTTTGAATCGACTTCTGATCAAGCTAATCGTGAACAAATGACTGAGATAGTAAGTTATGCTGACATAAATTTTGAGAAAAAAAATGTTCAGATTAAAGAATCATTTCTCGGTTTTATACGAAAGAAAGACAACATGAATTTACAAAATTGCAGCCACAGTGCTATGATAATAATGCTGCTGTTATGGCTGGACACAAGACTTATTGACCGCATTAAAAATAGGTTGCAGAATCCTAAAATGAAGTTCCATAATGTAGCTTTATTTTAAAGCTCTTCAAAATTATTTTCATGATGAAAGAGAAGTCTTATTAGTTAGCGACTCACTGAAAGAAGGAATTCAAATATGCAATGAATGGGACATTTAGGTTAAAAGACGTCAAAGAACTAAAAGAATGGATGGCGAAACATCGAGAGATGCTGGTTTATCAGTTAAAGAAGAAATTGAAAGAGTTATGAAAAGAACTGTCGAACGTATATGCAATGAATTAAAAAGTAGAAGTGTTCGATAACGAGAAATAGACGAAAAATTTGTATTTCTTCTTGATACGGAAGGGTTGTTTTAAAGCCGAACCAAGCTAATCTAAAGAATATTGTGTACAATTTGGAGAAACCTACAGTTGTGATATGGATGGGAAAGAATTATATGAAGAAATTTTGGATTTTAAAACACTGTTAACAAGCCGTGCCCTAAAAAATATCAAGCCCCGAGCAATTACTTAATTTTATAGTTCAGTATGGAGATGAAAACATTTGTCCCAATATGCGTATAGCATTGCAAATATTGCTGACAATCAAGGTTTATATTGCCAGTTGCGAAAGATCATTTAGCAAATTAAAATTCATACTTACTCATATTTGAGAGCTTCGATGGGCCAACATCGATAATGTGATCTTGCTTTATTGAGCATAGAACGAAAAATGACCGAAGAAATTGACTTTGATAATATCAATAATTTGGTGCTTGCCACAGGCGCCGTTTACTCTAGATACGCCTCTGGTTAACGTCGCTTTGGTTTGACGGGAATCACTTTACAGTCACAATTTGTGTAGATCGGCATGACATTTCTGGATTAGATACGTACCAATCTTTCTAAATTTCCAATTGATGATTTCTTTGATACAATATTCTTGGTACTCAAAACTTTGAAATAGTAGGTACCTATATATGTTATTTGACCAAAAACGCTTCTCTGTACTTGCCGGATATACTCCTTCAATGTTAGCTGTTAGTTCTAAAACGCCCTCTTTTTATTTTTTTTTAAATTACCGTACTTGTAATAAACATTAGTAGCTATTATAATTGATTGTCCGGATTCTCTTTAATCTATTTTTATATGATTGCGAATGCTAATTTGGAATTATCGCATTAAAATCATGGAATAACTAATGTAAGGGGTGATTTATTCGTTTACTACCATTGGTGATTATAAAGACATTAGTAATACTAATATAATATATTCTATTCAATTTCATTTCTAGTGTAATTATTTAACTAATATGTACATTACACCCCCATGACAAATATAGCTTATCAAAAATTGTAAATTAAATGTCATTAGCTGTTCCAATAGATATTTTTTGCGTCGAATACCAATCCGTGCAGCATTCATTCAGATTTTGCAAATTTATTTAACCGCGGAGAAGATAGCCATAAACGATAGCCATAACTTTTTTTTTCGAACTTTGTTATGAAACATATATCAAATGATAGGGGTGTTCAAGTACTATACGCCAGAGTTTTGCTCCGAAAATTCATTAAACGGTGTTGTCGGAAATTTGATTTATTTCGTTACGCGTCACCTTATAAGAGCTCTTGTCATCTCAATAAAGAACTGCCCATAACTTTTTGCAACAACCCCATAGAGAAACAAGTGATACAAATTCGGAAAGCGCATAAAATTTTGCATCCAATAATTGTATTGGGAAGGTGCTACCCCTAATATCACCTACCCCTATACATCTATCATACAAGAAATTGCGCGCCGGTCGACTAAGAAGTGGTATTAATGAACATAACTCACGGTAAAATTATTGCATAACTTTCCTAAGTACGTCAAATTATAGGCAATTAAATGTACTATTTACCTTTGAAAGCTCGGAGTTTTGCTCGACGGCGAACAACCCGTAAATGACGATAATGTCAGTACGCGACCGTCCCCGCCGGCAATCATATGTCGGGTGGTTGTGGCAGAAAAGTATTTATAACTTTAGCAAATATTGTTGCATAACTTTCTATCATATATCAAATTGTAGGTAATTAAAAGGGCTTCTCACCCTTCGCCGCTCGGAGTTTTGCTCGACGGCCAACAACCCTTAAATGACGTTAATGTCTGTACGAAACCAATACGACGGGCAATCACATATAAAGTGGCTTCTGCAGAAAAATGTTTATAACTTTTGCTAATATTGTTGCATAACTTTCTATCATATATCAAATTGTAGGTAATTAAAAGGGCTTCTCACCCTTCGCCGCTCGGAGTTTTGCTCGACGGCGAACAACAGTTAAATGGCGATAATGTCCGTGCGAAACCGTCCGCGCCGGCAATACGTCGGATGGTTGTTACACGAAAATGTTTATAACTTTTGCAAATATTGTTGCATAACTTTCTATCATATATCAACTTGTAGGTAATTAAAAGTGCTTTTCATTCTTCCCCGCTTGGAGCTTTACTCCACGGCAAACAACCCTGTAACAGCGATATTGTCCGAACGGAAGCAGTATGAGAGGCAATCACATGCAAGTCACTTCTTGCAGAAAAATGTTTATAATTTTTGCAAATAATGTTGCATAATTTTCTATCATATATCAGATTATAGGTCGGAGTTAAGTAAAGGTCCAATAACAGCAAACGATAGCTAGCGATAAGGAGTTGCCAGTTGCCTTTAATACAGCAATTTCAAACTGGGTGCGTTATCGTCATTTAAGGGTTGATTGCCATGGAGTAAAACTCCGAGCGGGGAAGCATGAGAAGCACTTTTAATTACGTACAGTTAGATTTATGATAGAACGTTATGCAACAATATTTGCAAAAGTTATCAATGATTTTCTGCAGCAGCCACTTGATATATAATTGCCCGTTGTACTGGTTCCGTACGGACATTATCGCCATTTAAGAGTTGTTCGCCATCGAGCAAAACTCGGAGCGGCGAAGGGTGAGAACCCCTTTTAATTACCTACAATTTGATATATGATAGAAAGTTATGCAACAATATTTACAAAAGTTATAAACATTTTCCTGCCACAACCACCCGACATATGATTGCCGGCGGGGACGGTTGCGTACGGACATGATCGTTATTCAAGGGTTGTTCGCCGTCGAGCAAAACTCCGAGCTTTCAAAGGTAAATAGTACATTTAATTGCCTATAATTTGACGTACTTAAGAAAGTTATGCAATAATTTTACCGTGAGTTATGTTCATTAATACCACTTCTTGGTCGACCGGCGCGCCAATTTCTTCTATTATAGGTGTATTGGAGTAGGTGATATTAGGGGTAGCACCTTCCCAATACCATAATTGGATGCAAAATTTTATGCGCTTTCCGAATTTGTATCCCTTGTTTCTCGATGGGGCTGTTGCAAAAAGTTATAGGCAATTCTTTATTGAGATGACAAGTACTCTTATAAGGTGACGCGTAGCGAAATAAATCAAATTTCCGACAACACCGTTTAATGAATTTTCGGATCAAAACTCTGGCGTATAGTACTTGAACACCCCTATCATTTGATATATGTTTCATAACAAAATTCGAAGAAAAAAAAGTTATGGCTATCTTTTATGGCTAACTTCTCCGCGGTTTTATTTAGACTTTGTCTATCGCCACTAAAAAGTTTTACATAGAACTATATTTTGTAACACCCTGTATAATACTTTCCGAAACATATTCTCTTTTTGTTGTAGTTTCAAATTAAATATTCTCATGTTTATGTCCAATTAGGCGATGCATCTTGTCGATTTATCGCTGGGAGCAGTCTTATAACGCTAGTGCATACTTATTTAATTACAATTATGCGGTTTGAAGCCGACTACCTACGTAGTTAACCACATGATGTGTACTTCGTCTGAAGGCATAAAATCTCTCAAGATGGCTGTTATACGATCACAATTAATGGTTAATTAAGGACTTGATGATAGGGATTTCATAAAATAATGCGAGAAGATAACTATCTGCGTTGGTTTTTTATTGGCCGATTAGTTGCAATGTGATTAATTTTGTTAGAGGTCTAGTATGATGTATACTTTAACTTGCCCAATATTTTCATATTTATTAATCTTTGAACGAAATTCTCGAACCGAAGATATTATCCGATCGAGTTCAATATTTTACCCCTCCTTATTTATGTAATATGTAATGAGAAATCGTCATTTAAAAGACAATAAATAAGATTTTACATTTGTAAGTTATTATTCTTTCCTTATTGCCATTTTTTTTTGTCCACAAGAAACTTTACTACTATGTATAAATAGTGTATTATTGTCTTCTATATCTTCGATTGGCTTTTGTTTATCGTACACTGTTTGGGGAAGTATAATACATATTATACTGAGCTGCTTTTGATTTAACCTTTTGCTTTCTTCCGGTCGATTGCGGAAACGGACAATGATCGAAGTCGATTTTCAGACACTTTGAAACACGTGTTGACGACGCACGTGTCTGCCCCAATTCACACGATCGCGATGCGCATAATTAGAGAGAGACGACTGCAATCTGCAACATGAGTTGCGTGCATGGAAAGCTTTTATTTGAACAGCTTCACCCGTTCACCTTATAACTTTTCGATTATATCACAACATTCTTTTTCCTATTCATTCCATCAGTTTTGTAGTGGCTACTTATATTCTAATTTTAAAATCATTCAATGCAAAATTACTCTGCTTGACAGTTTTACGAGTCAATTGTAACTAACAAATAAAACTAAAAGATAATTTATTCTATTCAAATAATACACTTTTTGGAATGTAAATAATTGACATAATATAAATAATGAATATTAATAATGAAAATATTAGATAAATAAAACTTATTGTAAGCACCTCCGCCATTTGTAGTTTGAGCTAATTTAAGAGCATTGGAGAAGATTATCTTAGTTAGTTGTTGTTGTGCGCACATAAGTAACGAGCGCTTTATATTCATTATGCGCAAATGAAATACGACGTTTTATCTATCGTTTTATCGTTTTATCACATGATATTTTATATAAAATATTTTAATAAATAAATGTGTAATGTAATAAATGTTTTTGGCAATAGTGAATTTTCAACCACGAAGGTATTGATAGCCATTATTCCATGGAGCTGTGGCTTCATTATTTAACGCAACTGTCAATATTACACATTGTCAATTATTTATTATACGCTAGTGTCATCATATGGTGTGTTGGTGTAGCTATGGATTATGTCGTCATAGAGACGTATCTTGAAGTTGTTAAACAGTGAGCGATTTTGATAGGTCGTCTCTTAATTGTTTTATTGATAACATACAAAGTTTCTTACATCAGAAAATGATCGTGGAAAAAGCAATTGAAAATCAAAGTATTCAATTGATTTCTTTACGCTGAATACGAATCCGACCTTGAAAATTGCGTATCAAGCCCAGTTTGTACTTTTTTGTTGTTTCTTTTGTGGAGTCGCTGGATTTCATTGGATTTCAGGTAAAAGTACAAAGATTAAGATCTACTATGAGATGTTTCTACGACAATAAGCTCAGATAATACAAATAAAAAAATAGAATAAAATGCCACATTTTTTCCCATTTAACAGTTATTTTATATCATTAAATAAGCGAGACCTCATGTATACTCACGGAAAACGGACAACCTGTATAGAGTAAACTTTGGCAATGACTTATGAAATTTTATTACATTCTGTTAAAAAAAACTATTATCTTTAGATTACATTCTGTAGATATAAATGTTATGGCACTTAGCACCTTCTACAAATTATTGAAATGAATTGTTGATTGCTCGTTGATTACAAGTAGTAGATAAAAAATTAACACCAGAATATTATCTACGACTAACTAAAATATGCACGAAAATAGTGAAGATTTTCTATTCAACATCTACCTTTCCAGACACTATTTTCTAAATATATTCGACAAATGGTTTTGGCACTTAGCTCGTTATTTAATTCGACTCTTCATTTGTGAACATACTTGGATTTCAGGTAAAAGTACAAAGATTAAGATTTACTAAGAGTTCCTACGACAATAAGCTCAGATAATATGAAATCTTACAAAAAAATAACAATATTGCTTTATTTTATATTTTGACCTCACTTATACAAGCAATACGCGCCGTGGAGAAAGCAGATCAAACAACACATTGCAAACCAATATTTATTAAATACAAAGTAATGACCCTACTAACAGTATATATATTCCAACAACTATTAAGGGCCAAACAAGAGGCATACAATCTAAAGACCAGAGGAGACACTACCCAAAAGTTGCTAAGAAACAGAAGCAAAACTGACATAGACACATACAACTATTAAACAGTCTTCCAGAAGCTTGGTTACAAAACCCCAACAAGAAATTCCGAAAAGATTTAAAAAAATATCTATGCTGTAAACCATTATACAACGTTGAAGAATTTTTCTTATTAATGCGAAACATGAATTAATTTTGACCTTTTCCCTGTAAAAACATTGCAATTGTAAATTTTATATTGTGGAAATAAACATATCTATCTATCTATCTATTCGGAAACTGCAAAATGCAATATTATATTCCATTAAAAATCCATGTTCCCTAGAGTTTGTATATTATTATATTTATCAATATTTAAGAATTTTTAATTGCCTTCTTGAAAATTTTGTCATGTAAGGCTATAAAATGTTTTCGCTACTATTAAGATAATCACACAAACTTCAGTATAACAAAAATCAGATAGAAAAATATAGGTATGTTATTAAAAAAGTGACGGGAATTTGTATTTTCATAATTAAAATTCTCCATTTAATCTGGTTAAATATACTGGCACTGTGTATAATTGAACTATCCGTTGGATAATATACATATTCATCTATGTTCATTGTTCATTCATATGGCTCGCCCATTTTCCCAAATCTCGAAATTTTACATCGTCCCGTAATTTTATCTTACCGATGCGTTGTGTCGATATATTTATGTTTTTCTGACAAAACAGGTAATTTGTAATCAATTCACTTAAAGTGCGTACAAACACAAATTCAAAAAAATCAATCCCAACTTTATGTGTGCACGTGTATTTCAAAACCATTCAGTTTATATGTGTAGAGTACTACTTCTTGGTTCTCCTGCAGTCCACGTCAAGAAATAATCTCTATTTATAGGAGCGCGTGCCGCTCATTCTGTTTATGAAAAATGGACCGCGTTGATAATATTTATATTGGCAAAATGCTCTTTCATTATATCTACAGAATGGAATAGTATCAGTGGCCATCTCTCATGGTTATTATATCGAGCAACTGACGTTTAACTGCAGTTGACAGCTGATGTAGGCTTTTCTCATACAAATCGAACTAGGTCATATATATCTTACCAGAATGGCACCTGACATTGCGGTAGAACTCCTGGTGTTGGCGATATATTGTCGTGTGCGCTGGTTGTCTGCTCGGGAAGGAAATCGTAAAAAATGTGGGACAGGAGGTCACATAATAGCATAATAATATAATAGACCCTAATAATTGAACATGCAAACGTATTTTTAAAAGATCAAAAAACAAGTGGTAAATTGAGGCAAAGCGGACAAGACGCAAATGGCTGTTTCGCTGCAAGATGTACGAGTATTGATTGAGCCCTTATTAATCAATTCTATCGATTCATATTATGCTGACTTTATCGGTTACATAACTTAAATATAGGCCGATTAACTAATAGAGAAATTTTACTAGTAAATGTTATGTAATTGCAAAATGTATTCCAGAGCAGAAGCAAAATTGTTCTGTTTTGACATTTAAAGTTAATGTTATCGTTTACTCCTATTATTTGCGTAGTCTCGTGATCGCGTAGTCAAAACTTTGAACGTGGGACCTAATCAGCCGTGTATGGTACCTACTTCACCGTCAGGCCCTATTTTCAGTTCAGTTCGGTCCAAAAAAGTGAGCTACAAGCATTACAGTTTAGTAGAGTTGTTCATGTTTGTGGTACAGTCCTGCATTTGTCAATATTATTGGTAAAATCTACAGATTTTTGTCTAGTTCCCATGGGTTTTCATAAAAAAGAGATAATTCAAAATGGCTGAGCTTTGCATTAAAATGCTAAAAAATTACTATTTTCTACATAATTATTTTAATTAATAATAGGTTTCGGCAACAAAATCAATAACTATTTAAATTTTTAGTATTATAGTTAATATCGTTTATAACAACATCTGATATAACGACATATCGGTTATAGAAACGGATAATTAAAGTCCAGGACAGTCTTCATAAAACATATAGCATAAATGTATTGCTTATTACGACACCGGACCTGGTCGACACCGGATATAGCGACCGAACTGATATAACGACCAAACAAACCAGGTCGGATTGCGCATAGATATCGCATATAACAACGAGCGGCGAAAAATCCAGACCGAATTAGGGGAATTACCGAGTTTTGTGAAAGATTGGTGCTGGCGAAAAATTATTTCCATTTGCCAATTGACGCTGGTCATTACCACAGCGGTGCGCAGAAAATGCGAAAATCTTTAAATTTAGCTTCAATTAGGTATATGGCGTCCAATGTTTCTATAGGCAAGAAATTTAATGTAAGTACATTAAGTACCGTAGATATGGGTTGTTGAAAGCCACAGTGGCGTAAGTACAAAAATGCAAGTAGGTGCAGAGCCCGCCATTTCAACTTTAGAAAGGACAATCAAACGCGGATTTTTGAAAAGTAAACAACTATGTACCTAAACAAAGCAAATTAGCAGATTTCTTCGTTAAAATACCTTTTCCGTCGATCGTTTATTTATGAGTCAGTTTAGTGAATATGAAATCGTTTATTAAACAACTCTATTAATGCACGATTTCTATTAATGCATGATTTGTTATAGCCAATCGCACGACGTAAAGACGTCGTTTCATTGGCCAATCAAACATATGTGAAATGAAACCTTCCAATCAAAACATACCGCCTCTAGAACTGTCAGTGTCAAATTACATAAATTGTCATATAACCTAAAAAGACATTGGTGAAGAAAAATCTATGTAGACGACGTTAGAAGAATACGATCGACGAAAAAATTAATATTAAACGGCGATTAATGATCTCGACAATTAACGCTCTCGCTGCGCTCGAGCGTTAAACAGTCTCGATCATTAATCGCTCTTTTTAATATACTTGTTGGTTAAATAACTATTTCCGTGGATCGTTTATTTATGAGTCTGTTTAGTAAATATAAAACCGTTTATTAAACAACTCTATAAATGCACGATTTCTATTAATGCACGAGTTAATGCACGACATGACACATTTCATTGTCATATAACCTCAAATCACATCGACGAAAAAGCTATGTTGATGCCGCCAGAAAAATACGATCGACGGAAAAATATTATAACCAATCGAATATTAAACTGCAGTTGATGATCTTAACACTTAACGCACTCGCTGTCTCTCGAGCGCTAAAAGATCTCGATCATTAATCGCTCTTTTTAATATTATTGGTTAAATACATATAAATTACATGTAATAGGTGCATACATTATGTAGATTTTAAAATAAATATTATGTACATATTAAACTGTATATTAAAAAAATTTCATGATTTATAAGCGTATTTCCTATAGTGACCTACGGATATAACAACCTAATACGTCCGGTCCCTTGACCGTCGTTATAAACGATATTAACTGTATTTGATATTAGTTGCCTATTCTCCTTGTAACAACAAAGTGTTTGGAATGTTAATGAAAAGATAAACGGCTTCAATATTACTGAAAATTATTACATTAACACGCCAAATAAAAACTTTATAATTGAGGTGCTTATCTATATTATATAAAAATATATAATCTCCGCTAATAATCGAGATATATAAACTAATAATATTGGTTAGAAGAATTTCACTCACATTATAGACCCTAAGATGGTCTTGCGCAACGTTTGTTTCTGCTGCTGAGAAACATGGCAACAAAAGAGAAAAGTATACAAAACTAACCGTCGGCGCTACAGTTATTACAGTTATTATCTCGAAATAATGGTGCTCAAATGTATGTCAACTAATGTCAAGTTCTACCTGTCCAAAGCGCAGCGCTGCTCGCGTAATACATATTAATTCAATTAGATCGGACTAATACGCTCGGGCATTAACTATGTCGACACTTCGTGTTTCGGAAAGCACGGCATCAAGCATAGACATAATGGCTTAGCTGCACGTGTTGCACACTGTAATAATATTGTCGACCGGGATTGCGATGTTTGTGTTATTCGCGAAGGTGTACGTTATTTGCAATAATAGCGTTCGTCCTGTGCTAAAAATAGTTCGAATCATGCTACTCTCTAAACTGATACACGTTTCCATCAATGAAAACTTGCTAGTGCGCTACAAATTCAATTTCAAATCAAATTCGTAATGTTCGTTAATAATTTTTAAGTGTACATTTAGGGTGTGTCGCTCTGCCCGAATATTTGTATTATAAACATTATTTATAAACAAAAAACTAAAAAGCATACAGTCAAAAGTTTACCAATTTCGACATATGACGTTCAGAAGATTAAACTGTCTTGATACATAGTATGACAGCCAGCTGTGTCTTTTTGGTATTTTGTTTATCATCTGATTGTGATTAACCCATATTCATGGGATAAATTCTAAGAGATACATTTCTATTAAGGGATGGCCTGAGGAAATGCCACCCGAGCTTTGGCAATGTATGAAGCATGGTTTCATGGCTGACAAAGCACACCAACGCAGCGACGTCTGCAGACCGCATAGACATGTTAAGGAAGCTAACTTGTTCGAAAACAAGAAGAACAGTACAAGTTTGGTTGTACTGAATAAATGTCAACATGGTAGTGACATGATTACCAGGGTTGGACTATACAAGAATTGGGCTACGCGGAGCATCAGCATTGACGTCATTGGACACATACCCGCCTAGTGCGGTAGCGCGTGCAGATGTCACTTGGTGTCTATTTTAATTTAGAGTGCCTAGTTTAGAAGAATTACACAAAACATAAGATAGGTTATGCATAAAAAAATGGTAATCTTCAGAATGTTATATTTCAGAAACGATAAATGTTTACCTTCATGTTTTTTTGTTGTTTAATAATATTTATAGCGGCGACAGAACATATCGCTCCGCTAGCATAAATTATCGCACCGAAAAAACTTCTCATACCCCACACCCCTTGTTAAAGTAGAAAAAACAGAACATTTTGAGAACCAAATGTGTCTAAAACTTTCACTGTTACTGGTACATACAAGCTACACACAGAAAAGTGATCTCTCGAACGAAGAGAGAATTACTTGGATGAATTAGTTGGTAGGTTCGTATATACGCGAGAGATTATTGACTTCAACCAAGAAATTTTATTTTTTGGAATAATTACTAGATATAAGAAAGTTGTTACTCTGGTGGAGGAAGTAAACTGTCTTCAATAAAGTGTATATTTTTATTCCCGGTAAATATTTTTAGCTACTTAATCTAAGAATTTTAAAGATTTGACACAAATACGTTTTCTATTGCTAATTAACAAGATAGGTATGTTATATTTACTTACTCGTTCTAACCTGTTGCGTGCCTTACATCAAATTATTCCATGTTGAAACGTTTATTGTACACTAATCACAAGGCACATCTCCTACGGGTACTTCGCTGTTGTTTTCGTACTAGGTTTCGGTCCTTTACGGCGCCAGCCCTACGTGCCGGCGCGCGAGCCTTGACAAAATCACGATGCGCATATTTATTCCAAAAAAAAAAAGGGATTACTTGAAAGAAGTGAGAATCACTTCAGTTAAATAATTGGTGGGTTTTTATTCAGTAAACAATACTTACTTATATTAAATGTCTTATATTTTCTTGGATCAAGTAACTACGCACTTGGATGGATTTACTATTACTTCGTTGGCGCAATTGACATTTTTGGAACGAAAAATTCAGTTACTTTTCTTTCAATACAATATTAGTTCTTATAAAGAAAGAATTTATTTGTCGACAGCATTTATCTGAGAAATTATTTTACTATGTACCTAACTTTCTACATCGAAGTAAATATGCATTTATTTGAATCTAGTAAATAAATTCAAGAAATTATGTTTTCTTGTTCCAAATAATCACTTTTCTGTGTGTATATTTTGACTGTTACTTTGTTATTTGTCCTAGGAATAAAAATGACATTCTTTTCCGAAATTTCAGAAATTTCTTTTGAGCCACAATTTTCAACTAGGCCTACAATCTACATTGCTTCTACTACGATATGTACTTTCTAATACACCATATTTATACCCCCACATTTAATGTGGTGAGGGTATATTGAGTTTGATTCAACATTTGTTACACCTTTAAGGAGGCGTGTCAGATATCGACTTACATAAATGGATTTGATCAGACTAGAAAACTGAATCGATTACGCTATGTCCGTCTTCTGTCTGTCTGTATACACGATAACTGCCGTAATTTTGAAGTAATTGATCTGAAATTTGGTATACAAGCTTATCTCTTAAAAAGTAAGGACAAGTTCGTGAATGGGCAAAATCGGTTCACTTGTTTTTTTTTAATATTTTACGTTGGGGGTATTTTACCTTTAGCACGGCTGAAGATAATTTTCTTACTAGTTTTGTTTAAGAAGTTACTTTAATCAATACGTTGCTGTTAAAATATGGGCATGGCGGATTGAGGCGAGGATTGCGTTCAAAGGTTGCACCATTTTTTTGTTGGCTCCAACATGTCGGAATCTTTTAACACTACCGTCGCCTCTAGCTATGCCCTAGTCGCCACTGTTCACGTAGCTTACTATGCATACCGGTGGTACTCAGTGATTGACTGTGCTTGTTTCTTTTCCAATTTTCAAGGAAATGCGACAGCTTGGCGGTAATTATAACTGCCTCTATTGCATACTTTACCTTTACCTGTTAGCTGGGCATAACATAACCATATAATATAGTGTTTTATCCGTTTCTCTTTAACGGTTTATGCATATCGTCAATTTCTTTAAATATTGACCCACAACAGTCTCCAATGATTTACACAACTAAATTCCGCTTAGTTTATTTGAGTAAGGAAAAAATACGTAATTGTGTAACTTTATTTCGAGGCTGCAATTGTGTGCTAATTTTTGAGCAAGGTTCGTTAGAAGGTAATAAACTTCAATGTAAACTGTACAATGTTAAGCCGGAGTGCGTATAATGTAATAATTTCTCGACCGGCTACGTGCACGCACTGTGCACCGCTTGTTACATAACAGGTTTTCTATTTTCCTATTTAAATAAGGCGCTTTGTTGAAACGCGTTGTCGAAATGTTCTTTTCGGGAACAGTACGGCTCTGATCAAATAGAAAATTTGTCACCGTAACACACACTGTAGTCTCTGCCGACAAAATAAACATTACGACGTATCAGACACTTTTGAGCTTGCAGCGCTTGCACATTAGGGTGGTCCGAAAAAACGTGTTCTTTTTCAAGTTTTACAAAACCGCGGAAAAGTTGCGAATTGTTGAGAATAAAAAGAGGTAAAAGAATAAATAAAATCGGTTTCTATCTTCCGATCACCCTGGTCACCCGTGTTCGCTAAAGTTTGGAAAGATTTTAATTTTTACAATAATTTTTTATCTTACTTAACTTGTGAATATTTACATGTAATAGCTCTATTCGACTCTTACTCGAACCGATAATGATTAGAAAAAATAATGGTCCAAATTGGTTAAGTTCTTCCGCTCGCAAAACAGCTGTCAAATCTAAGATATTCTCTCGCTTTTCGTAACTGTGGTTCACCATTCTAGCCGACCACTCCAGAGATTTTGTCATAAAATAAAATTTGTCGTAAAAATGTGAATTTGTCCCAATTTTGGCAAACTTTAGAGCCATGCACACAGAGAAGTGATTATTTGGAACGAGAAAACATAATTTCTCATAATTTCTGAAAGTTAGGTATATACAAGAAATGCCACATACTCAATATAAGTAAAATAATTTCTCAGATAAATGCTGTCAACAAATAAATTCTTTCTTTATAAGAACCAATATTGTATTGAAAAAAGTAATTGAATTTTTCGTCCCAAAAATGTTTCTCAAATTTCTCCAACGAAGTAATAGTAAATCCATCCAAGTGCGTAGTTACTTGATCCAAGAAAATATAAGACATTTAATATAAGTAAGTATTGTTTACTGAATAAAAACCCACTAATTATTTAACTCAGGTGATTCTTACCTCTTTCAAGTAATCCCTTTCTCTGGAATAAATATGCGTACGGTGATTTTGTCAAGGCTCGCGCGTCCGCGCGTGGTGCTGGCGCCACGGAACCTAACCTAGTACGAAAACAACGAAGTACCCGTAGGGGATGTGCGTTGTGCTTTATAGTGTACAATAAGCGTTTCAACACGGAATAGTTTGATGTAACGCACGCAACAGTTTAGAACGAGTAAGTAAATATACCATACCTATCTTGTTAATTAGCAATAGAAAACGTATGTGTGCCAAATCTATAAAATCCTTACATTAAGTAGCTAAAAATATTTACCGGGAATAAAAATATACACTTCATTGAAGACTGTTTACTTACTTCACCAGAGTAACCACTTCCTTAAATCTAGTAATTATTCCAAGAAATAAAATTTTTGGTTGAGGTCAATAATCTCTCGCGTATATACGAACCTACCAACTACTTCAGCCAAGTAATTCTCTCTTCGTTCGAGAAATTACTTTTCTGTGTGTGCGCGACCAGAAGATATAAACCGATTTGAATTATTTTTTTATCCCTTCTTTACTCTCCCTAATTCGCAATTTTTCCGCGGTGTTACCGACTTGAACACACAAAAAAAACGTTTTTTCGGCCCACCCTATTGCACATCAATAGAAACGAAAATAACATGAAATTTTATATAATAAGAAGCTGGGAAAATTGAGCATCATTTGATACATTCACACGGAGGGTATTTTATCTATGAAATTAAGATTGATTCCAAAATAAGGTAACCGTTCTTTGGCTAATTTTTGAATTACGTTCAAAATTTTATTGATTTTGTAATAATAGTTTTCCTGACGTAGAGAAGTATTTTAGTACCAGTCACGATTTTAGACATCGGTCCCGACGTCCCGACCGGTTTGGTATTATGTCCCGGTTAAAATTCTTAACAAGCTTTTATAACAGTACCTAACAAATTACTCAGATCAAACGGACGATCCGTAACTCACGTCATCTAGGACCAAATATTGTCAAACTGGTGAACCAGACATTATTTTTAAAAAATGTAGCTTGTTGGTCATATTTTCTTTGTCAAGAAAATCATGCTATATGGCTTTTCTTTGAGAACGATACAAATTGAGAGGTGCAGGTAACAGAGTGTTAAATGGTGATTAACCGATAAATTATTGTAACAATATAGAATATCGACTGCCTAAGATACATATCATTATTGTTTTTCAAATATTTTTTTAAAATCTTTATTATCGTTGAATTTTATGACAAGAAGATGGTTTTTACAAAAGATAACGTCAACGTTGTGCTAGCAGTCTGGTCCTAGGTACAACTCTTTTAATAGACGAAATAACTCCTAACAACGGTCGAAATGAAAAAAAAAGAAAGAAAACAATGCCACCCACTACGAAACAACAGACCGGAAAAAAGAGCCACAGAAAATCGAGAATAACAGACAACAATTTAATTTAAGGCCAAGGAGATAGTTGGTTTCTTAACGAGACCAACTTTGAGACTGTAATTATAAAAGTGCTAGGAATGAAAACTGTAGCTTACTATATTGCAGATATTATTAATTGTAATAAGAAACACTTATGCCATTAAGTATCTGGATGATGCTGTAAAATGTCATTGCATTTTAGTTGAGGAGCGCTTAATTTATGTTATAATTTACGAGTTGGTGTTATTAACTTATTACACCCGATTCGCCAGGCGAGTGTATAAACATGAGAGTGAATTATAGCCGTATGTACCAACCAAATACGTAGTTTTATGTCCGACTCATAAATAACTTATTATTAATAGATTATAAATAATATTCATACAATTTCGTGGATGACAGATCTGTGTTATATTATGAAAAAAGTTATTATTCATGACTAATTCTGCATAATGTTACAATTTTTTTGTTTAGACATAGTAAGCAAACAGCGAACACCACACAGTGTATTTAGAACAGCACACACTAATTTGTTACTACAATTATGCGAACTAACCTACATCTCAAAGCAATACAAACGACCTAAATAAAATTACGCAGAGATTGGTACAACGGAGGTACAACCTACCTCTGGTCGATGGGTTGGCCAAACACCTACCCTGGAACTGGATTCACACACCCTGGATTCTTTTTGTATGAGGATATCCGCCGCCGGTATTGTCTTCATTTTGCCAAGTAAAATGATTTCCAGACGCAAATTAAATGAAGTTTCTAAAATTCCAAACTTGAAAAATGACAATGCGACCCTAACCTACCTGAACGTGTATACGTTTCCGTAAGCATTGGGACAATTATCCCAGAAGTCAATAAACAAATTAAATCCGGCCTTTTATAACTCACCAGTCAATAATTACCAATTAACAATGTGTACACAATGGATGCATAAACGTATAGCGCAATGCAAGGTCGGAATCGTCGTTGACCGTTAGAAGTGCATAGTAGTAGTCGTTCATGATGCTCAATGCTTGCATTAATAATTTGTAATCAGGTACAGCATCTACACAACTTCCGACAAACTCAATGCCGATGCAGTAAAAAGTGCACTCCAAGCTGATTTATAGTGTGAATGCAATTATTACACTTGTTCTTGGATGCCAAACTTTGTTTTTTTATAAACCTTGCATCCTCTAAGCATTTTATAGGCATTTTTACTATTCGCGTCTATTTTCAAAACTATGATTTCATTCTGACAAATCCACAAGTTGTAGGTTTGTTGACACACACACCTTTGCGGTTGCACCAGGAAACTGACTCTGATGATCTATTGTCGGATTGTATATATTATGGAATTTTATTGTAACGTATGTTTACTTAAATAACTCAGGTAGGAGGCCATCAATTTTAAATTATCGTCCATTCCGTTTTCGAATGCACTAACCGGAATGACAGCTAAACCTTTTCACCTATACTACGGCATTTTAGAGATATTTTAATCAGAAACCAACAACTGACATTTAACAAACGTCAAACATCATACTTACCATCTACTTAGTTTTGTCATGGCCCGAGTTTGATTTTAATGAACACACTGTATCTATCTGAATGCTCTTTATTTCAAATAGCAAATTGTACTGTAGTTGCTCAATATAAAGAACAATTTATTGAAACAATTTGGAAACATCCTGTTTTCACCGGATACTGTGTCAAAATATTGCACGTACTTTAGGGAAGCATCTAACCGTAACAGTGATCTGTAACAATAAACTGTTCCATAAATTGGGAGAATCGAAACAAATTATTTCACCTACGCATTTCATTAATATTTGGAAACATTTTTTTACGAGTATCATGTATCTTTGTATGTATGTTGAATGTATTTATGTTGGTATTAATATATTCATATTCTAAAAATTCCATTGCAAAAAAAGAAGTTTTGAATATCACAACATATAAAAAGTATCTTCAATTACTCGTAAAATTACTGGTCCGTTTTTGTTGAGTTTGCTTAATGCCAATGTAAACTTGATTGCATTGAAATCAATTTAGAAGTTTGTACATGATAGCGTGAAATAGTTTGATTTCTCAAGGTATAAATAATAGATGCAAAAACATAATTTCTCCAATTTGCTGTAATAACTTCGATATTAATGTTGCAAGTTCATGACCTATTCTACAAAACAAGGTAAGAAAGGCATAAGTACACTATCAGCAGATATTTTATAGTAATCTTGTTACTCGTTTCAAGGAATGTGCTTTTTTTGGGAATTGAAGAATATATCAAAATAGGATAGCTATAATTTTTCGACCCCCAAAATTTCAAAAATTCTCCCACGTATTCTGCAAGGTTCTTGAATCCCCAACAAGCTTTCATTGTAGTGGGTTAATAATAACTAGCACAGTTTTCTTAGAATATTTCGAATGATTAATGTATTCCAGCAGCGGTTCACATTTTCATGTTTGCCGTGAATAGATAGCAACTCTTCATGTATTAAAACATATTTATTAAACATAGAATTTGTTCTACTCCTATTGATGAATGCATTCATTATCATGGCAATTTATGATAAGTTATACTAACCATTCCCCACACACATGCGGCAAATATTTAATTCCTGGCTCCTCATACCCATCGAGTCGTTAGAAATATTTCATTTCTCACGACTTTATAACCAATCACAGCTCTGGATTTTTATCTCCATCGTGTTTTGATACATTGCTTAGCGACATTGTCAAGGCATTGACAACATCGCTAAGTGACAAACAAAACGCAACAAACAATTTTAATCTGTCAAAATCCTGTAATCCGTCATGCATGCATACAACCATCCCTATATCCAAAAACTTAATTGATAAAATATCATTGTATGGTCGAAGAAAAAGTATAATATTCCATTCGCAAGTAATGGCAATTACTCACTCGAACGTTTTGCAGCACTCGGCTTGTGCTGCTTATTACTTGCTCATAGAATAATATAGTATTTTCTACTTTGCGTTCGTTATAAACTGATAACGAAACAGCTTTCAATGTCGTTATGAAAACACTAGATCACAAACATTTAGTAACTTTTAGTTTTCCAAGATTGATGATATTGACGTCGAGTGTCAGATAAGGCTGACATCTCAATCGCTATTGGCTCGCGTCAGTCGTATTTGTTTTTAATTTTACCACAAGTACCAACTGTTGAATTTAAAACTACGCTAGATTGTAAGATGACAACCACAATTTTCGAAATTTATGTAAAATTAATGTGGCAAAGTAGAAAAAATAGTATATAACACTCGTTTTATAAGACGTATTGGCGCACTCGTTCCATTTGGGCACTCCTGGCTACGCTCGTCGTGCCCAAAACAACTCGTGCGCGAATTTTTGTCTTATAAAACTTGTATTATAATACACTATTGTAGTACTATTGCATTATACATTTACTGTGAAACATTATTTATTCTTTTAATATCGAATAAAGGACGTGGTTATTATTATGTAAGTTTTTGAGTTTGAAAAACTAAAGTTAGTTGTTATAGTAACAAAACTGAATATGATGTAAACAAAAGAAAAATAGCAAAACCTGCAGAAGAATAACCCAAAATAGTGTCCACCCGGAAATCGATATGTCAGTTTATTGTTGTAAATAAAATGTTGTAAAAAGCAAAAGAGAACTGAATAAATTTTATTATCTTAAACCCTAACGCATCGTTCGAACTTTATTTGGAGCAAAAGAGGATGTCAGGTTGTTTCAATACACAGATAGAAAATTCTGTTTAACTCAAATAAATCGTTGTTTGAATAAAGGCAAACATATATTTATTTGCTACGAAGAATGCTTATTTGAGTCAAAGAACATTTGTTTGGAGTAAAGTAATATTTTGTTGACTCAAATAAACATCGTTTGAAGCAAATAAATATACTTTTGTCTCTATTCAAACAACGATTTATTTGACTTAAACAATATTTAACTACCAGTGTAAATGTTCTTCTATACCTTAAAAAACAAAAAAATCAACATCAAATCTGCACATTGGTAGACGACAGGCGAGTTAATAGGGCTTGTGACTATTTCGGCCCCGCGTTTGACAGTAACGAAATTCACTTCACAGAAATCTTCATAGCTGTGACGGTCAACGTTCATCTTTCATTTCAGTCTAAGTACTAATCTATATAATGTCGAGTTTTGTTAGTATCAAAATGTGGCATGCAAATGTAACAGCCCTGAATTTTCATAACCCACGCTAAACTCGTGGGTAATTAAATATCATGTGAAATCTATGAATGCTATGAATTTTCATTGCGTGACACTGAACGGTGGCGCACAATTTTAGTTATGTGTCAGGTAATAGATACTATTTATAAACTGCGTTGCCTTGTCTTAGTTTGCAAAGTTTAGTAATCCATTCGCATGTAAGGGCAATTGCGTCTTCCATTCCACTTGCTCATAGAATAATATACCATTACTAAAGATAGTTACTTGTCTCTCGATGCTTTATAGCCTGAATCTGCTGAGTTGATATTTAATCCTTTCGGCAACGCCAGAATTCCATTTATCGTTCATGCTGAGTATTTTGAATTCCTAATTGCATAGAATTGAAGTTGCACTTTACCGCCTGCACCCGACCCGCGTATGTGTGTCTGTATGTGTGAGTGTGTTGTGTTTGCGCAACCCGCCGGCGTCCATATTAAAAATGATTACGTTGGGCAACCGATATCGGGATTTACATAAAGGTAAGCTGAAACCACAATTAAGAAAGCCAGTGTTCTGTTTGTAATTTTTTTCCCAGCCGGTAAATTGTGTCACGCTTGTAATCAGTCACGGTGCGCGATTGTCCTTGTCGCGGAACCCGGCAAAAATGGAACATTTTCCGCGCTGATTTATGCTAACTAGGGCCGCCAGAGAACAGTATCACTGATGAAATCGACCGGCACAGTTCCGAACCACCATCAGAACCGGCCAGAAGTTCCGCGAACGCAAACCATATTGGGCAATACGCACCTATTTACTTTTTCAATCAAATTATTTCATTGCTATTATTGCCTAGCCTATTCCCAACAGTATCAATCTAGGCTTCACGAATTCAAGAGTTGGTTTCCCAACTCGAGTTGGTTTCCCAACTCATGTTCCGAATAATTGAAAAGAAATGGAGCATATTTTCAATTTGGAATATAAGTTTCTAAAATTGAACCAACATCCACACATGCCCTAATTCCATATTACGAAAGGTAGTAATTATGGTTTTATACAAGGTGTAAATTATTAACTAGTGCAAACTTGTTAGGTCTTTTGGTTCTCTGAACTCTCTTCAGTTAGGTAGTTAAAAAAAAGTACACACGAATTGTTGTTTTGTTTTAGAAGACCATAATCGGACTTTCTTTTTTAGTTGCTACTTATTCGTTTACACCATTTACACATTTACTTAGGTGCTTTATTGTGTTGGTCACCTACTGGAAGCCTAATTATTACCGGAATAGGTCGTTCCAAACAAATTACTGAATGGATACCTGAAAAGGGAAAAACACACCATATATTAGTGTACTAGATTCCATAAGAGTTTATTCCATTGAGCACATTACATTACATTACATTTACATATTAAATTGCATAAGCATTGATTGCAATCCACAAAAATGCTCGAACTGTATATTATGAGATATTAAATATGTCAAGATTCTAATTGATTACATGCACTAGTGGACATTTTTCATACTTCTTTAGTGGGACAAAAGGAATGGCAACTGATTTCTTGAGGGTTTTCTGTGTCGATACAAAGTCTGATAAATTTTAATCCATAAAAATTCTCTGGATTATGTAATATAGGATCTTAAATATGTATTCAAATTTCCTACTGATTACAGTGATTACACTAGTCCACATTTTTCAAACTTTTTTGTGGAGAAAAACATTGTTTTCTTAATCTTTCGATAAAAGGTTTGGGAAAGATACTGGTTCTTACATCAAACAATATTTGTTTATTTTAAATAAATATGACAAAACAATATGACAGTATATAACAATGTCGTTGGCGCTAGTATTTGTTTTTAATATCCGCGCGTCTGTCCCTCTTTGCGTCAATAAAATTCTGATCACTATATGTATAGTCAGGGATGTTAAATTACGGTAATTAATTCTTTTCGTAAATTACCGTTGAAATTAAAATTATTAATTTCAAATATTAAATTACCACGTAATTAAAAATTAAAAATGGTAAATTACGATGGCGTAAAGTACCGCATAATTAAGAATTCAAAATGGGTAATTTAAAATTCAAAATGGTAAATTACGCTGGTTTAAATTACCGGGTAATTAAAAATTCAAAATGGTAAATTACGCCTGTTTAAATGACCGGCTAATTAAAAATTCAAAATATTAAATTACACTGATTTAAATTACCGGGTAATTAAAAATTCAAAATGTTAAATTAAACAGATCACTGTAAGTTATGATTACTACTAATGTTAATAAAAATGTTTCGTAAAACCTTAAATCATTATTTTGTGGATAACTAGCTATCTTTGATGTTTTGCCTGATTTGATAGTACTAAAACCAAAGCAAAGACTACATAGAAATACTATTTATAGCACTACTACAAAAGCAGGAAAATCAAACAGAATAATAATAGTAGAAAATAAACAATTTAATACTGTCCACATTCACAAAGTAACTCTCCGGTTCACAGAGGGTTTTTTGTCATTTGTCATTTTTCTAACACTGGCATAGTTATTATAAAGTGAATTCTGATAATAAATGGCTTCTGATTTCAGAGCTGCATTATCGGATTTGTTGGATTGGTCGCCATTGGCGAAGGGGCTTTCCACTTCTCTATTCATTAAATACAAAATATTAGTTATGTATTTTCTCAAGTAATGTCGGATGATTTGGAATAGTAAAAATATACCGTTTACGGGCAATGGGACTGTCATTGGATGTGTTAACTTTACCCATTTCCATTGGCTAAATGACACCTTGAATAAGATTGTCACGCACGAGTCCGACCATGCACCACGCGGATTGTTACTTCCCAGGCAAACGCAAACTACAGTGCACTTGTCAACTGCTTAGGAGGGGTGGGGCGCATTCATGCGTCTACTGATGTATTTGAAATTAATTTATAAATTCCGGTAAATTACCAACGGTAATTGTCGGTAAATTACCAACGGTAATTTAAATTGACGGTAAATTACCATCGGTAATTTACGCCGTAAATTACGGTAATTAAAAATCGGTAAATTACCATTAATTACGGTAATTAATTCGGTAATTTACGCGGTAAATTACGCTTTTACATCCCTGTGTATAGTATAATTTTTGACATGTCAGAACGCCATTTTGAATTCTCAATTTCAATTATATTTATACAAATCAGCATTTTTTCCAAGTTCATGTTTGGTTAGTATATTCGATAGTAAAATTTTCAGTTTTGATAATTCTTTTGGAATCAATAATGGTAAAATATAAATATTGCATGCAAATCCGCCAATTTTTTGCCGCCATTAGCATCCGACATTTTAAATTTTAACATCAGATTTGGAATCATTGATCTCAAAAACCTTTTATTACGCATTTTCCAAGAGCTCCCCATGATAACATTTTTTTCCAAGAAGATCATTTTGGCCACATTTCCTGGTTTGTTGGACCATAGTAGAGCGTTAAGTACATGTTCATTAAAAGATAACTTGCGAGCATACTGATGGCACTAAATAATCTATTATGGATAACTTCAGAGATCACTCATACATTTGTGCGTCTCTAATTGCAATATCTGCACGTTCAGTTCAGCGAGATCATCGGCAAAGATCAAAGTAATTTCAGGACATTTTACAATAATCTGCTTGTTTGCCTGACATCGAGCGCTGCAAACCTGTTCGATTGTAACCTGATGTGGTTACATAATCATCAAAAACTCAACACAAATTGCCGAATCCTTGACACGGATTCATTCTGTTGCCCATTTGATTCGACGTGCGGCGAGTATTGCCTGACACGCACCTCGTGTAATGGACCATCTGACGTAAACAATCGCTCTCTGTGTTCTCTCTATATGGTCGTTTTCATTTTTCTAACGTGTGCGTAGATGTCTACATGCTTGTGTGTCCATTGACAAATCCGGCGGTGTGTTAAAATATTCGGCGGTGACGAAAAGTTGAGCACAGTGCCTTGCAACAGGCTCCCATTGGCCAATCTTAATTTCACTTGCTGCGTGCATATCGTCGACAAATTTGTTTCGTTTTTGTTTAGGAATTCAGCGTGGACCAACCTTAAATTCCTTTAAATTTAGACCGTAATCTACAAAATAGTGTCTGCAAGAATACAAATTACTATATTTATTTATTCGTTATTCGGCTTTCTTACTCGCAAGTTGAACGTTTGTATATTGCTATAGAAGTAAACTTTATATTTTATTCAGTTTTCTTTATCTCAACTTTTAGGGTTTTACAACTATATTTGTACAGGGTGTGCTAAAATGGAATACTACCAATCATATCAAATCGTCATCGCATGAGGTACAATGTTACAATTGTTAGATTTTACTCCTTACCACGTGTACCGCCATAATTACCAACATAATTTTTGGACCATGTTTATAACGAATTTTCAATTGTCTTGCGTGTTCCTCAAATAGTTTTCATTGGTTTTATAACACTGTAAATATTAAGAGACTGCCAGCCGAAATGTTACAGGTCTCAAAGAATGTAGTCCGAATAATAAACTAAAAAGCTTCACCAAAACCTGTTCTGTTACCGTGTTTTGGTGATTTTTAAGCTTTAATGTGTGTAGAGGTCAAAGCAACGGCAGATTTCCAATTATACATATATGCACTTAATTTGTCAAAAAGTCGAATACATATGACTATACTTTTACCGTAAATTTGGAATCAGCAGAAATTGTGAATTGTATATACTTGTTTTTTTTTTTTTAGAAAATCAGGGCAGACTATAAACCGCGTTTTTTGCATTTGTTTCTCTCAAAAACTAGAAAATTGATTGATACTAGTCAATTATTAGTCTCTTTAAATTCATATTCTTCGAAAAAGAAATAAAATCGTCATTTGTAAGATATTTTGTATTGTTATAAGCCAATGTAATAATTTGTATTTTATTCTTGTTTGCCAAATTATGTACATACATTACTGGAAAGCTGCCGTAGTTTTGACGGCTGCACTCAAAAGTTTATAGATTTTTTGAACCATTAATAATTAAATGAAAAGGCTTCATAATTTTTCATAAATTATTACTTTATCATACGCAGTATGTAAAGTATTGTAATCATGCAAAAAAAAATTTTTTTGAGATTTTAGCGGAAATATGTCTTTTTGGGTCCCCTGAACATTTTTGACCAAGGTACAAAAAATTTCTGTGTGTGTGTGTGTGTGTATGTGTGTGTGTATGTGTGTGTGTGTGTGTGTGTGTGTACCCGTTTTTGTGGCGACGATTCCGGAGAAACTACTAAAGCTGTCAGGACGAAACTTCATATTTAGAAGTTTCATAACCAAACTTAGAGCTGAAAAGCTTTCTGTTGAAAAGGGTCCAAAGGAACTGGTGGTTTACTCATAGCATTTTTCGAAGATTTTGCAAATGAGCCGCTATTTGTGTAATGGCGTCAAAATAGTTAAATAATAAATTAAAGGAGAGGAAATTTTCTATAATTTATGTATATGACATTTTTTGGTAGAATTTATAGTTTAGCTGCATGAGCAAATTCTATTTCATCGAGATCGGTCGTACTGCTTTAAAACTAGTAGCCAGGATATGTCAGATTTTTGATTCTAATGACAGTAGCTAGTGTCAAACGCTTAATGTTTTGAAAATACTACTGTCAGTATAGGCTGCGTTCGGATATTGAACCCCGTTACACTTTTTACACCCAATAACACGTAGGTGTCATTTGGACGGTGTACCCGGTGTCAACGGAGTACAATATCCGAACGCAGCTTTAATCGAGATATCTGTCTAGTTCTACTATTACTTTATCATACGCAGTATGTAAAGTATTGTAATCGTGCCAAAAAATTTTTTTGAGATTTTAGCGGAAATATGTCTTTTTGGGTCCCCTGAACATTTTTGACCAAGGTAGAAAAAAATGTCTGTGTGTGTGTGTATGTGTGTGTGTGTGTGTCTGTGTGTGTGTGTGTGTGTGTGTGTGTGTGTACCCGTTTTTTGTGGCGACGATTCCGGAGAAACTACTAAAGGTATCGGGACGAAACTTCATATTTAGAAGTTTCATAACCAAACTTAGAGCTGAAAAGCTTTCTGTTGAAGAAAAAAGGGTCCAAAGGAACTGGAGGTTTCGTCTTAGCATTCTTGAAAGATTTTGCAAATAAGCCGCCATTTCTGGAATTTAGTCGAAATAGTTAAATAATAAATTAAAGATGAGGAAATTCTGAATAATTTATCACTATGACATTTTTTGGTACAATCAATAGTTTAGCTGCATGAGCAAATTCTATTTCTACGAGATCGGTCGTACTGCATGAAAACTAGTAGCCAGGATTTGTCAGATTTTTTGATTCTAATGACAGTAGGTAGTCTTGGTGTCAAACGCTAATGTTTTGACAATAACTTCTGTCAATATAAGCTGCGATCGCATATTGCATTACACTTTTTACACCCAATAACACGTAAGTGTCATTTGGACGGTGTACCCGGTGTCAACGGAGTACAATATCCGAACGCAGCTTTAATCGACATATCTGTCTAGTTCTAGTAGTTTTATTTTAATGCAGACATGGCCGATCTCGATCAAATAGAGTCTCATGCAGCTAAACTATTAATTTTATATATAGTATGATAAAGTCATGTGCCTGGCCACATCAGATTTTTTTTTTAGCGATGAAAAATTGTATATTATTACAAACACTTATATTTTTATAACTTTATCATACGCAGTCATTACTTTATCATATGCAGATTTTAGCGGAAATATGTCCTTTTGGGTCCCCTGAATATATTTGGCCAAGGTACAAAAATGTCTGCGTGTGTATGTGTGAGTGTGTATGTGTGTGTGTATGTATGTATGTGTGTGTGTGTATGTGTGAACCCGTTTTTGTGGCGACGATTCCGGAGAAACTACTAAAGGTATCATCTTTTCATTCGAAACTTCATATTTATAAGTTTCATGACCAAACTTAGAGCTGAAAAGGTTTTTGTTCAAACGTGTCCAAAGGAACTGGATGTTTCCTCTAACCCTTTTTCGAGGGTTTTGCAAATGTGCCACCGTTGTTGTAATTTCGTCAAAATAGTTAATTCTGAATAATTTATGTCTATGACATTTTTTTTTTGTCAAATATAATAGTTTAGCTGTATGAGCATATTCTATTTGATCGAGTTTGGTCGTGTCTACATTAATATAAAACTAGTTAGCCAGGATTTGACAGATATTTTCATTCTAATGACAGTAGGTAGTGTCAAACGCTGATGTTTTGACAATACCTACTATCAATAGTATCAAACTATCTGTAAAATCCTGGCTAACTAGTTTTATTTTAATGCAGATACGACCGATCTCGATCAAATAGAATCTCATTTACTACTAATTTTATATATAGTATGATAATGTCATGTGCCTGGCCACATCAGATTTTTTTTCTTAATTTAAAAAACAAATATTTAGATGTTTACTGGCTGAGTTAACCAACATTTACTTTATTTACAATAAATTGGCCGTACACAATTATTACCATATTAAAAAAGAAATATTGACCAAACAGTGCTTTTTAACTGATTTTCTCAGAAACAAATACATATTACGGAAATAACAGAACATAATTGAAAATCTGTTGTTTTATTTTATTAATATCTGTGGACAGCAAATTTATTCTAGGACGCAATAAAATGTTTGTTTGATTCTTTTTTTATAAATACAAATTTAGTTCACTTTCCTTATCATGGACAACCGATAGCAACCATAAATATGGTTTTTACATATAAACAGTTTAAATGTGCTTCTTATCATATAACGTTATGAAAAGGTGCTGCTTGATTGTTTGGTAAACATATTTCTTTCAAACTTAAGAAGTACCTTAATAAATCCTAATAAATAATGTATATGTAATGAGAAATGCACCTTCATCTACCAGTCAAGAATTGTAATCTTTTTCACATGGTGCAGATTGCGGGTTGTTCCTTGGGAACAAAAATTAAGACTAGAAAGAATTCCTCAAATAAACTTCAACATAACTTGTAGAAATAAGGTACTGGCGTTTAAAGTTATCCATAGAATATAGAAAGTAAGTTGTTCCTAAAATGTTGTGTGAAATTTATTTCTATTTTTCGAAAAAAAATATTGTTTAATTTAATTTAAATTGTATTTTAAACTTTTTTTACCGTTGGTTCTTTATAACACACAAGAATAAATGACGGAACATGAAAAAATGATTTAAGTTAAAACTCGGCCCTAAAGCAAAATTGTGAAATCTTCACTGACATATCTTTGCACATTGAGGTGACGAGAAAATGGCCCGTAAGAAAATCCTAATAGCGAGAAGATATCCTTAATAGCAAGTAAAGTAGTATAAAACACGTACAAAAGGCAAGTCGCCCAAGACTCACTCGAAATTGATGTAACTACAAAATAATAACGAGATCTCGGACGTAACGTATACGAGCGCGGTACGCATTTTGAAACAGAAGTACGCTGTGAGTAATAATAATAATGATTGTCATTACCTCATGTTGGTGTATCAAGACATACATACATTCTACGAAGTGATTTACAACGATTTACGTACTTAATGTTCAAAACGCGTTTAAAACATGCCACCATCACATGCATATTAACTGTTCTTGCCGTATTGCGGAGAATGTTCGCAGAGAATTTATTTTTTCTTATAAATTTAGCAGGTCAATGTTCATAAATGTTATGTGTGATGCAAATTTATTTATGGATATGTTCATAAATTAAATTGCAAATGGATAATAAATGATTGGTCATCAAGTCAAGTTACATCAAACTAAATACCTAAGGTAATTTAGCTAATGCAGGTAAACATTACGCACTTGAATTATTTAGATTTTAGGTAGACTCTAGGTATTAGATAATATCAGTACGCTCAATGTGTCTTTTCTTATGGTAATATAGGCCATCGCTAATTATAAAAATGCCGTGCTTCCATAATAAATACTATTTGTACAGAAAACATTTTATGGTGCACAGGATTTACAAAAGAAAATATTGAGCAACAAATTTGTGGACCAATATATTAATAAATATTTATGATCGCAGTGTTAAAAGTACATGGTTATTTTGTGAAAAGGGAGTTTGGTGTCAGGAATACAGGCGGAATAAGGAATTTCCAATCCTCAGGTGGAGTTCTTGAACGTTGACGTTTCAGCATGACAGCACACGGGAGGTCAATATGAAAAGGTTTTGTTCCCTGCTTAAAAAGGCAGGTCAGTCGGTTTTGTTCCTACCGGGAATTGAACGACAGATCTATCAATCTAAGAATTGCTTTGAGTGCTAATCTACACTAATTTTGTTTCACTCAATTATGTAAATCGTTTTTTAATAGACGCAAATTTACTTGCGACAAACAATACTTCTTTAAATCAAACACCATTTGTTTGGAGTAACCTAATAGTTTTTTTTTTACTGAAATATGAAATATGAGTGTATGATACCAAGAAGTAATTCAATTTGATATAAATTTAGAAGCCGACAACAAGGTCAAAACTTGTTCGCTAGGAACCAAAGTAGAAAAATATATTACCACATTTTTTTGGAAAGACGTCAATATTTTTGTGTCTAAAATTTAATTTTGCCCACATTGAGAAAACTGTTTGCTAGATGAAATAGGTAGCACACTTGCACACTTGTCCTAAAAAAATAGTTTTTCCTCTATTCAAACAACGATTTTCTTTCAGTTTGATTTTGATCTCCAATAAAACTATTGAACTGTTGGTGGTAACGTTTAATTCAGCGTGTGTAGAAAATAAGGAATTTAAGGTCAGATTCTTAAGAACTTTGACATAAAGCAATATCACTTCTCAAGAATGATTTATCCGAATATGTTTTTGTGGAAGATAACACATATTTGTCATGGGCAAGAGGATTCCGTCACGTCACATTTTTGAGTTGAACGGGATCAAAATCCCAAAAATGCGTGATTTTTGCAAAGTTTGCGTATTTATTGCGTCGTAACCCAATAATCTGGAGATTTCAAAAGGGTCTCAAAGTAATCCTTGAAGGATGTACTTATTATTTAAAATCCTAGAGTTTGCTCACAAGGGGCATCGAAGTACTGATGACGTTTGTTTGAGGGTCGGCGACCAACCAAAAAAATCATGTTTTCATAGATTGGTCACTGTAATTGTGTTGCATACTTGAAGGTCACGACCTTAAGCGATATTTACCATTTTGAGCTGTTTATTCTAGAATATACAACGTGCCCCAGAAAATGTGCAACAAATGGAATAGTTCTTTATTACTTAATAATATCACAGAAAATGTCCGTTTCTTCACCATGAAATTGTTTAATTGGTGTCCCGTTTGCAGTTCTGAAAATATTAATTTAAGTACATTTACATTTAATCCATTCAAATTGTGGGGTAGTATTTATGTCTTCCATTCTATATGTAATAAGGTATTTTTTTGGGGTGCTGAATCCAAATCTGAGATTTGCTAACAAAATTTCATGACGCAACAGTTTCATATTTTGCTTATAACTCGGAAACTATCAACTTTTCGTAAATAACCTCACAATGTAAACTGAGTGCAGAAAAGTTCCTGCAATCTTAACTAATTGTCTGGGCTCAAGCGATAATTGGCGTATATTATTAAAATTGTTCGTTGGAATTTAATTTTAATTTAATCTAAATTTTATTTTTTTTGTAACTGCATCTGTACAATTTCGGTCTTCATTAAATGACTTGAACGATATACAATTTTTTAAAAAATTACTTGTACCTTTACATTTACCATGTCAAGCGGAGGTGGAGCGGAGATGGCCTAGTGGATAAGGCGAATGCCTTCCACTATGAAGCCCAGGGTTCAAGCCCAGGTTAGGCAGGGATTTTAAAAATACTCCGTCTCCACGACCGCCGCGCCGCTCAGACAAGCCAACAAGGCTTTGTGCACATGGCAACATCAAAAAAAAAAAATGATGTATGTGCGGAGAACTGGAAGAAATTCACTAATTTGACAGCTTTTAATAATATATTAGAATTTTGGAGTGGAAAAGGTGGGTTTTTGCGGCGACAGATATAATACGCAAATTTTCAACTATCGCTTAAGCCCGAACGGTTTGTCGAAGAACAAACCTAACGGTGAAGTTTGTAGGAAATTCAATTGAGAGGTTATTTAGGAAAAGTTGATAGCTTTCGAGTTATAAGCAAAAAGATTAATATCTTTTCCTTGTGTTTTTTTGCATTTTCGTCAATGTTGCGTTACGAAATTTTGTTAGCAAACCACAGATTCCCATTCAGCAACCCAAAAAACCATATAAAAAGGAAGAAATCAAGTCTTCCCCACAACTTACCGGCCCGTTTGGGCACACATTGACGACTGTCTTAATTACCAAAAATTGGCATTTGGTAACACAGTTTTAAACTAAAATACATTATGAAATATATATAATATCACAGCCACCTGCGTTGCAAAATTAGTACTTACTGATGAGAGTGAGGGCGGTTCTGATAAATCAGAATTCGAAACTCTTAGCCGTTGCATCAACACCCGGTGTATAGAACGTCGCAGGTGACTAAAATTTCATATTTAATGCCTTGTAATATTTTGAAATATTTTTTAAAATATTTTTACATAAGATGAAGGTCCTTTACTCTTATGTCATTTTCATCTTTTTAGCAACACGCGGTATATGCAATGGAGAAGGTGATTATAATTAATATTTAACAACCTCTAATATTTCTATATACTTTTTTCTAATAATATTTTGGCATAACTTTTAACACAAAGGTATCTTAAGCGTTTTCTTAGTTTTTGTAACACATTCTAAAATTTGCATTTTTAGTTGAAGACAATTCAAAAACTTTCAAAGGTTTTCGTTTCAATCGTGTGTGCAAGCAACCCAGGTGGGCTGTATTTACAACGACCAATCTATGAACAGCTGGTTGTTTGATGCCCGCCGACCCATCAACAAGCTTTGTCAGCAGGTCAAGGCTACATTAGTGACCTAACTTTGAGGATTAAGTACATGTAAAAAGTACACAGTTTGCGGTTTTGTATGAGATCTTTTTGAAGTTTCTTGGACATTGGGTTCAGCCGCTATAAATTCGTAAACATTTCCAGAATCACGTGTTTTTGGCATTTTGGCCTCATTTTTTCGAAAACCTGACGTGATCGAAATATTTCAACGTCGTTTTCGTGATCGCACGTCGACTTTAGTCAAACATGGTTATTGTGATCAATGTTAGAAACAATTTCTCTCAATTTGTCACGCAGTGTAATTTTACCTGTTACCTCTTTTAGTTTTAAGGATATGTATCAACAATAACTGAAATAAATTGCTGAAAAAGCAATCGAAGTAGATATGTCAATCTAAACATTATTAGGATACATCCCGATATAAGGTATTAAATAGTATTTTAAGGAATTTTCTTTTATTTATGCGCTGCAGTGATACACCATCGATATGATGCATTTAACGAAATATTTTGATATACAAATTAAAAATGCAACATAGAACCGGACAACAAACGTTTCAAACATAAAAATTGTAATAAATGTTTCGCACGGAATGTATTTCACGCCAAAAGACAATAATATACTTAAAATGTACTGCCAAACATCAAAGTGATATATACAGTAAATCTCAAGAACGGTTTGCTATTTTAAGAAATCCTCGAACACGTCGATTTATAATTATCAAAATACACCTTATGATATCAAATTAATTTTTTCACCTTCAATTGTTTTTAACAGATGACGTCGTCAACATTTTTTTTAAATGACAACCCTATATTTTTTTAATGAATTTGACAGATCGTTTAATTGTCTTAATGGTAGCATAATATTTTTATGGCCTTACATAAGAAAATTTTCGAGGAACAGACAATTGAAGGTTATGAAATAAAAGTGACAAAGTCCAGGAACGGCTCGACCGAATTTAACGAAATTTTGAAATTAAATATTTTGCAACCATGTGAAGTCACTGGCGTTATTATCGTTGATGCAACGTTTACAGTTTCTTCATTTTTTTCTTTGTGAATTTTTAGACCTAAGTAATAAGGGTTTTTGTTAATTTCTAGATGTTTTTGAAGACTGCAACAGAAAATGTCAATATATACAGGGTATTCTATTTCAAATTCAAAAGTTTGAGGTTATATTTTAGAAATTGTAAACGTTGCATCAACGATAATAACGCCAGTGACTTCACATGGTTGCAAAATACTTAATCCCAAAATTTCGTTAAATTCGGTCGAGCCGTTCAGGAGATTTTGTCACTTTTATTTCATAGCCTTCAATTGTCTTTTTCTCGAAAATTTTCTGTTGTAAGGCCATAAAATGTCGATGACGTCATCTGTTAAAATGGTGTACTTTGATAATTATAATTATATATCGACGTGTTCGAGGACTTTTTAAAATAGCAAACCGTTGTTGAGATTTTGTCATGTTTCCATACTTTAGGCGCTTACTGTATAACTGTATAGATAATAAAAGTACATTCAACATCAAAATTGAATATCAATCCCAAATAGAAAAAAAAGTAAAAAAAAATTGCATAAAAGTGCGAAACTTAAACGCGAAATTTAAACATATCGTGTATGTCTTATAATTACTAATAAATTATAATAAGCGATAATGGGCCTCAAATTTCAATCACACTTATGAATTTAATAAGTCCTAAGGAATCAGTTTGAATTTGGCCGATAAACTTGTTGTGAGCAGATTGGTGGTGATAAATATTAGAGAGTAAATCAAAATCATAAGGAACATGAAAAATGTATCAAATAAAAAAATTACGGGGCTTCTACACGATGCGGTGTGTGTCGCCAACGTTGGTCATCGGAGTGCTCCTCAATAGTTAATTGAGTCGGGTTTTCCTTTGCACGTAGCACTCCGATGACAAACGTTGGCGACACACATCGCATCGTGTAGGAGTCCTGTAATGACGAAGCACAAAATGGTATAACGTATAGTTTTTGAGACAATAAAAAATTTTCCATATGATGCCTTCTTTCATAAAACGTTGTTAAAACAGTTTTCATGTCAAACGCCACCTTTATTTTATATATCCTTTTATTTAGAATGTGGCAGATTCTGCAAGTATTTCATACTTTAATACCATGTTCATTGTGCCATCCCACAAAAATAAAATTTATTTTGAGGATTAATCATCGTTCGAGCTGACGTGTTGTCGTCTCGTTATATTTGCATTATTCTTTTCAGCCATCGATTCTAATTACCAGTGAGATCTATGGCTGCTTGTCACCGAGTAGCGAGCAACGTGCCACCGCATGACAAATATTAAACTCGGCGAGAACATATTGACATTCCCATTACTACCCGCTGACCGACAAACTCTGCACTTGAAGTGATTCCGAATACGGGTGTTTTTGGCCTGCGCGATAAGAATCGAACAATCGACACAGGCTACTCCACCTATTTTGTTCACAACTGTGTACATAAACCTTATTTTATGGAAACGTGTTGTACTCGAAACAGATACTACTATAGTAATGTTAACCCGCTTTTACGCATGCGGTAAACCATCGTTCATTCAACGTTCATTCAACTAATGAAAAATGAACAGTTATCTGTTGTTTTCCATTGTTAATGTAGTACGACAAATGATAAAGAAAAGCAAACATTGTAACCCAAAAAAGCCCTAAATGGAGTTTTAGTTTTGGAGTGGCCCAATTCCAGATCGAAACTCAACTGTAAATTTTTGTGGAGAGTTAAATTGAAGCAGAGAGCTTCCAAAAGTTAGTTTAGTACAAAGGTGTCGCTGCTTGGTAGGTGCTTACATTACCTAACTTACATACCTAGTTAATCTGATTATGACAATAGGGAAAATGATTAAATACTTAAAATAACTTTAAAAAATAACTAAATAAGTATTAAGAAAAACAAATTAAGGACTTACATTATTTAATAGAACATAATGCAAAAATGTATCATTATAAAAAGGCCACATAAGGGCTTTATGGTATGGAAAGTTAACTTTTTAAAACTGGGCTTTCTTTCACACCTTTTGACAGTGTGGACAGACGTAGGGACTTCTAGCTATGCGTATGGATTTTTCAAGTAAACTGTAAAAATCTGTACAACTCCGCCTATATTAATAAAGTTAATTATTTAGCTAATTAAGTTAATTATTAAATATAATAATTCATAATTTTTTTTTATGTTTTGTAACAAAAGTTTGTACCAATTTTATTTTCACAAGAAATGTATTTTTATAAGAAACTGTATTTTATTTTGACAACAGCAACTATTTTAGTTGTTAGGTGAAATTATACGCCTAAAAGTTTACTTGTTTTAGACAATTCCGATATTGTACATTAAAGTTCATGTAATTACGTAACTGTAATTTTACAATTTCATTGCTTTTTCACAACATGAATGTCAAATCACATGCATATGCCTGGCGTGCACATTGATATATGTAATTATTAGCAAGAGACTTATCAAAAACTCGTGACAAGAATAACTACAAAACGTATGACTTGATTCGAGTTGATTCGGCTCAAACCCGAGAATAAGTGAGATTTACTAATAAAAAAAATCTGATGTGGACAGGCACATGACTTTATCATACTATATATAAAATTAATAGTTTAGCTGCATGAGGTTCTATTTGATCGAGATCGGCCATGTCTGCATTAAAATAAAACTAGTAGAACTAGACAAATA
Organism: Aphodius sticticus; assembly: GCA_963966075.1. Lineage (NCBI taxonomy): Eukaryota > Metazoa > Arthropoda > Insecta > Coleoptera > Scarabaeidae > Aphodius > Aphodius sticticus. Next base: position 72,000,310 of record OZ014506.1, on the reverse strand, counting down.
TGTCGATTAAAGCTGCGTTCGTATATTGTACTCCATTGACACCGGGTACGTGTTATTGGTCGTAAAAAGTGTGAAGGTGCGTTCCGATTGGTGGTAATGGTTGGTAATGGCGGTGGTAGCAGACGAAATTATAGTACTTATCGTGATGGTGACACATATTAGTTTGCATGTACATAAACTTGAGTCACTAGCAATTTCTATTACAAATACTATAATGGCGTCTACTACCACTGCCACTAGCACTAATGAAAACGCACCTTAATAGTGTACAATATCCGAACGCAGCTTATATTGTCAAAACATTAGCGCTTGACTACCTACTATCATTAGAATCATATCTGACATATAATCTGACATATCCTGGCTACTAGTTTTAATGCAGTGCGACCGATCTCGATGAAATAGAATTTGCTCATGCAGCTAAACTATTGATTGTACCAAAAAATGTTATAGTCATAAATTATTCAGAATCTCCTCCTCTTTAATTTATTATTTAACTATTTCGACGAAATTCCAGAAATGGCGGCTTATTTGCAAAATCTTTAAAAAAATGCTAAGACTAAACCTCCACTTCCTTTGGACTCTTTTCAACACAAAGCTTTTCAGCTCTAAGTTTGGTTATGAAACTACTAAATATGAATTTTCGTCCCGATACCTTTAGTAGTTTCTCCGGAATCGTCGCCACAAAAAACGGGTACACACACACACATACACACACATGTTCAGGGGACCCAAAAAGACATATTTCCGCTAAAATCTCAAAAAAATTTTTTGGCACGATTACAATACTTTACATTCTGCGTATGATAAAGTAAAAATAATAACACCTTTCCGTCTCGAAAAAAAAAATCCCCTGAACATTTTTAAGGTAAAGGAAATTTCCGTGTGCATGTGTGTATCTGTTTTTTGGGGCGACGATTCCGATTCCGGAATCGTCGCCACAAAAAACGGGTACACACACACACACATACACACACATGTTCAGGGGACCCAAAAAGACATATTTCCGCTAAAATCTCAAAAAAATTTTTTGGCACGATTACAATACTTTACATACTGCGTATGATAAAGTAAAAATAATAACACCTTTCCGTCTCGAAAAAAAAAAATCCTCTGAACATTTTTAAGGTAAAAGAAATTTCCGTGTGCATGTGTGTATCTGTTTTTTGGGGCGACGATTCCGATACCGGAATCGTCGCCACAAAAAACGGGTACACACACACACACACACACATGTTCAGGGGACCCAAAAAGACATATTTCCGCTAAAATCTCAAAAAAATTTTTTGGCACGATTACAATACTTTACATACTGCGTATGATAAAGTAAAAATAATAACACCTTTCCGTCTCGAAAAAAAAATCCCCTGAACATTTTTAAGGTAAAAGAAATTTCCGTGTGCATGTGTGTATCTGTTTTTTGGGGCGACGATTCCGAAGAAACTACTAAAGGTATCGGGATGAAACTTCATATTTAGAAGTTTCATGAGTGAACTTAAAGCTGTAAATAACTCTTAGCATTAGTAGAGGTAGAGGAAATTTGATATAATTTATGTTTATGACATGTTTTGGTAAAATTACTAGTTTAGCTGCATGAGCAAACTTTAACTTTGAAAGTCATGCATAGCAGTTGACTCTGTTGCTCGCTCTGTGCATCATGTAGCTATATACAGTAAATACTTTAGTGAAGCGTTATCAGTTTTTATTCGAATCAGCAGCAGTGCTGACCCGACTACACACATCAAGACATTGTATTTGATCGAGATCGCTCGCATCTGCATTACAACTAGTTTGCCAGGATTTGACAGATATTTTGATTCTATTGACAATATTGTCAGATCATCACGGTTTGACACTGCTGTATAGTATGATAAAGTCATGTGCCTGGCCACATCAGATTTTTTTCGTCAAATGAATTTACCTACGCACTTGGAAAAATGTGATATGCTCTGATATTTAGACTCACAAGTTAATGGATTATTTTTTACTTCATCATACGCAGTATGTAAAGTATTGTAATCGTGCCAAAAAAATTTTTTCAGATTTTAGCTCTTTTTGGGTCCCCTGAACATTTTTGACCAAGGTACAAAAAATGTCTGTGTGTGTGTATGTGTGTGTGTGTGTGTGTGTGTATGTGTGTGTGTGTGTGTGTGTGTGTACCCGTTTTTTGTGGCGACGATTCCGGAAAAGCTACTAAAGGTATCGGGACGAAACTTCATATTTAGAAGTTTCATAACCAAACTTACGAGATGAAAAGCTTTCTGTTGAAAGGGGTCTAAAGGAACTGGAGGTTTAGTCTTTTGAAGATTTTGAAAGATTTTGCAAATAAGCCGCCATTTCTGGAATTTCGTCGAAATAGTTAAATAATAAATTAAAGATGAGGAAATTCTGAATAATTTATGAATATGAAATTTTTTGCTACAATCAATAGTTTAGCTGCATGAGCAAATTCTATTTCATCGAGATCGGTCGTACTGCATTAAAACTAGTAGCCAGGATATGTCAGAAATTTTGATTCTAATGACAGTAATGACACTAATGACAACGCTAATGTTTTGACAATAGCTTCTGTCAATATAAGCTGCGTTCGGATATTGTATTACACTTTTTACACCCAATAATAAGTAAGTGTCATTTGGACGGTGTACCCGGACTCAACGGAGTACAATATCCTAACGCAGCTTTAATCGACATATCTGTCTAGTTCTACTAGTTTTATTTTAATGCAGACATGGCCGATCTCGATCAAATAGAATCTCATGCAGTTAAACTATTAATTTTTCAGATTTTAACATCAGATTTTTTTTTTAAATTAAGCTAATAAACAATAAAACAAAATAAACACTTTGGGTCTCTTGGGGCGCAGGTTTAATGTATTATGATCGATATAAAATCTCAAAGGTATTAAGTATGGATATAAAAGAACAAACCGACAGGGTCCCGCAGAAAACAAAAAGTATCTATTTATTTTTTTCTATAAACAAGGGCCACCCTAAGGTATATCCATACCTGCTGCCCTTAATCATACCTTCATCAGGTTTTACATAAAAAAGAGTAACATAACCTTTTTTTATTGAAAAATCTAATGGCATAATTTATTTTATTTATTTCCGCTCCAGGAAATGTCTCAATAGCAAACAGGACACCTTCACCAGGTTTCAACACTTTCAACACAAATTATTTCCTTTATCCTTTGAAAGAAGTTTTTTGAATGAGCTTCTAGGATTTTTTTATGTATCATTTATGCACTTCAGGCAAGCACTAGTTGGTTTCTTTCTGAGAGAGAACCAGATTTAATATGTTATTAAAACTCCTAATCATTTTGTTTACGTTTCTCTTTCTATCTAAATAAATTAAAACAAAAAGTTGTAATTTTACTCTTGTATTATTTTTTTGCAACCTGGCCCACTATGGGAATAAAAACTCAACCAAAACCAGTTTCATACTAACGGATGTACTAATCAGCGTCACGCACGTCAAGTTTCGATCAGTCTCATCTCATCATCGGCCATACGCTTGGGCCATACGGCGAATTTTCAATGCATGAGTTTGCCTGTCGGCCGTCGCTAGCGCTGCGATCGTGTCTGTCGAACCGTAGAGCGTTCGTGGCGCCAACGGAAAACCGCTGAACGTCGCTCCGGTATGGCGAGAGGTGCGCGCCGTGGCGGGGTGTTTGGGAATGGTGTCAGGCCGCCATATAATGGTGTTACGCAAGCGGGGCCCCGCAAACTACGCACGGCTGGTCTTCGTTGGGTTGTGACATCACAACAGGTTGCCTCAGTGCTCACCCGCTCCACGAGGAGATGAATCTGCAATTAAAACTTACATGAGCGTACTGGAACTTGGCAAATTCTCGAGTTGCCACTTGAAGTATTTTATTTTTGTCCACGGCTTCCATATAGTTTTTCTTCTTTGCGTTTAGTGCCATAAAAAATAATACTCTTACTTTACACGCTACCAACAAAAGATAGCATTGCAAAATAACATGTTTTTAGATAATTATTTATAAATGAACAGTGTAGCTTGAAATTTGTCACAACGTAGGTATGAGGTATCAGTAATTTCATTGACCCAGCGTTTTCTAACAGGGCTAAACTGGGACGTTAGCTGTCAATGGTAATGACTAGGGCAACCAAATGTAAGCAGTTGCATATTTTTATACCCCCCACCTTAAATGTGGTGAGGGTATATTGAGTTTAACACAACATTTTTAACAACCGTAAGGAGGCGTGGCAGATATAGACTTATATATAGGAATAATAATATATATATATAGTAATTGATCTGAAATTTGGTATACAAGCTTATCTCTTAAAAAGTAAGGACAAGTACGTGAATGGGCAAAATCGGTACGCTTGTTTGTTTGTTTTTTTTTTTAATATTTTACTGTGGGGGGTAATTTAACTTCAGCGCGGCTGAAGATGATTTTCTTACTAGTTTTCCATACGATTGACAAAAAAAATAGACCTGATAGAAATCCGTTTCAGAAAAAATCACTCATTTTGAGCCCTATTTGTTAGGGCATATTTTTGCATATTTTGCCATTAAATGCTTAAAATGCTTATTTGAACATAAAACCATATTTTACTAAATATTTGCCAGCGTTTTTGATTTTTGCAGTAATAAGGCCTGCAGGTCGCGTAGATCTGTTGACCGCCGAAATCGGTAGCCATAGCACAGAATAGAAAACAACCAGAATATCTACTGCACGTTTGATTTATGTTGACCAGATTGGTTGACCTCGCGCCATTGTCTCGTGTAGATGTATCAGGGCCGGCTTAAGGAACACGTTCACTACTTCGCATCATATGTATCGGATTTATTTTTGTAATACAAGTAAACTTCACGTTCCGTACGATGCGGACAGGTGGACGCACGTACCTTACAAACAAGGTAAAATCTGATACATATGATGCAAACTAGTGAACTTATTTAGCATTAAAAAATTACAGGGTGAGAATGGCTCTACGGGTTTCAGACTAAAACACTATTGAACAAGTGCGGCATTAGACAGAGTGACTGAAATAGAATGATTCTTTCTCGCGGTAAAATTAAAATTTGAAATCGCTAAATTAAGGTGATCGTCGGTAGATGTAGAGAGGACGTTTTCCATGTACAAAAGGGAAAAACTTGCATCATATGTTTATTATTTACTGCAATAAAAATTTAGATTAAATCTGTGTTTTTTAACAATCTTTAGGGCATACTTTCAGTTTTTAGAGCATATTTTCATATTTATAGGGCATATTTATAAGCGCATAAAACAGTTTTTTAGAGCATATTTTTTGTTGCCCTAGTAATCACGTTCAAAGTGTTAACATACATAATGTAGCCATTTACATTGGCTGAACGGAACCATTACTGTCCGATTCGACACCTCGAATGGCATTTCACCTTTACTGAAGTTGACTGTTTTACTGAAGTTACTGTTTTTATGGACGCTGAACCCAAATCTACCATAAACATTTAAAAATTCAATACGGCGGATCTAAAATGGCCAATTCGAAAATTTTAATTAACGGGGTACTCCGGTTTTTACGCTGAAATTGCCGCATTCTTTGGATTTTTGATTGCCGACACTGTGCGATATCAGTTGATTCCAAAATTGATTCCTATTACTAACAATTCTGGCATGTTCAGAAGAAAAAGATATATAATAATTTTCATGCAAAACTACGCCGGCAAACCCCCCTCGACCATAACGCTGCGTCGAGATCCGTGATCTCCGTGGTCTCCAACACAGGGATAAAATGACACCTTTTCAAAATCTCAAATAAAGCACAAAATCTTATTCTAGGTCGTTTTTATAATTTTTAAATTAATTTAAAACTGGCATCCCGCCCATTGGTCGCCATTATTCTTCCATCATTCTGGTCAAAATCGCATAACATCGTTTAGATTCAAATCAAGTACTGAAAATACTGCAATACCAAAAAAAAATAGTGGAATTGGTTGATTAAGAAACGGCACAATCAAGTCCTCCATCACTGTGACACAATGACTGACATTGTTTCAAAGCTGAAACGTCCAGAAAATGACGTAATTTGGCTTCTATAACGCAAAGACTAATAGATACACGTTAAAGTTTGGTTAACGATAATTGAAAAGAGAATACCTACTTCTTACTTAATGACTCATTATCATTAAGTTTTCTCTTTTCAATTAACATTAAGCGACTGTCAACGTATAGCTACATTCAGTTAAAACTTTTTTTGGTGTAAAAATCCTCAAATTTAAAAGCAAAATATGAAGAAAATCATGTATTATTCGCCGGATGTACTACCATAACGCCTCGTAGCAACCGTAATTTTGAGTGGCCTGTCAACGTGGTCGGATGTGTTCATTAAAATTACCTTTTTGGGAGACATTTGTTTCCAAAATGTTTCCTGGAACTAATAGGGGGTTTACATTTTTAAAGCTCATTAGGATTTAAAAATAAACGTAATTGCTTAGTATGAAGTTTTTCCTATCTCAAACCATCCATTGTCTGGACTAATACTACCGTCCAAACGTAAGTGCCGTATTTACAAAAATCACACAAGTACCTACCTATTTAGTTGATAGGCTATGGACTTGAGAGTTAAGCGACACCATTTTGCAAGGTGACCAAAAAACAAAGTTTTGAGTGTACTTAAATATCAAAGCACCGGAAAATTTCCTCTTACATAGACAAAGCATTAAACAAATTACAAGTGATTCTGGTAGGTATGCTTATTTTTTTCGTAAAATCGGAACCTGAAGGCAGGAATTGAAAATGAAGTGTAGTTTTAGAGAATACTGTGATAAAACTGCCAAAACGAGAAAAACACTGGACTCAATTCACGATTTCTGATTCCTAAAATTCATATACTACGAAAAAAACGCATACCCCAGAGTCAGTTGTCAATTGTCCATTTTTTATTATTGATCAGCGTTATCCTCGATTACCTATTGTATTTTTGAGAAATTAAGTAAGAAATTCTTTGTCTGAGAAATGATCAGACATATACACTCCAAACTTAATTGGTCGACAATTTATATTTGTTGTCGGTAGCTTTAACCTAAATATACTTTTTTGTTGAATTAGACGTGCTGATTTCGAATATGGCTATACAAAAGTGGGCAGAGATCTCATTTTACCATAATCTTAAATTAAGAAAAAATAAAACCTCATATGAGTACACATGTTGGTGTTTTAGTAATAAATAAATCAGGCAACTTAAAAACATACAATTTATTTATAATTAATAAAAATTAACCTATTTTATAATTAATGTTCATTTATCTACCTACGCCGGTTTATAATAAATTTTTTAATACCTAAGCATAAGTACCTACCAGATATTGATATTTAATAATTTTACTTTTAACGGCTTCACCCCTTTTTATGATTTGTTGGGCACATTGTAAAGAACATAATGATAATCTTGAAAAAAAAAATGCAGAAATGGTGCTTATTATACACAGATAGAAAGTTTTGTTTGGGTAACTCAAATAAATGCAAAGAATGTTTATTTGTGTCAAATTCCATTTGTTTGGAGTAAAGTAATATTGTTTTGACTCAAATAAAAATTCTTTGTAGCAAATAAATATATTTTTGCCTCTCGTCAAACAAATATTTATTTGAGTTAAACAAAAATGTCTATCTGTGTACTGGATGAACCAAAATTGTGTTAGTTTGAGACATCGTACTCTATTACAAACATTCATAATAATCATAATAATCTCATCATTTTGGTTTTTGATTTATCCCAATATCTAAATTTTTGTAGAATAATGTTGTGTTTCTTCCACATTTATCTGTGTTACCTGAAAACTGGTGAAACTGTGGTTTGTCCTGCAGCCCAAATATTAAGCCACTTCCCTCAGAATAAAATTTTAAAGCTTATTCATGCGATGCCACGTCGTCTGCGTACTGTTATATCAACAAGACATAAATTAATACATACTCTCAATTAAGACACCGTTCTGAAAACATTGCAACTTCAAAACGAAATATTTAGATACGATGTTTTTCTGTCGGGGCCGCGTCTACGCCATGGTATACGTCTCGGTTTAAAGATTATGGCGTCTGCAATGAGCTCACCACACGTGACAACAGAAATAAGGTCATTTCTGGCAATTATCGCATTTTTCGGTTGGCGGATATATATTATATTATAATGTTTGGGCTAAAATTGTACCTAAATAAAAAAAAAGAAAATTTACATCTTTTTTTTATCTTTCCAAAAAAAATTTTGGCCTAGCCCAACTCCTAATTTACCTATCTAAGAACGTACACTCAAAATTTCATTAACTTTGAACAATAAATAATGCCTTACAAAAAGCGTTTTAGGAGAGGCAGACCTGGGTCCTAAGTCACATTCACAGCAAGGCCCAACTGCATTCAAAATTGTAAATTTTACTTGAGGGTACGTCTCTAAAAAAAATCAGATACTGGATCGAAGAATAAACTGATTTGTTGATGTGATGCCAGAAAATGTTGATGTGAAACAGTCAAACGAAAAAGTTTGTATGCAGTTCAAAAGAGTATAATGCGTTACCATATAGTACTATAGTATTAGTTCCATTGGTTTATTTACACACGTCAACAAAGCTACCTACTTGTTTAAGTTTAAGATTCTCCGCAACTTATACTCCCATGTCTTTTATTCGAAATCAGTTGGCGTATCGTATCGAAATTCTGCGTGGCCATCAGTGTCATCCTTCACATCAAATATGAAAATCGCTTTTTAATTAAAATCTTCCTATAACAGTGTTGTTACACAAGTAATATCATTAGTTATATCAATAAATAATTGGTATTGTAAAACACGTTAATAAAGAAAAGTACTCGCTTTGTATTGACAATTTTCATACAGGTGCGTCTGGGTCGTTTACGCAAGACCGCCGCGCCGGCCGGACGCTGCTGTAGACAGAAATCGCAAGTGTTCCCGTTGCTCGAGGAATCAGATTCACTCTTGTCTCGGGCCGGAGAACCGCCTGTAGAAAGTGGTATTTGCCAGCGCACATAATCGTAGGCATACGGCGAGGATAATGAATGAAACAAAACAGTGCGAGGTGACTCCGAGCAAACCGCTATCGCTTTTAGTGTCCTACTTTTTGCCAGTATGCACCGTTTTTTTAGCTGGTTGGTTAAGCAAGCACACGAAGAATTGGTGGCGGTGCTGGGTTTTAAAGGTAAAATAGTTAGAGATCTAAAAAAATATAAAGGTGCTACTTTAATAATGTAGCAAAATATGATTGAATCTCCATAATTTGCACTTGGAGATTTTAAATGTTTCTAAAAACTCAATTTAGTAATGTAGCGCTTAGGAGACTTCAACGCATGGTTATAACACAACCGGTGAACACAACATACTTACCCCGTTTGGTGGAACTAATATAAATGTTTTACATTTTACCTACTTTTAACAATTAGTTTTAAAATTTATTTCTAATTGTGGGAAGTAGGTACCATAATTATTATTTAGAAATTTTGAATTAATAATATTTATTACAAATAAAACAAAACTAGTAATTCAATCTATCAAAGAGTAGGTACCACATTATTATTGCCTGGATTACTGGGTTGAGAATAAACCAATTGCCAATAATTTCAAAAAGTTGTATATGTTTGATTATCCATATCTATAGGTGCGTTTTTCTTTTAGAAATAATTAACAACAGTTGTTTTTCGTACACTTTCCGTTTTTTATTCACTAGAGGAATAAAAAGTGTGACAAAAACAAATCTTGTTAATTAGGTATTTCTAAAATAGTTGTGTCGTCAACTTCATATTAGGTATGGATGTCTACCTACTACAATAGTAGGGAAAACTGTGTATGTACTTATATGTAATTTATATACAGGGCGTTCCATTTGAAAACAATGAGTTTTTTATGGTTGAAAATTCAATTATTGTGTTGTAAATTTTGAACACCCTGTATAAGATATCGTGATGAACTAAAGATCGTCTTATTTGGTTATGTTTTTAGTTTTGGACCACCAATCATGAAACTTCTAGTTTCAATAATAACCGAGATATTCAATTTTAAACGCAACCCCGAAAATCACCAAAATATTAGTAAAATAAAAAAACTCAAAAATGGTGATATTTAGGTATAGGGAAACCTTATTACAAATGATGTATTTTGATACGTAGAAACCATTCCATTTAAAATAACAAAGTTGATATCGACTTCCGGTGACCGGACGTGACAGTTAACTGGAGAATATTTTAGCTGAAGAGCTCAGATCGAGTAAATTCTAATTCCAAAATTTCAAGTTTCCAGAAATAGTAGAATATGAGAAACTTCTAATGTACCAGTTCGCTGAGACACCCTGTATAATAAGTAAGCAATTGGATTTCTCGTGCCTGTACAATGTTTTCCTTGCAGAAGTCCATTGCTTTATGAATACAAAACCCGAAAAGATACCGCTGTGTATGAAAAAGATCATAAATCAAAAGTTTATTTTAGTTTTTTAAACAATAATTTGATTTTACTTGATCGGACGGTCGGGCGGATCTACATCTTTCGAACAAAAAAAAATCCATAGGTACTTCAAGTTGACATATCCTTCAGAATAAGTGTTAAGTGTCATACCCACCTTGATTTTTGGCAAAAATGCACCTAAACTAGTGTAATTATGTTTTCAAATCTACTACTGGTAAAGAATAGTCGTTTTGGAAAAAGTCCTTACAAAACTTGGTAGGTATTTTTGAAAAAACACCTTTTCTTTTGAAAAAAAAATATATCTCCGAAACGGAAACCTTAGGACTACACGTTTATTGATTTTGTTATAAAATATGACGCCACTTCAAACTTCCGGTATAATATGTTTAAAGTGTTCATTGTTACTTGTTGTGGACACTTTCATAAAAACGGTTACTCGTGCGCAGAAAATGAAAAGAATAGGTATTGTAGAAAATTAAAAGATCTACCATTTTGAATTTAACCTTATCGTCTGACCAATAAGAAGCAATATATGCCCATTTTTCTACATCGTACCTACTTTCACACAAAAGAACCAATAATTTACTACCTTTAAAATATTACATTTGAATTCTACCAAAATTTGGTAATTATTTCATTTAATACAATCATTACTTGAACTAAAGTCGTTTCTATCTATCGTTTCTTGTAATATTTAATTGTAAATGTTAGGTCTAAATACCTATACATTTTGTACCAAATAAATATTCTAAATAAATAATATAACATTTTTATTCTCAAATAAATACATTTTGTCCTCTATTGAAAAAGGGTACATGGATGCATATTTATTTCAATTAAACAATTTTTAATTTTCGCTTAATACGGATCCCGACTTAAAAGTTGCGTATCATGTCAGGTATTTTATTAAGTATTCTTTTTCTTACTGAGGGGGCATGAGACCAAATTTCCAATAGCCGAGTTATCCCACTCCAGAATGTCTTATCCTCAGTGCGATATGTTGGTTCGCGAATTCTGCTTATTCGTCGAATGCAAATGACGCGTTTTACATAAACAAAAAATGTATGACCCCGCGTGACGCGGCTCCATTCACAATAGGAGTACAACTAAATACGGAGATTCCACTAAAGTCTGACCGATATGACATAAAAACATGTCCCTGTGGCCGGTTCTATTTGCATGCGGTGCTCCGTCCAACAAGGCCATCTATTTACGGGGATATGGATTTAATTTTACGTTTGTCAGTTGCGTATTTATAAAACAATTGATACGATTATCTGGAGGACGTCTCAGCGGGCGGTGGCACGACAACACTGCCGTTCAATAATAAACAAAAACTGGCATTTGCACTGCATAAACTAGGTTGAGCGAATCTCTCGCGTAATGAATTGGGTGACCTACTTGAGGCTGGGAGTCGCCTTGCCGCTTGCCCGGCACATGGATGGAATCGCGCCCAAACACAAGTCGACTTGCGAAAGTCGCTTTGTTGTGCCAGGACGGCAGGCTAGTGGTATAACACAGGAATGGGTCATACGGACCAATGTTTGCTTCTCTTTCGTGTATTTATTTTGATTGAATATTAAGATGAATGAATGGTCTCATTTCATTATAAAATTACTAGAACTGTAATATTAACTGCAATATTATGTTGGCGCAAATTGCTGCAGTTTTAAGTCTCACCAGGGTTGTTATGTTTTAAAACAAATATTTTGTTTTAAATCATTTTTTTTTAACATGTTTAAAACAGTTTGTTTTAAATGTATAAAACACTTTTTTTAAAACATTGTTTTAAACATGTTTTAAAACAAATATTTTGTTTTAAATCATTTTTTAACATGGTTGTTAACAGTTTGTTTTAAATGTATAAAACCCTTTCTTTAGAACATTATTTTAAACATGTTTTAAAACATATTTTGTTTTAAACGTGTTTAAAACAGTTTGTTTTAAATGTTTAAAATACTTTGTTTGAACACATTGTTTTAAACATGTTTTAAAACAAATATTTTGTTGTAAACTATTTTATTTTCAACTTGTTTAAAACAGTTTGTTTTAAATGTTTAAAACATGTGTTTTAAACTACCGAAATTTAGACAACATATTTAACTATTTAATCAGGGTTGTATGCTGGTCTTTAAGATTTTTATGCATGGATAAAAAAAAATCAAAAAAATATTTGAATATTGTGACTTTTGGGTGACCACTTTTGAAATTTGAAGTCTGGTAACTTTTAACAGATTAGATATAATTACTCATACTTGTGCTATTTTTTGGGTCTTTGATAGTACTTCAAAAATATCAAAACACTAATATTTCCAACGTCAGGATATACTTCTTTTATGTATATATATGGGTGGCCAAAGTCAGAATTAATTATTGGGTCACTTTGGCCATACTACTGTTTATCATGCCAATGAAACGATAATCTAGTGTATGCTCGAGTTTGGCCACCAAATATGTTTTAAAAGTGTTCAAGAACAAAATATGTTAAAATCAGCAATAAGATCATGACAAAACTATTTTATGACTATTTTAAAAAATAATGCTAACATGTTATACATTGCGGAAATGAGAAAAAACACGACTATCGGAAAATGCCAAAATTCAATATGGCGCCCATAAGAAAAACAAAAGTTGGCCATGATTACGCCGCCATCTTTGATGTTATTTCAAATTAAAAAATAACACTGCATTCCTTGTTAAAAAGTCGCTGTAGAATGTTTTTGTTTCAAATGTCTAGCTACGTTTGGTTTTGAATAAAAAATGAAAAACGATATCTTAACATTTCAGTTTTTTGCGGATATCTTTAAAATGAAAAATGATAGCTAAAATTTCTTTTCAGATAATTGTTCAGCACAAAAATACGAAACTTTGCCAAATTTAAACATAGCCTCTATCTCCAAATAATAAGCGAGATCTAATAAACCTCGAAATTGATTCACCCGGTATAGCTAGACATAATTTTGTACTTCTGGTATAATGAAGAAACCTCCTTTGGACGGGACAGGTGGTTTTATTGCTTGTAAAATGTCATCTTTGTCATACCACAGAAATGTCATCATTTGATGGCCATTTCCACTGAGAATGCCCGACTTTACTTTCCTCGATTGACTACACGAAGCACTTTAACTACGCGGGTATTGCCGAAAGATATCCCTAACAAACCACAGGACTAATGTTATCGGCGGCAAATCATAGATGCTGATAGATTACTCAACACAAACAAAGTTGTTCATAGTAACAAAATTGGTCAATTTTCAAAGCTATCTTCTGAACACTGCCACAAAAAAAAAATTATCATCTAACTTACATTAAGCACCTCTGTATTCAATATAGTATCTAAAATATAAATAACCAAAAATACACGCAATGTTTGAAATATTAACAAAGATCTAAACAATATAAATCAATTTTCGAATAGTGGCCAAAGTCACCCAGGGCGGCCAAAGTCACCCAAGTTTACGGTAGTTCTTTATAAAATATAATAATACATTCAGTGATAGCATGTAACTACAATAAACAAAAACTTTTATAATAAAATAATAACATAGGTACCGGGTGACCAACGCCATAGGTACTCCCGTTTATTTTTTTTTTTTTACAAAACTGGACCAATGAAATTTTGGAAAGTGTTAATAGACAAAAAAATTCCATTATTTGGGATACTCTTGAGGTTAATATGACTTTCAGTTTTTCCGGAAATGACGTCACGGAAATTTTAAATGGCACCCTTTATTCTTTGTGTGATATATTCTATCAGGATGATATTCTGAACACAAAAATATATCGATCGTCAATTTTTATCACGAAAGCAAGGCCAAAATAATTTTTTGTTGTGTATTAACCTTGGTGGCTATGAATTGGTGGAAATAGTCGAAAATTATCAAATGAACACTAACTAAATTGATTTTGGCCGACATTGCATTACTGGCGGCCTCTAGCGGAACAACAAAAAGTCATTCACACAACAGATTTAACTCCACTGAGAACTGACGTATGAAAAAAACGCCGATGAAAATGCTTACAAATAAAACAATTGCGTGATTTAAAACATGTTTAAAATAATTTTTATTCCTTATTTAAAACATGTTTTTTGGGTGATTTAAAACGTGTTTTTTTTGCGAAGTGTTTGAAAACATTGTTTCGTGTTTAAAAACATCATTTTATAAAAAAAAAATGTTTGTTTTGTTCAAAATAAAAAAAAAAACATTTTTTATAACAACCTGGGTCTCAAAGAAGAATTTCTTCCGTAAGTTTCCGTTTCCGTTTCTGTAACATCGAATTAATTTAAATTATTAAATTTAAAATAATTAATTTAAAATTCCACTCAAAATTGTTTAATAGTAGCAGTTAGTTTTAGTTATGAAATTAAAATACATTCTGCGAAACATATTATACTTTTACAAGAAAAAAAAATAAATTTCGAGTTATTGTTTTCCAAATGCTATATTTTTTTGTAGATTAATCTTTTCTGAATTCAATGAATCCGACCTCAAAGTTTTCTATCACGTAATGTTTTCGAAAAGTTGAGGTCAAAATTTAAAAATATGTATTATGGTTCTTGTGAATTTACAGCTAGAATCAATATACTAAACAATCTATCAGGATATCAGGTCAAGTGCCTTTCTGAATACTTTGAACTTTCTGGGACATTGGATGCGCGCTATAAATTCACAAAAATTGACAAAATCACAATATACAAGTTTAACATTATGACCTCAACCAGTTCGAAAACGTTACGTGATAGGAAACTTTTGTGTCCGTATTCGTGTCAGCGCAAAAAAGTCTATCGAAAACGCCTATGCACTTTCCATTCACAAAATCCACATTCCCCAGAGTATCAATACTTGTAAATTTTTAATTTCCTAGTTCTCGAAATTGTTCTTATGTAAGGCCAATCAATTTTAACATCATTGAGAGCAGGAAAAAATCCTCTTCTAAATTTTCAAGACAAAAATATACCGTACCATTTGAAAAACATAAGTCGAAATATGCCTATCAAAAATAAGGTGGCTGTGGATTCCACTTCCAGTAGTTTATACTATAGAATTAACCATTACTTTCATTTTTCATAAAGAAAAAAAACAACAAAGCACTGTCTAACGCTTCAATCTTGTTCTTATGGTAACAAACTATTGTTGGGATTGTATATGATGGGACACCTGTCTGAAATGACGCCAGCTTTCAGCCGTCACTGAAATACCTGTAGACGTATCTTTTTATGGTAAACATTTATTTTTGGATTAGCCCTCTAACTCCTTATTCATCTACGAAGTTTGAAAATTATATTGGGTTTACGAATCAGAACTATAAATAACTCCACGATTCAAACGCATTTTTGGATGGCTGGGCCTGTTTTTTTTTGTTTTAGTTGTGTTAAAAATTATGTGTTTGCTATGTGTAATAAGTAGTTTTAAAAACACATATATCCTTCAGCATTTTCTCTGTAGGTACAAGGGGTTCCAATCCCGGGCAATATACTGATCCCGGGATTTTGGGATTAAAGATATTGTAATCCCGGGATCCCAGGATTCATGAATAAAAGCGAAAACTGCCGGATCAAAACGCCTGGGATGCCAAAAGTTACCAAATCAACTCAGTAAGAAACGCCTAATATATAGGTACCTATACTTCATTATATATTATGCAAGTAGACTAACTGTTAAGATAGGTATAATGACTTTAAGTAAGTAAATACGTTATTTATTGTGCAAAATTGATGAAATATTCAATTCAACTTTTGAGATGACTTAATTATATTTTTATATTCTGTAGTGCATCATTGAATACAGGCAAAAGAAACAAAATCGTGTTCTGTTTTAAATAATAATAATAATAAAAATAATAAATACAGCCTATATTTTTTGTTGACGGTATAGGAACTAAAAAACCTTATTTTTTACGTTTATTTTTGTTGAGGTAACTAAAAACAGTAAAGCAAGCTGAAAAGGTTTATGTTTGCCTCCATATTGAATTATATCTACTTCTTGCAACATCTGTTCTTCATATTATAGCTTCATGTTGGTGTAAACGAACATTTTATACTTGATGCTTAATTTAATCAGAAAGGGTGCTGTTATAGACTGAAGTTCATACTTAAAAAATAGCAACTGAATTGGTTTTTTTGTAGATCAGTGCCCACATTTCGCCAATTAACTAAAAAAATAAGATCTTTAACTTTTTCGGTATCCCGGGATTTAGGTTTATAATCCCGGGATCCCGAAAAAGCTCATTATTTGTCGGGATCCCAGGATCCCGGGATTGGAAGCGCTAGTAGGTACTTGTTGTAGGCTCCTCCACCGTTTGCGATAAATGTGAATTTTTCAGACAACTTCAGAAATTCTGAAAAATATTTTATATCACGAGGACTAGAAGTTTTGTTTCACTTGTTATTATTTCAATATTTCGTACACCTATAATAAAAAGAAAGTAATCTTGAATCTATGTTGTAATTCATCTGACTCCCTGTTTCCAGTGTGAATTCATCAATTTAGTGTGCAGATCCCAACATGACAACACTTTACCAACTTATGGAAATAAAATTTATTGGCATTTTTTTGCCATTGGTAATATTTGTTTAAATATGTTTTTCTTGTTTTTTTCTGTGTCCTTCGAACTAAAGCAGGATCATATCCTTAGTTTTAAGGTACTTAGGAAGTGGTCGATTTGGCAATACTTTTTTAGGGTTGTGGCAGGTAAAGGGACAACATCGGTAGAGTTAGCGGTATACGCATCGGAGTCGACGCCTGTGTCCCTGCCCTACGCTCCGCTCGATGCGATGCGCTCGATGTATCTGGGTCAGTCGGCCATCCCCTCCACTGTGGAAGCCCCACCACGGCGAGTCCACGCCTCCCACCCCGTGTTATCTCAGTTACTTCGGTGTGTATGCGCAACATGTAAGCGTGTGTATGTGTGTGTGTGTATGACTTCACAACTAACATAGACCTGGTTATTTGGAAAGTAGGCCACCAATCCCCGAGACTCACTTTCACTTATTACATCGGGCCTAATCATTTTCCGTGGTGGTCTCGTGTTGTCCAGACGTACTCGCGAGAGACGTTCCATTCCGCCGTTCGCGTACTCGATCACAGACTCGTTTCGTTTGTTGGATTGGTCAGTCAGTCATCGGCTAAGGTTCGGCACAGTCGCTCACGTTTACCCTTCCAAGAAGTGCGTGTCTTCACCCTCGCTATCCGTCAACCCTTCACACCGTAGAAATTCGTGGGTGCGCGAGTGCTTTCAGTTTCTCACTGGATTACTCCTTTTGGATTACTGTGCCTTGTTGTGATATTTGTGTTATTTTTTAATAAATTCTTCTCGAGGATGTCGTTAGCTTATAAACCCTGAGTGCAAACAATTTCATGTCAATTGCTGGCTGTGATAGTATGTCCATAATGGATTAGTACATTAAAAATTAATTTAATAGTTATCAATCGTGAAATGTTACTAGCCATGGAAAACCATCCTACGATGATCTCTTTAAATATGAGCTTTGGTACTTCCGGGTCTGATTCCCCAGTAAGCAGTGCCAATAATCAAAACGCGGGTAGTCCCATGCCACAATACGGCTCTCCTCCTATAAATGCTACAGGATATAGCAGTTATAACCAAAACATGGGGATGTCACAGCAAAATATGATGATCAACAATCAGATGAATAATATAGACCCTTCGTATTTATTTTCCCCAGGAGTTGGAGCGTTGCCTGGTGTTGAGATGAGCGCTGGTTATCCTCTGGCAGGACCAACTCCATCACTCACCACCAACGAGTTACCTGACACTAAAGAAGGCATAGAAGAGCTATGCCCAGTTTGTGGAGACAAAGTTTCTGGTTACCATTACGGACTTCTAACGTGCGAGTCCTGCAAAGGGTTCTTTAAGAGGACCGTACAGAACAAGAAAGTTTATACGTGTGTTGCTGAAAGAAGCTGTCATATCGACAAAACCCAAAGGAAGCGGTGTCCTTTCTGTCGGTTTCAAAAATGCCTCGAAGTTGGCATGAAGCTTGAAGGTGAGTAATTTTTTTTTAATTTTATTATTGCGCATAGGCATAACACAAAGAATGCACATATACCATTAGTCATAATGAATCCATCGCCACCAATCTTATTGAACCATAAAATTAAAAATACTATTCAGTATAATTTCTATAAATTAGAACTGAAACTAGTTTCTATAAATTAGATTGAAACAAGCGATGTTCTAAATATATAATCTCCAAGGTCATAACAGACCTGACCTAATTACGATAAATGTAGGTTAAATATCAAACTTAATATTTACTTCTCTGAGTAATAACAAACTTCTTTTGGACAATACTATTCATTTATTTTATTGTGAGTTGTCAAGTAAATTTTCGTTTATTATTTTATGGGTATCAGATGTTGAATTATCAACTTCAAACTTCAAATAAAGTCTAATCACACAAAATATTCAGGAAAGCTTAAAAAATTAATTATTTCGCCACTATTATGAATTGCGTGCCAATTGTCATTCTATAAAAATTCAAAATATTAAACACCAAATTTTAAAATCATTAAAGTTTGAATGTAAATTTGAAATAAAACGATGATTGATGATACATTGAGCTATTATATAAAACTGAATCAGATAGAATTGCTAACGAGGCAGAGTTGCTTGCTATTGTAAAATTGGGACATACGGTTGTTGTTATGCCGTATCGTAAGTGTTGTAGATAACAATAAAACAAAAACAAAAGCAACGCGCGAATACCGCCAGACTCGGTTGCCAAGCACGTGCTGGTGAAGATAGTTAGCATTTTGTCGTGTGTGCCCTACATACTTACCGAATGACAATTCTTATGCAATGATGTAGTCAAAATGTAGTGCGATAAATCAAGCAGATCATCCTCAAGTTCCTCACTGGGGCCTCCAGGCTTAGATACAAAAACCAAACAATACATTGGCGAAAAGCTGCGAAAGCATTTCGACTTTTATGTTGCGTATGCAGATCTCGATATGAAATTTGTTAATTGCTTGACGTTTCTACAATAACACCGAGACACACTTACATGGCAACGTGTACAAATGATCGTTAGACAATGAAAACAAAGCAGAATTGCGTTAAGCGATGCGTACAATTTGCATACGCCCGATTGTATTTTTAAATCTCAAGGCTATAGTTGGGAATCGTATGTGGCTTATAAATACTCGTATACGGTTTTCGTTTTGCTTCCAAATAGCATATTAGGTAAATGGCACTGTCTTGCCGTTAAATTAAAAAGTTTGTTTTCTGCAAGGCTCTGTGCTTGGGTGATTCAGATTCTCTGTTATTTTGATGTGATATTGAGATTTTTTACGATAAGTAATACGATTGTAAATATAGCCCTATGTCTAAGTGGCAAACATTGCAAAGGAGTGGTTGATTTTTCTGCTTTCAATCCCGCTGTCACTTCTAGGCTACTCATTAGGTTAATCATAGAATTACAAGATAAGTACAATTCAGCATTGATGATACACGTCAAATAGGTTTTCCATAGACAAGATAGTACCAAAGAAACTCTTAAAGACACATTGGATATAAAATCTTATAGCAAGAAAAGAAAGCGGTACTATAGGGTCATATTTCGTAGGTGGAAGGCACCCCTTAGCAGATTTATGACTATCCAGCCATGATGCCATATTATATTATTGACTTTGTATAGATCACAAGAAAACCCTCACAGTTATGCTGCTATAGTTTCTTTTAAACATTGTTTCTATTCCAAACTTTGAATTTTGTCAATTTTAAATTTAACAATAATGTTTAAATTTGGCTATTTACAATCCTTATTTTTCATGTTACGAATATTGCTTTTTTATGTAAAATATCGGGCATAAAAATTTATGTTAACTTAAGAATTACGAAGGTCTCCTAACGATCCATGTTCGTTTACGCTGCTAACCAGTTGTAGAAACAGTACAAATAGTACAACGTAGTTGTCTTTCGGGATACATGTGTTTTATGTTGGAGTCACTATTTCTGTACCTACGTCGACTAGAAAAAATAAAAATAACAACATGTTGATTTTCACAATCATTGTTAAATGACGTTTTTTTTACTGTCTAGAATAGCTTTTCCCAACATATAATAACTGGGATAATAACTCCCAACGTTGTTATTAAAAACAGTTTTCGATTAATACTACCATGTTTGAGACAGTAAAATTTAGCAATGAGAAAGCGCTTTTTAAGCTACATTAAAAGAGCAATTTTTTTATTTATTTAATTTAGTTTTTAGTGATATCTCTTTATGTCAAGTGGTATAAAACATTATATGTTACATTACTGATAAAATTGTGTAAAACTTCAAATTTAAATATACCTTGGGTAATCATCGAGATACCCATGGTCATTTTAATCTGAACATTTGATTATCTTTAAAAAATATAGGTACCTACAAAACTTTTCTTCTATGAAGTGATGGTTGCTGATATTGTTATAGATAGCGCTAGTGTTGTGAAAACGAGTTCAACTTATTTCCTTTTTACTGGAATGACCTATATCAGTATGTTTTTGAATTCTTTGTACAACTTTGGTGCATAAAGTACTAACGTTGTCCTACCCTATTCCTTACAGTTTTTTGGTACTGACCACTAGAAATGTGTTCATTGTATACAGAGAGAAGTGTTTGTTTAATTCACATAAATATGCATTGACTCAAATAAACCTGGTACGTATTTCAATAGAGGCAAAGAAATATTTCTTTGCTGATAAAAACGCATTTGTTTGGTAGGAAGAACGTTTATTTGTGTCAAACAACATTATGTTTTCAGTTAAAATTTACGATTTATATATTATAAGGAACGAGATTTATTTACTTCAAATAATTATGATTATGTGGAGTGAAAGAATTATATTTTTTCAAATTAGCGAAATTGTTGGTTCAGTTAAAATGCGATATTTTAAGTTTTGTAATAGCTGGTTTTTTATTGAAGAAATTACTACTTAATTAACTGTTAATTTGTTGAAGGAATTAATGTGGGACCTATTGTTGACAAGAATTTTTCGGGGGATACAGTGCAGCAAAGTCGCCACGTGTCACCCCTCTTTTGGGATGTCGCACATCGTCGACCAGTGGTCTTCCCAGCCTTATAATAGCTATAATACATATAGTCAAGGTTGGGTTAGTAAAGTGTACGCTGATTTGGAATCGAAACTTGAACCTGCAGGCACTGTGCTCTATAGTCTATACTGCCGATCACACTGCCTTTATACTAAACGTATGGCCGAATTGCGAGGAGAGAGTTCACAGCGCAATCGAACAATACAGTTGGATGAGGTATTTACACTAAATATATATTTATTTGAATCAAAATGATTTCTTTGGCGGAAGTAAACCTATTTTTAAGCCACAGCAAAAATATTACTTAAAAGAATGTCTTCTTATGTACCTACAAATATATTTGTGTGAATCAAAATTAATTTCTTTGGTGTCAAAAAAACGTTTTTTAAATCAAAACAAAAATATTGCTTTAAAAGAAAGTATGTAATTTTTGTATGTATCGAAATATATTTATTTAACGTAAATAAATATAAATATAACGTAAATATTGTTGGCGTCAAAGAAATATGTTTTGACCCAAACAAATTATTTCTTAAAAACAAGAATCTTTTCTATCTGTGTACATAAATTCATTTTTGCAATCTACACATTTTTACTTTACGTGTGTGTGTGTGTGTGTGTGTGTACCCGTTTTTGTGGCGACGATTCCGGAGAAACTACTAAAGGTATCGGGACGAAACTTCATATATAGAAGTTTCATGACCAAATTTAGAGCTGAAAAGCCTTTTCTTCCAAAGGGTCCAAAAGAACTGGATGTTTACTCTTTAAAGATTTAGCAAATGAGCCGCCTTTTGTGTAATTTCGTCAAAATAGTTAAATAATATATTAAATTAGAGGAAACTCTAAGAGAAACTCTAATAATTTATGTCTTATAACATTTTTTTGGTAAAATTAATAGTTTGGCTGCATGAGCAAATTCTATTTCATCGAGATCACTCTTACTGCATTAAAACTAGTTAGCCAGGATTTGACAGATATTTTGATTCTATTGACAGTATTGTCAAAACATCAGAGTTTGACACAGTTTGATACTGCCGTATGATGAGTATGATAAAGTAATGTATCTGGCCACATCAGATTTTTTCCATAAAAAGTACTACCATACAATTGTGTAACAATCTACTGTTTTGGAGATAATTGCAGTTTACGTCAATGAAAACAGGTCACCTTTATTTTTTTTACATAGAAAGATAAATTTCCTATTGTTTATTATGAGTCAAAAAATAAATACATTGGTCTAAAAAAATGTCTACAGACAAAATATCTACTTTCCAAAAGTTTAACCATATACAGGCTGTTCCAATAAGAAAATCGATAATCGTTGGAACGGAAATCGTTTGATGGGTGTAGTCCAATGTTGTAAACACATTGTATGCAAACTAGTTGTAATATATATTTTAAAATTGATAGAAGGTTCCATTGTAAATTGAAGTTGATCTTAAAAGCACTGCGATCAAATGGTTATTACTTTAATTTACTTTGGTTGTTAAGATGCTGTTTTTGAGACCAATAAAGCAATAACTAAAAAGCGGTAAGGAATAGGGTAGTACTACCTTACCATTTTGTGCACCAAAATGGTACAAAGCATTCAAAAATAGAGAAATATAGGCCATCTCATTAAACAAAACTAAGTTGACCACTGTGATAACAAAACTAGTAGCACTTCCTTTTTGCGAATAAAGTCTCTAGAAAATAACATTCACTTTATAGTATTATGGTTATTGTGTTCACTAACTACCGGTTACATTATAAGTTTGCATGTTCGCCAAGCAGTTTTCCGAGTAACGTCTCCCCAATAATATAATAATCTGTTCGTCGCAATTGCTTTGGACGTTTCAATCTCTGCGAATAGCACGCAATTTCTTACTTTTAAGGAGATGTTAGTAATTGTTGAAGTGTAATTGACGGCAAAAGACACAATTTGCGGTCGTTACGACAGATTTTAAAACCTTAACTAATTCTTCTACTTTGCCGGTATGTATTTCTTAAGGCAAAATGTCAAGGCTGCGTCTTTCAATACAATTGTGTACGAATATTTCGGACAATGAACGTGCTGTTTCAAATCGATAGCTGCGCCTATTATTAACATACTAATAAATCAACTGAACGTAAAACTTCCACAGGCGTTCTTTTATTACAATCAAATATCTAAAGTTTGTTTTAAAGTTATATATTTTTCCTGATGTTCACTGCAAAAAGTAATACATAACGGAGGGTAATCAAAAGTTAAACTAAAGTTTCTTAATTGCTTCTAACTTCGTATGTGTCATGACATGGCGGTATTGTATACTGTAATTCTAAAATAGGTAATCATTACTTCGGAAATAATTAAACCTCCCGATTTGAGATCAAGATAGGCACCTGTAGCGTAGTTATCCGGTCTTTTATGCCGGCGTATTGCCAAATAGCTGTTCCAAATTGGTCGAGCCTCATTTTTGATAACGAAACACGAAATTGTGTCGTTAAATTTGAGACAACCTCCTTTCACTTATATGCTTTACTTACTATGGGTTTGTGATATAATGCTATATCTTTGCGTTCGTTTTACTCCGACAGTTGGTAAGGCAATGAATGGATTTTGTAGAAAATTTCCATTGTCTATTATATTTTGATTTCTCGGCAATTTTGACTTTTTTCGCCCTGCCACTAACAACAAACAGGAGTGTCTACCAGGGTTGCTACTTGTCCTCGTTTCACGAGGACTGTCGTCGTACGAATCATTTGTCCTCGTGTCATCGGCGTGATACAACTTGTCCTCGTGTACACAGATAGAAAAGATTTCTTGTTTTTAAGAAATATATTCTTTTGGATGAAAACATATTTCTTTGATGTCAACAATATTTACTTCATTGAATACTCTAGTTTATTTGCTTGTAAAGATTTAGTTTATTTGCAATATTTATTTAACTCAAATAAATATATTTTGATTCAAACAAAAATTACTTTACTTTAAAGTAATATTATTGTTTTGACGTTGCTTTACATCAAAGAAATCTAAGTTTGATTAAAATAATTATATTTGTATACAAGAAGAGATTTATTTCCTTCAAAGAAATATTTTTGCTTTGGCTTAGAAATAAGTTTACTTTCGCCAAAGAAATCATATTTTGATTCAAATGAATATATTTTTAGCGTGAATACCTCATCGAACTATTGTTAGATGGCGCTGTAAACGCTCTCCTCGCAGTGTGGCCTTATCTTGATTGAGTATAAATTGTAGTCTGGTGAAAGCCGCTCAGTTGGTGTCATGCGTCTGTCTAAATTGTTAAAATATTGCATTGTAACTCAATCAACAATCTCGTCAATTTAAAAAATTATAATTCTTTCACTCACCACAAGAATAATTATTTGAACTAAATAAATATCGTTCGTAATAATATACAAATTGTGAATTTAAATTGAAAACATAAGTTGTTTGACACAAATAAACGCTCTTTCTACCAAGCAAATATTTCAAACAAGTGCGTTTTTATCCGCAAATAAATATTTCTTTGCATCTATTGAAACACCAGATTTCTTTGAGTCAATGCATATTATTTGAATTAAACAAAGTATTCTATCTGTGTAGGATGAAATTGTGCTACCTCACGAAACCTACAAATGTTTTGAACATTTCGGTAAGATGTAATATTTTACTTTTTTTCCGACCTACTACGTCTTACCTTAATTACAGCAATGATGAATTGCGCCACCTAAAAAAATTAAGTGAGATACAAAATTCAACAATTCCTGGCTAACCACCAAAAGTTGACTCCAATAAGTCGACGAGTTTAAAGCCTAAAATTGCGTTAGCGAAATGTTGGTGTACATGCTAGTTTTTTAGAATAAACCTAAATTTTATTTTTATGTGATATTACCACAGCAAAGTATTATTTTTGACTATTTACTGAAGTAATGTAATATTTGTTTTTTGTTATATTTCAAGAAGAGTTTGTTTCATGTGGCAGTATGATATGGACATACTGGATATGACATAATATTTTCATCTACTTACTGTCCTCGTGAACAATTACAAAAAGGTGTCAACCCTGGTGTCTACCTATTCTAATTTATGGGAAGCTCAAATCCTGTTCCCATAAATCACTGTATTTTCGCACCTAATACATCTAACAGTCACTTAGTACTTATTTATTTCACGCAGGTACCGTACAGAACCGTTGTTGGAACAGCTTTACATTGTATTGTGACATTCTGGACGTCATGTATCAGTACCAGGTATCTTAAGAACAATGCGGATGCTCTTTTGTTTCTTTTTTTTTTAACTTTAAGCGGCATACGCAATAAGGGGTCCTATTTTATCAGTGGGTGGCAATCCCAACTTTTACAGATTTTTTGACATAAGGGCACATAAGCAAATTTGCAAAAATACAATTTTCTGTTGTAATAAACCTGGTATGCTGTGACACAAAATGGTTCTAACAAAAATAATTTTGGTATGCTGTGACACAAAATCGTTTTAACAAAACTAATTTTGGACACAACTTTTGTCATAAAAATATATTACCTAATTAAATATAATGCTTGCTTATATTTAATTTCTGAAAATAAAATGACGAAAACTTAAATTAGCTGTTTTCTTTTATTTTGTGCAATAAACAAATGTCTGATTGTATATTTTTAATATACTTTTTTGAATGTACCTATGTATATTGTATTCTGAAATAAATCCTCTACTAAATTTTGCAGAAAAAATATACCGCCGCATTCCTATAAAATTATACAAGGTGCACTGCAATAATAATAACTAGAATTATATGATGAAAACCATATGGGGGACCTAGCTAACAACCATTATCATTTCTCTATTATCATGTGCTTAAAAGGCCATAGTTATCCACAGTCAGAATTTACATTTAACGTAAAGGCTAGTTGCAATACAAAAAAATTATTAAATTTTGCCAATAATAAACTGTCAGTTTTTACAGTTACAGTTACAGAAAATTATAGTAAGTCCATTATAGGTATAGGACACAGGTATTATTGGACACAGGGGGGGGGGGGGCATCTGGGAACACACTATTTTGTGTAATTTTCCTAGTCGCTTTTATTGCCAAGTGTTAGAAAATTAGTTTATTCTATTGTCTAATAAAAATGTTAACCTTAGGTTTTTGTAAAATTTTACAATTGCTTTCAATTATTCTATGAAAAATGTATAGTTTCTGAGAAATTCTTTGTTTACCGCATTTTTATTTTATTTATTATTGTTAAAGTTCAGTAATAATTTCAATAATTCATCATTGTCTGTCAATTTACGGTAATTCACGCGTTTTGGTGCGAAAAGTGAAAAGCACCGTATGGATACATAACTAATTAGAAAGGGAAAGTAAAAAAGGACGAAATCATAACACATTCATTCTATTAAGACGCGCACGACTCCTAAATATCAACCGGTCGATTATATGGCACGTAGTGACTTCGATGCTCGTGGTATACATCTGCGAATGTGCCTGCTTATGGCGCTGTCGAACATTGGGCAAGAATTGCACTAACAAACTCCACTTAACATTTGTGAGACGTTTCGTCGCGGTATGCGTGCGCCCGCCGACCGTATACGAAATCGAGTATGTTATGAAATTTCAGGAGCCGAAAAGCGACCTAAATTTTTGTAATCTCTCTCGCACTCTTTTGAAAGAACGGCCAGTGCCAAGCGATATGGGCGGCGATCTATAGTTCACCGTGCTTACCACAGCGGACAATTTCGTAAACGGAGTTTTCTTAAAATTTAGGCGAGTAACCGTCGAATTTTATACAATAGAAACTATAGGTACCAGATATTGTATAGATTTTGAAAGAAAAATGCAAACAACCAAAGCGTCCAATTTGCTAACAGCCCTTAATACATATATAGGAAGACATATTTTACAACACAAAAACTTCAATCAGAACTCCAATTTAGAAAGTATTTGCCATGTTATACACAGGTCACTACCGTTTTTTTTTGTGAATTTCCATAAAATCAGCATTTGCAGCTAATCTGGTTTTTATTTATTTAGAACCCATATCCGCTCCACTACTTAACGAGTGACAATTTTATTTGATCAAGTTATCTGAATTGATTGTGTGAACTGGGTACATTTTCAGATGTTTATACATAAAGGGTCCAGCGTGTTAATCTTTGTTTGTACTGTTGCTGCTAATCGATAAAGATTTTGTCATTTCTGGTATTATTGGTCCCTTGAAGTAAAAAATATGTTGCATATATTATTTATAGTATATTTTGGCGAATTTAACTGCTCGCGTAAGGTAAAAAGATGGTTTTAGTAGGTATATTTGTTCACCATAGTGTATCTTTGTCAGTAGATTTTAATCTAAAGTTCTGGTATACAACAGTCTTCCCAATCCACTCCGGAACGTATGAAGAAGTTTACTTTAACTTTATTATTAAACTTCCAAATTTTTTTTTGTTTTTGTCATTGTTTCAATTAAAATTTCACTCAGGGTGTCTGTTTTTAGCGTGCATGTAATATTTATTATCTCGTGAAATTTCAAGAGATATAAAACGCTTAAACGGTGAACTTAGTTTACATATACCTTCAATACGTATTGAGTTAAGAATTGATTTTATTGATTTCCTCAACTTTTCGACTTTAGACTTTATTTAACCGTTTTCATATATTTTTAAAGAAACATAATCACCCAGTTTTCTCGCTAAAAACGTAGACTCTGTACAGTAAAAAAAGATGAACCTGTTGTTTGAACAGTTGTTTGAGAAACATATCCGCAACAATCTGTATAATTTTCAATGTCGACTATTGTAATATTTTTTTAGCCACGTAAATGAATAACAAACTTTTTTCTTGTTTGGGGTTTAAATTTGATGATCGATAGGTTTTTGGGTTCAAAAAACGTCGCCGAAGTAACATAAAGACATACCAACGCCAAAATTGTCTTCTAAAACATTTGTTTTTCTTGTGCATCTGACTATTATTTTCAACAATTAAAAAAATAAACGCAACTTCAAAATTCTACATGTTCTACATTTTTGAAACTCATTTTAAGTTATAAATATAGCACTATCAAATTATGTGCGCTGTCTCCATTTCGTATAGTGTGTGAGACTGAATTACAGAAACAAGCGGGTCTTGATAGAGTCTGTTTTCGCAACTCAAACTAATTTGCTAAGTTGCCCAACATGTCTCTGTTGCAACTAATAATTTTATATGTCGGTAATGGTCAGTCGGCTTGATTACTTACAGATACATCTTTCACGTTTAATTCTTCTTTTTATTATACTTTCCTCCAAACGCTCCAAAAAAAAGAAATTTATGTTGAATACGGCAATAAATAAATGGGAATTTAGTACCCGTTTCATCAAATTTACGGAACATGAACGTCTTGTTGCAGACCATTAAAAACTGTAAGAGGTTTCTGTCGTGTCGCTGCTTTCTGGTACACGTTTTGGTAAAAATAGATTCGCACATAATGAAATGAGCAAAAGTGGAATTTATTTTTAGATTGTTTTGTGATGCAGTTATAAATAATTGCGTAATGGCACAAGTGCATTGCACCAAACTTTTATAATATGTAGGTAATGGGTACTACAAACACATCAAGGGGACACCAAAGATGACAGAATATAGGATGCAACATTTTTGGGCCGGCCTATTTGATGATCTTGAACGGCTGTCTCAATTCAAATAGCGAACTGTAGCGAACTTCTCTCCAAAGCTTCGAAATAAAAAAAATGGCGCTACTCTAAACATGTCTGTTTATATTTTGTATTTCTTATGTTTGACGTATGGTAAAACCTAAAGAAAAAAGAGTACCTACTGCTTCTATTTGTACAAATATTCAAACTGGACTGTGTTTGAGTTTTCTAGTCGATGATATAGCCAACTCACTACAAACGCACTACAATACGCACTACAACTTGTGCTCTTATAGTTAACATTTAATTATATTTTATAATGTATTACAATAGACGATAATCAGACGCAACTGTCATCGGAAAGCATTTCTATATTTGTAGCCCACACCAAAATTTGCCTAAATAATTTTCATAAATTTTGAAATTCCTTTTCGATGGCAGTTGCATAAGGACCTTCAGAATCGAATGGCAGCGAGCATTTCATGATTGGCTCAATTATTATGACGTGGGTTATTTTCGCGTTTTGGGGGTCGGTGACGGGAGCCTTAAATCGTTGACCAAACATGGCGAAAATTTGAAACTAACGAATTCAATACGTAATGGGCGGCAAAAAAACAACGAACACTCGGTTCTGCCACGCGCTCGTATAATAAACGCAGCTACTATAGCCATGTTTAGTCCTGTTCTTTTAAACCTTCTAATATGTTGACCTTATCTATCTCTCTCATTCCCGCATTTTCTTGTCGACTGCTGATTCTTACATTCTTTAATGTTTGTCCAAATCCTGAGTAAACGGAAAATATTAAAACTGTAGTTTTTGTGCCATATATACATACATTACTACCATAGTATAAATTGGTATGAGCAAACTGGTGAACACAACTTGACTTTTAACCTTATTGCAGTGCCAGAAATGTCATGTGCCCATGATTTGTCTGTTGAACCAGTAATAAAGTGTAACCGTATTGGTACAGTGGCGTCCGCATGGGTCTGCGGGTGGGTTTGTTTTGTACAATGCGGGGGTGAGCGTCAACATAATAAGTGACAATTACTTGTAGGCGCGCCATTTCCACATCGGTTATGCGAAACGTTTGCGACACTACTACTCTAAATATCAGGCAGGGACCCTTGCGAACAATAGAGTAATTAAATTTGACTCGTTCCTTCGCGTTGCACAAACGTACACCCGTAGTACATTCGTTCTCATATCCATCCAAAGGCGGCACGTGATAGTTTAAGCAGTTGGTTTAAGGAATTTAGCGCGCGAAAAACGACCATCACGAGTTGAACCCGACATTTGGTTAAACATGGCGATGTTGTTTGGTAAACGTATTGATAAGTTTACGTACATCGGTCGCGGTACATGAAAACGGTTTCTTGATAAACTGTGCCCCAGTTTTGTAATTGGCATCCTGTATGCGGCGGTAGTGTTGCCGTAATATGCATTTTACATGCTTCTCGCTACCCACTAGTGCCCTTATTGCGTTCCTTGTGGTTTAGGTAGCAGTACATAATTTCTGCTGCTTCTTCATTATTTCAATGTAATCATCTAAAGTCTGGATTATACAAAGACTACAATTGATAAAATGTAACATGCGACACGTTTTTGTATTTCTGGCGGGATATGGTATTTTTGAAAAGTCAGTTGTTGTTTGTGTTGTCTGCTGTTGCCTTTGTGGAATCCTGCGTTAACGTAACAATCCACAATGATGGTATTATAAAGTGGGCAGACGTCATCTACGCTCAGAAATACCTTATTTATAAGCCTCTGTAAAGGTGATATACTTTATATTCCATTGTACAATCTTCGGATATGTATTAATCCTTTTTTCGCGTATTTCTAATATTTTTCTAATTAACTTGCTTAGTGGTTCGTTTCTGGGCTTAGCGGTGTCTTCTCCTCTGCAGAAACCTATGTCCTACATACTACTGCTGATAGTGCCGTGATAAAACAAACGTCGGATCTGCAAATTTTCTAACATTTTACTTACTCTTTGTACAGGAACACTTTTTTTCTGAAATAATGTTTTTCCAAATTTCTGTTCTTTTGTTTTTAAGAAACATGTTCTTTTGGAAATATACAAAGTGTTTTAAAAGGTCTGGTCATAAATTTAAGGGCTTGTTGATTCCTATTTTCTGAGTCAAAAATGTTAATAGAGTTTTGCCCACATATTGAAGAATTTATTAATACACATTTCACAATATTGTTTAATAGCCTTTTTGTCTGACGAGCTACAATAAAGGTTGCGGCGGAACGCACTTGTTCACGCTTTCAATTTATCAGAAAACATATCAGAAATAGTTATTGTTCATTCAATTTCTTGATTTCAAAGGTACTGTGATTATTTTTAATAATACGAAAATAATCGATAAGTCAGTAACCATAAATAATTGAGCAAAATTATACTAGTTATTTTGACTCGTGAAAACACAAATTGACAAGTCAGTTTGATTTGCTTTCTTCTTCTTCTATTGTGCAGGGTAAAAAATGGGATTCGAGCCAATTCAGGCTCGTTTGCTCCCAGTCACAGTCTTGAACAAAATTATTCAATATGTAATTGAATTTGTTTTTCGACAGTTTTTCCCGATGATATCGGACCGCGCACGATAATTCGCACGTAGCCACAGCCAAAATCGGGTTAAATAAAAATGGAGTTATCTCCAGTCTTGGGAATTTTCGAAGAAGAAATTCATGATTTGCTTTCTTTTTGATTATCTTAAAGTGAGGAATCAAGGTTTCACTCTGATTTTGCCGGATTTGGTGATTTTTTTCGGCACATTGTAAA
Organism: Aphodius sticticus; assembly: GCA_963966075.1. Classification (NCBI taxonomy): domain Eukaryota; kingdom Metazoa; phylum Arthropoda; class Insecta; order Coleoptera; family Scarabaeidae; genus Aphodius; species Aphodius sticticus. The sequence continues at coordinate 71,968,460 of OZ014506.1, read as the reverse complement.
AAAAATGACAATCAAGATTGTCACATACAAAGTGGATGAACTAGGTAAGTTTCTTGTGTGCACTCAAATCATTTTATTTCTAATTCCTCCTAAAGTCTGAACTTTTGTAGAAGATACACAGTTACAAGTTTGCAAAATGTCACTACTATAGACAAAACTGAGGTTTGCTTTGTACGATGAATATGCCACAATCGCTCAGGATCGAAATAGTTATACCATATGACAATTGATTAGTTTTCTGTACAATATACCCAAAATCGCTAATGAGTCAAAAGGAAACAACAATGCTCAAGGTCTCCCGTTTATTTTTTTCTACGAGTGTAGTACAAAACTCAAATGCTTATTTTTTCGAAAATTTTTAGTTAAAATAACACCATCCACCTGTTCTACAGCTGTTTACCTCTTGGCAATGGAAGAGCATAATGTTCTATTCTATATCATCATCAACCTTATAAGACTTTTGTTGGGATAGCTCGGAGTATAACGTATAAGTAGGTACGTTGAATATTCACCTGCAAATTTCGTAACACGATGATCCATTTTCGATTAACTTATCGGGTGAAGTGAACAGCTGGTATTTTGTAAACAATAAGCTAACATCCCAGAGCAGCAGAGGCGTAACTATGGTATGGCAGGCATGGCACGTGCCATGGGCGCCAACTAAAGGAGGAGCGAAAAAGCGCCTAACGTATAAATACGAAACAGAAAATAAAAAACAATATATCGATAAAAATATGTCTATTAAAAGACTGCGGATGAAAAAGAAAAATTCAAACGTCCAAGGAATAACATTCGCATTCGTTTTTCGTTTGTTTGTCCATGTTCTCTAGGCATCTTTCTGTCTATAGGTAAGTGTGATTTTGTACTTGAAAAAAAAATCTGATGTGGCCAGGCACATGACTTTATCATACATGATGGTTGGGGGAGAGGGGTGGATGAAGGGTGGCGAATGCGTTTGTGTTCCATGTTTCTGTTCCACGTTTTAATTTTTTGTAGAGGCCGAGAGTGGTGCGCGTGTCGGTTGTGCCCGATCGTCTGCATTTGTGTTTTTTTCTTTTTTTGGATTAGCGGTAGAATTAGTGTTTTGTTAACCATGCTATTTTTGTCGGTTTTTTATATTGTTTATTTTTATGATGGCAGAAATGGAAGAACGGCCTCGGGCGAATTTTAGCCATCGGGTTGATTAGTTAACGTTTATATTTTGTAGAATGTGCCTCCACTGAGTTTTCAATAAACGTATTATTATTATTATTATATAAAATTAATAGTTTAGCTGCATGAGACTCTATTAGATCGAGATCGGCCATGTCTGCATTAAAATAAAACTACTAGAACTAGACAGATATGTCGATTAAAGCTGCGTTCGGATATTGTACTCCGTTGACACCGGGTACACCAGCCAAATGACACTTACGTGTTATTGGGTGTAAAAAGTGTAATGCAATATGCGACCACAGCTTATATTGACAGCAGTTATTGTCAAAGCATTACCGTTTGACACTAAGACTACCTACTGTCATTAGAATCAAAAAATCTAACAAATCCTGGCTACTAGTTTTCATGCAGTATCGACCGATCTCAGAAATAGAATTTGCTCATGCAGCTAAACTATTGATTGTACCAAAAAATGTCATAGTATTCAGAATTTCCTCATCTTTAATTTATTATTTAACTATTTCGACGAAATTCCAGAAATGGCGGCTTATTTGAAAAATCTTTCAAAAATGCTAAGACTAAACCTCCAGTTCCTTTGGACCGTCTTCAACAGAAAGCTTTTCAGCTCTAAGTTTGGTTATGAAACTTCTAAATATGAAGTTTCGTCCCGATACCTTTAGTAGTTTCTCCGGAATCGTCGCCACAAAAAACGGGTACACACACACACACACACACACACACACACACACACACACACACACACAGACATTTTTTTGTACCTTGCACATTTTTTTTATACACTGCATCAAATACCTTGCGATACAAAACCTGCCTTTGTGAGGCCACAGAGAGTCCTTCAGTCAGATTTGAATACAGGAAATTCTTGGTTTGTTGAAACTAATTAGAAATAATTTTGACCCTGTCATAAAATACCACATAACTTTGCGGAGAGCCGTCATCGATCCACTTCATATCTTTCACTAAAAATACAGAATAACTTTATTCACATCATGGCATCCACTGTTCGTCATACTTTGCTAGAAAGAATACGTAAAGCAAAGTATTACGGACTAATGTTTAACTCCTGATCTCCTGACTCCTGATCAAGCTCATCGTGAACAAATGTCTGAGGTAGTAAGATATGTTGACATAAATGTTGAGAATAGAACTGTTCAGATTAAAGAATCATTTCTGGGTTTTATACAAATAAATGATAAAGACGCTGCAAGCTTGGTTTAAGAAATATTGAAGCAGTTACAGAAAGACAACATGAATTTACAAGATTGTAGGCCACAGTGCTATGGTAATGCTGTTGTTATGCCGGGACACAAGACATTCGTGTTGACCGCGTTCAAAGGAGGTTGCAGGATCCAAAAATGAACTTACATAATACACCTTTAGATTTAAAACCTCTTCAAATTTATTTTCATGAGAAAGAGAAGTGTTAGTTAGTGACTCACTGAAAGAAGGAATTCAAATGTGCAATGAACCTGACGTTGAATTTGAAAGACGTCAAAGAAGAATGAAAAGAAAGGATGGCGAAACATCGAGAGATGCTGGTGCTATCTAAAGAAGATATGAACAGGACTGTCGACCGTCTATGCAATGAATTAAAAAGTAGAAGTGTTCGTTTACAAGAAATAGATGAAAAATTTGGATTTGTTTTTGAAATGGGAGGGTTGTTTTAAAGCCAAAACAAGCTACTTTAAAGAACATTGTGTAACATTTGGAGAAACCTACAGTTGTGATGTGGATGGCAAGAATTATATGAAGAAATTTGGATTTTAGAACGCTGTTAACAAGCCGTGCAAGCCGTCACATTGCTGACAATCGCGGTTTCTATTGCCAGTTGCGAAAGATCATTTAGAAAATTAAAATTGTTACTTACTCATATTTGAGAGCCTCGATGGGCCAAAGTCGATTATGTGATCTTGCATAGAATGAAAAATAACCGAAGAAATAGACTTTGATAATATGCACAATTAAACAATTTGCGTCAGCTAAAGCAAAAAAGATAAATTTATGATAAACTGTTAATAGATTTAATTTGTGTGCTTTTTTACCCAATTTTAATGTACTTTTTTAGAAATAAAACGTTAGCAATCTATCATCGGAGAGGGGGCGCAATTCGAGAGGGGGTTTTTGCCATAGGCGCCATTTACTCTAGGTACGCCTCTGCAGAGCAGTGGCACTATGCAGTTGCACGTTTTGGCGTCGTATTCGGGTCACAGCGAGGGGCAAACGTACGTTACTGTGTGCCGCGCTGCGCTAAATTGGCTTTATTAGACGCGGACAATTAGAAAATTAGCCGAAGACTGCATCTTCATGCCGTCGCAAAATCCGACCGAGCATCGGTCGCGTTCGATCTGGGCCAAGCGAACGAGATCGAACTGGGTCGATCGCTTGCGTTTCAAACTGTTACTTCACATGTGGCAACAGAAAATGAAAGCGTAATATTTCAATTTGTGTTAAATGGTATCCAAATAATGAATTTCACTTGCGCGCGTGCACGAAATATTGAGGGAGCATTAAATAATACCCGTTTCACTTTTTTTTTCTGTCCGACCGTCAATCGCAGATAGACACTATGTGTGATAGAGATTTGTTTACAAGATGTGTTGAGTTTATGTTTTTTTAAATAACGTTACCTTTTGATTAGTTTTGTTGCATTTTGTATTCTTGCGAATAACCGGTACCTACCATTTTGGACTTGTTTCAGAAATTTCGCGAATGCTCTGATGGAGCTACACCCGGGTATCTGTGCGTATCTGGCATTGGAATGTCGCTAATTAAATATTTACCAGGCGTTTTATGCCCGATTTGCTACCGATCGCGGACGGCCGCGTTTTGGTTTCGTGAATGCCTTCACTTTTTCCCCGATGGTAAAAGTTAGAAAATTACGCAAGACAAACCTGCTGGAGCTCACTTGTTGCCGGTAGATTTGGGCGATACCGGTGGAATTCGTTTTAATAGTTTGAACAAAGCGATCATTGGTCGAGATTATTCAATTGTTGAATATAAAGTTTTTTATCTCTTAAATAACCGGTAGATAACTTGCGCGATCCATACCTCTGTCAATTTATCTCTCTTGGGGTTATATAAATTCTTTCTCCTGTTCGTATAGATTTAATATAGTAAAAGATTCTATGATGTATTTAGCCTTGCTTGTGAAAATTGCATGGTTCGCCTGAATGGGCCTGACCCGAAAAACACCGGTGGGTTTTTTCGGGTTGGGCCCACTTGAAAAACGTCACTGGGGTTTGTCGGAGTGCACCATTTTGAAATAATTTGGAATTTTTTTAGTTGGGCTGGCTTGAAATAAGCGGCAATTTTATTGCCTTTATTTTGTGAAAGTCAATTAAGAATAAAATAACAATTCAGAACCACAAATTGTATATTCCTCGGTTTTTTTTAGCATTTAAAATATATTTTATAATTCCGATCGAAGAAAGCAAGGTTTGAAAACCGTTTAAAATTGCTAATGGTTTCAGTTTGGGGTTCCCAAATCTCTGAAATGGGGTTGGGTTTTCGTTGCGGAAACTGTTTGGGTTGTTGTTTTGGTTTTTTGGCCAACAGACGTTTTGGTTATCTCGGTTATACATTTACTGAAACGATTTCAGTTCCGTTTTGACTTTGATCTCAAAAACAATAATTTTACTCATTTACGTTTAACATACAATAAGTACCTACTGTCGAATTTTCAATAGATACGTTTCGGGTTTACCGAGGATTTGAATATCTTTGCAAAGGTTTCAGTTTTTATAGTTATCAGTATTTTATACATGTTTTGGTTCAATTACGGTTACGGGTTTTACACCATAAAAAATAATCGGTTACGGTAGATATGGTTTTGGTTAATATTTACTATTGCACACTTTTACCCGAAAACCCCCAAAAAATCCCGAAAAAACCTACTTAGGTCCAGTGGGTTGGGTTTTTCAAAAAAAAACCCGGGTTCTTTCAAACCCTGGAAAATTGCAATAAGGAATTGATTATTTTAAATTGTCGACTAAACTTAGTGTTATACACTGTTCGTAACTATAAGCACTGTTGCCAAGTCGTCCTTTTACATGACAATTATACTTTTAAAGAGCATCGCGACATGGCAGAAAGTAGAAACGTCACATAAAAATATGTGTACACATTACACGATGATTCGACAAACATCGTCCAACTTCAAACGTTTAATAACCTCGTCAGAATGTAGGAGATAATCCTTTAAAAAAGATTGACAATGGCTCGAACTTAACCAAACACGAACATTGGATGTGTAGCACCGGCTTGACCAACATTAGCCTCTGTATAGAGATTGCGGTACAAACAGGTGGATTGCTACGTTTATTTTGTTGTTTCTTTACCATTCTTCATTTTAATGTACACTCCGGGGTACAGAAAACTGGACACCTTATGTTTGATAAAATTGGTTGTTAAATAACAACGTAATCCTTGACCAATTTTAATAATTCTTTCAGAACATGTAAATAATTTATCTAGATTATTCCCGCCTGTGCAATTTTGAAAAAATAAGTTTCAACATCTGCTATACTGATAGATGTAACGTGTGTTGAACGTTTGATAGTCTAACTCCAAGAATTCCTCTGGAAAAATTATGCAACTTGGTCTGTAAAATCATTAATCCAGGACAAGAAGCTCAAAAACCCCGGATTTTTATCTTTAAACCCGGACATACACTAATGAAATAAATAAAAAATTGTAATAATTTATCACTCATTATTTATCTTTATTAATTATTATTTTATAAGAATATTTAATTATAAAAGATAACAGCATTATTAAAGCAAATTAATTACTGAAATACAATCAGTATTAAACAACCCTAATACAATCTTTGGCATAACTCTTCTGTTTGCCAAGATAAATAAATCTTAAAGACTAAAGAAACTCCACTTTACTTTTACTCTCCCATTTAAGAACATTATTCTAATAATTAAAGAACGTAAATCATGTAATAATTTCAGAAACAAAGAATATCTACTGTATAGGTGTTATTTATTATCGGGCTTTTCGTACTTTTCAGTATTTACTATAGGCTTTAGAATGGCTTCCTTCTTACTATAAGTTTATAAAAATCAAGACAACTGTAATCTTTGAAATTATATTTTATTTTGATGAGTCACGAAACCGTTTCTGTGCTCAATAAATTTCTTTCTTTTGTCCATTGTGGGTAATTAGTGAAAACACTCTCTCTACGTAGGCATTATGAGCTGGTATGCAAAAAATATATTGAGCAATCTTCATCAATTCAGAGTAGGTACAAATGAGCATTCGGTGTTTTAAAAAAAAATTAACCAAAACGATTTTACCGCCATGATTGGTAGACGGCGCGTAGCGACGACCCGGACTGTTAAGAAAACTCCGCCCGGACGCTCCCCGGACACCCTCCAAACTAGGACAAATCCGGGGAAATCCGGACGGATGGCAACCCTACTTGTTACAAATCCGTATCAAGTCCCGACTTATTAATTGTGCTGTTTTGACTCTTTTAATTGTACTTCGATGTTACATTTTACTAATTTTACACCCGTTCCCGACAAATGCCGCTAGCTTTATACATGTATTCCCATTAGACGTTTGCACTGAAGACGAAACTTGCTTCGAAACCGGTCTGCAAGATTTCATAATTAAACATCATCAACACACTTACAGTGTTTCCTTTTTCTATACATAGTTGATTTTAATACAATGTTGTTTTACAATAAAAATCAGATATTTCGATTAATCAAAACCCAAAATATTGGGAATTGGCTTTGTAACAAACTTCTTAAGAACCTGACTAAGGTGCCTAACTACTCCATATAGAGTGTCTCAATCTCATACCATCACACATTATGCTGATTCTCCCGTTGTAATATAATATACAAATGTGTTACAATGTGTTGAAAGAATCATCAAAATTCTAAATCCATCATTAATTACAAGTAAAGATCAAAGTTTAATAAAATATTTGGTGCCCGTTTTTTTTTTGTACAGACATTTTCTATCATGTCTCGATGTTGTTCGTTTGAAAATACCAATTGTATGAGAAACACTGATAACCGATAAATAAAACTCTGGTGATTTTGCTTCAAATAAAAGGCGTCATTTCCCGTTTCAAAGCACTCTTTGGGAAAAAGTACTAAGTCAGGAATAGTCAAATCTATGATATGTTTACAAAAACTATTTATCTATTATAGGTAGGTACTGGATATTTGTAATATTATTCCATCAGGTATTAAATATAGTGGGGAAGTCATTTGGAAACCGCATGCACTGCGGTAGTATAGGTACGTACGCATCTACAGGTACGCGGTGTTGCCAGAGTTATTGTCGGATATTACATTATAGTAAAGTTATTTAGCGACCTCGTCCCACTTCTGGAACTGTGCAATATGTACGCGCGCTCAAACGACTACAATCATCCGTTTACTCCTTATCTCGTTTCCTATCTCCATTCTTTCCTAACGAAATCCACGGAGAAGTCTAATTATCGTCTTATTTGTCTCCTTGTCCTAGTAGCTTTTTTGCTGGTGTGATGGGGACTTTGCATTGGGATAGGCACCCAAGCGCAACTGGTAACCCTGTGGCGGAACAATTGCCTGTCTGTCAGGTCCACCGCCGCCGTAAACAACTCGGTCCCTTCTTAACCGACATTCCAATTATTTATCCGTTATATTTGTATAATTTGATTCTTCCACCAACTTATTCTCAACAATAATTCCAAGATTCACTTGGCGCATTTGTGGGTGTTACGATGCGATAACGCTAAAAGCGTTTGATGAAAACTGGTATGCAGGAAATCGCTTATTTTGATCCTGTCTGCTTTGTTCGCAGAGGAAATAATTTCGTCGTCCGTCATTGCGTCGGCGGTGAGTCACTTCGCGCCGCCGCAACAACAAAACGCCATTTCCAATGGATTTTTGCATCAAAGTCGGCCTTTGTGCTGTATGGCATATTCCAGATCCAGCAACGATATGGCGCTTCTATTCCTCGTTCTGTCTCACTTTATCGGCTGTGGAAGTTCTATTGAACTCGACAATTACGTCAGTGTGCGAACCGATCGCTAATTTACCTTCTAACTCGACCTTGGCAGAGACGAGAATTTTAAAACCATTCCACTAAACCACTGTAGAATATTTAGTCTAGCGAAAGATAAGAATAAAACATTGGTTTTCCATTGTAAACAACATTTACTTTAGTGAACAACATCATTTAAAATAAAAAAAATAGTTTGTGGATAATAATTATAAAGAAATACATACGACGTAAACAAGAGCCAAAGAGGTTTAATAAACAATATTAATCATAGTTTAATCTTTAAAATTAACTTTAAAATAATCATTATCAACTTAATTTCTTAGACCAGGACAGTTACTAATTGAGATATTTAGATTAACGGTTATTTAACTCGATTAGTTTAAATTGTTCTTTCTTTTTATATAGAAATTGCTGCTGAATTTTGTTGGATTTTTGTCAACTAATTTTTATGGGGTATTATTTTGACGTAAAATTTGTTTGTTTAAATTATGAGAGTTTTTTTACTTGTTCCTGAAAACGCTCCTTATGCCGTTTCCACACACGACCAGTATTTGGGCAATGTTTGTGCTACGGCAAAGTAGGCCAACTTCTTGCTTTAAACTGTGTCACCATTGGGCGCTTCATTTAGTTCTGTGTATAGTTATAGTATTTGAAAAAAGTTTTTAATATAATGGGTACCTACACATAATAGATACATATCGAAGGTTTAAGTGCAAAACGTTATAAACCTCAAATCGTCAAAATCGTTTATGTCACTGTCACATACAGGCAAAAATTTTAGTTCAGAGATGATGATTGTACGTGCTATTTTGAGTTGTACTCGCTTGTGTTATCCTGTTTTCAACAATTACTGTTTTTTAATTGTTTGTTGTAAATCCAGTGACATAACATAAATTTTATATTCAATATGTATATATATATATATATATATATATATATATATATATATATATATATATACTTCATATTTGACCAATACAAAAAGGGCTAACTCCATCTAGTTTTGATAGTCAAAGTTCTATATCATCGATTAAAAGACCCACAATCACTCCAGTATGAATCTTTGCATCCCTTCTTTGTGTCTTATTTAGGGTGTAACAGATCAGCATTTTGCTTGGTTAAATGACTTCATAGGGGTTCGAAAAGAAAAGTAGAATAACGTTAGGGCCTACCCTAACGATTTATTGATTTTTATTTCGCAGTTTTTTATCTGGAATACACTGGAAGAAGTAGCATGCATACCGTGTTTAATTGAAATATTAAAATGTTTATTTTATTGTAGACTTCGACTCTTTTTAGTAACTCTTTACTATAATTTCATTCCGAAGCAAATTACCGCAAATTAATATTGTTTGCGTGATCCCACTAGGTCGGTATAGTAATCTAAAATTGATGTCAAAACACAGAACAGTGTTGCCTTGGGAATTAGTACAACACCTAAAAATTTGAAATCAAAATCGTACAAGATAACACAGTATGGAGTTCATGTGGGACACACATACTGTATGATTTATTTCTAAAATCATATGAATTGGAAAACTAATATCTCCAACAAAAGATGTTACTTTTTAAAATACGTATCCAAAATCCGTAAATGCGTTGATGACAAAGGCAATGTTATTCTTAAAACCTTCTCTCGGTAGTTGAGCTGCTTTCTTTAGTGCTAAGGTTTGCGTACGTATATAAAACACTGTTGCGGAACACCACGAAATTGTCTTTTCCTTTCTTGTGCTTCCTCTGAAAAGGATAATGCGTTACGCAATGACTCTTAAAAAGTTTCGCTGTTTTGTAATTTGAATACTTCCCTCAGTCTGATGAAACCCACTCCGACGTTGGTAAGTGGAGATGTGTTGCCTGTTGGTTCTGAAGACTAGCTCGATGAAATTTAATTGTGCAGTCTGGCGTATTAATAGTTTTTTGTTGGTTTCGTAACGTGGAGCACGACAAATTAGTAGATGAGGGCGCCCTAATCGAGGGTGAATACTTAATGCCTGCACAACCCTACGCTATGTTGACACTGCATCACTCAGCTAAAGTTGTGTAGCAACCGCTGCCGGCGTTAAACGCCGAAGTAGGTCATTTGTCAAGTGCTTGAGCAATCACCTCGAATTCGTTTTCGATTCTTCCGAGCATGAATCATTCGATCCCATACACGTCGCAATTCATCGTAGAAACGTTACGTTTTGTTTTGGCTACTTTAACACAAAGTGAGCACGTCTCATTTTTATCATAAATCAAGTAATTATCGATGTGTTTTGTCGAATATGCTTTGTCAGATTTTATTCTATGAATCGATTCATTTGATGATTCAGTTTTACCTGGACCCAAAGGAATCACCTAAGCATCATCACCAGATTTTTAATTTTTTTAAAAAATTAATTACAAATATAAAATCTTGAGTAGTACCTACACGTGTTTGACGGTTAGTATTCTTTATAGATCCACTATTCGTTTCATCAATGATCTACAAGGTCAGATAATATGCATAATTACAGGTTGAATGATCTATTAAGTAGATATGTATGTATTCTCACTATAAAAAACATATAACATCATCAGTACGTATGTATAGAAAACTAACACTGCATTTAATCTAAATGCACTTACTCTCTGTAGGGACTTTTAACTATACGGTACGTGTTCTTTCTGAAAATTAATACATTCCTTCAAGCTTTAGCATTATACGTTAGCAGTCTATTAATAGTATATCCGGATTTTTTATGACTTTTCTAAACGTCAAATTCAACTGATCTGTGTCTGTGTGGATTCGAGGAGAGCAGAAAGAAATGTAAAAACAGCTGTCGTTTAATCTGCATGTGTATAATGGTTTTGCTACAAGCTGCGAGGCTGGTATTTGCTGAGAACACGATATCTAGGTTACTGTTACGCCGTTTGTTGCGCAATGTGCGCACGACGAGAAAGAATTAAATCCAGTATTTAAATTATTATTACGGAATAGTCTCAGAGTTACGTTTCTAAAAATATGCATTTTCCGCCCTTTGTATTTGCATAATTCACTGTTTTATGAAATGCATTAATTCAAACATCAGCGTTTGATTTATTGTCTTTTGTGATAATTTTGTTAACTTTTTGAATTTGTTCTTTAATAATACCTACTGTCATTAGAATGAAAATATCTGTCAAATCCTGGCATAACTATGTTATACCCCCCATTTACTATGGTGGGGTATATTGAGTTTGTCACAACATTTGTAACACCCTTAAGGAAGCGTGGCAGGTATAGACTTGTGTATATTTTTGATCAGCATTGAAAACTGAATCGACTTAGCTATGTCCGTCTGTCTGTCCGTCTCTGTACACGATAACTGCCATAATTTTGAAGTAATTGATTTGAAATTTGGTATACAAGCTTATCTACATAAAAGTAAGGACAAGTTCGTGAATGGGCAAAATCGGTTCACTCAATTTTTATTTTATTTTTGTATAAATATTTTACGGTGGGTGGTATTTTAACTTCAGCCCGGCTGAAAATAATTTTCTTACTAGTTTTATATTAATGAAGACACGACCGATAAACCTTTTCAGCTCTAAGTTTAGTCATGAAACTTCTAAATATGAAGTTTCGTCCCGATACCTTTAGTAGTTTTTCCGGAATCGTCGCCACAAAAACGGGTATACACACACACACACACACACAGAAATTTTTTTGTACCTTGGTCAAATATGTTCAGGGGACCCAAAAGGACATATTTCCGGTAAAATCTCATTTTTTTGCACTATTACAATACTTTACCATACTGCGTACGATAAAGTAAAAAGTATACGATTAGAGTAAAATTATAATTTTATTTTAATTTATTTGAATTACAATATCTCAGTCATTCATTTTTTGATAAGTTTGCAGTTGTCTTCAACTTACCTACCTATCTGATGCTACTAGAAAATTAAAAATGTATACCTTGTATAGACAGGCATTTTGACAGAATGAAGATCACCCATTTGTTTCTTAGAATAATCTCCTATACCTAAAATGGCAATCGCTCGTTATTTGAAATACATTTTGTAGATCTCTTCTTTTGATAATCTTAAAACAGAGTCCTAATGTTAAAACCTTGTAGATTTTGCATTTAATTTCTAAAATGGTGCGCATGTCACCACGTTCAGTTTAGAAGGCAATGAAGTTTAAATTGCAACAACGATATCCTCCCTACCAAGTGGGAAATAAAATGAACCTTCATCAGTGGCATCAGGATTACTGCTATCCAAGGCAATCCACACTCAAGGTCCATCCTTCAGGCAGCTCATCAGCAAAACTAAAGCTAAGCTAAATCTACATGTCTGGACGGTAGTGGTGACAGAACACTGTCCAGTGAGTCCGCCATCATAGCATTCGATTGATGGAAGCCTCTAAGCAGGTGGTGCGGTGGAAAAAGGGGAAACTCCGGTACACCTAATATGCCACTGCGTAGCTTTCGTCTGTAATAGACGTAATTACGTAGGGGAACAGAAGGTCAGCCCAGAACAATAATTACGAGGCATGGATCCCAGAAACACCACGGATCTGGCGAGGACTTCTTCTGATTGTGGAAACCGTCATTGCGAGACGACTCGAGGCGTCGTCTCGGATGAATATAATAAGAATTTAGTTTAGTTTCTTTATTGTAAATTTTTACCAAGTTAAGTATCAATTAGCATCTGATTACTGATGACGCCGCAACATCTAATGATGCGTTGCCGCATCTCTTATCCGCTGAAACGTGTTCATTAACACGCCGTTACGTAACGCAAAGTAGGTGTTCGCTAGGAACGCTAGATTCCTGCGTGTGCGTCGGTTGTGCTGTGGCGTTTCAGCGGTCTTCGTCAAGGTCGCGTCTCTACCACGTCTTGCCAGACCTCGAGAAAGAGTTGATTTCTCTGTCGTCGAAAACAAAAGTGGAAAATGTAAAATGAAACCGAAAGTGTGCTCGATAGCACGCGCAATTCTATGTTAGCATGTCGACACGGTGTGCCTCGCCGCGAAAGAGAAGACGGCGAGCACGCAGAAGAACGAGCGACGAGGATGGAACCGGTGATGCAACAGACTATCATGGGCATGTAGGTTGGCAGGTCGGGCCGCTATATCGTAACCGGCACACTAACACAAACGCGCCTTCACACTACACAGACAACGAAAGAACCTGACTGACGTACTATGCGACCACTGAGAGTGATTTACTGAAGATTGTTACAAACGAAACTGTGTCGACAAAATTGTAATTTTGCGCTCATATTACTTGCCATAATAACTCACGCTCTAAATACATACGTACGTTATATGTATTTTGACGAGTTTATATGCTATAGCAATGGCAGCCAAAATTATGATTTTGTCGCTCACTAAATAATGTATTTTGTTATTAATTAGTGTAATGTGTTAGGTAGTGAGAGAATAACAGAACACGTTTCCTAACATCGCTACTACAATAATAAATTGCCAATAGCATATTGTAGTTATGTGGTTGTACTTCAATTATCCTGGGCGCTCATTACACAACGAACATGTCGCCAACCACGTTACATATGTATATGAACTTGACTTCCAATTTCCAATTTTTGGTCCATCTTTGGTTCTCTTTTTAATTCGATTTTACGTCACGTAGGTATTTCTTAGTTTAGATGGCTAGAGCAGAAACTAACCTTTCGCTATCATTCCCCTACCTTTCTCACACTGATACATCTGCTCCATGGTAACCAACGGTTTGCAAATGGTCATTTTTTTGTTACCACGAACAGAGGTATAGTATATTTTAATATAAATTTTATAAGACGAAAGTTGGCACACGAGTTGTTTTGGGCACGACGAGCGCGACAAGTGCCTAGATGGAACGAGTGCGCCAAAACGTCTTATAAAATGAGTGTTATATGTATACTATTTTTTCTACATTGCGTTTTACCGGCGTTAACAGTTGGTAGTTATGGTAAAACTGTCAAATAAATTCAAATACCAGCGAATAGTTGAGATGTGGTGGTGTGAAGCATTATTTGATGCTTGGCATCAATATCACCAATCTTGGAAAACTAAAGGTTATTAAAAGCTAGTTCTCTAGTGTTTTCATAACGACGCCGAAAGGGGTTTCGTTTTAAAGCAACCTGTTTATAACGAATGCAAAGTAGAAAAAATAGTTTTTATCCTACACGATGCGAAAATGTCATTTTCTCTATGGAGACAGGAAAGATGCTATTTGCACGCCAGGCCCAGCTAGGCCTGTAATGAACACTTTTCAGCGCTAGCCGCGAAAATCCGAATAGTCTGTCCAATCAAAACACAGCTTTAGATTCATTTGACGTTTGCGATTAAAACGTCAACGTTTTTTTATTTGTCAAAAGCCAATATGTCAGTGATTAGTCTTTAGAGGGTGATTTTATTACGATATTGTTGTGTAGGATAAAAAATTAGGTTTGTACCACGCCCAGAAAGTGGTTTTCCGGACCTCAAGAAGTGTCCACGCTCGCCTGTGCAACTCTTCTCTCGGCCCGGAAAAGAACCACTTTCTCGGTTTGGTACACAATATATTATTTTGAGCTAGTATCATTTAACTGCTTCGACTCTTTTAACACAAAAATTTAGTCATTATCAATTAGTTATGAATTACACTGCCTTACAGAATATAAAAAAAAAACGCTCGATATAATTTGAACCTGAAATCGTCTCATGCACCACCAAAATCAAATTTGGTTGCCAAGTCTGCATTTTTTATTAAGTTGCTAAATTGTTTGTGAAGGCGATGTAAGACCTTTATAAAATGTATAAATTGTTTTCTTCTGGAGAAAAATAACAAGAGTTATATAAGTTATAGTCAAAAAAAGTTTTAAATTCTAAACCACGTTTATAACTACTATTTCTTAACTATGTTTTCGACTGTAACTTTGTAGTTTATAATTGATGAGCAAACATCCAACCCCATTAAATCCACTGAATCCACCACGAAGAGTGGTGGATTAAGTGGTTACAAACCCTCAAAAATTGGTCTAGCGAAATCCCAGAAACTTTCTCAAAATGGTATTTCGTGAGATGTTGTTTCATAGGTTGTAGATCATAACCCCTAAAACTGAAAGCAACTGAGTTTTTTAGTGCCTTATTATTAACATATTTTAATTTCAATTCTTTCAAGTTTCTAAATATATCCGCCAAAGTTTTAAGGAATGATTCCGTGGGTTATGTTAATCAGAAAAGTTCATATATACATATGCCTAAAACGGATTAGTTTTAATGCTATAGAAAGATTTAATAACAATGGTATAATCTCTATATGTATAATAAAAAGACCTAGATTATAAAAGTTGTTGAAAATAACCATCTTTACTACGTTGTTCTGTACTCGGTCATAATGATAGGTGCGTTAAAAAATATCGGGGGTGTTTCGATTTATCTGATATGATGCGACAATGGGATATCCGACGTCATCAACATTTTCAGAGGGAGTCGTATAAACTAACTAGTTTAAGGTGATCCCAGGAAAAATAATCTAGAGGGTTTAGTTCTGGAGAACGACAAGGCCACGCTTGTTCTATCCACCAATTTGGATATTAGGCATCGTCCAAAAATTCATGAGAAACAGTGCTGAAATGAGCTGGTGCATCATCGTGGTGTCCAGCATAAAATACATTTGCAATAGTAAACCATAAAAAAAGAACCAACCACGCCAATTATTACGACGGAGGATTGAAGCTTGAATTGAAGTTGACGGCGATCATTTTCAATATTGTTTCTATAATATAATAATTTCGACTGCGTTTATAAGCAACGTTTTATTGTACCAGTATATGTAATCGTATCATTAAACATCTTCTAACTTTAAAACTAAGCCGTTTCGGACATATGTTTTATGAACTTTTATAATCTTAATAAACCAAGGAATCAGCTTTAACGTTTTTCACATATATATTTAGAAACACCCTGTATAAATTGCTCTCTGATTCTAACAAAACGCACGACGGCTAACTTAACCATACAGTCTTTTGGTTGCCGTCCATTGAATTTTTGTCTTTTTTCTTATTAATCTGCACAACTAGAGGTCGAGTAGTCACAACTACTATGGTAGTTGTGACTACGCGACCTCATAACTATGATAAGTTTGCAATATTAAAAAAGGTATTTATTATAAAAACTTCATCAAGCAGTACCAGAATTTGGTTCAAGGTAACATCCCTGCGGAACGGTGCCAGAATGATTCACGATAAATTGCGCAAACTAATTGCTGAACATGGCTTCGTAATGGTTTTGTTAATTGTGCGAGTCTAGTACAACGTCGTCGTGCGGTAGGTAGCGAACAATTAATAATATTGTTTCTTTGTTTCAAGATAAGTTTCGTTGCCTGCTGTTTCGTTGGCATTGAGTGTGTCTTATTTTCAGAATTCTTTTCGCGAGGAAACGCACAGAACTAAAGCTTACAGAATATTCCTTGTATCTTTATTACTAAAAACATAAATTTATCGAGAGAGTACAACACGCGTGTTTTTTTTTTCTGTGAGGCTCCGATATCATAAAGGAGATGCTGAATCACTGTAGAAACTTCGTATAGCCGGGAACGAGACGCAATCAAGTCGATAAAACCAGTCCGCGGTCGGTCTGCCCCATTATACAGCATTTGTAACGGGTTGCCCGAACTTCCTGAACCATATCCAAAATCCGGCTTCTACTTCTCCGTACCCAGGCTACGTCACAGACGCGGAACGAGCCGTGTAGGAAAAAACACGTTATTATTATTCCGGAGGAATTTACTTCTTACGCTACGCCATCTATAATATTACATCATCGCGTAAAACATGATAACAGTTACTGCATAATTATCTATTTATGATCATGAAATTGCAATGAACAACAGCTCTGCAGGTGAGTCACATTCACAGAATGAATTATCATCATTAGGTGTTCTTAGTCGTGTATATTAACCTAAAAATCTTTTTATTTTATTGAGGAAAATGCACCTATTCTCTTACATATTGCTATACATATACAGCTGTACACACATTTTCTTTACAACATTTTTGTAATTTTTTTTCTATTCTATTTATTGCTAGTGGCATAGTTGTTATATCATTTTTCTCCAGTCTGGTTTCCATTATTTTTTATTTTGTATGTAACCTTGGATTGATAAAACAAAAGAAAACTATGTAAATGACAAGATCAAAGTTTCTGTTTCTAAAATTCCGCAGGTCGATAGATATGTACACGTCACTATTCCATGGGAAGTAGGTTTAACTATGGTTATTTAGCCCGGAAATTGTTCTTTCAGTACCTACCCTTGATATGAGTATGTACTGTTATAAAAATTTGATGTGGCCAGGCACATGACGTTATCATTCTATTTAGCACTATTTCCCAACGCAAACACTGATGTGACAATACTGTCAATAGTATCAAAATATCTGTCAAATCCTGGCTAACTAGTTTTAATGCAGTGCGAACCATCTTGTTCAAATAGAATTTAGTCATGCAGCTGAATTATTAATTTTACCAATAAATGTCATAGACATAAATTATACAAAATTTCCTCTTTAATTTATTATTTTTATTATTTAACTATTTTGACAAAATTAACAAAAACGGGTACACACACACACACACAAATGTTTAGGGGACATAATAGGACATATTTCCGCTAAAATCTCAAAACTTTTTTTCAACCCGACTAAGATTTACGATTACTACTTCATGTAGTACGTATGATAAAGTACAAAAATAACAGTACGTCAGAAAATGTGTACAACACTTATGTATAATATCACGTCTTTTTTCTGCAACGGGGACACCCCTACGAAGAAACTGTGCAAAATTGTCTCAGGAGAAAATTGTCACGCGAGTTAAAACATAAATACTCCATCTTCATTAATAAATCAAACAACCTCTGTTCCTTTGCTGGTTTATTTATTAATTCCTGGTACCGGTTTCAACGCGCTGCGTCATCATCAGCCACTCCAATGGTCAATCTAAGATCACCCCACCAACATCTTCGTGGGTTTCTTGTACATCGTGTGTCGAGTATAATGAAGGTAAGTTCTGATAAACACAGAATGGCGGTGTGCAAAAACTTACAACCAGGAAACTACGTCGGTATGTCAAATCGCTCACGTTCGATGTTTGGGTGGTTTGAGTCCATCTGCCGCTCTCGACCAGACGTACGCATGTTCACTCCGCATTGAATATCGCGTGTGTTTGTGATTCATTATTATTATTATTGGTTGTCTTCACGTACTGGCCGCTGCGCTAATTGGTCGCCTGTGCGTTTTTCGCCTCTTGTACCCAAACATCGAACGTGATCGATTTGACATACCGACGTAGTTTCCTGTTTGAAAGTTTTTGGACACCGCCATTCTGTGTTTATCAGAACATTCCTCCATTATACTCGACACACGATGTACAAGAAACCCACGAAGATGTTGGTGGGATGATCTTAGATTGACCATTGGACTGGCTGATGATGACGCAGTGCGTTGAAACCGGTACCAGGAAAAAATAAATAAACCAGCAATAGCAATAGAGGTTGTTTGATTTATCAATATTGTTACAACTTTGCAATGATGATCACAACTCGGCACTCACTTTAAGGCTTTATACATTAAAAAATGTCAAATTATACGAAAATTGCATATAAAATTGTACAAACTTCGATAACCGAAATACGTAGTTGAGAGGTACATCTTGATTTTAAATGACATCTCCTGTAACTAGTATGCCAGATGTGTCGTAGAGAAACACAGACAACTTTTTTTTATTTTAGTCTAAAACCGGACGTCTGACCACCCGTTCTGTCACTTATATACTGCACGTAGAGCACCCTGTGTGCAATTTTGCATTAAACTATAAATATTTGATATTTGTTTCTAATGTAATCTTCTATTTTTAATAATAAATACTAATAGGTTTGGAAAATAATATTATTACTAAACTTATCGTAATATTAAAAATAAATAAAAGTGTTTACGATGATTTGTAAAGAATTTGAAACGCTTTAACATCATAATGTAGAATATTCTATGAAGTAGGTACAGTAAAGTTGATAATAATTCTTCGTGCACAAGCGGAGCGCGTGTCGGTTGTTTACATCGAAATTGTAGCAATTAATGTATGCACATAAATTACTTTAAGTTCAGTTTGCACCAGTGGCAAAAACGTTCCTATGACTAACCGGCGTGTATGCACTTATATGCATATATAGATATACGCTTAATTATAACCCGAAGCAATGACAGTGAACTAACGGAAACTAGCTTCTCTATTTTTATTTTCTTTTTGTTTCTTTTTTGTGTGCTCGGCGCGAGGTATTTCAAGTCGAAGTCTTGAGCGAAGGTGGGTTAAATGGTACGCTGCACGCTACCAGACGTCTAGAAAACGAAGAAGGTGAGAGCGCTTTCACCAGCCGTCCACGTAACACCGTAATGAGTGTTATAATAGTATTTATTTCCGGAAAATGGGTCATTGTCAAGGTGAAATCGTAATTACTCTGTGAACGCATAGGAAAGAGCATCTAGCTGCTAGAGACTGACTGGAAAAGAGCCGGATAGGTAAAAGTGCATTGACTTTTGCTCGACGCCTTTCTAAACATAGACCAACGTACGCCGTTGCGTTATTTACAGGGCTCTCTTAAAAATTGCTACAGCAAAGAGACGCATTGTCACCAGCACAAAGACCTTCCCAAAATACCAGGTTTAAAGTACGGCGAACGACTCAACGAAAGTAGAATGAAACACACCGAAAGATGAACTGCTTATTTGTTTCTACGAATGTTCTTGAGAAGCACAAAAGTAGCCAGAAATAAGCAAGCTCCTAACGAAAAGAAAGGAAATGCTTTATAGCAAAACGTTACTTATGGGTATTATTGCTTCATTCCACGGATGACTGAAGGGCCAAGAAAACATGACACGAGAAATGACTACCTACTGCATCGAGTTGAATACCTACCTTACCACAAAAAGAAACCGTATATGCGGAAAATCCTGTTAGCCAGCAACACATTTAGAATGTCCCCAGGCAAATTCATATTATCCTGTTATCGATTTATTAATATATAAGTTACAGCAATCGATATACATTATTCTCCTCTCTTCGAAACCACCTCCTACACGCTGAAAACCATATAAAAAGTAGATTGCTTGACATTTAGTCGAACGCCACATTGCGTTATACTCACACAATGACTGGGTCCGGTACCATTTTGGACCGAGGATTGATACTGAAACGTTATATAAAAATTTCTTCGTAAGTTAATTGTACGTTGAAAGGAACCATTGCGCAAAGATTTATTTATTACCCGTATGCGATGAACGTTTCTGCGTGCTCGTACAACAAAGAGGAACAATGAGGAGATTAAGAGATTTACGAAATCCAAAGAAAAGGTTAGAAGGAACCAAATCTTATAATTTAGATATGCATCTTGTTAGGATGCGCAATACTCAGTAGGTGTTAAGTTGATTGAATTTAAAAGTATCCGCAATCCGCATAGTTGATTGCATTTTTTTCGTGGACCCAAACAAAGGAAAAACATCAATCATTCCAATCATTTCCTAATACAAGTGGGAACCAATTCTTACGATAGCTTCTGAAAAGCCATTTTGTTGGGCACCACGTGCCACCGAAAAATCAGGTCACCGCATGGTAGTCGACGCACAAAACGCTTGCGCTTTTTGTCGACATTTCCACCGCGGGTTTTGCAAGTTCTTATTGGCCAATAACGGCCCGCAGATGTCGCTTTTCAAACATTCTCACAGAGGAGAATTTGTTTTCATTCTCTTTTTTTGCGTCGCTGCTCAGCGAACCGAAACAGTTTGTGTATAATGATAAACATGAGATTGGGTGTCAAATGACGCATTTGTATGAAGAAAAGGATACACCGCCTATTTTGTGGTCGGTGTCTGTGTTGGTTGGTTTGTATTATCTAAATACGAAAATACTAATGTAATAATCTAATTTTTATTTTTTGTAATATTAATATGTATAGTTTGATTGTGTAGTGTGCATGTCATATAATATGTAGGAAAACGTTCAAAGATATTTTCGCGACTTAAAAAAATAAACATAAGAAGGAATCCTACCTTTCCTCTAATTAAATTGAAGATATGTAATAAAACTAGATGTTTTGATCCACATCCATGTTTAAAAAATGGAAGCGTGAGAAGCGTGGCGAGTGACCCTATATAAATATACCCCGCATCTCGGTATGGAGTGAAGATGTGTTAATTCGTGCTGCAAGCAGAATTGTGATAAAAATCGATTACTTTTTTTGGGACATACTGCGTAGTATGTAGCACCTGTTTGAATGTAGATATTTGATTATAATTTACGTCCAGTTGCAGTGTTTGTTCTGTTGTGCAAATGCACCCTGTTTATAGCCGATATAAGGCAATACCATAAAGGTTGTGAAGTATGTTGCCCAATAGACAGTTTGTTATTCATGGATTTGGTTCGTGGAGTATTAAAATCCGATTGAAATGTTTATTTGTACATGCTCGTGCGGCTGAATTCAAGAAACCGCGCTGCACGCTGCAGTGGGCAAGTAGGGTACAGCACGTGGCTTTGAACTGACCGGACAGTAATGGCCCGCTCGCATGCAATCGGACATTCAATTTATTTACCCGCGGATAAATCTAAAAAGCAACCGTTTCAAAAAGGATATGAGAGATTATCTTATGAAATAACATCTGATTTATTCAAAGGCAGAGATCTGCTTGCTGGGGTGTTACGCGCATAGATAGAATTCCTAATGCCTCTTATATTCAACTAGAGAAAAATAGGTCGGTGCAAGTTAGCATGCTACTTGTACGTGCATACATACATTCCCCGCATCAACATATGATGTAATGTCGCGTGCATAGGTCTATAACGCGAAAAAACAACTTGTAAACTTCAATATTTTTTACGTAACTCCACTTATCATTAACAACGCCTCGTCTTGTACCTTGTGCTATAGACTCCACATACGTACTTCGATTTACTAGCTCTGGTCAATATCTGGGTCGTCGCCTGCATAAGTGCGACTGACTGTACGAACCTCATAGAAGTATGCACATTTGTCATTTTGGTGCATACCTACCTACCATTTCCACCTGAATAGGTCAGCACCTGCTCATAAGTGTCTAATGCAGATAAAACGTCATGCTTACTTCGGTGGGGTCTTTAATCTTTAACGAAGATTGCATTTAGTATTCTAATCATATAGCAGTAGTGCTGTTGAAATAATTACAAATCGCTTTGCACACCACAAAATTCAAATTGCAAAGGTATTTCCCAAATACTCATTATTACGTTATTTGTATAATATAAATATTGTTAATTTTAGAAATTTAAATGAAATTAACGAAAACCAGAACCAGTTAATGTTGTATAACAAAAGCGGTTTCTACTATAAATCGGCTGGATCCTCGCTTTCACCTGCTCAAGAATTTGGCGCTATTTCATATTTCACACAAATCTTATGTAAATGTGATTTAAATTTCAAATGAAATGAATTTTAAACTTGTTACTAAAATGTGATCTCTCATTAAGCAATTCTTAGAAAATTATAACGAAATTAGAACACCGGCATCATATGTTGTTGTGTTTTTAGTACATATGTTATTATTTATAGGTAAGTGTAAGTGATGATGTGACGAAACACTGTGAACTGTCCTGAATTCGAGTATTTATGTAATGCAATTAAAAACCAGTACATTACCAAATTTACCAAAAATTATTACTGAAAATAATTCTACGGACAAATGTAAAGAAAGATGGCGACAAACAGGCGTGATGAACATTTGATAGGTAAGTGTCTGCTAGTGTTGGTAGCTCAGTTGGCACAGCTTTGTTCTAGAAATTCAAAGGTCCCTAGTTCAAAGTTAGGTCGTTTCTGTAATTTTTAATTTATTTAAAATTTTACATAACAGTTGAAGTTGAACGGTGGTTTGTCTTCACTGATAAAATATTCTTGTTAGTTGACACACATCAAGACCAGGTCATGTTGTTTTACAGTCATTTCAATTTCGTCATTTATCTCAAGTAATTTTGTTGGAGGGGTAACTGTGGATCTTTTCTTCTTGAGTGATCAAAGTTTTCATTTTGTGTGATCTGGGTTTCCAAATATTCACAATCTTTTTCTGGCATTATAACTTTGTTCGTAAAAACTGAATATTTTCTCTTAGTCCATGGTCCAGTCAAATTAGAACGAGGAAATATTAAAAACGATAATAAAAAATTCCGAAAAAAGACCGAAGTAAACACCTGTATCAGAAAGGGTCAGACGTGAGTCCTACAGGGTGAAAATAGTCTGAGGCGGACAAAGAAGCGCAAGTTCGTGGTCCAGCTGTTCGTTTTCCCATGCGAGTGACTTCCGTGCCATGAGGCACCTGTTTGTTTTGAAAGGGTCCCTAAAGTCTAAAGACGTCGTTATAGGCCAACGATAGAAATCTATCGGATCGACTTTCTCTGGCCTTGAAGCTGTTGCATAACTAGTTATCCGCACAAAGAGATTCGATGAACGAGTTCCACAGCGTTGCCATTGAGTGCTAAAAATAGAGGCCCGTACTCTGTGCATTCAAACTGCAGTTGCCCGGCCGCTGAAGCCGTCTGTCCGCACTTGGAGCCAGTCCAGATCCGCACTACTGCCTCAAGGGCGATATATACAATGTACACTATGCACTCGTACACATGTGCATTTCGACCAGCTTAGCGTAAATAGAACCTTGGGAGTATTTTGAATACGTTCAAGAAACCTCTCCCACCGGTCAAAAACTAGACGGCGCATGCAGTACTATAAATACACACGTACTGACTACGAAAAACGCTCCTGATACCAACTAATGTACTTAATATAAAAACAACGAATTACATACTATATAGACCTACTGCCATGCCAATACATGCTAATGGAATACAGTTGTTCCGCTGTCCTCAACGTGATTATAATCCAATAAAAAAATATTGAACCGTTATGCAATCTTTGTTTATATTTTTTCATTGTTGTCTTATATCTGTACATTTGCCACTATGGATAACCCACTAAAAATACATGTGGAACAGGAGTGGATTCTTGATAGTGATCATGCACCATAACCAATCCAGTGCTTCCAGCTATCCGGGTTTTAAGACCTGTGTCCGGCCCAAGCCCAAATGTATCAGGGTTTTAAGGTATTTTCGAAGAAAGTCTTAGAATATATTTTAAATAAAGTTACATTTAGCGCACAATTCCACCATAGCTTGGCAACACTGATGTGACTCCTGTGACATTAGCCACAGGAGATTTCAAGTGATGGTAGATGATAATGACATGTATTGTCGCCATTTTATGTAAACAATCAAACGGTTTTTAAAACTTTTAACCGTCTTCTAACCAATGATATGTAGAATGTATTGTACCTACACACAGAAAAGTGATCTCTCGAACGAAGAGAGAATTACTTGGCTGAAGTAGTTGGTAGGTTCGTATATACGCGAGAGATTATTGACTTCAACTAAGAAATTTTATTTCTTGGAATAATTACTAGATTTAAGAAAGTGGTTACTCTGGTGAAGTAAGTAAACAGTCTTGAATGAACTGTATATTTTTATTCCCGGTAAATAGTTTTAGCTACTTAATGTAAGAATTTTAAAGATTTGGCACAAATACGTTTTCAATTGCTAATTAACAAGATAGGTATGTTATATTTACTTACTCGTTCTAAACTGTTTCGTGCCTTACATCAAACTATTCCGTGTTGAAACGTTTATTGTACACTATAAATCACAATACACATCCCCAATAAATCACAAGGCACATCCCCTACGGGTCCGTCGTTGTTGTTTTCGTACTAGAGGCTCCTATATGGCGCCAGCACCACGCGCGGGCGCGCGAGCCTTGATAAAATCACGGTGCGCATATTTATTCCAGAGAAAGGGATTACTTGAAAGAAGTGAGAATCACTTCAGTTAAATAATTGGTGGGTTTTTATTCAGTAAACAATACTTATATTAAATGTCTTATATTTTCTTCGATCAAGTAACTACGCACTTGGATGGATTTACTATTACTTCGTTGGAGAAATTAACATTTTTGGGACGAAAAATTCAATTACTTCTTTCAATACAATATTGGTTCTTATGAAGAAAGAATTTATTTGTTGACAGCATTTATCTGAGAAATTATTTTACTTATATTGAGTATGTGGCATTTCTTGTAAATACCTAACTTTCTACATCCAAGTAAATATGCATTTGAATCTACTAAATAAATTCAAGAAATTATGTTTTCTCGTTCCAAATAATCACTTTTCTGTGTGTACTTATAAATAACTATTCAAAATGCTATAAATAGTGTTATACTATTACAATGATCTGTACAGTTATAACTTATATTATAGTACATAATTTGGTTACTGGAAGGTATTTTGCTTTTCAGGGTATTACATAAATTACTTGTTTCTACTGCAATATCGACTGCCGCAGCGCATGGACGGTTTCAATGCGCCATAACTGAGGTCCCAGTATGATTATGATAGTTTCGTGTTTGTGGAGAACACATTTCGTGCATTTGTAATGATTGAAATAAGTTAGATAGATAGTCCCACCCCGCGGTCTTGCCGGTTTAGGTTTGTATTATGAAAGCTGAAATCTGAACCGTCGTGGTTCCTTTAGGTCACTAACGTAACCGATTAACAAGATCGCTAAACCAATCCCAAATATGGACCGACTGAAACGTCGGAAACAAATAACGAAAGTGAAATCGAGATCGCGGTTGAATTTCGCCTCTGAATTATGCCCCGTTTTTTTCTCGCGTGTGCCTTATTATTTGAACTTTCGTTTCGTACAGATCGGTGGGCGAGCGCGCCTAGCGTCGTCATAATGCAATAATAAAGGGAACAATATTGTGTCACACTTTGCTATCTCTGGCTTATCGCAAGTTGGATAATTTCCTTTTTGGTCAAACGACCAACTGTCTAAATCCCTTGAGCAACGCACTCGTTAGCACTTTCGAATTCACCGTAACAATATACAGCCTATATACCACGGACAATACAGTAAAAGGTTACAACAGGGCAGTTTCCTTAAGTACAGTTTAGATTTGAGATAACTCCCATGTACGTTTGCACAAGATATAGTAAATACGTGTGTGGGCATTTCATGATAGATGTAAGAGATAAATTTTCATACGTGTATTGTAAATTATTTCAGTCAGTTTACCTACACCCAGTAAGAAACAAAGATCTGCATATAGTGTTTGGATCACTTTTTTTGTTAAATAGTTCATTTTGTCATGAACAAGCTGGGGACATCAGTGTGGAATACTTTCATATCATCAGACTCATTTCACGCATATCAAAGACCTAGGTATATGTAAACACATCACCTATAGCATTTGTTTCTTATTTCAGCTGTGAGAGCAGATCGGATGAGAGGAGGTAGGAATAAGTTTGGACCAATGTATAAGAGGGACAGGGCGAGAAAGCTGCAGATAATGAGGCAGAGACAACTAGCCGTTCAGACGTTACGAGGACAGATGACTGATGGCGGCATGTACGCAACGCAATCCGGAGCGTCACCATTCAACATACACATCAAACAAGAAATCCAAATTCCACAAGTGTCATCACTGACGTCATCACCGGACTCGTCGCCGTCGCCCGTTGCGGTGGCGCTCGGTCAACTGAACACCTCCTCCTTGGCGCAACCAGCATCAAGTCATCAACCGGCCCTCCAAATAGTGAACGTCCAGAGTACGCCTCAGATGATGATGACGGACAGCAAGATCTGGGGCACGGCCAACTCGACGACGACATCACCACACTCCCTCAGCCCGAAAGCTTTCCAATTTGAAGCGGTCGTACAGGGCGCGGGGGGAGGCGGGGGAGGAATGCAGCAACCCTCCGCTAAAATATCACCGCTGATTAGGGAATTTGTGCTGGCATTAGACGATCGCGAGTGGCAGAACAGTTTGTACCAATTACTGCAAGATCAAACTTATAATCAGTGCGAAGTGGACCTATTTGAACTCATGTGTAAAGTGCTCGACCAGAACCTCTTTTCGCAAGTGGATTGGGCGCGGAATTCCGTATTCTTTAAAGATCTCAAGGTAAGCATCTACTTAGTTCAGATAACCATAGTTATTGGTTTTGCGGACATTAATTAAAGATGGAGTAATAACTATTATAACAAATTTCTTCCGACTTGACTGGTTATAGTTGTAGCCTTTCCCTTGTTTAAACAGCAACGGTTGGTCAGGCGAGGAGTCATTCTTAATTGCAAACTTTTACTTCACGACAAAATCACTTTATAATTGTTTTAAATGTGCCGCGATTAAGATCGCCCTGCGAGTCGGTATCGATGTAGTAGTTTTGCAACCGTGCTGGAAGAACAGAAATAGAAGGCAGGGAGGCAGTTTATCACGCCGCTGAACGAGTGTACGACACAGTTCTGTCTACCGCGAACAATAACGTGCTTATTTATCTTGGCTCAATATGGTACGATTTGCGGGCACCGTGTCTCGATTGTTTGGACAAAGGGCACTCCTTAGTCTTGAGCACTCACACAAAGTGACCCGAAACACATAAACTATATGAATCACAACACGTGGTTGTTTTTATAAATACAAAGCATACCAATAAGAAAGGACAATTTTAATCACTATTTATTGTTTGGAAATGCACAGTTGGTTACCGCCAGTGGAACCCTACAAACAGAAAAGTGATCACTTGAACAAAGAAATAATCAATTGAATGAATTAGTCGGTACTCCGATGAAAAAAAGTAAATAAAGTGCATATTTTTCTTCGCGGTAAATATGTTTTGTATCTTGAATAAGGAACGTAAAGTATATGTTTGATGGAATTTTGATTTTTATTAAAACGGGAAAAGGAGTCCAAATTATATGAGTCCCAATGTGAGCGCCATGGGACTACTATCGTAGAATAATAATATCAAACGTGGTGTTGCGTGGCGACCACCGATTGCACTTTGCGCGCGTTAGTACTCATCCAAAAGCCGGGCTGTGTTGATCGTTTCTTGGTCAGATACATTTCCGGCAAAAGACAATAAAAGATACATTGTAACTATATCCCAGTCCTTAAATATACCGATCAGGCACCTAAATCGACATATATTGGCATTCTTCATGATATTTTCAAAAAATACTGACTAAAATAAGTCACATAAGTCAATACATACCTATCTTATATACGACGGCGTGGAGCCATCCGACATTTTCAATAGTGTATTATACAAGGTGTTCCTAAATATCATGTAAATACGAAAAGGGGTAATTCTTTGGCTTATTTAATGACTAAAAATTCATATAAACATAGGTCCGCAAACGCTTCGTTGCCGATCTACAGGGTGTAGAAATTTCAATAAGATTTTTTAGTTTTTTCTTTATAAGTCTTGTAGTTTTTGAGATATTTAGCTCTAATTTGTAATTTAGGTTACGCTGTAGGACTTACATCATTAAGCATACCAAATGGTTTTAAGAATCTACAGGGAGATATTTTTTCAGGGGTCATGCCCCATTTTCCCACCTTGAACTTTTTTTCGGTGCGCCGCTGGTAGATTCTAAAATACAAAATGCATTTTTTGTTTTGTTCTAAAGCATTTTAATCTCTTGTAGTTTTTTCGTATTTACCACCGTTATCGAGAAAAAAAATAAAAGCTTTTCTGTGTTTCGTTAGATGAAATTAATTTTTTTTACATAATTGGTCTAGTATGCCTTGGCTTGATTTAGATTAGATAACCTTTTGATGGAATTTATTTTGACATTTTATTCGCCACGAACTGTTTAAAATTAAACCTAGGATACAAGAGCTATCAAGAAAAAACTAAAAACACCCTGTAGATCGGCAACGAAACGTTTGCGGACCTATGTTTATATGAATTTTTAGTCATTAATTAAGCCAAAGAATTACCCCTTTTCGTATTTACATGATATTTAGGAACACCCTGTATACGGAAGCAGGAAAAAAATAAGTAAAAATGTCTATAAATACCACCAAGTACGCCATTTATTTACCACAGATTACAAGGTTATTTTTTTTAAATTACAATAGACAGATGTCCTTCGTTTACTTCAACGCATTGTTGCAAACGTTTCTTGAAGTTGTCGTACACGCGCCTCCGTAGGTCTTTATCAATGGGTTGCTTGAGTTCTCGAATCTGGTCAAAACATTTTCCTATGGGGGTTCCCGAAAGACTGTGCATTCCAGAGGCGTATCGTGAATATTCACGAACTCAAGCATGGCATTTTTGCAACAATGGATTTATTGTAGCGGAGGCCATCTGTGTGATGTATCTTCAAAAAAATACCCTTGTAATCTGTGGTCGTATTTATAGACATTTTTACTTATTTTTTGCAATGTTTCCGCGTATAATGTATCACTATTTGAAAAATGTCGGTTGGCTCCGCGCCACCCTGTATTTTCTTCGGGCAAGTACCTACGCACTAAGATGTACTTTGAAGCACGTTGTTGTAGAAATATGACTTTTTGGAGGTATAAATTGAATTACTTGTATCAATACAGTATTGGTTCCAATAATGATAGAATAGAAGATTACGCATTGCGCAGGTTGTCATACATTTTGAGCGAGTTTGACAATCAGCTCATTGCTGTGACGTCACACTAGACCAAACATTGATAACACCTTGACTACATACGAATCATAACAAAATACAACATACAATCTGTGCAAAGTACTTTGTGATACATTGACAACACCTAGACACACAACCAAATACATTTACCTACACATCAGTCTTTAAAATGAGGTGCTATGTTGCACAAATTATTGGGGTTAACTTGATTAAATATAATAAATAAATGTAGAACAACTATTATTTATATTGTATTTTGCAAGCAATTTTTTTTTCATAATGAGTTCTAAGTTAATTGAGGTATTGTAATTATTGCAATTATAAGTATGGCTTGGGACATCAAAGACTTCATTGATTTGATTGATTAGAAAGGGTCAAATTGTAAATTATATCACTAGTAAAGTTTAATAACCATCTTAATAATCATCATCCTGTTGACGATGACATTATTGCGATATAGTTCCCCAATTGCTTTCACCTATATTTTTTCATAAAACCTAACTAAACACTGTTTAATATTTCACATCAATGTTGACATGTTCGTTGGCAAAATATATGCCAGGTTGACACTCAATGTTGACGCAGAGTTCTTTGACAATATCTTTTACCCCGAAACTTGATCAAAATTTTCAACGTTTTACCTTACAAGAAGAAAACCAAAACTGTCGGTTTAAAAGGTGTCAGTGTCCGTATTGACATCAATAATAAACAAAATTTAAACTCTATTAGATAATAACTTGCTCTTCCATCTTAAATTTGCTCAACAATTTTACGTTTTTGTAAAATGTTTCAAGAATATTTACGGCAAAAGAAATTATTTAATCGAGTCAAATTTTCAATTTTTCATATTAATGCCAGTAAACAGTTTGATGATTTTTTGTTTTCTTCTTTAAGATAAAATTAGATAACTTTAGAATTCATACGTCATGGATGTTTATTATCCAAATAAACTAACTGTTTGCATTTTAAATAAAACGATTATTGTTTACAAAAAAAGATAGGTATAACGACGTTTAGAGCCAGTTCTAAACTCGTCTTCAAGTAAACCGTTATTTATTGTTCAAAATTGATGAAATATTCAGTGCAACTTCTTAGAATATTAAATATTCAATGTTTTGTCATGAACAAAATGTATATTACTTAGGTATACGTCTTTCGGTTTTATCAAATATATTATCTAAGTGCACTTTTCTACTATAAAAGCGAAGAAAAGCGATAATTGTGCGATTAAGAAACGTCAAAAATGACCATTTATCGCTGTTACATCTCACCACAAACTCGAGATGTTTTAACCGACACGCAATCTACAGCGTAGACGCACCCCATGGCAGAGAAACGTCGTACCTTAATATTCCGTTTTTTTTTTTTTAATTTAAGGTAAAATCCTTAAACTGGTCGAAAATCGGAACAAGAAATGACATTGTTCGATTGGAGTGAACCATCGAAAGATTAATAGCAAATCATTTTTGGTACAATTTGGGTTTCATTTGACAGTTAAATATATCGGTATTAGTTTGTATCTTTATTTTATAATTATTTTCAATGTTTTTTTGCTGTATTTTATACCTATTTACTAATTCTATATTCGGTAGTACATCATTGAATACAGGTAAAGAAATCCGCCACTAATTTTTTTAATTTTTACCTTTATGTTTTTTGTTTTCTGTTTTAAATACAGTATTTTGTGTTGGCGTAACTAAAAAGAGTTAAGCAAACTGAAAAGGTTCATGTTTGCCTCCATATTGAATTATATATACTTTTTGCAAAATCTGTTCCTCCTATTATAGCAACATGTTGGCGTAAACGAACATTTTATGCTTGATACTTAATTTAATCAGAAAGGGTGTTCTTATAGATTGAAGTTCATACTTAAAAAATACCAGCTCAATTGATGTATTGTAGATCACATTTCATCAATTAACAAAAAAATAAGAGAATATTTTAGATTAAACTTTTTCGGGATCCCAAGATTTAGATTTATAATCCCTGGATCCCGAAAACGCTCATTATTTGTCGGGATCCCGGTGTCCCGAGATTAGAGGCCCTAATACGTAATCTAATCTATTAAATAAAAGATACCATTTTACAAGATATTGTATTTTCCAAAGACTAAGCTGTTCTTAAGTAATAGATAAATTGTCAGTATATGTGCCCATTTGATACTGTTTTTGCGAAACTAGTGACGATGTTCCGGTTGATAAACGCTGATTGCTAATCTAAGAGAAATATTTTTTTTGTTGGCTGTCGACTCTTAACGTCATTCTTGTTTATTGTCTGACATCAAAATAGTTAATCTGTAGATGCATCAGCTGAATAAATAAAAATAGTACACATTTATCAGCAAAGTTAAGATTCTAGTGTCTCCCCAATGTACAATAGATATTTTTTTGTCTAAACGTAATAATGTATTGTTTTTACCCAGCAGCTGACAAGGCGCCCCAGGTCCGAGATGATTTTGTCACAGTTCGTCCAAACATGTTGTGATTTTTTTATCACAGTTCTTCGGAACCGGTTGTGATTTTTTGTCACTGTTCTTCGGAACAGGTTGTGACCTGAACACACAGACAGACCTACCAGGTTAGCGCTTTATTTAAGAGTATTGATTAAGAGAAATTCCATCATTTTTATACCCATACCCCCCGCATTTACTGTGGTGAGGGTATATTGAGTTTGAGACAATGTCCGTCTGTCTGTCCGTCTGTGTACACGATAACTGCCCTAATTTTGAAGTAATTGATCTGAAATTTGGTGTACAAGCTTATTACTTAAAAAGTAAGGCCAAGTTCGCGAATGGGCAAAATCGGTTAACTTTTTTTCTTTTTAAATCATTTACGGTGGGGTGTATTTTAACTTCAGCGCGGCTAAAGATAATGTTCTTACAAGTCTTTCTGGCAAATGCGTCGCAGATTTTATAATGAACGCAACACTGTTTAATGCGACCTAGATAGTAATCGAAGTTGAACCATCCGCTGGCGCTGTTTTCAGTTGTAAGTACATAGCTCGGTTTGCATTCGTCGCGTTCGGATTGTTGGTTGTGGGCATGCATATTTTGCGCAACCGCACCCGCGATTTACTAAATTCAGTGACAAACAAACAACTATTACGGGTTTTATCGTCGTATAGTTTCCTATATGTACTTACATACACACACACACACGTGTAGTTTTTCCAAACTCTTCATTAACAGAATACACATTATACAGAATTTTAGACTGCATATAATAAACAGTAATGTATTCCCGACAACAAAAACATCACGTTTCCCTTCCAATTCGACCCAAAAGCACGTCAGTGGTAGTGATGTCATTCAGGCTCGCACAATAATTGCTAAACGCGGTTGCATGTCGTAATTGGTCGACGGCAGCGCCGCCAAGCGGGCCCGGTTTTCTAGTTCCCGTGTACTACATATTCGGCGAAGATGGCGGCACCGTGCAGACAACGTCCGCCACTTTGTGCGCCGTAATTACGCGTTGACGACGCTACTATGCGCACAAATTAACCGCTTGTCCCGTCTTGTTTGTTGCGTGCCCCCGGTGTGGCCCCGCGCGTCCGCTGGGTCCCCTTCTCGGCAGCACATCCAAGTGGGCCATTATCAGTGGGTCAAGTACGTCGCTTGATGCCGATATTGCGAAACGACTAGTCGCGGATTCTATCGCGAAAATGGAAAGTGAGCATGCTTGGATGATCATTAACGAAAACGTGTTTGTAACCAATTTCCATTTCGTTCTTTGTTACTCTTTGCCACTCTCACCTAGAAGATACCATATGGTATCCAAAAGAAGCACATAGGTATCCTCTTTTTTCCCTTTTCAGTGAAAATATAGTGTCCTCCATTTCCCTAAATTGTCCTCGTTTTTAAAAAGAATATCAGGCGCGAAGAAAAATCTGCTAAGCTTGTCTGGGATGTATGGCAAATGAAACAACGGAGACAATTATTAACCATTTATTGCAAACACTTAAAGAACACGGATTGTCTTCTAAATATGTTGCGTTTATAGGTGTGAAAGCAAACGGTAGTTTTGGAGGATGTAAGAAAATCCGGCCGGAACATTTACACACTTTTGAAGCAAACTATGGATAATAACAATCTTATTAAATTGGTTGTCCTGTCCACATTATTCACAATGTCTTCGACATGGTGTCGACTTTTTGAGAGTACATGTAGTGTCTGTTATTAGGATGATTTTTAATTATTTGTCTGTCTATACAGTGAAAACTAAGTCTCTGAAAACCGTTTGTCATTATGTTGATGTTGATTATGAACGTATACTAATCATACGAAAACGAGATGGTTAAGTTTGTTCCCAGCAGTAGAGAGACTGATGTCAAATTTTGACGTTTTTTATCTGCGTGGTTAAGTTGTTTTAATCAATGATAGAAATTGTAGAACGAGAAGACAATTCAGTGGTGGAAGTTAGCCAACATCATTGATACAATCTTATCTATTATATGAAATAGAACAGAAATTGAAGACAAATGTGTTCCCTTAAAAGTGGCACTTGTTCGTGAAGCAAATGGTTCAAACGAAGAACACAAATTATTTACCACGATTTTCAACAAGTCTACAAAGCATCTTGGCAATACTTTGCAATACTTGTAATATTTACTTAAATAGATACGTCCGTTAGATGAA
This sequence comes from Aphodius sticticus, assembly GCA_963966075.1. Lineage (NCBI taxonomy): Eukaryota > Metazoa > Arthropoda > Insecta > Coleoptera > Scarabaeidae > Aphodius > Aphodius sticticus. Next base: position 71,934,114 of record OZ014506.1, on the reverse strand, counting down.
TTTAAAAGTGTTGAATGAATGAGGAAGGAAATAAATTTTTCCAAAAGAATAGGCTGAATGAGCAGGTAATTTTTACGCCATGTCCCAGTATTGATTGCATTTCGGAACTACATAAAATGTGTCAATTTTATTTTTGTTTTCTTCTCATAACGCAAATGTTGCAAGGGGGTTTTCATAAGAAAGTGAACGAAAGCGCAAAAGAGCTTATGTGGAGTCAGTGAAAGGCATTAATACTAGTATGTACAGTACAATTTTTATAGTTATCTTTTAAAAACCGAAGAGCTGTTGTTAAAAATTGCGGTTAACCAGGAATATATGCTAGATGTTTTTTTTTATTTTGAAGAGTTTTATTCAAACTTTTTTGACATAGTATATGCCCTTGTTCAACTTATTTTTCCTACTCTATTTTGCATTGATTTCTTCCTTTTTTAGCTTGATTGTCCTCCCTCTTCATTTATTAAAGTGGTAACTTACTCTCACCATTCTGGTTATACATTTATAGAAACACAAAGAGTCGTTGCTTCGTATGTAACAACAGGAAACTTCACAGTTGGACTCTCTACTCCGTTTTGCGTAATTTGCTTGTTTTACCCGGCATTTAAATCACCAACATTTCGTCTATTTTAGTCCAGGATCTTAGCCCATCAAAGTTAAACAATACAATAATACAATTATGTTAATTTTCATAAAATTAGATTACACTTTACGGTTACTGATGGACAAATTTAACTTTTTAGGTTATGTGGTATATAGTATAACAGTCATTTCCTTCAATAGGTACCTACCTAACTCTCAGTCGTTGCGATTCGCTTCGCTTGCATACGTGGTTCTCATTCGGTGGACGCAATAGGAAACTGGAACTAGATCGTGAACAACACAACTACAAAACGTTCATTTTCTGCGAACTCGTTTTATAGTAGTAGTTTTGAAACTGAAAGTAATGGCCGGACAGATTTCCATAAGAATGATTCTGCGTGGGCAAATAGTTAATGGAACTGTGAATGCCAACGGTTTCCACACAACAACAACGCAAATTTATCATATAAATTTTATGATTTATTAATATCTACTTCTAAAAGTTTTTAAAAACTTGCAATGCGCCGCATGATTTATAATAGCAGTATTTGCGAATTGCAGAGTGAAAAATTGATCACAGCGCCTGTTGCGGAGAAACTGAGAAATAAATTTCAACTCTAAATTCCATCAATTTGACTTTTTTTCCGGTTAGTAGCAACGACCATTCCAATGAAAATATACCTACGATTGTGTGGCTGCTAGGAGGTGTTGTGTGCACCGGCCAATAGTTGCTGTATAATTAAAATATTTCAGTTGCAAAGTACAACAGAAGCTTCTTTTAGATATAAAATATATATATATATATATATATATATATATATATATATATATATATATATATATATATATATATATATATATATATATATATTTATATATATATATTTATATATATATATTTATATATATATATTTATATATATATATTTATATATATATATTATATATATATAAATATATATATAAATATATATATATAAATATATATATATATATAAATATATATATATAAATATATATATATATATATATATATATATATATATATATATATATATATATATATATATATATATAAATATAAAATAATAAATAATAAATATATGAATAGTAAATAGACAATAATAGGAAAATTTAACAATATGAGGAACAAAAAAAATCTTGTTTTCGTATCTCGCAGCTGAAATTCTTATTGTTGCTAGCCCCATGTTTTCATAATGTGACGTCGCTAAACGCATGTCAAAGATTTTTAATTTTAACATTTGTTAGTTGACAATTTGAATTATAAATAACTCAAAAAGCATTTTGTTTTTGTTTTGATTAGAATATATTTGCATGCTATACGATTGTTATTTTAATACAAAAAAATACTCGTTGAGTTTAGGTATCAGAGCGTGTCACAGGTTTCCTATTACCTAATATGTCAAAATACAATAATTTAAATTAAATGAGTAGGTACCTACATTGTCCATCAGAAAAAAAATCAAACAAGTGATAATCGATTTTGGTATGCTGTTTTCTTCTGTACACACACAACGAAACGTTCTCTCAATTAACAGCAACCTTTGCTAATCCAAAACAACGGTTGTTTTATACCCATATACGCAAGAATATATATTGTTCATTGAAGAAAACCGTTATTTTGGCCGGTTATCTTACTTTAAGATTGTAGTAGTAGGTACAATTTTAAATGGATACTATACCTACTTATTTGACTTAAGATTTTGTTCTTTTAAATAAAATGGTTGGGTGGTTAGATTAATCAGCTCACATTCTTGGAATAAACATTCACCTACTTCTTTTCAATGTGAACATGTTATTATGAAAGCATTAATGTTTTATTACATTGTATGCAATTAACGCATCCAAAGAAGAATATTGTTATTTTCCAACTAGAGAAAACACCCGGAGTCCCTTCTTAGGTAGGCTGCACACTGAACGAGCAAGCAGCAAGCAGGAAGCAAAAGCATCAAGGTTCAAAAAACGGTCCCATGCATTTATATGTAGACCCGCACACTAAGGAGCATTTGCTCCTAGGTGCAAAATGCACGCTGCTTGCTGTATGCATGTTTTCTGTCAACCGTTTTTTTGCTGCGCCGCACAGAAGCAGCAACCAGCAATCTTGACTGCTGTGATTTTTGTGACTATTGTAATGAATTTTTCAATTAACCCATTATCATAAATGTTGAATTAGACGCAAAAATAGAATTGTTTTAATAAAAGACATACAGTCTCGTCAGTAAAAAAATAGTAAAATTAAAATATTATTTGACGCAAATTTTGGCATTGAACTTTTGATCTAAAATTTTTAATAGTATATTTGCAGATGATAAATTATCTATTATATATGGATCTATATAGCAACAGATTATGTCAGGATTGGTCAGAATGATGTAACCGTCAATCATTCAAAATGATTTAGATTTTTCAGTGTAATTAATTGCTGAAGTTGAGGACAATCCCGTTCTATACAATCCAAATTTGTATGATTATAGCAATAAACGAATTAAAATTACCATTATAAAGATGAACCCAGTACTTTCTCTTACATTTTGTAATTAAACGCCTCGTAAGAAAATTGTCATCCTCGGATGACGACGACAATTATAAAATAAATTATAATATAAATAATTAAATTATAAAATAGCATAAAATGCAGAAACATTAAAAATACATAATATATAAGTTTATTTTCATTGAGTAATTATCTTTTAACAAATTATCATGATTATCACAGTTTTATTTATAAGCTATTGGGCCCATTACCATCGTTTAATGCATATTTTTTAGAAATTAAATGTCACATCAAACAAACGTCATGTTTGAGTGTTGTGCTCTTGCTCTCTCAGTGTGCGGTATGCGTCGTGCAAAATGTTTCTAGGAACCAAAATGCACGCTGTCTGTGTGCTGCTTGCTTGCTCATTCAGTGTGCCTTAGTCTCTTTCCATCAATATTAGATCTGTTGGACATTTCTACGTCAGGTACATTGACGGTATAATAGCACAATCACTGATGCTGCATAGACATGTATGCCGTTATACACCCTCTAGGAGACCTCTCTTACGACGAGAAACTAAAGCGCCATCTATCGGCATCCTTCACATTATTTTCAAAACAACGACTTCCATAAATTAAAACAATCGTTTTCTTAAAGCAAATATTTAGGTTCTTTTATATTAAAGAAATATTCTTATTATAAATAGAAGTTGTCTTAAAATGAACAAATTATGTTAAGAATGTTATTTTGTTAAGATTAGACAACCATTTCTCTGTGTGCACACAGAACGTTTCGTTGTGGGTATCTGAAATCAGAAATTTCGAATTGTAGCTCAAATGTTTGTATTTTTTGCGTTGTTTTTTTGTTTGGCACTGATTTTCTCAAACTAGACTCAATTATGAATTTCTGTTTTCAGATCTAGATTTTACGAAAAATAGCACACCAGACTCAATTATTACTTATCATTTAGTTTAATTTGTTATATCTACAATAAAAATCTGATGTGGCCAGGCACATGACTTTATCATACTATATATAAAATTAATTTTTTAGCTGCATGAGATTCTATTTGATCGAGATCGGCCATGTCTGCATTAAAATAAAACTAGTAGAACTAGACACATATGTCTAATAAAGCTGCGTTCGGATATTGTACTCCGTTGACATCGGGTACACCGTCAAAATGATACGTGTTATTGGGTGTAAAAAGTGTAACGGTGTGCAATATCCGAACGCAGCCTATATTGACAGTAGTATTTTCAAAACATTAGCGTTTGACACTAGCTACTGTCATTAGAATCAAAAAATCTGACATATCCTGGCTACTAGTTTTAAAGCAGTACGACCGATCTCGATGAAATAGAATTTGCTCATGCAGCTAAACTATAAATTCTACCAAAAAATGTCATATACATAAATTATAGAAAATTTCCTCTCCTTTAATTTATTATTTAACTATTTTGACGACATTACACAAATAGCGGCTCATTTCCAAAATCTTCGAAAAATGCTAAGAGTAAACCACCAGTTCCTTTGGACCCTTTTCAACAGAAAGCTTTTCAGCTCTAAGTTTGGTTATGAAACTTCTAAATATGAAGTTTTGTCCCGATACCTTTAGTAGTTGCTCCGGAATCGCCGCCACAAAAAAACGGGTACACACACACACATACACACACACACACACACACACACACACACACACACACACACACACACACACACACACACACACACAGACATTTTTTTGAACCTTGGTCAAAAATGTTCAGGGGACTCAAAAAGACATATTTCCGCTAAAATCTCAAAAAAATTTTTTGGCATGATTACAATACTTTACATACTGCGTATGATAAAGTAAAAAGTTTATGGATTATTTTTTATGAAGCTAATAATTGTGGTAAGCAAACTTATGGTTAAATAATAATAACAATGATTTTCTGTCTCTTAAATACCCTTCCTTAACTTTGCCGCCATATATTTTTTTTAATTATGAAAAGAATACAAAAAGAATTTTTGATTTTGAAGAAGCACTCTAAAATCAATGGGACTGATCATTGATTAGGGTATCATTGATTATTAGGGTAGTTAAATTAACTTACACTTAATAGGCGTCTGAATGTAATCATGATTCATAAGTCATAAAGAATAATCAAATACACTTACTTCAGTCTAGAATAATAGTACCTACAACCAAGTTTTATGATCATCAAACACCAAATAAAGCGAATAGTTTTACATCGAAGAAAAACCTATTATTTTTATTGTTTAAATTCATATAAGTTGGTTCTATCACAATTATCATGTTTACCTACATTAAAAATCATACAGCAACAAGTCAAAGTCCTTCATTAAAAGTAAGAATAGTTTTACATAGTAGTATTATGTATGGACATTATTCTTAGTCAAAAGCACTTGAAGTTCGCAGTAAGTGTTAATTAATCCGCATCCGCTGGTGTGAATGTGATGGAAGGTGATACGATAGCCAGCCACCGGTCACAGTGAACTTGGCCTCATTTCTCGTCTACGGCCTGGGAGTTTCACTTTTACTGGCTTATTCATATTTGCTTTGCATAATATAGTTTCGTGCAATTGTGACACGACCGTGTCCACAAATATTGACCAATTCTTACGTCTCTTTGACTCTGTTGTTGGCGGCACGAATCTGTTCAGGTTCCTGTGGGATGGATGGCGTAATTATTAGTTAGTTAATTATCTTCATTTGCATAACTGATGCTATATGGTTATTGATCACACATTCTTCGTTTCTGAATCCCACTTAATATTTGTATGATATCGAATAAATTGTAAAATAGTATATTTGCATCTATTATGCGTGGAGCGATTGTTGTTTAACGCTCATAAATACGTAAATAAAACTAAAAACTTATGAGTTATAATTGAGAACAAGTTCGTGCACATTATCTAACTGAACAACCGTTCAATGCGGTTGATGAATAATTTATAAACTACATAGTATGTATTACCATTTTAATTAATTGCCGGCTCAACTTGAATCTGACACGGTTCTCACTCACAGTAGCAAGATTAAAATAATTTTAAAAAAATCTTCTGGTAGAGGGTAATGATTTTAGAACTGGCAACCCTAAAGTCAACAGATCTCTTTAATGTGTTCAGAACCTCATCGTACATATTTATAACATTATGTCAAAGCTCTATCGACATTGTAATTAACTTTCTTCGTCCATCGTTAATTCTGACAATGAAACACGAAATTAACTTTAACAGCAATTTTAAATCCAAACAACAACTGAGGTTTAACAGCGTGGTATCGGAATAGCTAAAATGTTCGTCCACGTAGATTTATGTAGATGTATGGACTGGACAATGCAATGCACCTTCTTGAATGTGTTATGTACCACGTGTTATGTAATGCTAAGGAGGTCATCTATACAGGCTTCTCAAAAAAATGCAGGATGAATTAAAACAGTTCTCAATACTAGTTGCTAAATACTTTCATGAAAGGTTAACTGAAGGATTGTCTCAAACCGATACTTATACGTACCTTTTGCCTTGCTAGGCTACCTCACACCAACCATGTCCTACATAAATCCAAATTCTTACTTTCCACAGAAACAAATGAAATTGCTGATCGTATAGCATTACTCTCCTTGCATATTTGCATGTTGTTCGTTCGGATTCCTGTGAAAATACCAAGACCTATGATCCCGAGCGGACACGCTTAAGATGACGGATGAATTCTAATAGCGAATGGGCGGCGAATAATTTACAGACTTCAACCGTACCTCGCCACACCTTTCGTTTTTGTGAAACAGAAATTATTCAGATATGAAATGTCACGTGATCCAGTCTGTAGATACACACGGGACGTAAATACCGATTTGAGCGGCGATTCCTACATAGCCCAAACGAACCAATAAGAGGCGGCAACATTAATCTTAACAAGTCTCCGCAGAACTATGCGCAGCACTATACTAATGGATAACATAATGAAATGCCAACCTAAGCTATACCGTATATACCGGTATGATTACTCTGCAATTGACACCGTTTCTTCGGATTAAGATTTTCCAACACTTGTAGATTATTAGGTTAATGTTTGAGAAAAAACAAACATTGCGTTGGGAAACAAAATTGGCGGAGAGATGGTTGGTATTCGGTTAATTTAATAATTATCGCTGCTAATGATTGTAATTACTGCTCACAGGCACGAGAAAAATCAATTTAATTTGTCCTCTTGTGTACGAAAACGTGACCGTTCGTTATGTTACCTGCCCTATCAGAAAATCACGACAAGGAAGAACGGGTCTTGCGTGCCACGGTTCGGGTAAGGTAAATTAGGTAGGTAGGGTTGTGCTCAACAGGTGTACTTCCCTTCCCATGTCAGATATACGAGACGACTAATTAACGTTACAGTTAAAAAACGCTGGCATAGCTACGATATTAAAGCGATCTTCACACGAACCCGCCCTATAAACGCATTTTCAAAGCACATGCACTGCCTCTGTTGAACGACAAATGAATCCTTCTTATTGTTTAGTGCATTCCACCTTTAATAATATTGAAAACAGACCTTTGTTGTTTCGCTGAATTCTGCTAACACGACAGGTTGACTTTGTTACTATGATTACTAACGGCTTCCATTATGAAACTTGAAGATTGGTAACATTTAAAATTCTAATATGGCAGTATGTGGGGGTGTAAAAAATTTCAATCAACAGCGATTTTGATGCTTCCCTCGAAATCTAAATCGATGCGTAATATTTTTGTGAACAACGTCTCTCGCATCTAAAGTAATTGAGCGTAGAATATTTCGGTCATAATCTCTGTCTAAATTTTTAATGAGTAAAAAATTGTGTACAGTTTGGAGCATATCCGAATTATCTTTCGGGGAATATATATCAGCCGGACAGAACATGTACTCAGCACGACAAATTAGGTATTTGTAACGAGAAAGGCGTACACGACAGAATGTGTATTCATCACGACAAAGTAGGGATTCGTAACGACAGCATGACAGATTTTGTATTTTCACGTTTACAGACCAAAATGATTTTTTATTTATCAGTTTTAATTAATTTGTGTTAGATTGATGGAGCGCTTTAAATACCTACTTTAAATTGGTTTGGGTTGTGAAATTATAATATAGACAAGATTCAATTAAAACTGTATTTAATAGTAACTATCAATAATTCAAGTAAATTAACTATAAAAAATCGTAGTGTCAGCATGTACATTTGCAAAATAAACAAAGGATGCAGAATAAAAATAAAATACGAAGAAGATACTATAAAACTAATCACAAGCATTAATTTTGAACAACTTGAGGCACTCTAGCTTTTGAAAGTCTCCTACCCGTAAACATAGAATACAGATGAATGATTCGACGACGGCACTTTACGCCCTTACCAGCATTTATTAAGATTTAATCCAAGTACATTTGTAATTTTTAAAATATTCTGGACTAAAACATACAAATTTGTAGTTTCGATTTTCAATAATCTAAGTACTAAAACATATTTTTAAAGTATTAAAACATACTGGGGGGAAGTTAGCCATAAAAATTATCCATAAAACTTTTTTTCATCCGATTTTAATGAATGACACATTTTTGGAAAGCCCTTAACGTACTGAGTCTACAGTAGTTATTGCAGAGGGCGCAATTTATAATTACTACCTAAAAAAGATAAAAAGAAAATAATTTTTTGCTTCAGTTTGCAAATTTTTACAATCTTATAACTCCGTTAATCCTTCACCTTTGTAATTACAATATCTCTACAGCAATCAAAAGTACAATATAGCCCATACTACCATAGTTATAGCAGCCCAAGTTTCCGCTAATTAGTGGTCTAAAAAAATTCCTGAACTTTGTATATTCTTACTTTCGGACATATGAGTATAGAAACATACACCGTTTCAGCAGAACAATAAGCATAACCCTTTTTTATCATCCGGTTGTAACAAACAATACACCAAACGTAAGAGGAAGCTTGTCTCCACTTGTCAGCTTGTCCAGAAACTTAGACTGCAATAACTATCATAAGTGGAGACAAGCTTCCTCTTTCGTTTGGTGTGTTGTTTGTTACAATCGGATGATAAAAACAAGTTATGCAAAGGGCTTTTCAGAAACGATGTATTTTTCTATACTCGCATGTCCGAAAGTAAAAATATTCAAAGTTCTGGAATTTTTTTAGACCGCTAATTACCGGAAACTTGGACTGCAATAACTATCATAAGTGGAGACAAGCTTCCTCTTTCGTTTGGTGTATTGTTTGTTACAATCGAATGATAAAAACAAGTTATGCAATGAGGTTTTCTGAAACGATGTATTTTTCTATAGTCAAATGTCTGGAAGTAAAATATTCGAAGTTCATGAATTTTTTTAGGCCAAAAATTACTGAAAACTTGAACTGCAATAACTATCATAAGTGGATACAAGCTTCCTTTTTCGTTTGGTTTATTGTTTGTTACAATCGGATGATAAAAACAAGTTATGCATAGGGCTTTTCTGAAACTATGTATTTTTCTATACTCGCATGTCCAATAACAAAAAATGACTTTCTTTTTAACTTTTTAGGTAGTAATTATGAATTGCGCCTCTGCAATAAACACTGTAGACTCAGTAAGTTAAATGCTTTCCAAAAATGTGTCATTCGTTAAAATCGGATGAAAAAAGTTTTATAGATAACTTTTATGGCTTACTTCCCCCCGGTTTAAAACATATATTTTTTTAAAATTATTGCGTATCTCTCCAGTCTTTTGTAGTATAACGTCTATGTCCTCCTGGTAATCGACTTCTTGTTTATTGTATGTTCTCTTTCATTATTGCATGTGTAGGATAGTAGGAATTAATTGTATGATTAGATGACACTGTCATGTAATGCTAAATAATCGATCCGATTATTTATAAAACTATATCACAAAGCCGCATCGTTAAGCAAGTTCTTGTTTTTTTTATTGGTCCATTCTTCTTTAAATAATCTATTTTGATTACCTATTACCAGCTGGAGATTCCTTATTAAGTATTTTATTATGTCGAATTTTCCTGAGGCAACAGCGGGCACATGTATCACATCTGGTCCTTGGTAATTTTATTTGTGTTGCCTCGGGGAATTGCGGCTTTACTATCACAAATTTCCAACATTTCATAAATCACTTAATAACTTATTAATATCTTTTTATATTCTATCGGCTGGTATCTGAAGTAATGTTGATAAATTGGAGCAAAAAACATCCAAAATATTAATATTATTATTATTATTTTTAATTTATTTTAAATTACATCCCGCCTGTATATCACTTGTATACATTGATTATTTTCATCATTACGGTAAGTCCGTATGATACGGTATGTCCGTATATTCATTTCTAATAGTTATATCCAATATATTGTTCAAGGGAGTTTTGGTTTTGTATCCAATATATTTGTTTTGTATCTCGCACCTCTGTTTTTTTTACTACTCTAACTTGACGATTGATTTGACATCTTAAGGATTGAAAATCGGGTATTCCAACTTAAAACTTGGACGAATGTTATCAATAACAGAAACATCCTTTAAATTTCTTCTAGTTACTCAACATGGAAAACAGGGCCTAACAACAATTACATTTTCAACTGCGAGATATCAAACTACTGTTTGTTCCTGAAATTGACTGATATTAAACATTAAACCTAATTCATCACAAATTTTGCACTCTATCACATATTTTGTTGTTCAGTTTTTGTCGTTTAAACACATTTTGCCGTCTATTCCCTATTTTTGTCGTTTAAATCATATTTTGCCGTTCATTTACATTTTTTGTCGTTAAAATACACTCCACCGTTCGTTTACATTTTCGGTCGTTAAAACACACTTTTTGTCGCTCTGATAAATATTTGGTCTTTTAGGTACATACATAAATTTGTCGTGGGCAAGCCTAAGTGTAATGCTGAAAAATGGCACACTTATCTTTCTGGGTACCAGAGAATCGGTATATGTATATTCCCATCGGTACCTCTGCCTCGCAGTTTTGATTATAGTCGTGTGAGGATAGCTTAAGTGTAAGGCCCGATGGGGTTACAGAAGGAACAACGTTGTGAATTGTTTAGCTCTCCGTGACGTGGGAAAGCTTCACGCGTGACGGCTAGATACACACCAGAAATGTATCTTGTTTCTTGCTTATGTACTATACCACTAGCTCTACTACATTATGTAGCCATCTTCGCCTGCGATAAATGCCAATTATCCTATAAACAATTTTGTTCTAAGTCGTTTTAGTACGCGAAAAGTTATTTTGAATTAATTTCTGTTGCAGGTGGATGATCAGATGAAACTACTCCAGCATTCGTGGTCGGATATGCTCGTCCTTGATCACATTCACCAGCGGATGCACAACAACTTACCCGATGAGACGACACTGCACAATGGTCAGAAGTTTGATCTCCTCAGTCTCGGCCTTCTCGGTGTTCCAAGTCTCGCTGACCACTTCAACGACATCACAAACAAGCTGCAGGAACTGAAGTTTGATGTCAGCGATTACATATGTATTAAGTTCATGCTACTCTTAAACCCAGGTAGGTGTTATTCGAATTGGGACAAAACAACGTGGCGCCTGCCTGAAGGGGCAAGGAGTCGAATTTCAGATAACTACCACGACATAAGGCTGCACCGGCCTCACGCCGACGCCTTGTGAAGAGGATTGAAAGCTTGTAATTTATTATTGCGATCATGGTGTGCCATGGAATCTTCTAATTTGGTTATTTTTCTCATTTTAGACGTCAGAGGAATCACAAATCGGAAACACGTCCAAGAAGGCCATGAGCAGGTTCAAAGGGCTCTTCTCGAATATACGTTGAATGGTTACCCACAAATCCAGGTCAGTTTCGTTTCTATTCGGCTTTATAGCTTACTCGAATACTCGGTTGTGCGTTGTATTCGGTGAAACATTTTGCCGAATATACATACCTACAGTATGATAATGAGCAAAATGTAGATTAATGGTTTTAGATTTAGTAGAGACCAAAATAAGTGAAAGTGTTTACAAAATGGACAAACATTACCTGGGTTTGTTCATGTAGCATGCTGGTAGGAAATACATATTTCGCCGAATACAAGGCACAAAGCAATTGTTTTCTAATGTGTAACCTTAATATATAAAAGATACACAAATTATGACTTACCTCGTCAATTAGAAAAAAAGATCCCAGTTCCCTATTCATAAAGACAAATTCCAATGTACTTTTATGACTCAAGAACATATATTTGCATTAAAATCTAATATACTACTATGATGAGTCATAATCACGGCCAATGTAGCGCCTTGTAGACGTACTACATTTTTGTTCCTGTATTGTTGATCTTTCAGTTTCACAACAGACGATTTACTTTTAAAATTTGTTTTACCTTGTGATGAACAATGGCGGCCATGTGTAAGTGGTACAAATATATCCGAGGTCGGGAATTTTTTTCCTGTAAATACAAAGAAAGATATCATGTGATTAAACTTTTAAACATGAAGAAACCCTGTACTGCATATATCAAAAATGTGGGAAATTCATGTTTGTCATCAATTTTCTAAATTATATCATACCATCATACCAACGTTCACCAAATCAGAAATATGTTACTTAAAATAGAATTGAAAAGAAAAGTTATGGTCAGAAAAGTAACATTATTATTAGTGTTTGTTTAAATTAAACAATATAAAGTAGGAAATAAATTAAAAAAAAAAGTTATGTTTATGGGAACTTAACAGTTTTTTAATTTCATATGTTCACATGACATAGAGATAAAATATTCAAGAAAAACACTTGGGAAGAAAACAAAATCCTTCTTCCTGGGTGTTCTTATACCAGGTACTTATTTACCTGATTATTAAACTAATTTATAGATATCTGGAGAAAGAAGACTCTTACAAAAAATGTTTGACATAAAATGTTAATATTATTGGGGGGAAATTCATTTGTGCTAAAATTAATCCCCCTTCTACCCTCTTGTGGCTTGGCAGTGGATAACTTTGTAATCTTATGTAGGAACACCTATTTTTTATTGCAGTTTCACATGAGTGTACTTTTTTGTACTTTAACACTTGAACTATACCTTTTGAAATCTAAATAGCTGGTAAATAAACTACTTTTAGCGTAACCCAGGAACGACGACGTGGACGTAGCAGTTTTCGAAACCCTTCGAGGTGATTGATTAACATGAGTCCCCTCGCCTCTCACCTATCGGGGTGCTTGATTAACGTCCTCACGTTAATCACAAAATGCACCCAGTATATTTCATCTTTATACATCATCTGAATACAAGACATACCAAAATTTACTACAACTGAGATGTTTAAAAGAAATAATTGAAAACGAATATGTCATTTCATGCCCCTGTAGTGGCCAACATAAACAACGGATTTAAATTTGGAAACCCGAAAAAGTATGCAATCAATTTTGTCAGGTATTTTTGTGACCAAATAGTCATATTTTCCCATTAAAATTTAGCCATGTTGGAAAAATATAATATGTATATATAAATAAAATAACTCTCATACATGGTATCAGAATAGTATCAGTGTTGTTAAGTATTTTCATTTTTTTCAGGACAAGTTCAGTAAGATGGTTCAGCTTCTTCCTGAAATCCGCTCCTTGGCTACAAGAGGTGAAGAACATTTGTACCATAAACATTGCAATGGCAGCGCACCGACACAGACATTGTTAATGGAGATGCTGCACGCGAAGAGGAAATAACGGCCCACCGCCCTCAACCATTGTTACCATATCTGTGTGCAATACTGGCTTAATACAAAAAAATCTGTATATAGGTTTTACTGGAAATCTCTTAGTTGTTGACATTGATGCCTTTATGAAGTACAAAGAGCCAGGGCGGCGAGCTAGTGCCACCACTTTATTTTTGTACCGAGTACGAATCGAAACAAAGCTAACCAAAACGAAAGGAGCAAAATATATATATATCTATATACCGGAGAACAGAACAGATAGACAAAAGCTGACGCTCTGGCGTGCGCTGGGCCACAGAACCCTGCTCCCGTTTGTTTTCTATTTACCATGTTACATATTGATTTGAAGTTTATCGATTCTCGACATTCCAGATGTGCTCTGGAGGGATTCAAGGGCATCCTAGTGTAGCGTAGGTTAGCTTCTATTTTCTGTGAAAGTGTCGAACGTGTGCTAGATGGGAGCGTACGTGAACTAAGCACATGAAATGTCTCATCTTGTTAAGGGAAAAATAAAATACACCGCACGTCAACGTTATACATAATGTTGTTGTTCATTTAGTATGTGTCGGCACCTCGGCGTACGACAATTTCTCCGAGGGCCCCTTTTAGCTTTACTATGGTGATGGACTAACAAGCTGTAATATTACTGTAATTAATAGTGTATAGCTATATACATACAATATAAATATACTTCATTATTATTATAATACATTATTATTAGATATGTAAGATTAATTTTATTATTATATTTTATGTTTATATTATATATATATATATGAATGTTAATAATTGTGAAGAGCAAGGTACTGTGGTCTATACTTTGTGTTGTTGAATCGTATTAAAATGGTAATAAATCTATAAGTTTGTTGTTGAGTGTTGTGCAGGCTACCTCTATATACAAGATGTCTCTCGCCGATCGCTGCTGTGCACTCGATCGGGCGCTGGTTGCTGAGACCCCAGATTATATTTATCTAGTAGAACAGTGTTTTTCCAACCTCTGTACATAAAGTAAAATGTTCACTATTTAAACATTGTAACAAAAAAAAACACTTGCAACTTGGAAACGATTGGCTCTTGTACCTACACTAACTCTTATGTGAAAGTTTTAACTATATAAACGATTTTAGAGAGGAAGATATGTATTTTTGTATTAGTTTATTTTTTTATCGCTTGTTGATGATTACAAAATACTTAAATATTGATGCAATGAAAATTGAAACCCGTTGTGGCTGGGAAACACTGTGAAAAAGAGTATCTTGCCGTGTGACGCGCATATGGGCCCGGAGCTTACATCAAATATATATTTATATATATATACAAATACGTACATTTATTTAATTAAGCAGTGTGATTGAAAGTTGTACATATTAATTTATGTGGATATAAAATGACTTGTTTGTAGAAATAAATTCACCGTCAACTAAAGAAGTGTTTTCTTATTCCTAACACCCATCTTGATCAAGAAGATGCCGTTGTCTTTACCATTCTTAATTTCAAAAATAAGTTTATTATTCTACATGGAAACAGATTCTCAAACAAAATTGGACTAATTAAAGAATATTTTTATTTTAGCAAACCTGCATGTTACAATGCAGTATTTACTTTCTTTGGATACCATGGTCAACATGATAATTTCGATAGGTTCTTTTTTAGGGAGAGAATAAATATGGAAACAAAAACACTCCATGAACCTTTCTGTAAAAACGGGCCCAAAATATCAAAAGTCTGCAAAGACAGTTTTATACCCCCCACATTTAATGTGGTGAGGGTATATTGAGTTTGATTCTACATTTGTAACACCCTTAAGGAGGCTTGGCAGATGGTCCATAGATTTATATATATGGATTTGAACAGAATTGAAAACTGAATCGATTTAACTATGTTCGTCTGTCCGTCTGTGTGTACACGATAACTGCCGTAATTTGGAAGCAATTGATCTGAAATTTGGTATACAACCTTATCTCTTAAAAAGTAAGGACAAGTTCGTGAATGGGCAAAATCGGTTCACTTATCTTTTTCTTTTTTTTTTTACTATTTTACGGTGGGGGTATTTTAACTTCAGCACGGCTGAAGGTAATTTTCTTACTAGTTTTGTGAGAAATTTCATGATAACAAAATTAAAAATCTGATGTGGCCCGGCACATGACTTTATCATACTATATATAAAATTAATAGGTTAGCTGCATGAGAATCTATTTGATTGAGATCGGCCATGTCTGCATTAAAATAAAACTAGTAGAACTAGACAGATATGTCTATTAAAGCTGCGTTCGGACATTGTACCCAGTTGACACCGGGTACACCGTCCAAATGACACGTGTTATTGTGTGTAAAAAGTGTAACGGTGTACAATATCCGAACGCAGCTTATATTGACAAAACATTAGCGTTTGACACTACCTGCTGTCATTAGACTCAAAATTTCTGACATATCCTGGCTACTAGTTTTAATGCAATACGACCGATCTCGATGAAATAGAATTTGCTCATGCAGCTAAACTAGAGATTGTACCAAAAAATTCCATAGTCATAAATTATTCAGAATTTCCTCTAGTTTAATTTATTATTTAACTATTTCGACGAAATTGCAGAAATGGCGGCTTATTTGCAAAATCTTTAAAAAATGCTAAGAGTAAACCTCCAGTTCCTTTGGACCCTTTTCAACAGAAAGCTTTTCAGCTCTAAGTTTGGTCATGAAACTTCTAAATATGAAGTTTCGTCCCGATACCTTTAGTAGCTTCTCCGGAATCGTCGCCACAAAAACGGGTACACACACACACACACACACAGACTTTTTTTGTACCTTGGTCAAAAATGTTCAGGGGACCCAAAGAGACATATTTCCGCTAAAATCTCAAAAAAATTTTTTGGCACGATTACAATACGTTACATACTGCGTATGATAAAGTAAAATAAAAAATCTGATGTGGCCAGGCACATGACTTTATCATACTACATATAAAATTAATAGTTTAGCTACATGAGACTCTATTTGATCGTGATCGGCCTTGTCTGCATTAAAATAAAACTACTAGCACTAGACAGATATGTCGATTAAAGCTGCGTTCGGATATCGTACTCCGTTGACACCGGGTACACTGTCCAAATGACACGTGTTGTTGGGTGTAAAAAGTGTAATGCAATATGCGAACGCAGCTTATATTGACAGGAGCTATTGCCAAAACATTAGCGTTTGACACCAAGACTACCTACTGTCATTAGAATCAAAAAATCTCACAAACCCTGGCTACTAGTTTTCATGCAGTACTACCGATCTCGTAGAAATAGAATTTGCTCATGCAGCTAAACTATTGACTGTAAAAATGTCATAGTGATAAAGATTCAGAATTTCCTCATCTTTAATTTATTATTTAACTATTTCGACGAAATTCCAGAAATGGCGGCTTATTTGCAAAATCTTTCAAAAAGGCTAAGACTAAACCTCCAGTTCCTTTGGACCTTCTTCAACAGAAAGCTTTTCAGCTCTAAGTTTGGTTATGAAAGTTCTAAATATGAAGTTTCGTCCCGATACCTTTAGTAGTTTCTCCGGAATCGTCGCCACAAAAAACGGGTACACACACACACACAGACATTTTTTTGTACCTTGGTCAAAAATGTTCAGGGGACCCAAAAAGACATATTTCCGCAAAAATCTCAAAAAAATTTTTTGGCACGATTACAATACTTTACATACTGCGTATGATAAAGTAAAAAAGCAAAATATCTTAGAAAGTAGCAAATATACGTATGATAAAGTAAAAGTAAATGGGAGTACCTATGGCGTGGGTCACCGGTATATATACAGTAGAGCGTCAATAATCCGAACTAATTGGGGCCGAGGGTGGTTCAGATTATCAAATTGTTCGGATTATCAAATATCGAGTATTGGATACAAGATATAAAACAAAACAATATATTTTTGTAAAAAGGAATCGACAAAATTCGCTTTTTACTCGGTTACTCAGCGATAATACAAAAATTATCCAACAAAAAAAGCTAATAGGTTATTTGAGTATTATTGGAAAACCATCTTAGTGTGTTTATTCCTTCACTCTACATTGCAAATGCATTATTTTTCGTAATTATTTTCTCAATATTTTATACAAATCAGCGTTGAAAATTGAATCACAAAAAGTCCCGCCAAAACGATACTTTCTGTTGTGTGACGTCACCCGATAGTAGATGTCAAATCGGCCCATATGGTCTGTCAGTATCGGCATTGTAGCCGTTTGGTAATTGTGTTGTATGATGTGTTGTTTTCACAATTTCTACATAAAAATGGGTTATAAATGGTGTATAAATCCACAATGCAGAAATACGTCAAGGAAAACTCCGGATAAATATTTGTAGCTGTTCCGCAAGATTTTAAACTGCGAAGAAAGTGGTTGGCTCGTAGAAATCCAAACGAAATAAATAGCGGCCAATACAAGTGTTTTTTGTTGTGAACATTACTTCGACATAAGTAAAACTGACTAGAATGAGTTATCTATCGTATTTTCGAACCAGGTATTATCTGATCTGACAGCTTAAGGTTAGGGCTATCCTAACCTACAAAGTTATGCTTACATGGCACTTTAGTGCTATTAAATTCAAACGGGAGAAGCATAAGAGCGCGTTCGGATAACCCTAGTTTGTACACTAGCGCCCGCTAGCGCCTGTGGTATCCGCTAGTAAGTAGTCCCGGACGTTCACGAGCGCAGGCGGTGGGCCGTCGGGTTCAATCGGGACTCTACGCTAGAAAGCTCTCGGTATAGGTACATAGAATTAGTGTATTCGACTTTCGAGCGAATCTGATAGTACAGACTGGTTCTCCCTATATTTGATACGACTGAAAATGGCTAGACCCCGATGTAAACAAACTATAGCGTACGTTATAAAGTCTCTAATTAAGTAATGTAGTAAAGTCTCTAATTAAGTAATGTAGTATCCAGTTCTTTTGTTTCTGTTCTAATAAAATAATCGTGCCCGCGCGTAGGTATGCCGTGTAAGGCAGAAAGTTGGACACTAATAGGAGAAACCTAAAATACAAATATGAGAATGTAATTATCTCAAGAGTACCTTTATGGTGGAAGCTATGCAAAAATGACAGAAAATGTTGAAATACGGTGCGAAGCCGACAAGCCAGCTGCACGATAATTGCAATTCTTACAAAAACGTGCCACTTGATTGACACCTTATGTTTATATGTGATTTAGGGTGATTTCTAATTCGATACCTCCTTTTTTCGTTCGGCTATAGTTTTCGAGATGTTCTAAACTTTTGTGACAGTGGCTAAATTAATAAACAAAGAGATAAAGCAGATGATCGATAAATAAATATTAACATTGGATGATATTCCGAACATGTGATACAAATAATAATTTTTGGCATTTTAATAATATTAATCTTATTCCACGTTCTTTGTTTATTAATTTACTCTCGCACATAAAACTTTCAAGTTAAATATCTCCAAGACTATTGATCCAAATAGAAGTTATTTAGCATTTT
Organism: Aphodius sticticus; assembly: GCA_963966075.1. Taxonomy (NCBI): domain Eukaryota; kingdom Metazoa; phylum Arthropoda; class Insecta; order Coleoptera; family Scarabaeidae; genus Aphodius; species Aphodius sticticus. The sequence goes on along the minus strand of OZ014506.1, from coordinate 71,914,866 downwards.
AACATATTAAGTATCATATGAAGTGCACACGGCGTGAAAATATACTATTACTCACAACTATGATTCTATACTCTATAGTTCTAGAATTTATTAAGTGCACAATCGTTCCTACTTACCTACATGAATATTATTGTATCGTTTAAAACATCTACTAATTGTTATATAATCCATTTATTGAAAACAAAATAACTATACATTTACGTATACACACGTAGGCACGTATACATTTAGTAACAAAAAAGGTATTCAAACATATTTTTATTTATATACAGTGAGCGCGTAAAGTATGGAAACATGGCAAAATCTCAAGAACTGTTTGCTATTTTAAAAAATCCTCGAACACGTCGATTTATAATTATCAAAATACACCTTATGATATCAAATTATTTTTTTTACTTTCAATTGTTTTTAACAGATGACGTCATCGACATTTTTTTTAAATGACAACCCTATATCTTTTTTAATGAATTTGACAGATCTTTTAACTGTCTTAATGGTAGCATAATATTTTTATGGCGTTACATCAGAAAATTTTCGAGAAAAAGACAATTGAAGTTTATGAAATAAAAGTGACAAAATCTCCGGAACGGCTCGACCGGTTTAACGAAATTTTGGAACTAAGTATTTTGCAACCTTGTGAAGTCACTGGCGTTATTATCGTTGATACACGTTTACAGTTTCTGAGATATAATCTCAAACTTTTGAATTTGAAATAGAACACCATGTATATTTTGACATTTTCTGTTACTTTCGTCCATTACCTATTCACTGTTACTACGGTTGTTATAGTATTATATCAAAAATATGTAGTAATTAACAAAAACCTTTATTACTCAGGTCTAAAAATTAACAAATAAAAAAATGATAAAAAATAACAACAAAAAATAAACCGATCAAATTTAAAACAATGTGTTCTTGTCAATGGTTGAGAATCCTCACAAACCAACTAGAGTAGTTGCAGTAGAAAATGTAATAATGTTTTGTTATCGATTCTTTCTTTGTTAATTTTTAGACCTAAGTAATAAAGGTTTTTGTTAGTTTCTAGATGTTTTTGATATAATAGTGAAGACTGTAACAGAAAATGTCGAAATATACATGGTGTTCTATTTCAAATTCAAGTTTGATGTTATATCTCAGAAACTGTAAACGTTGCATCAACGATAACGATACGATACCGATACGACTTCACAAGGTTGTAAAATACTTAATTCCAAAATTTCGTTAACTTCGGTCGAGCCGTTCCGGAGATTTTGTTTTATTTCATAACCTTCAATTGTATTTTTCTCGAAAATTTTCTTATTTAATTATTATTATTCGAAAAAAGAAAAAAAATATATAAGTGTCCTGCAACTTCTTGCCATAAATTCAATTTAAAAAATAAATATTTTTATATTTCATTTTATTTTTTAATAAGTTTAATAGTGTAATTTATAATGGTAGTCCTATATTTTGACTATTATTATGTATTATGCTGATGTACTTACTAGTTTATCCCCTAAGCTTGTCTTTATTTTCTGGAAATATTAAAAAAAAGTTGCGATATTCTAAACCCCTTAGGTAAAACACGCTCGCCGCCCATGCAGCTTTGTTTACATTCGCTTACCTTCAGTTCTCACGGCGCCCATCCGTGTCTCTTTTTTTATCTGAGATTTATCCCCAGAAGTTGCAGGGTACCGTGCATAATCGTATTCACTACATAAATACGTAAACAGAACGTTAAATCTGAGTTTCAAACAAATTTCAAGTTTATTGCTGACTACATTGAAATGATTTTGCGTTCCATCAATTAATTAATTGCTATACAAAGAATAACAAGTAACTTACATGTGTTTTTCTAAATATTGTTAACCAAACACAAATGTCTATGCAGAAACTCCAAACACTGGCCAATTTGACAGGTACCTACTCAGCGCTCCGTACGGTTGTCGGCTTAGGTTGTCGGTTACATTTAAATTACAGTCGCTCAATGTCGCCTGCGTTCGTGAACGTCCGGGACTACTTACTAGCGGATACCACAGGCGCTAGTATCGTTATAAGTAACATTTAATGTATTTTTATAATATATTACAGTACACAATAATCATACGCCAGTAAGACCAAAAAGTAATTCTATATTTGTAGTTTAGTTTTTTTTAACACTAAAATTTGCAAGTATAATTTGCATAAATATTGAAATTCTTTGTGGACGCAGTTGCGTAAGGACCTATTCAATCGAATAGTTGCTATAGTTTCACAATTTAAACAATAATTATTGTGTGGTGCATAGTGTGGTGTATCGGCCCTAACGCGAACGTTAGCGTAATCTGTTCGTTGGCTAACGACAACTTTGACGATAGGTGAATATATCAGCCCTAAAGAGTTATAAAGTGTGTGGGAATTTGTAGTATATGTTTGCATTATATTATTTTTGAGTGGTGATTATATAGTTTCCAGTTATAATACTTATAAACAGATTTAGGGCCGATCTTACAAAGCACGTTATACCATGGTATAACTAAATATTGGTATAAATACCAGTATAAGTTGTTATTGCTATGACAACACAAATATTTTAGCCAATGGGAGGCGGCATATCACTATTTATACTGGGAATAACTATTCCACTACTTATACGTACACTTGTAAGATCGACCCTAAGTAGGATAGGTTGTAAATAACTCGTTTGTGTGACGTGTGACAAATACATATATTTTCTGCCCACAATACAAAATTTACTAATCATTAGTTGGAATAATGGGTCGCTTATCCCATTCTCGAAGGAGTTATTCGAAAAAGAAGGGCACAAATTCACGAAGTGCGGCAACAAAACTAAGGTGGGCAAGATTTCAAGAGGTTTTATTTTATACAAATAGGTATGCTATAAATTAAAATATTATTATTTTAGATATGGTGATGTACACCCGAACTCTCCAGAACCGTTGTCACTGGATACTGTGGAAGATTCTACTGCGGAGATGCCAGAAAGCAGTGTGAATTTGACTATTGATAATCCGTTGGGAGCAAACGAGGATGTTGAAATGGTTGTTTCTTATTATACACACATGCATATCACTGGAAACGGTGGAAGATAACTGTGACCCTTCCAAAGTGAATAAGAAGTCTTTGTCAAATATGTTGTACAGTTTCTGCGGAGAATAGTGTCATAAGTGTCAAGTTTTTGCCCTTTTTCCAGAAAGTTTGTCATGACTTTTCAGTCTGTTAACATGTATAATAGACAGTAAACGTTCATCTGTTATACGTATGATGTAACTTTTCTACTATTCCCCGCGGAAATTATATGTGATGTATGATATATAATTTACATACAGGTGTCCCAGTTTTTTCCCACAAAATTATTTTTAGTAGTAATTGTCATACTGAGTAAAAAGTTTCATATGAGTTTCGTATTTATTAAAATAATTCATATACAGTAGAGCGTCGATAATTCGAACTAATTGGGACCGAGGGTGGTTTGGATTATCAAATTGTTCGGATTATCAAATATCGAGTGTTGGATACAAGCTATAAAACAAAAGCAATATATGTTTGTAAAAAGGAATCGACAAAAATAGCTCGGTGACTCAGTGATTTATTGTTTTATTATTTATTTTTGGGGCGTTCGGATTAGGGAACGTTCGGATTACCGGGGTTCGGATTATCGACGCTCTACTGTATATACGTGAGTTGTACAGTTATTGCCTAAACCCTAGTTCCTCCTTCTAATACCGTCAGGTAAGTATATTATGAAGTACATTAATACAATAAAATACCTACTACAAAAAGAATATTAATCAAATTTTACAAAACAAATTGCAATGAATATATAAGATTCAAATATTTTTTAAAATTTTGCATTCTTCTAATTATAACATGGTCAAAATAGTACATAAGAAGTAGTAACAATGTTACAATTAAATATATTACATTATTTGCATTTAACAATGACAAAGAAATTTGTTATAGACATGTTGCAGATATATTTATTTGTTTATTGGGTTCCAAAATTTAGCAAATAATATAATTTATACTAATATAATTTTTATTTTTTAGCAAGTAGCATGCATTCTGTTTGAACGTGGTTTGAGCATACTACGTACGAGAAATCGAATAGATTTACCCATTAATTAAACTAACTGGAAAACCATAGTAATTTTCAAATATAATGTATTATTGATAATATATTTATAATATATATACCTATATTAAATATATTATTGCTTTCTATTTGTATAAATATTGAAACTGGAGTCGTTTTGAGTTTTCTAGTTGATGATATAGTACTTTCACAATCGACATATCACATAAAAAGCACTTTAGTAAAACGCGGATTTAGGCCGCGCCATCTAGTTTTGGATACCTAAACTGTCGCTATGGTAATCATTTTTGCCAACTTACTAGAATGCACCAGAATGCAATTCTAGAGAAGTTCGGAAGAAAGTAACTTGTGCTCTTATAGTTAACATTTAATGTACTTTTATAATGTATTACAGCAGACAATAATCAGATGCCACTGCCATCGGAAAGCTTTTCTATATTTGAAGTCCACATTTTTCTAACACTAAAATTTGCATAAATAATCTGCATAAATATTGAAATCCTTTCCGATGGCAGTAGCATAAAGATCTACAGAATCGAATGGTAGCAAGCATTTCACGATTGGCGCAATAATTATAGCGTGAGTTACTTTGGCGTTTTTGGGGTAGGAGACGGGAGCCTTATGGGTCGATTCTGTGTTTTCACTCGTAAAATTCTATAACGTAATAGATCTATAGCGTATAGGTTTCGATAAGAAATCCTTATAGAACTCTATGACCTCCCTATAACTCTCTTATAGAAAATGCCATTCTGAGCACATCTGTAGAGAAGGAAGAACATGGCGGATAGCCGCATCAGCTGTTCGGGTGGGATTTACAAAGCGTCGCCCCGTTTGATTTCACCAGTATCAGTGCAGTAAAATAAATGAATCGGTCAATCGGGTACGCCAAAGTAGTTTGTATCTTCAATGATATATTTTGTTTAATTTAAAACTTATAGATTGGCAATCATGCAAACAAGACTCCAAATCAAATTAACAGTTGGCAATGCTGTTGGCATATTTCACAGTTTGGTGCTGTGATTGAGGTTATACTCTAACTGGCAATCATGATGCATGAGAATATATACAAGAATTCAATCGTTAAAATGAATCCACATATAGGAACTACCTGTGATAGTTATATGCTTCCGAGATAGGGCAGTTTGCGAGTACAACAAGCAATCAAAACATTTGTACGATATTTCTACAGTTTATTGTAAATCAATGTTTTTTATTATGAATTAATTGTAGATATGGGAACGAATCAATCACCATAATTAAACCAGACGATTCTTATTTATGATGTGAATCTACGGTTAAAACTTATGCCAATTGTGTTCGGACAAACATCAAGGTGTAACGCAAGGCACTAAACACTTGATCAACAAATAATCAGGATGATCGGGATGAATAGTTGAGACTCACGTAGGCGAGTCAAATTGTACTGTTCAAAAGTGTGCAAATGTTCTACGCAAAATTTTATGATTTCAAAGCTTTGGGACTGCATTAGAAGCTTCATTCAAGAGCAGGGTTGCCAGGTCTCCGGCATTGCGCCGGAGTCTGCGGCATTTGAGGTTAATCTCAGGTCTCGGGCAGGCTTTCAAACATGTCCGGCAAAATGAAATATGAAGAGAGTAGTTTTACATTCTTGTAAATAATATATTGTCAGCGTAAAGGTAAAAGTCATTAACTAACATTTTGTTACATTTGATTGAAACACGAATTAATTGTAGGTACAGATACTTATATATGTGGAGGCGATCAATCAAAAGTGTTCTAAGTTCTCTCAAAAGCATTAATTCTCTGGAAAATATCACTATTTATTGTCATTAAAGTCAGGTTTCGTAATTTTTGTTGTGTGATAAATTTTACATTAGTATTATAATTGAAACCATTAAGAACACTGCATTACGTATAATTGTTTAAGGATTTTATTTGTACATAAATGTCACTTGAATTATTTGAAGTTTACAAATAAAACTTACAAAATACAAACAAATATTGTGTTTTATTCCTTTATGTGTATGCGATAAAACGAAAAAATACGAAAATATAATGTAATCAGAATATTTATATGGTGTCAATTAAAAAATAAATAAAAGTTTTGTTAAAAACTGTAAATTGTACATAATTTATGGTAAATATAATAATACAATTAAAAAATAATAACAAATTTAACTTTTTTAATTTTTTTGTGATAAATAGATTTTTGATGGATAGATATTTATTAATTTTTTATTTTTAATTAACGTTTTAATCAAAAGTAAATGTTGGAAAACTCTCAAAAAATAAGTTTACCCAAAATCCCCTTTCATAGGAAACGACCCAGAACGTTTGCCTTCCATGCAGGGTTGTTATAAAAACGTTTTTTTTTATTTAAAACAAAACAAACATGTTTTTTTTTTTTATAAAATGGTGTTTTAACAATCAATGTTTTTAAACACTTAACCAAAAAAACATGTCTTGAACATGAAAAAGAAACATTTAAAAACCCCAAAAAAAACAAGTTTTATATAAGGAATCAAACCTGTTTTAAACATGTTTAAAACAAAATATTTGTTTTCAAACAATCTTTTAAAACAAAATGTTTTAAACATTTTAAACAAACTGTTTCAAACATGTTTAAAACAATGTTTTAAAACAAAGTGTTTTACACATTTTAAACAAACTGTTTTAAATATGTTTAAAAGAAAATATTTGTTTTAAAACATGTTTAAAACAAAGTTTTTTAAACATTTAAAACAAACTGTTTTAAACATGTTTAACACAAAATAGTTTAAAACGAAATAGTTGTTTTAAAACCTGTTTAAAACAATGTTTTAAAACAATGTTTTAAAACAAAGTGTTTTAAACATAACAACCCTGCTTCCAAGTCCTTTTGTTGAATATTTCATCTCCATAATAGATATCACCTGAACACAAAAAAAGACATTTTTAACAACTGGAAAATTCCCAAAAAAAAAAAAAACTTTACCCAGAATCCCCTTTTCAAGGAAAAGAACACGGAGCTATGCCCTTTTCGTTGACAATATTCCCACAATAAAAGTAAATATGCTATGTTTATTTACACAATAGTATTTTTCACAAAACCAGCTCAACGGAGTTGCTTACGGTAAATCGTTTGCAGTGCAGAATCGCAGTGCTGGGCAAGAAAATTGTTTTTCGGTCAGATCGATTTGAATTACGTCGATTTTTATTTTTTTTTTATTTAAAAAATCTGTCAATTAACAAAAGATCGATAACTTCGATATGATCGATTATGATCAATCGATTGATCAGATCCATGTTCATATGTGATCGAGTATCCTTCACATATTTCTGAGATAGCACATCTCCAATCCTTATAGTATCTATAGGAAGTTACAGCCACCGTCGGACCACACGTACATTTAAGAGTATCTATAAAGGATCTATAGTCTATTGGGGTTCACAGAATCGCATTTTACGTAACAGCTTACAGGTTTTGTCATAGTGACGTTATAGGACTGCTCAGAATCGCTCAGAATACCCTGCAACACCTCAATAAGAATATTTACGAGTATCTATAAGAGTATCTATAGCCTATGAGGGCACACAGAATCGCAATATTCCTTATAGATCTATACCGACTTATAGGTTTGACCTTACAGACGTTACAGATATGCACAGAATCGACCACTTAAACTGTAATCTTTCAGGATGACTATAATACAAGGCATATTTTTAATACAGTCAAATACCCTATTATGTCGATTCCTTTTTACTCGGTTACTCAGCGATAATACAAAAAAAATCCGCTCAATTCTGACGAGTCTAGGTGACGAATTTTAAGCTGATTGGTGGCTATGTCGTAGTCTTCTTGCGATCAACTAAAAAACACCAATATTCCCAGAATTCGTCACCTACACTTCACAGAATTGAGTCAGGTATTTTTTATTATTAGCAAAGGTACAAAGTTCACTCTAACGTATATTTATAATGCACAAACTTAAACATGCATATGTAACAGCCGATTGATAATTATTATAACTGCATTTCCGATTTAAACGCCACCTTATTAACTCTTCACTCAACACTTGTATGCATTCTAATACTACCAGCGACATCTAGACGCGGAAAGAATAATAATTTTTCTGTAGATAAACAATTTGTAATTGTTTTATCTTTATTTTTATGCATAAATCAAGGCGTCCCGATAGCAATAGTTGAGAAAAAGTGATAACTATGATTTACCTACTACCTACTATGATTAGTGAGCAACTGTGAGCAACTATCCTTCAACTATACGTTGGTACATGTAGGCACCTACATTACCAATTCATGAAAACAAACATGTCAAACGTGCATCACTTTTAAATTTGAGTGATAAGATGTGGATAAGATCAAGAAAAGATGGATTTGTAAATTAATCCATTCATTCATTTTATGGAGTGACTAATTTTTCAAGTATTTAAAAATGGACGAAATTCTAGTGTAATATATATAAGATGGCATAAATAGGCAGACAATACTTCATTAGCTACAATATGAATGAATTGGAAAAGGGTGAGGCAAATGTTGCTGCAGGGTCAAAATGTAGCAATAAAAGAATTCTAGGCATTGTTCTGATTATAACAATAGTAATGTGAATTAGTAAATTAAGTTACGGAACAGAATATAATAATTATATTTTAGATGCGTACTGCTTCTGGTTGTAGCAATTGGAGTATTTGTTGTTGTTCCAATAGTATTTATGTTTTCCTTCAATCTCCAGCAAGCATTAATGTTCACAAGATTTGGTTTACCAACAAAGCAGGAAGAATTCCAATTGAATCTTCCTGGTGTGAATAATTTCTACGTTAACGTTAAGGATTTAGAAACAAATAGACATGTCAGTTTGGGAGTATGGCATATGTTACCGTGGAACATAGTAAATGAAACCATAGGTACCAATCCTGACTACTTTGACTACCTAGAGAACAGTGAATACAACATTCTTCTACACTTTCACGGGACAGGGGAAACTCGTATTGATTCGTACAAGATAAGCGTTGTGCTTCGTCAATTCTTCCATGTGATTTTGTTTGACTATAGAGGTTTAATGTGCTGTTCTCAGAAGTTACCAATTTTAAATTTAATTTTGTAGGTTATGGTGATTCGACTCCAGGGTTAATGACGGAGCAAGCAGTTGTTGACGATTGTGTTCAATTATATAAATGGCTTATGACAAAAACGCGTTCAAAGATATATGTATGGGGACACTCTCTCGGTGCTAGTATGGTGTTGAACACAATGAGTATATTGCATAAGGAGGGGATAAAACCATCCGGAATATTTCTAGAATCTGCATTTACTTCCATGTGGGATGAAATACCACATCATCCATATGGAAAGGTATAATCCTCCTAAATTCGGTTCAGAATAATAGTCTTTCTGCATCAGTTTTGTAATAAATTTTACTGATTACAAAGAAAAAACGTATCACAAGCTAATGAATGATTACGTATTAACCCATTGTGACCTGATAGAACCTAATTTTCTAAATTATGTAAAAAATAAATCATGTCATATATTTTCAAATCTCGCACTTTATTTGGTGTGGGATTCACACGTTCAGTAGAGCTTAATATATTCTTTTACGGAATAAAATAATTATAAATAATCTAGATACTTTTTTTCAATAACTTTAATATGTTAAGAAATTATTAATCATATTGACTTGTGCATTGATGCATTGATAAAAAGGCATGCTAAGTGATAAGTACAGTAAAAATAAATAATGTGTTTCCATCATATGTCATCAAATTGAAGGTCTATAGAAAAATACTGTTTTCCGCTAAACGCATACCGATACTTACTTCCACCTTCGGCGCGAAGCAAAATTATATGCTAGGTAATTATTAATTTCTCAAAAGAATTTATTTATGCATAACAAAAGTCTTTGGCCAATTTGAATCAATAGTCAACCATAAGATTTAAGAAATATGGAGTATACACAGAAACTTAAAAAAATGTGTGAAAGTCGTCCTGTATAGAAGTGCCTGTATTTTAAGCGTAGCCACGCAGAGGAGTCATTTAAAGTGATCTTGCAGTAGAATGCAGGTTCTCTTCAAATCTTTTCAGTTAATTTTAAAAATTGTCAGGTGTGACATATGGTTTTAAAAAACTATCCTATGATACCTCACACAACCTGGTTGGCAATCTACTTTCCAGAGTACAATTATGTATCACACTTGATGCTAATAAAAGCTGTAATTAATTAATTTTTTTTTCCGGAGTGGTTTGGAACTAGAAATAATATTATTTGAAATCAAAATTATAATTATTTAGTTTGTTTAATAGATAAGATCTCAGTTGTCAGTCTTTCATATAAAAAGGAAAGATTTGGACGAAATAACTCATTGTTTTGTAGATTTTTGCATGGTTGCCATATTTTGACTCCACAATACGCTATCCACTGCTGGAGAATGGATTTTATTTTAATAACCAGGCATACATTCAGGACACTAGCTCCCCTATCCTGATGTTTCATGCTGAAGATGATAGTGTGATACCACTGTTCCTTGGCAAGGAGGTAAGTATTAACTTGCCATTTATCAAATTTGATATTCTAAGAATTATCTTTCTTCTAGTTACATCAGGCTTCCATAACTCCAAATAGAACTTCAAACTTTGTTATGATTCCAGCAAAATACGGCTGTGATCATTTTTGGTTATATATTTATCCAGATCTGCCTTTATTTATAGAGTAAGTACAAATAGATATATTTTTATTTCCTTCTGATGGGGATTTTTACATTTGTTCCTAGGAAATTTCTCCTGGTAACAAACACACGGACCCGATTTTCAGGCAGAGGTAGACATAAGAAAATTAATAAAATTTAAGTATACACTGATAATTGTGTATATGTAAGTGAAGTATTGAGGCATTAGGCATTACTTAACCAATTTATATTTTATTATATAAAACCAAAAATATATATTGTAAAACTATAAAGATACTGAAAAAATAGACAAATTTAAGACAAAATGTTGACCAATAAAGTATAAAACTTTAAACAAATATACCATGTACCAAGATTTTCCGTTTTTTTTAACGAAATTAATATGAGGCATTGCTAACTCTAGTACTGGCAAAAAATAGTAGCCCTCGGCTACGATACGAGCGGCAGAGCGGCACCGACATGCCGCTCACCGCAAAATAATATATTGCCGCTTACATCCTAGCAGTGGCGTTAGCTAAATATTCAGCGCTCTGGAGCAAGAAAAATCTCTGCGCCCCCTTGTTTCTCGGAAGAGGTCTGGTATTTTTGAACATTTAATTTAATACGTATTGCTGATTGAATTTTCGGTTTGCAGGGCTAAATTAAAGATGTTGTTTTTTCGACCTTTTAATTCTATCCAATATTTCGCCAAAAATTGTGGCTTCCTCAGGGACTACATAAAACAAAAGATACAAACAAATTGACCAACACTTCAACAATGCACAGAACCTAATAAATTACCAAATAATAGTCTTATAACACAACTACATTTAACACAGGTGACGGCATGTCAAACACACAAGCTCTAAGTGCGAGCGTACAGCTGATACTGGCGGGAAACGGTCATCGGACCCCTCCATCCAACCAGAAATCGCCGCAACAAAAAATTCACGCAAATTTACAATGAAAACCTTAAAAAATGCATAGCAATTCACAAAATAAAAATAATAATAATAAAGTGGACGGAACAACATTACATTTGCATCGCATATAATAAAAACTACAAGTCAAAAATCAAAACATTAACTCGCTAACATCCCCCACATTAACCGTCGTGTCATTCAAAACCCTCGAGTGATCGTAATCCAAATTAAGCAAAAAACTGTAGATATTACTTAGATTCTCCGTGTCCGATCGCAAATTCATGGCGGCATTAGTTTCTTTTATCCCAATCATTTCAAAGAAAAGCGTTTCTCTGAGGTTACGTTTCTTGTACAATATTTCAACGTTGTCGAAGTCTATAGTATGGCTTTCATTAATGGAATGTTGGGACAATGCGCTCGTCAATTTCCTGTTTCGAATGTTGGCTTAACCTGGTCTTCAACCAGTTTCCCGTTTGACCCACGTAACGCGCCTCACAACCAGCACACGGTACACAGTAAACAACATTGGACATGTCCCAGTGAGCACAAACATCGTTGGGATGTTGAGTTTCGTCCCGTTTATGTTGCATTATGAACGTTCAATATCTGATGTCTATGTAACGTTACATATGGGTGCAAATTATACATTGACGTCCCATTAATGTTACAAAAGTAACGTTACAATGTGACATCAATATGATGTTGCATGTATGTTATATACAAGGTAGGTTGAAAATAAAACATCTATGAGGTGTTGGGAAGTGATGTTTACCTATAATAGTGATTCGCGACCGGGCGATACCATCTACGAAGTTGTGGGGATGGTTGGGTGGTGGTGGTGGTACATGCATTGTCGGTTTACGAGTTTGCATTTTGCAATCGGTAGTTCGCTGGCTGGTAAAGTCGACGGTTGTATGAGCTTGTTGTTTCGCATCTTTAAACACAATTACCTCAAGTACCTACTATGGAGTTGCCCAGTGGTAGTGTAAGTGCAAGTGCGTCTAAAAAGGTAAGAACGTCTTATAAGAGCTTCGATTAATTGGTAGACATTAGGCAGCAGGTTAATAGATGTAACTGCGTTGATCTCTCGGTATCGTAAATTTCGGATTTGATTTTGTTTACACGATGCGTACGGTACGGTTTGCATGATGCCAATGAGTACGGTAATTATGCTTATTATGATTGGATAACGTGTCTTACGTCAACGTGTCTAGGCATATATGAGGAATATGTACCCAGCCAGCACAAAAACATCTCAGCGATGTTACATAAACATCAAAATTTAACGTTCATAATGGAACAAAAGTCAAAGTTCTTGCGATGTTAAATGTCCCATTGTGCTGACTGGGTACGTATTTACTATTTCGTTGTTTTTAAGTTAAAATTTCTATAGGTGTCCATCACCAATGGGCGGACGGAAACGCATGTTTTGAAAGCTATAGATGTTGCACAGCTGTAGCCTGCACTCCCCGCCACTCAGGAAGTGGAGAGTGGACTATTCATGCGGTCCAGTTTACCCGTTTACCGTTGTTGGTTGTGCATAAATGTGCATACGTGCCGACGCCGGCTTTTGCGGGTAGCAGGCAGGGTTGGTATGCTTAAAACAATTTCTTTTAAACCAGTGTTTTAGACATGTTTTAAAACAATTGTTTTGTTTTAAACAGTTTGTTTTAAATATTGTATTTTAAAACTACTAATATTTGAACAGTCTTTATTTGTTTTTCATAAAATATTACTATATATAAAATATTACAATACAATATCAGTGGTAGCAAGTAAAATAAAAATGAACGTTTATTATAACAACCCTGGTAGCAAGTATTGCGCCTTAAATATAATTCGTATCTAATATAAATGTTAAATGGTAACAAAAATGTTGAAAAGTTTGTTTTAAAAAACTCACTTTATACAAACAAGCATATTAATACGACATATCATTTGAAACGTAATTTTGCATTCTATCAATCTTTATCTATACCCATCAATTGTACTTTCATGATAAAACGTTTTTGTTTAATATGTTATTCTGTATAATTAAATACGAATTAATACTTTTATTATTATTTTATGTTCTTGAATACTCTTTCTATGGACGTAACATCGAAGCAAAACTGATATACATACATACCTACATATTATTTAGGGCAAATGAACATAAGCAAATCACACACAATAGCTGTGTCTCCAACAAGTAATCTTTGTGATACCAATAAATACTGTTTTTATTATGTTATTTTACTTTTTCAATGTTTGACCATGTCATTTTTGTTTTTTTAGAGACAAACATCACAAGGACCAAATGAAGAGGGATGAAGATAGTATAAATTATATACTTTATCGTATATAGTTATATAATTATATATTTATTAACTTTTATATTTTTTAATCTTATATGTTTTACGTTATCTTAAGAATAAATTTTAGTTTGTGAATTTGTGCTTTATTGTTGTATTAGTGATATTTATTAGTGGTATTTTTGTGATTACCTATGTTTGTAATATTTGAACAGTCAAAATCGTAAGTTTGGTCGGTAGTACAACATCTAATCTACTCTACAGGTAAGTATGCATTAACATCTCATTCACCAGCCAAACGAACGGTAGGTATAATAAACGGTATCGTTTGCATACTGTGTAAAAAGTATATAGATGTACATTAGAAGACATCGTCGTATATCGCTGTAAAAAGTTTTAACATTTTTGTGTTTAAGTGGCAAAAACGCTCCTGACATAGGATACAATCAAGGTTAGGAGGTTTTTGTCAATTTAACACAAAATATTACCCTTTTTACAGGTATACTGCGATATCTTCTAGTGCACATCTATTTGCTGGTCTTTACTTACTCGCATAACTGTTAAAATAAAATATTACATAGTGGTTTACCGCATACATCCATGCGAGGTTATTAGCAGACATCGCAAAGGCGTTGAAAGTAATGTTGCGGTGATGTCTTCAGTTAACAACGCATAGATGTCCTCTGAAACACCCCTGCGAAGTCATTAAAAGACATCCTATCAGCGTCTAAAGTCATATCTCGGTGATGACCCAACGTAACATCGCATAGATGCCCTCTGAAACATCTATGCGATTAGCGGTTTCTGATTGTAAGTAAGCGACATAGGAGGTTTATATGACATCCCAGATATGTTTTTGGGATCTACTATAGAACGTTACAGTTGTGACTTTAACATCTTAGCAACGTCCATGAGACGTTTTTGTGCTCACTGGGGTACTCCAAAGGAGTCTTTTGTTTTAACTTTGTAAAGAAGTTTCCCACTGTGCGAAGGTTATAATAACCCATTCTTAGGTTCTCTATGCAGAAAATACGGGAGAGGACGTATGACAACCCAGGGATGAAGGGAAACCTTCTGTAGACAACAGGATCACGTGTAATAGGAGCAGTCATATCCGGTACTACTCTTCTTAAGGAGGTGCCAAAAATTAATTTCTTTAAAAAAAGTCTGGGGTATCCATTATTAAGAAACAATCTATAAATCTTATTCTTGTTCTTAGTGTGAAAGACTGGATGTGAAAGCCTTATCACCCTATTATGCATTGCAGTGACTATATTCAGCTTTTGGTTAATAGGATGATTCGAATTAAAATTTAAATATCTGCCCGAATTAGTTCTTTTTTGATACCAGTCAGTCCTTATTTCTCCGTCCTCTCCCCTAATCAATAAAATATCTAAAAACGGTAAGGAGTTGTCAACTTCTCGCTCCACCGTGAACTGCACATGAACATCAAAACAATTAAATATATTCAAAACTTCATCTACAAACTCCGGTGGCAAGGATAGTACCAGGTCATCCACATATTTCTTCATAATACCTAGCTGGCACGGCAATGCGGGCAGAATACGCAACAACATGTAATCTAGAACTATATTAGCGATGATTGGGCTGAGTGGAGACCCCATCGGAGTGCCAAAAATCTGACTGTAAAATCCGTCATCCCACACAAAATAGTTGCTATCAAATAAAAATTTAATGATTTGTAAGAAAAGCTGCTTATCAACTGGCGTAACATCACTAATAAGTTCCCATTCCTCTTCAACTATCTGAAGGACCAATTGAAGAGGGATACAAGTAAATAACGAAACCACATCAAAAGACACCAATACGTGGCCCGCAGGCAATACAAAACCTTGGTAAATCTGAACAAAAGCGAATGAGTCTTTAATATTGAATTCAGTGTAACTTTGAAAGGCTCCAGTGAGAATGTCCGCGGCGAAAACAGAAAGGTGATAGAAAGGAGAGCCCAAGCAAGACACTGCACTGGTTTTGTATTTAATTTAATGTATCCCATTTTTGATTTAAATTTTTCCAATTCGAGATTGAACCAAAAACGGAGTTTATATATACAAAATCCTTGAGAAACTTAGTTTAGGGTTTGATGACAATAAAAACAATTAGTTAACAGCTGACCTCGATTTCAAACTCATTAAACAAACCCCAATATACTTCAAATGACAAAAGTGTTTTATGTAAATACCGCCATCGTGTCATATGTAATTTTTCTAAATCTTGCGTAGATTTAAGAACGTTGCACTATAACTACATATATGCAGGGATGTTAAATTACGGTAATTAATTCTTTTCGTAAATTACCGTTGAAATTAAAATTATTAATTTCAAATATTAAATTACCACGTAATTAAAAATTAAAAATGGCAAATTACGATGGTGTAAATTACCGCGTAATTAAAAATTCAAAATGGTAAATTACGCTGGTATAAATTACCGGGTAATTAAAAATTCAAAATGGTAAATTACGCCTGTTTAATTGACCGGCTAATTAAAAATCCAAAATATTAAGTTACGCTGATTTAAATTACCGGGTAATTAAAAATGTTAAATTAAACAGATCACTGTAAGTTATGATTACATACTACTAATGTTAATAAAAATGTTTCGTAAAACCTTAAATCATTATTTTGTGGATACCTAGCTATCTTTGATATTTTGCCTGATTTGATAGTACTAAAACCAAAGCAAAGACTACATAGAAATACTATTTATAGCACTACTACAAAAACAGGAAAATCAAACAGAATAATAATACTAGAAAATAAACAATTTAATACTGTCCACATTCACAAAATAACTCCCCGGTTCACAGAGGGTTTTTGTCATTTGTCATTTTTCTAACACTGGCATATTTACTATAAAGTGAATTCTGACAATAAATGGCTTCTGATTTCAGAGCTGCATTATCGGATTTGTTGGATTGGTCGCCATTGGCGAAGGGGCTTTCCCAGGGATGTAAAAGCGTAATTTACCGCGTAAATTACCGAATTAATTACCGTAATTAATGGTAATTTACCGATTTTTAGTTACCGTAATTTACGGCGTAAATTACCGATGGTAATTTACGGTCAATTTAAATTACTGTTGGTAATTTACCGACAATTTTAATTACCGTTGGTAATTTACCGGAATGTATAAATTAATTTCAAAGACCCTCCATCAGTAGACGCATGAATGCGCCCCACCCCTCCTAAGCAGTCCACAAGTGCACTGCTGTTTGCGTTTGCCTGGGAAGTACCTAACAATCCGCGTGGCGCATGGTCGGACTCGTGCGTGACAATGTTATTCAAGGTGTCATTTAGCCAATGGAAATGGGTCTATGGGTAAAATTAACACATCCAATGATAGTCCCATAAACGTCCGTAAACGTTATATAATTAAATAAATAAATGCTTTATTCTGTAGAACTTAAAAGTGTAGAACAAGTCAAAAAAAAATATATACACAATGCATGCACAAAATGTATCAGACAAAATCAATCAAAAATTCAATCAAAAATTATTCCAAAGTGTCCTCAAAGTACTCTCTCACACTGTAGAAAGCTTGGTTTCCAAGATTAACCACAAGTCGTCTCTTAAATTTACCATAGGGTAGCATTTTTAAAGATGCAGGCAGGTGGTTAAATATCTTTAGAGTTTGAGTAATTACGCCTCTGTGCAGGTTGGCTGAAACTGTTTGTGGAATCTTTAGTTTTCCCTCTCTGTTCGACCTGGTATCGTGTTCATGATTTATCTCGTATGCTGAGAAAATTTCTTCATAGTGTTTTTTTACCATTAAAGCACATTCACATATATAAATTGAAGGTAAAGTAAGTATATTTTTTTCCTTGAATATACTAAATAAACTATTAAAATATATGAAATAAACTATTGAATATACTATTCCTTGAATTACTAAATAAAATCCAAATAATCTGATATTACTTGAGAAAATACAGAACTAATATTTTGAATTTAATGAATAGGGAAGTGGAAAGCCCCTTCGCTAATAGCGACCAATCCAACAAATCCGATAATGCAGCTCTGAAATCAGAAGCTATTTCTTGTCAGAATTCACTTTTTAATAAATATGCCAGTATTAGAAAAATGACAAATGACAAAAACCCTCTGTGAACCGGAAAGTTATTTTGTGAATGTAGCCAGAACTAAATTGTTTATTTTCTTACTAATATTATTCTGTTTGATTTTCCTGTTTTTGTAGTAGTGCTATAAAATGGTATTTCTATGCAGTCTTTGCTTTGGTTTTAGTACTATGAAATCAGGCAAAAGATCAGAGATAGTTATCCACAAAATAATAATTTAAGGTTACCAGACATTTTTATTAAAATTAGTAGTAATCATAACTTACAGTGATCTGTTTAATTTAACATTTTGAATTTTTGATTACCCAATATTTTATTTAAATCAGTGTAATTTACCATTTTGAATTTTTCATTACCCGGTGATTTAAACCAGGGTAATTTACCATTTGAATATTTAATTACCCGGTAATGTAAACAAGCGTAATTTACCATTTTGAATTTTTAATTACCCGGTAATTTAAACCAGCGTAATTTACCATTTTGAATTTTTAATTACCCGGTAATTTACGCCACCGTAATTTACCATTTTCAATTACGTGGTAATTTAATATTTGAAATTAATAATTTTAATTTCAACGGTAATTTACGAAAAAAATTAATTACCGTAATTTAACATCCCTGGGCTTTCCACTTCTCTATTCATTAAATACAAAATATTAGTTCTGTATTTTCTCAAGTAATGTCGGTTGATTTGGAATAAAAAATATAACGTTTACGGGCAATGGGACTGTCATTGGATGTGTTAACTTTACCCATTTCCATTGGCTAAATGACACCTTGAATAAGATTGTCACGCACGAGTCCGACCATACACCACGCGGATTGTTAGGTACTTCCCAGGCAAACGCAAACAACAGTGCACTTGTCGACTGCTTAGGAGGGGTGGGGCGCATTCATGCGTCTACTGGAAAGTAAATTACCAACGGTAATTAAAATTGTCGGTAAATTACCAACGGTAATTTAAATTGACGGTAAATTACCATCGGTAATTTACGCCGTAAATTACGGTAATTAAAAATCGGTAAATTACCATTAATTACTTAATTAATTCGGTAATTTACGCGGCAAATTACGCTTTTACATCCCTGGATATATGTATTCGTACGGACATACCGTACCATTCCGGACTTACCGTAATGATTAATGAATATATAGTAAATGGTGATATCCAGGCGGGATGCAAATTTTAAATAAATTAAAAATTACAGCCACAACCTGGATTTGAACCAGGGACCTTTGCGTTTCTAGCACAATGCTCTCCCAAATTTCCATCCCGCCTGGATATCACCATTTACTATATACTAATTTTGGTTTTTGTAAAAACCAAGATGGGTATTACATAAGCCTTTTCTTAATCTTCTGAAGGACTATCTCGCAAATGGTCAAGTTTTAATTGCAAGCTATTGTTCTTCTTATTATAAATATGATGCTTCATGTTTTCAAATACTTGTGATGCGGAATGGATGATCCAGGATACAAATACGTTATTCGTGCTTTTGACGTATTTTTAGACGCCAAATCGTATTTAAACGATGTATACACATTTTTAGAATTGAAAGATCTAGAATTTCCTAAAAAAATCCATTGTTGTCCGATCATCTTTGACCGTGAATAAGTCGCAACCCAGACACGATATCGATGGGAACTTTTTACACGTTATTTCTAATGCCCAATCAAAGGCCTACTTAAAAATACGGACGTGTTTGAATTTTTCCGAAGTGGGTACCTTTATTTGTTTAATTTCACTGGGCTAAGAGGCGACAGTCATTCACGAGATGGCAAGCTTGCATTTAGAGCTTGTGGCGATATTTTCAGTGTGCTGTAATGTAAATAAATTTTCGTCAAAATTATTTGGAGAATGCAATTGAAACTTTTACCTACCACTAAAATTTTGGGAGTGACATTTTTTTTTCTAAAATTAGTAACATTATGTGTTTCATGTTAACAAGAAAATACTAAAAACCACTTAAACATACTTAAAAGTTTATGAATAAAAAGCACACCAATGGTAAAATAATAGCCATTTAATAGTCATAACAGTCATTTAAACTGAACAATAAACTACAATAGTACACTCAATAAGTATAAATAAATATGGAGGGCGCTTCCTTGACAGACATTTACAGAAGTTAAATGTACAGGGTGTTAAAGTTTTAAGAAAAGATGCTTTTTTGTGATAACTTTGGTACGACTCTAGATCAGTAGCGGCTCGTGCATTGGTTTGCAGGTTTGCGCAACTCCCAAAAATAACAAGGAAACAAAAAGAGATTAACTGTATGTAAATAATAATGTAATAAGTCAACCTATAATTTAATAAAATATCGAGCATTTTCTCGAGAATTCCAAGCGTAAGTCGGCTATACGGCCTAAGGCCGCAACCGTCAGCTACCGCTACACTGCGTATCAACGCCTGCATTCTCGCCCGTGACCGAGCGAATTTCGCCACGCTGATTGGTTCGTTTACTCTGAAATGGTTGCAAGTATCCAGAACACCAGAACTACTAGACCACGCTCCTAGTGGTGTCTAGAAGCAAAGCGACGTCATGCTTACGCGACTGGCGACGTGCATTATTGCATTGCAGGTTGTAGACACTCGCACGTTGTGGAGTTTGGTTGCCCGTAAGGCGCTAATTACACGAAATTAAAAACAAACAAAGAATGCAGTGCAGAGTTTATTAGCTCAACCATTTAGCAGTCTAAATTGCATCGATAAGAACGAAATAAAAAGGCTTGGGAGGCCTACCCCTAATTTAGTGATAAAAAAATGCGTGTCGACCAAATCTCGGTCATTTACAAGGGCATTTAATACTTATGTTTACAGTAAAAATAAGAGGATTTGTGGGTAACACGAATGCTTTTTTTTGTTTTCCTTGTCTATTGTTTGGAGCCGATGACCGGTGGACAAAAACAGGTATTACAGATTTAAATAATTTATAGGTTGAAATTAAATCACTTGCGTGATCCGATGTTGTTTAAAATTTATTTAGTTCTTGTGGCTACCTGGTTTTGAATATTAGAATTCGTCGTCGTGCCATGCGTCTGTCTACAGTTTGCAGTCTTGCGTCATTTTTAGGGTTATGTTACGTTAAGCGGTCTTACACGTGTTCATTCACTCCACAGCCAAGACATTCTGCTAGTGCATATTTCTGTTATCCAGTGTCTATATTGTTAAAGCCGACCGAATAACACGTGTAAGACCGCTTAACGTAACATAACCCTAAAAATGACGCAAGACCCTCGAACCTGCAAACTGTAGATAGACGCATGGCCCGACGACGAATTGTAATATTCGAAACCAGGTAGCCACAAGAACTAAATAAACTTTAAACAACGCCTCCTATACTCGTGCGCCTGGAGCAGCTTCCTTCCACTGCTCCCCGTAGCTACGCCCCTGCATCCTAGTCAGGTCGCCGTTTAGCCGCTCTGTGGTCGGCCGCAGCCGCTTGCCGCACTTATCCTATCCGCAAGCTAAAAGGGGGGGTTTCAGAAAAATTTAAGCGCAATGGCACGTTTGTCTGGGATATACTGCCAGAGCTGAACACTTAATGCGAGAAAAGTTTCAGTGGCAAAAGATATTGCCCGATATGTTAAGCAGCATACAGACCTGCAAAGCCGCGCCCGCGCCTCGCCTACCGTGAGTAGATCACGGCAGGCGCGCGCGCACCGTACACAGTAAGCTTGCACGCCGGTCACGATTGGCGCGCGGGTAGATCACGGCTGGCTCGCAAGTAGTTTGCGATAGCCTCTCTGGGGCATGCGCATCGCCAATCCCTACGAGGGAGGGAAGGACGACGGTCGACGAATTGAGGTTTGTAGTTGTATTTTGACTGGGTTTTGAGAGCACAGAAGCCATAGAGGAGGAAACCGCAGCTACACTCATGCTGTGCAGTAGGTAGTGCTTTTCTGATTGCAGCTACGGCTCTTTCAAATAAAAAAAGAGACGTCGACGATGGTGGCGTACCCATTTAATAAAAAAACGCGCGGGGGCGGAACTGCTTCAAGTTTTAAAGTCCCAGCAGATTAGGGGCCAGTATAAAAACTTTATTCCAATGTCTCCGACAGACTACGAAAAATACTTAATAAAATAGGACAAAAGATTACAAAAAAGACACACATTTTCTCCTGTGCAATTATTATTATTTTTTTTTAGGTGTCTGCACCTAAAATGTTAATACCAAACAGGGCGCCCACAGCGCCGGGTTTAGTACTGTGGGGGCCCCTGAGCAGAAAAGGTGTGGGGGTCCCTAGAGAGAAAATGTGGGGCCCCTGGACAGAAAAGCTGTTAGTTCAGTACAGTTTCTTTATTAATATATTCCAGTACAGGACATTGAATTAGCTACTTTAATTATTTTGAATAAAAACTTATAAGATATAAATAGACAAAATTTCAAAATTATCATCGGATAATCCGGAAGGAAACGAATTAAGTATTTTGTAAGATGTTTATTAATTATTGCAGAAACTGCAGAATTTTAAACAAGTAAAATCAAAATATTATATAGATACTAGTTAATTTCCCTTTCTAGTTTTACGGTAGGCATGCAGGCTATTTTTTATATGCTTTAATTTTGAAAAGAACTTTTCGGTGCTGCGGTTTCGGAGTTATCATCAGGACAAGGTACATCCACATTAGGGAAACTGTGATATTTTTGAAAAATTGAGTCTGATTTATTTCTTTGGAATTAAGTTGTCCCGGCTGAAATAAACAAATCGGGAATAATGCAATTCATATGTGGAAAGCCTTTGCCCCAACGAGACATGAGATTTATGGTTACATTTGTTGTACTTGACTTAATAACACTTCTGATTTCAATAAAAGAGATAAACTGCAGTGCTGGTTTTATTTCTGAAAGTATAACACCAAATACAATTTTTTATTTTTGTTTGTTTTGTTTTATTTTGATGGGCCCCTGGGCTACCGCCCAGTTTGCCCTGCCGTAAATTCGGCGCTGGGCGCTAATGAAAACCAAAAGTTAGCAGAATCTAGTGCCCAGATTCTTTAATATGTCAGGCAATAGAGCAGAAAATGACTTCGTGACAAAAATAGTATTTGGAAGCTGACAGTCCCAGGTCACGTGGAACAGTCCGTAGATGTATTGTGATGTGCTTTCGACTCGCAAATATCATTACTTAATTATAGTTATAAACAAAAACCCTCAAAAAATCGTGTTCTTTTCTGTGTTTCGCTTGTAAAAGCTGAACCGATGGAGCAATCTTGATTCTTTCAGGCGAATTGTAGAGAATGAAAAGTCGAAAAAATAAGCTCGGAGAAAATTCGGAAAACAGGAAAAATCAGCCTTTTTTGAGTGTGCACAACCCAGGCGTTGTTCGATTATTAGTTTTTGCACAACTGCGATTTTTTTTTTTTTATGCAATATCTTTCGGCGAGCCTGGATCCGTCGGGGGTGGTCCAAATGCAATGTTTTTAACGGATTTCGAAAGTAGTAGTATTGTGCTCAGGGCCGGCGGGAGGCGTGTCGAAGTGTGCGGGGCACACAGGCGCCGTAATAAAAGGGCGCTAAAGGCTAGATTTTTCAATGCCAGTTTAAACCATAAACTGAGTTAAAATATTCAAAATCGGCCTTAAATACCCCAGTCCAAGAGATCTTAAAAATAAGTGAGAAATGTATTTATATTAAAAATCAATGATGATGATTAAACAATAATGATTTTCCCAAATTCAGACTTGTGCTGACTTTGCCTGTTTTATTTGCGAAGCCTAGGCGCCCAATAAGGATTTTTTTATCGCCACGTATAAAAATTTGCACCACATATATGGGCGCAGTTCTTGACAAACCGTGTGTTTCATAACGGCGGATAAAAATTCGCAGGGAAAAGACAAGTGCCGCCTGGGGTAAGAGCGATAGAAACTTTTCCAAATTTAAAAATGACGTAAATGGACCAGGAAAAATAGAATAATTTCAGTTGAAAACGCGATTGCACAGTCACATAAAAATGACAAACTACCAGAGAAAATTTAAAAATTATCTGGATGTGTTCCTTACAAATAAATATACAATATATCTCCATGGATTGAGGTACACAGAAATGCCAAACTCCTAGTAGTGGGTTATTCCGCAGTAACGTGTCACACCCGTCACGCCAGCTTAACGACTATACATGAGCAATGGGGGCTTTTATTATTATTTTGATGAAACATTATAACAAAAATACGACTCATCTTTTACAAATTGTTGTAGATAGATGTTCAAACTGATAAGTTTTATGGAAGACCTTTTTAAATAGCCGTGACTATCGTTACCAGCACAGCGATCTCTTCGTTTTGGTAACATAAAATTAAAAATTCAGGGAATAACCCTAGTGCAAAGTTTCTATTCTAATAAAGTTAATAAATAATTCTAGTTTTTACTTTTTATCTCAAATTTAGGCTAGCTACTATTACATTGATTGCACATGTGTAGTAGCTAGAATAAGCATATAAATAAGCCACTAATCTTGTCAAAGACATTAATAACAATAATGGGAGTTAAAATCAAAGGACTACCTAACAATATCACACAAACATTTAGTTATATGTAGATATTGTGACATCACAAGATGCCCACCTGGTATTTTTAAATTTAGAAAAATGTGAAAATCTAAGAAAAAGAAGTTCTAAATAACTTTTTTGCCAAAATTTTGATGGTAGTTTTTCTAGCTCAGCCATGCCTTTTAAACAGCAAAACTCCGAAGTTAAAAAAACTATGCCATGAAATAAAAACTCATATAAATTTACTGAAGTCTTTAAGGAGGTTTTACATTATTTTGTGAGATCTCATATTGATTTTAAAAAACTTTTTTTTATGGTATTGCCTAGTAGTATGTCAATTCTACATGCAAATTATACAATTTCAGATTTTATTTTAGAGCCGATTGATACCAAGGTAAGTATTTCAATGCCGTGCCACAAAACCGGTGGATTGGCAACTGAATTTTTCCAAAAGACTCCAGAATTTGCTTCGCACACACAAAAGACATATCACGCGCCGGGCCTAATTGTGCTACAAAACGTCAATTCTGATTTTGCGTTAAAATGTTGCGAAATAGGTGAAAAATACTTGCAAAAATGACCGAAAACGGCCGCGGTCGAGTGTTGAGGGTAGGCGGCCGACAGGGTAAAATCCCTGTATACAAAAAAGAGCTATACAATCTCAAATATTCTTAGTGAGCAAAACCAAACTAATGTCCGCTCATTTCAATATACATTTCAATTCAAATTAAATTTATCAGATATTATCACATATGCTAAACAGCCATACACAAAGTAACATAACATTTGATTGAAACGTTCTGTTATTACAATTATGGTATCTTCACTAGTGATGGACAGAATCGTATTATTTCAAGAATCGATTTTCAGTATTCGAGTGATTCGCATAATCGTATGATTTGGTTCTCGAGTTGTTCTCCGTTAATAATCGATTATTAATCGATTATTAATAATCGATTTTTAATAATCGATTCTTAATAATCGGTTTTTAATAATTGATTCTTAATAATTGATTTTTAATAATCGATTTTAAATAATCGATTCTTAATAATCGATTTTTAATTAGTATAAAACTGATGTAAATGTATGTAAAACCGACTATTAAAAACCGATTATTAACATACGATTATTAAAAATCGATTATTAAAAATCGGTTATTAAAAATCGATTATTCAAAATCGATTATTCAAAATCGATTATTCAAAATCGATTATTAAAAATAATAATCGAGATATCTCGATTATTTCAAGAATCGATTATAATCGATTATGTAATCCGAATGCGCCCATCACTAATCTTCACAATATAAACAAGTCGTTTGTTAAAGAAATATTTGAATTGACTTAATATTATTGGAAATACGCGTAAACGGAAAATTTCTACCGATTTTCTTTTGCCCACCGTGTAATATATCATTTCTCCACTATGTTGAGGTGAACCAGCTGCCTTAGCTCCAAGGAGCTTAGAAACTCGTTTTGATCGAGGTTTGCAGGTACCAATCTCCGTAAATTTTCTGTTTTCCGTTTTAACAATCAAAGGCCATCAGTGTTTCCACGCTCGTTCGAAGTGATCCGCACATAGTGCTTCGAACAGATGGTCATCACGGTTGTGAATTGACTTAATATTATTGGAAATACGCGTAAACGGAAAATTTCTACCGATTTTCTTTTGCCCACCGTGTAATATATCATTCCTCCACTATGTTGAGGTGCACCAGCTGCCTTAGCTCCAAGGAGCTTAGAAACTCGTTTTGATCGAGGTTTGCAGGTACCAATCTCCGTAAATTTTCTGTTTTCCGTTTTGACAATCAAAGCCCATCAGTGTTTCCACGCTCGTTCGAAGTGATCCGCACATAGTGCTTCGAACAGATGGTCATCACGGTTGTACTGTGAAACAGCTCCAGAACAAAAAAGAGTACACACACAATAATATGGACAATGTAGGAAAAACGCGCTGGGAATTCACAAAGCCCTGTCGGGCCCTGTCGTTGTGGATGAATTCTTGAGTGTCTGCTTGGCCGACGAGCAGCCTGGCGTGGTGTCCCACCTGTGAGTGAAACTGCTGTGGGTAATGTCTGACGGTTTAGCAAACCGTATCAAACAGTTCTAAATGGTCATAACGTAATCTGGGCAATTAGAGATTTTCTTAACTAGCTCGTTTAGCAAGCACTAATATTGTCTGTACTCCCCCTAAACTGAATCCAAACCTGCACTATTTGACCAAACTCTCCCTCCCCACAATTACATATTCTTTGAAAAGACAACCCACATGTTAACTTAAGGCCCGTCCCCTTAAGAGCATGGCAATACCACACTATATTCGATGAATTAAAAGTTATTTAAAAGTCTCCCACAGACCAACCTGCAGATGTAGTCACGGTTTAAAACAATCTGTATCATACATTACTTATGATTTAATAGCTCCATTAGGCAAATCAACGTTTATTTCAACAAACAAAACTATCAATTATTCCAAGCGGATATGCACTACATGTGTACGACAGAGAAGGGAACGACTAGAGAAGATAAAGGTAAATAATTCAAAAGAATGGGGAAAGTATGGAGGGGGCGTTGACGGGATAGCCCAGTCAAATTAGACGAAAACAGCAGCTAACTTTGTAAAAAAATCCTATCCAGCTGTATTTTTGTATCCACAAAGTTTCGCTACGTGTTGACGTTTTCAAGTTTTAGCTCTAGAAAAACATCTAAAGCACGTATTCATGTACTAAGTTAACCTTTCCGCTACCCAAGTTATTGAGCATCATATTATATAATAAGAAAAGCAACAACATGCAATTAAAACTCCGCCATTTCCAAGATATGGCCATAAGCAGGTTAAGAAGTGTCTTATGTAATATTCACCTTGATTTTTTGCGAAAATGCAATACAACTTCTATAACTATGTATTCAAGTGTAGGATAGTAAAAGACAGTGGCGGCTCGCGTATATGCACTGTGGAACTGCAGCACCCCCTATTATTTCCACTTAATATTATGAATAATATTTAATATAATGAGTCTTTTTTCCTTTAATTCTTTCTTTAGCCTTGTACAAAGTATAATCCTTAATGTCCGTAGCCATCCCCCAGTTTAAGAAAAAGATTCAAAAATCGTTGTATGGAACTGTGATCTGCACAGTTCCTAGTAGGCGAGCTGTTTGGCTGTTCTGCGCATGCGCACACAACAGCGGCAAGCTAGGCAGCGGCCTGTTGGATACAGAGACTAGAGAGAACTGTTGTCCCCGCAGTGCCGACCGTGCCGACCCTCGGCTGGTGGAAGGTAGTTTTACAAACTGCGGATGGCATATCAAAAGGCAACACGTATTTTACAAAAATTGCAGTGCTTTCAATAGAGAAAAAATTCCTTAGTTTTCATCCAGAGACCAAGGATAAAATTATTGATATTTTCGCGCAAATTAAAACAAGAAGAATTACGCTTATCTTAACTTCACTTGTTTGCTTTCTACAATCTTGTAACCGATATTTTACCTAGTTCCCAATATCCAATCGAGATGAAATTTTGCACGTGGACAGATTGCCGGTGGCAATGCATAAAGGATTAAAAAAATTTAAATATTTTTGGAAATTTTGCCACAATTTACAAAATTTAACTGTTAATGCGTTTTTTTTTCATTAAGCGTTTTTTTTTAATGTACTTTTTACATACATTTATTACTACTTAACTTCACTTGTTTGTTTGTTATGTATAAATCTTGTAATCGATATTTTACCTACTTCCCATTGTCCAATCGAGTTCAATTTTAGCATGTAGACGATTTCTGGTGACAATGCATGACACATTAAACAAATATGGAACATTTATAATTTTTAGTACCTACATTTTGTTAGAGCGTAGTTTTTAGAAAATGTATTTTTTACATAAATTTATTAATGAATTTATGAATTTATTAATGAAAACTGTAACAATTTATGTAAAGTAAATAAGAAATCCGTTTTTATTCCCTAAATTCTTTTACCATTTCATCAAGTTTCTCAATAAATTTTCTTTTTATACTTTTTTTTTCCTTTAACACAATATTTTTTAAAACAAAGACAAAGACATTTCTGGAACAGCGCCCCCACTATAATTAGCTACGAGCCGCCATTGGTAAAGTATACTATATAGTTTTTTTTGGGTATTTATCCTTTTTATCCTTAAAACACCATTTAACATTTCAGAGGTATTATACAGGGTGTAATACTTTTTCCCGAAAAATTATTTTTAGATAGTAAATGTCATTCTGAGTATAACATTTCATATCGACCATACACATGGGCGCCTGTATTTAGTAATTAAATATTTCCTTTTACTGCTATTTTTAATAACAATATTATGTTTATAAATACCCCTATAAATACCTTCTTTGGGTAAATACCCGGGTATACAGGGTGTCTCACGGAACTGGTACATTAGAAGTTTCTCATGTTCTCCTATTTCTGGAAACTTGAAATTTTTGAACTAGAATTTACTCGATCTGAGCTCTTCAGCTAAAATATTCTCAAGTTAACTGTCACGTCCGGCCACCGGAAGTCGGTATCAACTTTGTTATTTTAAATGGAATGATATAATTTATATTTTATTTTTGGTTTCTACGTAGGTATATATATCTACGTATCATTTTTGATCATGTTTCCCTATACCTAAATATCACCATTTTTGAGTTTTTTTGATTTTACTATTTTTTTGGTGATTTTCCCGGTTACGTTTAAAATTGAATTTCTCGGTTATTATTGAAACTAGAAGTTTCATAATTGGTGGTCCAAAACTAGAAACATAACCAAATAAGACGATGTTCAGTTCATCATGATATCTTATACAAGGTGTTCAAACTTTACAACACAATAATTGAATTTTTAAACGTAAAAAACTCATTTTTTTCAAATGGAACACCCTGTATACCGATACGCCATTCGATAGGAAATCGTATTCCCTATCAATCAATATTACGGTTCCCTATATCTATCTTTAATAGTTTTTGAGATATTGTCAGTATAAAAGAATGCAAACTAAATACAAAACGATTCATTCTTTAGTTATAGGAATGTAACAACTTTGGAACAGCAGGAAAACAGAAAAATATTGAAAAGGTTTCTTAAAACTAAAATAATAGATTTGGGATATCTAACTTAAATTAAAACTTAATTATGTTGTTCGAAATGCTGCCCGTTCTGCTCCAAACATTTTAAATCACTTCGCTGTACTACTGTCATCGTCGCTCTTCGGATTTCTTGTCGAAGAAGTCCATTCATGGCGGATACTACTCTGTTAGTCAATTCTTCTCGAGTATTAACTGGTGTGGAATAAACCTGACTTTTCACATGACCCCAGAAATAAAAGTCTAATGGTGTTAAATCTGGTGAGC
The DNA here is from genome assembly GCA_963966075.1 of Aphodius sticticus. Taxonomy (NCBI): domain Eukaryota; kingdom Metazoa; phylum Arthropoda; class Insecta; order Coleoptera; family Scarabaeidae; genus Aphodius; species Aphodius sticticus. The sequence goes on along the minus strand of OZ014506.1, from coordinate 71,884,987 downwards.
TTGGTGGCCACCGCGAGGGTCTCCTATTTCCGAACCACCTACCGTCACCTAACATCTGATTAAGTTGAATGGATACCACATGCGAAGAATGTCCATTTGATAAAAGCAGTCGCGTAAAATATGGAGGGAAATAGTATCGCAAAAATTGTTCACACATCCACGTAAAATTTCTAAATATCTATCACTATTTAAATTTTCGTTGTAAATTTCGTATCTAAGTTCGTCCCCATTATTAAATGGGAGTATTTAAAATGGATTTAAAGAAAAAGTAACAATATCTCAAAAACTATTAAAGATAGATATAGGGAACCGTAATATTGATTGATAGGGAATAAAATTTCCTATCGAATGGCGTATCGATATACAGGCTGTTCCATTTGAAAAACATGAGTTTTTACGATTGAAAATTCAATTATTGTGTTGTAAATTTTGAACACCCTGTATAAGATATTATGATGAACTAAACATCGTCGTATTTGGCTATGTTTCTAGTTTTGGACCATCAATCATCAAACTTCTAGTTTCAATAATAACCGAGATATTCAGTTTTAAACGTCACCGCGAAAATCACCAAAAAATTAGTAAAATCAAAAAAACTCAAAAATGGTGATGTTTAGGTATAGGGAACCTTTATTAAAAATGATGTATTTTGATACGTAGAAACCAAAAATAAAATTAAAATTATATCATTCCATTTAAAATAACAAAGTTGATACCGACTTCCGGTGACCGGACGTGACAGTTAACTTGAGAATATTTTAGCCGAAGAGCTCAGATCGAGTAAATTCCAATTCCAAAATTTCATGTTTCCAGAAATAGTAGAACATGAGAAACTTCTAATGTACCAGTTCCGTGAGACACCCTGTATATCCGGAGTATTTACCCTTGAAAATAAAACCCGGGTATTTAACATCACTGGTCACTGCATAAGACACTTCTGATAGACATATCTTGGGCATTGTAAAGTTTGAACTGCATGTTATTGTTGTTTTGTTAATATGAAATACTATGTTCTATAATGTTTTTAATGATTTGGGCAGTGAAAAAGTTTACCTGCAGCACGTATATACGTTGTTTTTCTTACGTACTTTTGACGCCTTTGTAGACCTATAAGTAATAACGTGGAAACGCCAACTCGTAGTGGAACAATGGGTAGACATTTTTTTGTAGAGAATTTAAAGATTTAGACCTTTCCTGATAGCACTCATTGTCGTCTGATCAATAGAAAGCAAGATATTAGTAAAAAGCTCAATTCGGTCATCTTTAACCGTGAATTACTCGCAACGCAGACACGATATCAACCTTTTACACGTCATTTGTAATTCCCAAGTATAAAAAAATCCAGCTGAATTTTCCAAAGTGAAATCCAAATTTGACTGGGTTAGTGAAGACAATATACAGGACGGGAAGGGACGGAAGGCAGATTTATCTGCAGTAAATATAAAACACGTAAATTTAGTAATATTGTTTATTGATAATAAAAGCAATCCTTCGCTTGCAATTCCGTGTTTCTACCCTCTTGCCAAATTGGCTGCAGTACATGCTTTTATAAAGATCCTGAAAATAGTGTTAGACTTTAAGATGTATTACAAATGGATTTACAATTTTTGAAAAGATCAGCCCACTTAGGGCGGGTTTTTCAATAGCAGTTTATATCTGAGTTCTATCGAACGCCGTTCTATTTTTGATCGCCGTTCACAGTAAATAGGTTTTTCAATGCCATTTCTGGAGCAGTTCAACTGAACTAACAGCATACGTCCGACTGAGCATAACTCATACGGAATGACATTCATGCATGTAAAACGCCAATATCACAGCGGTTTGATTTCCTTGTAACCATCAAAAACAAAATGTCACATAACCTAGCGTACTTTGTTGTCGTAATTGTTATTGCAATAGACGACAGACAGCAATGGAGAACGCGTAACAGTATATTGTGTACCAAGCCTAGAAAGTGGACGTGACAGGATCGGAACGGGGCAATTTATTAAAGAATCATAATTAATTTTTAGATCATCCGACCTATCAAAATGATTTGTTCTCTCCCGCATCATTCGTATTCGCCTGTGGCTTCTACCGCCATTAACGTACAGAATATAATCCGCATGGTACTCGTCAGCGTCCGAAATATCGTCGATAAAGTCTATCACCGTCCATCGTAAAAATTGACAGCGAGACAGAGCAGCACACAGCAGTAAGATTACGTTATATCAATAAAATTTCCCATGATTCCTTGATAACCTCTCCTGAACGGAATATAAACGGTCGACATCGACCGTTCATTGACGAACGCCGATCAAGCATTAAACTGTCATTGAAAAACACCCAAGTTCCTTGAACGGAGAAAGAATGCCGTTCAATAGTGTTTCGTAGTACAAACTGTTATTGAGAAACCCGCCCAATTCGGTTTTCTTTATTGGCTGCTCGAATTGGCAATCCATTGAATTGTTTGACATATTCGAAAGTTGCTACTAAACGTTAAAAGTATTTATGAAGTACACCGTAGGTGACATAAAGGAGAAATGTGAATAGATCTGAACAGAAATATACAAATACACCTATGAATTTACAATAAACGTGTCTACATATACTTACTCAATATATGCTGGAAGTTCTGGCGAGGTTCTTATTCTTTTATGATTGTATTTATATTTTGCGTCAAATAGATGGAATGTAACATTTCCTTGTATTGTCAAATTTCTTTCTTCGTTTGCAGTGTTGGCCAACTACAAAGAATGTATATCCAAGTTATTTGTTTGTACTTTAAAATGTGATAAACTGGCATCAACAGCATATCAACACAAGAAAGTAATAGACTGACTGCGCCTGATGTCGTAGGAAAATGGTCAAATTTCTGGCAAAAGGCTTTTGCCTAGGCAAATGCCATTTGCCGGGTCAAAAAGATATGGAGTCTTCAGTGATGTTTTTAAAGCTATTTGATAAAACCGATGTTAGGCAAATAGTATTTTGTTTTCAATCGCGTTTGCCATAAAATAATTTGAGAGTACATACGTGCAATTCGTGTATGTTTGTTTTCAAAACGTTCTTAATTAAAATTTAGCTGTTCTTTACTACTGGGTAATAACGCATTCCAATCATCATGGTTCTAATGAAGTTACTCTTGATTTGATGTGGCAAGCGTCAATACTAATGAGTGCAGAGATACGATTAACCTAAACTTAGATTTTTAGGTAAGGCATGTTTAGTTTAGTTTTAATTTTAGGTTTAGTTTTAGTTTAGTGGCACTACTCTGTATCCTTTTACAAGGAAACAGAGTAGTGCCAGACTGGCAATCAACAAATTTCTGAATTCTTATCGACTGGGCGATCTGACGTATATGATATCACAACTTCTATTTTGTATAACGAAGGTCATACATTCATACATAACCAATGTGCCACTCAGTGAACATTTGGTGTGCTGTTTTGTATGTCTTCGTAATGGATCACCGTTATTGCTTCGGAGACTGTGATGTTCCAAACACAGTAGCCGAACCACATGGCACATACCTATTGTGATTAGGAACGGAGATGAAGTTAAGAACGTTCTCAGGATATGTAGCTGTAAGGACATCAAAATTTATTCTTAATAATATTTTTTTGAGCTGATCCATTACGTGTGCGATTACGGTGACGTTGGAAGAACCGGTGAGAATGGCTGGAAAATGTTTTCTTGCATACCGGTTTTCCAATTAATCAAAGCTAGATATAGAAACTGCTCCACAACATTGTTATAATTTCACAATATATATTTGTATACAAAATTTAATAAAATAAACAAATGTAAAGGTACAGATCAGCGTCATTTGTATTTATTTTGTAAAACGTTAGCGAAACTTTACATATCATTTTAAATTTTGTTTTAGTGAAAACGACTCCAGTAGTGTAAATATCACCATGAAACTTTTTCGTCAACAACATCTTCTCCTGTATCGTATCGTCTAACAGTTTTAATTGTACCCCAGTTATCGGTACCAAATATTAAAATACAAGAAATAACATTCAAATTTACAATATTTTTCAGATTTATTATTATTAAATAATAATTAATTCATATATAATTCACAAAGAATGTTTACACCTAGTTATGCAACAAGTTTAACTAACGCTTTACAAAATTATTTAAAGAAAACACTCATCCGTTTATTTGCAGTTTTGTATTAGATTTTGTATAAAATATATATTTTTAAATTATAGCAATGGAACAAAAACAACAGTTTTTGTTCCACATCATGGCTCAGCTATCCTCAAGTGTCTTATATATCCAATAAAGCTTTGATCAATTTTACAACCGCTAAAGTGCAAGAAATCATTTTCCAACAATTCTTCCGGTTCATCCGGTGTCACCGTAATCTATACGTGGATTACATATGGATCAGGTCTGGATCATCTACAAAAATAAAATAATTGATTCTTATTAAAATAATGTTTACTCATTATCCTGTAAATATTTCATTGATAATTTGACAGCGTTATTAACTCCGTTCTTTATCACAACGATAGGTATGTTGTTTGGCTACTGTATTTAGAACATCACAGTGACTTCCAAAGCAATATCGGTAAACCATTACGAAGAAATGGTACAAATATCAATGAAGACTCCATATGTATTTGACCAGCAAATAGCCTTAAAATATCCATTTGCCTACGACATACTTAAGTACACACTTTTAAACACGTGGTATTTATGGCATGTATGATCGGTTCTCAATTCATGTTCTTACTTGCATCATGAAGAGGTCTGTATGATAGCAAACAAAACAGCCTTGCTCGCAATTCGTTGAAAGTTCGATTTAAAGTGGTATTTACTAATTGCTACCGTTAACTACAGTTCAACGACAACGGACGGTTGAGTTTGCAGTGGAACCTCCAACATGTCGCACAATTTTGCTGCTTTGTAATAAGTTCGTAAACTATAAACTACTATTATCATGTACTATCGTGAGCAAAAGAAACGGGGACAGCAAAGTGAAATTAGGCACTTATATTCTGAACAATTTTAGTTGTGTATCATTTACTTTGACCATATTATAAACTATGAAGTCTAAACTTTGACGGTATCTGTCAACTTACAAACTTGTTCCGGTTTCAACAATTTTATTCTTTGCGGTATTCATGCCTACATTTAATTCAGTAGCAATTTCTCGAATGCTGGTTCCATCATGCGTCGAGTTTGAATGATTGCCTTCTGAAATTCATTCAATTGCGGCATTTTTTATTTCTTACGTCAAAATTCAAGATGACATTTATGTTACATGATAAACGTACTGACATGACATTAGGAAGCCCAGTTTAATTAGTGAAAATTTGAGTGTCCCCGTTTTTTATGCTCACGATAGTTGTTTGAAATTTATCACAAAAATTAAAAAATCGTTCCATTGCAAACTAAAGCCTCCGTGGTTATTGCAGTTCGACTGTCCAAAATGAAACGGCTTTATGCTTACTTTTTCGCCCAAAATATACGGTACTACGATGTCATCTTTTGCATGCAAAATCATTATGGGACAATCCACACTTAAAATATAATATATTGTGAGGAAAGTAAAACCGTTTGCGTCTAGAGGATCTAGTATGGTCGCATTGAAATATGGCAACCATGAAAAGACCTGAAAAATTAATGATTTATATAAGTATGCATCTCAACACCTTTCTCTATAGTTAAATTAATGTGGTATTCCTAAAGCTAAAATCGCTCCGATGAGCCCAAGTTGTGCCATATTAGTTTCACCACCACGAATAAAGCATAAACTAATTGACAATTACATCAGAACTACGTAAGTACCTTTCCATCCCGACCAATATACTGATTTTGAGATTACAGATTTTATACTCCCGGGAGGATTCATGAAAAATAACGAAAATTGCTAGATCAAATCGCCTGGACTGTCAACAGTTTGGATTGGCCTTGATTGGATATTATCTTTTGCCCCCCAAACTTGCACCAGGTTTTAAAATTTTACCTTAAAAGTAGAAAACCAAAATAGCCTGATTAAATTGTAGGAGGCGCCAAAGTGTATGACTGTATGTATTGGCATTGTGTTTCCAAGAATCTAGGCACAGTTGCAACCACATGCTTTGAAGCGTTTATCTTTCACAAGTTGTAACTAAACTTTGCTGATGAACAAAGTGCGACAATGTATTTTGAAGACCAGAATCGATCAAAACCAATTTGCGGTTTGCTTTGGAAGCCGGTTGTTGAGGAACAAAGGTACACATTTAGAATGGTCCTTATTTTTCAATTTTTTTATTTTTTTCGCAGGACTCTCTCAATTCGTCGACCGATGAGTACATATCAATCCCAAAATTGAGAATAAGTTTTAATTATATAAAAAATAATAAAAGAAACCTGCCTAATATATTTTACTACAATAAATTTATATACCACTGTTATTAACTTAATCTAACTAGTAAGAAAACTAGTAAAAAAGTTATTTTCACCCGGGCTGAAGTTAAAATACCCCCCACCGTAAAATATTACAAAAGCAAATTAGTGAACCGATTTTGCCCATTCACGAACTTGTCCTTACTTTTTAAGGGATAAGCTTGTATACCAAATTTCAAATCAATTACTTCAAAATTACGACAGTTATCGTGTATACAGATGGGAGAGACAGACGGACAAATCGATTCAGTTTTCAATGCTGATAAAAAATATATATACAAGTCTATACCTGCCACGGTTTCTTAAGGGTGTTACATATGTTGTGACAAACTCAATAAACCCTACCACAGTAAATGTGGGGGGGTTAAAAATGAATGAATTAATTTTTACTTTATCATACGCAGTATGTAAAGTATTGTAATCATGCCAAAAACATTTTTTGAGATTTTAGCGGAAATATGTCTTTTTGGGTCCCCTGAACATTTCTGACCAAGGTACAAAAAATGTCTGTGTGTGTGTGTGTGTGTGTGTGTATGTGTGTGTGTATGTGTGTGTGTGTGTGTGTGTGTGTGTGTGTGTACCCGTTTTTGTGGCGACGATTCTGGAGAAACTACTAAAGGTATCGGGACGAAACTTCATATTTAGAAGTTTCATAACCAAACTTAGAGCTGAAAAGCTTTCTGTTGAAAAAGGTCCAAAGGAACGAATGGTTTACTCATAGCATTTTTCGAAGATTTTGCAAATGACCCGCTATTTGTGTAATGTCGTCAAAATAGTTAAATAATAAATTAAAGGAGAGGAAATTTTCTATAATTTATGTATATGACATTTTTTGGGAGAATTTATAGTTTAGCTGCATGAGCAAATTCTGTTTCATCGAGATCGGTCGTACTGCTTTAAAACTAGTAGCCAGGATATGTCAGATTTTTTGATTCTAATGACAGTAGCTAGTGTCAAACGCTAATGTTTTGAAAATACTACTGTCAATATAGGCTGCGTTCGGATATTGAACACCGTTACACTTTTTACACCCAATAACACGTAAGTGTCATTTGGACGGTGTACCCGGTGTCTTTAATCGAGATATCTGTCTAGTTCTACTAGGTTTATTTTAATGCAGACATAGCCGATCTCGATCAAATAGAATCTCATGCAGCTAAACTATTAATTTTATATATAGTATGATAAAGTCATGTGCCTGGCCACATCAGATTTTTTAGTTCAGATATCAGACCATCGCGCTATCAGCTGCGATTCATCTGTAATTGTTGCTCCCGATTCCGATTGCTCTGATTCTGGACATGAGGACGTTGCCGCGATGTTTGACAGCATTTAGTGTCCGATCGAACATTCGGCTTCGGCCACCTTCGGCCGAAAATTACACCTTCGGTAAAACTTCGGCTTCGGCCAAAATTAGGCCGATGGTTTAGCCGAAGCAGAAGGTCCGTGCATAGCGTATGCATAGCGAGAAATGTAAAAGGAAACTGAAAGATTTGATAGTACTTTGTTGCTTGGCGAAAATATGCAGGAACTTTATGTGGCCTTTATCAATAGATGAAGTACCGATAACACAATAATGTAGTGGAAGCATTAGTGGAAGAATTAGTAGTAAGGAACTCCAACAGTTCTGACGTTAACAACGTTATGCCTAATTCTGAGCTACAGCAATTTTGACGGGGAAAACAAATTTATAAAATCTTTGTGTTATTTTGGTAACATTTTAAACACGTACAGAGGAAGGTTCTTTTATATCTTCATATAATTTTGTAAATTTTCAAGATCGGCCTGATTTCGTAACAAAACGCAAATATTTGTAATATTTTTGACCCGATTCTTCTTTTTCGACACATATTGTTCAAGAACTAAAACAATCATACAAAGATTACCATAGACGGAGAATAATACTGTCTTTATACATGATTTGTAAGTATTGGGTTTTCTATGACTAAATAGCAGAGAAACACCTACGTGTTTTGCAAGTAGAAAACAGAGGGCAGGTATTAAATCCTCTTCAGCATTTTAATATGTATTGATTACTGATTATTATTTCTCAGTTTTTAAATAAAATATAGTGTCTCGAGATAAAGTTATTCTTTATAAAGAGTTTAGGGGTGTTGTAAAAAGTCCTTAGCCATAGTAAGAATTTTATTTTAACAAAAATGACAAAAATATGTTGTTAAATGTAACTATTAATTGCTTTACACTTAAATTAAAAATGTCTTTGGAATGTTGTATTTCTAATCGCAAATATCGGTCCAGTTAATGGCAAATATAAAGCGGCACGTCGCTATTTAAAAATAATAGAGATCTGAAATTTTGGAATCAGGATTTTACAACCTATCAACTTGAGAAATAATAGTGTTGGCCTATTATAGATAAAATTAGGTCTTAGTAGTTACTTTGTGTATCTAATCACAACAAATAGTAATAAATAGGAGCTATTTTACTTTAAATTTTGTCTCTTCATTGGCATTATGAATTAGCTTCGGCTTCGGCCGAAGGTATCGGAAAAGCCGAAGTTCGGTTTCGGCTTCGGCTTCGGCCCAAAATATCACTTTCGGTCGGACTCTAACATCATTCGGGAGGAGCTGCGGGGACTTAATGCCTGCTACGATGAGGTTGTTGCCCAGCTATCCGGCCTCGAAAGCCTTTGTAATGGATTGGCTGAGCATCAGTCAAGGATTGAGGTACTGGAATCTGAGAACACAGTCCTAGAGCATTCTCGGCTCTCGCCTCAATAATATTGAGATCCGAGCTGTTCCGGAAACCTCCAAACCTCACATCTATGAGCCTGTAGAGTGTAGAGGCGATAGGCGCCGCCGTCGGTTTTCCTCTGTCCATCGATGTGGTTGAAGTCGCTCATCGGGTAAATCGCATGCAGCAATCAACCCATTCTCGAAGTATCATTGTCCGATTTTTCTCCCGCCGTAATCGTGACGATCTTCTTTCCGCGGTTAGACTTGCTCGAAAGAAGAATGATCAGGGTCCAGGTATCCTTATCCCAAGATATGAAAGTGAACACTTGAACACACGTGCGATTCGGATGTTTTGTGTTCCACTGAAACATTTCTAAATGACACTCGACAGCGCCCGTGATGGAGAGCTTTTGTGCGGTCATTTCAATATATTTAGAAGAGACAGGGACTCCAGTGCTTCTGTGAAGCGTGATGGTGGTGTTATGGTGGGTGTTCGTGGTGGCATTGCGGTGTCCCGGTTACCCGATCTATGTAGTGATGCCGCAGGCCTGTGGGTGTCATTGGGCGTCGGTTTATCTCATGTTCTGTTATGCGTCGTGTTCTTACCCCCCGGCGACGTCGGTCGGTGCATTTACAATTTTGTTTTCGAAGTTTAATTATGGTTGTACATGACACTATTCTATTAGTCGGTGATTTTAATGTGCTTTTGTTAATTGTTATCATGACTACCTCAGGATGGTGTCGCCAGTCGGTAGCCTAAAGCGTATCTCTTAAAAAGTAAGGACAAGTTCGTGAATGGGCAAAATCGGTTCACTTGTTTTTTTTGTTGATATTTTACGGTGGGGGTACTTTAACTTCAGCACGCCTGAAGATAATTTTCTTACTAGTTTTTATTTTATCCTCGTTTGGTTGTTGAAAATGAAGAAATGTTTTCTTTCATGCAGCTGAAAGATGCATCACTTCAGTGATGCATTATTTAAAAAGTGTTTTAATGTTATTGTCTGATGGACGGTGTAGTGCGCTAACTCTCTTTCGCTCTTATATAATTTTAACAGTCAGCAACCCCTATTTATGGCCAATTTTCCAGGTAATGCATTCCATCGCGCGTAAAGTATGGAGACATGACAAAATCTCAAGAAAGGTATGATATTTTAAAAAATCCTCGAACACGTTGATTTATAACTATCAAAATACACCTGACTATGATATCAAGTTTTTTTTTACCTTCAATTGTTTTTAACAGATGACGTCATATCCTATAAAAGTGACACAATCTCCGGACCGGCTCGACCGAATTTAACGAAATTTTGGAATTAAGTATTTTGCAATCATGTAAAGACTCTGGCGTTATTATCGTTAATTCAACTTTCACAGTTACTGAGATATAACCTCAAACTTTTGAATATGAAATACAGCACCCTGTATATTTTGACATTTTCTGGTACAGTCGTCCATTACCTATTTAATGTTACTACGCTTGTTATAGTATTATACCAAAAACATCTAGTAGTTGCAGCAACTAGAGTAGTTGCAGTACAAAATGTAATAATGTTTTGTTATCGAGTTCTTCTTGGTTAATTTTTAGACCTAAGTAATAAAGGTTTTTGTTAGTTTCTAGATGTTTTTGATATAATAGTGAAGACTGTAATAGAAAATGTCGAAATATACAGGTGTTCTATTTCAAATTCAAAAGTTTGAGGTTATATCTCAGAAACTGCAAACATTGCACCAACCATAATAACGCCAGTGGCTTCACATGGTTGCAAAATACTAAATTCCAAAATTTCATTAAATTCGGTCGAGCCGTTCCGGAGATTTTGTCAGTTTTATTTCATAACCTTCCACTGTCTCTTTCTCGAACATTTTCTTATGTAAGGCCATAAAAATATTATCCTACCATTAAGACAATTAAAAGATCTGTCAAATTCATTAAAAAAAAGTATAGGGTTGTCTATTAAAAAAAATGTCGATGACGTCATCAAAGCAAAAACAATTGAAGGTAAAAAAGTTAATTTGATATCATAAGGTGTATTTTGATAATTATAAATCACCGTGTTCGAGGATTTTTTAAAATAGCAAACCGTTCTTGAGATTTTGTCATGTTTCCATACTTTACGCGCTCGCTGTATAATTTACGACGATACGCAATGAACCTATAAATTTAACACAGTAATACCTGTTTACACCTGGCTGCCAGAGATTGCGGCCAAGTGAGCAAAGACAACCCAAACTGTTCAAGTTCTTTACGTATCTCTTTTTGCAATGAGATATGTCAGAGCGTGTTCTAGTAATTTTGGTTTCTGAACGCTTTTGGAGCGTACGACCAATCTTGACAATAAGGAAGAATTTAATTTTATGTGATCATAGTATAAGTCAATAAGCAACCAGAAACGACTTAAAATCGATATAATCTATCGGCTTGACACTTTTTAGGACTAAACGACTGTATGATTAGACATAAAGTGATTCCTTTTTGAGCTCTGGCCTCCTCTTTTATAATATCTCGATGGTTCGATGGTGTCGTGCAATAAACTATTTAGCTAATAGCTAATTTATTCTCAAAAACGCACCTGGAATGCGTTGTTCATTCCATAGATTAATCATATATTTTGTTCGATATTATTGAAGAACGATGAGGTGATGACGGATTAATGTTAAACCGATATACTAGACTGGCTGTCAGAGTGTGCTCTAGTAACTAGAGCACACTCTGACAGCCACATTTGGACAAAGGCTCCGGACTAATCATCGCACGAATACGCTCTTGGTTCCTGAATAATCCCCAGGAAAAAAACTGCACCACTTTTTTCTGGCTGTAACTGTATATAAGCAGTACTGGAACTTACCGCGTTCCAGCACTGTAGGTAATCTTGCCGTGCACTATAATGTAAAAAATGTACGTACCCTACCCAGAGGGTGGTAAGGTATTTCTTCTCTCATTGTTGTAAATGGTGATTCCAGGATAAGTCCTGTTGGTATAATATTATGTTGTTTTAATTCTGCTACCGTACGAGTTCCTATAGCTGTTCCCAAGGAATGGCCCCAAATGAATATTCTAGCTGCAGTAATATTTCTTATCCACTTGTAAAATTGCTTTAAATCGTTCACAACGGCTTCCTCAGAAAGCAAAGCGTCAGTCGAATCCCCATAACCTGATAAAGTCTTTAAGAGGTATTTTTATAGGGTTTTAAGGGTAAGAAAGTTTACCTCTGTAGTCCACCGCAAAAACATGAAAATACCTTCTTAATACATGGTATAGAGCACATGGATAAATTCTTGTGCCACTATTCCCATGTAAATATATAACAACTTTTGAGTCTGTAGAGTTTAACGCTTTGTTAAAATCTATGTTGGTATCATTTATGTATTCCAAAGGAAGTACATGCCATACGCCGAGATAAACCTCGCTTTCATTGTTTAGGTCCATCACTTTAATATATATATTTCTAGCCCCTCTGAATCCATACTTTTCAAAATTGTTGTATTGGGGGTAGAATGGCCTCTTAACTGTAAGATTATAAGGATGACGTAATTGTTTATTATTCCATATCGATAACTCACTTCTTGGAAACATGACAAATCTTTGGAATGATTTGCTATACTTAAAAATACATGGCGGCACGAAAAATATGAAGAAAAATATTGTTGAAATGGCGGTAGCTTTACGAATCACCCCTAACGTATACAGATCGTTAAGTCTGATGACCATACTTTTACACTGTATATAAATGGTATGTATGTCATGACCGTTTGGCATTTTCGGTACGTCAACGGATATTATAACCTCCAAAAAAGGAAATATTGCTCCAATGAATTGCTCCCTGTTTGGTCTGTCAATTGTCATACGTAAATTATAAACGGTTTAAATCTGCGCTTTGATCATTTTTTTTTCAACATTCTGCCGTTTCATGTGATTAGCAAAAAGAAGGGAAATTAATCCAATACTGTTGACTTTCAATCATCTTTCAATATTCTATGGCGTCCGCAAATTTTACTAGAGCCTGGCATCTTAGAAACCACCGCTGAACTGTAAACCCCTATATGGGGGCGCTTACAACTTAAACACCACAGTATTTAAGAAAAAGTGGAAAATACTTCTTTTTGGGTAGAATTAACGATTAATTTTGTACTATGCTAATTGCTAAAATTGCCAAGTCGTGAACGTTTTGCGGTAAAATGAGAAAAACTGCAAATGTGTACATTAGGGGTGGTTTTTACGGTGCCAAGCTTTTGTAACATTTGCGGACACCATAGAATATTGAAAGTCAACACTTTTCCCATAGGATCCTAAAAAGGCAACCGTATTGGATTTATTTTCCTTGATAGCCCATATTTCGTCTAATTTGAATGTACTACATGTGAAGATACCTTCACGGAACCGATATTCCTTTAGGGAGCAATCATTCGTACAGCACCGAAGTTGTGCTATATGCTATTACAGCTCGACCACGCTTCGCTCGACTGTAATTTTCGGTTTCGGCCACCTTAAAGTTTCTGAAGTCTGTCATGACAATTATCGCATATTTCGCATAGTGAAAAAGTTTAGGCTGACTCTGTACTTGTAAAATCTGCGTTGAACTATATTTAAACTATGTATGTCTGAACAAAAAAACTGAAAGACGTAGAAGTAACTTTAACTTCTTTCTAACAAAAAAAATCTTTTCAGATAGCTCAAGCTTATTCGTCTTAGAAGTCACACTGATAATTTCATCAATTTTGAACAATAAATAACACCTTTATTTGAAAACGCAATATAGCATGATTTTGCAAGTAAAATCTCTAATTACTCAGAAAATAACGCTTTTCTAAAACGGCTATCACAATAAAATGGTAATGATTTTCCAGTGTAAATTAATAGACAAAAATCCAGGTTGCTGCTATTTAAAAGATGTTTAACTGACAATTATATTGGTATTGTAGCATTTAATGTATTACATAATAGTTATTTAACCAACAAGTATATTAAAAAGATCGATTAATGATCGAGAATTGTCGAGATCATTAATCGCCGTTTAATATTCGAGTTGGTTACAAAATTTTGTCGTCGATCGTATTCTTCTAGCGTCGTCTACATAGACATGCATAGACATTTCTCCGCCGATGACTTTTAAGGTTACATGACAATTTATGTAATTTGACACTGACAGTTCTAGAGGGCGGTATGTTTTGATTGGAAGGTTTCATTTCACATAATATGTTCGATTGGCCAATCAAACGACGTCACTACGTCGAGTGATTGGCTATAACAAATCATGCATTAATAGAAATGCCTATTCACTAAACTGACTCATAAATAAACGATCGACGGAAAAAAAGTTAGGTGCATAGTGCACACTATTACTGGCAAATTTTTGGGATTAAGATTCGTTTCAGTCTACTTACATGGACATTTTTGCAATGTGAGAATCTACTTTTCCTGGATTGCTGGAGTTCGGCTAGATTTCAATTAGACGTAGTTTTGAACTTCTCCTTCAAATATTTATTCAAGTTTTAAATGCTTCTTTTATTATTATTTTTATTGCACATTCAACGTGCAATTAGAAAGTTCTGCTTTAACGCCCACAATATTTTACATGCTTAGAGATGCTAATTTCTAATTCTAATTCTTCGTATTTGGCAATAAAACAAATTACTCCTTTTAATATATTTAATAATAATATATAATTCAATAAGGAATGTACAAAATAATAAATAAATAAATTACGATATAATTGTTCTGCATTATACTATAGATACTGAAGTACAATAGGTAAAAGCAAAAGTAGATTCAATATACGGTGTTCTAATTGCTACATCAGTTAACCTTTCATCAAATTATAGGCCTCGCAAACTCGTCTGAAATCCCTAGAGAAAAGGAATTTGTAGGTAGTATATTTAAAACATATTTTTCAGTACTTACTTAATATACTCGGGCAACTCGGGTACTTTATTTATTTCCATATGATTTGCTCTGTGTTTTGCCTCAATTAAATGGTAAGTTACGTTTCCCATTTTGCTAATATCTCTCTCTTCACGGGCTATATCTGCCAACTGTAATTTAAATCGAATATTAATTACAAATAACTAATAAGTATTATTCCTAATTATTACACGAAACCCGGCCACAATGGCTATCTTGGAAATGTTGCTTAATAGTTTGAGAACTACTAGACAAACAAGAAATCCAAAGGCTATTTTTATTTTGTTTTAATAACACAATTGGTCTAATTAAGATTTAACCTTTTCATTATTTCGCATACATGTTCTATTGGAGAATCAGGAGATCTTGGTGCAAATAGCAAGATGTTAATATTAATTTCTTAAAAGAACATTATTGCTTTGCAGAAAGGTGGCGGCAGCAAGAACATGGAATGCTGCCACTTCCTTGTTGACATATTTACAGCATATCATATCGGCTTATTAGAAATACGCGCACTATAGTTATAAAAAACAGAAATATTCTTCTACCTTCATGCTCAAACTATAAGGAATTATGCTGTCATCCTCTGCGTGCAGAATCATAATTGGGCAAGATATATTTTGAATGTAGGTTGTTGTCCTGAAGTGGAATCCATTTTCTTCTAGCGGGTTACGAATTGTCCCATCGAAATAAGCCAACCAACTGAATACCTAAAAAGAGCAGCACATAAGTCATATTTAAAAATACATAACCTTTTAAAACTGTTATCTCCTTTAAACAATATATTGGATAACATTTTCTACTGTCTGTTGATCATATAACTTTGTCAGTTATACATTACACAGAAGGAATAGGAGAAATGTTGCTAATAATGTTAATACATACTTTTCCGATAGGATGGACAGCCAGCTCTTCTCTCATTGTTGAAAACGGTGCCTCCAAGATTAAACCCATTGGAACAGTGTTAAGCTCATTCAGTCGTGCTAGAGCGTGAGTTCCTAAAGATGTGCCCAATGAGTGAGCCCAAACATAAATTCTGGCGTTAGTTTGTGTTCGAACCCATTGGTAAAACTGTACCAAGTCTTGAACCACATTTTTCTCGGTTAATTCAGCTTGCGTGGAGTCACCATAACCTAAGAATTGCTCCGTTACAGTTCATACATACACAAATTAATGCATTACTTACTTCTGTAGTCTACGGCAATCACGTGATAATATTTTCTTAATACTGTGTATGTGGGAAACGGGTAAATTCTCGTGCCACTATTTCCATGGAAGTAGATGATGACATCGTGTTTTGCGGACTTTAGGGCAGTATCATAGTTAAAATTTGGTTTATCGACAGGTTCATTCATTATCTCTTCGGGTAAAACGTGCCATACTCCAAGTCTAACCGTCCTGTTATCAGAATCTGATACATTTACATATAGATTCCTTACACCAACAGCGCCATACTTCTCGAAATTATCATATTCTGGATTTGATGGCTGGTCAACTGGAAAATAAAATAAATTTTATTAAATTTGAATAAATCAATAAATAAAATTAATGCCTCAATTTGTGTAGCTTTACTAGAGATATAAAGCAGGCGTATTTTTGTCTGAATTGTACTCTTTTCAGTGACGGAACAAGGCCGACGAGTAAAAAAAATTAGAAATTTTACAAAACATCAATGAAAGGGTGAAACTAATTTAAACTTAATTTAAATTTAAGGTATCATATTAAAATATCGTCTATTTAATTCTAATACGTCTGCATATCATAATTATTCGTTAATAAACCAATAAATATCATTAAACTTTCAGAAGATGATGTCCGAACGGTGTGAATCAGTGTGTAAAAAATGTAAATAACGCATTTGCAATTGCTAACTATATAGAGTCAATTTGCAATATTTCTGTCTCTGCAGAATCAATGAAATGATGTAAATATCATATTTATGGTGTTGTTTGACTTTAGCAAGTAAACTCAAAAGGTGATGTCAAGTTTCAAAGCAAATTTATTTGCTTTGAAATTATGCCTCTTAAAAAAAGTTAAAATTTGACTTACTACTTTTTAATTTTCATGAATTAAATACATAAATATACAGTGCGACACTGTATATTTATGCATTATAGATATTTGTTTACATTTTGCTTTCCTTCTGTGTCCCTCTTTTCACACATCATCAACTATTGTGTTATTAATATTCAAATTATACGGATACAGGCTTTCTTCAGATCAAAAATATCGTATGCATATATTAGTTTATTTACTATGACCACAGTGTTCGAATGCATTTTAGGTGGAGTTAAAATACTGATAAAAATGTGAGTCATTTCGTTAACAAATATAAATTTTTCGGAAACTACTTTAAATATTTACCATCAACTTGTAATAGGAATCGTCATTTTCCGGTCGTGACACACATAATGATAATGTGCGGCTTTTCGTGTGACAGTTTAGATGACAAGTAGAGTGAATTAAGTAGTCTATTAATAATATAAATAAATAATTTGGTGTAATATTGCTGTAATATGGTTACAATAAATATACGTCATTTTTGTTCATAAATTCAAAGCTTTTATTATTCAAAACTAATCTTTTTCACGATATTTCTGTAATGGATGACAAACGTCAATACATCTATCTATACCTCGACAAACAGGAAAAGCAGTAATAAAGACGTGTATCAGCTGATTCGCTGGCTAACTGTGTAATAATTTATAGTTAAGGAATATTGTTTTACTACACACATTGGCAGTTAAAAAAGTGACCAATAATTTTGAACACACATTATTTAAGGACAGAAAATACATATTTTATAATATTCTGTAATCTATTAAAAATCTAAATACTCACAGTTTGGAAACATGACGAATGTTTGTATTCCCAGGCTACTCATAAATATAAGTGGAAATATTACCCATATTAGTATAAATAAAAAGAGAAGCACAGATAGACTAAAAAAGAGAAAGAAAGTGAAGTTGGTTAAATTTGTTTATCAAGAACATTTGTTTTAAAAAAAACAGATATAGAAACTGAAAGAAAATACAGTGTGTCTCCAGATGGACCTAACTAACAGAGTCACAATAATTACAATAACCAGTGCTTTCGGTAAAAGAAAAATGTTAAAATCTATAAAGACGGAAAATTGTACATTCTTTACCTTTAATTTAGTGTATTTCTGAAAAAAAAGCTTTTCATGCAAGAAATATATACTTTACTGCATTTCTTACGAAATTAGTTCTGTCCACTCATCTAGATATAATTCAGAAACATTTTACGTGATTTCTAATTGATTTAATTCTTGATTAAAAAATTTCAGATCTGTATTATTTTTTAAATTTTAGGTGTGTGTAGTTAGGTCCATCTGGGGGATATACTGTATAACCAAATATTACAGATAAATTACAACTGAAATCAGATTGAAAAAACTTACATAGTAACTGCTGTCCATATTAAACACTTCTTCCAACTGCACTGACAACACCCATCCTTCTCATCTATGTCATAAACATAGTCATTATCGTAGGACCTAGAATCTCGCTGAAAATTGGCACAATCAAAGACATGTCTCTAATAGTCCTCAAAAGTACATACCACCATGTTGTACCTAGTATCTTGCATTTAAAATATTACACTGTTAATGGTACTATGTCGAGTAGTCGTCAATATCACTTTTATTTCGATGCTTTCAAACCCTTTAATGTCCGTATCCATACTGGCAAACCGCTATATACCTTGCGGAAACCTATAGATAAGATTAGAGAGAAATTTATCAGAAATTGAATAGGTACGTCATCGTTGAAGTAATACATTTTGGTTCTAACTAATTGTGAGTGTTGTTACACGATTAAGATCTTTATTCTCGTCAGGTTTGGTTTTACAAATTGCCGGGGCTATAATTACCAGTATAATAATAATATAGTATAAAAACAGTAAAATTAATTATCCGTTTTATAGAACATATTATAATATTAAACATTTACTAATTCGCTAAGAATAGATTAAATTAATTAGTGTAGCTCCGGAGGTATGCCCTTCAATAATGTTACAACATCGGATATATACACTCTGGTTGTGTATAGCAGTTAAGTTGGCCCTTAATTCAGCTAGTGTGTGCAAGTATTTAGTATAAATTAAAACTAGTAAGAAAATTATTTTTACTTCAGCCGTGCTGAAGTTAAAATACGTCCCACCGTAAAACAAACAAGTGAACCGATTTTGCCCATTAACGAACTCGTCCTCATAGGTACTCCACTCCCGTTTATTCTTGCTGTTTATAAAGCTGGACGAATGAAATTAGTGAAAGTGTTAATAAACAAAAAATGGCATTCTTTTGGATACTCTTGAGGTTAATGGTTTTTCCGGAAATGACGTCATCATTGAAATTTTAAATGGCACCCTTTTAATTATTTATAATAAAAAAAATTAAACTAAAAATGAGTGATTCTTTAAGTTTTCATATAAACTTTTAAATTTTATATCTTAAAATCTTTTCTTATATTTTTTTTATAAGGATATGATTTAATTCAAATTTTTTTTAGTAAAAAAACTAGGTCCCCTACACTAAATAGTAGGGGAGTATTAAAATTTATGGTTAGGTCATAAATTTTTTAAAATTATATATAACTCCTAAATTAACTCAATTAAAATTATTTATATTAGAAATTTAAGGTTAGGTCATAAATTTCTAATATGGTATTGATAACGTTCTGTTAAATTTTATTTATATATATATATATATATATATATTTGTGTGATAATTTCAATCAGGATGACACTCTGAACACAAAAACATAGCGATCGTCAATTTTTATCACCAAGGCAACGCAAAAATAACTTTTTTGTGTATTAATCTAGGTGGCTATGAATTGGTAAAAATAGTCGAAAATTGTCAAATAAACACTAACTAAATCGATTTTGACCGACATTGCATTACTGGCGCCCTCTAACGTGATTTAATTGGTTTTTGGCCAG
Source organism: Aphodius sticticus (assembly GCA_963966075.1). Classification (NCBI taxonomy): domain Eukaryota; kingdom Metazoa; phylum Arthropoda; class Insecta; order Coleoptera; family Scarabaeidae; genus Aphodius; species Aphodius sticticus. The sequence continues at coordinate 71,865,049 of OZ014506.1, read as the reverse complement.
TGAGTCATTTTTTTCACGGGCCACACCCTGATTATTCGATAGAAAACAACTTTTCGATTACAATGATACCAAATACTTGATATTTTATTGAACTCTTAGCATACAAATGTTGTTAGAAGCAAGGACATCGAAAAAAATATTGACCTAAAGTCCTAAAGTCACTCAATGGACTACTCGAAGGAAGTACCGTTAAACATCATTTTCACTATACGATTATCAGCAAAATATCAAGAATTTGGTATCATTGTGTCGGAAAAATGTTTTTCCTCGAATAATGAAGGTACTTACTTCCTTCGAATAGTCCATTGAGTTTTTGACTTGTGCGCTGACTTTATTAAATCATTAGGTCAATATTTTTTTCGATTTCCTTGCTTCTAACAACATTTGTACGCTAAGAATTTCAATAAAACATCAAGTATTTGGTATCATTGTAATCGGAAGGATGTTTTCTATCGCAGTGGCCATTGGGTACCCGTGAAAAAGAACGGCGCCAGTAATGGAATGTCGGACTAAATCGATTTGACAATTTTCGACTAGTTTCACCAATTCCTACCCACCTAGATTAATACACAAAAAGTTATTTTTGCGTTGCCTGGGTGATAAAACTTGACGATCGATATGTTTTTGTGTTTATCATGTCATCCTGATTGAAAATATCTCACAAAGAATATAGGGTGCCATTTAAAATTTCAATGATGACATCATTTCCGGAAAACCCGGAAGTCACATTAACCTGAAGAGTATCCCACAGAATGGCATTTTTTGTCTATTAAACTTTTTTATTAATGTTGTATCAAACTCAATGTACCCTAACCACATTAAATGTGGGGGTATAATAACAACTTTAAATGTGGGGGGTATAAAATTTGATAAAATAATTTCGTGCAAAAATATCTGCCCACCTATAATGTATGTCAATTTTTACAGTATCTTTTGAACCAATTGTTCAATTTGTGTGATTGTTCCGTTTAATTGAAGGCTATATAGGGGTAGCACTTTTATTGAAATTTTAATTTTGAGCATAATAAAGAAGCTACAATAAGAACAGCAATTACATGACGCGAACAGTTTAAAAACCGTAGGTAATAAAATGCGTTAATTATTGAGGTTTTCTTGCATTACTCAACTAATGGGGATAGGAATATTGTCAAAAACGAACATTATTTTATTGTAAAAGAAGTTGGGATGTTAGTGATATATTGGCCAGACTGTGGCTCAGTGGTAAAGCGCTTGGCTATCAGTCTGGGGGTCGTGAGTTCGAGCCTCACGACCTGCTTTCAGAGTAAAGGTCTTTCTGTGGTTTTCCTTTACTCCCTGGCGAATGCTGAAAGCCAAACAACTTAAGACGTGCCACAGACGCGGGCCATAATAATAATAATTCGGGCCTGCCGATGCCCCCGTAGTGGCGAAAGCTGTTGGGGGATGTTAAGGCGTGGATTATTATTATTATTATTGTTATATATTTTAAGCAATAAAGCTCGCAAAAGCTTTTTAATAACATTTGTGGCCTCGTCTTGCTCTAACAACAGCTATCATGCGATTATTCATTCATCTTTCTGTTACCGCCAATTTAGCTCTGGAATGGTCCTAGCAGCAGAAACTCTGGCTCGATCTCTTCGCATGAACTCGTTCCATAGATGATCAATGGGGTTCAGTTCAGTACTGTGACGCTGGCTAGTCCATAACCGGTATAGCAACCAGGGCTGTGGAGTCGGAGTCGAAGTCGTGGAGTCGTAGTTTAAAGAAATTTCAGAGAAGTCGGAGTCGGAGAAAACGTACCGTCTCCGAGTCCGAGCCCATGTTTAAATATTGTACAAAAAAAGCTTATGGATTCAACAGTATTGGTTTGTGAGTAATTAGCTATGACACAAGCCATATGTTTAATACAATGATACTAGAATATTAGTAGCAACTTAATTTGTTTCCTCTTTTTCCTGGAAGATCTTTTGTTTTATTTTTTATGTTACTCGCTTGTATTATTATACTGCGTCAAATTTGTGATTATTTATATGTAAGTTTTTTATTGTACACAACTATTCGAAAATCTTATTGTATGCTATTTTCCGGAGACGGAGTCGGAGTCGGACGACGAAAAATATCTGGAGTCGGATTCGAGGTTTTTTACCGCAGCCCTGATAGCAAGTTCAACCCCATCATTGCTCTTAATTTCCCACAACCCGCTGACTTACTGACTTACTGCTCGGATTTTTTTCAAGTACAAAGCACACATCGCTGCAAATTTCGATAAAAAAACTTACCGTAATTCTTACTAGTTAAGAAGCGAATGATAATTAATCCAGGATGAAGATAATTTGTGGAAAAAATACGCCTGCCTGGATTTGACGCTCTCCCAATTGAGGTACAAACTACAAACGCAATGGAAATATGTGGTACGTTTTTCACAAATTATCGTCATCCTGGATTAATTATCATTCGCTTTTTAACCTTATCACTGACGAGTTTATACGTAAGAACCATTTTCCTTGTACTTAATTCTCACATACTTGTCTTATATGCTCAAAACTGAAATTTAAATAAAACTACCCCAGCGCTGCTGTTGAGCAACTTACCTTCAATTAGACAAAACAATCCTACAAATTTAACAATTGGTTCAAAAGATACTAAACTTTAAGGTTTACATACATTTTACGTGGGCAGATTTTTTGCACGCTGTTGTATTATTTTAGGACGCCCATTGGATGCGGGTGTTGATTATCAAAACTGCATACAATTATAATTATTGATACTTATAAATGTTTTCTTTTTCTCTAGAGCAAGATTCCAAGGTCGTAACCTTCTGCATGTACATCGCCAGACAAGTTTTGAGCTTCTGTGAAAGAAATTATGTCGTACCAACAATAGGAAATCAATAAATATAGAGGGAAATTTAAGATTTTCTAGGCGAAAATTTATATGGCTAGTAACATTAAAATCATGATTAAAAAAATTTATTTCGCACTTTTGACTTAGAAATTGTTACATTTAATTTTTGCCTCTAGTTATAAATTACTATAATTAGAAATTTTTTTCAAAGATCGTACATGTTATTCTGAGTAAAAGTTTTCATATGGACCTATTTATTTTCTCAAAGTATTACAAAATTACAGTCGCTTGAAATATTAAAAAATCGTATTATAAACTTCTTAAGGATATCTATATGAAACGTTTCACTTACAATGAATGTTTGTTAATTTTGGTATTAGTTTTACTTATTAATGAATTTTCTAAAAAACTAATAATTTTAGATACAAAAAGAAATATCTGCAATGTTACAGACAATGAATGTAATAAAACAACAGCAACAATGCTTTTATGTTTTCGATAGTGAAATTACAGCATTATCACAGTATTTTCACAGGTATTTTTGTAGTTTTACAGGAAAATTACATTATGTTCACAGTAGAAGGACACTGTATAATATTTTTGTTGAGGTTCTCACGGGTTCCAACCTAATTTCAAGAGTTCCGCAAGAGCAAAAAAGTTGAGAAGCGCTAGATTAGAGGATATCTCGTGTTTCGCTAAAATATACCATGTAGTTACTTAGGTTTTCGTTTAGATCTTTTGTTTAAAAAATATTTAACATTACTTATAACCTTCCTAAATGTAAACATTAACACAATTTTATACTATGTCCAAAATAAATCGTCGTGTGACTACGGCAGCCTATTTTTATTTTGTTTCAAAACTGAGTGACAAATTTAGTCAATTTTGAAACAAAACTATTATATTAAATTCTATTGTTATCGATAGTTACTATCCATTTAGCATGGTAGGTATAGCAGATTTTACAACAAAAACAAAATATTTATCTCTTCAACCACAATTAAAATTCAAAATCGGCCCGATTATACAGTATATTAAATAACTATAAAAAATCAAATACTTACATGCACGAGAGTATGCAGAAAAATAAAGTGCCTGTAACCTCACTATTATAACGAACAGTGTACTAATTAAGATGAATAGTTTGTTGAATGAATACCTGAGTTAATATTTGTATATTTCCACGTTATAAGAATTGCAACATCTAGTCGAAATTATACTCGACACTGTTTTCCGTTGCTTTACGTAACACACTTTCTCGTGTTTGGTTATTTTGCCCCACCATTGCACTGGGTACCGCTGTCAGCAGGTCACCTCCATTGAACAATTTCCGGTCATCCTAGCAATAATAAAAATCTAGAGAAATTATTTAAATATATTGACAGAATTATATGTATCTGTTGATTTCGTAAAATTCCGTGAGTGAGTCATATTGCGTTAACGAAATAAATCACGAATACAACTGATAATCATTTACGTAATTAAAATAGAACAATAGCTGTTTTTCCAAATTATTATGAGTAATTAATGTATTAATTTCGAGTGGAATTTATGTAGTAACCACCTTTGTTATTTATAGGTTGAAATAGGTTGTTTAAATTTAATCAGACGGAAGGTATTTTTAGTTTCAAGGTGGACGATCATAATAGGTTTTAATGTTTTGAACATCACAACATAGTCACACACATTATTATAATACTATATATATATAGGAAAGTTGGTTAATCGACGGTAAGATATAAAGGAGAAAGGTATTTGTCGGGCAATTCCGTCATACGATGATCGAAGATCGAAGATCGAAGATCGAAGAAGCAACCGTATACACGTGTTTCGGACTATTAGTTCTCATCAGTACGGTATAGCCAAGGAGCAAGATGGACACTCAATGGAAAAACACTCAAATGGTTCCCTACAGGGGGTGACCAGATGTCGCCAATTTGGTGCTTCAGTCCCAACATCTGCAGAATTCGAAGACAAGAAGTGACGTCGCGCCGGAGGTGACTGGTACACCCCAGGTACACCATAGCCCATACAAATTAAAGGAAAGTTGGTTAATCGACGGTAAGATATAAAGGAGAAAGGTATTTGTCGGGCAATTCCGTCATACGAAGATCGAAGAAGCAACCGTATACACGTGTTTCGGACTATTAGTCCTCATGAGTACGGTATAGCCAAGGAGCAAGATGGACACTCAATGGAAAAACACTCAAATGGTTCCCTACAGGGGGTGACCACATGTCGCCAATTTGGTGCTTCAGTCCCAACATCTTCAGGATTCGAAGACAAGAAGAGACGTCGCGCCGGAGGTGACTGGTACACCCCAGGTACACCATAGCCCATGGAAATTAAAGGAAAGTTGGTTAATCGACGGTAAGATATAAAGGAGAAAGGTATTTGTCGGGCAATTCCGTCATACGAAGATCGAAGAAGCAACCGTATACACGTGTTTCGGACTATTAGTCCTCATCAGTACGGTATAGGCAAGGAGCAAGATGGACACTCAATGGAAAAACACTCAAATGGTTCCCTACAGGGGGTGACCACATGTCGCCAATTTGGTGCTTCAGTCCCAACATCTTCAGGATTCGAAGACAAGAAGTGACGTCGCGCCGGAGGTGACTGGTACACCCCAGGTACACCATAGCCCATGGAAATTAAAGGAAAGTTGGTTAATCGACGGTGAGATATAAAGGAGAAGGTTCTGACGGAATCATTTTCGCGAAGAAGAACAATAAGGTATTTAAAATAGAGACTAACACTGATGTTGAGCGACTACCAAAGTAAACGGTATCGATAGTATGTTTCATGTTTTATAGAATCTGTCTTTGAATTCCCGTTCTTTTTGACTGTTTTATCACAGTGCCAGGATTGTTTATTGATTGTTTATTTCTGAATCACTCTTTTTCTTTTGTTATTATTTAAGAGCGGATAGCGCGTCTGCATTTAGTGTACGGCCGGTAGCAATTCGTAAATTTTAGTTATATTTCTATTTGTGTTTCTTGTTCGCATTTCTGATTATTATACTGGCTGGATTGTTTGTTGTTAACTATAGGGACTAGATTGTGTTATTAATTGTTTATTAAATTTTGATCTGCTTTTGTTTATTGATTGCAATGTATGACATATCTGTTGCGCACTTGAACGTTCGCTCACTTGTTCGTAATTTTGATGGTTTTAGGGAATGTTTACTGGGAGATTCTCATGGGATTTTTGGCATAAGCGAAACATGGCTGCATGGCGGAATAGTGTCAAGCGACGTCGTTATTGATGGGTATCATTTTGAGAGATGCGACCGTATGGTGGGAAGAGGGGGAGGAGTAGGGTTTTATGTAAGACAAGATGTCAGGTATGAGATTTTGAATACGGAAACTGAGATTGAGAATTTGTGGATTATTGTACACTTAGTACCCTTTAATTTCCATGGGCTATGGTGTACCTGGGGTGTACCAGTCACCTCCGGCGCGACGTCACTTCTTGTCTTCGAATCCTGAAGATGTTGGGACTGAAGCACCAAATTGGCGACATGTGGTCACCCCTTGTAGGGAACCATTTGAGTATTTTTCCATTGAGTGTCCATCTTGCTCCTTGGCTATACCGTACTGATGAGGACTAATAGTCCGAAACACGTGTATACGGTTGCTTCTTCGATCTTCGATCTTCGTATGACGGTATTGCCCGACAAATACCTTTCTCCTTTATATTTTACCGTCGATTAACCAGCGTTCCTTTAATTTCCATGGGCTATGGTGTACCTGGGGTGTACCAGTCACCTCCGGCGCGACGTCACTTCTTGTCTTCGAATCCTGAAGATGTTGGGACTGAAGCACCAAATTGGCGACATGTGGTCACCCCTTGTAGGGAACCATTTGAGTGTTTTTCCATTGAGTGTCCATCTTGCTCCTTGGCTATACCGTACTGATGAGGACTAATAGTCCGAAATACGTGTATACGGTTGCTTCTTCGATCTTCGATCTTCGTATGACGGAATTGCCCGACAAATACCTTTCTCCTTTATATTTTACCGTCGATTAACCAGCTTTCCTTTAATTTCCATGGGCTATGGTGTACCTGGGGGTGTACCAGTCACCTCCGGCGCGACGTCACTTCTTGTCTTCGAATCTTGAAGATGTTGGGACTGAAGCACCAAATTGGCGACATGTGGTCACCCCTTGTAGGGAACCATTTGAGTGTTTTTCCATTGAGTGTCCATCTAGCTCCTTGGCTATACCGTACTGATGAGGACTAATAGTCCGAAACACGTGTATACGGTTGCTTCTTCGATCTTCGATCTTCGTATGACGGAATTGCCCGACAAATACCTTTCTCCTTTATATTTTACCGTCGATTAACCAGCTTTCCTTTAATTTCCATGGGCTATGGTGTACCTGGTGTGTACCAGTCACCTCCGGCGCGACGTCACTTCTTGTCTTCGAATCCTGAAGATGTTGGGACTGAAGCACCAAATTGGCGACATGTGGTCACCCCTTGTAGGGAACCATTTGAGTGTTTTTCCATTGAGTGTCCATCTTGCTCCTTGGCTATACCGTACTGATGAGGACTAATAGTCCGAAACACGTGTATACGGTTGCTTCTTCGATCTTCGATCTTCGTATGACGGAATTGCCCGACAAATACCTTTCTCCTTTATATTTTACCGTCGATTAACCAGCTTTCCTTTAATTTCCATGGGCTATGGTGTACCTGGGGTGTACCAGTCACCTCCGGCGCGACGTCACTTCTTGTCTTCGAATCCTGAAGATGTTGGGACTGAAGCACCAAATTGGCGACATGTGGTCACCCCTTGTAGGGAACCATTTGAGTGTTTTTCCATTGAGTGTCCATCTTGCTCCTTGGCTATACCGTACTGATGAGGACTAATAGTCCGAAACACGTGTATACGGTTGCTTCTTCGATCTTCGATCTTCGTATGACGGAATTGCCCGACAAATACCTTTCTCCTTTATATTTTACCGTCGATTAACCAGCTTTCCTTTAATTTCCATGGGCTATGGTGTACCTGGTGTGTACCAGTCACCTCCGGCGCGACGTCACTTCTTGTCTTCGAATCCTGAAGATGTTGGGACTGAAGCACCAAATTGGCGACATGTGGTCACCCCTTGTAGGGAACCATTTGAGTGTTTTTCCATTGAGTGTCCATCTTGCTCCTTGGCTATACCGTACTGATGAGGACTAATAGTCCGAAACACGTGTATACGGTTGCTTCTTCGATCTTCGATCTTCGTATGACGGAATTGCCCGACAAATACCTTTCTCCTTTATATTTTACCGTCGATTAACCAGCTTTCCTTTAATTTCCATGGGCTATGGTGTACCTGGGGTGTACCAGTCACCTCCGGCGCGACGTCACTTCTTGTCTTCGAATCCTGAAGATGTTGGGACTGAAGCACCAAATTGGCGACATGTGGTCACCCCTTGTAGGGAACCATTTGAGTGTTTTTCCATTGAGTGTCCATCTTGCTCCTTGGCTATACCGTACTGATGAGGACTAATAGTCCGAAACACGTGTATAGTTGCTTCTTCGATCTTCGATCTTCGTATGACGGAATTGCCCGACAAATACCTTTCTCCTTTATATTTTACCGTCGATTAACCAGCTTTCCTTTCATTTCCATGGGCTATGGTGTACCTGGGGTGTACCAGTCACCTCCGGCGCGACGTCACTTCTTGTCTTCGAATCCTGAAGATGTTGGGACTGAAGCACCAAATTGGCGACATGTGGTCACCCCTTGTAGGGAACCATTTGAGTGTTTTTCCATTGAGTGTCCATCTTGCTCCTTGGCTATACCGTACTGATGAGGACTAATAGTCCGAAACACGTGTATACGGTTGCTTCTTCGATCTTCGATCTTCGTATGACGGAATTGCCCGACAAATACCTTTCTCCTTTATATTTTACCGTCGATTAACCAGCTTTCCTTTAATTTCCATGGGCTATGGTGTACCTGGGGTGTACCAGTCACCTCCGGCGCGACGTCACTTCTTGTCTTCGAATCCTGAAGATGTTGGGACTGAAGCACCAAATTGGCGACATGTGGTCACCCCTTGTAGGGAACCATTTGAATGTTTTTCCATTGAGTGTCCATCTTGCTCCTTGGCTATACCGTACTGATGAGGACTAATAGTCCGAAACACGTGTATACGGTTGCTTCTTCGATCTTCGATCTTCGTATGACAGAATTGCCCGACAAATACCTTTCTCCTATATATATATATATATATATATATACCGTCCAAATGACACTTACGTGTTATTGGGTGTAAAAAGTGTAATACAATATCCGAACGCAGGTTATATTGACAGAAGTTATTGTCAAAACATTAGCGTTTGACACTACCTACAGTCATTAGAGTCAAAACATCTGACAAATCCTGGCTACTAGTTTTAATGCAGTACGAGCGATCTCGATGAAATAGAATTTGCTCATGCAGCTAAACTATTGATTGTACCAAAAAATGTCATAGTCATAAATTATTCAGAATTTCCTCATCTTTAATTTATTATTTAACCATTTCGACGAAATTCCAGAAGTGGCGGCTTATTTGCAAAATCTTTGAAAAATGCTAAGACTAAACCTCCAGTTCCTTTGGACCTTTTTCAACAGAAAGCTTTTCAGCTCTAAGTTTGGTTATGAAACTTCTAAATATGAAGTTTCGTCCCGATACCTTTAGCAGTTTCTCCGAAATCGTCGCCACAAAGAACGGGTACACACACACACACACACACACACACACACACACAGACATTTTTTTGTACCTTGGTCAAATATGTTCAGGGGACCCAAAAAGACATTTCCACTAAAATCTCAAACTTTTTCTTTTGCACGATTGCAATACTTTACATACTGCGTATGATAAAGTAAAAATCTGATGTGGCCAGGCACATGACTTTATCATACTATATATAAAATTAATAGTTTAGCTGCATGAGATTCTATTTGATCGAGATCGGCTATGTCTGCATTAAAATAAAATTAGTAGAACTAGACAGATATGTCGAATAAAGCTGCGGTCGGATATTGTACTCCGCTGACACAGGATACACTGTCCAAATGACACTTACGTGTTATTGGGTGTAAAAAGTGTACGGTATACTATATCCGAACGCAGCTTATATTGACAGTAGGTTGTCAAAACATTTGCGTTTGACACTACGTACTGTCATTAGAATCATATCTGACATATAATCTGACATATCCTAGCTACTAGTTCTAAAGGAGTACGACCGATCTCGATGAAATAGAATTTGCTCATGCAGCTAAACTATTGATTGTACCAAAAAATGTCATAGTGATAAATTATTCAGAATTTCATCTTCTTTAATTTATTATTTAACTATTTCGAGGAAATTCCAGAAATGGCGGCTTATTTACAAAATGTTTCAAAAATGCTAAGACTAAACCTGCAGTTCCTTTGGACCATTTTCAACAGAAAGCTTTTCAGCTCTAAGTTTGGTTATGAAACTTCTAAATATAAGTTTCGTCCCGATACCTTTAGTAGTTTCTCCGGAATCGTCGCCACAAAAACGGGTACACACATCCACACATACACACACACACACACACACACACACACACACAGACATTTTTTTGTACCTTGGTCAAAAATGTTCAGGGGACCCAAAAAGACATATTTCCGCTAAAATCTCAAAAAATTTTTTTGGCACGATTACAATACTTTACATACTGCGAATGATAAAGTAAAAAGAACTGCAAAAGCAATCTTTTCGCAGAGCTTTGCAATCGGATGGAAATAGTGATTATCATGGTAAATTTGAGGAGATTTGTCTGATAAAATGATGTATTGGTCCCGTTGCAAGAACTTACGTGCTGAGCGTTCTAAATTTTATAATGATTAAGGTTGTGGTATTTATATAAAGTTCTTAAAACTAAAAAGTATGGTTATTTAATTTAATTAATTTAATTTAATTAATTTAATTTAATTAATTTAATTTAATTAATTTAATTTAATTAATTTAATTTAATTAATTTAATTTAATTAATTTAATTTAATTAATTTAATTTAATTAATTTAATTAATTTAATTTAATTAATTTAATTTAATTAATTTAATTTAATTAATTTAATTTAATTAATTTAATTTAATTTAATTAATTTAATTTAATTAATTTAATTTAATTTAATTTAATTTAATTAATTTAATTAATTTAATTAATTTAATTAATTTAATTTATTTAATTTAATTAATTTAATTTAATTTAATTTAATTAATTTAATTTAATTAATTTAATTTAATTAATTTAATTTAATTAATTTAATTTAATTAATTTAATTTAATTAATTTAATTTAATTAATTTAATTTAATTAATTTAATTTAATTAATTTAATTTAATTAATTTAATTTAATTAATTTAATTTAATTAATTTAATTTAATTAATTTAATTTAATTAATTTAATTTAATTAATTTAATTTAATTAATTTAATTTAATTAATTTAATTTAATTAATTTAATTTAATTAATTTAATTTAATTAATTTAATTTAATTAATTTAATTTAATTAATTTAATTTAATTAATTTAATTTAATTAATTTAATTTAATTTAATTAATTTAATTTAATTTAATTTAATTTAATTAATTTAATTTAATTAATTTAATTAATTTAATTAATTTAATTAATTTAATTAATTTAATTAATTTAATTAATTTAATTAATTTAATTAATTTAATTAATTTAATTAATTTAATTAATTTAATTAATTTAATTAATTTAATTAATTTAATTTAATTAATTTAATTTAATTAATTTAATTTAATTAATTTAATTTAATTAATTTAATTTAATTAATTTAATTTAATTAATTTAATTAATTTAATTTAATTAATTTAATTTAATGAATTTAATTTAATTAATTTAATTTAATTAATTTAATTTAATTAATTTAATTTAATTAATTTAATTTAATTAATTTAATTTAATTAATTTAATTTAATTAATTTAATTTAATTAATTTAATTTAATTTAATTTAATTTAATTTAATTTAATTTAATTTAATTTAATTTAATTAATTTAATTTAATTAATTTAATTTAATTAATTTAATTTAATTAATTTAATTTAATTAATTTAATTTAATTAATTTAATTTAATTAATTTAATTTAATTAATTTAATTTAATTAATTTAATTTAATTTAATTAATTTAATTTAATTTAATTTAATTTAATTTAATTTAATTTAATTTAATTTAATTTAATTTAATTAATTTAATTTAATTAATTTAATTTAATTAATTTAATTTAATTAATTTAATTTAATTAATTTAATTTAATTTAATTTAATTTAATTAATTTAATTTAATTAATTTAATTTAATTAATTTAATTTAATTAATTTAATTTAATTAATTTAATTAATTTAATTAATTTAATTAATTTAATTTAATTAATTTAATTTAATTAATTTAATTTAATTAATTTAATTTAATTTAATTAATTTAATTTAATTTAATTTAGTTTAACAACCATGCTTTACCCAACCGACAAACTATTACATGTAATATCCATCCAAAAGTGTATAGAAAAATCCAGCTGGGTTGAAATATTTCCGAAGGTTACAGATACTAATTTTTACACACGCCCAGCTTTTTGCACAGCTGGCCAGACAGTCTATAGACAAATGTTGGCTGGTGTTGATATTTTATAAAATAAACTGTTTAAATAAAGGTAAAGGCAAATTCTGATAAACATGTATGTTTCATCTAGGAACATCTTAGTTTTTCAAATTCAAATTTTGCTTTTTAAAGGCATACAAGTTGTATATCGCTTAGTTCAGAAAAATAAACTGTACTAAATTTCAGAGAAAATATATCATTTAGTTTGCAAACACAACAACGCCAAAATGCCAAAACTCGACCGCAAGCGACCTCGGCGATAATTTTTTTCTCGTTACGCTAAAATCGGACTTCTTAGCCTTGATATACAAATAACTACGTATTTTTAATTGCTCATTATTTCGCCAACACAGACTTTATCAATAAAGTAGATTACAGTATATAACAAGAAATAACTTTTGACTCTAGATATTTACATATATATATATATATAATCAGAGCCCTGGTTAATTAGTCAAATATGCAATATTCTAAGTGACTATCCAGGACAAAACTGAAAAAATGTATGAAGTGAAAACTGTTTCAGGTATGCTTTTCTCCCGTGGGTCTATTTTTTTATAAATAGTGATAAAAACTGTAAATCAATGCATATTTTAAACTAGACATTAATTCTACCGAAGAGTGACACGAGAAACAGCTTCACTTGTTCGATTTTGTTCATTGTTAGCCTGGACAGCAATTTAGTTTAAATTATTGTAATTTTGACCAATTAACTAACTACTTTGAAATATGTGAAATGCTCTAGTATCTAGACTATAAAGTTAAATGATAATCTTTAAACTGTGGTATGTAAATTTATTGAAGTAAAACAGAATAATAACATTTTCTTATATTTATTTAATATGATGAAATGAAGCTTATTCACAATTTTGAGCATCTCGGGACACGGGTTAATATGTATCGATCGATTTCAAATTTGACAGAAATTAAGTATGGATATAAAAAATAAATTGGTCCTGAATAAAAACCTCTAAAATGAAAAAAATAACAACCACAGTTATAATAGGTTTAATATGCATTTTTAATTGCTCGCTCAAACGATTAAGGGCAACAAAATCGCCAATCTGTGTTCTGTTTTTAAACCATCACAATTGAATTAACCGGTACAGGCGATAGAACAGAAGCGTTATGTATTTTACCATTAAATTGGGTCAAAGTTCAATTTCCCTAGTGACGTCACCGATCCCCTTCCCACCGCCAGCTCCGCCGCCATACTTGAAGTCATCAGGAATCCAGCAACTTCACGAAATCCCCATATCTCCAACATTCATCCCCACAAACTCAGCGCCCCAAAAACATTTCGAATTTCTAACGGAAGGGGTACCAGAGTTTGATCGATCGCCGGTGACGCAACCACATCCGCGAAGGGGTGCGAGGTGGGGACTATGACGTCACGACGCCGGCACAGCGCCGCTAAATGTCGTGAAAGTAGGGAGGCGTCGATAGCAGGCAGCATTTGCAAGATACGGCGGCAGCGGTATTTTTTAGATTGAAGTTTGTGCATGAGTTGGGATAATCACATTGCTGAACCATGGGCTGTGGTGGATTCGTGATCTGGACATTCTTAATAATAGGGATTTTTGTTATAGAAAGTAAGTAGTCCAATAAATACTTATACCTTGCACATAATTGTGTCATTATGACAGTGTATCATTACTATATTTTCATACGAACCTTCGTTGGATTGAGAATATGCACATATTTGATTTAAACACACGATAATCAACTGCACGTTATTTCATTGTTTGTGAATACTAATTTAGAAGTAACGACCAATCCTACCAATTATTTGGGGTAATTGCACGTGTAGCGATGTTATGTAACCGCCGCCAAATCGAATACAACATTAATGCGGATTTGAAATGTTTCCTCACATATCATACGGAACTTTGGACTGTATAGTTGAATGAATTTGGAGGATAATCGATTTTAAATAAAATATTGATGAGCGTATCCATGCACCTAGTGCTAGAAAGTTATGGATTTATTTACAAGGGGAAGGAAAATCTATAGTGCTCGACTTCAGCAATAGTTTTGTAGTTTCCCCCGTTCCTCGTCTTTCACAACTGGGTGTAATCGATGTTGATACATTTCTATTTACAGGTAATACTCAATTAACTAAATCGTATTGCAAAGTATGGTTTATATCAAAGTTATTAGGATGTTAGCGGCCACAAATAAAACAAATACTGGTTATTGGTTCACCGCCATTTGTAAAGTTATCTTAAATCCATCTGTTATGTCCGTTATGTTTATGTTAGAGTGTATTCTTTTAATTTGAGTCAATCATATCAGCATTACTACCTTCACTACAAACTTGTAGCTACCGGAAGAACAGTATTTTAAGCTTTTGCAGATGGCAAAAGAGCCGTCGTCCATTAAAACATCTGTTAAAACACATAATATACAAAAGACAATATATAATAAAACGTAATGATGATTAGTGCAAACTTTACTCGCAACTGCGAACACCGATAAACCTTAATGATATAGTCTACCGGAAGTGTTTCGCGTTTCTTATGAAAATAACTTTCCAGGCCCAGGATAGAACATAAAACAGTAGAAAGGTTTTTTGTACCAGAAATATCTCCGACCCCTTTCATCCGAACCAAAAAAAAATCAAAATAATCCGACATACAACATAAACCGACACAAAAAAATAAATTAATGGGAAGATAATTATATAATGGAAAATAGCTTGCACATCTAAGAGTGAGCTTTTCAATGCCAGTTTAAACCATAAAGCGACCATAAAGCGAAGCATAAACCAGTTTATGGTTTAAACTTGAATTAACAAAAACGCATCCTTAATGTCTAACTTATTGAGTATATTTCCTGAAAATTTCTACTAAAAATATTTCAAAATTTCGGTGATACATGCAATCTACTAACTCCATATTTATTGGCCCACAACAGTCTTCGCTAGTTTTACGAATATTTAGATAAACATTTCAGGGGACATGGATATTTATATAGATTATACTCATGGTTGTGCAGTTGCATGCTTTATATGCAGATGTAAACAGGAGGTTTATTTTGTATATATATATATATATATATATATATATATATATATATATATATATATATATATATATATATATATATATATATATGTATATATATATATATATATTGGCATATTTTGATTCCTTAAATCATGTATAGCTCCCTGATTACAAAGCAAATGCAAATGAGCACTGCAAATGTGCCAAAAAATGATATGAAAAGTATGAAAATATCTGTATTCAAAGACATTTTATTACTTAAATACTGCACTTAGAAATACCAATTTATAAAAATGATGTTGTGAAAGGTTATCGATAATGAAATACTTTATCTGCCATAATATGAAGGCCTACTTATACAACCCAGGAGTATTCAAAATGGATTTAAAGAAATAGTGACAATATCTCAAAATCTATTAAAGATAGATATAGGGAACCCTAATATTAATTGATAGGGAATAAGATTGCTTATCGATTGGCGTATCGGTATATAGGGTGTTCCATTTGAAAAGAATAAGTTATACACGTTTGAAAATTCAATTATTGTGTTGTAAATTTTGAACACCCTGTATAAGATATCATGATGAACTAAACTTATTTGGTTATGTTTGTAGTTTTCGATCGCCAATCATGAAACTTCCAGTTTCAATAATAACCGAGATATTAAATTTTAAACGTAACCGCGAAAATCACCAAAAATTTAGTAAAATCAATAAAACTCAAAAATTGTGATATTTAGGTATAGGGTAACCTTATCAAAAATGATGTATTTTGATACGTAGAAACCAAAAATAAAATAAAAATTATATCATTCCATTTAAAATAACAAGGTTGATACCGACTTCCGATGACCGGACGTGACAGTTAACTTGAGAATATTTTAGTTAAAGAGTTCAGATCGAGTAAATTCTAGTTCCAAAATTTCAAATTTCCAGAAATAGTAGAACATGTGAAACTTCTAATGTACCAGTTCCGTGAGACACGTTGTATATATATACAGGGTGAGTCACTAGAGTCGCGGTGGTAGATATAGCAATTATCTTTAGAGATGGAAAAAAATATTTAATACAAAAGTTGTTTGGCATATCATTTTCTACAACGTAAAATTATTTTCATTTATACTGGGTGTTGCATTTAGGCGTAGCAGAAAATAAATTAACTTTTTTAAATGGAATGCCCTGTATATTATAACATATTATGATTGCGAAGAAAATTGTCTTACTAATTGTATCAGGTGATATTGACGTAAAGCTAATAGTTTCTGCAATATTCAATTTTTTATTAAAAAAATGGCCGTTGCAGGCCTTTTCCGAAAACTACGTAATAGCGTCATTTTTGCAGATATTTTCTTACAACTTTGTCAGAAAATAACCAATACTAATAGGGAGGTGATAGTGCTCAAAGAAATTTGATGCGCTATACAGGGTGTTCCTAGCACCTAATCAATTTTGATATTTTTCAAATGGCTTTTTCTTGAGTTTTTTAAATGGAACGCCCTGTATATTATTTGCTGGTTGCATTTCCCATTAAGTTTCCTTTAATTTATATTAAGTGTGGCATATACATATTTGTACCCGTTTTCGTGATATTTGGAATTTAAAGAAAATGTGTAATAAAGTATACCAATACAGTGCTTTAATGTTACACCCTGTATAATTGAGTTAGTTTTTTTCATGTATTTTGTTATAATATAAATAAATTATAAATGTTGCTAAAGTTAAAAATGCTATTTTTTATAAAGATACAATGTAATTTGGTGTACAATTGCTAAGATTATGTGTTTTCTATTAAGTTTCTGTATATTCTTGTTTTGCGACTAAATGACAGGGGAACTGATTCCAATAAAACTTTGAAAATAATAAAAATGGTTAAAATTGTTAAAATAGTGCAATTTTGATTATAACTGACAGAAGGAACTGCTTTGTAGGCATTTAGCTCAGAGTCTACTTGTTCACAAAAATTAATATTAATTTATATTTAGTATGGTATGTAAGTTACCTAAAATGAGTAATTCATTTTCTTCTTTGTAAAAAAATACAATTGTAAAACAACGGTTTTCGACCCCAAAATATTGTTTAATAATTATAAAAATATTACTGCCTTTTAACGAACGATTTGAAAAAGAGTGTTTGAACGAAATAGCATATAGTTCATTTTTCGTAGTAATTCTCTTCGTAGTAATCTGTAAAAAAGTAATATTTTCTAAAAACCGGGACATTTTTAAATCTCCGTGGGACGCGGGACAAAATGTGAAAAAGCTGGACTGTCCCGCCAAAAGCGGGACGTCTGCTCACCTTAGGTATACATCAGTAACGAAGCGTGGGAGCAAACTGAAATCTGGTACACTTTTGCTTCAGGGTTTTGTGAACAGAATGAGAGTATTAGGAACCATGATATAAGAAATTATAGAAGATATGATACTAAGCTGTTTCATTTTCGTTCGACTTTCAACTTACATCATGCCTACGTGGTCTAGTTAAATAAAATGCACTGTATAAAGATGCACACAAGTTACTTGTTTTTTGTATGATGGAATCAGTCAATCAATACACGACAGCCAACAGCTAGTATATGAGTGTATAATATGTAGTAATATGTTGGAATATGTAGATTGTAGACACATCAAAATACGCGTGCTGCCAAAAGTGATTAATATATAAATGATTCGCATGTTCTACAGATAGCACATGCTGTTATTGTTAACAAATCAATATGCGGTGGAATAATTTTGTCAACATTACCTAAGTGTTACCCCACACACCATTATATCCACACTAATATAAATTAATTATTATCAATAGTACTAATTTTATATTGTTTATTGAACTCGACGTTTTAATATAAAATAATATTACCAATTAAGTAGTAACTAAAAATAACTTTAACTTATGTTAAGTGTGTGTTATGTACATATACCACCTTGTTTATCATAGCTATTAATGCATAGAATATCAGCTATGATTATCTGTTTCCAGGCTATCACTATCTCATGTATCAGTTATCACCACTACTGCTGAATCAATGATGATTGAGGTTCTTGATTTTAATTATCTCATTGGATAGTCTTCGGTGAATTAGTGACTTGTGAAGGTGTTGAACCTTGTTCAAGGTGAAGCACTCGTTCGTATTTAAATGTAATGTTTCTTTCAATTAAATTTCAATACAAAATCACAGCATACACTTCGTAGATTAGTTAAGAAGGTCACCACATAGCTATAACCATAAAATCAATCATAATAGGGCAGTTTAGTGCTCATGTTTATATCTCTAGGCACTCCTTATATGCGGAAATTACTTACCGATAAAGAATGCATTAGCATTATGTAAAGGCTAGATAAATTACTCAAAGTAGGTACTCTTGCGAAAATCTGATATCAAGTAACTTAAGTAACCTAAGAAAAAATAAACGATAACAGTTCGGGTAATCGATGAGTTTTATTTATTTTAGAAAAACGTCCAACATAACCTTTAAATATAGCTACGGACTTTTAAAAGAAACATATTAATGGTTTATGATAAAGAGCTTATTGCAGACCAAACACCAGACTATAAAATTTAATTTGCAATCTACAAAGAAACTAGTTGGCTACTTGTTTGCTCCACATTGACCTCAGTTCTCTATCACATTGGCACGTAGAGTTGCTTATAAGTTGTCTTTTCTCATTGAATAAAACCGACAAATGTACTTCAGATACAGAAATTATCCTATACTAAAATAATACAAAGGGAAACAAAAGCAAACATGAGACAGACAAAAGTTAAGACAAGGGAGAGAACCTCTTGTTGAAGAACTGAAGAACTTCTCTCTAGCAGCCCGTAGACAGGAAGTTTTTATATACAGAAAGAATTAAATTCTCTAAAAATATTTTCTGGCTGTATTATTATGAAATTTTACTATCTAACATCAATTAGTTATTGAGAGAAATCATTAGAGCTAGTACGTCGTACAAAACATCCATAGTGAGCTAAATTTGTATTAATTCTCAAATGTACATCACATTATAGATAAAGGTACTTGTTGGGGTAAAACTTGTTGTCCACGCTACGTGATAAAATATATCTGATTCATGTACTCAAACAAGTAAAGTTTTGAGTTGAAAAAACTTTTACATGCTTGATTGATATTTTTACGTGAAAATTTGTACACTTATAGAAGAAGTAATTAGATCTATTACGTGGTACTCTTCGCAAAAACCGTCAATTTTATGTCAAATTTAGTAACAGATTTGCCAAAAACGAACAAAAATATCAAAACTCTACCACTAGATGGAAAATTATATACCTTTTATCTTTAATTTGGTGTATTGATTTTACGATTCTGTGAACTAATAGCTGAGATAACCCCTCAGAACTTTTACGTGTTTTGCTATTAGAACGTAAGGGGTTCGGAATTCGAAACTGTGTATTGAAGAGCGGTATTTACTTTCTATGGAGCGGTAAACACAATTTTTTACATTTGATTTCAGCGCCTGCTTCGACTACAAACATTTATGATGACCCAGTATAAAGTTAACGATCAACGCTTAACGTTAACTTCCGTTAGATTTATAACAAATTAACGGACTATCGGTTAACTTTTTGTTAACAGATTAACGATTAGCTAAGTTAACTTTTTGATTGACTTTGCCCAGCTTTGCGGATATCTTTTAATTAAAATGTGGTTCGAAATAAAAACTATTTGATACTTTTCATGGGATCAGATATTAGATACCACCCCCAAAAAAACTATGTTTTTGCCAGTCTTATTTGGTCCAAACTACTTAATCAAAATAAATAATATATTACTATGTAAGTGTACACTGGTTAACAAAATAAAAAATATGGAACTAATAACAACTCATTCTGGTATGCGTTCTTCTGTCGAATCTGACGGCAGATAATTTGAATTCTGAATGGTATTTGAGAAAATCGGTGCCAAAGGCATTAGTAATTTAATTAAGTTCTTCTGGTGTGAAAACGTATTATAATGAATAACCACAAAACTAGTTTTGTTTGTTTATATAAATTTTATTAATTTTGACATCCGGTAGCAACCCTAAATATTATTTTCAAATAACGGAAAGAAACTGTGATTTGTATTGAGAATAGAGAATAGTTTAAAAGGGTAATTATTATTATTTAAAAGAGTAATTATGATAAAAAAATATGCAATGTGCTATCAGGTCGTCAATAAATCTATTCCAAAGGCCGCGTCTTGCAGCCCCTGGAAATAATTCTGGGCGCGCTCATTATTGCAAGAAGAAACACACAGCAATGGTCGCAATTTAGTACTCTCATACGTCGGTAAGATCTAATCACGTTCCTGGAAAATAGTCCGTAAAGCAATATGTCGTATGCTTGACAAAAAATATTAGTAATAATAAAAGCTTTTATTTGTGGTTATATTGACAACACATAAATCAAAAGGAACTTAACTAACTTAATTATAAAACATCGCACTTGTGGGTAAAGTCGGTCTTCTAGATTGCGGCATGTTCTTCTGTCGTTTGTTATGCGGAGGCAAGTTCTATCCGTATATTGGATGAGTCCATAGCTCCATCACCTCCTGTGTCGACCTCTTCTTTTCTTTGCGTGTTTTGGAGCCCTTTATGTCATTATTTTGGACCATCGGTCATTCCATGTCCGACCCAGTTCCACTGAATGCGGTTTGAGCTGGTCATATCACCTTCAAGACTCCCAAAATCTCTTCCAAGGTTTTACTACTATACGTTGAATTTCCTTGTAGTTGCGGTCGTGACAAGATGATGTTGACATAGTCAACGATTTAGGTCTTGAGTTAACTAGGATCTAGTTATCTGTGGTCACGAGTTTAATTTTTTCGAAGTTTGTCATTAGGCCTACGTTGAGACTAGTTATATATAGTTCCAAGATTTCTTCTAGTTCATTTGCTTCATATGCTTCATTTACATAGTATAGGTATTAGGTTCGCTTTCTCCTTCTTCTATTATCCATCTTTTGTTTCCCATCAATTGTAACGCCCTTGTCTTGAATATCTTTGTATAGAAAGCTATTACTACTATCTATTATTATTAGTACAGTTATCTATTATTAACAGTACAATAATACCGTCAGCACAAATTCATTCATTTGAATTATTTATTAAATTTGTCATATGCTTTTCTAGCTATTTGTACCTACATGAAAATGCCACACTTCTTCATTTTAAAATGGTATGTTTGGAAGTTAAATAAAATACAATAAATATAACCAAATTACTAATGGACTTGATAGAACATTTTTATTGCAAATTATAAATCTACATGCTGGCCCATTGTAATCTTAACATTTAATTATCTTGTACAAAAATTATCTTGAAAAAGTACACCACAAGGATGTGTTATTAGTTTTGTTGTAGATGGCGCAACATATACATTTTTAATAGAATGGCCTATATTTCGGTATATTTTTGACTTCTTTGCAGTGTTTTATTGCAAGAAGTATTAAGATAGTCCTACCTACCCTAATCCTTCCGTTTTTGACTGACTATATATATATATATATAAAGGAGAAAGGTATTTGTCGGGCAATTCCGTCATACGAAGATCGAAGAAGAAAATACCTTTCTCCTTTATATCTTACCGTCGATTACCCATCTTTCATATATATATATATATATATATATATATATATATATATATATATATATAATCATTCAACAACATAACTGAATAAGAAACAAATTATATTTCAACTACTATAACTTTAAACGCTATAAATAACAATCTTTATTGTTTATATAGAATCTTTTCATGTCGGAAAATAAAGCGACCAGGAAGTCAATTCTCGTCATCTTTTTGAAGCGAATGCGAGCCTTCTCGAATGGTTAGGTGGACGGAGTGGGGATATCAGCGGTTTCCCTCTGGAACGTATCTATGAGCAAATTTACTTGTCGCTAAGTACAATAACGCACGCGCCACGCCCATACGAACGTATCTATGAGCAAGTTTGCTCGTCGCTAAGAACAGGGAGTCTACTCTCGTCATCTTTTTGAAGCGAATGCGAGACTTCTCGAACGGTTAGGTGAACCGGAGTGGGGATATCGGCGGTTGCCCTGGTGTTTGGAACGTATGGGCGTCGCGCGTGCGTTATTGTTCTTAGCGACAAGCAAACTTGCTCATAGATACGTTCCAAACAGAGGGCAACCGCTGATATCCCCACTCCGGTACACCTAACCATTCGAGAAGTCCCGCATTGGCTTCAAAAAGATGACGAGAGTAGACTCCCTGGTTTCATATAATCGACGGAAAAACGCAATTATCTCAAATTCAGTAGATTTTTACGCAATAGTATGCTAATACTTTTTATGTGAAAAACTACGAAGATTAAAAAAATAACCATTTACAGGTTGTTGCAATAAGAAAGTCCTTGGAAAGAATTTAAATAGAATTTAATCATAAATCACTGAAAATAATGTTTTAGTAATTCAGAAATATTGGTTCTTAAGATCCTGTGTTTTAGACAAATAAAGAGAAATTTTAAAAACTGTAAGGAAGAGAGTAGGAGTAGGTATATCAGTATTTTTTTCACTTAATGCGTGCTTTTTTCAAGTACTTAAACTCTAAAGTTTTATACAAAACCACGTTTTCTTTCACAATCATATTTTTCAAACAGATGAAGAAGGTATAGGTTGATTAAATTTCTATTCACAAAATCTATGTAGGTAGGAAAAACCATTTCAGAACTAAATATGTTTTAAAGATTTTTTTTTAGATAAGGGCAGAACGGAATGAAATAAAAAATGATAATAATACGATAGTGTACAAAATAATTTTGATTAATAGTTATTCTTCACATCTGCTTATTATTCTGGGTTGAGGAGAGAAATGTAAATATTTTCAAGATTATTTCATATTTGTGCACTGGGAAAAATCCTTAGAATAATGCCTGACAAAAACTACTGAACAATAAAGGAATAATGTGTTTATAATGGTTAATATGAGTCATTATTTATGGAAAGAAGGTCGGGAAATAATATAATCTATTCGTTTCATTTGACTGTGTGTGTGTGTGTATGTAGCATGTATGATTGCTCATAGAACTGATTTCGGTTAAATGATAATCGATAATACATTTAAATATGACTAATCTTTTTTATACACGAATTCAGACTTTTTTGTAATCAATCACTAACATGCTATCGATAAATTTGATACGAGAGGGGTTTTAACGATAATAGAGATAACGGATTTTCTATGTTATGGAATTTTTGTGTAAATTTGCCGGTATTTTAATTCCAATATAATTATCTATCAATCAGTATAAAGCACCGGCCATACCTGCGCGACCACGCGACTGCGAAGCGGGAGCGGGAATTATTTTCTACATCAAGTCGCAACGGGCGCGTCAAAATGACAGTAATGACGGGCGCAGTTGTCCGTTGCGACTTGATGAAGAACGGATAATTCCCGCTCCCGCTTCGAAGTCGCGTGGTCGCGGAGGTCTCCTTACAGGACATTGTCCACTGAGATATCATCTCACAAAGATTGGACGGGCAAACAACGCAGACTGTAGATTCTGCGGGGGGTCCTCCGAGACAGCGGTACACCTATTGTGCGAATGTGACGCTCTAATGCGCACAAGACAAAACCACTTGGGAGCCGCCAACATTGAACCGGCAGAGCTGACACAACTTACTCCTCGAACAATTATTGACTTCGTTAAAAGGCTCAACATCGAAGGACTCTAATGTATGAGGGAAATACAAAAGATCTTTTAGGTCAAAGTATATCGAAAGGCACAGATGCCAAACAACCCAACTCTACCATACCATTCCATCAACTTCCGGACATTTTCACTAAGGATAGGTAGAGACGTGGAGTTGACCAAATCCCTGTAGAAATATCTTTTTTTAACTCCGTAACTATGTCTATGTAGTATGGTAAAACACGTGTGCTCTTTGTTTTTTTTTTTCTTAAAGTTATTACTGTTGAGGACTGAGGTTACCATATTACACCTGCACAAAGATGGAAATAGCCGTCACACGTACCCAATTACTGATAATACTTAATTCGTATTTTTTTCATAATCGATAGTATAATCAAAATACCAATTTCACGTTTACAGTTTTTGAGATATTTGTATAAAATAGTATTTCAAATGTATTGCAATCCCTTTGATTTTTGGAGAATGGAATAATTTTCTTTTATAATTAAAGGAGAAAATAAAGGCCAATTTTCATACAAAAATAGGTCCATATAAACTCACCCCAATTTCTTCAGCCACAAACATTATTTAATATTAGAAAAATGGGAACACGGGGTTCTCTATGTTGCATGCAGAATCTACGTACCAATTTACTGCTGTAAAACATATAGGTACGTTCATAAAAACCACCAGCACGAATTTTGCACCCATATATGCATTTTAGGAAAGTAGTAAAATAAAATTTTGAATGTTGATAGGAAAATCGCTTTTTATATGATTGCTCAATATAAAAGTGCGCTTCTTTAGTTTGTTCGTGTACGAATATTCTCACAAGCAAATGCAATAAAAATAATTCTTTGATTACTAGAACTTAATAAAGGATTTGGTAACTTAATGTCAAATGTTTGCTGAAAATACAAGCAAAACTTACACATGCTAAAAATCATAGCAGTGTCGGTCTGGGCAGGTTACCAGGTTGCCATCGGCTGATGGCAAGTCACCCCTCCTGAAAAGTAAATCAGAATCGGAATATACAGTCGAGAAGAAAATTAACTTGAAAAGAAATTGTGACGAATGTGTGATGACGAATGATTATTTTGCCAGTCTGTAATTGAATTTTTTATTGAAAATGTGTAAAATTCTGTTAATTTTATCATGTTTATGTTTGTGTTTCATCTTTCTTTTGTATATATAATTCATATACATTTATAATAAAACATTGAGTTTTGTTTTATATGCCGTAATAATGAAATCACTTTTATCTTGATGTACATTGTATCTGTTTATTAGTCACATACTATTATTGACTATGTACTTGACTGATTAGGAACTGATTATATAATTTAATATACGTACTCGCATACCAAAATAGTGCAGACAAATTTACATTCACTTTTGTTAAAATAATTGGGGCAATATGTATAATTATTAATGCTTTCATTAATGCCGTTCACTAATATGAACTTGGCAAATTCCAAAAACTATTGTTATTGCTTTAACAGTTATTACGGATGTAAACTTATCGCGGCGGATTTTAAAAACTAAATGATCTCATATGGAATTTTGCTACTCTTCAAAACATTACGAAAAATGATATACCAAAACGTGATAAAACGTGATAAAATTTAATAATGTAACAACCTAAAAAAATCAAGTTTTCCGAAATAAAGCTAAATCCTCCTGTAGGTACATAACATTGTGTACATGATACAAATTAACTTATTTAATAATTATTTCATTTGTTGTACACGATATATGTTGTACTTATTGTACACAACTTGTAATTCGTTTTCTAACGTATGTAAAAATATAAAATGATCATGCACATACATAGATGATGTTATTATGCAATTAAACTCTAAATTTTGCATTACCCTTGCGCCTCCGCCGAAATGTGGATGTCTAGCACGCGACTACAGCTAATATCCCTGTCAGATGCTATAATGTTTTTATCTACGACCATGGGCGCCGTTACAAAATGTTCCAGGGGGGGGGCAAGACTTTTTTTGGTTATAAAGTAGTGTATGGAGTGACGTAGTGTGACTATGCTATTAACTATTTTGTAGCGTTTTCGTCTCGTGTTTTTTTGTTGTGTAAATGATGTTTTTGTAAATGACAATTAGATAATTGGAGACCTTCTTTTTATTTGTTAGTTACTATTCTAAAATGAGACACAACAAACATGAACATGAAAAAACAGCCCATATTGTTCGTTAAACTTAAATTGCATTCACCCTGAAAAATCTTCGTTGCTTTTATGGTTGTCTCATTTTTACACATTATGTTATGTTATTAGCCACGGTTGTGACCTTTGCATGCCAACTTACCTATACCATATTAATATTAAGTGAATTGCAAGAAAATTTGCTGCCTATTTATCGTTTATTAATGTGTAATTAGTAATTTTGTATAAGAATTATTTGTATTTATATTTTTTTTTCAGAATCATTCCACTGTTATCTTCGAATTTAAGATTTGGTCTGATTATATTATCAACCAATATTGTAGAATTTTTATGCTGGAGTAAGTATTGTTAATTTCCTACAAGAATTTCCAGCTCGTGTTCATCGAGTAAGGCCTAATGTATAATGAACATTTGTCATCTTTTAATAAACACAATTATAGACGTTTCAATGTTGTCTATTTTGTCTGTATTTTCGGTTTTAAACATTATCGCTCAATAATTCGAGTGCTTACTGCTTTCGATGAACACAATCCAACCATTCTTATAGAGAATTAATAAACGACGTGAAGGCAATATTAGTTGGAATTCATTCAGTTGTAGAGAATAGAGAATGATTAAAACCAAAAATACATACACAAAATGAACACAATTAATAATTTAATTCTATAATCGTGTCAATCGAGCAACCGATAAAAAGTCTTAATAACAATATGGTAAACGAGAAACAATGACTAAATATAAAGAAAAAGTTGACAAATTTGAAAATTCTGTGATAACGACTATCGACAACGAAATACAAAATTGTTATTATTACTATTCTACGTAGACACTTGAAAGGCGACAATACTAAGTCAACCAATTAATAATAATTGATGTTATATGTATAAGCTGTATAGGAGAACAGTATACAAACCATAGTACATTTTGGAATGAATTCATGTCCAGAAATGTATTATTTCAACTCGGAGAGAGTCAGAAGATGGAACCAATTTTACAAACAGCATAGAGAAAATAGTGTCATGTAGCATAGGATGGCACTTTTAAAACCAAATAACATTTGGCTGACTTTTTTCTATTATTTAACGTGTATGAAATGAGTTTATGAGAACCGTTTTGTAATTTTGGTACCAATTTTGGTCAATTTGGGTTATCTTTAATTTTAGAGATGTTAAATAAAGTTTCACATACAAATTATTTTGGTTTTAAAATATGTAGCTATTATGTGATAGTTCACGCGACCTACTTTCCTAATATAGGTACATTTGTCTGGTGTGTTTCTGCACATGAGTTCGGTAGTTGACTATTCAGTATACTTTATCTATATTTTACACTTATTTTTAACATACAGTATACTTGAGATAAACAACTCAGTGCAAAAAGCAGTGCAAAAAAGTGCGAAGTAATGGAACCTAACAAATATGATTAAATGAAAGCCCAAACATGGTCATTTTGGACTGCAGCACAAAAGTGTAAGCTTGGCACAATTTATCTTGTGACTCTTTCGCGACGAAAACTGGAGATAAACAATCTAATGAAACTGACATTGGTGACGATTGTATAGTCATCATTAGGATAAAAGTGCTGTGTGCGCGGACAAAAAAAATGATTTCCGGGCTTCGAAAAGTATCCATCCTCTATAAAGAATCACTTTCTTGGCTTGCTACACAATAAACTATAGTATGTAAAATGTCAGTCGGAGTTCTTTTTTTAATTATGGGCCGGGGGCTAGCGCCAACACTTGTTATAGTACTTGTATAGTTTGGGAATAGTTGGGTTCAAAATCCAGGGGGGGGGCAAGCGCCCCCCCCCCCCCCTTGCCCATATGTAACGGCGCCCATGTCTACGACTCACATATAATAAGTTCATTGCATACGTATCTATGACTATGTAATCCCCATCATGATACGCGCCAATGATTATAATGACACTAGCGTTGTATAATAATGACAGTTCGTTCTAATAATGACTTCATTATTTGAAGGAACTGTCATCATTATACGAATGTACTGTCAAAGTCAGTCTAAACCTACGTAGATGACAGTTATTTGACATTTCGCCTCTCCACCATTGACAAATACATTTAAAATATTTGATATAAAATGGAATTTATGAGTCGTAGATAAAACGTCGTATTCGACTCGCACACAACTGATATAAATCGCTCGCATGTTTATACGCTCCCCTACGGCTCGCGCATAGACTTCATGCTCGCGATTTATATCCTTAGTTACGTGCTCGTCAAATAATATACTATTTTACACTCCTTTAATCTGCAGTCTACAATACAGACTATATATTATATACAGAAACTGCACGTTACCTAGAATAACATACAACTAGATAATTTTATTATGATATTTTGATTTAAAATTATACAAATTTATACAATATCATACAGTATAAAAGATTATACTCTCAAATAATATTGACATTAATAACATTACATAATCAATTCAACACTATACTCGGCGTCTGTACTGCCGTCCAACGGTAAAACGCCGTATGTACATACAAAAAATTGCTACAATTTTCCTGTTTCAATGCAAAAATCACGCACATTTTTTACATTTTAAAGAATTTACCTTAGTCTAGCATGTTACTAGTATGTTATTAGCATGTTATTTGTACGTAAAACAGGCTAATTTGTTTTAACTATTAATGTCACATTTAAGAGAAAACGGAAAATATTTCAATCAATGTCATTTTTGTACATACGGCACTTTACCATTGGAGGGCAGTGTAGTAGTCAGATTTCGGGCGCAAAATAAAATGTTGTAATCTTAAGAGCAAACTCCGGAAGCCATTTTTGTTGTCAGAAAATTTTTTTATGGACTCCATATTGAATTTTTACAGATCCAATTAGAATATTAAAAAAAAACAGCCATATGTAACAGGTTTATGAAATCATCACAAAAGATACCTTTAGGTAACCCGCTAGATCACCCGACCTAACCCCACTGGATTTTTGTTCCATGGGGCTTCATTAAAACCAGCGTGTTTCTAAGGAACTATGATAAAGGGCAGGACCTTCAGGTGGTTGTGGAGAGGGCTTTTAGGGATACCTTATAGAACTAATAATGGTAAAGTTTAGAACTGATAGCGACTAAATTTAATGTGTAACAAATACTTTGTTAATGATTTTTTCTTAAGTAATTGAGTTCTCGTTCATTTGTTTGATAGGGTAGCTCAAACGGATGATTCCTGGAATTACCAGTAGGTTTATCGTATAAAACAGCACACTATATTTTATAATTGATTGGATTCGTGTCAGAAATCTTATTTGTTATGGCGAACGCACATACATTAATATGATAAGACAAAACACGTTTAGGCAGTGTGTGATTAACAAAACCTAGTGAGCAAAATCTAGAAACATGTTTTGATTTCTCTAAATTGTTCCATGATGTTTTATATATGTGAGTCCATCATTAAGTTCAGTAAGCAACGGTCAATGATAAACATATTCTTATAATGTTTCTCTTGTGAAGTTTACCAACCTTTTTGAGTTGTGCCACTATCATGACAAACCAGCAATATCAATATAAAAGTATATAATTATCACGGCAATGCTCAAAGAAAAAAAATTAAAGAAAAATAGAACAATCAATTCATATGTTATAATTATGAAGAGCCTGAAGAAGTAATAATTCATAAGACACTGAATGGGAACAGTTCAATATTCAAGAGTTGAAAGACCGAAGAACTTACATAAACCTATTTACTATTAAATGCTTAGAAAAATAAAATAAGTTTTGAAAATTTCGTGTTCTAAAATCAGCTTTTGTATAAACCCTTGCAGACACCTTTCGAATAAGCCGACATATTTTCGGCAATCAAAGGGGTGAATTATTTATGCGCACAGCTACATCTTAAAAACCTAAGTAAACCAAAACCTGATGTGGCCAGGCACATGACTTTATCATACTATATATAAAATTAATAGTTTAGCTGCATGAGACTCTATTTGATCGAGATCGGCTATGTCTGCATTAAAATAAAACTAGTAGAACTAGACAGATATGTCGAATAAAGCTGCGGTCGGATATTGTACTCCGCTGACACGGGGTACACTGTCCAAATGACACTTACGTGTTATTGGGTGTAAAAAGTGTACGGTATACTATATCCGAACGCAGCTTATATTGACAGTAGGTTGTCAAAACATTTGCGTTTGACACTACGTACTGTCATTAGAATCATATCTGACATATAATCTGACATATCCTGGCTACTAGTTTTAAAGGAGTACGACCGATCTCGATGAAATAGAATTTGCTCATGCAGCTAAACTATTGATTGTACCAAAAAATGTCATAGTGATAAATTATTCAGAATTTCATCTTCTTTAATTTATTATTTAACTATTTCGACGAAATTCCAGAAATGGCGGCTTATTTACAAAATGTTTCAAAAATGCTAAGACTATACCTGCAGTTCCTTTGGACCATTTTCAACAGAAATCTTGTCAGCTCTAAGTTTGGTTATGAAACTTCTAAATATGAAGTTTCGTCCCGATACCTTTAGTAGTTTCTCCGGAATCGTCGCCACAAAAACGGGTACACACATCCCCACACACACACACACACACACACACACACACACACACACACACACACACACACACACACACACACACACACACACACACACACACACACACACACACACACACACACACACACACACACACACACACACACACACACACACACACACACACACACACACACACACACACACACACACACACACACACACACACACACACAGAAATTTTTTTGTACCTTGGTCAAAAATGTTCAGGGGACCCAAAAAGACATATTTCCGCTAAAATCTCAAAAAAATGTTTTGGCACGATTACAATACTTTACATACTGCGTATGATAAAGTAAAAATTGATATTCACTTTCTCCTTTAAATTGAAGAAATTTCTTGTTTAACCTAATACAGAAAATCAACTTAAAGAGAGTAACCGAATAATAGCAAATGCTACATGCAGACTTGAAAATTGGTGCACATTTATATTATTACATGAAAATGAACACATTTCTCAATTTTCCAAAAATTCAAGTATGTGAAGGGATTTGGTGTTGTAAAGGCAACATAGTCTGTTATCGATTATACAAATTCTAATTTTAATATTTTTTCCAGCTAATGCCGGTTACAGAGAAGAAATTCAGCCTCCAAAACCAATAATGTGTTACGACTGCAATTCAGAGTACGACCCCAGGTGCGGAGACCCATTTGACAATTACACAATAGGAGTTATAAACTGTGCAGAAAAACGAAGACCGGATCATATGAAAAAAGCTCAAGCCGTCCTATGTCGAAAAATGGTCCAAAAAGGTATGAAAAATGTAGATTACTTTGTGGAAACTAGCGTGACGAAGGTTGTCATTTATGTCAGGTAGGTACACGAGAATGCCATTCACACTGAAGCGTGCTTCTTCGTTACCAAGCCAAATTCACGACACCCTATTTACCTGAAAGCCCTGAACTTTCAGTGGAGGACTGACGTCATGAGTCGATAATGCCCTTGCTGCGGAAGGCATATGACGAAATCACGTGCCGCCTGCAGTGCACCTGTCCTCTCGCTTATTTTATGCAATCATAAAAGAGTATTATTGCATGACAACAATTTGTATATGTGGGTAATAAGGACAATAATAAAAGTAAAAACTTCACTTGCCTTCAATTATAGGATACACAACTCCAGTCACCTAGTTGGCAGAAAGCCACACAAATGCTCTCTTTATGCAGTCATTATAAGCTTCTTTTAGAGAGAAGCCTAATAATAGTAATCAACAAAGGTCAAGTTAAAAATAATACAGTTTGCCGACTAAAAGCAATATTTACATTTACTTTAAGTTTTAAGAATGCACTTTGCATTTCATTAAATTGCTATTCTCGTATTTTTGTTTAAAATATAAAAACTATAACAAAAATATGCAGTGTGTCTCACGGGACGTTGGGTTGTATGGGTACTTTTGTTATTAATAATGGGCATTCATGAGCCAAAAAAGAATTGAACTAATAATATAATCTGATTCTAAATGAAAGAGTGTAAGATGTCAAAACGGCATATTCTTCGGACCACAAATAAAAACAAAATTCATTCTACTAAAAACAAAATTAAGTCCTAAATACGGACTTTAAAGTAGTTGTGAGGAACAGAATAGTTCCAACCAAACCCTTCTTTAGGAATAACCTTAAATCAATTTTAATTATTTTCAAAGCTGAAAATAATTTGTCAACAATTCTGGCAGCATCACGTACAAATTCCTGATAAATGGATATTGCTACATTCAAGCTTCGTAACAGTCCTCCAGTCCTGTTTATCAATCTCATTAACCATTTATAATCTCTTGTTAAAATTTTCTATTGAATTCCTGCCTATTCCTATTTCAGTTTCTTTGTTAATCTTCGCTAATCGTCTTCGCTTCAGTTTGGAAAGTTTTAATTGGTTTAAGTAGGCATCAAAGTCTGATTTTTCATTTGTAGAAGTTGATTCCGAGCTACCACAATTTGAGGTTGGTTTGTTTGAACTAGGTGTTTATTCAGGGCTTGTTTCAACTTTGAGGCTGGCAAATGCCTGATTTCAGGGGGCAGCTTATTATGCAGCCTTACTGCTACTGACGATTTCTGGGATGACCCGAGGCGAGTGAAAGGAGTGACAGGAGTGTTTTTAAAATGGGTTTAGACGAAGAGATGCCTATCTCTTCTGCGAGATAAATTTCCCATCAGCATAGCAAGCCATGCCCCACACCTAGATACCATACGTCATGCGGGCGTGAAACAGCGCATGGTAAACCAGAAGCGCTGACGCCTGGCTGGCACGCTGTGAGATTCTCCTCACTGCATAGATAGCTGAAGACAAAGGGGCTGCCAAATTTTCCACATGTAGCCACCATGTGAGCCTTGAATCTAGGGTGATTCCAAGAACTTTGCACTAATTGTCTCTAGTTTTTCTCTTGTTGTTGAAAAGAAGTAAAGTGTTGTGATTTTTTCTACGTTTAAAGCCAGTCCATATGCACTAAACCATGTCTTCAGTTGTAATGTTGTCTGCTGTAAGTCATCATTAGCCTCACCTTCGTTTTAGGCAGTTGGTAAAATATGTTGTATCGTCAGCGTATAGTATCAGGTTCCCAGTTCTGATACTGGAAGGGAGATCATTGACGTATACAATGAACAACAATGGCCCCCACAGGGATCCCTGGGGAGAACCTCGTGTCACCGCACGCAAACCACTCCTTACACCTCCACTTTCCACAAGCTGCCGACGACAGGTCAGGTACGATCGTATCAGGTTCAGTATTGTTCCTCTAATTCCATAGTTCTGTAGCTTACTTATCAGGATCGTATAGGAACCACCGTCAAATATGCCTTGCGAAGATCAAAGAAAGCCGCCAAGCCCTGGAGTCGATCCAGCGTTTCCCAAACTTCTCCCTCTGTCCTTCTCCTGCTAACGACGGTCTCATAAGTTCGCTTCGCTCCTAGGGTTCCGCGGTACCCCGTTTGAGAAATGCTGCCGTAGTATGCAGTGGATATGGTGCATCAGTTCTAGCAAAGCATTTATTGTACCCCTTTTCTTCTGGAATTTAACAGATTTTGACTGGTTTTGAACTTTCTGATGCGTTCTGTTAATAGCGACTCGATGACCGTTCCGAACACTGGCAGGATTGTGATTGGCCTGTAGTTGGATGGCAACCCACGATCACCCTTCTTGTATACGGGAAGTACCCTCCCAAGATAATGTCCGACACCATCCCGATTGTCTTTACTGAAACATCATGTATGTCCGTGCTTGGCTTGGGCTGCTTTATGACATTATTATTGAAAGTAATTAAAAACAGTCAGTGAACATTCGTTGTAAAATGTTGTCCACCTATGCTTGCATCGATGTCTACGAAAGTAATACGCTTAGTAAAACACATTTTTCACCATATTAAAGACGAAAAATGTAGGTACATGATAAACAAAGAATTATTTCAAAATATTGCAAAGATATTTATGTTTGAAAAATTTGTTCTTGTGGCGTTTTATTTGTCTACCCAAATCTAAATTGACTAGACTAACTGACACAACAGCCATCTCAAATAGTTTTTTTTCTGGAATATATATATAACATGTGTTGGAGTCGGAGGCGATACACTTTTTTCGACTCATACTCCGTCTCCTCTAAAAACTGTCTAAACTCCAACTCCGCCCCCCACAGCCCTGGATGGTAGTAAACAAATGTTGTTTCTACAGGTCTGAGCAATACAACAAAATATAGCAAACTCAAGAGTATAGTTTTGAGAGAAAAAAAGTATATCAAATATTTTAAAATACATACTATAAACAAAATCTCCAAAAAATGGCAGGACGCTAAATTATCACGTAAAACGCAAAAGTTTTAACTGCAAACATTGCGATGTTAATAAATTTAATATTGGGATAGTTTAGCAAACGGTGTCTTCCATATATGGATCTGAAAAAGTGACAGACGTCTAAAATTAATTTCTTTCTCCGCAAAAGAGGTTTCGAATATATGAGTTGAGTAGTGTATCAAGGCGGCTTCCAGACCACTGCTCCTCCTCTAAATTGCGCATGCGTAGCCAACAGCACCAGCCAGCACTCACCGGTTGATGGTGACGCGGTGGGTTCGACTTCTGACTCAGGTGGTCTTAGCGGTGCATACGCAATTGGTTGAAGGATGAGTGGTCTGGAAACTAGGGTTGTAACGGAAGTGACCTTTGCGGAAGCGGATGCGGAAGCAAAATGGTCGACATCCGCGCAAGCGGAAGAAAAAAGAACATTTATTATAGTAACACAAAAACAATATCAAATTACAACAAAACGAACAACACAAAATTAAGAAATTCAAGAACCCTCAAAATTAAATTACTCATTTTTGTGTGGTGTACGAAGACTTCTGGAACTGTATGTTATTAAAAAAACAACAAAATGTTATTGCCATTCCGCCACCCAACTTCAAAACGGTACAAACATGCCTAAAAATAAAAATTCCGGCAGTTAACAACAAAAAACGGCATCCAGTTATCTATCAAACGTAATCGGCAACGTCGGAAATCTTTTATGGTCTTTGTCGGTACCGGCGGCGGCGATACAAACGCTCGGCATCCCTAACTGCCGCAATAGATGCGTTTACAAAAGTGCGGATGCGGATGCGAAGCGGAAATGAAAAAAATATGCGAAAGTTCCGCAGTTGCGGAATCGGATGCGGAATTCCGTCACAACCCTACTGGAAACAACCTTAACACACTACTCATGTATGTAAATATTAAGGTCAATGGTGCTGGGAACGACAAATCCAACATTTGTGTTTGTTTTCAAGTGACAAACATCTTTAATATGAAAAAAAGAAAAACAAAATATTTTTTCTTGCGTGACACCTAGATTTTTTTCAACTGAATCAATTTATTATGTAGTAAATATTGGTCTATAGGAACAATTTTTATCAACTTGAAATTTAAATTTTTAAAACAAGTTTTTTTTGGTACACCCACTGCGTAAACTGGGTTGCAATCTTCCAATCTTCGCTTCTAATAAATTTTCAGAAGACTTATTTGATCCGGTTGCCCTAGAGAGGTGTAAGTAAGAAATCACTTTGAATAAAAGCTTATACCGTTAGTTCATTGAGAAAACCAATCGTAAGCGATCAGTTGACTGTAACTGTGTTTTCTGATTTCAGTTCAAGGAAGAATTAGGGTAATTCGAGGCTGTGGCTACATAACCGATGAAGATCACGATGACAAGATGTGCTTTAAGAGGTCTGGCACCCATGACGTCCAAGTCACCTTCTGCTCTTGCACCACAGATCTGTGCAACAGTGGAAACATTGCCTACCCTATGGCCACAATGATAGTAGGCGCAATATTGGCGGCCTTAACAACGCCAAAGGCCGCTTAGTTAGACACTATAATCAAAATACGTTCCGATGTTTCCATACTTGTCCTTCGTTCTTCAACGTTTCAGTTGTTACGTATTGTTTTTCGATGGAAAATGTCGTAGTGCCGCGTTCCTAAAGATCTCATTAAAAAGCCGAATCTTTTGGGTTCCTCGTAAGGATTGGCACGTGTAACTCGAATAATTATTAAAGGGATTTGTCGAGAAACAATAAAGCTGGGGTTCGAACGATCGTAGGCGAAAAATACCTCTTTTAAGGTGCATCTACAATTTCGATTAAATAATATTTGATAATTCCTTGAAGACTGATTGCTAATTTGCAGAGATTGCAATCTACACTTGTTACCGGAGTACCTATGTATATCACAATTGAAACTGCATCGCGTTTACGAATATTATCAATGTATGGTTGACCCGAAGCCTGGTCATTCGTTATAGCATGTATCTTTTCCGGTACACCGGCTGTCAAGATATATATTCTTGACTTTCATTATGAGTTGAGTTGGGGTTTCCCCATAAATACTGGGATAATACTAGCTAAATGTGTTCTAAATTTATTAAAGGACATTGGGTACACCACAATTTTTCCAGAAATATCCTGGTGGCGTTGACTGGTATGATGCAGTTGCACCGTAAACAAGGTGGTGTCTATATGAAAATATTTCTGACGTTCATAAAACATCCCAAACATAAGTAGAAATTATGAAATTTGCAATTTGCCTGTTATTTTGTGATGATGAAATACCACTTGGTAAAAGTATTCGTGGGGTTGATTTTATATAGATGAGTAACCAAATCTAAATGTTGCGCGTGGCCAACCTCGTTAGTTTTATCGCTTTTTATCTGTATGTCATACAATTCTAGAGAATAACATATTATTTGACGAGCACATAATTAGGGATATGAGCATGAAGTTTCTACACGAGCCGTAGGCCAGTGTATAAACATGCGAGCGATTCATATCCGTATGTGCCAGTCAAATACGACGTTTTCTCTATGACTGTATTTGTCAATGGTGGCGATGCGAAGTGTCAGCCATTTCAACGAGAAGATGTGCCGGCGACGGTGAACTGAACCTGAACATGCGGAGAATGATGCGCTATCCATGCACCGCCGCTGATGCGTCTTCACATTTAACGAAAATGTATGAATGAAATATGGAAATTATGTAGTGATTTCTTTAGAAGTAATCTATGTTTTGCCTGTATTTTCGAAGTAAGCTTCCAAAATTGCTGCTTAATTAGTTTTAATGTACAACTACACACAGTTCTGCACCCCGTAATAATTCGGCTCTGCACAAGAGTTATATGATAAGGCTATCTATGAACATGTGTCTAAAATGTGAATTGATAAGCACAAAATGTAACCTCAGTTGCAAATTCCCTACAATATTAGAATATGGCAGAATATTTTCTTATAATGCGTATAACTTCTCGACTGCACCGACCAAAATAATGTAAATAATCTTTCATATTAACAAATTTTCTGATCTGCAATTTTTATATGAACAACCGTCCGACCCATAAAGAGCATGATATGTGAGATGAACCTTCTGCGTTGCGATTGCTAACCTCAATAACTATTTCCTCACATTTTGATGTGACTACCGATAGTACAGATCTACCTATTCAAACTTTGAGTGAACTTTATAGTTTGCTAATAATAGAAAAAATATCCGGCTCAATTCTATCGAATAAATCCAGCACCAAGATTTAATTTTATATTTTTGGTGGCTACTGAACATTTAGGTGTAACACCCAACTGGAAATTGATTGCATTTCCTTTTTAAACGCCACCTTAAGTCAAGGCAACTAGACGGACTCAAATACAACATGGCATTTCGTAATCACAAAGTGCGATACAACCATATTTCGAGCATTAATATCTCTACTATATACTCATTTTATCTATAATACCATTAGAAAGATATAAAGGCAGCACTTCCCAATAAATGAACACGTAATATAAGATGTTTGTTCTCATACAGAAACAGAACAATGTTGAATAAACATCTATTTAGATTGTGATCATTAATTAATATCATTGAACAGCACAATAACAACAGTTTTTAAACAATGTTTATCATTGAGTGGATGTAACTCATTATTAACGTTGTAATGCATCTTAAAAACGCAACGAGGGCTACCGTGTTCTATTGTACTCTACCTAAAATAGTGATAATTGTAAATGGTGACGTAATAATCCCATAGATGTTAACCAATTAGTATCTGTTCAGTTTTCGTACTGTCGAGGAATTTGTTTTGTGAACACTGCCAAAAAGGCCGTATTGGCGTATAGACAGCTTCTCCGCAATAAGTAATTTAGTGAATAAAGGAATGAAGAAAACTAACTGATCAGAAAAGCTATAACTATACTCATTAAGATATTATTGAAATCTAGGATATGAAATTATACCAAAAATTGTTGATCATGCACTATATAGAACTATGTAATTTATATCGTAAGTGACGCAAAGTGAATTGGGAGCTTATTTTGTAGACACCTATATGTAGAGGAATCTCGTACTTTCAATTCACATGAAAGTTGCCTCTATGAAATAAAATTCCAATGCACTACTAATATGCCTTTGAGAATATCAAAAAGATTCTATAGAGATGTTTCGTAACAGCAAATAGCGTCATTAGTAATTGTTTTCAGAAACTACGCTAAACTGTATGAAAAATCTCATAGATTTTATAGTGTTGTGTACAATTTCTAATATTTTTGCTATTTATTCATTTATTAATAATTTTATATAATTTCAGATAAAAAAATACCAATAATACAAAACACCAATAATTTATTATTGAATTATAATAAATTGTTCTGGAATAATATAATAATTGTGTCATGATAATATTTTGTTTTGTTTTTTAGTTCTGCGTTCACAACAAAAGTAGAGTATTATCGATGAATTCTACGTACCTTGAAGTAAATGCGCTCACTTACTTTAGCGTTTTAAACAAATTGGATGGTATATGTGATTTCCATAACTGCAATGTTGGTAAATGAAACGCTTTGATCATAGTAAGGGTAATATTTTATAAGAATATTTTTACACAAACAAAAAGAGATACTATTAACGAGAAGAACTTTATTGAGAGCGGTTTATTATCACGTTGCAGTGTTTCATTTAACATTATGTTACCTTCTAACAGTACAAAATATGAGAGGAATAATAAAATTGACATAAAATCTGTATTTAATAAATCAAATAATTAATGTTTTTCACCCACCTACCAGTAATGTGTAGGTACTTCTAAGAAAGGGCCGCAGAAAGTTTTATAAATTTGGCGGAAAGTGTGTGTACTTGTGTAAAATTATCCGTCGAGCTAGACGGTGTACGTGTTTCTTAAGTTTAGGTTTAAACTGTAAATAAGAATGTTTCGAGAC
Source organism: Aphodius sticticus (assembly GCA_963966075.1). Classification (NCBI taxonomy): domain Eukaryota; kingdom Metazoa; phylum Arthropoda; class Insecta; order Coleoptera; family Scarabaeidae; genus Aphodius; species Aphodius sticticus. Next base: position 71,825,435 of record OZ014506.1, on the reverse strand, counting down.
GAATTACATTCACGATATTTTTTTAACTTGTTTAAATGTTGTTTGCTATGCACGCTGCATAAAATTGTTTCATAATAATTGTCCACGTCTTGTATGTTACATATAGAAAATAAATATTTCATTGTTTCACTATACCAGTGTTGCCACGTTTATTTTTCCCTATACCATATTATATCACCTTATAATACCTATATCATATTATAACATGACATTTTTAATGAGTTGCTGCCAAAGATATTTTAGACCAAGGTACAAAAAAAGCATTTTGTTCAAAAGGGTCCAAAGGAACTGGATGTTTTCTCTTAGCATTTATTAACGATATTGCAAATAAGCCGCCTTTTCGTCAAAATAGTTAAATAATAAATTAAAGTAGAGGAACTTCTGAATAATTTATGTCTATGACATTTTTTGGTAAAATTAATAGTTTAGCTGCATGAGCAAATTCTATTTGATCGAGATCGGTCGTGTCTGCATTAATATAAAACTAGTTAGCCAGGATTTGACAGATATTTTCATTCATTCTACTGACAGTAGGTAGTGTCAAACGCTGATGTTTTGACAATACTGTCAATAGTATCAAAATATCTATCAAATCTTGGTTAACAAGTTCTATTTTAATGCAGACAGGATCAATCTCGATCAAATAGAATCTCATGCAGCTAATTACTATTAATATTATATATAGTATGACAAAATCATGTGCCAGGCCACATCAGATTTTTCTTTAATTTAATGCTACCTACTTCTATGTTATGCAGGGTATATTATAATGCAACGAATTTTATTAATATTTTATTAATATTTTGCGGTTATGCAAAAACGTTGTCGCGAAGAATAATTCTGCAGAGATAGATAATAAAGTTTGGAAGATTTAAAAGCAATAATAACTGAACCTGAAGCCTATTTGATGGTATTGACGTCACAAAACATCATCACCGTAAGTGGCTGTGCCGCCACGGCATAGAAAAGAATGCTAACCACGCCTCAAAATGGCGTACTAAACTCAAAAGCTGCCGGATATCGGGATAGTATATGTACCGATATGCGGAAAAGCTCTAAATTAAGGTGTATTGTTATAACTTTGATAATAGCTACACCAGTATTTGATTATTTATTAGTTGTTTTGTGACTGAATGAAAAAGGCTGGCATTGAGCGACTCCTACTAGCACTGAGAATGTAAACAAACTGACGTGTGACTATGATTGGAGGATGCTGTGCGACCTCCCATTTGAATGAAAAAATGTAATCGGAACCTGTATTTTCCTGCGAGTTTCGCATCTGTATGACCGATCAGTGGCGTTGAAACAGCAATAATGAAATTTCTCTAATCTAAAGTCTCATAAGCAAGGACATGGTCACAAAACGTGGAGTTTTTTTTTCTCCATATTTTATCATGTTCAAAATTGTCAAATAAATACACATTTTTGTAAAGCTCTAAAATTTTGTGATGACAGCGCAAAGAAAAGACTATCAAATTGCTCGGCATAGCCACTTTGCAAGAACATAGTACATTGTTTAAAAAATATCACATATAGAAGTTTTCCTTGGGTGTGATAGATAACTGTGATCAACGGTGTTCTAATGAGGAAGTAATTACCCAAAAATTCGGAAATTAATAATACTAATTGAGGAGAAATAAAGAAGGATGAGACAAACAGGCAAGCAATGCTGTCAAATTACATTTTGTATTTATAAAATAAATATTACACACAAATTAATATTTGCGGTCAAATTGAGACTGCGCATTTCATAAACGGGCCACAGGTGGTGACCTGCTGCGCCGCATGCCGCGAGGCACAGGTCTCAGAGACAAATCTCACTGTGAATGGTACCGTATCACCGTCTCTGAGACGGTCTCACGGAGAAGTGAGACCGGTGAGACCGTCGTTGGCGGTAGCATGATACCTGCAGCGTGAGACCGCGCTGCAAGTCTCAGCTGGTCTCACCGTGAATAATAATAATTATTATTGGATAGTATCATTTTTACAGACATCAGTTGATCACATTTATCCAAAAGGGTATCGAGTCAGTTTGACTACAAACATGTAGGTTGTAGAAGGCCTGTTTTTCATCGATCCCTTCATCGAATGGCGTGGTATCGCCGCCGCATTGTCGAAGAGGCAAGGGAAGAAGCTTTTTAATTTAAATTGTTACTAATTATAAAAAATATTACATGATTAATTAATTTAAGCAATTATATTATCAGGGATGTTAAATTTCGGTAATTATTTGTTCTTTTTGGTAAACTACCGTTTCATTAAAAATATTTATTTTAAATATTAGATTACCATGTAATTAAATATTCAAAATGGTAAATTAGAGAGGCTTATATTACCGGGTAGTAAAACGGGCCATAGACGGTGAGACCTGCCTCGCCGCATGCCGCGAGGCCTAGGTCTCAGAAACGGCCCACAGATGGTGAGAACTGCCTCGCCGCATGTGGCGAGGCACAGGTCTCAGAGACAAATCTCACCGCTAATGGTACTGCATCACCGTCTCTGAGGCGGTTTCACGCGGTCTCACGTGAGACCGCCATCGGCGGTTGCATAATACGTGCAGCGTGAGACCGCGCTGCAAGTCTCAGCTGGTCTCACCGTGAATGGCGCGGTATCGCCGCCGCGCACCGCCGCCGCCGCCAGTAAGTCTGTCAAGAAGCAAGGTAAGTAGCTTTTAAATTTGCATTATTAGTTATGAAAAAAAATACACAAATAATTAATTTAAGTAATTATTTATTATCTATCAATAACACATTGTTTCAGATGGACGAGAGTAACACATTTTGGGAAGAGTTTATAGAATATATATAGAAATTTCCCTTGTTTGTGGGATAGTAAATGGAAATCGTATGCAGACAGTAATATAAGGAATGAGGCATTAGCCAAGCTCGCTGAAAAATGCAACGAAATAAATCCTTTAGCCGACAAAAATTATGTTACAAAAAAAATACAAAATTCGACGGGAATTAAAAAAAATCAAAGATTCATTTTGTAGCAAATCGTGAATTAAATTTATATGAGAATAGCTTTCTCGTTGTAATAGCCATTTCTTTGCCCACTTCTGTCTTGGTCTTTTGGTTTTTTTCATCTGAAATTACTGCAGCAACTGCGACACCAATTGCGAGAATTTCTTGATGGGAAAGTTGCAAACAAGCCATGATGAATATTCACAATAGACTGAACTTATACGAGTGCACATGCAACCGTGTCTCATCGTGTATGGTCGTTTGGCTTTGAGACCGCTTGTCTCTGAGACCTGTGCCTCGCCCCATATCGCGAGGCTCAGGTCTTAAGGTGCGTATACATTTACCGAATGTAAGCGGTCGCACGATAAAGAACGCATACGTTCGCTAGTGTATACGCCAAAAATATTGGCGCCAAACGTATGCGTCCGGGTGCGCCAGGGTTCGCTCGTCGGGCGGTACATCAAAGAGAATGTGTTTACGTGCGGCCTAAAGTGTGTACGCTAAAACTGCATTTCAATGTCCGCGAACGACACCTGTATGCGTACGATGCTATATGTGGACGTCTATGCGAATATTGCATCAAACGTACGCACATCTCAGCGAATGCGTGCGGTGTTATTCGTTCGCCCTAGTGTATACGCACCTGAGACAAGCGGTCTCAAAGCGAAACGCGCACACACGGTGAGACGGGGTCGCATGTGCACTCGTATAAGTTCAGTCTATTGTGAATGGAAAGGGGATTTGATAAATAAAAGGAATTGTGAAAAAATGTCCCGGAGTTAAAAAATATCCACATAAAAAATTATCATTGTGAAACCATGCACAAAAGTAATACAATACAAATGAATAATACAGAAACAAAAATAAATAATTTTTTTTTTACATTTTCAGGACTAAGATTATTATTAATATCGGGAAATTACCAACTGTATATACAGTTGGTAATTTCCCGATATTATATGCTGACGGTAATTTACCTTTGGTAATTTAGGCTGTAAATTACGGTCATTAAAAATTCCTAAATTACCATTAATTACGTTAATTTATTTGGTAATTTACGCTTTGACATCACTGTTTATTATCTATCAATAACACCATGTTTCAGATGAAAGCGCATAAACCATTTTCGGAAGAATTTATAAACAATATTACAGATATTTCTCTTGTTTACGGGATACTGTGAAAACATTAGCAAAGAAGGCTGGAGAATAATTTCTGAAAGTCAAGGCAAAGCGGCAGTCGACAAGTCTCCGAAAGAGTTTATTCTTAGTGCCAATAAACTTACAGCTGATCACTCAGAAATGACCAATATACTGAACAAGTTTTTAGTTGATCTTACAAAAAATGTCCTGTCCCAATGGACATTTCTCAAGCTAAGTCTCAAGTAGACGCCACTATGTTTTTATATCCTACTCATTCGCTGAGATTGAGAAGGCCATTGATGCTTGGACCAATAACAATGGTATAATACTCAATGGCTCCAAAACTAGTATTATACAGTTTCATCCTTCCAACAAACAACTCAATAGCAGTCTACTTCTTCGTATCAAAAACAGAACAATTTAACTTTAGTATTACAGCAAGTTTCGGGGGATAACACTTGATTCTAAGTTGAACTGGAGCAAACATTTGGAGACAGTAAATACCAGACTGTGCTCTGCTTCTTACCTATTGAGAACACTAAGACCTACCATTTCCCAGGCTGTCCTTCGCAAGATGTACTTTGATTCGAAACAACTTCTTACAATACAGAAACGTATTACCACAACAATGGAGAGTGCCAACCCTCGCTCACATTGTAAACCACTGTAAACAACCAAAAAATTGCATTCTAACACACCGCGCTTTGTATATTTACCACCTAATTATGTTAACAGTAACAACACCTGAATACACAGTGAGAAGAAAAGTTGTACATACACACAACACTGGACATCAAAACAACATCCATCCTAGATTCCACTAGTGTCACAAAGGGGGCCGGAATACATGGGAGTCAAATGCTACAACCATTTGAGTTCCAAACTAAAGAATATTGATGACCATAGTCAGTGGCGGATTAAGGATAGTCGGGGCCCCTAGGCAAATCGTATTTGGGGGCCCCACTCACAAAGTAAAATAAAAGAATCAAAAAAGAACATGTTTTATATAACATCATAAACAGTTTTATAATAATTTGAATTCTTTGATATAATGACAGTTTATAACAGTTTAGAAATAAAAAAAAAACTCTTGGATCATTTCGTGTCGTTTTACAAATTAATTTTGCCAATTTTAGAATTTGCAAATTAATTTAATCCATCTTTTGTCTCATCAATTGTCAATTGTCGGTAGTTGTCAAACAGATCAAACAGTAAATTTCTTTCGGGAGTAAGATCAGGAAAAGAACAGAAACTACTTTTTCATGTTTAACATGAAAGATGAAAAAGTAGTTTCTGTTCTTTTCCTGATCTTACTCCCGAAAGAAATTTACTGTTTGCTACTGCTAACGAGATAGAACAAAAAAATCTCCTGACACAGATCAAATGCACTCAAATCTAATGAACTCCAAATGTCAATGTATGGTGTATGGTGATATACAGGCGGGATGTATATTTTTAAATAAATTAAAATTACAGCCACAATCTGGATTTGAACCAGGGACCTATGTGTCGCTAGCACAATGCTCTCACCAACTGAGCTATTGACATGGGGGTGCTTACTTCCCATACGCAGGCGTTGATAGCAAAATTTTAGTTCACCCCCACGCGCTATCTCTGGCTAGCGCCCTGCTATACCGACCGAATCATATGCTTGATACCTATTGGCTCGTTCAAACCGTCACTGTGGATGTCGCGTGTTGCGTAGTCATGGCGTTAGTAAACCATAAACTCATAAACAACCAATAAGTTCTGTCAATTAACTGTCTAGTGACACTGCCAATTTTTACCACAGACATTTAAACGCATATTTTTCACTTATATATGGGTGATGTATATAACTTTCAAATTTCTGCGGTAATTTTTGCTCTGTATTAGTTCCATCACGCGGTTTTCCTGATCTTATGAATTAATTAAAATATAATATGTGAAAAGGCTAGAAGTGGGAAGTCTATTAGCGCCTCCTAGCGTATGGGGGTGAACTAAAAATAGAAGCCACAAAGATTGCCTTGAGTCGCCCATCTATATCAGTATATATGTATTTTATCTATGGCTATTGAGGCCTATGACATATGTTAGGGAAAATCGTCCTATCAAGGAAAGGAAGTAGTAAACACTTCCTAACCTATCATGACACCTATCAAATGTCATCTACGTGACATAGGGCTCACACCAGAAATGTCATTTAAAGTTAATTACTGAACGTGAAATATAACTATTAGATAGATAGCTCAGCTGGTGAGAGCATTGCGCTAGCGACACAAAGGTCTTGTTCAAATCCACGTTGTAGCTGTAATTTTTAATTTATTTAAAAATTTACATGCCGCCTGTATATCACCATTCACTATAGTTATACATTGATTACGGTATATCTGTATATTCATATCTAATTAGACTCCAAATGTGTTTTCTTTCTGATATTTCATCAAAATTTACAGGTTTCAATCTTGAATAAATTTTAAAATCTTTTGGGATAATGCACTGTGCGCTGCCTGTGTGACTGAAATAACAATTTCAGAAACCCCTCGTGTACTTGGATCGGATCTGCTTATTATAAAAGCCGACTGATTGATATGTTGCAAATCCCGAGTGGAATCTACTATAATACCTAAATATTTTGCTTCTTTAACGTTATTTAGTACCAACGTACTTTCCTAACTATTAAATAAATTGACGAATTGAAAAACATAGCGTTGAGTACAAGTACGACATACTTCCACATCCACAAATTGCGTAATTAATGTTTTGAAAAACTTTTTGCTTAAAATAATCAAAATTGTATGTATGATACTTATCTTTAAAACCTTATGGGAGAATGTCTTGGCCGGGGCCCCCAAAGCCCGGGGCCCCCAGGCACGTGCCTCATTGGTAACTCGCCTCTGACCATAGTACTTTCAAGAGGGAGCTTAAGAAGTCTCTGATCATCAATCCCATCTACTGTCGAGGAATTTTTGAGATTAACACTACCTAAATACATACAATTTTAACTTGTCTTATGAAACATGTTATATTTTGCATATTTACACTTGTTGTATGTTTTCAGTACTTGGACCAATAAATTATTATTATTACTAAATCTGTCTTGGTATTTCCTTTCTTTATCTGAAATTCCTAAATCAGCTGCAGCACCAATTGCAACAATTTGTTGATTGGAGAGTTGCAAACAGGCCATGACGAAAATTTTTGCGATTGAGAATTTTTGGTTAAGGAGGCGGTCAAAGGTCTTTCTTTGATGTGCCGGTATACAGAGCGTCAACGGGTAGGCTTGGACATACAGTCTATCGCAAGAAGACATACCGATCGGTACTCACACCACCATCCCCAACAGAGAAGTGACACTCTATATGACACTCTATATAGTAACACTCTGTTCAACAGAGCCGAGATAATATGCGACTCCAGCACCTTGACGACAACCGGAACCACTTGGAGTGGGCCCAACATCAGTATGGATACACCAAGGCCGATATACGGGGTGTTACGCAAAGAAAACCGCAAGTCTCACAGGAACCGCAAGAGTCAAAAGGGTTCACTTGCTTACCATACGTAAGTGGGGTATCAGAAAGAATCGGTAGATTACTGAAGAAATCGGGTATCACGGTAAGGTACAGAGCACCAGCTAAGGTAAAACCCAAAGGATATCACACCACTCCTAAAGAACGAAGTGGTGTACAAGATAACATGTGAGTGTGGAACATGCTATGTAGGACAGACAGGACAAAGCATTGAATGTCGCGTCATGGAGCACAGTAGAGCCACCCGACTAGGCAAATTTCAACAGCCGGCTGTTGCTAAACACTGCGATGAGTCGGGACACACAATTGATTTCAATGCCGTTAAGATGTTGGCAAGGGTGAGTAATATCATCGAAGGCTTATTAGAGATGCCATCAAAATTTACAAACATCCTAGCAACATTAATCGTGAGGACGGCACTACCATTAGTAGGGTCTGTAAATCGATCCTAACGCGGTCAGGTGGAAAAACACATGGGGGTGGTAGCTCCAGATGTGTGTAATGAGGTGCAAATATAGCTATATAAGCGAGATTTCTTTGCTAGGTCTTCAGTATTCAGATCAGGGCTGTGGAGTCGGAGTCGTGGAGTCGGAGTTCAGACAAATTTTAGAGGAGTCGGAGTCGGAAAAAATGTACCGACTCCGACTCCGGGTCCATGTTTAAATAATGTAGAAAAAGACATACGAGATGGCCGTTGTTGCCTCAATAGATAGTAAACGATTAATTAAACATATTATTAGGTCTTTTACAAAGTAAATATAATTTAACTACAAAACACACAGGTCGGTGGTGAGTGATGGTTAGCAAAATGATATTGTGAGTCGTTTGCCGCGTCACATATATAGTTTATGTATTTCCAATTTCCAACAACCAACTTCAATATGCTAATTATGATAGCTTGATCATCTACAAATAAAGAAATCGGACTTTGATGCATACTTATAGACGAATTAGAACTTTCCAAAGTGAAGCATCAACGTGTGGTTTTCTTTATTCATCAAAATTACGAGAAGTTGCTCCTATTCGTTCGGCCACAAAGAACAGCTGAACAATTTATTAAATATTGCAAAAAGTATTTTAATGATATTCCCTTGCAATTTTAAAAAGAGTATTATCAAGTCTCAAATTATTTTTTTTATCTGTCCCAATATCTGAATGTTTGTAAAAGATAATGCTTTACTAGTAAAACTTTGCAATTTTAGCTTTAATGTTTGATAACTTTAACGTTTAACCGAAATTAATTCTTTTTGTCGGCACATGAACAAATTTATCAAAAGTATCACCCTTGATTATACAATATTATGGTATAATCAAGGGTATCACATACCTTTGTATTTAACAAAATATGTAGAGATTTTAAATTGTTACTGATTCTGTCGAGTGTAGGTTATTGGTGGCTATGTCGTAGTCTTCTTGCGATCAATAAAAAACACCGATATTCGCAGATTTCGTCACCTACACTTGACAGAATAGAGTCAGATATATTTTTTATTACTAGCAAAGGTACAAACTTCACTCTAACATTTCCGATTTAAAATCTACCTTTAGTTGAATGTAGGGATATCCATGTATGCAAGTCATACTCGTTGCAGCCAGAATGTGACGTCATTACCACTAACAGAAGTAAGAGTTGAGATTATTTTCATTTTATTTTGCACTTAATTTTGTATTCATTGAAATGAATTTTACTTTGTACTATACTGTGGTTTGTCATTACTTTTGTTATTATTAAAGATAGAACATCGGTTCAAGTGATAAACTAGTTCAGAATTATGTGCTCTCTAATGAGAAAACAGTTGAAGTTCCAATGATTTCAGAGATATTTTGAAAATATAAAAAAGCGTCCTTTTTAAATATGGCCATAATTTTGTGGTCCGATCAACAGGCCTTTTTGATTTTATTTGCAATTAGATTACGTCAGGTTTAATTTTTTTCGCCATTAAATTCGCTGGAAACAAATAAAATTTTGCCGGAGTCGGAGTTGGAGTCGGAGTCGGACTACCAAAATTATCCGGAGTCAGAGTCGACAGTCTTTTTACCGACTCCACAGCCCTGATTCAGATAGGTCTGAAGAAGCGAGCAACATGGTTCGCGAAACGTCAGTATTTACGAATCTTGACACACGGTATAACCCGGAAGCAATTTATTTTCTAAGTGTTTTTTATTTTAACGCATCGGTAAAAATCAATGATTTTATTTATAACCCAAAAATAAAATCTAAAAATCAAAACTATTTTTGAATAATGACTTATTCTCACTCAATATTACCTTATTAGATTCATGTCAAGTTTTTGCAATTAGCAAAAATAAACAGTATCATTAATTAGTAATTAATTAAAGCAGTAATTAGCAACCAAAAAGAAACCCTTTGCAAAAATATTATTCAGAAGATGGAACAAAACTATCAATTCTGCTTTTGCTAAGGAAACACAAGCTTCTTGCCATAAGACCACAATGCAGGGGCGGATTAGCCGTCATATTGCTGCAAACTGCCGCCCTTAAAGTTTAAGGGGACGTGGTGCAATCGACCATCAGTTTTGTAATTTTTTTTAAATATCTTTATTTTTAAAAAAATAAGGGGTGAGAAGACCCGGGAGGGGCAAAAGAAAGACCCAGGAGGGCCTCTGCCACAACGTACTACCTTTAACTTCAACTCAATAGAAGCAACATCAGATTGCTCACCAGTATCTACACAGAACATTTCAGTCTTCTGGAGCACTACATGTGTAGGGAATTGTGTGTTGAAATTTTCTCCCAAATACTAAACAAGTTATATGAGCAAACACACGCATGCACGCAAGCTCTTGCCGCATGTATGGCGAATAAGAGGAGGTTACATTTAGCCATAATTACGGCGTTTTGACGTGACGATTATTTGCACGTCTTGCCAGCTCTATGATGGGAACGTACGCCTAAATTGTAGTGTGGATAGCTTTCACTTTTGCAAATTGCCCTCAAGATTACTCCTGAGCTCTTGAAGTGAGTGTTGTAAATAGAAATGTCCATAAAACAAATGTGGTTCATCATATATCCCTGATTTATTTATAAATATGTTGAGTAGACTTCTTGTAACAATTATTGTTGTTAGCTCTATCAATCATATGAAAACTAGATACTTAGTTGGTACAGATATAAGGGTAAAGTACAAATAGATAAAGCATTTGTAAAATCACAAAATTACTACTGGCAGTTGACTCACACTAAATAAAAGAATAAATTATTTTCAAATAAAACAGGAATTAGCTATTATTCTATCAAATGTCATTTGCCTGCATCCTCTTTTAAAGTTACAGTTTGGTTGACAACCATCTTATCCTTGTTCGAATCAGGATCAACGGAGAAGAAACCGAGTCTCTCAAATTGGAATTTATCAAAGACCTTTGCCGATAAAATGGACTTATCTGCAAAACTCTGAAGAGTTTTTAACGAATCCAAGTTACAATCTGACAAAAATCCACCGGGAACTTCATTTGGATCCTCTGGATTCTTATGTTTGAATCTGAAATTTGTTATGTTCAAATAAGTTAGCTAGCTTGCACAAATTTACAAAAGCTGACTAATCATACTTACAACAACTCATAAATTCTGACTTCAATCTCAACTGGTTCACTAACCCAATGAATGAACGCCTTAGGTTTGTTCTTTGCTGTCTCGGCTTGTGTACAGTTGCATATAACCTCAATGATTTCACCAGCAGGGTTTTTAACGACCTTATCAACATCTAAGACAAAACCAGCATGTCTTAGACCAACACTTTGATTATTGGTTAATCGTCGGTATCCTTTATCTCCAACCTGTAGGAAATTACCTCTTACAAACGTGGTTTGTATTAAAAAAAAATAGTTTCTTACTTCCATAAAATCATCCTTCTCAATGTAGACTACTTTGTTGAGCGTCACTGTGTGGCTGCCAGCCTCTGGTTGAGAGGGAAAATCAGGAACAGTGATGTTTATTGCTTTCTCATGGGGAAAGTTTTTAATTGATACTTTCAATGGATTAAGTACTACCATAGCTCTATAAACGATACAGTACTTTCTTAATAGAATAAGACAAATTTATGCAAGAATAATGGAAAACAAGTACCTTGGGGCTTTAATATTCAGATAATCTCTGACAAATGCTTCCAACATGGATGGATCCACGGTGCTTTGAGCACCGGTTATACCTAATTGAGCACAGAAATTATTGACAGCTTCAGCGGGAAACCCTCTTCTTCTCAAAGCAGTAAGAGTAAATAACCTTGGATCATCCCAATCTACAAGAGAGCAGAAAATAAAAAAAAAACTCAAAATTCATCTCCCATCATTAATACCATGCACAACCTTCTCATCAATCAATTTTGCTATTTTTCTCTTCGATACTACAGTATAGTTAACGTTCAGCCTGCCATATTCCCACTGCACAGGGCAATAGATGTTCAAGGCGTTACACAACCAATAATAACTTGAACGCCTAAAAAACATGCTATAGACATTTGCTAATATATTAAGTTTGAAGCTCCACACCTTGATTGAAACTCCTTAGTACACAGAGAATGTGTGATATGTTCGATGCTATCACAAAGACAATGAGTGTAATCATAGGTAGGATAAATGCACCATTTGTCTCCGGTACGATGATGTGGCACAAAACGAATCCTATAAGCAACTGGATCAAGCTTTCCCTCCTCTAATGTAATCTTCATACGTAATGTGGCTGCTCCTTCATCAATTTTTCCATTTTTCATATCCTGCACAGAGTTTTGTACTAATTCGTGTTTATTGTAAAAAAAAACTACACCAAATTCGAAAATTACCTCAAAGAGTTGTAGACTTTCAGCTACAGGGCGCTCCCTCCATGGCGACGGTATCGGATTAAATCCCTTCATTTCTTCCGCCTTCTGATGACACACGTAAGCCAAACCATTCTTAATTAGTTCAATGGCCCATGCGTACAACTGGTCGAAGTAATCGGAAGAATGTGTGATCTTTGCTGGTTTGTATCCTGAGAATTATAATAAAAAAACTTACTAAAAACACTATACTGGGTGTCCGGAAAGTAATGGAGCCCAGCGTAAAAGTAGCATCCTGATGTCAAATGGGACCAGTGAGAGATATTTCAAGAAGAGATATTTCTTATATGTTAAATATTTCCGAAACTAAATAAACTGAAAATTGGTACAATTATGGTTTACGTGAGTCACACATCACGAGGGTTTTAGCACATCAGGATATTCTAGAGATTGTACATTATAGCGTTGATGCCAGGCCTTTTTACTTTATCATATGCAGTATGATTTTAGCTGAAATATGTCCTTTTGGGTCCCCTGAACATATTTGACCAAGGTACAAAAAAATGTTTGTGTGTTTGGTTCAAAAGGGTCCAAAGGAACTGGATGTTTACTCTTAGCATTTTTTAGCGATTTTACAAATGAGCCGCCGTTTCTGTAATTTCGTCATAATAGTTAAATAATAAATTAAAGTAGAGTAAATTCTGAATAATTTATGTCTACGATATTTTTTGGTAAAATTAATAGTTTAGCTGCATGAGCAAATTATATTTGATCGAGATCGGTAGTGTCTGCATTAATATAAAACTAGTTAGCCAGGATTTGACAAACATTTTCATTCTAATGACAGTAGGTAGTGTCAAACAGTGATGTTTTGACAATACCTACTGTCAATAGTATCAAAATATCAGTCAAATCCTGGATAACTAGTTTTATTTTAATGCAGACACGATCGATCACGATCAAGTAGAATCTCATGCAGCTAAACTATTAATTTTATATATAGTATGATAAAGTCATGTGCCTGGCCACATCTGATTTTTTCTTTTCTTATTTTTGCTTTATGAATAATACTCTGATCCTTATGATTAAATATTTTGATACATTAATTTTACAAAAATAGGTTTACTTATTTTATATTTTTCTAATATTATTATATTATTAAGATAAAAAAAACATTTAAACACAGTGTAATGATAGAAGGATTGTAGATTATAGCGCTGATGCCAGGCCTTTTTTTTGTAATTTTTGTTTTATGAATAAAACTCTGATCCTTATGATTAAATATTCTGATACATTAATTTTACAAAAATAGGTTTACTTATTTTATATTTTTCTAATATTATTATATTATTAAGATAAAAAAAAACATTTAAACACAGTGTAATGATAGAATGATTGTAGATTATAGCGCTGATGCCAGGCCTTTTTTTTTGTTTTATGAATAAAACTCTGATCCTTATGATTAAATATTCTGATAAATTAATTTTACAAAAATATGCTTAGGTACTTATTTTATATTTTTATAATATTATTATTTAAAGATACAAAAACATTTAAACACAGTGTAATGCTAAAAAGATACAAAAATAAATTTACAATCAATCGCTTGTTGGTCTGAGAAACATTTTAATAGTTTTCTGACTTTTGTCATATAGTACACATATATTACATCACATACATATATTACATCTTAACATTTTTTTAAAACTGAACGTGTGGGCATTTTTCTTCTAAGAATTACTACCTTACTTCGAATTTTGTTGTAGTTTAAATGTGGCATAATCTGAAAACTCAATATATTTGGTAAATTTAGAATTTTATTTCATTGTGCTAATTCTTTTGTTTTAATGTAAATAAATATTTGTAATTTTGTTGTATTGAGATTTCCGTTTTATTTGTTATTAAGTTTCTTTTAATATTCAAATTGCATGGAGTAGGTAGGATTTAATGATAGAAATTTTGATTAAATTTGTATCGAGTTCAAATTGTGGATATCATAGTATGTGTAATGAGCTGGTCTGATTAAATTGTGTGCTTGCTATTGAAATGATATTAATGTCAAATATATAGAAACTGGTGACATACAAGCAGGATGAAAATTTTAAATAAATTAAAAATTACAGGCACAACGTTGATTTGAACCACGGCCTTTTGCGCTTTTTCTATTTGCTTTAAGATCCCCCTGTTTGGCCCATTTTCTATACCTTTGAAAGTTCATCATTATGGTCAAAGTTACAGTTATTTATTTAATTACTGTGTAATATTTAATGAGTGACTTAGATCATAACGTTGATCTAGTCATCATAACGTTGCCCTAGTCGTTAAATCCAAACAAGCAAACATAGCCTGTGAATTCCAGATGCCTACATAAAATGAAAACATTCACAAGATAATATGTTTAACTGTGGAACAAAAAAAAATTTTGATTTTCTGCAATGCAGCTTGCTTTCAAAACTGCTCACTTTTGCTTACCTAACCAAGTGACCATGTCCTTAATGCCGGTGAAGAATTTCTCCTCCTCTTTCTCAGGATTGGTATCATCATATCGTAAGAAGCAACTTCCATTTTGAGCAGCTGCATACCCAAAATTAATATTGATTGCCTTTGCGTGCCCGATATGAAGGATGCCGTTAGGTTCAGGTGGAAATCTGGTATGTACTTTACCACCAGTGATTTTTAGGTGTTCCTCTAATAGTCTATGAGTATTCTCGGTGATAACGTAACCGTCAGTCTTGAAGTTTTGACCAGGTGCGTGGAAATTCACCTTCTTCATAACGTCAATAATAGTGAGCACAGTTTTCTCAGCTATGAAACAATACAATTGTAAGTATAATTTGAGTTACCAGATGGCAGGAACAATATGTGTCAACAGTTATTCAATAGTTTAAATGTTCTTGATCAATCCTCAGTTATTATATGCATAATATTTTTATTATTGGGGATCAGGGAGTCTACTCTTGTCATCTTTTTGAAGCGAATACGAGACTTCTCGAATGGTTGGGTGAGACGGAGTGGGGATATCAGTGGTTGTTCTCTGTTTGGAACGTATCTATAAGTAAGTTTGCTTGTCGCTAAGAACAATAACACACTGTGCCACGCCTATACGTTCCAAACACCAGGGCAACCGCCGATATCCCCACCCCGTCTCACCTAACCATTCGAGAAGTCTCGTATTCGCTTCAAAGAGATGACAAGAGTAGACTCCGAGGTAAATTTTTGAATCAAAACAATTAATACTATAGATATTTTTTTCCCACAGTCTGTATATTCCTGAAATTTGTTACCATGTATAGATACAGTAATCTCTTCTAGTTGTTTTCTCCATAAACAATACTAAATCTCTAATTCAAATACATATTCTTGTAAAGATTAAGAACTTAATGAAAAAAAATCCATTATGGAGACAATTATGGTCTATATCTTTAATCTTTTTATTACTTTTGCGTTCTGTTATAGCTGAGAAACATTTTTAGAAATTTGTTTGGAAACATTCCTTTTACTCCACAGTATTGTTGTAAACAAAAACAAAAATGCAAACAGCGCAAGCACTGAGAAATAAAATTCTTAATCCATACATTGAACAGAACAGTAGACAATAAGAATATCTTACTTGTAGGTTTGATTTCAGTATTATCCTTAGTTTTTGCCTCAGTCTTCTGAGGTTTGGCGGTCTTTTTATCCACTTTTGGTGGAGGAGCCAAATCTGCTTCAGTTTTGGGCCCGAGCAAATCAATTATCTATAAAATAACATAATTAGGTACTATTGAGAGCATAAAAAACGGGGACACTCAAATTTGCACTAATTAAACTGGGCTTCATAATGTCATGTCAGTACGTTTTTCATGTCTCATAAATATCATCTTGAATTTTGACGTAAGAAATAAAAATGCCACAATTTAATGAATTTTAGAAGGCACTATTTCAAACTCGACTGCATGATGGAATCAGCATTCGAGAAATTGCTACTGAATTAAGTGTAGGCAAGAATACTGCGAAGAATAAAATTGTTGAAACCGGAACAAGTTTGTAGGTTGACAGATACTGTCCAAGTTTAGACTTCATAGGTTAACAAATAAGGTCAAAGTAATTGTTACACAACTAAAATTGTTGAGAATATAATAGCGTTTTCAATTTACTGCGCTCGGCTGCACTAGCACCATGTTGATGCGGGTATGTATGTTCGGCTTATGCATGAGTTTATACACAAAAGTCTATAAGTGCACCAAGACCGTGCATAAAATGCACTGCCTTGGTGCAGTTCGCACCGAGTGCATGCAGAAAATTGTATAAATCGAAAATGCTATTAGTGCCTATTTTCACTTTACTGTCCCCGTTTGTTTTTGTTCACGATAGTATAGTTGAGCCAATATTAGTGGAGGGGTAACTTAGATAGAGATAGTAGCGTTTTATATTTTCCCGCAATTTATGTCTATAGGGTGCATGCAACAAGTTTTTACTGGTGAAAACTAAATTGCATAGAGTTCAGCGGCTGAAAAGAGTTACTGTGGTCACGTTCACATTCAATTTAGCAATCACTTTTTTACTCTGTATTGTCTCGCGGCAATTTAATATTATTTCTATCAGCACAATAAACAACATTTTTGATCACACCTCGTATAAGGTCTTACCTCGCGTCAAACCGCAAAATTCAACCTAACAAAATAAAATTTTTATAAATATGCATTTATTCTAAGTCTTCTGCAGGAATTATCTGGAAATACAATGATAACATTAAATAGCAATCTAAGACCCATACTTTGGGCGCATTACTGGTTGTTTTAATTGCATATTGTTACATTGTTTTTAATTTATCTGAAGTTGGTAATGAAAGCATGGTACATTTAAATAGCTATATTCCGACCCGTCTACTTAAGTTGGCCCGACTAAACAAATAGTATACATAGAATAATTGAATCGCTTATTATTAAAAGGTACTAAGTCATGCTATTTTCCTATGTAGTTAGTCCCTGCTAATAATAAGCGATTCCATTATATAAAATAATAAACCATACTTGAATATCAATTTCAATCTTGACAGCTTTTCCATCAGCCCAAGGAAGTTCAGTCCTTACTTTCTGCATAATTAACCCAACATTGTAGCGATATCTTTTCTCCACTAATTCATCTTTAACTTCCTTAACATATTTCTCCACGCATTTCTCGATATCTTCAGCGCTAACAACAATACCAACACCACAGAATTTCTCAAACTGAACGATGTCTACATTATTTACGTGCGACAAAACATACTCTATGCCTTTGTCAACACGCAGCGTAGAATTCAACTTATTAGTCACGATGTATTGAACCAAAAATGGTAAATGTCCGCTTATTTGAGGTTTTGTCTTGGTTGCTAAATGGTACAACAGCATTCCTGCACCATCGGGCAATACGACACTCCGTATCTGCAAGGGAATATAAGAATTAAAAGGTTGCATCATTTTTGTAATGAAAGTAAAACAGAAATTACTTCGTGTAAGATAGAACACAAAGTTCTTGTGACCGTAGCATTCTTATAAGTTTCTTTAGCTTTTTGTTCGCTTAATCCTAATTCTATGAATGATTTAATTATAGATTCTTCTTCCTGCCCCATATTGAAGCTTATTATTGTGTGATTGACCTAACCGCACTTTCACAGTTTTGACAACCGCGCCACGTTGAGTTGACACATCAGTCATGTGACATGACAGCAAATTTTCGGGTGCGTTCAGAAGTGTAATTAGAACATGCATCATGCGAAAATAAATGAATAATGAAATTACTTATTTATTACATGGGTTGCTATTTTATATACTAAAAAATAATTTTAGTTTGTAAAATTTAATTGAATGCGTTTATTGAAGAATAAAATAAAGGATGCC
This sequence comes from Aphodius sticticus, assembly GCA_963966075.1. NCBI lineage: Eukaryota > Metazoa > Arthropoda > Insecta > Coleoptera > Scarabaeidae > Aphodius > Aphodius sticticus. The sequence continues at coordinate 71,807,186 of OZ014506.1, read as the reverse complement.
TGTAGATTTTTTAAATTCTTGTGGTGGCGGTGCCAAAAGTCCAACTCGTGTTGCAACCACCTTCACTTCAGTGGGCAACTGATAGTTGCATAATATTAGATTGAAATAAGTACTTTAATTCGAGAAAAAATGATGAAGCCTACCAATATAAGCCAATTAATTAAGGCTACCAGCCAGGTGGTAAGTTCTAACTTGAAACCAGCACCCCCAGCTGCTGTTTTACCGAAGAGGCAAATCAACCGTACCCCAATTGTCTTGACGACCAGCTACTCTTTGTCCCAAAGTTTGCCTACTGGAAATGTTTCGATAACCTCTGGCCCGTTCACTCCAACCCAGCTAAGGTATGCCCACACGGACATCTCTTGTCCGGATTTCTCGGACTACAGACGTCCCAGCACAAAAGATCCAACCAGCAAGAATGCAGACACGGCTGATGCCCGCAAGAACTTCACGTATTTGGTTGTTGGAGCCAGTACCATGGCAGCTGCCTATGCTTCCAAAGCTGTGGTAACGCAGTTTATCAGCAGTATGGCTGCTTCCGCTGACGTTTTAGCTTTGGCCAAGATTGAAATCAAATTGGCTGATATTCCTGAAGGCAAATCTGTCACCTTCAAATGGAGAGGTAAGAAACAAATGTTGACTGCATTTTTTTACACTGCGTCTAGTAAGGAGGTTTATAAAAAAGTTTCTTGTAATAGTGGACAGTTTGTCTAAAATTGTTTTACTACCATTTTAAAATATTCATTTATAATTTTTGAATGTGAATCAATATCAAATGCACAAAAATTAGGGTACAAGTATTTCCACTTTTTCATTGAGTCATTGAGTCACTAGTGTTTGAGACAAATTTTCCTATTTTGTTCTCAAACAAAACAGGTATTTTGAAAAAAGTTGAACTGGGAAACTAAGGTTGCCAGGGCAAAAAAACTGATTTCGCATGACAGGGGTTTAAAAGAAGTAGGACAGATGCAAAAACCCAGGACAATATTTTATTTATTAAAATATTACACATAAATGTTAAAATGAGTTCCAAAAAGCTGGCCACACTTATTGAGAAACAAGCTGATTTCCTGTGACAGCCTTATTTTGACATTTATATTAAAAGTTTCTTTGTTTTTGTGATTATCTTAAAAACTATGAGGTTTGTACAACAAATCAAAATTATACAGTTTACTATAAAAACTATCTAATATGTTGTTTATACATGCAAGCAAAAATATGAAAGAATTGCATTGAAATTTAAACTATGTACTTTTATTTTTAAAACATTCTCGAAAACGATGACTTTTAATAATCAAAATACACATTTGTATATCAAATTAATCAATTTTTTTAAATGATTATGAAGTAACACAAAAAGTTCATTGCCTGCATAAGTACATTTTTAAGAAAAGGACAATTGACAATTGAAGACTGCAGCAACAAAAATAGAGGTGGCTATTTGTATCAATATTGGTATGATATGTAGGTACAGATATTATAGTGGTGTTGTACCTGCTTCTTGCTGCAGGGTCTTCAATTGTGAAATTTCCTAATATGTAAAGTTTAAAAAAGTGAGTCAAAATGTAAAAGACAACGTATTTTTGTTAATTTTTGAACTTTTATTCCACCTGAACTGCCCAAGAAAATATAAAGTATCTCCTAGCAAACCTTAAACTTTGACCAAAAATCCTTAAAGTTCGCTCACAAGCATTTTGAAGAACCGGTAGTTCAAAAACTCAAAAACCTGACTTGATGACACTTTCAAGCCAAGATTCATATTAAGCACAAGAAATATATAAAAATTACCCTTCAATTTTACAAATTTCTCATTTGCTAATCATTCATTTTAAACTGTCTTTTTCGCAAATTTTATTTTTGCATAACTAGCCATTTTTAGATATGAATGTCAAAATTTAGGCTGTATAATAGACAATTAAATATTGATCCCATTCCATCCTGTAATTTTGATTATACACCTACATTTGTTAAATGGTGGCTCTAGAATATGGACTACCGACAATTACATAACATTGTAAATTATATATTTATAGTCAATATTCTACCTTAGTGTGCTTAATATTACAATATCATGCGTTACAATATCAGCTCATTAAGGATCTCTGTATAATACCAGGAAATTATCGTCTTGCGAACATGTTTTGTGCAAATTTTAGCCTGAATCCAGGTTGTCCTACAGAACCCAGCACACCGGGCACCACTATGGAATTTTTTCTTGTTTAAATTTTTTGTTATTTATCATTCAATTTTACAAACTTTGTGTTATTAAAAACACAACTAACTTCACTTGCATTTTTAGGTAAACCACTGTTTATCAGACACAGAACCGCTGATGAAATATCGTCCGAACGTTCAGTCCCAGTTGGCTCTCTGAGAGATCCTCAACATGACCACGAAAGAACCCAACGCCCTGAGTGGTTAGTCGTCTTGGGCGTATGCACCCATTTGGGATGCGTGCCAATTGCTAACGCTGGTGATTTTGGTGGATATTACTGTCCATGCCACGGCTCCCATTACGATGCCTCTGGCCGTATCAGGAAAGGGCCAGCTCCACTCAACTTAGAAGTCCCAGCTTATGTATTCCCAGATGAAGGAACACTCATAGTTGGTTAAAATAAGTAAACGTAAATGAATATATTTATTTGCATCCATAGATCAGGATAATTAACACAGTTCAATATATTATTATGTGAACACATAAAGTTTTAAACTTCAATATTTGTTTAATTTGATCCACCAGTTACTGTATATAATTTACTTTTTTGAAATAAACTATGTGATATCTGTTTAACATCTTGGGGTTTTGTTGGTATGATTGTAATGAAAAGTTGTAAGTTGAATAATAAATAATAGTAATCAACTGAATATGGTTTCAATGTCATTGGATTTAATGATTTTTTGTATCAGAAGCTTCTAAAGATTTCTTTTCAGAAGAAAATACTTAAATTGAACTAAATCAAATCATGACATAATTTTATTACTGGTTATGAACATTTTTAGTAGTAATAATTATTTAGAATTGCCTTAAAACCTTTAATACAAAGTTTAATGAAAAAAAAAATATTGAAATTTTCTACATTTTAATTACTTTTGCAAATTAAAAAAAATACCGCCTTAACAGTTTACATTTTATGTCGAACAATTACACTTTTCTAATCTCAGAAACCGATTTATTTGATATTTCGGGCTAATTTACATGAAATTTTGGATTATAGGATAATCATAGCGGGACATCGCGGTGGTCCGGTATAAAACTTTTGTTCCAGCACAAAGAAAATGCCGTTCGGGTACATTTTTTTTGTGATGGATTAGTTATGCTACGATTGATATCTCAAACATAAAAATAACAACCACAACCTAGTTCCAAACTATTACTGCAAAAAAAGCTTATATAATCGAAAACAAAGATTTATTGAAAGCAGATAAAAACTAAGAATGATATAATACTCTCTTAAGTGGGACACTGTAATATAGTGCAATCTTAAGAACTTCAAAATAGTGGGGCAATGAGAGAGCATAGATTTAAAAAAAAACTATAAACAAATCTTGAACAGAAAATTCACAAATGTAATTTGTTAATGTTTGCTTGGCAACTTTACCTATCAATCCTATCATAAGCAGTTTAAGTTTATGAACTCCAGAAGAATTACCACAATAAGATATAAATATGTGCTCTGGTAATAATTTCGTTCATTTTAAATTTGATATGGACTCATACCAAGTACTTCACTTCTGTGTTTAACAAAACAAATATGTTATCTTTATCGCATGTCATGAGCTTGATGGTGTGCATCTGAAGAAAGAAAATCAGGGAGATAGAATAGAAGAATGAAGGCAACTTCTGAAGGAACCACGGTAGTATATTGTAGCATATGTTGCTGTATTAATAAAAAACCAGTGGAATCAGTGGATGTATCAGCAGTGGCATAGCAAGAAGTGAGTGGACCCATTTGAAAGCAGAAGCAATGGGCCCACCTCGTATACAGCTTTAGTATTATCTCCTTAGTCTACACTTTACGAAATAGACGTTTAAATAAAACAATGATTGCGGCCCGATGGGTCGCCGTGGCCTCTTGGTTTGTGTGCACCCCGATAGCTATGCCACTATATATCAGAGTGTCAAAATATAATATTGCATCAATAAGAAGCTTGTTAAATCTTTAAATAGCAGGAAATTACATAATTCCATCATCAGTCTTGGCATAAATGTACACATTTTAATTGTTCAATGAAATGTGTCTGAATATAGAGAGGAATAAGCACCGACGCAAAAGTTGCTTTGTTTTAATTAATTGCATAAAAAAGAAAATTCACTTTTTTAAATTACACCAAACTTTTTTTATGGCATTTTCTCGAAATTTTAGTCGATACCTGTATCAGGATTTAGTCGAAAAAAATTTATTTTCAGAGATATGAAGGCTTAAAGTTTGGACGATTTACGATTATTTGCCAAACCTTGCCATATTCAAAATTCAATATCTTTGGTTCTAGTAATCATATCGGACAATTTTTTTTTATTTTAAAGCTTGAAATATTTGCTAAATAACTGCGTACAATTATTATTTTAATTTATGTATGAAAAAAAAATTAAAAACAATTGAATTCTTTAAATAATTATTTCATAGTCGCCCCCACAATGGATATAATCGAAAAAATATATATAATATCCGCCACACTTTTACCTACAAAATCCATTTTTTTCTAGGATGGTGTCTCTTATAGTTCAAAAGATATTAAATTTTATCTGACGTGAGTCAAGCACCATTTTCGCTTTTGCGTGTGTTTGCAAGAAAAGCACTGAAAATAATGAAAATATAATACACAAACTGATTCGCTACTAGCGTCGCACACGATGGTTAGCTGCGCACAGACGATTTGTACGTGAAAATCGAGAGGCGTTTGAACATTTAAAATAATAAATACTAAAATAATTAAGATTTTCTAATGATAGTTGATATAAGTATAGGAATAAATGTGAATGTTTTAAGCTCTTTTTGTGATTTTATTTTCATTGGCAATTATTTTTTTTTAATGCATGATTTGTTATAGCCAATCAAACGACTGACATAAATGGTCATAATATTATAATCTCAAAAGACATCGACGAATAAAATCTATGTAGACGCCGCCAGAAGAATACGATCGACGAAAAGAATTTGTAACCAACTCGAATATTAATCGGCGATTAATGATCTCGACAATTAACGCACTCGCTAATCGCTCGTGCGTTAAACAGTCTCGATCAATAATCGCTCCTTTTAATATACTTGTTGGTTAAATAACTATATACAAACCTCATTCAATTGGATATCTGATTTATCTTTCTTGATTTTAGATAATTTAAGCCGGCATGAGTTATAAATTATTTGTTGAAGTGACCAAGATGTTATAGTTTAAGTATATTTAATACCAATAATTGGTATTTTATTACTTTTCTGAGCGCCTCATTCTTTTTATATTTGGATGTTGAGACAAATTGAAGGGATTGAAACATCTGTCGGTTCGAAATTTAGAACGTTTGATACGGTTCGACATTTTTTAAAGGTGTTTAATAAATAAATATTTTTAGCACCTAATAAATATAAGCACTCCACTCACTCGGTTCTTAAAAAAAAACAAACTGCACTAGCATGTTGGACCAGCCTGCTGTCTGCGAGACGTTCAAGAACGTCGCGTACACGCCTGAAGTAGTCGCTTGCTGTGTTTTTTATCGAGTTTCGACACGCCGCGCGTGAGTAAGTTTAGATAAAATTTAATATCTTTTGAACTATAAGAGACTCCATCCTAGGAAAAAAATGGGTTTTGTAGGTAAAAGTGTAGCGGATATTATGTATATTTTTGCGATTATATCCATTGTGGGGGCGACTATGTAATAATTATTTAAACAATTCAATTGTTTTTAATTTTTTACATATATAAATTAAGATAATGATTATACGCAGTTATCTAGCAAATATTTCAACCTTTAAAATAAAACAAAAATGGGTCCAGTACGATTACTAGAACCAAAGATATTGAATTTTGAATATGGCCAGGTTTGGCAAATTATCGTAAATATCCAAACTTAAAACTTTCATATCTCTGAAAATAATTTTTTTTCGACTAAATCCTGATACAGATATATCCTTATTTAGTGCATACAACTTATAAAAAAAGTTTCAGCCAAATCTAAAATGTGACTGCATTAAAGGTGTACGATTTGTAAAAGAATAACCCAAATACGCAAATACTACATTTATGGCATGGAGTGAGCATAAATTGTTTTCATAATTGTCAATCCAAATATTGTAATATGAAAATTGAGGAGTGCACAAAGTATAAATATAATAACTATTAAACCAATTTATCTAATTGCCATTTATATTTACTGAAAGGAGAAATCATTAAATTGTAAATAAACAGGACATTTATATGATGAACTTTACACTGTAATTAATTCGTTTAAAGATTTGTTTACTTCACAGGGTAGAAACACACAGAGCAAATATGAGAAATATTAATGTGGTATTAAAACAACAACTATTTGTAAACAGCTATATTGAAACAAATGCTACTGACCTACATTGGTAGAAAATATAACTTAAATATAGAACTAAAAAAACATTTTGAAACAAACACAACTTAAACCTACATATTGCAGACAATACAAATCTTGAAACACTTATAGGAGTATAAAAACAACTGCTGCAATACAAAGGAATTAAAAACAAAACCCCTCTATTAGTTCTTGTTTACACCAAGTATTATTGGTGCTAGTAATAAATAAAATTAGTTCCAAAAAACCAGAATTTTTACAATCTACAAAAATAGGTACCTATACATTTAAATCAGTAACAATCTAATCGTCCTTCTTGTCACCAGCAGATAGGATGTTCTTCTGCGTCTTGCTGTGCTCTTCAGCCAACCTGTCATACTCTTTGTGCAGATTCTCAGCCTGCTCCTTCAAGGCCTTCTTATCTTTCCGTTCGAAAATCAACTTATCTTCCAGTTCTTTGATTGTGTCTCTTAATTCAGTAATCTACAAAATAAATTGGTTATCTACACTATCTCTTCAAATGCATTTTTTTTTAATACCTCCTTATCTTTGGACGCAGACTCGTTGGAGTCGTTCTGCTCTTGTTCACCCTTCTGTGCCAACAAAGTTCTAGCGGCAGTCGATGCGCTTTGGGCCTGACGCATAGCAGCTTCTGATTGGGCAAGCAAGCCAGCTTGTGAAGAAATCAAAATAACCAGCCTCCGGATAACCAAAGATAAGAACAGAGCAAAGCCAGAAATATAGAAGTTGCGTTGCGCTCGGAACAGTCTCATGTTTTCTTGCATTTCTGCCTCTAATTGTTTATGCTCGTGTTCTAAATATTAATATCACATTAGTACTATATAAAAACTGCAAACATATCTCTTACCGCTTCCGTGAGAATACTTCCTCATTTCTCTGATAGCGTCCAAGAGGAAAAGCGCAAGAACGGCAAGCAAAATCATGAAGTATACACCAGCTTGCTTTTGGATCCCCTGAAGAAACTTTGACTTGAAGAAACTGTTCCATTTTCTAGGACTGGCGATGGGCAGGACCAATAATAGTACGATGGCGATTTCAAAATATAAAAAACCGGCTATAAGCGCCCACTGTAAACTCATTTTTGTCTTGGTTGCTAAAACGAAATGAACAAAACTTAGTTTACCCGTACAAAACAACGGTACCGGATAATCCTATATTGTACGTGTCTTTTAATAATACTGTGTGCTGTTCCTTACATCGCTATTTATAAACAGAATTTCTGATCGTCTCAATGACTCATTGGACCCCACTTGACATCTAGAATTTGACAGCTGACGTGTTGCTCTGGTTCATTTGCTGACAAAAGTCAAGTCGGAACAGAAGCTCTGATTGGTCAAGGCATTATAGCCGGTAATTTTCATAGCAAAGAGGGGAAAAATAAATAGTGATAAAAATTCTATAAAGATGTGCTTATATTATCATAAATAATATACAATTCATAGAACAAATCTTATAGGCATACAGTTTTCCATTATCAAAAAGTTCAATAGAATGGTGCCAGATGGTAGCACTTTCGACAATAATTTTTTATTTGGGTTATCTCTTTTTTAGTAATAAATTTCCATCTTTTGAATCATATTATATTAATTTTATCTGATTAATGGTTACATTTTTAAATTCCAGGAATGATAAGGTTAATATTCACAGAAATAACAACTTATTGCATCAGATTTCAACTAAATAAATACATATAAGCTATTGTTTTGCTAAGTCCACCAAAAATTAATCGAAAAACTTTTTTCTAAACTAACAACATGATGCCACCATTTTGGTGGTATGTACAGCATATCGCCATCACTTATTAAACATTTATACATCTTAGTATTTTTAAATTTGGGATATTTTTGCTTATCCGGTTTTAAAGGATTTATTTGGGATGTGTTTGATAACATATTTGAACCATGCGGATATAAATTTTCGGAATCACTAGGATCAAACATTATAACTTGCTTAATGCCATATACCTAAAACAAAGTATATTTAACTAGGTAAATTATAACATATATTAATATATACTTGAGATAAAATATTATCCTTCGGGTCATAGTGAAGGGAGGAAATTGTACCTCCTGGACCAAACCATGCATTAATTTCTACATCAGGTATATCATCAGCTTCTGTCCTAGTTGTACAGCAATATTCTGGGATGCATATGTCTTGTTTCAGTTCAGGTACCTACAAAATTAGGCTAAAAATAAAGTTACTATTATTTAACAAATACAATACCTGGTCAAATAAATTGTGTTGCGCTAAATATCCCGTTTGCTCATTTTGTACTATGTAATATTTATTTATAAAATCGTTTACGGTCATTAATTTTTGTGACCAATTTTCATCAGAATACTGAGAACCCACTTCAATGGGAACTGTTCTTTCCCCAAGTATCTTCAAGACATAGGACAAATTTGTCCATTTTTTTATAGCTGGCCAGTGGCTCATACAACCTTTCGGAAAGAAAATGTTTATTAATTTTTTTTTGTTTAATTCGTAACAAAGTAGTCAATGCAAAGCAGAGTTATAACTTTACAAAAATTAGGAACACGCTGAATTTTTGTGTGCACTTCATTTTTATATTCTAAAACTTAATAATATGGTAAAAGTTCCTTCCGTATATCGTACTATGCTACAATTATGACTAATAATATTAATCATATTAGGCATCTTGTTTGTTTTTCATTGGTTATTTATCCAAACTTAAAGTTAGTTCAATCAGAAAACCTATTTCATAAGAAAATCTATGAATGAAAACTGTAAAAAAAAACATTATAAAAATTGCTCACACTGCCATATATCTACAGTTGTACACTAGTGGCGGACCCCGGTATAAAATAAAATTGTTTTAATTAAATTATGTAATTTTCTTTCAATTCATTTTGCGTTTTTTACGTTGATTGCTGCAACACCCACTGAAAACTCGCCACACCATTAAAAATTTGTTCTGTTCACTGATCTATGCTACATCTATGTATACTAATTTTAATTTAATTAAAAACTTAAATATAATTAAAAAAATAATTTAATTACAAATTTTAATTTGTAATTAGTAACTCTTTCAGATTGCACTACTCGAGTACCCACATTGGGTTTATTTTACTAACCCAAACAGCTTATACAGGTTGAGTCATTACAGTTGCAGGTCTATATTTGTTTCTTCGGAGATAAAAAAAAATGTATACAGTTGTTGTTTGGCCTACGATTTTCTACAACACAAAATTATTTTAAACAGGGTGTTGCTTTTAGATGTGCAAGAAAATATACAGCTATTTAATAGGAATGCCCTGTATATAATACACATTATTATTAACACTAAAGAAGTTGTCTTTCCTGTATCAAGTTTTACATATGCCAAGTAAATAGTTTCTGAGCTATTCAATTGCTTGTAAAAAAATTGCAACTGATATCGTCTTACATTGATCAAATAACCATCAACACCAGAAGATAGGTGCTGATGTTGAAAACAGTTGAATGCACTATACAGGATGTTCGTATCACGCATAATTTCTTAACATTTGAAAAAAGCTATTTCTTGAGTATCTTATTTGTTTTTAAAAAGACATCCTATATTATTTACTAGCTGCAATACACTGTGAGTTCTTTTAAATTTTTATTAGGTATGTAATTTTACTAGTTTTTGTATATTTGGATAGTAACAACAATGTAATGTAGGAACTAACTCTGTATACCGGGTATTTGGTAGTTTGACGTAAACTGTTTAAGGGATGATAGAAGAGGATATTTAGTAGTAATAAAAAGTATTTCGGTTATCAAGATATGTACACTCATACCTCAATATAAGGCCTAGATAAGTACTTGGAACGTCGGCCGTAAAGTAAAATTCCGTATAACAAAACATTCATGTCCATATAAACCCATACAAATCTGATAGGATCGGTTCCCAAAAAAAATAAGATTTCGGTGGATAATATATTATTCTTATTTGACAACTTCCACATTGCATGGACACTACTGAATACTGTTGTGTGTATATTTTGTGCATTGCTATTTATTTAGAAAATATTTGTTATTCTCAATAAGATGGTAATGTCAAGAAAACAACAAAATCAACAAGTACATATTAGCAGAGACATGATACATACATCAATAGATAGTAGATCACCTAAATTGAATAATAAATTATAACAATTCATTAATTAACTCAAACATTTCCAGTTAGACGTCAAAAGAAAAGAAAAGTTTAATTAAATTCAAATAGATACAGATCAAACTTTCCACTGATGATCGAGGTACTCGTCAAGGCCATACAAAGCCTCTTCTGGAAGAAAGCTCTTCACGAATATCCTTAATTTCTTAAGCGGTAGACTTTTTATCTCCAGCGGTAGCTTGTTGCAGATTTTTGCTGCTGTTCCCGGACTTCCCGCTAAACAAAAAAATATTGCCGCAACATTTCTACAATATATTTCTGTGATTTGGTAATATTGGTTTTATGTATTATTTAATATAACTGTTATATCTAGGCAACCTCTTATGTCCTACCGCGGATACATAACAATCAAGGTTACTGAAACATCAAAGTTACATATTACATACATTATTTGTAACATTTAAACAACGTTATGACGTTGTTTAAATATTACAAATAATGTTCTAAATTTGTATTTATATCGTTGTTGAAATATTATAAAAAAACATTATTTCAACATCACAGTGATAAGTCAGTAACATCTTTTGTAATATTAAACATCATTTTAATTACAAGCCATAAATATTATTTGTAATATTTTGACTAGTTTTATTGAAATGTAGCATCGTTTTGTGCAATATTGAACAACACTATAGGTATAGCAAGAATGCAAAATTTTTTATAATATTTTAGCATACTCCCGGATTACGCAGGGCGTATGACGGTATCAGACATTAAGCCGACAACAAACACCAGTAAATTAATATCAGCCGGTGCCGGTGGTCAGGGCGAACGTCGAATCGTATGCAATACGTAAATGTCCTCCTCGTTCATCAGAGTGCAGTATTTATACTGAAAGGTGAGGTGAATTGAGATTAGCATTTACCAGCACCATCTAACAGACGCTAGGCGTACTACCTAACTGATGTACTTGTGTAGATAAAATATTGTCATGAAATTATTTAAACATGATGCATTTATGTAGATAAAATGTTTCAATATAATATTATCTCCATATTGTAAACATATGATGCATTTATGTAGATAAAATGTTGTCAATACAATATTGTCTTGAGATTGTATAAATATAAATTTTTATGTAGATAAAATGTTTCAATTTAATGTTATGTCCACATTGAAAGCATATGCTGTATTTATGTAGCTAAAATGTTGTCAATGAAATGTTGTCACAAGATTGTAGAAATGTTGCATTTATATAGCCAAAACCTTGTCATTGTAATATTGTGTTGATAATGTTAGACAAACATCGTAATAGCATAACATAATTACATTTACACAAGTTACCTTCTTACAATATTACAGAAAGTTGTCGCAATATTGCTTGTTTAGCGGGTTGCCATGTTGCTAGTCGTTTGTAGTCAATTGAATGGGGCAGCTTTGAGATCTCTCTCACGGCTGTTGTGGTTGCTTGTCGCCTCATCTTGGTAGATCTTGTCCATGCATTCCCTGCAGCGCTGTTATGGTACGCAGGATCACCTCCGATAGCGGGGTAAGCACCCGATTGGTCAGCAGTGTGCTGTGAATGCAGCCCTGTCGACAGCTCTAATTGCTCTTTTTTGCAAGGCAAAAAAATAAAAAAGAATGATCTTGGATGCATGAGGGGAAAAACCCCACACCTGTATGCAGTAAGCCACATGGGAATGGAACAGCGCATGGTATGCTCAAAGTCCTGCCAACTGGTTTATACATTGGCCGATCTTCCGCACCGCAAAGCTAGATGATAATGTTGCTGCAAGATTTTTATTATTTTTGTTATTCCCAGGAACTTTTAAGTGTTTGTTTCTGTACTCTCCTTCCACGTTGTGAAGAAGTGAACTGTAGTAGTTTTGTCCGCTTAGTGCTAGCTTGTTTAATTCAAATCAGTTTTTCAGCTCTGCAGAGGCTCTCTCCGTGACCTGGTTACCATCCACGCTATTTCGGCATCTTGTAAAATAGGTTGTATCATCTGCATAGAGTATCAGATAGCCTGTTTCTATGTTTACCGGAAGGTCATTTATGTATAGGATGAACAGTAGTGGTCCTATCAGGGATCCTCTGGCAACACCATGTCGAATTGTGCAGGAGCTGCTCTTTTTACCTCCACATACCACCAACTGCTGACGATTACTTATGACTCATGAATCATATGAATCATACTTTGCGCTCTAGCTTTCCACGCAGGAGAGACGGAGTCAAAGGCTTTACTGAGGCCGTAGAAAGTTGCCAGACCTTGGTGTCCTCCTCCAACGCCATCTGGATTAAGTGCACTAGCTCTTCTAGTGGATTCGCAATCCCCTTTCCTTTCTGGAAACCATACTGGTGAGCGTTGATATGCCTTCGGGAAGTAACAAAGACCACAATTCATGATGTCAGGATTGACTCAATAACCTTACCAAACACCGGCAGTATAGTGATTGGTTGGTAGTTTGAAGGCTCACCACGATCTCCCTTTTTATAGACTGGAACCACCTTTCCAATCTTTAAGTGCTCTGGAAAGATCCCTTCTTTAAAGCATGCAATTGATAATGTGGGCTACTGGTGTGCTTATCATATCCAATACTCATTTGAGTATTTCGACCGTAAGTCCATATACATCAGCGCTTTTTACTTTATCATACGCAGTATGTAAAGTATTGTAATCGTGCCAAAAATTTTTTTTGAGATTTTAGCGGAAATATGTCTTTTTGGGTCCCCTGAACATTTTTGACCAAGGTATAAAAAAATGTCTGTGTGTGTGTACCCGTTTTTTGTTTTTAGGCATCGGGACGAAACTTCATATCTAGAAGTTTCATAACCAAACTTAGAGCTGAAAAGCTTTCTGTTGAAAAGGGTCCAAAGGAACTGGAAGTTTAGTGCTAGCATTTTTAAAAAATTTTGCAAAATAAGCCGCTATTTCTGGAATTTCGTCGAAATAGTTAAATAATAAATTAAAGATGAGGAAATTCTGAATAATTTATGACTATGACATTTTTTGGTACAATCAATAGTTTAGCTGCATGAGCAAATTCTATTTCATCGAGATCGGTCGTACTGCATTAAAACTAGTAGCCAGGATTTGTCAGATGTTTTGATTCTAATGACAGTAGGTAGTGTCAAACGCTAATGTTTTGACAATACCTATTATCAATATAAGCTGCGTTCGGATATTGTATTACACCTTTTACACCCAATAACACGAAAGTGTCATTTGGACGGTGTACCCGGTGTCAACGGAGTACAATATCCGAACGCAGGTTTAATCGACATATCTGTCTAGTTCTACTAGTTTTATTTTAATGCAGACATGGCCGATCTCGATCAAATAGAATCTCATGCATCTAAACTATTAATTTTATATATAGTATGATAAAGTCATGTGCCACATCAGATTTTTTTTTGTTTAAACTCTATTGCAGATGTTGGGAAGAGGTACAGTGACATTTCATTGAGTGGAATTTTGTAATCAGTGTTTGTACTTTGGGGTATGTGGGCCATAATTTTGTTCACTGCTGATTGAAAATAATCACTTATCTGCTCGCAATCAGGAAGTTGCGAGTGTTGTTGACGGTGTTGTCCAAGTTCATTTTTGATGCATGTCAAAATTTTTTGTGGGTTGTTTTCTGGTCTACTTATTTCTTCGTTTACTTGTAGCTTCCATGCTGTTTTGCATTTCCTCACAAAAGACTTTTTGTAGTTGGAGTATATTTTCCAGAGCTCAGGGCCTCTGGACATCATAAAGGCATCATGCATCATCCCTAAGGCCTCTCTCATTAGTGTTAGTGGTATCCTACAAGCAGGTGGTATCCATGTTTTTTCAGGGAAGTTGTTCTGAAACTATCCCAGAAACAGCAAGAAGTACTTTTAAAATTTTGTCTCAGGCTCCCGAACATGAAACACCTCCTGCCAGTCCTGGGCCAGCAGACATTCCCGGGGCAGGTTCCAGTTTGTCGATGAGTATATCATCCGGAGCAGGTTCCAGTTTGTCGATGAGTATATCTTCCGGGTTATGGAGCCATGTCTGCACATCACTTTGTTTGGTATTTCCAAAATGACTTGGTTGTGGTCTGAAATTGGCGAATTGATAACAGAAGCATACCTGAGCATACCTCTAATTGAATCATACCTGAGCAACAGGAGACAAGGAGTTTACACTGAGGGAGAGATGAGCTCACTGCTGAATGTCAAGAATGGAGTAGCTCAGGGATCACTGATGGGTCCAGTGCTATTCTGTCTGTTTATCAATGACCTTCCAGAGAACATGTCTGCCACAGCTGTTCTATTTGCAGATGACACGACACTCCTTACCAGGGACGCAGATATCAACACCCTCCAGTCAAAAACTGACTCAGCATTATCTGAAGCTAAGGAGTGGTTTGGTGCAAATGCTGTTGTAGTCGAGTTCGTTAATAAATAAAAACTCCCTCGGATCCAGTAAACTATTTTATTTGAAGTCCAGGTATGGTTACAATCACTTAACTTAAAAGGGCAATGTCGCGAAGAGAAGATGGTGGTAAAAGTTGATGTTCCAGACTGTCCATGAATATCTGTGAAGCAGGTATTTATGGGCAAATGTGGCATGATGTGGCGTCCTGTTGTTGAACCAATCCAATAAAAGTGACATGATAAAACCCTCCAATGAGAGACAATGACTATTTGCAAACTAAGAATTCTGGGACGGCACATCGTACGTGATTTTTTAGAAGAAATAAGGACGCTCCAGACGCGTGACTTCTGAGAATGTGTGAAAGGAAAAAAAAGAAGCGTTGCTGAACCTACGTACTAATACAATACAATAAAACACAATAAAACAATCTATCGGCTATATAACACCTCCCCCCTATTTTTGAAAATTGTACCTCTGATTGGTACGATTTTCATTTCCAAGACTATTAACAGCTGGGGAATGTTCCATCTCTATGTCTGGCTGTGATGCATCGGTGTGGTTGGTTTGTTTAATACAACATATTTTACCAAACAACAAACATAGAAATGACTTATATCTAAACACAATTAATGCAATAAGAACAATACATAAAATAAGCAAACATGAAAAATATACAGAATTGTGAGTCTTATACATGGTCAATTCGTCAAGTCTTTGTGCTTCCAGACTTAAGTCAGACAGAGATTCACTAGCGTGTACCAACGGGGTTAAATCTAGTGAAGTAATTAATGTCGGAGTTAAAATACGTGGTTTACCAGAAAAATTTACATTTAAAGGAAATGATAAATTAGTAAAGTTTACCTTGGGGATGTAATTTTTGTAGTTTGAATAATTCGAAAAGCTAGGATATGAGAGAATAACTGTGTCTAAAAAGACTTTACAATTTCTACTTGTTCTAAGAAATCCAGTTCCATAAATGTTAATACTGGTTGTCTCGTTTGGACACTGACAATTTATCTTTAATTGATTTGGAATAATAAAAATCCAAAAGTGGCTTTGCCGCAGTTGAATAAAAAATGGTTGATTTGTTTTGATTATTCTTATATGACAACTTTCAGGTATATGATCAACATGGGAAGTAAACAATTTAGTTTCACAAGTGCTATGCGGTTGAACCATAAGAATGGGTTTAATTTGTTTACAAATGTAATAATTATTTATTTTCATGCATGGTTGTAATTCTGAATTACTAAGCATAAAATAGTATTGATGTACTGAGTCAATTACTAAAAATTGTTTTTCTGGAAGAATGAATTGGTAGATATTTGGAGAAATAGTCGATGGTAAGGAAAAGATTTGGTATAAACTGTAATCTTTGGATTCTACGATTGGCAATGTGAGCATGAAAGTTATTCTTCGTTCATATACATAGATATTTGGGTTTAATAATTGCATTAAAAGATGGGCATTTTCTAATGTGATAGCAAAAGGGAAACTCATACCTACTGGTAAGTATGATTGAATTTTAGACAATTCATGAATAAGTTTGATGGGGTTCATTATAAAGGGATTAATAAGACCTTTTTGTGACATGGTTAGAATTTGCAAAAGTTTCGATTGTTCTTTGGAGACTTCATTTAAAATCAAAGAGAACGAATTTATAAGAAGTTCGAAGTCGCCAGTTTGCTGCAAATAGTATGTACCAATTGTAACGTTGTTTAAGTAATCCATCATCTTAACCAAACGCTTCTCAATAAAAATCATTTTCTTCTGAATTTCGACTGCAGTCTGATTAAAAACGCCTGCCGATATATTAAAGACAGAAGCTTGCTTCTTTATGAAGTTAATCATGTGACTCTGATTCTCATTCAAATAATCGAGCTGTTCATTGTAATAATCAGCGTCAGTCTCGTCAAGAGTTCCAAACAAAGTCTTAGCAACATTTCCTACGATATTTATTAGACCTCTCCTTTTCCTAAGTTTAGGTTCAGTCTCAATAATCTCACTTATGATCTTGTCAGTATGAATAATATCATCATGAATATTATTTATTATTGGGACAAAAGTTGTACATTCTTTAACTAAAGCTCGTTTTAATGAGGCAAATTGGCAAAAACTGATAACATTATCAGAAAGTTTTGAAATGGCAGAAAACGCCTGTTTGTAGTTATCGTGATCATAGTATGTTACAAGTTTCCAAGTGCTGTCAAACACTTTGAGATTACCAATTTCTTCATAGTACAACCCGCCGCTGTTGTCGTAATGTGAGATGGTGAATGCATCGCCGCTTCGACCTTCCAAGGAATGTGCTGAGTTTGGCCACATGATAGCCGTAACAACGAGAAGTAGGGGAAGCATGTCTGTAAAGACAACTTAGAGTTACTACCTATGTGAAAAACTACTATCTAACGTTATGATGAGTATGTAATAATAATAATTACTCATAAGATAACTTAAGAAGATGATTCATAATATGGCTTCAAACGGTTTTTATGGACTTTTACAAGTTTCCTTCTTATCCTAAGCGTTACGTTTACTGGTGAATCTATTGATATAACTATGTAAGGACCTGTGTATAAGGGTCGTAACTTTTTGCTTGTACTTGGATCGATTGTTTCGTTGCGTAAAAGTACTTTATCACCTATACTTATGTTGAAATCGTTAACTCTATGATCATATCGTTCTTTGGAGGAACATTTTATTTTCACTAATTTTTCTTTCGCTCTTGAATGACAACTTTGCAATCTGTGTTTTAATTCGTTTGCGTAATCATCATAGTTATAAGTAACTTCAGGATTTTTAGTCAGTGAGGATGGTAGTTCTGCCTTATGACCAAATAAGAGTTCAAAAGGGGTAAAATTTGTAGAGCTGTGCGGAGTAGTGTTATACGTGAACATTGCATATGGGATATATTCATCCCAGTCGAGTTGATCTTGGGTGATAAAACTTCTCAGATATTCTTTAAGAGTTCGGTGACTACGTTCAAGAGCACCGTTCGATTGTGGATGATATGCTGTACAATGAAATTGATTAATGCGTAAGAGTTTGCAAACATTTTTGAATAGTAAGCTACAAAAGTTTGTACCTTGATCGGTAACTAACGATTTAGGAACACCATGGTTGCAGATTATTTTGGTTACAAAAGCCCTGGCTACAGTTTCGGCTTCTTGATTGGGTAACGGTATTGCTATTGCGAATTTTGACAAATCATCCTGGAATGTTAGCAAATATTTATGATTTGAATACGTAGAAATTAAAGGGCCAACGATGTCTAAGAATATCTTTTCGAAAGGCGCACTCGCTGTAGTTGTAATTTGCATAGGACATTGAACAACTTTACTTATTTTATTCTTTTGACATAAATCACATTTCTTAATGAAGGATTTTATATACCGAAACATGTTTGGCCAACGATAATATAATTTAAGGCGGGCGTATGTACGAGAAACACCTTCGTGTCCTCCCGTAGGGGTAACATGAAAATCGGTTAAAATTTGTTGGATTTGTTCTTCATTAATGTCTCGGATTTTGTTATGATGCAATTGTATGCGAATAGGTGTACCACGAAATACGTATCGAATCATAGACCTGATGATGTCGGTTTGTAATTGGTCGCGATGTGAACTCAATTTAGGGATTGCTAACAATGTAATATTGTTCGATATACATAAGGTTCGAAGATTTACGAGGCAAGTGAACACGTGGTGATAGGTTATACGTTGGAATGAGTTTTCCGCAATTAACAAATATATGACGGGACGATTTTCTTTAGAATGTTGTAAAAGTGCATTGTGGAGAGGTATGTCAAGGACGTCATTTAGTGCTAAGGAAGTGCCAAATTTCTCCGAGGATTCCGTGAACAATCCGTCTTGATCCATAAGCTCACGATTTAGGGGTATTACGGGGGCAATTGAAGTGGGAATGCTTAATATAGATGTATCGATATCGAGAACGTTTTTATTCAATATTATGCTCGTAGAACGTTCATGAAGATAGTCTTCGTACGTGCAACTTTCAGGATTGGAAGAAGATTCTGGGGAAGGGAAAGATTGCAATTGGTGAACATTACGACTTAATGCATCTGCTACATTATTCTGGGTTCCTGGTTTATACATGACTGTATATTGGTACTCCTCCAATTTAAGACGAAATTTTGTTAAACGACTACTGGGGTCTTTGAGAGAAAAGAGGTATATGAGGGGTTTATGATCTGTATAGATTTTAAAGGGCTTGCCATACAGATAGGGGCGGTAATGACCTACCCCCCAGCAAATCGCGAGGAGCTCACGCTCGATCGTAGAATAATTTCGTTCGGCCTTGTTCAGGACACGACTACCATAAGCTACAGGTAAATCATTGGGTACATTTCCTTGGGAAAGGACAGCACCGATGGCTACCCCACTGGCATCTGTGGTTAGGTTGAACTCCTGTGTGAAATCAGGATAACGAAGAAGTGGATAGGAAACCAGTTTGCTTTTAAGCTGCTCGAATGCAGATGAACATGAAAAGGACCAATTAAATGGAATATCTTTGCGAGTTAAAACTTGAAGAGGTAGAGCTATTTGTGAAAAGTTGGCTATGAATCTTCGGTAATATGAAGCAAGACCAAGGAAACTTTTGAGTTCTTTTAGATTTTTGGGTGTTGGAAATTCGCTAACAGCTGATATTTTTGAGGGGTCAGGTTTAATACCCTCTTGTGAAACGACATGCCCGAGATACGTAACTTCCTTCCGTAGAAATTCGCATTTTTCCGGATGGAGTTTAAGATTGTTTTCTCTGAGTCGGTCGAATACTTCAATTAACCTATCGTTGTGTTGCTTTAGATTTGAACCATAGACGACTATGTCATCTAAGTAAACCAAACATTTGATACCTTGAAGACCGCTCAAGACACAATTTAGAAGACGTTGGAACGTAGCGGGAGAACCCTTCAATCCCATAGGTAACCGATTGTACTCATAATGACCGGTGGGCGTGCTAAAGGCTGTAAGGGGTTTGCTACCCTCATGCAAAAGGATTTGATGGAACCCACTGGCTAAATCGACAACAGAAAAATATTTGGAAGATCCCAAATGGTCCAGGATTTCGGATATATTGGGTAAGGGGAAACCATCTGCAACTGTGTAGTCATTTAACTTGCGGAAATCTATAACGATACGATAACGCCTGTTTCCATCTGCATCAGGTTTCTTAGGAACGATTAGCAGTGGACTGTTATAGGGGCTTTTAGAATGACGAATTATTTTTTCTTCTAACATTTTACCAACTTCTTTATTAATCTCTTGTTTTTGATGTTCAGGCAATCGATATGGCTTTATGAAGATGGGTGGAGTATTTTCTATCAAAGGTATTTTGTGTTGAATTGCGTCTGTATAGGTTAGAGAATCGCCTGGCAAATGAAATATATCTGCAAAATCTCTACAGATGTCGATAATAGAACTCGTTTCCTCCGAATTCAAGTGTTCAGTACGCAACATTGATTCAATGAGGTCGGCACGACTTGATGAAGATTGTGAATGGGTTGACGAAAAACTAAGGATTTGATAATCACATAAATTATCTAGATTTAAATCTAAATGATCAAGGGTGACTTCCTCTTCCGTGGAGTTTAATATGTTGACATAACAATTTCCCCGATTGGAACGAATAAGGCAATTACCGACATGAACTCCTGGCTTTACTTCTTTGGCTACACAAAATTTATCATCACGAATATTAGCAGGAATTTTAGTCGTAACTTCGGATCTAGGAGGTATGACAATTGCTAACGAGGTAGAAATGTTAATGGATAGTTTCAAGTTATCCGAGGTGAATGCAATTTTTCTTGCATCGTAATCGATACTGGCTTTATACTGTTCAAAGAAATCATTGCCTAGTATGCCATCAAATGAAATAGGAAAATCCCTTGGTACGACATGGAAAAGATGCTGGAAGACATGGGAATCAAAGTTTAACTCGATGTACGCTATTCCAAGCGTTTTTATATACGATGCACCAATACCCTTTAAATTAGTTTGGGCTGTTGTATGAATGATTTGATCGTCACTAATATTTTGCAGTTTGACAAGACATATATCGCTTCCGGTATCTAAGAGTAACTTAGCTGAATGGTTCTCGAAACCATTACTATGAATTTGAACAAAAGGAGAAGACAGAGACTCATGTAAGTCGATATTATGTATCTTTACGGGTCGATTCGGTTCAGGATTATAAAACTTAGGAGAATTTGACGATTTGGGACCATCACACGAATTCGACGATTTAAGCATATTGTACGATTTAGATGATTTAGAAACATGATGCGGGTCAGAGGATTTAGGAATTGTATACGATTTAGATAAGTTAGATGCTACAGTGCTAGAGCTATCAGATGACAGAGAACTGCTTAGACAGCTTTCTTGAGGTTGGCTCCTGACACACTGCCTGACGTGCCGGGTGCATTGGCGTTTCCCTGCGACGGCGAGGTACTTGAACTGGGCTGACCGTATCTCTCATTATTATATTGGCGCTTACGACATTCTTTAATATGGTGACCTTGCCGCTTGCAATACGCGCATGTTATGATTCTAACGTTACTGCTTCCGTAATTTGCACTAGTAGCTTCCTGTTTAACTTTAACAAACGGTTTAGGCGGATTGATAGGATTGATTGAAAAGCATTTATCTGCTGTATGTCCCTGCTTGTTACATTTATAACAACGAATGTTAGGATTTTTATATTTTAAATTTGGTCTTGAGTCTAATTTCTGAAATTTATTATTTCGCTCTTCGAGAATAGCGGATTCAATTGCATCTGTTAGCGTATCATGGCGACTCGCTTTGATAATTAATTTTACCGGCTCTTGGAGACCGTTTTGGAAAGATCTTAACGCGGTTTTGGAATTTAGGCTAATAATTGTGGCTGCCGCGTCCTCGCCTTCACTTTGAACACACGCTTCGTTCAAGTCAGAAAAAAGTGTCTCTACGCGGTTTGAAAATGATCTCACATCCTCATTAGGACGCTGGCGACAATTCACCAACTCTGTTTGCAACTGCGCTATTGTACGTCTTTCTAGAAATTGGTTTTGGAGAATTAATTTTAGTGATTCCCAAGAATCATAAGTGCTATATTTTACGAGACTATAGACTTTGCCTGACAATCGGCTCTCGATTATTTGTAAAAGAAGTTGTTTATCCGCAGCTGAGCCCGCGGATTTGGCACAAATATCGCAACAAGATACGAACTTCAAAAATTCCTCTCTACTGCCATTGAATTCTGGAATGATTTTGAATGCAAATTCGGGTTTCAACGGCATGATTTCGGATAGTCTTGGGTCACTGTTATTACTAATGGTACTGCCTGAATCGGAATCACTGCCTGCCATAAGATTTATAAGGAAACATAAGAGACTTACCGACTTTTTCGAAGAATATGCCGATTATGATTAATCCAATGATACACTGCACGAACTGGACGGATTTTTTGGACTTTTGAACAACACTTGATGCGCACTTGCTGGCGTTGAGGGACGTATGGGGTTGTTTGCTGCTGCAGACGTGGATCGTGCTGTGGTGAGTCTTCCCTCCGGGTCTAATGGAAGTTGTCCGTGGGGTGATGCACTGCCTGATTGAATCTCCTGGGCTGTCGCGGGTTTCCCTTGCGTTGGTTTTGGACTACCGAATAGCCGTCACCTAGGTGCTCCAACGACAAGATGCCTCGAATAAAATAGTGTTGGTTACTGGATTCGTTTTCAGATCCCGATCAATGATGTATCGATATTTTCGGGATCCCACCGCTGCCACCAAATTTGTTGTAGTCGAGTTCGTTAATAAATAAAAACTCCCTCGGATCCAGTAAACTATTTTATTTGAAGTCCAGGTATGGTTACAATCACTTAACTTAAAAGGGCAATGTCGCGAAGAGAAGATGGTGGTAAAAGTTGATGTTCCAGACTGTCCATGAATATCTGTGAAGCAGGTATTTATGGGCAAATGTGGCATGATGTGGCGTCCTGTTGTTGAACCAATCCAATAAAAGTGACATGATAAAACCCTCCAATGAGAGACAATGACTATTTGCAAACTAAGAATTCTGGGACGGCACATCGTACGTGATTTTTTAGAAGAAATAAGGACGCTCCAGACGCGTGACTTCTGAGAATGTGTGAAAGGAAAAAAAAGAAGCGTTGCTGAACCTACGTACTAATACAATACAATAAAACACAATAAAACAATCTATCGGCTATATAACAATGCTTTACAGATGAACGACACCAAAACATCAACAATAAGCTTCACAAGCAAGCGGAATACAACTATCCAGGCATCTTCAACAAAACTACTTGGTGTTACCCTTGGCTCACGTCTCACCTGGTTGGATCACACAAATGCTCTTACATCGGCTCTTTCTACAGCAACATACGCTATTAGAAGAGTGAGACAGATTGTCGGGAGAGATGCGGCTGTAATAACGTACCATGCACTATTCCACTCCAGACTAAGTTATGGGTTAGAATTGTGGGGAGAATCAGCCCACTCTGTAAAGATATTCGTCTTGCAAAAGAAAGCTGTCCGCTCAATAGAACAAGCCAGCTGGTCTACTCACTGCAAGCCACTATTCCGAAAATTCAAGATAATGCCACTGCCATCTGCATATATCTTTAAACAAATATTACATGCAAAGAGTGTTATATCAGACCACCAAGATAGAAGTGAAACAACAAGCCGAATGCTACGGAATTCAAGAGATATTACCATCCCCTTCCATCGTATAAATACAACTGCCAGCCAGCATCGACATTTGGAGCTATTTAATATGTTACCTGCCCCTTTGGAAGAGTAAAACGCCAAGGAAACTAAAAGCAGATCTCAGAAACCTGCTGACCGACAAAATCTACGATGTTGAAGAATTCAGGAATTACATGAAAAATGAGATAGACTAAATTTTATTGTATCTTAAATAAATTGATATATGTGTTATGTGCATTTTTCTTTTCTTTTGACGATTTCCCTGTTACAAATGTATTTTGGTGAAATAAAGTTTATTATTATTATTATTAAGCTGTGTGGTTGTTGTAAAGATGTTATCGATACAACTCCCTGTTGTATTTGTTTTCCCGGTTGGGGAATATATTGTTCATTTCATACCAAAGCTGGTCATGAGGTAAATAAACTAGCCATTCTCGGACATGATGCCTCGGACAAGTTGACATTGAAGTCACCCGCATGGGTTATGGAGGTGCTGTCATCATAATTCAGTGAGATATATGAGAGATCATTTTCGACAGCGGAAATAAATTGCTGAAAATTTCCAGAGAGTGCTCTATATACTGACATTGTCACCATTCAACTTCTGAATGTAGCATGCAGTTATCTCCCTGTGTAGTTCCAATGAGAGTATATCATGTATATGATCCTGTCTACAGTAGCAGCTGACCATGGAGTAAGTAGTCTTTCAGCGGGAAGATGCTTTGCTTTTCAGTAGTAAGCCAGTGTTTAGCAATACATAGGACTTGGACTTTATTTTCTGCTACTAGATGTTCTAGAGCTGCAATCTTGTTTGTAGATCTTTGTACATTTATCTGCACTATACGGAAGGTAGTATATATTATATATACTGCAAGGTATATATCAGACCATGAACCGCAACTGATAGAAATACAAACGACTTTCCCCTTACAAACTCCAAGGATGCCGGTCACAACTAGATCCTTTACTAACAGCAACAAAACAAATTTCCTCAGCTCTCGAGAAGGAGAGATGGTCGGATGTCTATTTGCAGCCAACCCCTGCTGGCATGTTTGACACATTTATGGTAATATTTCTATTCCATTACAACAACTGCATACCCATAAAGATGAGAAAACAAATGGTCCCGAGAGTCAAACCGTTCTCTCCTGAGCTCGCCGCGATAAAGCAAACATTGGACCTCATTAGAGAAACTGCCTCTGCGTATCCCACCGACACAGAGCTGAACAAAATATTCAAATCATACAAAAGGTTCCACCTCACTGCCTGCAGTAAAGTATACAAGCAAATGAACTGTGCTGAAATTAGTGAGGCAGCGAACAAACCTCAAGTTATCTGAGGGAAAATTGCAAAGATTACCGGAAGAAAAAAGACCACCCCGTGCCTCGACCTGGGTCCTTCAAGTGAAGAATTAAATACCTTCTTCACCACTACAGCGCAGTTATTGCAGCTACATATCCCTCCATGCTACCAACGAAAAACAAGTCCGTAAATGTCCCAACAAATGGCAGGAGCTTCTTCTTTCATCCTACCGATTGCATAGAAATCTTGGACATAATACGTAATTTAAAGACGAAACGAACAACAGATTACTTCGATATGGATACAGAAACTGTAAAATCTGTTGGCTCCTCAATCGCGGTTGTACTGGCGGATATCTTCAATGTGCTTTTCAAGGTGTTTTTCCAATAAGTTGAAGATTGCCAAGATTACTCCAGTTTTTAAGAAGGGCCCAGAGGGGGATCCTTCGAGCTACCGCCCGATATCAGTTCTACCTGCGATATCAAAAATATTTGAATCAATAATGGCAAATAGAATAATTGATTTCTTCAATAAGCAGGGGGTATTTTTGTGAGGAGCTATATGGTTTCAGGCCAGGCCGAGGGACGCAACAGGCAATTAATAGACTTTTGGAATGGATCTCAGAGGCTTTGGAGAATGGTGACAGGTGTAATGCTCTCTTTCTGGACTTAACCAGAGCGTTCGTCTACATGTGTAACCAATCCTTCCTAGATAAAATGCGGTACTATGGGTTTCATGGAACTTCCCTTGACCTATTAACATCGTACCTACAAAATAGACTATGTAGTAGTATGTAGTGACATACTGTTGTCTCCCACCAAAGGGTAAAGCACCATGAAAGAGGTCACATTGGGAGTTGCTCGGGAAGCTTGCTTGGACCTCTATTTTTCATTATATATGTTACGGCTAAAATAGATACTTGGCTAGTTTCAAAACTAACTAGCTATTTTGCAAACGGACTAAAATTGCCGTTATTTTGAAGGATTTTGTCCTTTGTTGCAAAATAGCGGGTAAACAGCAGCTAGTTTACAAACTAGTTGTTAGTATGCAAACTATATATTCGTTTTGGTTAATGTCGTTATTTTATACTATTGTTTTAATATTCACCAAGTATTTTAGATAGTTTGTATAATAAGCATTTATGATGTTGGCTAATATGATAACATTAATCGTTTTAGTCACCCAAAATAGCAAGATTCCTGGCTAGTTTATAAACTGAATGGACTGCCTGTAACAATAGTTTACTTCCACTGTAAGTGTGAGGTTATGTAGAAAGTAGCAGGTTGTGTTTGTGCACGATGTGAAGGATACAGAAATTACCCTTCGGGCTGCAGTTGGGTGTACTTCAGTCTCGGGATCCAGTCAGGGTTACGTTAGCTGTCAATGTACCAAAAGGTGTATTAACAATAAATGTAAATGTGTAAGCTCTAGACTAACATGTAACAATAAATGCCACCAAAGCAAAGACTGCGCTAGTAAATAAATTTTGTTAGTTTTTCATAATTTTATAAATAAAGTTTATAACTAAATGAAATTGAAATGTATCATATTGCTATGAACGTAACCTACCTACCCACAGATTCTATAAATTAATTAAAAAAATGGAATAAATTTAGTAAACTACCTGGTAAGTATTCAAACTAGCGGCTATTTTAGTAAACTTATATAAAATCCCCATTTTAACAAGATTTTGTAGAGTTTGCATACTAACCAGCTAGTTTGTAAACTGGCGGCTGGTTACCCATTATTTTGCGAGAATGAGCGAATTCCTTCAAAATAACAGCGCATTTAGTTAGTTTGCAAAATACCTAGTTAGTTTTGAAACTAGCGAAGTATCCATTTTAGCCGTAACATATACACCAACGATTTTTATCAAGATGTACAGAAACGGAGTCAATCCTCTATGCAGATGACACGACTCTCCTGATTCGTGATCAACATGATGGAGAAAGAGCCCGTTCGATCGAGAAAGCCAGAGGGGCTGCGGCAGAGTGGTTCTCAACTAACCGTCTGCTCCTGAACCTTGGAAAAACAGAGTTGCATATCACCAGAAGCAGAAGGGACCAGATAGTTCCAACCAGTGTAAAATTTCTTGGAGTAAGAGTAGACTCGCGTTTAACCTGGTTGCCACATGTAGTAGATCTATCAGCTAAGCTATCCTCGGCAGTCTATGCCATAAGGCACATAGCGCTAACAATCAATAAAGAGGCAGCCAAAGCCACATACTATGCCTTGTTCCATTCACGGATGACCTACGGGTTGATGGCCTGGAGTTCATCGACTCACGTAAAAAAATCTTTCTGATGCAGAGGAGGGCAGTTTGTGTTCTAGAGGGAGCGGCTAGCACAGACTCGGCAAGGCCACTCTTTAAGAAACATGGGATAGTAACCATATACGGCAAATACATAAAGCTGCATCTACTGGACACAAGACGAACCTACAAACCAAAATATTGAGAAACCAGATTCATCACCACAACACCCGAGGACAAAATCAATTACAACTACCTTTTGGTAGGCTTTGCACAACAGATGCTCAGTACGATGGTATTCATCTATTCAATATGATACCAACATCATGGAAACACCTACCAGTACCCCTTTTCAAAAGAACTATAATACGTCTCTTAGCCGACACACCTATTTACAGCATGAATGAATTCAGGGAATCTGTAAAGTGATATCTCTTGTTGAAGCACTTACTTTACACATACTTCATATTATTTTATTATCATTGAATGAGGTTTTTTGTATCTGTTTTGACTTGTTGCTGAGCAACCAATAAAGATTATTATTATTATTATAATATCGTGTGCACTGCATTTGCCTTCTTATTATGTGTTTGATATAGAACCTTCTGTCTCATTTGGGTATACCCTCATTTGACCGGCTTTCACCTTTTTGTTTACCTTGGGATGTCTTTGCGTTGTTCCAATCGAAAAATATATTGGCTTAGCATTATATTTTTTGGCCAGTTTGCTGCGTTCATGAGAGTGGGTCTATGGCTGCAGTACACTCCTATCCTAAAACATTTTGCGAAGGATTTTGTTTCAACCCTAGTACATGCTATGTCCTTAGAGTCAATTAGTTTGACAACATATTCAGAGAGTTACGTTTCATTTACATCTGGGTGAACTCTTTTAAAGAACGACAGTGGGAGCAGGTTGGCGACCACTGTACTACAGCACTGGGCTGATTGCTTTTGCGGCCATTCAATTCGTGGGAACATTCGTACATTTTATACATACATTAGGTAAACTTTTATGCTGTATAATGAAAAATATTATGCTGTAAATCAAAGTTCATGGGGACTATTTCAAACATTCTCTTTAAACTCACAAGCGTTAAGTTGATAATGTCTACAACTGGTATTCCTAAATTCTTATATTGTTATCTCTGAAGAAAGTACATGGTAAGCAGCAATACATCAACTTTGACATTCAACATAGCTTCTAAACTATTAATAATTTCTAAATTATTATGGCCATTAAAGCTTTTGTCTAGCTTATTTTAATGAATTAAGTAAAGACATGAAATTGTTTAGTGAAATATCTTGGAAACAAAGAGTTATAAATTGCACTCTGCATATTTATTGTTTTGTTATGAATGATTCTTATTTGATTCTTCCAGATAACAATGACTTCTAGTTCTAGTTCAGATTTAAGCTCCGGCAGCAAAATTATCAAGATTCCTTTTTACAACGTGGCTGCTCTGAAGATAAAGTTGTTTTTAAACCAAAACAATCTTATTTATTTGAAGTTAAAATTCATATGATTCCATGAGGTGGGATTGTGAGAACTCTATTGCTATTCTAAACATTATTCGCAAAACCACTAATCATGTCTTGTGGACCCCGATAATGAAACACTGGTCTAGTACATAATATATTAAAATACAGAACATTTAAACCTCCGTTAACCATTGTCGGAACAGAATGTTCAAAACGAGGCCCCAATACGATAGCATGCCGAGATACAGGAAATCCCCTTATGACAAGCAAAGGTTATTGAACAACCATACAAACCTTTAATAACCAATGGTACTTGAGCATCAAAATGATGCTTTATGAAGTATTCTAAAGATGGTACTATTTCCAAGTGAATTTCCTCGGCTTTGATATCATCATAAGCTGTAATAGCATAGGTAAGCTGCTCAGTAAAATCACAATTAATATTATTATCCATCAGATTATCATTTATAATGGATATTTCATTACTAATAAATGCAGCACACTTTGTTAATAATTCCTGGTTTTCTGCCAGTGGAGCCCCTAAGAGAATACCTAAATCCAAACATTTTAATGCATCTCTTAGGAAATGTAAACCACAATTAATTTTTAATACCATCAAAGCCTAGAAAGAAAACAGTTCTTAAAAATATCAAATAAATAATACCTTTTTACCTTAAGGAAACAAGCAGCACTAAAACCTTTTCTCGATGTTACTGAAACTGTACTCCAGTGCCCTGTATGTAATATATCATGTAAATAGTCTACCACAGTTTCTATTTTCAGCTTATCTTTCAATGTTATTGTTCCCGAATAGACACATTGGAAGCACTCTCTGTAGGTTTGTGCTATGCTTTTGGGAGATACTATACTATTTTCAATTTCTTCTTTATTTTCTATGCAATTCAACAATACAGAACTAATATGAGTCGTCATTTTCACTTTCAAAATTATTCAAAATATGGTTAGAGAATGCGCTGATGTTGCGGTTCCCAAATATATTGAACCAATGCCGCCAATATAACAATATTTATCAGGGTAAAATATGTAAGCTAAGAATAATCAAATGAATTAACAGTTTATTAGGCATAACTGAAAACAAATAGAGAGAAAGTCAGCATCATAAATTTCAGTAATTTAATTCTAGTAATTAATTATATTTGTCATCTGAGACGAAGGAGATACTCTTTCGTGTTGGCATTATCGAAAAATTAAATGCAATTGTAGCTAACTTCACCGTAGCTATTTGATTGCTCATGCTGTCATTTTTGTTTGAATCGTTGAAAATTCATCAGTTTTCAATTTAGTTTACGTGATATTTGATATTAGCAAATTATATAACAATGGCTGCAGAGAAACCAAAGTTGGACCTCGGTGTCTTGGAAGAGGACGATGAATTTGAGGAGTTTCCCGTAGAAGGTATTTATTTACTTCAGGTTATGTATAATGACTTGCTCTTCTAACCTTCAAACAACGGACTATTGTAGATTGGACTGGAAAAGAAAAAGACGATCAGGATATCAGCGTTTGGGAGGACAACTGGGAAGATGATAACATTGAAGATGATTTTAATAAACAATTAAGGTGAGTATTATGGTTCCTTCACAAGTACCGCACAACCTATCATGGTCAGGCAGTCAGGCGTACTTGTCAGTTAATCAGTTTACAAATTTTGTTTGTTTGAAAATGTATGGATAGCTGGGCTAAAAGTGGTTGATTGTTCAGAAACGAAAAGATTAATTACGTCGATCTTTTTATTGCAAAGAGCTAAAGATCGGTTGCGATAGAATCCGATCAACCTATAAAAAATTGGTCATAATTAGGGTTGCCAGCTAGCCGGTATTTTAGGATTCCAGCTGTTGTCCGGTAAAGCCTTTTGAAAAGCTGGTACTGATTTATACTAGGTATAGTAGAGCATCGATAATCCGAACTAATTGGGACCGAAGGTGGTTCGGATTATCAAATTGTTCGGATTATCAAATATTGCAGCTAACTAGTAGAAAATACTACTATTGGAGACAAGATAGATACAAAAGCAATATTTTTCTGTAAACAGGAATCGACAAAAATGGCTTTTCCTTCGGTTATTCAGTAATTTATTTCAGTATTATTTCTTTTTGAGCGTTCGGATTAGTGAACATTGCAACTGATAATACTGGGTGAAAATGAAGATAATGGTATAAGTTTTAGATACCCTGTCGAGTAACTACTGAACATGTGGTTCTCAAGAACTCAGTTTTAAAACCATATATATATATATATATGAATATAAAATTATCAACATTCTGTTATTTCATGCCTATAACTGAATTTTCTTAAAAGGTTACTAGTAACATTTTGCATTGTCTGTACTACTAGAAACACTGGTAAAACTGTTATTTGCAATCCAGGGTGAATATGCCGTAATCTCGCAAAAACGTGGGCATAGCAATTAAAAGTATGTAGCAAGTACACGATAGATTGCTTATTAAAATTAATGCTTTTACCCATCTGCTTATCTGTTGATGTCCGGTGATTATCTTTAAATTAAATTATTGTTGGTATTAAAAATAAGAGTGGAATACTCTCATTTAAGTAAAGATTGCATGCAACAGTATTTAAAATTACAAAGGTTTACTTGAAACTATATATCTTCTACACAAATTCAGTCTGATATTGAAATAAACCAAAAAAAGCAAAATGTTGAGAATTGATATAGCTTTGTTACGGAGTGCTAGAGAACTCCCATGTTACATACTTACTCCACAGCTTGTCTAAAGTACCCCAAAATCATTTATTTTTGAATAATTACCATCTTTTAAGTAAGCAGAAAATTAATTAGCTCCTTAAATGAACCACACAAAAAGACGGTTAATTTAAAATAAAGGGGGGGTCGATGGCGTATAGGATAGAGCGGTTGCTATCTACGCTGGAGGCCAGAGTTCGAATCTCGGCTCGGGCTAAAATCGACTGTCCTGGTATTTTAGGCAGGGAACAAATACCTTTGCATGCCGCCTTCCATCGGATGAGGAAGTAAAGCCGGTGGCCCCGTGTGCTGTCATGATGGGACGTGCACGTCAAAGAACTCTTACTGGAGGTTGGAATTCCTGCAGTTCGACAAAATTCCTGGGTGTGTGTAGCCTGCCCTCAGCGTCGGTGATTGGCCTAAGTTGCGCCTACGCGCGCGTATAAACTTCATGCTCGCGATTTTTTTCTTATATTTGTTCGACAAATAATATATAAGTTTATTGCATACGTATCCATGACTATATAATCCCTACCATGACACACACCGATGATTATGATGACAGTAGCTTTGAGCTTTGTATAATGACAGTTAGTTTGAACAATGACTTCATTATTCAAACGAACTGTCATCTTTATAGGAACGTACTGTCAAAGCCTGTCAAAATCTACTTCGATGACAGTTATCTGACAGTTCGCCTCGCCATCATTGAGAAATAAATTTAATATATTTGATATAAAATGGAATTTATGAGTCGTAGATAAAACGTCGTATTCGACTCCCACACAGCGGAAATAAATCTCTCGCACGTTTACACGCTCGCCTATAAATTTACGTATTATTTATTTATTATCTACGGCTCGAGTATAAATTTCATGCTGGCGATTTATATTCTTAATTATGTGCTCGTCAAATAATATACTATTCTTACACCCCCGATACAAAAAAACTTAGTGATATTAACAATACTGCTCTCTACCATCTACATATCGTGTTTGTTACCGAACAGATTAAAATATTCCAAGTAGGTAAAGAGTTAATTAGCTAGATTATCGGCTGAATGTGAATGGATGTGAATAAATGAGTTGTCTCGAATCCTTGTCTTTGACAAATAGTTGAGCTCCGACCACCCAATGTTAATTAAAGGCTCGATTTATGTATAAATTTGTGCACACTTGCGATAACATGATTATGTCGTGAATGCTTTCACGCATTGCTTTTGCTATATGGTATTGGCATTCTAGGAATATGATTTCTGTGCACCAAATGCAGAACCGTATACATAAACGTATCAGCTGAGTAGGTTAACTTCAACATTTTCAATAATTAATTACTCAAAACTCAAATACACCCTTTAGGGTTCTAACATATTGCACTCATTCCGTATACACCCTGTATACGGTTTTGTTTTGATGCCAAATAAGGGGTGGAGTGGCTGATTTTCTTCCTGAATGCAGAAAAGTTGTCGTGCAGACGATATGAACGTCCAAATAACACTAAAAACAATATAAAATCAATTTTTGACTGGTTTAATTATCGTAGTTCATATTTATTAACTGGAATTGTACAGCACACAAGTTTAATTTTTTTCATTTTGTCCATGTATCCATGTATCATTATGTTCATGCATTGAGTTTACTATACAATGTGTAAGATTAGTATTTGTCACATTTTTGTGTATTAATCTACCATGATTTATTTTTTCAGGGCACAGTTAGAAAAGCAACAGGCTGCCAAATAAGAAGAAATGTACTTTACTATTTAAATTTAACAGAAATGTAACCCGTTTAATATAATTTTGTATTTACATAAAATAGGTGTTATTTAAATAAAACACTTTTCGTTCAGTATGTGCAGTGTTAGTTCATTTCAGATGCTAAATACGTGTCTGGAAAAATTTAAATACATCTAATTCATAATGCATGATTCGTAGGTTGGAATCAAGTATTTGATGTTGATAAAGGCATCTTCGCCTCCATATGTTTCGAGTGTTTCCAAGGTCTCGTTGATGATGTCTGCGAGATTTTCACCTTTCATTTGGCTGTAGTCGATGCCGTCCCCACAATTCACATTTCTCTCCTTGAATATATTTAGAACTGGTAAGACTTGCCTATAGTAAGGCACCAATGCTTCACCAATGAAGTCACCTGATTTAACAAGGTGTTGTAGAATACGTAATGTTGAACACATAACTTCTTTGTTCTTAGTATTCAGAGCATCTAAAACAAAATAATTATTACATTAGGAATGCTATACTGACGGTAGATAAAATCAATTTACTTTTGATTGGAATAATCAGCTGTGGTATGCAAGGAAATATTTTCTGCTTTCCATGAGTCAGCATGTCACAAATGCCTTGTTGTGCAATGAATCTGAAGGGCTCTTCGGTTTCGCTGAGTCCTTCAAAAAATAATGGTAGGTAATGATGGTAGTCCAACTTGTTGATGTCCACCTATAAATAAAAAGATTTTATTAGGTAGGTAATACTTTTTACTTTATCATACGTAGTATGACAAGAAATAAAAACAAGAAAACTTTTCTATCTGTGTAGTTTAAACTATAAACTGAGCCCAAATATACAAAATCGGCATTAAAAACCACAGTCCAAGAGATCTTAAAAATAAGTGTGAAATGTATTTATATATGTTACCGGCAAAACCCGTTTTCAGGTAGAACCAGTTTAACCTAGGTTAAGCTGGTTCTGCCGAAGCGCGTTAGGTCGAACTAGTTTAACCTAGGCCAAACTAGTTTAACCTGGTTTGTAAACGCATGCTTTAGGTCAAACTGGTATGAACTAGGCAAAACTAATTTCGATTAACGGTATTGAAATGTGCTATTATACCGGGTGATCCACGCTGTTATTTGTGGAACCAGACGAATGAAATTTGGATAGCAATAATAGACTAAAAATTTAAATTTTTTTGATATACTTGATGTTAGTATGACTTCCGTCTTTTTTTCCGGAATGGACGTTATCTTTGAAATTGTAATCTGCACACTATAGTTTTCATGCAGTAATTTCAATAGGGATGATAGTCTAAAAACGAAACACATCGAAGATGACTTAAGAAGCTAATATTTTTCTTCTTGAAGTTCAAAGGTTTAGTTTCATATAATTGCAATAAAAAAAAAAACTCTCTTTAGCCTTTGCAGATTATTTATTTATTCAAGTACCGGTTTCGATCTACGATCATCATCAGCTTAAATGATCCAGTAATCTGATGGTTGGGCCGTAAAAATTGTTTACGTCCCAACTATCTTGACACGCTAATGACTTCGTTTCTAGGAGAACTTGGAAGTTTTTTTAAAATGTATTTTACTGTTTATATGGCTTTGGATTACTTGACCATTTAAGCTGATGATGATCGTAGATCGAAACCGGTACAAAAAAAAAATATGCAAAGGCTAAAGAGGTTTTTTATTGCAATTATATAATATTTTTCAGTGAACATTAACATTTAGTCTACTGTCGTAGAAGCTATAATGACATAAGTCAATAGGAATCTTGCATGATTTTATCTAACTTAAGAAATAAAATCCTTAGGTGGCAAAAAACCGTGTGTACAATTTTTCCGCTTATTATTGTTGCACTCAAGTGTTATTGAACATCAAAGATTAAACCGCGCCAAAACGCTCCGTGACGTCATAAAATTGGTGAGAAGCTCAGCGAACCTAGGTCGTTGAGAGCAGGCGAAAAAGAAGGACCTACGCGCACGAGAACGGCATCGAGTTGAATGTAGAGCATCTGGAGGACGTTGTGTGCGTTCTGATTACGAATAAGTATAGTTGGGTCATGGAATCTTTGCGCGTTGTCAAAAGTGACAGTCGTCTGAGAGGACGTACGCCAAACGTTAATGTTAATGTCAATCTTTTCACATGTAGTATTAGAAAGAGTGAAGGCACTCTTGATCTGGCGCCTGTCGGTCCAATCGAGGTACTTATTACTAATCATTACATTTTGGGTTCAGAAAATCATCGCGATTGAAAATACCGCTGACAAAGTATAGCCTGCAGTTTACAATGTAAAACATGACGTAATTTCCGGATAACCGGAAGAAGTAAAAATTATCAATCGATGTCGTTTTTATAATATCATCCCTATTGAAATTACTGCATGCAAAGAATAGTGTGCAATTTCAAAGATAACGTGAATTCCGGAAAAAAAGACGGAAGTCATACTAACATCTAGTATATTCTAAAAATTCAAACTTTTATAGCTATCTCTATTATAGCTATCCAAATTTCATTCGTCTGGTTCCACAAATAACAGTCTGGATCACCCGGTATAAAAGCACATTTCCGTTAATCGTAATTAGTTTTGCCTAGTCCATACCAGTTTGACCTAAAGTATACGTTCACAAACCACCTTAAACTAGTTTGGCCTAGGTTAAACTAGTTCGACCTAACGCGCTTCGGCAGAACTAGTTTAACCTAGGTAAACTGGTTCTACCTGAAAACGGGTTTTGCCGGTAACATATACATTAACAATAATGATTTTCCCAAATTCCGACTTGTACTGCCTATGCGCTCAGTTAGATTTTTTTTATCGCCGCGGGTAAAAATTTGCACCACGTATGTTTCATAACGGCAGATTAAAGTTCGCTGTAGGGAAAAAGACAAGTGGCGCCTGGGCTAAGAGCAATAGAAACCTTTCCAAATTAAAAAATGACGTAAATAGACCAGGGAAAATAAAATAGTTATGGCAATTATTTCAGTTGAAAAGGTAATAACACAGTAAAATAAAAATGACACACTACCAGAGAAATTTAAAAAAATAAAGCTCGATGTGTTACTTACAAATAAATATACAGTATATCTCCACGAATTGAGGTACATACAGGAAACACATTTTTATTGTGATTTTTCAAAAATGCCTAACTCCTAGTTGTGGGTTATTCCGCAGTAACGTGTCACACCCGTCACGCCCAATTAACGACTAAGCATTGGGGAGTTTTATTATTATTTGGATGCAACATTATAACAAAAAGACGACTCATCTTTTAGAATTGAGGAGTTTGCTGCAAGAACGATGCAGCTCCAATTTTTTTGGCAAATTGAGGTTTTGCACTAATCATGATGTATGTAATCATACATGTAATCATACATCATGATTAGTGCAAAACCTCAATTTGTCAAAAAATTGGAGCTGCATCGTTCTTGCAGCAAACTCCTCAATTGTTGTAGATAGATGTTCAAACTGATAAGTTTTATGAAAAACCTTAAATAGCCGTGACGGTCGTTACCACAGCGATCTCTTGGTTAGCACAGCGACCTCTTGCTTTTGATAACCTAAAATTAAAAATTCGCGAAATGACCCTAGTGTAAAGTTTCTATTCTAATATAGTTAATAAATAATTCTAGTTTTTATGTGAAATTTAGGCTAGCTACTATTATTTTGATTGCATCATGTGTAGTAGCTAGAATAAGCATATAAATAAGCCAATAATCTTATCAAAGACATTAATAACAATAATGGGAGTTAATTCATCAAGTACATACTGCCTGAAAATGTGACAAACATTTTCCTATTTATTGTAGATATTGTGACAGTACAAGATGCCAACATGGTATTTTTTAATTTTTTGCCAAAATTTTGATGGTAGTTTTTCTATTTCTAGCACAACCTTGCTTTTTTAAACAACAAAACTCCGAAGTTAAAACTACGCCATTGAATAAAAACATGGTATTTTTTAATTTTTTGCCAAAATTTTGATGGTAGTTTTTCTAGCACAACCTTGTTTTTTTAAACAACAAAACTCCGAAGTTAAAACTACGCCATTGAATAAAAACTCATACAAATTAACTGAAGTTTTTAACGGGTTTTACGTTATATTGTGACATCTCATTTATGTTTAGGATATTGCCTTGTAGTATATAAATTCTTCATGCAAATTATAAAATTTCAGATTATGTTTTAAAGCCGATTGATTCCAAGGTAAGTATTTTAATCGTGCCACAAATCCGGTGGATTGGCAACTGAACTTTTTCCGAAGTTTTTTCCGAGTGCCGCCAGAATTTTTTTCGCACACACAAGAAAAATATCACGCGCCGGGCCTGCCTATTGTCAATAAAATCAAAACATATGTCAAATCCTGGCTAACTAGTTTTATTGTAATGCAGACACGACCGATCTCGATCCAGTTAAAAGCTAAACTATCAATTATATATATATAACTATGAAATAGTTAATACAAGATGGCGGTAATTTTTTAAGTTAAAAAACTACAGCCACGCCTGGGATTCGAACCCAGATATACTATTTCATAGTTTTATATCAATATATGCAGGTTTCTGCAAAGAATTAACATCCATTATATATATATATATATATATATATATATATATATATATATATATATATATAGTATGACAAAGTCATGTGCCTGGCCACATCAGATTTTTTCCATTTACATACTTAAGTTGATATTACACGGTGGGCAAAAAATGGTACAATTGTTCGCAATAACAACACGTTTCAATCAATGTTATATGTTACTTTGTGTTACTATTTACCATTTCTGAAATCTGGTTAATTTAATATGAAATGAAACGTTCAGATGAGTAAACATTGGTTTTGGTCAATAAGCAGTGGAACTGGATGTATTGTTGAAACAAATTGAAGAAAGGAAATCATTTTTCAGTGTAAAAGAGGTTAATTTCCGTATCATTATGTGACAGAACCATTTCTTGCCATTTCTTGAGTTCTGCAGTGCAGCCTTCTAGGGCCAATTTTGTTTTTAATTGCCATCAATGATTTGCCTTGCTTGTTTCCCGATGACACAAAAACCATGGCTCGCCGCTAATGACACCAACTATCTCTTGTCATCGGCGTCTCAATGCGGTGCTATTCGTTTGGCTCGAGCAACCACGGATGTTATTACGGAGTGAAGCAGTGCTAATTGCTTAGCGATAAACTCTTCTAAGACATTATTAATGCAGTTTTTGCCGAAAAATCGTTCACTTAAAGAGTTGGTTAATACGCATGAATGGAGATACTATACACCAGCGGGAACCTGTGGACTTCTCAGCCCTCCAATGGTAAAGTGCCGTATGTACAAAAATGACATTGATTGAAATATTTTGCGTTTTCTCTTAAATGTGACATTAATAGTTAAAACAAATTAGCCTGTTTTACGTACAAATAGTTAAGTAACATGCTAGACTAAGGTAAATTCGTTAAAATGTAAAAAATGTGCGTGCTTTTTGCATTGAAACCGAAAAATTGTAACGATTTTTTGCATGTACATACTGCGTTTTACCGTTGGACGGCAGATCTTAGGTCTGACGATAGACCATAAGCTCACTTGGAAAGCCCATTGCTCAAGACTATGTGCTAAACTTGATGCCCTCAGGTATTATTTCAGAAGCGCCAAACAAGCTGTACCCCTTGCCACTATGAAGCTCCTATATTACTGTCACGTGCACTCCAGATTCTTTTATGAAATTATTTGCCGTGGTTCGTCTGTTCACATTGAAGACATCCTACTAGCTCAAAAATGCATTATCCGCGAGATGGTTTCAGTTGGCTTGAGAGTGTCGTGTAGGCCCATTTTTCGCTAGCTGGACGCAGGCCCGCCGCCAGCCACTTGAGCGCCCGCGTGCATAACCAACTATGCCGCCCCGTCCCCATCCTTTACGCCAGTCGACTTAGTACTAAACATTAGCAGAATTGCGGGTATTGTAAATAGTGTGACTACTACTAATTAGTACTAAGCTCGTGTAAGAATGACATTATTTTCCACAAATAGTGATGTGTTGTAGAAATTTTCTCTGCATAGAGGTGAGGTGTAAAGCAAACAAATAATTATCAAAATCATTTTATTAACTTCACTACAGAGTGACTGAACTTATCAATATATAAATATATGTATATAGGAACACAAAAAAAAACAAAACTAAACTGTCTATAGGAACTGAACTTTTCTTGATTTTAAACTTGCGAAATCTGCTATTAATTCTGATGTATCCAAACTATCCAAGACTTCGTGTTCTATTGAAGCAATAGATAAATTATTAAGCCTGTCCTGGTGCATAGTTGAGCGTAAATAATTTTTTATAATTTTCAACTTTGAAAAGGATCTTTCACCAGATGCCACCGAAACCGGCATAGTAAGCAATATTCTCAGGACTATTGATGTGTTTGGAAATGTAGCAATCAAATTTTAAATATACACATTTGACGTTTAACATAATCAATACAAATTTAAATAAAAGTTTCTACTGTAGTATCCGGAGAATTAGCGTGAATTAACAAAGTAAAACTGAGAAAACACAAACAAATATCATTTAAATCGAACAGGGGGTTTGTTTGCGACAGTAGCAACTTTAGAAATGTACTATTTTTATGGTACTATAATTACCGTTGTATAAATAATACACATTAATCATTAAATAATTACATAACGTACTTACCATATCTGCAGCAATGTTTCCACCAAAACAGTTAATATCGTACACAGACAGATCGACAACAGTCAACGAGCGACCTAAGGAAGTAATCAGTTTCTTTGCAATACGGGAAACGTTGGGATTCCCATGTGCATAGAACTGCAACGCCGTATTTTTCCCGTCATCCCCCCAGTTATACCCGCCATCTACTAGCCTCTACTGAAAATGTTTTTAGCAATACGTTTAGAAGCCAATAGGTGGCAGACTGTTATCATACATTTATTGGCGTTGTAGAGGAACGCATAACTAAATAAAAAAAACATTTTATAAATGAAATGCTCTACGGATGAAAATGAGTTTGAAAATGGTGACATTCTTACATTTGTCGCCCCCTTGAAAGTGCCGCCCCCTTGAAGGTGCCGCCCGCGTGCGGTGCACCCCTTGCACACCCGCTTACGGCGGGCCTGGCTGGACGCATTGACTGCGCTTGCAGTGTAGGTTTTTGTTTCCTGTTTGTACATTAAGAAAAGCATAACGAAATATCCAACTCACCTGTATTCACAATAACACACTCGCGGATATTGATATACATTATTGATTGCGTTAACGTCATGACGTTCAAGCGAACATTGAAAGCATTTCTAATTTCAAAGGTGTACTATGCCATCGATAAGTTTTTCCTGGATGTAAATATGTACTACTTAAACTGTACCTCTAATTTCCTTATTCTTGTATTGCTGACGTGCCTTATATTTTTCCTTTTATTTTCTTTGTATTATTATTTGATTTGACTAATTTTTTTGACTAATAAACAATTTGAATTTGAAACTACATGCCAACAACATGGCAGGGTTACCCCGTCATAAAACCACTAAAAGCCACTATAACTCCACCGAAGTGGAGTATAACTTTTTTTTGTGCTGAATTTTATAAGGATTATTTTTGTACTAACGATATAATTCAGAAACCGTGACCGTTTTGCTGTAAATTGCGAAAAAACTGTCAACGTGCACGTTAGGGGTGGCTTTTAGTGGTTTTATGAACGGAGTAACCCGGCCAGATTGTTGGCATTTAGTTGCACAGATACAAAGTTTATTTGTGAACCATTTTAAGCGGTATTAAATACGTTGAATAAATAGGTTTCCAGCTCTTTGTTAATATCGCTGCATTTGCCAATCAGAAGTTTCGATTTTAATTTCAATTTCACGATAATAATAACGAAGAGATATTTGTAGGTGAGCATTAATGCTCAACAGTTGGCTCACGTCCGAGAACGGCCGCGTCACGTTAAAATAGTTTATTTGCCCAACAGGTACCAATTATAGGATTAAATGGACCGTCAACGTCACGGACCATCTTGGAGAAATGTCTAACGCCTTTACGCGTTAGGCATTAAATGTTAGGCGTTAGTGAGGCCCGGACTTTAAGAAGTTAGTTTGGCAGGTCCATGTCCCACCAGGGCCGCCGAGTGAAATGTTCGGGCCCGTGACATGTCTGTGGCCCGGGACCACCTCCCCACAAAAAGAAAACGTGGAAAACATTAAACATTTATGTCAAAAGTTTACAATAAATTTGCCCCATATTACAAAATATTTACAGAAATGAGTATTTTCAATATCTACAAAGTAAACCAACTTTTTAACTCATTTTTAGAAGTTATTTTAACATATTTTAAGAGCTTGGCGGGCACTCCATTGATCTAATATTATCATTTTTTCAAGAACTTGCAGTGTCGAAGTGTTATATGGGCCTTAGATGCCACATGTTTATTTTATTTGGGTCGCTTGTGATTTTTCCAGTGACCAAAAATGGAATTTTTATTTTAAAATTATCGTCCAAAAGCATTTGGTTCATTAGTATTTCGCCATATCTAATTTCTCAGAACTTTCAGAAACAATATAACTGATTGTTTTTATTTTAATACCAATAAACTCGTAATCAGAGCTCATAAATCACAACCACAATACAGCATAATACTGGCACAAAATTTCCGCATAAAAAAATTTTGATTTTTATTAAAATTTGGAATTTGAGCCCACAAAATGCTAATAACTCGGGACAACGACAAGGACAATTAAAATTAAGAATTATTGTGCTAGTTTTGTGCTGTTGTGTGCCGATAACCAAAAGTTTTGTAAACGTAATGCTTATAACTCGAAGAAGAAAATAGCACAAAACTTCTGGTTTGCGGCAGAAAATTCGCTCAATACTAAAGCATCGAAAAAAGATCGATTTTGTTGCGATTCTTTTTGTCGGGCATGTCCACAGTCCCTCCCCCCTAAGAAAAATGCTTATAATTCGGAAATGAAAGGAGCATAAAACTTTTATTTTGCAGCACAAAACTTTGACAGAAAAACTTTGAAGTTTTAAAGTGTGGGCATGCCCCTTTCAAAAAATTGCTTATAACTCCGAATCGAAAGAAGGACGAAACTATTGGTTTGCGGCACAAAACTTTGAAATAACACACATTTGAAACTTTGAATGTGGCGGGAGGGCCGCTGAGGACATGGAGCTTAGTTTAGCTTAGATGAACTCTAAACCAAGTCTGATGAAATCAGGGTTCGGAAACATTCACTCCCGTTCGTACGCGAACGAGAACGTGAACGTTTCAATATTATCTGATGAGTTCTCGTTCGCGAACGAGAAGCATAAAACAAGTCCAGACCGTTCGCGTTCGCGTGTGTTAGGTAGACACAATTTCCGCTGTTGTTCGTACGTGTGTGTATTGGTGAATCACACAGCGTGCGTTCATATATGTACCTATAAGATGCATCGATACGTTCGCGAACGTTCACTGCTGTCGTTCGCGTTCATAGGTGAATGTAAGTGCTGCGTTAAACATTCGCGGAAATTTGGTGTGGTTCTATTCTATCTTCTATGCGTTTCGGATTTAGAAAGAAACTTGCGGGAGATTATCAGAAATTGTTCAGAACTCCCCAAGGATCACATCCACAACCACTATTTTTTTCCCAGCCCCCACCCTCCCCTGCAGTACCCTAAAAACTAATTTAAAATTGTTTAAACAATTACCATTTGTTTAAACAAAAATATGCGATGTTACAAATATATTTTTCCATTTTTTGCAGAAAGTATTAAATTATTGGTTTTTTTGTCATTTATTAACTAATTAGCAATTGTTTAACAAATACCAATTGTTTAAACAAATATATACAATGTTGCGGACATATTTTTTAAAGGAAATTATTATTAGGTTATTGGCATTTTTTGTCATTTACAATTTGCTTACTTATTTACAAACTTGCTTACAAAAATATACAATATTACGGACAAGTTTTCTTTTTTTGGAGAAGTTATGATTAGATTATTCTTGTTTGTCATTAATTAACTTCTTTGCAATTGGTTGTGGCTGTAATATTTGATTTATTTAAAAAATTACATCCCGCTTGGATATCACCATCTTAGATACATTGAATATTTGATCATTACGGTAGTATGTCCGTATGATACGGTATGTCCGTATATTCATTTCTAGTTAATTTAAAATTGTTTAAACAATTACCATTTGTTTAAACAATAATATACGATGTTACGAACATATTTTTCCATTTTTTTGCAAAAATTATTAAATTATTATTTTCTTTAGTCATTTATTAACTAATTAGCAATTGTTTAAACAATTACCATTTGTTTCAAACAAAAATATTTGATGTTACGCACATATTTTTCTAATTGTGTAGAAATTATTAGATTATTGGCTTTTTTGTCATTTATTAACTAATTTGCAATTGTTTAAACAAATACCATTTATTTAAACAAATATATACATTGTAATGGAATAATTTTCTACAGTTGCATAAATTATTACTAGATTATTGGCATTTTTTTCACATTTATTAACTAATTTGTAATTGTTTAAACAAATACTATTTGTTTAAACAAATACTATTTGATTAAACAAATATATACATTATTACGGATATATTTTTTATATTTATTGCAGAAACGATTATTATATTATTGTGTTTTTGTCATTTATTAACGAATTTGCAATTCTTTAAACAATTACCATTTAAACAAAAATTTACAATGGTTTTGTTTTTCTTTTTGTAGAAATTATTATTGTTACATTGTTGGCATGTTTTGTGTAA
Organism: Aphodius sticticus; assembly: GCA_963966075.1. Lineage (NCBI taxonomy): Eukaryota > Metazoa > Arthropoda > Insecta > Coleoptera > Scarabaeidae > Aphodius > Aphodius sticticus. The sequence goes on along the minus strand of OZ014506.1, from coordinate 71,763,150 downwards.
TTTGTTACTTAATGTGCAATTGTTTGAACAAATAAATTTGTATAAACAATAATATACAATATTGGTACGTATTTCTTGGCAAAATTTATTGTAGGATTTCTGGTCTCTAATTTTGGAGGTTTTACGCTATCGGTCAAACCAATAATGTGGTTGCAACACTAATTATTATTATTTTGACTATTGCAAATTAGTTAATTAATGCCAATGCCAACAATCTAATAATAATTTTATTTCTCAAAAGAAATTATATGTCCGTAACATTGAATATTTTTGTAAACAAATGGCATTTGTTTGAACAACTGCAAATTAGTTAATAAATGACAAAAAAGCCAATAATCTAATAATTTCTGCACAATTAGAAAAATATGTGCGTAACATCAAATATTTTTGTTTAAACAAATGGCCATTGTTTAAACAATTGCTAATTAGTTAATAAGTGACAAAAAACAAGCATTTAATAATTTTTGCAAAAAAAGGAAAAGTATGTTCGTAACATCGTATATTTTTGTTTAAACAAAAAGTAATTGTTTAAACAATTTTAAATTAGTTTATAAATGACAAAAAATATGTCAATAATCCAATAATAGTAATTTCTGCAAAAAGAAATAATGAAATGACGTAACTTTGTAAAACTGTAAATTTGGGGAAAATTTTGCCTGATTTTTAGGGTACTGCAGGGGAGGGAGGGGGCAGTGGTTGTGGATTTGATCCTTGGAGAGTTCTGAACAATTTCTGATAATCCCCCGCAACTTTTTTTATAAATCTGAAACGCATGGAAGATAGAATAGAACCACACCAACTTTCCGCGAATGTTTGACGCAGCAGTTACATTCACCTATGAACGCGAACGACAGCAGTGACCGTTCGCGAACGTATCGATGCAACTGATAGCTACATATAAGAACGCACGCTGTGTGACTCACCAATACACACGCGTACGAACAACAGCAGACATTTTTGCTACCTAACATACGCGAACGCGAACGATCTGGACTTGTTTTATGCTTCTCGTTCGCGAACGAGAACGCATCGGAGAATATTGAAACGTTCACGTTCACGTGTAAAATCATAAATGTACGTACGCGAACGTTCATAAATGAATATTTCCGAACCCTGGATGAAATTATATTAACACAGCTCATATCACCAAGAGAAGGGACCACCAGTTAACGCCTTATAAAGCGGGTGTAACACGGTATTATTTTCTACCTTGAGGAATTTATTTTGCTATAAATTTAGAAATAATCAATTACAAAATATCAGTATATAGAGCATTGATATATGCAAGTGTGCACTGACAAGATAAGTAAAACTTACTTTCCAAGCGACACTAGTCTTGTTAGGTTCTAGTACAATCGGAAACTCTCCGCGGTTATAGTTCGTCTTGAAGTTGGATGCTTTCGGCGGCTGTTCGCGAAGGGGGTAAGTTTTCGGTGGAGGTAGAACACAGGTGCCCCGTTGCATCGCTTGTATGGTAAATGCTGGGACCACCCTGCATCCCTTTGGTTGGGGCGCATTTGGCAGAGGTTTATGGAGGGTTTGTCGAAATTCTTTGCCACTCACCATTGTGATTTGCTTGAGACTATAGCATGCAAGCACATGTCAAACATTTAAAGCTGCTTGTTTACTATCGTCACCGTTATTGCGTAGCAACCACTTGCCTCGTTAGCGGTAACTTGTTTGATCGATCCTTGCGATTGACGATGCCGTTTAATTTCCATAACTAGGGATTGTTTGGATGTTAATTTTAAGTTAGGTATGGGCAAGGTACTAGTTACTATACAGGTTGATCCGTTTGAATAAATATGATCGAATATTATTGAAAGGCCAGATGCACTGAGAAATGTTTGATGGTTTGTATGCAAAAGTTGGCAGGTTTCGAGAGGAGCCATAGAGAGAGATAATCGATAGGGACATTATCAACTTCCGGTTTAAACGTTAACTTGGTTATAGTAGTACACACAGAAAAGTGATTATTTGGAACGAGAAAACATAATTTCTTGAATTTATTTACTAGATTCAAATGCATATTTACTTGGATGTAGAAAGTTAGGTATATACAAGAAATGCCACATACTCAATATAAGTAAAATAATTTCTCAGATAAATGCGGTCAACAAATAAATTCTTTCTTTATAAGAACCAATATTGTATTGAAAGAAGTAATTGAATTTTTCGTCCCAAAAATGTTAATTTCTCCAACGAAGTAATAGTAAATCCATCCAAGTGCGTAGTTACTTGATCCAAGAAAATATAAGACATTTAATATAAGTAAGTATTGTTTACTGAATAAAAACCCACCAATTATTTAACTGAAGTGATTCTCACTTCTTTTAAGTAATCCCTTTCTCTGTAATAAATATGCGCACCGTGATTTTGTCAAGGCTCGCGCGCCCGCGCGTCGTGCTGGTGCCGTAAAGGAGCCTAACCTAGTACGAAAACAACAGCGAAGTACCCGTAGGGGATGTGCCTTGTGATTTATTGCGGATGTGTATTGTGATTTATAGTGTACAATAAACATTTCAACACGGACTAGTTTGATGTAACGCACGCAACAGTTTAGAACGAGTATAACATACCTATCTTGTTAATTAGGAATAGAAAACGTATGTGTGCCAAATCTTTAAAATTCTTACATTAAGTAACTAAAAATATTTACCGGGAATAAAAATATACACTTCATTGAAGACTGTTTACTTCCTTCACCAGAGTAACCACTTTCTTAAATCTAGTAATTATTCCAAGAAATAAAATTTCTTGGTTGAAGTCAATAATCTCTCGCGTATATACGAACTACTTCAGCCAAGTAATTCTCTCTTCGTTCGTGAGATCACTTTTCTGTGTGTAGCGCATTTATTGTAAACATTTGATAAAATATTTGACCAATACAAAACATAAGGTGTATGAAGTTTTCCATCCTCAATACTCGTGAAATATCAATAATTAAAAGCAAAACGTGTCCTGACGAGTATTTATTTAAAATGTACAGCTATCGATTTCATGGTTCGTCATCATCAGGCTATGTGTCGTTGAACAGTACCATTTTCTGCCATACTTCTGTATGTATCGCCAAAAATACAAACGAGCAGAGCACGCCTATCCCGGAAGAGAGCATAATTATCTTTTAGCTTCAGCAGCATTTCTCACAGTACCCTTAAATACACAGCATATTCTGCAATAGAAAACCATTTTAAAAGTTTTATGATCGCTTAGATTGTGAAGAAGTTGAAAACTATGACTTAACACGGAAAGGAATTTTCCCGGTTATCTTACCAACGTAACGTCCGTTCAAAACAATACGGTGCCGCTCTATCAAATACCGGCACCGTATTATTTTGAACGATAATTATGTGTTTAACGAGCGTCACCGTATTATTTTGAACGGTTGTTACGTTGGTAACATTACGTCCGTCATATTACGTCGGCCATAGTACGGTACCGCTATCCGAGGAAACCCCGCCTGTATGTTGGTAACATTACGTCCGTAATATTACGTTGCCGCTATCCGAGGAAACCTCGCCTTCAGTGAATGTAAACGAACATAATTTAATGGAGCTGAACTTTCGCAAGTTTTTAAGTGTTCGTACGTTACGTTGAGTTAAGTTAATATGTACGATACTTTATGCTTTAATCGGAAACGTCAAACCAAAGCAAACCTATATTTTGATTGAACAGCCGGTTCGGCCGCGCCGCCTGGTGGTTATATTGTATAAAGTATTCTGTGGCTAATTACACGCCTAGCGTGTAAAAAGGACTGGATGAAAGTCGTTTTTTACATAAAAGGTACTATTTTATAAATCAGAACTATCAAATTAAAAGCGTGCTACAAATTGACTCACGAAATAGTTATTTATGTACCAAGGGCATTACACGGATGTTTATGCCCCGAGGGTGACAGTTTAAAAAGCGCGAGGGCCGATAGGCCCGAGAGCTTTTTAAGTCGCCCGAAAGTATAAACATCAAGTAATGCCCGAGGTACATACAAAATTGTATGTCCTACAATGGTTTTGTTCTTCCGTTTGAATAATATTAATAAATATTTTGACGTTATCAAGTGACGGCGTATCTACGGAGTTGAACAACCAAAGAAACAATTCGGAGTTGAGTGACAATACACACAACTAGTCAAACTTATAACCTTAATCGCCAATAATTGACATTGACGATTTAAAATTTACAATTTGAATGCCAAATATTTGATATATTTGACATATAACCATGGCAATCCTTTATGCCCTAGGGCGCATAAAGAATCTTTTTCAGCCCTAGCGCGCGAAAAGTAGCTGTTTTCGTCCCGGTAACTAAGATGTAAAATGTCACTTTATGATCATGTAGGACATAAAATGAATTTACATGCCAAAAAATAGTTTTGTTTTTCTTATTTATTTTTTTACAGCTTGCTTCTTTAAATTTCGTAATTTTTTGTATTTAATTATTAATTATTTTTTCAATAATGCCTAATTACAACACGCGGCACAGTGGTTTATTTTGCACTTTTAGCTGATCAAAATTATTTTTGTTTGCAAATGAACTTCAAATAGTCGTTAGATACCCGGAAAAATAGTGAAAACTAGGAAGAAAATTATCTTCAGCCGGGCGGAAGTTAAAATACCCCCACCGTAAAATAATGAGTGAACCGATTTTGGCCATTCACGAACTTGTCGTTACATTTTAAGAGATAAGCATGTATACCAAATGTCAAATCAATTACATACTTCAAAATTACGGCAGTGTACACAGACGGACGGACAGACAGACGGACAAGCTAAATCGATTCAGTTTTCAATGCTGATCAAAAATATATACATAACGAGTCTATACCTGACACGCTTCCTTTAAGGGTGTTACAAATGTTGTGACAAACTCAATATACACTACCACAGTAAATGTGGGGGTATTAATATATAAATATGCTTTTTTTCCCGCAAAACTAAAAAAAAAATGGTATGATCCGATTTTGCCCATGCACGAACTTGTCCTTACTTTTCAAGAGATAAGCTTGTATACAAAATTTCAGATCAATTACTTCAAAATTAAGGCAGTTATCGTGTACACAGCCGGATAGACAGACGGACAGTTAAATCGATTCAGTTTTCAATGCTGATCATATATATATATATATATATATATATATATATATATATATATATGTCTATATCTGCCACGCCTCCTTAAAGGTGTTACAAATGTTGTGGCAAACCCATCGTAAATGTGGGGGTATAATTAGCATGAGAATTTGTATAAAATCAACGTATAACGAAAACACTGGTTTATGTTGTTTTTGAAATGACCGTTTCAATTGAATTCTGGACAAAAAATCTCTGTATCATTTCCTTTTTGTTTCCAATTATGCATAACACTGAGAGAGTTAGCACGTTTTTGGAAATAATCAAGGTGGAATGAAAGTAACACGTCCATGTTGACACGTTTCACTAAAATTTAATTATCTACTTATAGGGATATTGTTACGAAGTATAGTTTAATTGCATTGTACAATTGAGGTCAGGTCATCCAACCCATCCGACCTGCAGACAGTTGCTTGTCCAGAAATGCAGACGTCAGGCTTTTCATATCGGAACAAAGACATTCCTTTGTGGCAAGCGTGCAAATTAACTATGATTTATATCAAAGGCCGTGTGCAACCAAAAATCCTAACTCAGGATTTTTGGGGGCTCAAAACAGGTCATGACGTCTTGCCAAATTCAATATGAAAGCCACGGCAAAGGATGGGAACGGGATCAGTAGTTTGCAGCACCTGAGAATAGTATACGCTCAACTATCGTGTTTCACGGAGTGCAGTCAGCTGTAGTATTAGAATTCTGTATGGTCAGCAATACACGAACAATGTAAACAACACTGCGAGTTTTATTTACATCTCCATCCTGACCTAGAGCCGTCCCCATTAAGAGCTACGTAACAATATTTATTAATTTCTGGTCGTTATTATCATTTTATTATAATTATTATCATCTCTTTAGTCTCTACAAAAAGTCAGATATTGATATTTACAATCACTTGTTACTTTGTGTTGAACAATTTGTTACTAAATTGTTCAACACAACCGTCGAGAATTGATGCGGAAATTAAAAATTAATACAAAAATCTACATTGGACTTTAACCCGTTACTGTACGTTATCTAAATTTTCCAGGGTGGCAAACTGATTGGTGACATGTTCATGTCACTCTGGATTAAATTAGGCCATAGTGATAAAATAATATTGAACGGCTACATTCGCGTTTTCAATGACTGGTGCGCCGACAGTTTTCTACTTCCAATTTCAGATATTTATTATTTGATTTGTTCACTCGACTAAAATAGAGTTTAGGTGTCGATGTGTTGTTGGAACCGCGAACGAACTATTTTTATTTTTCATACCTATATTTACCTCATAAATTGCTTTTCGACTGGAACCATGAATGCCTAAACCATTTCAATGTAGATATAAAACCTCTCATGCATGGAACATATTACGCATTATTGATAAAGCTGTTTTATTCGAATTTCCGTTCAAGATGCTAAATCGTAAACACATTTCGTAGGCATTTCCTCGGTATATAGAAGTTTCGAATGTATATTGCATGCGATTCAAGAAGTGCCTTTTGCATCTTTGCTTTGGTAATATAGTTACAAGTTGCGCCCTCGAAGTTGGATAGCGTTGAAAAGTTCCTTGACACGAGCGTAGATATGTATAGAATGTAGTTACAAATTAAATGAAACATTTAAATTGATTTTACCTTAAAATCACTTTAGAATGTGAATTTACATATAGTGTGAGATAAATTTTGTGAAATATTGGAGTTCATACTCACTCCTGGTGAGACAGTATGAACGATGATTAATACAATCGAAGTTTAAAGTAAGTACTCAAATTTGGGTGGGCGAGAACGCGAGAACGAGAAAGTACTGTATTTTAGAATGTATTTCCTACTTCCGAAAAGTAGGCGTAATTTTCGTGTTATAGGCTCATGTACAGGAACATTTGTGACGGTTGTGTATCATAACAACGTTACATCTATCAATATAGTTTATTAATAACCGTAGTTACTGTGTATTAGTATATTAGTGCGTACCCGACTACACTCACTTCTAAATACATGGTCAGCATTTAATCACCAACTAATGTTCACTTACTTTGCTATATTTGCGAACAGCGAGAAAGTAAATTTAAAGTATGTACGAGATTTGTTGAACTGACACATTGCAAGTCTCTGGAAGGAATATTATCAACTAAAACTTGAAATGTTTGCTGCCATTTTAATACACCCAGTTCAAAAAAAGTGGCGCACTTGATGTTTGAGCAAACTTTAATGTCTTATATTTTTTTATACCAGTAGTGGGACGGTTTTTATAATTTTTTTAATTTTTGATAGACAATTTCTTTGTCTTTAAAAATTAAAATTTATCGCCCTGTGTGTTAATCAAGTAATGGTATAGAAAGTGCTTGACTCCATATGAAACGCGTTTCTTTTACGAGCAGTTTCTTTTTTATCCATTGATGTATCTCTAAAATTGTTCGAATTACAGCTTTTTTGCTGAAGCCTTAGGTTTATACCACCGTTGCCTTTGAGAAACTATTGCCATTGCAATTAATTTGTTCTGGTGATGAAGAAAGCAAGCAGACGGTTTGTAGACGTAAAAGATGTTAATTTAAAAGCTAGGAGACCCGCAAAAAGTCCTTAATCATTGCCTGTAATATCGTGCTAGAATGGTCGAATGTTTTGTTTATGGATGTGTCAAGGTTTTGTCTTAACATGGTAGATGAAAGAAAAAGAGTGTGGAGAAAGACTGGTGAGAAGGGTGCGTTCTCCACGAACAACACTGAGGTCACACCCAGAACTGGCCTACACCAAGTCAACAAGGTGACCATTCGCATTTCTCACAGCATTGAACTCGTTAAGATGTAGAGATTTGCAAAAGTTTTTAAGGAGTCTCACCTTGGGACAGGACTCTCCCACAGGGGAGCCAAATACGGGAAGATTAAAGTTGCCAGCAATCAGAACAGGACCATCGAGCAGGAGCACGCCTAGCCCATCCAGCAAGAGCTCAAGATCATTCAAGGAAATATTAGGTAGGATATAGATCACACATAACTAAATAAATAAATAAATTTTAATTGAAACACCCTCCATATTTGACATACTTCGAAAGATCTATAAACCAGCTTACCTAAAATGTCTAACTCGGTAGGTCCATCTTCAATAGCTAAAAATATATTAAGCTACTAATTTTTAATCCATGCACATAAACGCATAAATTAATATTAAATATTTCGTATAGCAAAATTCAACAATCACAAATCTAATAATACTTCTTTTCATGAAGCAGCTTTTAGTAATAGCAGTCTTCATGTTTGATTTACTCAAACGTATAAATTGTGATATTGATTTTCTTCAAAGTCAAATAATTAGTATTTGATGTGCCACTCTAAAATTGCTTAAATAATATTTATCAAAGACATTAAATTGTTCGTGGTGGTCCAACGCTTTGGAGAACTAGATCGCCTTATTTAACCCCGTTTGATTTGTTATTCTGGAGACATATTGACGCAGAAATTTATGGGGATATTACAACTATAGCGAACATGAACATTAGAATAAGAGGGCGTTTTCAAAATATTTTTGCGTAGACCATGAAAAATGTAATATTTCCACCGAGAATTCGACATTCGTATGTCCACTCTTGACAATCGTACTAATAAAAGATTACAAATAAAAAGATTGCAAGCTATATTCAACAAATCGATATTATAGGTGGTGCATATGCTTTGGACAGATGCCGAGTGGTATTCAACCGGAAAGTTGATTTCAAGCTAAAACTTGGGGGACGAACTCGGAAGGTTCGTGCAAGGTAGCAGAGAACGCTGCTTAGCAACTTGTTTGTTTTATAGTTCCTGTGAGACGTACCTCGTACTCCGCCTGTCACGGTAATCCGACACAGACGCTACACGGTGCCAAGTTTACAATGTCAGAATTTCTTATCAACAGGAGCAACACCAGCAATCTCAGATCGAAGACGCTAAAAGAATACGTAAGTAGAGATTAGCTGTTCTTCTTACCTTGTTATAAATTCACAACTTCTGCCGCTTCAATTTTGAAAACCATGGAGATTCTCGTAAGGATTAGCACACTGGGCATACTTTTCTTAGATTATAGAAAAGCGCTTTGCTGATGATATGCCAATAACTTTTCAATAGCTACTATATTAATCGGTGTAGTACTGTAAAAGCTATAATAGCTCGAAACAGCCAGTCCTAAACTTAACTTGTTAATCCAGAGAATACAGCGTAGCCGAGCTCTGAGAGTAGGCAAATCACAGGACGAGCGGAGTGAGTGTCCCAACAGGGCGACTGCGGATATAAAGATTTGCTCACACGTTCTAAAATGATCTACGACTCACAAATAATAATGCATAATGCTGGATTTACGTTATAAGACGCAAACGCAAACACAAACGCGAACGCCATCATGAACAACCGAAAACGCGATCATGAACAGATACATAGGTACATCCTAAGAATATACAGTCCTTCCCAAAAGTAACGGATAAATTCTACAAAATCCTAAATAAAAATATTTCAGAAAAATGCTCTGACACGTCGATATTTATTTTTAAATTACTATCCTGACATACACTTTTCAGTCCCCCACCCCTTCGCCCCTAAGAGGTGGTAACCCCAACTTTAAAAATTCAAATAGCAAAGTACCCCTTGCGATACCTCAATTGATAGATTTTCTTATTCTGAATCCAACGAAAAAAAAATCTGATGTGGCCAGGCACATGACTTTATCACACTATATATAAAATTAATAATTTAGCTGCATGAGATTGATTCTATTTGATCGAAAAATAAATAAAATAAATAAAATAAAACTAGTAGAACAACACACATATTATGTCGATTAAGCTGCGTTCGGATATTGTACACCGTTGTAACCGGGTACACCGTTCAAATGACACTTACGTGTTATTGGGTGTAAAAAGTGACGGTGTACAATATCCGAACGCAGCTTATATTGACAGTAGGTGTTGTCAAAATCATGTCAAAACATTAGCCTGACATTACCTACTGTCATTAGAATCATAATTTCTGATATATCCTGGCTACTAGTTTAAATGCAGTACGACCGATCTCGATGAAATAGAATTTGCTCATGCGACTATACTATTGATTGTACCAAAAAATGTCATAGTCATAAATTATTCAGAATTTCCTCATCTTTATTTAACTATTTCGACGAAATTCCAGAAATGGCGGCTTATTTGCAAAATCTTTCAAAAATGCTAAGACTAAACCTCCACTTCCTTTGGACCCTTTTCAACAGAAAGCTTTTCAGCTCTAAGTTTGGTTATGAAACTACTAAATACGAAGTTTCGTCCCGATACCTTTAGTACTTTCTCCGGAATCGTCGTCACAAAAAACGGGTACACACACACACACGCACACACACACACACACATTTTTTTGTACCTTGGTCAAAAATGTTCAGGGGACCCAAAAAGACATATTTCCGCTAAAATCTCAAAATTTTTTTTTGGCACGATTACAATACTTTACATACTGCGTATGATAAAGTAAAAATTATCAAAATCGGTTGATAACAGCGACTTTACCAAAATTTATTTATATACGAAATTGAGGGAATAACAAAATTTAATTAAATAATCCTTAATTAATTGTTCGAAGTGCTGCCCGTTAACGATGAGACAATGCATAATCCCCAAAAGTTTGTTGAACATTGTCTAATACTTCTGGAGTGATTAAGTGAATTTCTGCACGAATTCTTGCCTTTAACGCCTCAATATTTGCAGGTCTATTAAAATAAACTTTACTTTTTAAATAGCCCCTAAGAAAATAATCTAGTGGGGTTAAATCTGGCGATCTTGCTGGCCATTAAATATGTCCTCGTCTACCAATCCACCGATTAGGTATTGTCGAACTGGTCGCGCATAATAGTCTTGCTGTAGCCAAATTCTGTCATTGTGTCTATTAGGATGTTCTGCATTGGGAAACAATACCGCTAAAGTAGGTAGTAAGTAGTTCATTTCGCAAAAAGTTCAGGTAACGTTCACCAACCAGTGTTCCGTCGAAAAAATATTGTCCAATAATTCTAGAACCCGCCACACCAGCCCACACATTAAGGTTTTGAGGATATTGTGTGTTCGCTTCCATCATCCAATGAGGATTTTAACGGGCCCAGTAACGGCAATTTTGTTTATTGATGGTGCCATTCAGACAACATTTTGCCTCATCAGAAAAAAACGATGTTTCTAATTAAGCAAGGATTTGCATTAGACAGTTCCGTCATTGTCTCACAAAACTGCACTCGATCAAAGTCGATCAAAGTCATCATCGGACAATTCTTGTACCAAGTGCACTTTATACGGGGGAAATTTGTGTTTTCGAAATAATCTAGACACTGTACTTTTTGACGCACTAACTTGTGAAGCGACCTCCGCAAGGGTTGAATGTGGATTTTCTTGCAGCATTAAAATAGCATCCAATTGTCGGTTTTCAAGGCCAATGGACGTCCTGCCTTAGGCTTATGCCGTACATGACCGAGATCGCGAAATTTGTTTTCGATTGGACTTACTGTAGATTGCGATATTGGCGGACGATCCGGGTGAGTTTCATTGAACAAAACACGAACTTCTTCATGCGTCCGGCTTCTATCTCCTAACCCAATCATCATTAAAACTTCGATTGTTTCAGTAAGTCTCATTTTGCTACTATTTCTTCAATCACGAAAAACTCTGAATTGTGTTCGACATAAGTAAAAACAAGTTGCAATTGTTTGACCGATATTGCTATGCCCGCTTCAACAGCGCTTACTCGAATATTGACGCTCTTCTTTGAATACACCGTTATTTATCAACCGATTTTGATAATTTTTTTTCGTTGGATTCAGAATAAAAAAATCTATCAATTGAGGTATCGCAAGGGGTACTTTGCTATTTGAATTTTTAAAGTTGGGGTTACCACCTCTTAGGGGCGAAGGGGTGGGGGGCTGAAAAGTGTATGTCAGAATAGTAATTTAAAAATAAAAATCGACGTGTCAGAGCATTTTTCTCATATATTTTTATTTAAGGTTTTATATAATTTATCCGTTACTTACCGGGAAGCACTGTATACTATACATACTACTGGTCTTTTACGGTGCACTTGTATTTCTGATCAAATCTAGCATTGTCCGGGTGCGCGATGCAAGCGCCTCTACATGTGTAGGCGGTAGTAGGTCCACGAGGCGTAAATGGTACAGATTGCTAATAAATGTTACAGTTATCTGTACTGTATAAGTGGGTCGATCAAATTTATATTATTTATTACAATATTGCATTTGTTAATACTTCTTCCTGTATTATTACAGTTTATAACGCAACACTTATTGTGTCCCATTATGATTATTTATACCAACGATATGTTATTAGTTCTGACGGATTAGATCACAACATAATGCGCCGTGAACTACTGCACATACTGTAGGCATTTTAGTTAGGTATTTATCCGGTACGGGCGCTTAGATCGGTTTTCAAGTCCCCTCCACGGTGTATGCACACGGCGAGTACAGAGTATGTTCCACGAGACGCGAATGCAAACGTAAAGAAACAGTATACAATTGTTTGTATTATCTGTTTACCGGTCGATCTTGATTTTTTGACAGTGTTGATGTGCAACCTTTGTTTGGTTCTTGCCATAGATTAGGATAGATGACCCACTAGATGTTATTTGACATGTTTTTCAACATGTTTCCAACCAACCTTTTAACCACCAAGGGCAGCGTAGATGGCGCTCGAGTAAATGAATGTGTAATGGCGGGAATTTTAAACCGTATATTGGTGTACAATTAAATTTATTATAGACAATAATTTTTCAAATAAAATAGCAGTTAGATTTCTTTTCTTTTTTTTTTAAATTTAATAAGTGGATTACAATCTAGTAATATTTGAATAATGAGTAACTTATTTCTAACTTACTTTACTAGCATAACTTAACCTAACAGGATATTTGTCAGTTAGTCCCGTTATACTGGTCACATTTTTCATGCGCACTAAGCAGCACTGTCTCTGCTTTTGCCACTAACTTATATTTACACTAACCTTCTCTTCTTCACGTGATATTGATGAATTTCCTCGTGAGTTCTTGCATTTTCTTTGTATTTGTTTGTACATAAACTCCATTTTGAGGTCCTTATAGAGATCATTTTTGACAATCCATCTGTTACACGTAATTACATAAAAATATAACTATAAATAATAGACGTAGGTACAACTTTTACATTTACGCACCTCTCGGGGATTTCTGGAAAGCAAAATAGTTTTTTCACGTCACTATCAGTATCAGATCAGCACTAGAGCAGATAATATACATCGGCATTTTGTCACTTCTTTTCAAATACAAAAGTGTACAAAACCGACTTGAATTGAAATGACAATTCAAATTAATAATGAATTAACACCTGTTAACACCCGCCTGTGACATCCGCCAATTGCGATCCGATCGCAGTCTCTGTTTGTGCGCAGTCCGATGCAATCTATTATTGTTATTCTCTATTGGAAATAAGACTATGCGTCATATAAAAATGTACAAATTGCATCGAAAACATTTACAACTTGTCTATCTGCTGCAGAGAAATATCATCCCTGCTGTCCAACAAGTATGCAAGAAAGTCATCAACAAAACATTTAGCTACGTAATAATAATAAAAGTTTATTTCAAAAACCATAAAAAAATCCAGTAAAACGTCTGGCATCACCAGTATGTGGCTTAAGAAGGTCTATTAAAATCACCAAGACAAAAGAACTCACCTCCCATCGGCAAAAAAGTACTAATGGAACTTTCAAACTCATCCAAAAATGCTGCTAAATTTGCAGACGGTGGTCTGTACAACACACGAAATATATTAGTTCCTCCCTTCGTATTTACCGATATCCACAACTGCTCAATGCTCTCGCTGCTCTGCACAACAGTAAATGACAGATCAGATCGGACCTTGAAACAAACTCCTCCTCCACGTGATTTTCTATGCTGCCGTACCAAAACAAAGCCGTCAACATCAATATCACCATTGAACCATGTCTCTGAAATCGCAAACAAATCAATATCGGACGCCGTCAAATAATGTCTTATCGTTGCAAGATGGGCGGGTAATGAGCGAACATTCAGGTGGGCAATTTTTTTAGCAAACAAAACAAGTAAAAAAAACATCAGCAGTAATGACAATAATAAATCAACTATAGTTGAATCAATTTAACTTTGCGTGTTGTCAAATGTGACATGAGGTAGTTACGATATGATTAAATGCATTCCCACTCTTTCTACGACATGCTAAACTATTGACACTCATGTTGGACGTATGTCTCGGATGGCCAAGACATACGATCTCGGATGGTAATATGTATACAAGTGCGCAGAAGAAAGACAGAACTACAGTACGTCGGTCATTGGGTAGTTCGGATCTCCAGCGGCGTCGCTGACAGGAGATTCAGGGTAACTGTCAGTTGTGCTGGTGAATTGGTATCACTTTAAAATGCTGGGATAATATTTAAATCCTCAAACGAAACAGTTTGTGGCCAATCTCATAGACTATTTTACAGCGAAAAAGGAAAAAAATGAATCCCTAATTTCCCTTAATGCAATTCAGCCGGTATTAATTATTGTACATTCGTCCTACTGCGAACATTGTTACATTATTTCTTAGAGAGTTGCGGATGCATTAAAAATAAGTCTAAGGACAGTATCTAATATTAAAAATGCCAGGGAGGCAAACGAGTCATTTTGTACCAGAAGAAAATCTCGAACTCGGAGGAAGCCAAAAACTGAAAACGTTGATGAGGGTGCAAAAAAAGGTAATTCGCAACATAGTGTATAACCTTTACGCTGCAAGTACGCTATTGCATTCCCATATTCTTCCTGTAGACAACATTTAGCAATATTTAATTCTAGGAAAGCATGTTACCATTACATCCTTAAAGGAAGACCTGCGTGAAAAGTCGCTTTTGAATTTTAGCTATGGCTCCCTACGATGACCCTGTACTGTATGCAGACGTATGCGTTTCGTTTGGCAAAATTTATTCGACTACGCCACTGGCCTGGGTTATGGTGACGATATAAAGCTATTCCGTAGGGTTGCATCGGACACAGATGTTGATGCCTTGCGTGGAGATCTGGCGCGTGTCTCTGAACGGTGCTCCTTGAATGGACTAAGGTTGAATGCGGGAAAATGTTCGGTCATGTCGTACACTCGCGTTAAATCACCATTGTTATCTCAGTATAGCATTGGTGATATTGATCTTCAGCGCTCGACAACGGTGACCGATCTAGGCATTTTTTAACCCTCAGTTGACGTTTGCCGACCACATAGCTCAACTCTGCTCAACCGCTTCGAGGATGCTGGGTTTTATCTTTAGGGCCAGCAGAACATTTGAGGATGTCAAGCTTTTAAAGATACTGTATTATACCTTTGTGGTGAGCAAACTAGAATATGGTGCTCTGATATGGTATCCTATCTATACCACTCAACAACTTGCTCTCGAGCGTGTCCACCGTCGCTTTTTAAAGTTTATATCCTTTAAACTAGATGGATCATATCCCGATAGACGTATCCCTTACGAGGAACTCTTGAATAGACATGGAGTTTTATCACTACAACAGAGGAGGGAGATCTGTAGCGTTGATTTTCTGGTGAAACTTGTTGCAAAGTTGAAGAGTTGATTCCGCCTATCTTCTGTCCTGTCTACACTTCCATGTCCCGAGAGTTGCATCACGTTACTGCTCTACATTTCGACAACAATCGGCTCGTACTAACATTATGATGAGGGCACCTGTATCTCATATGACTCGCAATGCTGATCGGTTGTTGTCGGACGTACTTTGGTGACGTATTTGTGGTGCATTTGTGGTTCGCCGAGGGCCTGGTACCCTGTATCTTTGTCTTTGTTTCGTTTTTGTCTGCGACCTGCAACTTTATCATTGTTGTTTTTTTTTTTGCTGAAATTGTGCGCTTACTCATTTTATTAATGTTGCCCTATTCCTGGTGAACCGTTGGGCATCACTGATAATAATAATAATAATAATCCATGTGTAAAATGTATCTTCAATCTGGCTGCATATTGGATTTCTCTTAAAAAAGTGCCAATGTTTGGACCAAATATCTAGTTAAAATGATTTTTTGGTTAAAATCAAGAAAATCAAAAATTCAATATCAAAGAATAAAAACGAAATATTTGGTTGTATTTTCATAATAAACGTTTCAGTTCTTGTTGTAGTCATTAAAATAAAAATCTTATACTTCACCTATCTGTTACAGTGTTACAACAATGTTACTAATGTTTACATCAACTGCTACTTCGATGTTAAAAATCGTAAATTCTAATGAACAATAACTGAGAAACCTACACATTTCCACCGGAAAGCAAGTGCCAACCAAAGGAAGACTGAAGCACTGCGAATAAACTACTGTGGAATTGTGCCAGCTTGTTAGAATCTTGCGAAATGTTCGTACGATGCAATTGCGACAGTTTTATGACCCAATCTCTATTGTCTGTTTTACAACTCAACTTCGCAAATATAATTTAACTTAAGCCAAAGCAAGCTTCAAATGCGGTTCAAATTTTGCAAAAATACACCTTCGATCTGTGCAAACTACATGCCAATAACCGGGCAAGGCTACGCCGGATATTAACAACCTAAACGCCACCCCTAACGTGCAACTTCGCGATTTTTTTGCGTTTTACCACAAAACGGTCACGATTTAGAAATTTTAGCACCTGTACAAAATTAATCCTAAAATTCTGAACAAAAAAGGTATATTCCACGTTTTCTAAATTAAATACTAGCTCTTAGACTATATGTCCTACGTTAGAAATAACTACGTTAGAAATTTGTTATGAAGAAGAAGACAATAGAAAATTGTAATATTGTATTGATAACTGTGGATTTTGTGAATGGAAAGTATAGAGGCATTTTAAAAAATGTGAGGTTTACATGTCACAAATAATGAATTTGGTAATAGGCGCTCAGTAGTTTGACATTGTATAATTCTAATAAATGCTTTTTTAAACGGCTCTAACTTCAGGAATTGAAAAACTCAACAAGTCGACATGAAACTGTTTATTCCGAATGACATTTACTTGTAGAGAAACAAGTGTCTAAAAGGTTTCATATGTATTTTGTTTGTTCCTTCACTTGTGTATTTAATTTATTTTTAATATTTTGAATTTTGTACTTACTGCGGCTGTAAGTTTTCAAGGATTTGATAAAACAATTAGGTTCATAAGTTTTACTCAGACTGACATTTACTTTCTAAAACTAATTTCTGCGGGGAAAGCCTGTATATAAAAGCGTGTATACTGCTATCAGCGCCCACACCTTTAGGTAGCAATAACGGAGCTGTGACATACAGTTATTTGTAAATAACGTATCAATCCAATACCGATGCTGTCCTTTTTTGATTTACGAGTAAAATTTCATAGCACTACCATCTCGCATTCGAACATTTTGTTGAATATGTATTGCAAATGTGAAATATTTCGTGAAATTTATCTGGCGCTATAATATGCATTCCTTGCTTCGTCAACTGGAAAACCGAATGTTGCGTACTTAATTTAGCTGTAGTCTAAGAGGTGATATTACTACACAACTCGCACCGCTAGAAATTTTGTAAAATTTGTAAAATTGTAAAATTAAC
Source organism: Aphodius sticticus (assembly GCA_963966075.1). Classification (NCBI taxonomy): domain Eukaryota; kingdom Metazoa; phylum Arthropoda; class Insecta; order Coleoptera; family Scarabaeidae; genus Aphodius; species Aphodius sticticus. Next base: position 71,745,464 of record OZ014506.1, on the reverse strand, counting down.
TACCCGTTAAATACGGAAAACAACATTTTCGGGCCCTGTGTGCTGTCTCGATATACATGTTAAAGAACGAATTCAGTTGCGGATAAAAGTGCCGTAAAATAACACAAACGAATAATACCCTTGATTCTCCACTGAACACTAACTCCATAATGTGCACATTAGCAAATCACTCAATAATTATGCGTTATCTAACAGTATTCACAGTACCACAACGGCTGCTACAGACTACTACTAATTAATTCAATTGGCCAAGACTAATCAAGATCCAATACAAGGCCTTTGATCAATGAGGCACCGATGTACTAATTAATTGTATTTACGAAACTAATTTGGTGAGGTAATATAACTCAGTATCAACAAAATATTAATTATACACTCAGTACCAAAAAAAGTGACGCAGTTGATTTTTGACGTAACTTTAATGTCTTAAATTTTTTTAGAACCATGGGCCGATTTTTATGTTTTTGTTTATTTGTTGGATGGCGATTCCTTTGTCTTTCCAAAAAATTAATGTATTGATTTTTTTGAACACATTTTACAGCAGTATGAGGACTGGGGAGTGGGCAATAATTTTATATTGATGCAGGATAATGCCCGACCACACACCAAAACAATAGTGCTAAACTTATTTGACACTACGGGTACCACCGCATTACAGTGGCCTTCTAGAATCCCCGATATGAACCCTATAGAACATTTGTGGGATGAATTAGGGAGAAGGGTGAGTTCTCGCGAGAAACGATAAGCACCTGTACAAAACCTTCTAAAAAATAGATATGCCGCGTAGATTAGAAACTCTTGAAGTTAATAGGGTTTTGTAGTTATATAATTTTGTGTTTAATAAAAATATTTTTAAAAATGTGTGTCAGTTTATTTCACTAGAAAGCTGTTTATCGATAAATTCAAAAAGTAGGTTATATGCAAGGTCACAAAAAGAAGCTGTAATTAGGACAATTTTAGAGATAAATCAATGATTAAAAAATAAAATGCTCGTAAATAAGCGTCGCATATAGTGTCAGCACTTTTTATACAATTGCTTGATTAACACACAGGGTGTCAAAAATGAGGAAAAACATGGTTGCACTACTATCCAGGATACATTGAAAAAACTTCATTGGGATTCCACGAAATTCATAATAATAACGATTAGTTCAAGGACCTACCAGCTAACTTACCGAAATATGTAAACAAATTGCCCAAAGTGTACGGCCAACTTCCACTTAGGCAGCGGCATCTAATGTCACCATAAAGTCTTCGAGTGACCGCAGCCTTCTAACTAGATTCTCTGTAAATGAGCATCATGTCTACATACTCATTATTTGTGAAATTATCTATTTTGATCACACAAAATAGTAAAACACGACACGAACAACCAGAAAGGCAAACACGGCTCAGCTGATTTGCGGAGTATGTAGGTCAACTACTACTAGTATTCCTAAAAACGTAAGATGTCAAATTTAAAAAAAAATAATTATTGAAAACAATAATTATTTTTTACTGCATTTATTAAGGTGTATAATGACTAATTTTGGAGCTACACAAGCGCCGAAAATAGAAAGTCTAGCCCACTCGGGTATTTATTGTATTAGAGCAATTATGTCTGCGATTGCTTGGCGAAGAACATCATCATCATTGATGATTTATTCTGAAAATATATTTAAGCTGAGGAAGACTTATAGAGTCAAAACCGGTCACTATTAAAAGTAAAGAAACAGTCAAAGAATCAAGATGATTTTATTTTATCCCATTCTATCCGTCAAAATTTTTAACCTTTGAATATGGACTACTACATAAAAAATCCATATTTGCACCCTTACAAGTTTCCATTCATTCTTACGAATAGCTCGTTTCCTTACATTTTAGAGCAGAAATACTTTTAGTAGTAGACTTTAAAATTTTCTACCACACAAAATCTTTTGGTGATTAGTAGTTACCGCAGTGGGAGTCTGGAGCGGGGCATAAGTTTGCAGTGATGTCAAATCCATAGGTGCCTTATAATATTTTTATTGGTACCAGTAAAATTTAAAAGAATTCTAAACAGACAATATATGTTTCTCGAATTGGGCCAATACTCTATTATCAGCAATATACAAATAGTTATCAAAAATATTTGTGATGTATTTAAATATAATATGTTCGCGCGCTTTGTGGATATATACCAGTTTCGTACAAAAAAAGCCCTTTTGGAGAATGTTTGAGCACGACTATTCGACATTCATGTATTGGTATTCAACGTGTGCAGTTACAATAAAGAGTATTAAAAGTTTCCCGGATAATATTAATTACTCAACCCCTCAAACACTACAATATTAGAAAAGAATTTTTGCAGATTTATGGTACTTAAAAAATATTGAAATGTCATAGTCTTTGTAATATAGTTTGAGGTTAAATAACAACACAACATTTGTTGTTAAATACAAACACATAATGTGACCTGGCACGACGAAACCGTTGTACTACAATTTGGCACCGTTTTTTGGCACTATTACCATCGTGCCGCTAGGCCGGTGAGTGAAGTTCTAGATGACTTATTTCAAAATAAATCACAATTTCCCAGCACATAATATCTCCCACAAAACTGAGCATATAATATCTCTGCTTAGTCATATATTCGAACTCATATGAATAACATTGCCCAACAAAAAAAGAGCCGGACAAATGACAACTGATTGGGATAGGATTTTTTCCCAGAAACCCGAATCTGAACACAGAAATAGTGAATTGGCTCTAGTTTTTTCGACAAACAGTGTTAAAGGTGCATAAAAGGATAAGCGGGAAAAAATAAAGGATTGACGTGACATGTGTACAAGAACATCCGTATGTTTATGTATGTGTTACCTTTCCTACACTTGCCCTGGATAATAATAAAATGTAACCCTACCACTTCAAGGCTAAGCTAATTATATGAATATGAGGTCCCTTTATTCAAGAGACCACTGTTAACCCAACTCTTATCTGTCAACTTCGCGCTCTCGTGAACTACCGCGCTCGTAACCACTTCTTGACTTATCAACCTTTAAGTGATTAGTACGACCGAAAACCACATGAAATACGTGAAAGACTTTCCTTAAAGTGAAGTGAATCACAAATTATTACAAAGCCTTATTTTTAAACCATTATATTATTTTTAACCGTAATTATATACTTGTGCGTAGTTTTTAGACAGGTTTGTTTTTTTGTAATAATTTTTTTAAAAACAAACGCTCGGCTTAGACTTTGTAATTGTTTATCACACCAGTCGTATTATTGGCGAAAACAGGTCACCAGACAAAAAAAAAGCAACTTGCTATCGTTCAGGATGTTTAATCGGAATACTTACAGTTTTTTTGAAGTTTAGGATGATCCCGCAGGGAAACAAAGCACAAACTAGCAAAGCACAAGTGTAGCACTTTAGAGTGGTACCAATTATGTCTCAAACACTGTATTACTACCAGTTTTCTACAGTTTTGAAGACACGATTATAAACGTGATACTCAGGTCTACACACCGGTTGTACAAACCGAAAGTACCGATATTTGGATGTATAAAAAATACCCTTTAATAAAAGAATCTTTTAGAAATTCAGAATTGTTAAGTTTGCGTCTGTCGCTTTTTGCCCAACAGGTCGGGTAAAAAGACCAACTCACGGGGCAAATAGGGGCAACATTCAATAATGTCTTTTAATAAGTCGGTATATTGACAGATTTTCAATATGTTAATCAAATCATTCTATAAAATACTTACAAGATTATTTATTTATTTTCTAAAATACTAAACTTCAATCCGTCTCAACATGAGAGAGGAACTTTTTCTTTTTAAAAAATAATGCTTTTATCAGACTTATATTAGTATCATCCTCCTTAGTCTCCCAGTGGAAATCACAATTGTTAGAATCGCAGTAAATATTTTGTTCCCTATTTGCAATACAAATATCATGTTTTCGCAGAAACAGTTAAACCTGCACTTAAACCAGAACTGGAATCCTTATTTTTTTCACTTTATACTTTTTAAATAATTTCTTGGTCATGTTTTCTTTGTTATCTTGTTCTTCTCGCAGATTTTTCTTTTCAGGAGTATCAGTCAAACTTGCAATTTTCTGACGAAAAACAACTTGTTTTGTCACCTGCGAACAAACGGTGCTTGAGGATCCAATGAACGCTATAACTAGACCTTACTTCTCAGGATTATTTTTCAATAGCTTTGTCCAATAATTTTTAATTTTTACTTATTTAAATAGTCACTAGATACCTCCCTGAGATTTGTTTTTATTTAGGGCTAACTCAATATAGTCAACCACACACACTTAGCCCCACGGTTAGTTATGAGCCGTCAAACACAGGAGTCAATACTATCGAAACGAGAGATGGCATTTGGACATAATTTACTCCAGACACATTTGGCTTAACATTTTAGGTAAAAATTTACCATTTTTACTAGCGACTTATTGTAAAAGTCAAACAAATTACTGAAAATATCGAGCTATTATAAAGTGCCAGTGAAAGTAGTACTTGTAATCCATAATAGTACACTAAAAGGAAATAAATAGAGAAAAAATAACGTTCTTGCAAATTTAAACGACTGACATCTGGGTCGCGATTTGTTTCCCCCGTACCCCCCTTTGCGATAATACAACACGATAGATTAATGCGTCATTACCTTTTTAGATATTTTACGGTCGACCCCGCCCTACCTTACATTGGATTTTGCGTTAGAAATTAGTTATTTATTTTTAATTGCCCTCTTAATGTAAAACGTCCTATCTGTATTTTTCACTTGTTCGGTTAAATGGATACTACACCAAACCCAAACACTTTTGATCAATTTTTCTTTGCTTTAAAATCAATAACTGGTTGCCAATCCTTTATTCGAAGATGTTAAAATGAAGAAAATACGTTCCGGAAAGCAAAAAAAGTGAGAGTTTCATTTGCAGATAGAACGTTTTGTTTCAAGAGTGCGGTATACTATACAATATAAATAATGTTGTCTGACAGTCTTTCTGCTGGTACATCATAGCAATAATGCATAGCATAACTTCGCATGCAGTGGGTTGTTCGGTTTATGCAATATGTTTTCGTAGGCGGAAACAGTTGTAATAATCGTGGGATTATTGCCGTCGGCGACCAGATGCGGCCCAATTTCAGGGTAGGTAATTAATGTCCCGAGGGGTAGATCCCTGACAAAACATCTTGCGAAATACTAAACGCGGACAAAAACGCAAAGCCCCGGTCGTTAAAAAATATGGGGCAGGGGCTAAAGGAAAATTGTGAATGGTGATTGCCATTCGATTGATTCTGAAGCTCTACCGACACGGCACAGCGCGGGTTGGTATATTATTTAATTGAATCTTTTGTTGAACACAACTGTGTCCTTTCTCAATGAAGTATTCTACTGGAAAATTGATATTGTTGGAGTCGTTGCAAAAGACCTACATGCATGAAAGGATAATATTTGAAAACGAAAAGGCGTTCGGGATCGGTAATAGTCTTGGTAGAATGTCGATAAAGGTTAATGTATAGGATCCCGATTAAGTATAGCTTATTAGAACGTTATAATAAATTTTAAGATAAGACATTGTTCGTAGTAAATTGCAAGTTGAGAATCCCTAATATTATGTCTTTCAGGAGAAGAGCGAGATTGGCGAAAGGAGGCGGAACCTCTTGTACTTGATCGCAAGCTATTTACGTGATCGTAATCTGCAGGAAAGTTTTCAAGCGCTAGCCTGCGAAGCGCAACTAACCAACCAATATGAAGTTTGCGATAATATTGACCTTGACATTATCCTCCAAGATTACCAAAGCTATTACTTTACGAAATTTAACAAGTACCCCAAAGTTGTTCGTAAAATCGAAGTTGAAATGAAATCCGACGAAGCCAGGAAGAAAACCAGGGGAATGTAAGTGTAATAGAGTAACGATAATACAACAAGTTTTCCCTAGAAATAAATCATAGAATTTAGTTTTACAGCACCAACATCGTCCACATCAACTCCGAATAAGGAATCCAGAACGAAAGTCGAGAACAAAAGCGAGGAAAACCAAACAAATTTTCAAATTAGGGTTAAATCATTGGGCGGGAAACGCGACGGAGACTGTGGGCAAGATAATAATGATAACACTGAACCTAACAACGTTATTATAGACAATCAACGTAATTTGAAAGCGCTCTGCGATTTCAAAGGGTATTCTTCCGAGTGGAGGGAAATGGCCGATTTAATTGTCAAAGAGATTGTTCCGAAGAATTTGGGAATTACATGGAAGGATTGTATTGGTGTCAATGAAGGTATTGAGATACTGAAGGAAACTGTAATTTATCCGATGAAACACCCGGAGTTGTTTACTGGATTGGTGACACCCTGGAGAGGTGCGTATATAGGTACACGCGTGAAGCTAACAAATAATATAAAAAAAACTTTGATTGGCTACAAGAAATGAAAAAAAATAATGGTTATAAAAGTAGATATATCGGGTGGGCGTTTTAACTTCAGATACCTAACTATCTCGTGAAATCCTACGACATAAGTATCTTATATAAATCTTGTCGGATACAAAGGGGGACATAAGATGCGGTAGTTGCGCTACAATGCTCTTTTAAGCTCCCGTATCCCACATTCAAACGTTGAGTTGCCCCTATTTTTTTCAAAGCTTCCAAAGGAAGTTCTATAGATGTAAATGGCGACACTACTACCAAACCTCCAATTATCCCGTATATTTTTATTTACGGCAAGAATCCTCATACCACCACAAATATCTAATGGTATACAATTTCTTATAACCATGACAACCACGGCAAACACAAAAAAATGAGGTTATGTTCGTTATTGTAAACAGAATCTTTCCGAGAGTGATTTATTTATATGAGAGTCTCTCTCAAACTGACTTTTGATCGATTATTTGTTTATTGGGAATTTATTGATAGGTAATATGCGCGCCAAAAAGAAAGTCGTGCAACTACTCATGTGATTCTGGCTTGTTTTTATTTGTCAACATGACAGTTGATGCATGTTTCATACTTTTGAGTAATGTTAGAATGACAGCGTATAGGTTATAAAAGAAGCAGTTACAAAGCTAACAAAAATATTTTCAGTATATTTGGTTGCATATGTAGCGTACGACTTTTTTTTGGCTCGCATAGTACGTACACAATTTTACTTATTTTCATATTTTCTAAGTAAATATTGTTTAATGTGCTCCATTCTGTGGCGTAGCTACATATCCAATAATCCTGGAGCAAAAAAATCTGTGCGCTACCTTGTTTTTCGGAAGAGCTCTGGCAATTTTTGAACAATTAATTTAATGTATCCACTTTCAACTCCAATTTTTCAATTCAAGATTGAACCAAAAACGAAAAAGAGTTTATATATACAAAATGTTTGAGAAATTCAGTTTAGGGTTTTATGACAATAGAAAACAATTAGTAAGCTGGCTGGCTGTAAACTAACCCCAATATTCTTCAATAAGAAAGGTGATTTATATAAATACCGGCATCGTATTTTATAGAATTTTTCTAAAACTATTATCCTTTACTAGCGTAGATTTAAGAACATAGTTTTCGTTTCCGTAAAAAACAAGGTGGGTAATACATAAGCCATTTCGTAACCTTCTGAAGGACTATCTCGCAAATAGTCTAGTTTTAATTACACGCTATTGTTCTTCTTATTATTAAATATGATCCTCAATCATGTTTTCAAATATTTAGGACGCGGAATGGATCGCCAAAGCATATAAATACGTTATACGCGCTCTTGACGTATTTTCTGAGGTATAATTTGAAAACGCCAACTCGTACTTAAACTATGTAAGTACCTATACACATTTTATGTAGAGAATAAAAAGCATATTAAAATATCTAGAAGTTTCCTAAAAAAATCCATTGTCGCCCGAACAATAAGAAAATGCAATTCGGTCATCTTTGACCGTGAATAACTCGCAATAAAAGGCGTATTTAAATATCCAGTTGGGTTTGCATTTTTTCCGAATTGAATAGCTTTATTTGTTACCTTTACTTGGCTAAGACGCGATAGTCTACTATTCCCGTATTTCGAGTTGGCAAGCTTGCATTTAGAGCTTGTTGCGATATTTTGAGAATGCTGCAATGTACATAAACTGATTTTTTTTTAATTTTCGTCAAAATTATTTGGAAGAAAGCGTTTAAGGCAATTGAAACTTTTACCTACCACTAAAATTTTTTGATTGGCAATTTCTTTTCTTTTTTTAAATAAGTAACAGTATGTGTTTCATATGAACAAGAAAATACTGGAAACTTCTTACATACTTATAAGTTTATGAATAAAAAACACACTAATTTAGTAAAATAAGAGTCATTTAAAAGTCATAACAGTAATTTGAACTGAACAATATACCGGGTGATTCAATTTCGAGGTTCACCATGGGGATCTCGCTTATTAGTGGAGAGAGAGCCTATGTTTAAATTTGGCAAAGTTTCGTATTCTTGTGCTGATCAATTATCTGAAAAGAAATTTTAGCTATCATTTTTCATTTTAAAGATATCCGCAAACAACTCAAATGTTAAGATATCGTGTTTAATTTTTTATTCAAACCCAACGTAGCTAGACATTTGAAACAAAAACATTCTACAGCTACTTTTTAATAAGGAATACAGTGTCATTTTTTAATTTGAAATAACATCATCTTATGGGCGCCATGTTGAACTTTGGCATTTTCCGATAGTCGTGTTTTTTCTCATTTCCGCAATGTTAGCATTATTTTTGAAAATAATGGTGTCATAATCAAAAACCTTCAGGTTCCTAACTGGAGCTTGGTTACAGACCGCCGGACTCATTGCCAAGCAACGTCAACAAAATGCACTTGGATCAAGCGGCGCGCTGAGTGTTGGGTTTGCCATTTAACCAAATAAACCTTAATTGTGGTTGATTGTGGATGTAAAATGCCGTTTACCAATAACTAAAAGCGTGATATGATATAAGAGTTTATTATTGTTCTCATAGAAATGTCCAATCGTAAAATATTCCTAACATTGGACAGACATTTAGCGGACCATGGATCGTTTAGTAAACCCCGCAATTCTTATAATCCTCATGGAAATGTTGAAAACGGTCAAAGAGATATTTTGGAAATGGTTAACGTTAGATTACTATAATTTGCAGTGCTTCAACTACTGATTTTTAGATGTTATACAATGTTATACATTGCGGAAATGAGAAAAGACACGACTATCGGAAAATGCGAAAATTCAACATGGCGCCCATAAGAAAAACAAAAGTTGGCCATGGTTACGCCGCCATCTTTGATATTATTTCAAATTAAAAATTGACACTGCATTCCTTATTAAAAAGTAGCTGTAGAATGTTTTTGTTTCAAATGCCTAGCTACGTTTGGTTTTGAATAAAGAATTAAAAACGATAGCTTAACATTTCAGTTTTTTGCGGATATCTTTAAAATGAAAAATGACAGATAAAATTTCTTTTCAGATAATTGATCAACACAAAAATACGAAACATTGCCAAATTTAAACATAGGCTCTATCTCCACTAATAAGCGAGATCCCCATGGTGAGCCTCGAAATTGAATCACCCGGTATATATATATATATATATATATATATGTATATATATATAAAGGAGAAAGGTATTTGTCGGGCAATTCCGTCATACGAAGATCGAAGATCGAAGAAGCAACCGTATACACGTGTTTCGGACTATTAGTCCTCATCAGTACGGTATAGCCAAGGAGCAAGATGGACACTCAAATACCTTTCTCCTTTATATCTCACCGTCGATTAACCAGCTTTCCTATATATATATACAGGGTCCTGCAACTCAGCTCCCGTCTTCTGTAGCTCAGTTACTAATTAAGCTAAGAGTTTGACATTTTTCAGGCTTACCCCGTACTTCAAGGCACATTTCAAGAAATTATTTCTGATTATACAGGCTGTCCCAAAAATGTGCAACGCCATGGTAATATGTATTTTTAAATTGCATGCTATATACTTTTTTACACATTTGGAAGCCTGTTATGGTTGCCTACATACCACCAAAATTTTATTGAAATCGGTTGAGTGATTGCAGCGCAAAAAAGTAAAAACCAAAAAGAATTGATTTTGCATCGTTGCCTTTAAAAATCAATAAAAACCACAAATTGCACCTCGTTAATAAAATTTTGCGACGTGCTTATTAAGTTAGATCTAGTAGTCTCGTTAACGAAGTGTCATTGATCCAAATTATACAGGATGACCAAAATCTAGTGTCAAACTTGTCAAACTTCAAAGCGTGTTATTGTTCTTATTTTAAATTGGAACCCATACATTTTTTAGGTGAAACGACGCAGAATTAAAAAATAAACACTGTTTCTAAATACAACCCCATCACAATTCCCAATATTTTAAAAGTTATTCGCCAAAAACTCATTTTTCAAACTCAGTTTCCAACGGTAATTTTAGGTAATAAATATCGTACGTGGCGTTGAAAAACAATTTATTCCATAAAATATAATACAGAGAAGTATTTTAGATTTGAGTGTACTTAATTAAGTAGTTGTTCGAAATGTCTTCCGTGCTCTTCGAGGCAGGAAAACGAAGACGAGTATGAAATGACCTCGCCACTGCTCTTAATAGGTCGGGCGTAATAGTTTGAAAAGCATCTTTCTTGCATGTTTTCTGGTGTTGTTGGAGGTTCAGCATAAAGGATGTCCTTAACGTAGCCCCACAGGAGGAAATCCAGTTTCGTTAAGTCCGGTGATCGAGGAGGCCAAGCAACTGGTCCTCCTATTCCAATCCACCGATTTGGGAAGCTTTCGTTGAGCTGGCGTTAAATTTTATGAAATAAATTGTTTTTCAACGCCACTTACGATATTTATTACCTAAAATTGCCATTGGAAACGTTGAAAAATGAGTTTTTGGCGAATAACTTTTAAAATATTGGGAATTGTGATGGGGTTAGTAGTAAATAAATGGCACTTCTAGACCCACCTCTCCACCTCACACCTCCACACGATAACGGCCGAACCCCAGTCCGCCGATCTGCCGAGCGCGCCCGAACGCTGGAACCTGGAGTGTATGACTCACACGTCGCTGTTAGAGAGAGAACGCACTACGATTTTTATTTTAGAGCGTAAGACATTCCCACGCATGCGCAAACCGATCAAATTCAAATTTTCGCATCAAATTTATTCGGATTTGAATTTCGCGCGCACCATCTTTTCCACCACCCGATGATGACCGAACACCAGTCTGCCGACCGCGCCCGAACCGATAAAATTCAAATTTTTCCCGCCAACCTTAAAAAATTCAAATTTTCGCGCCAACCCCAAAAAATCAGGCCCATCAACCCCAGACGTACCAACCCCACACGCTAAAACGGCATGCCGACCGGTCTTCTTGAGCAGACGTCTTTGAGTACCATCTTCTTATTTTAACTTGGAACGATGTAATCTTCTTCGAATTTCAGCTAACCTCTTTTATTACACACATAATTATTTACATAAACGATTTCATTTCCATTCGCATATTAAATTCAATACCGGTGGCACCATCTATTGGTGAAGTGCCGAGCGCCATCTACCGACCAATTACCAAACTACATACCGGCGCGGGATAGATCCCTGTTTCTAACCTCGAATTTATTATAGTTCGGCACTTCACCAATAGATGGCGCCACCGGTATTGAATTTTATGCGAATGGCAATGAATTGTATAAATCGTTTATGGTGTGTTTGTAAATAATTGTGTGTATAATAAAAGTGGTTATTTAACCAAAAAAATTTAGAATTAATATTGGTAAAGACAATCAACAACGAAGACAGAGTATAGTTATTATAAACCAACAATTAGAGAACTTAGAAGAATTAAAATTAGAATTAGACCATTTATTACTATATGCCAACACAAAATTGTTATGTGAAAAGATTGATGTAAGAGAGCAAGCTAAAGCGCATCTTAGAATTATTCAACAGTATATTGGAGAGTCAAATAACATATTGAAGAGTAGATTGAAGAATTAGGAAATATTGATTTAGTTACAAATATATCATTAAATATGTCTGAAAAGTTTTGTTTAAAGACTGCGGGAAGTCTATTACCCGTAATGGACGGTAAACAAGATACTACAAAAATGCTATTAGATTCAATTAATTTCTATGCGTCAATGTTAAAAGATGATGATAAAGCTATATTAATTACATATGTTTTAAAAACTAGATTATCAGAAAATGCAAAAGTCCGACTAAATAAAAGGTATGATCCGGTTGATAGTCTTGTTAAGGATATTAGTACTAACTTTGTTTCACGTAAATCCGCAACTACCCTCGCCAGTCAATTGCATCAAGCGAGACAAAATAATCAGTCAGTGGACGACTTTGGTCGCGAGATAGAACAATTGTTAAGCGAATTAACTCTTGCACAGGCGGGAGATGATGAAAATTTGTTAGTGTCATTGCGTAAAGTTAACGAAAACAATGCTATTAATTCATTTTGTAATGGGATTCGAAATCATGATTTAAGAACAATATTAAAAGCTAGACACTGCATAACATTAAAAGAAACGATTACTGTTGCTTTAGACGAGGAAAAGAACGTGCCACATAGTTCTAATGTATTTTTTATGCATAAGAAGAATTATCCATAATCTTCTGGTAATGGTTTTAACAACAGCAGGAAATTTAATTCAAATCATAATAATCGAGGTAACAGACAAAATTCTTTCACAAATAACTATCAAAGACAGAACCAAAATTACGGAAATGGCAATAGACCAGCGAACAATTATTTGCAACCTCAGTGCTAGTTTAACAGAGGTCGTGGCGTAAACCGTGGACATACGCGAGGTAATGCGTTTACAAATCGGGGTCGTCGTGCTCCGCAAGTAAATGCTGTGTCCGCAGAAACAGATATAAATATTAACAATACACATACAGAAGATAAGTTTTTTCGTGAATAATAATGTAGAACGACAAAACCCCTATATCTGTGTTAAACTGCACCGCAAGATTGTTCTCATGTTATTTTACTTATGTACTTGTCTTAATTGTGTTACTGTTTGAACAATAAACTGATTATTATTATTATTATTAATAAAAACTATAGAAATAATTATTTTAGAGGACAAACTCAGTTCAGATGTCAAAATAATTTTAGAGGGCAAAATCAAATCTGAGGACAAAATTATTTTAGAGGACAACATTATTCTAGAGGGCAAAATAACGGTAGATTCCAAAGAAATAATTACAATGTACGAAGAGGTCGAGGAAATTTTAACGGTTCATCAGACATCTATATGACTTCTGATTCAACACAAAAAAAAACGATAATATCTCAAAAGAACGAGAAGACCAGTTTGTTCGTTCCTAATGCAAAATCTTATCCGAAAAAGGGCATTATTCTAAATTTTGGCGGTTCAAATTATTTATCAGTCAAATATACAAATAATATATTGAAATTATTAATCGACACAGGTGCTTCAATTAGTGCTCTCTTCGCATCATGTGTAAATAAATTAGAATATGTTGACACAACAAAGCGAATAGAAATAGAGGGTATATCAGGTTCTCAACAGTAGCGCAAGGGTCAGGAAATATTTGTTTAACGTTGGGTGATTGCAAATTAGACCACAATTTTTTTATTATGAACGATGTAACAAAAGATTTTCATGGAATTATTGGAGCAGACTACCATTATGAAGTATTTTTCGGTAATAGATTATGAAAAAATTAATGTTTTCATTTTGGTACAAGGGAAAGAAAAATTACATACCGCTTGAATCGGGAAAAGAATGTTTTACTCTCATTCCACCTAGATGTGAGACAATATCATATTTCAACGTGGAATTTGACTCAGATTACGTTGTTTTACCGGAAGAAATTTCCGAAGGCCTTTTTACTGCAGGAAGTTTAACAAAAGCAATTAACAATTTATTACCAGCAAAAATATTAAATACGAATGATAGAGACATTCAATTAAAAAATTTTGTGCCAAAACTAGAAAAGTTTTCAGCTGGCGGTTGTTATCAGTTCCAGCGCCTCTGGTCTCTAAAGTTTTTGTTCACTTTTTGTTCAAATTCCTTTTTGCGCTAAGAGGTTATATTGCGGCGCTAAGAGGATAAATGGAGGCGCTAAGAGGATAAATGGAGGCGCTAAGAGGATAAATGGAGGCACTAAGAGGATAAATGGAGGCGCTAAGGGGATAAATGGAGGCGCTAAGAGGATAAATGGAGGCGCTAAGAGGATAAATGGAGGCGCTAAGAGGTTATATTGAGGCGCTAAGAGGATAAATGGAGGCGCTAAGAGGATATATTGAGGCGCTAAGAGGATAAATGGAGGCGCTAAGAGGTTATATTGAGGCGCTAAACTGTCGCCATCTACCGGAGTTACCACTAACAAATTGTATTAATGAATTAATTGTAATAAAAATGGCGACCGGAATCGTTTATTCAATTTTTTATGGTCCAATGACGTCACAAGTTTTTGGTTTTATTTTGTATAGAACAAACACAGATATTTTTAAATTTACGCGAGAACTAAGATTTTCGCTCGCAACTCACTCGCTGCGGTCAAGAGGCTAGATGAGTCATACTTTTTATAATGGTTGTAAATAATACTAATAAAAATATGACATTAATAAGTATAATAAGTGCCGACATTACATAAAGGTGAACAAAAAGTTTAGAGACCAGAGGCGCTGGAACTGATAACAACCGCCAGCTGAAAACTTTTCTAGTTTTGGCACAAAATTTTTTAATTGAATGTCTCTATCATTCGTATTTAATATTTTTGCTGGTAATAAATTGTTAATTGTTTTTGTTAAACTTCCTGCAGTATAAACGCCTTCGGAAATTTCTTCCGGTAAAACAACGTAATCTGAGTCAAATTCCACGTTGAAATATGATATTGTCTCACATCTAGGTGGAATGAGAGTAAAACATTCTTTTCCCGATTCAAGCGGTATGTAATTTTTCTTTCCCTTGTACCAAAATGAAAACATTAATTTTTTCATAATCTATTACCGAAAAATACTTCATAATGGTAGTCTGCTCCAATAACTCCATGAAAATCTTTTGTTACATCGTTCATAATAAAGAAATTGTGGTCTAATTTGCAATCACCCAACGTTAAACAAATATTTCCTGACCCTTGCGCTACTGTTGAGAACCTGATATACCCTTTGTTGTGTCAACATATTCTAATTTATTTACACATGATGCGAAGAGAGCACTAATTGAAGCACCTGTGTCGATTAATAATTTCAATATATTATTTGTATATTTTACTGATAAATAATTTGAACCGCCAAAATTTAGAATAATGCCCTTTTTCGGATAAGATTTTGCATTAGGAACGAACAAACTGGTCTTCTCGTTCTTTTGAGATATTATCGTTTTTTTTTGGTGTTGAATCAGAAGTCATATAGAGCCTTCTGTCTGATGAACCGTTAAAATTTCCTCGACCTCGTCGTACATTGTAATTATTTCTTTGGAATCTACCGTTATTTTCAGATTTGATTTTGCCCTCTAAAATTATTTTGACATCTGAACTGAGTTTGTCCTCTACAATAATTATTTCTATAGTTTTTATTAATAATAATAATAATCAGTTTATTGTTCAAACAGTAACACAATTAAGACAAGTACATAAGTAAAATAACATGAGAACAATCTTGCGGTGCAGTTTAACACAGATATAGGGGTTTTGTCGTTCTACATTATTATTCACGAAAAAACTTATCTTCTGTATGTGTATTGTTAATATTTATATCTGTTTCTGCGGACACAGCATTTACTTGCGGAGCACGACGACCCCGATTTGTAAACGCATTACCTCGCGTATGTCCACGGTTTGCAAATAATTGTTCGCTGGTCTATTGCCATTTCCGTAATTTTGGTTCTGTCTTTGATAATTATTTGTGAAAGAATTTTGTCTGTTACCTCGATTATTATGATTTGAATTAAATTTCCTGCTGTTGTTAAAACCATTACCAGAAGAATATGGATAATTCTTCTTATGCATAAAAAATACATTAGAACTATGTGGCTTGTTCTTTTCCTCGTCTAAAGCAACAGTAATCGTTTCTTTTAATGTTATGCAGTGTCTAGCTTTTAATATTGTTCTTAAATCATGATTTCGAATCCCATTACAAAATGAATTAATAGCAATGTTTTCGTTAACTTTACGCAATGACACTAACAAATTTTCATCATCTCCCGCCTGTGCAAGAGTTAATTCGCTTAACAATTGTTCTATCTCGCGACCAAAGTCGTCTACTGATTGATTATTTTGTCTCGCTTGATGCAATTGACTGGCGAGGGTAGTTGCGGATTTACGTGAAACAAAGTTAGTACTAATATCCTTAACAAGACTATCAACCGTATCATACCTTTTATTTAGTCGGACTTTTGCATTCTCTGATAATCTAGTTTTTAAAACATATGTAATTAATATAGCTTTATCATCATCTTTTAACATTGACGCATAGAAATTAATTGAATCTAACAGCTTTTTTGTAGTATCTTCTTTACCGTCCATTACGGGTAATAGACTTCCCGCAGTCTTTAAACAAAACTTTTCAGACATATTTAATGATATGTTATTTGACTCTCCAATATACTGTTGAATAATTCTAATATGCGCTTTAGCTTGCTTTCTTACATCAATCTTTTCACATAACAATTTTGTGTTGGCATATAGTAATAAATGGTCTAATTCTAATTTTAATTCTTCTAAGTTCTCTAATATACTCTCCAACTCTCCAATATACTGTTCTTACACTCTAAAATAAAAATCGTAGTGCGTTCTCTCTCTAACAGCGACGTGTGAGTCATACACTCCAGGTTCCAGCGTTCGGGCGCGCTCGGCAGATCGGCGGACTGGGGTTCGGCCGTTATCGTGTGGAGGTTTGAGGTGGAGAGGTGGGTCTAGAAGTGCCATTTATTTACTACTGGGGTTGTATTTAGAAACAATGTTTATTTTTTAATTCTGCATCGTTTCACCTAAAAAAGTCTAGTACACTCAAATCTAAAATATTTCTCTGCGTTATATTTTATGAAATAAATTGTTTTTCAACGCCACGTACGATATTTATTACCTACAATTGCCGTTGAAAACGTTAAAAAATGAGTTTTTGGCGAATAACTTTTAAAATATTGGGAATTGTGATGGGGTTGTATTTAGAAACAATGTTTATTTTTTAATTCTGCATCGTTTCACCTAAAAAAATGTATGGGTTCCAATTTAAAATAAGAACAATAACACGCTTTGAAGTTTGACAAGTTTGACACTAGATTTTGGTCATCCTGTATAATTTGGATCAATGACACTTGGTTAACGAGACTACTAGATCTAACTTAATAAGGACGTCGCAAAATTTTATTAACGAGGTGCAATTTGTGCTTTTTATTGATTTTTAAGGCCAACGATGCAAAATCAATTTTTTTTTGTTTTTATTTTTGTGCGCCGCAGTCACTCAACCGATTTCAATAAAATTTTGGTGGTATGTAGGCAACCATAACAGGCTCCCAAATGTGTAAAAAAATATATAGCATGCAATTTAAAAAAATATATCACGTTGGCGTTGCACATTTTTGGGACACCCTGTATTATCAAAAATAATTTCTTGAAATGTACCTTGAAGTACAGGGCAAGCTTGCAAAATGTCAAACTCTTAGCTTAATTAGTAACTGAGCTACAGAAGACGGGAGCTGGGGTGTACCGCGCCTGGGGTGTACCAGTCACCTCCGGCGCGACGTCACTTCTTGTCTTCGAATCCTGAAGATGTTGGGACTGAAGCACCAAATTGGCGACAATGGTCACCCCCTTTAGGTATGAATATTTTTACACAAAAAAAAAGTTGATATTTCTGCCGACAAGTGGTCCCTTTTCGCTTTCCGCATCACATTTACAAAAGAAAAGTTAGGTATTCCTGTTTTAAAATGAAGTTCACAACATCAACATCATTCACCGGTAGCAGCGCGACCTGCAAGGAATCTGATATCGACATCCTTTGCATGCGACAAGTTTTATATAGAATACGTGCGACCTGATCATAAAGTGACATTTTACATCTTCGATACGGAGGCGAAAACTGCTACTTTATGCCCTCCCGGGCGTATTGCAAATTTGCAAGTCGCTTCATCGGTCAGTTTTCTGCCTAAAAATAGTATATTTGAAATCGTCAGTGTCCAGTATTAACAATTTTGAGTAACTGTCACTCAACTCCGTATTGTTTGTATGGTTTTTCAACTCCGTAGATACGCAAATCCAAATATTAATTAATATAATTCAAACTGAAGGAACAAAACTATTGTAGGATATAAAATTGTGTATGTACCACGGGCATTATTTGATGTTTATACCCTCTGGCGACTTAAAAAGCTCGAGGGCCGATAGGCACGAGAGCATAAACATCCGTTTGATGCCCTTGGTTTATAAATAACTATTATCTACGACACATATAATAAGTTCGTTGCATACATATCTATGACTATATATTCCTATCATGATACACGCCAATGATTATAATGACACTAGCGTTGTATAATAATCACAGTTCGTTTAAATAATTACTTCATTATTTGAACGAACTGTCATCATTATAAAATGATAGTGTCAAAGTCTGTCAAAACCTACGTGGATGACAGTTATGTGACAGTTGGCCACGCCATCATTGACAAATACATTTGAAATAGGTATTTGATATAAAATGGAATTTATGAGTCGTAGATAAAACGTCGTATTTGACTCGCACACATGTTTACACGCTCGCCTACGGCTCGCGTATAAACTTCATGCTCGCGATTTATCCTTAGTTATGTGCTCGTCAAATAATATACTATTATCTATGGTTCACATATAATAAGTTCATTGCATACGTATCTATGACTATAATACCTACGATGATACATAGGAGATACATACCGATGATTATGATGACAGTAGCTTTGTATAATAATGAGAGTTCGTTTGAATAATTACTTCATTATTCAAACTGTCATCATTATACGAAAGTACAGTAGAACGTCAAAAATCCGAAACGTCAAAAATCCGAACGCGTTTTAAAAGAGTTTAAATACATAATTATGTAATAGTTTGTTTAATATATGTATATTTAATCGATTAAAGTACATTTTTTAGGCATTTTTAGATATTTCCTAAGCCTAGCTATCATTTTGTAGGATATTTTCGAAAATCCGAACAATTTCATAATCCGAACCACCTTCGGTCCCAATTAGTTCGGATTATCGACGCTCTACTGTACTGCCAAGTCTGTCAAAAACCTACGTGGTGGACAGTTATTTGACAGTTTGCCTCACCACCATTGACAAACACATTTAATAGTATATTATAATACAAGTTTTATAAGACAAAAATTGGTGCACGAGTTGTTTTGGGCACGACGAGCCTAGCAAGGAGTGCCCAAATGGAACGAGTGCGCCAATACGTCTTATAAAACGAGTGTAATATACTTTTTTTTCTACTTTGCGTCATTAATTTTATATAAATTTAGAAATTGTGGTTACTATATTGCGCTAAATTAGAATCTAGGGTATTTCGCGGGTCCCACGTGGCAGCACTGTAGTAACTGTCAACTTCGTTAAGGATGGGATCTATGAGATGAAATCTTGACAAAATCTAATTGTGAATAAAATTACTCTACTTTAGCCTACAAGTTTGAATAAATATTCAGCGAGGTCTCAAGGATGATCATAATGGAGCTTGGGGCAACGCTTTTAACCCTACTGTGATAAATATATGAAACTTAACCTAAAAAGTCAACAACTTTAATAGTGGTTTTATAAGTATAATAATCAGAATAGAAGTGTTGGGCGGTGACTGACTAGTTACTTCGAAGAACAAGAACTTACTAAAGAATTGTTTTAACACCTAACGTTTAATAGCGGTGTCTACCTAATTCCGCTACGTAGCCGTTGCGGCTTATAAGCACTTATAATTGAAACCCAATTTTAATTTCGGCAAAGTAGTTTATTAGTATAAATTATACTTAGTAAAATTACATGTGATGGAGGTAATACAAATATGTTGCACACAACCAGAACTAAGACGAAGTCGAAAGCGACGGACAAAAATGAATACGAATTGAGCCGAACAGAATTCGGTCCAAAATGTTACCGAAAACTTATACGTTACATAAACTAAGAAATCCTCTACACTTTAAATGTACTATAGCTTCATACGTGTATGCTGATAAACCATTGATTGCGCATATACAATCTCGTAGCAGTAATTAAAATCATTCATAACTACGATGTAGGTTTGATCTTCGCATAATACCTTATTAAAGTAAATGTGGTCCTTGAATTATATCTGAAAAGGGGATTTGATGTTTAGTTGAAAAGAATGATAACGATCACTTACCAGAGTCGTAAAACATCACCGAAAACGTTATGCTGGCGTATTTTGATGAACACAGCAAAACTAAGAAAGCCACAACCTTTGGCCATACTATAGCAGGCTACACGCATGTTTAAATATGTATAGAATATTGATATTTCGCAGTTTATGCGATTGCAAGAGATTAAAAAGAGGCAGTGTGTGGTTATGTATTGTACGTTTGACATTTGGCATTTGATATCAATGTGTACCAATCCTGGCAATCTTAGACAAAAATGTTACTGTTTTCGGTGTTATAATGTGTTAATTGTAACACCGAAAACAGTGTTACAATGTGTGCATTGTGAATGCAAAGTAGAAAAAATATATTATATTAAATGGAATTTATGAGGCGTAGATAAAACGTCGTATTTGCCTCTCACATAACGATTATAAATCCTTAATTATGTGCTCGTCAAAGAATATACTATTGTCGTAGCTAATTAGCTTCTATTGGAATATTCTTGTCTCTTAATCTCTGTAACTTTTCAAATTATCAATGTATTATATATTCATGTACAAATAGTTCTTTTTACATAAGTGAGGAGATGCACATCTTCTCAGTGGGGAATGGTTGACTTTGATATTTAAGATATAAGGAAGTGATTTGAAAACGTTTCAAACACAATCATTTACATGGTAATAATTCCGAAATAAGGGTATTTTGGTCTAATCAAATACCAGTACTATTTAGTCCTTAAAGCATTTGAGAATGAAAATGGTTTTTGCAACAATCTTGACATCGTTTGGTTTGTGGTATTTAAGAGGCACCTAAGAGGTGTTTATTATTATTGCCCTCAAAGAGTAGATTTTTGATTTTTTTGTTGGTTTTTGAAAATTTTGTTACGATATCTAACAAACAAGTTTACTAATTTTACCTTTCTTTTTACAGAAGACAGAAATTGAGAAATGTATCAAATAATAGATCTTACACTTTCTCTTATGAACGTTAAGTAAATAACAGGTCATTGTTTATGCGTCCACAACAACTTTAGCGTGTAGGTATTCCCCTTAATTCTATTGTGCTGATCTCGCCCTAATTGGAGCTTATTATAAAGGAAACACAAAACAGCAAAGTTTTTGCAGCAATCATACTCTTTTCAGCAAAAGGTCATTCTACTACAAATGAATCACCTGGAAAACAGTGTATTTGATAAGAGAAAGCGCTAGACGCCTGCATTTAAGAAACGTCCGTCCCTGTCGATTGTGTTCCAGATAATTGCCAATCTACCGTAGCCCTGTGTCGTTAACTACGGCAGGCAGCGAAACAATGACCATAACGCCATCGTTTGCTACTCGGTCCTGATTGCCATTTATTAGTTTCGTTTGTATAGTTTTCAAGTATTTTTGAGGGCTCGCCCACCTGGGGAGATTGCTCCACCCCTTTATTTTACATTTTCGTAAATTCAAAGACGTCAATGAAATATGAAATTGAGACGTGAAAACTATAACACCATCTACATGACAGATCGGCCTAAAACCTACTAGGTAAATCATGTTTGCGTAAAAGTTAGGCAAAGCTGTCATCTCGTGTTGGAACTTCGTAAACTTTAACTTTAATGGAAACTTCATGAACTTTCAATCAAACATTTGACAAGAACTTGCCAAAGAAAATTGTCAAAACTTGTATAGTGTAATCATGGAGGAACATGGAGACGCTATACGGATGTATTTTGCAGCGAGAAAATGACCCCGGGGGCGGCGCTAACATGACACAAAAGTACTCTGACAGTATGGCCGACTGCCAGGTCCATATTAACTCTGAAATTGGCTAGAAATTTAAAGACATTTTTCCTGTAATATATTGTAATGTATCAAGTGGGTACATTATAAATAAACACTATATGAACACATTTAAGAATTTATTTAATCTATTTTTTTTGAACAAATACGTAATATTCATATTTCAAAAAATTTTCGTGCTTGCGGCCAGTTTAAGTTTGTACATTTTTGACATATATAATCACTTTACCGATGAAATGTTACCCCGGTCGAAATCTGGTTTATGGCTGATTTTCTGCTGTTGCAGCTGCGAACAGCGCAATTAGACGCAATTAGATTATTTTTGTATATATATATAAAACTTTGAAAATAGTTAATACAAGATGGCGGTAATTTTTTAAGTTAAAAAACTACAGCCACGCCTGGGATTCGAACCCAGATATACGGATTACCGCCATCTTGTATTAACTATTTTCAAAGTTTTATATCAATATATGCAGGTTTCTGCAAAGAATTAACATCCATTATATATATATATATATATATATATATATATATATATATATATATATATATATATATATATACAGGGTTGGGCAACTAAATGGAATATTGTCTGCACAGAGTAAATGATTAGTTTTATCCAAAATTATTAAACATAAAAGTTGTTTGACTATTTGTTCCCCATATTTTCATAAAATCTAATTATGTCTAAATAATAAAATAAAAGCATGGCGACTATGACGTCATTTTTTTTTAAATGGCAACTTATGACGTGTGATACATCGTTGGATAGCTCTATTTCTTACCTTTACAGCCGTATAATACATTCCTCCACATTCATAATAAATCAAGTGTAAATTAATAAAAAACGCAAAAAGACCCATAATTTAATTTATTATTAGAAAAGAGAAAGGAAATACAGGTTGCTTACTTAAATTAAGTAAAGCGAACTTAAATTTAAATAATGAAACTAACGCAAAGGTTCGAACTGAGCACCATTTACTTCTTGACAATAATAAAGTCTGTCAATAAAACCCTGTAGTGAGTTAGACCTGTGCTGGAGTGAGAGGCCTGTGCTGGAGTGCGTATTAACTCACGTCGGATTTGTTCCTTCAAGTTTTCTAAACTATCCGGTCTATCTTTATAAACCCTATTTTTTAAATCACCCCATAAATAAAAATCCAATGGGCTTAAGTCCGGTGAACGTGGGGGCCACTCTATTGTCCCCCTTCTACCAATCCAACGATTTTGAAAATAATTATTCAAAAATTCACGGACTATTGCGGAATAATGAGGAGCTGCTCCATCCTGTTGAAACCAAACCGTGTTGATGTCTTTAATTCTTTGGATATCAGGACAAATGTTTTGTTGCAGCAAGTCTAAATATTTCTGCCCAGTCAGCGTCCCGTCTATAAAATATGGACCAATAATGTGGGTATTTAAAATACCAACCCAGACATTAACTTTTTGGGGATACTGGGTATGCGCCTCCTGTATCCAATGTGGATTTTCTGCCGCCCAGTAACGACAATTGTGACGATTAACAGTGCCATTTAAGCAAAATGTTGCCTCGTCGGAAAATAGAATCTTCTTAACAAATTCATTGTTGTTACACAGCTCGGTCATCTGTTCACAAAACTGTAACCTTCTATCGTGGTCATCTTCGGATAGCTCGTGCACTAAATGAATTTTATATGGACGGTACTTTGCTTGTTTAAGAATTCTTCCAACAGATCGACGACTTATTCCAACATTTAAAGCTAGTTGATTGGTAGATGTTTGAGGGCAATCTTGGACAGACAACAAAACATCCAAGCTCTTTTCTTCGTTTGTTGCTGATTTGGTTCGAATTCTAGAATCGCCACGTACGCTTCCAGTAGCATTAAAGGATGCTAAAATTTTGCTGACGGTTGACTGAGTAATGGGATTTCTGTCGGGATGGACATCATTGAATAAATCGCAAACCTCTTGTTGCTTTCGTTTATGGTCTCCATAACCTACCATCATTAAAATTTCAATTTTTTCACGTTCCGTTAATCTAGCCATTTTATAAACTAACAACAAATTGTACTATTAACCACCACGTGTATACCATGAAAATTGACAGGTGACAGTTGATTTATTATGAGTATGGGGGAATGTGTTATACGGTTGTAAAGGTAAGAAATAGAGCTATCCAACGATGTATCACAAGTCATACGTCGCCATTTAAAAAAAATGACGTCATAGTCCCCATACTTTCAGTTTACTCTTTAGACATAATTAGATTTTGTGAAAATTTGGGAAAAAAATAGTCAAACAACTTTTATGTTTAAAATCTTTTGATAAAACTAATAATTTACGCTGTGCAGGCAATATCCCATTTAGTTGCCCAACCCTGTATATATATATATATCTTGACACAAATTCGCCATAATATCTTTAAACAAAGCGAAATAAATAAAATAACACGTCAACGTTGCGAAACTCACTTTGACATTAAGACTACTTACACGCGTAGTGGCGCGAAATTCAGCATCCGTGTTACGGAATTCGGATGAGATGCGACGCAAATATTATTGGTACTGTATGCGAGGCGGCCATATTTTATGTCAGCTGTTTTAGTGCGCGATAGACATGGATGTAGAGAGGTGTGTCTAAAGTATTAGCGGCTTGCAAAGAAAAAAGGAGAATTATGGGGGTTCATCCAATAAGGGAAGAAAAGAGACTGTTTAATTGAATTTTTGGGGAACTACAACAAGACCCATCAAATTTTTTTTTACTCTTCCCGGATGTCAATGAAGTCATTTGATGAGCTATTGATGAGTTATTGATTGGCGATTCTAATATGACATCCGGAATAACTGGAGAAATAACTTAAATTTTAAATGAAGTACCGTGTATATCTTGACATACTTCGAAATGTGTAAATTTATAACCCATGCTAAATAATTCATAAATTAATATAAAATATGTCGTTGCCACGAC
Organism: Aphodius sticticus; assembly: GCA_963966075.1. Taxonomy (NCBI): domain Eukaryota; kingdom Metazoa; phylum Arthropoda; class Insecta; order Coleoptera; family Scarabaeidae; genus Aphodius; species Aphodius sticticus. The sequence continues at coordinate 71,720,445 of OZ014506.1, read as the reverse complement.
GAAATTCAACAATCGCACAAATGTAATGATTCTTCCGTTCATGCAGAAACATTTAGTCATTGCAAACTGTTACTATGAATTACACAAACCCACAATTTATGATCATCCAAGAATTAGTTTTATTAGTACCAGTCGAAATTTTTTGAAAATTATTATTTTTTACGCAATGTTCTACATTATTTAAAGAATTTTAAGAAATCCTTGGGTTGGTTGTAGTGGTTGTAGTGGGTTGGTTGTTCCAGTTACTACTGCTAACAAAAATGAGGTGTTCTGCAGAAATCCTAACATTTCTGTACACATCACACAGTGTCAGTAATACTCTCATAAAATAAGTAATGAAATAAATGGATAATCGTAAACTGAATAAATAATTATTATTTCAGTGCGATTGTCAAGAGTGCAAATATCAACCCCCTCAGGTCAAATGCGTTCAGGTTCAAATTCTCGGTGAAAATATTATATTTTCCATGGTTTCTACAAAAATGTTTTGACGCCCCCTATTCTTCATGTTCGCTATCGTAGTTGTAACATTCCCATACATTTCTTTCTCAATATGTCTCCAGAGTAACAAATCAAACGGGGATAATCAGGCGATCTAGTTTTTCAAAGCGTTGGACCACCATGAACAATTTAATGTCTTTTATAAATATTATTTAAACAATTTTAGAGTGATTCATGAACTACTAATTCTTTAACTTTGAAGAAAATCATTATCACAAATTATACGTTTGTGTAAATCAAAATTGCAGAATGCTATTACTACAAGCAAGCTGCTGCATGAGAACTATTATCATATTTGTGAGATTGTTGAATTTCGTCGAACCATCTGGATATTTAATCTTAACTTATGAATTATTATGCATAAGTTACAAATATCAAATTAGATGCTTAATCACTTTTTAGCTTATTTAGAAAATAAACTGCTTCCGGGTTATGCCGTGTGTCAAGATTTGTTAATGCTGACGTTTCGCGAACCATGTTGCTCGCTTCTTCAAAGCTAATTAAATACTGTATTCAGTATTCAATCAGTATTCAATTAGCTTTGAAGAAGCGAGCAACATGGTTCGCGAAACGTCAGCATTAACAAATCTTGACACACGGCATAACCCGGAAGCAGTTTATTTTCTAAATGATTCTGGCCGTGAAAGCCTACGTACTTACTAACTTTTTAGCTGTTGACGATAGACCTACCGAGTTAGATATTTTAGAAAAGCTGATTTATCGATCTTTTAAAGTAAGTCTAGATATACAGGATGTTCCATTTAAAATTTTTAGGTTATTTGACATTTAGCAAATCTCCAATTATTCGGGACAAGTCATTAGAATCGCAAATCAATAATAACTGTCAAAAAGTGCGATACATTTACTATCCAAAATGAGTTCTTTTGATTCTTTATCCTTGTTAGTTACATCTGAAGAATAGGTACACGTTTTTGACAATAATTTCACAATATCTCAGAAACAGTTTATACAGTTTATACCGTTTATACAGTTTGATGCCAAAACAATTAGGATAAAAATCTTCATCAAAAACTTCAATAATACACCTAGTGTTCCATTTAAAAAAACATAAGTTGGTACGTTGTTGTGCGACACCCTGTAAGCATGAAAATATTTTCTAACATTAGCGCGAATGATTATCCATAACTTTTATATATGGAGGAAACGTGTATTTTGATTTCTTGCGGCCATTAATGTCTTTTGTTTCTATCGTGGGACACCTGTATATTGTTATTGATAAAAAACGGTACTTTGACAAAGCTGAAATTTATATATAATAATAATAATAATTGTCTTTATTCACACAACAAGATTAAAAATGAAAAGCTACAATTCGACATTGATAATAATATTCTAAGCCTATATTAAACACGGCTGAATACATGCGTCTGCTCGCGGGAGAGGTAACGTTTGGTTGTCTGCCGGGATGTGAGAACCGTGAAAAATGTTAGCCGTGCTCAATGTAGATTGAGAATATTATTACATATTGATGTCATATAAATTTCACCTTTGTCGAAACACCGTTTATTTTTTTTGGGGAGTTTTAAACGTGTCAGCCATTACCTTGGAACCACCACAGCTGTCTGCCATTGTTTTTTTCAATGACAAAAATTATGTATTTTAAAATATCCAAGTTGCAGCTTTGTCGCTTTGACGTTGAACTCGGCCAAATTAGTACACCTTCCATGCCCACTGGCTTTTATATCTTCGGCAGGTATAAGGTATAACTATAAATAGATAGGGTTTAAGAAAATACCGTAAGGCCGCATTTATACTACCAGGAGGCAGGCGATAGGTGGCGGGTGACAGGTGTCAGGCTACGTCGCCTGTATTTGTGGAACGTTTGTTGTTACGGAAGTGTTTATAATAATAATAATAATAATCTTTATCTGTCGTGAGATCTTACAAAGATATAGACAATAGTCAGAGGCACATATAATTCAAATACAAATAATTAAAAGTATATCCCAGGACGAATGCACGTTAAAATATAAATGGAAAAGATTGTACAATTTAAAAGACCACGGAACCAAATATCATGGATTTGGCGGTCACATTTCAAAATAAGACGATCACACATCGCTCGCAGCGTTCACAAATTCATTAACGGAATAAAATGAATGGGCAATTAAATATCGCTTCACCTCAGCACAAAACATCCTTAATCCGGTCACCGTCAGAATCTGGGAGGGCAACGCATTATAAACCTTAATCATCATGTAATGCTGCCCTCTTTCAAAGACCGACGAGGTATGATGGGGAACCGCAAGACGCAAGGTGTTTCGTGTCTGCATGGATCGCGATATATCACCATTTCGCTGAAACGAGTGTATGTTTCGTCTGCAATAAGAAACCAGCCTATAGACATATAGACATGGCAGAGTCAAAATATTCAATGTCTTGTACAGCGGCCTGCATGTTTCCCTATACCCCTTGCGCAGCATACACCTCACAAACCTCTTTTGCAGACGAAACAACACAACTAAATGGGGGGAAGAACCCCACAAAATGATCCCGTAAGACAGAATGGACTCTACGCAGGCAAAATAGTAGTTCCTCAAAACATTCAACTCCACAACATCCCTCAGCTTAAACAATGAATAATAAAAACGGGACAGCTTACAGTGGATATCCGAAGTATGTCTCTCCCGGCGCAAATCACCCTGCGGGTAAACCCCAAGAAACTTGACGGCGATGCTCAACGGCATAGAACCACGAGGTGTCCTCACAAGAACCGAGCGGCTAGGAGAGTCTAGTGAGAACTGCACGAGTGCGGTCTTGCTTGAGTTCAAAATCATGTGGTTTGATTTGCACCATTTATAGTTCTGACAGGTGCCGAGAGATGTAGGAGACGCAGCCCGGCTGCAACCCGTAGCTGTCGTGATGCGACAGATTCGAGTGGCGTAGCCTGCCGTAGCCTGGACAACCCTGCATTCATTCTCTGTTTGTAGACCCTAATCACAACTAGTAAGAAAATTATCTTCAGCCGTGCTGAAGTTAAAATACCGCCCACCGTAAAATATTAAAAAAGAATTGAACCGATTTTGCCCATTCACGAGCTTCTCCTTTCTTTTCAAGAGATAAGATTGTATACCAAACTTCAGATCAATTGCTTCAAAATTACGGCAGTTATCATGTACACAGACGGACAGACACACAGACGGACATAGCTAAATCGATTCAGTTTTCAATTCTGATCAAATCCATATATATAAGTCTATATCTGCCACGCCTCCTTAAGGGTGTTACAAATGTTGAATCAAACTCAATATACCCTCACCACATTGAATGTGGGGGGTATAAAAATGCTTTCATGATGTTGGCGCTGATGTTGGTAGAAATGGTGAAATTCCCCGTATGTACTTTGTGCTTCAAATAGTGGATGGACACTATACCTGCTTCATTTTTCTTTCACTTCATCTTCAATGTCACTATCTAATAGCATTAACATGCGGAACGTTCTAAACGCCATTTTGATCTAGACTGACATTCGTATACAAACACAAAACTGCAGTGGTTATTTAGGTGACGTCACTCGAAGTATAAAAACCGCAACTCTCATCGCCTGCAACCCGTAGTTTGCCACCCGCCACCTATCGCCTGCCTCCTGGTAGTATAAATGCGGCCTAAGTCTGCCGGTCACTGGCTCTTAGACGCCTGCATTTAAGAAACGCCCGGCGCCGCCACCAGAAAACGAAAACGCGCTTCTCTGTCGACTGATTTCCAGATAATTGCCAATCTACCGTAACCCTGTGTTTCCCCATCGTTTGCTACTCGCTCCTGATTACCGAGTATTAGTATCGTTTGTCCCCTCATATCTTTACAGTTATTTAACCAATAAGTATATTAAAAAGAGCGATTAATGATCGAGATTGTTTAACGCACTCGCTAATCGCTCGTGCGTTAATTGTCGACATCATTAATCGCCGTTTAATATTCGAGTTGGTTACAAAATTTTTTCGTCGATCGTATTCTTCTGGCGACGTCTACATATTTTTTATTCGTCGATGTCGTTTGAGGTTATATGTTTATTGTATGACCATTTATGTAATTTGACACTGACAGTTCTGGATTGTGTGTCTGGATGGCGGATTGTTTTGATTGGATGGTTTTATTTTACGTATGTTCGATAGGCTATAATGAAGTCGTATGATTGGCTATAACAAATACTGCAGTAATAGAAATCGTGCATTTATTGACCTTTTTAATAAATTTTCTCCTCAGTAAACATACTCATAAATAAACGATTGACGGAAATAGTTATTTAACCAACAAGTATATTAAAAAGAGCGATTAATGATCGATACTGATTAACGCACGAGCGATTAGCGGTGCGTTAATTGTAGAGATCATTAATCGCCGTTTAATATTCGAGCTGGTTACAAAATTTTTTCGTCGATCGTATTCTTCTGGCAGCGTCTACATAAGGCGATTTCGCGTGGAACGGTTCGGTTGCGGTTCGACTACCGATTTGAACCAACCATTTTCACATGGCGATTGATGACGTAGCGGTTCCAGTTGGTTCGATTCGGTCCGTCAAAATCTTGAACCTGCCTGGCAAGCCGGTTTGAAAAATCGGTTCGTTTGGGTTGTCATTTTTAGGTTATAAGTTGTAAAATGCTGGTAAAATGGATAGGTATGTCGTTGTCGGAATGCGCGGTAGACCACTGCGTATGTCATTACTGTCATATTTAACAGTAAGTGAGGCACCTAACCTATGAATCGAACCGGATCATTTTCCGTCGAGCGGTTACTGACGTTTTAAAAATGATGACGATTTAGAACCGCTCTGTCAACCACATCCAACCGCCAACCGGAACCAAATCGAACAGTTTAGCCACGCGAAATCGCCTATTGATTTTATTCGTTGATGTCGTTTGAGGTTATATGACCATTTATGTAATTTGACACTGACAGTTCTGGGCTGTGTTTCTGGATAAGAACTAGTTCACACCCCTATATTTTACATTTTCGTAAATCCAAAGACATGAATTAAATATCAAATTGTGATGTGATAACTGTAATACCATCTAGTACATTCAAATTAGCAAAGAGAAGTGAAATAATTCAAATACAGTTGTCATTTTGAGATCCGACACGGAAAGTGTTGAGTTTGAATATTCTATGGCGTCCGCAGATTTTGCTAGAGCCTGGTGCCTGGAGCCTCGCGAACGTGCACATTACCACCCCTAATGTGCACGTTTCGCGATTTTTAACATTTTACCGCAAAACGGTCACGATTTCGCATCATTAGTACAAAATTAATCCTTATAAAATTCTGCACTAAAAAGGTAAAATTCCTCTTGTTCTTAAATACTGTGGCTTTTACATTGGAAGCGCCCCAATATAGGGGCTTTTAGTTTAAGAACCACATTATACAGGGTCTTTCACGACAAGCTGCCATTAGAAGTATATGGACAACCACATGAAATGAACGATTGAAAATTTGTGGACTGGTTCTTTTTATGATCTTTTCAACTAAAATATTTTTGTTTCTTTGTGTATTTCGGTTTCACCGGAAATGTTGTCAACTTTCATATTTTGAATCTAAACCCCTGTATTTTATGGCATTTTTGAAATCTTCGTTAAATTTTTAGGTCAATTGTATGTTATATGCCCTATACCAAATATGTGACATTTTTGATATATTCAATTTTTTCAATAACAAATGACAGCTGCAAGATTACCTTCAATTATTTATAAATTATTCGTTGTGGCCAATGGAAGAAAAATGTTTGTCACAATTTTGTGAAGCTAACATTATCGACAATTCGGCAGAGTTTTTCGAAAAGTTATACAGAGTGCAAATTATAACACCAAAGTTGAACTCGTAAAAAGTACTAACAGTCGATTTTTCAACCCTATCATATGAATATGATTTGGAATTTTATGGAAAATTTTAGATCAACTTTGTGTAAAATGTTTTATACCTAAAATGCGTTTTTACCGATTTGCATCGATCTTTTGATATCACAACGGAAATTGAAATCGTCAAAATCCTAAAAATCTAGATTGCGTTGAAAAACAACTGAACAATTAGGAACAAACGTAAATTCAACTTTAGGTTTGAAGGTTGAAAACGCTGAAAGTTTTTAAGTCATTACTGAAGTCAGTTTGAACATGGATTACGCTTAATGGGCCAGACAGATATCTACCGCGTTCCTCCGACTTTACTCCACTAGATGTTTACATTTGGGGAGCTATTAAAACCGAAGGAGAACATGCAAAGTAGAGTTATGTGCTAACTCTATCAGGAAACCCGCACCGCCTGTATAACTTTTCGAAGGACTCTACCGATGTGTCGATAATATTGTGACGTTAGATGGGTGGTTACACCTTTGTGGGTAATCACATTAGCGTCTTTGGATCTTCTTCTGGGGCTGTAGCGGAAACAGTAGCTTTCCCGAGGGGATAAATACGTTCACAACGGTTCAACAGTTAATTTATTCAGTAGTACTTTACATTGGTACAATTGCTAAATAACTAATTAATGACTGCATGATGACTGATGCTAACACAAAATGTTCCATCCTTTATAGTGGGTCCCGAAGGTGAGATATTCGAATGTCGTCCAGTGGCATAGTTTCTGTGTTTGTTGTTATTTCAATTTCTTAATACACCCTGGCATGTACAAGAATTCTAAGCTGACCTTACTAATTGATTGTTTTGCCTCTAAACACACAACGTTACAATATGTTACCTTTATAAGAATTTTGACAGACATTTTTGTCCCACGGTCACAGTGGATTTATAATTAATTGAATGTATCCTTGCAGCTATCATTTTTGATTGAAAAAATTTAATATCTCAAAAATAGGGTATAGGGTATGTAACATAAATTGACCTCAAATTTAAGGGTCGGTGCGAAACGAAAAAAACGCGTTTTTAAGACGTTGGTAATATACTACCAACTGCACTATCCACGGCGACCTTGAAACGATTATCTTCCCTTTTTATCGTTCATTGTAATTGTTTATTCCCAAATCTTTTGTATTCACGTAATGAAACACAAACGAACAAGATCACAACAGACAGAACCTATCTAAGCTGTAAATACAGAACCAATTTGTAGTGACAATTTGCACGACGAGATGGCGCCAAGTGTCAACAAGCACGATTACAGTACATTATTTATGTGATTAAAGTACAAGACGCGTTAATTACAATTTATTTTAGTATGGTTGTATATACCATTCGGTTTAGGAGAGCATGAGTGTTAAAATCTCTATTTTATCTCCATTGTATCTATTTTATGCGGTTATTAGATACTTAAAAATCATCAATAAATAGAGATAATTGAAATGAGATGTTCATTAACAATCTTGCCAATTCAGATATTAATTTAATTGTCTCTTACGACCGCCTTGTACTTTTTTATTTTACACGATTTCTGTGTGGTCAGCTTAATCGGTTGCCGACCGTTAACAAAGACTTTAAAAATGCTATAAAATACAGGTGCTCTATTTGAAATATGATAGATGACACCATATCTGGTGTAACCGGAAGTAACCAGAAACTGAAAATATTTTAGTTAGAAAGATCGTATCCAACAAGTCTATAAATGTTCAATACTTGATATATTTCGTTTGGTTCTCCATATATACTTCTAATGGCAGCTCGCCGTGAATAATAATGTATATAATAATATAATATTTTCATTATTTCAGTATTACTAAACATAATATGCCAGCATCCGCAATTTTGAGACTCCATCATACAGGGATAATCCAATATAAACATTTGCTTATTGTTTTTTTATATTTATATTTATTTCTGGCAATAATTAGTTTTGTATTCAATATTAAAAAAAAAATCTTCGGATCTCTCTCTGAGAACTCGTAAACTTATTCCCGCGATAGGGGGGCTGAGAAAACCTAAAAAAACAAATATATAACGCTTACTTTGCATTCCGAATGGACTACTTAACGGCCACATAAGGAGCTACAACCATAAGCAATATAAACTAGTCAAATTAGTTTAAAATTATCTTCAGCCGTGCTGTAGTTAAAATACCCCTACCGTCAAATATTAAAAAAAAACAAGTTAACCGATTTTGCCCATTCATGAACTTATCCTTACTTTTTAAGAGATAAGCTTGTATACCAAATTTCAGATCAATTGCTTCAAAATTACGGCAGTTATCGTGTACACAGACGGACAGACGGGCGGACATAGCTAAATCGATTCAGTTTTCAATTCTGATCAAATCCATATATATATATATATATATATATATATACAAATGTTGAATCAAACTCAATATACCCTCACCACATTAAATGGGGGAGGGGGTATAAAAATAAAAAATTGCAGACTCAGCAATATAAAGTACTAAAGATGATGTACTATCTCCACAGAAGAACAGCAACAACAGAAGTGAACATACACACAAACGAAGTCACAATAAAAACTCCTAAAGAACAGTGAAGCACATGATCACTCCACCCAAAGACGCATGAATATAAGACCGGAGAAAACAAACACCAGTCGGTATCACTGGCTGTTAGAACGGAGGCTGTGACATATTAGAATATAATAAGATAAGGTAAGACGACTTGAATATGGGGCATTCTAAAGAATGGTGAAGCGTAAGTTGATGATGTGAGATCAGGAGCACACACCACCAACAAGAAAATTTATACCTTCAATAACGTTAGCCCGAAAGGGATTATTTCCTTCATGTAGATGTAAATATAGAATTGTTGGTACAGTGAGATTAGCAAAAGTAAACCAAAAAGGACCAAATAGGACCAATATGGTGGCCATTTTGGGACTCGACCCGGAAAGTGTTGGGTTTCAATATTCTATGGCGTCCGGAATTTTTATTAGAACCTGGCACCCCGAAAAGCCACCACCTAACGTGCACGATCGCAGCTTTTCGCCTTTTACAGCAAAACATTAACTATTTTGTAATTTTAGCTCTGGTATAAAAATAATTTTTATAAAATTCTGCAAAAGAAAAGTATTTACCACTTTTCTTTCTCAAACTACGAGCGCGCCAACTTAGGGGTATCTTTTCTGTTAATTTGAGACCAGTATCGCGGGAATAACAATAAATTAAAATGAATAATGAGTTCTCAAAAAGAGTTGGACAGAGGTTTTTGTTGAATATTCAATACAAAACTATTAAATGTAAACATAGAATTATTAACGATGGGAATGTTGATATTGGAATAACCCTGTAAATTTTATGAGCTTAGTAATACTGAAATTATAAAAATATTATATTATTATATATTATAGTGTGCGTCTTAAACTGCAAACACCTATATTGGGGCGCTTGCAACTTTATTTAACCACTGCAAGTTGAATACATATATCATTTTTATGTGCAGAATTTTATAAGGATTTATGTTGTACAGAATATTGAAACCCAAGACATTTCGCGTCGGATACAAAAGGGCAACCCGTATTGGATTTATTTCCCTTCATAGCCTATTTTTCGTCTAATTTGAGTGTGTATGTTGATACTTTAAAGAGTTAAGCTCTGCGCTTATATGCTTATCAATTTCCTAAAATTATTAGTTTGTTATATTAGTAGTTTGGATGTACGTTCAGTTACCTACACTTTTATGGAAGCAACATTTGTAATATACCTCCAATAAAATTCAGTATTGATCACAGTTTTATACTTATATCCGATATTGTGATAAGAGTGAAGAATCTTTTTTTGTGTTCACCAGCATACATAAATTGCTGGGAATCGGATCCCAGACCTTGAGTAATTGGTTGTCATGGTTTTGAATTCAGGGTGAAATAGGATACAATCCATTTTCTGCTATCTCCTGCACAACAAATACGACAAATTACAGGGTTTCCAGGAAGTTTAACGATTAGCGTAAACCTACATCTCCTTTTCCAAACCGAGTCTTTCCGATAAAATACTAGAGGGTGAGTTATTTTTACGGTGAACATTATTTTCTGCCGATACTGCCAGGGACATATATTAAATGTCAAAAGCAAACGAGTCCAGTCTAAAAGAGGTTTAAATTGAAGTTCTTATATTATTATTATAGCATCTGGCCAATACAAACAGTATTGTGAGCATTACTATGCTGTGGGGTGGCTGCAATAACAGGCTGCTGTATTTTCACAGATTTGTTAAAAAAAATTTTTATTCAGCATAAATTATCAATTATGTAGTTATTGTAATTGCCCGTTAACAAAAAAAAGAAAATTCATTTGAAATTTTCGTGTGTAATTTCTTTTATCACAACAACAAAATTTGTAGCCCGAACATGACCAAGTGTTAGACATACATATTAGTTATACTTGTTAACTATAACTTATAACAATAAAGCAATAAACATATCACAACGCAACTACGTTTAGCAAAGCTGGTGGTGACACAGTACACACTGCCGTCGGACAGGGTATGACCGATACCTGTATGGGACAACATGAGTCATCACTTAGACATGCATACAGTGCGTATCAATTAAATATAATAAACAGTCTTAGAGATAAACAGTGCCTGTTTATCTCTAAGACGGCCAGCCTGCAGTTGAGACGTTCTCGGCCCAACCGTCTCGGCTTTTTCCTGACTATACAGTCACTGAAACAACTAGATACAATTAAAACAAATATTAGCTTAATTATTTCGCACTGTTATACGTTTTAACTTTTCTACATTCACTAATAGGAGGCCCTAGTCACAAGACTATGACAATCCAAGTAAAATAAATCAAAAGAATATAGTTAAGAAAACGGACAGTTTCACAACAGCCAGAAAGAAAAAAATAAAGCGCCTTGGCATCATCATTGCAGTACTCCTGCCTTGTGTGATATCTGCCAGAAGGTACCAAGAAGAGCCCAAGCATCAACAGTGCAGTTACTCCTGTCCTGTTTGATATCCGCCAGAAGGCAACAAGAAACGCCCAAGCATCAACACTGCAGTACTCCTGCCCTGTGTGATATCTGCCAGAAGGCAACAAGAAACGCTCAATCATCAACACTGCAGTACCCCTGCCCTGTGTGATATCCGACAGAAAGCAACAAGAAACGCCCAAGCACTAACACTGCAAGTACTCCTGCTCTGTGTGTTATCCGCCATAGGCAACAAGAAGCGCCCAAGCATCAACACTGCAGTACTCAGCCCTGTGTGATATCCGCCAGAAGGCAACAAGAAACGCACAACACTGCAGTACAAAAATATCAAAAACAGCTATACAATACCAAATAGTTACGTAGTTTTCATCCCAAAAAGACAGCCAAAATATAGGCCGCCCATTATAATGGTTCAACTTGGCACAAATTTTGGTATTTTTGCAGGATCTCCTGCCGGCACATAGTTGTATAAAATCAAGAATCTGCTGAGAATGCTCTCAAAGCCCGCGGAGTAAATTTTCCAATGTAGAAAGTATGACGCATACGGTTCGGTTTCTCTTTGTTCTTGGATTGTCTTGGAATGGCGTTGAAATTCATAAATCGAGAAAAAAATCTCAAATTGGGCGAATTCCAATTCGGATCTTAGATTTAAATATTAGTTATAGGTGTTAACTATAACTTATACCTATAAAGCAATAAACATATTACAACGCAACTGCGTTCAGCAAGGCTGGTGGTTACACACTGCCGTCAGGTAGGGGTATAATAGGGTATGACCGGTACCTGTATGGGACATCATCAGTCATCACTTAGACATGCATACAGTACGTATCAATAATGGGCCTATTTATCTCTAACACCAAGAAAACTCCCTACGCAACTTTCAAATAATTGTAATTAAAATCAGAGCATAACTCGAATAACTCGGTAAAGTGGGTCATTATTGATATATATTTTTTAAAACGCATAATCTATCGCCCAGAATTAGCTGTCTCTTTTTCAATATTGTTTGTTGTCTATTGTTGTCCTTGGTCTTCAAATTTGTCTGGAAAATTAGGGTTCTCTTTAGATTTCTGAGTGATATGAGATTTCTATCTCATATTATTTTGATATTTTAAGTGCATTGATTATTTTGTTCTTTAATTATGTTAGTAATTATGGTATGTAAATTGTCTATAATATAAAAAAATCTGATGTGGCCAGGCACATGACTTTATCATACTATATATAAAATTAATAGTTTAGCTGCATGAGACTCTATTTGAACGAGATCGGCCATGTCTGCATTCAAATAAAACTACTAGAACTAGACAGATATGTCGATTAAAGCTGCGTTCGGATATTGCACTCCGTTGCACATTAGCGTTTGACACCAAGACTACCTACTGTCATTAGAATCAAAAAATCTGACAAATCCTGGCTACTAGTTTTCATGCAGTACGACCGATCTCGTAGAAATAGAATTTGCACATGCAGCTAAACTATTGATTGTACCAAAAAATGTCATAGTGATAAATTATTCAGAATTTCCTCATCTTTAATTTATTATTTAACTATTTCGACGATATTCCAGAAATGGCGTCTTATTTGCAAAATATTTCAAAAATGCTAAGACTAAACCTCCAGTTCCTTTGGACCCTCTTCAACAGAAAGCTTTTCAGCTCTAAGTTTGGTTATGAAACTTCTAAATATGAAGTTTCGTCCCGATACCTTTAGTAGTTTCTCCGGAATCGTCGCCACAAAAAAACGGGCACACACACACATACACACACACACACACACACACACACGCACACACACAGACATTTTTTTGTACCTTGGTCAAAAATGTTCAGGGGACCCAAAAGGCATATTTCCGCTAAAATCTCAAAAAAATTTTTTGGCACGATTACAATACTTTACATACTACGTATGATAAACTAAAAAACAAGGAAATTAGCTCGGGCATGTTGTTAGCTGTGTTTACTTGATATAGCCGGTATATAAGGTATATAACCGGTAAGGAAGTCATACAGTACGAACCCGGAATGGCAAATGTAAGTTTACTACAACTAATTATTAAGTCACAAAGTTTACTGAAATATTATAAAATTTTCCGTTTAAAAGCTTTTTCATGTTTCTCTCAGAACGGTTTTACTGCACGGTCGGCAAAATAAAACATAACCAATTGCGCAGATTAGCTTTGACTTACTGAAAAGGTTCGGCCATGGCATAACGTGCAATATAAAGCTAGAACAACAAGAAACAAAGACCTCGGCCACTGACGACATTCACATAATCTTACCTATAAAAGATGAAACCAGTATGTGTAATGACTTGATAACAGATCAGTTTGTAGTAATCAGTTGTATAATGTTTTATATCAGTTTTATAAGTAGTATAACTTTTATAAGTTGTAGTATTTGGGACGTCTTTGTTTAAGAGAAGTAAATTAACTTGATTATTTGGCTAACGGACAATACTGTAACCCTCAAAGCGACTGCGCCCGGTTTGTGAGCAACGAGAAGTGCTTATATGAAACGTGATAATATATTTATGGGGTCTTGTCCTGGAATCTTGTTGAAAAATAATAGCAACAATAATAATAATGGTAGCGTTAATTGTTTACTAAAATTCAATACTTATCCAATTGTCTTATGTGCTTCCCGCTAATTAGCCCTCTGTAATTTTTAACTAAATTACGGTTGTAGTCAAAGCAATATATTAACAGTCAAAAAGTTAAAAAAAATAGGGAAACACAATTAAGCCTTTGGTGTCTACTAAGAGACTGATCTTCGAGATACTACAATTGTTTACAAGTCGACATTATGGGCTGATACATTAACAATAATAATAATAATAACTTTATTGTATCAACAGTCAAGGAACACATACACAGATTAACAGCATATGAGGATGTTTGAATTACTGTTTGATACAACAGGCGTGAGTTGGAGAGTACGGCAACGGTTTCCCGCATCTCGGTCTTCCACTCAAACCAGAAACCTAAAAGTAGAAAAAAAATACAAAAAAAATGATTAGTATCAGGACTACATTATAACTGAACTTCAGGGATTAAAAGTAACCATTAACAAGTTTTATTTACAATTACATTCAACATACTGATCACACTGAACACTAGAACAACTGACGCGGCGGGCCCCGCAGCCGGCACAAATGAGACGCAAGTGACCCCCTAAACCGACGCAGTGATTCCGCGGATGCAAACCGACCAGACACCGAGTTGAACACCTTTGCCGCATTGTAGGCAAAGGATCTCCTGAACATTGTTGTCTTATGTCTCGGTATAGTCAACAAATCCTTGCGGCGGATGTTTACATTATGCACGTCGGTTCTGTAGGTTATCCTGTCGTGCAAGCAGGGCGGAGACCCGGCAGACATAAGCCTGTACAAGCATAATGCAGAATCCCTCTATCATACATATTCAGCCACCCCGCCCATGATAAGGTATGAGTAATATGATGAAACCTGCGCAATCCAAACACGAACCGAAGACATGCGTTCTGCACTCTCTGAATACGGGACCGATCATAAGCTCCAACGCAGGGACCATATGTAATAGTTGGTCGGTTGGGTAAAATCTGGTTATAAATTAACCATACTTTTTAGTTTTAAGAACTTTATCTAAGTACCACAACCTCAACCATTATAAAATTCATCATTCTAAACACGCTCAGCACGTAAGTTCTTGCAATAGGACCAATGCAGCATTTTATCAGACAAAGCTCATCACACTTACCATGATAATCACTATTTGAACTCAATAAAAATGTAATCAAAATCTCTACCATTAAATTGTAGCTGGTTTGCTTACTTTAAATACTAAAAGAAACTTACTCAAAAGAAAAACTCAAATCTCAATAAAAGAATAACAAATATTTATTTACAATTAAAACAAAAGAATAAAAACAATGAATTTACGCCTCCCCTATTTATTCAAACTTCCCTCTCCTTGACTTCATATTAGAAGAAAAAAGGACCACACGTCAAGTTCAACAAAATGTGTAGATAGCAAGCCAGCCGTACTAAAACCATAAATATCTCCCTCAGCAGTATATTATGCAGTTTATGACAAAAGTCACAAATCTATTACCAAAGAAAGCCCTCAAATGCATGGGAATAAACTCCATTAAAAAGTTTCACACGGACCAACGCGTTTCACATTATCGCGTAGAATAATTTATGTCATACACAAAAAAAAACAGCCGGCTATAATCGGCCGTCGAATTATACGCGATAAGAATTCTTGAATGTCTCTCACAGACCAACGCACAGTAACGTTGATCCCACAAACAAAGATAATGCCAATTATCACATTCCTCACCCCTTAATGAACAATTGACTTGATAAAAACAATTGTAATCTAATAACTCACAAAACACAGAAAAAATGCTAACACACAAAAACAATTTTGGAAACAGTCTACAAAACAAATAAAATTACAACTAAAAAAATAATATAAGCCCGGCCCTGGTCATCTTCTTTCATCCTTCTCCATCAAACAGTGCTGCTGTGCTCACATGCTCGACCATATGATCACGGTGCTCGAGGCGTTGAGATTCTGAATTCTTCTCACTCTTCTTTGTCTCTCTCTCTCTCTCTCTTTGCAAAAATACGGTGCAGAGAATTATCATACTTGGTTTCTACACATTACGACGATTCTCGTCAATTCTTCTCAATTTCTTCCGACGCGACGATAAAAAAAGGGGTGGACTTAAATCCCGTTACTCCCTATTTTTATTTATTTTTCTTCTCTCCAAACTTCCTGGATTGGATCGAAATACATTTCTTCACCTTCTTCATAGAGATCTCAACCCCCGGCGACCGTACGTAACTGGAGAGTCACACTTCAACTTGCTATCAGCTGTCGGGTTGGGACACCGCCACTGTAATTGATCTTTCTTCTCTTCCTTGGGGTTGTTGGGCTAGATTTCAACATCTGTTCGTCTATTTTTGGACCGATGCGACTAAAAATGAATACAACAAAAAAAATTACGCAGCATAACGTTCTTTTCGAAAATTGTTATTATCCGCTTTATATAAAATACAACTTAATTTTATATGGAAAACCGACCATCACTCGCTCTCTTGAAATTAAATTATTTTATTTTAAATTTAATTTCAATCAAACTTCCTTCAGTTACACAACTACTCAAGAATCATAAACCCCTCAAATTTAATAAAAAAGGCAACTGCTTTGTGCCACAATAACGAAAACACAAATACAACAAAATATAAAATTATTAAACTCTCTCATAAAAAAAAACTTTGTCTGCAAAACACCGCATATCAGATGTACGTTCAACATATAGTCTACAAGTACTATCCCTTGCGTAAATCAAACTGAACACACAAAACAAAAGAAATATTTAAAAATAAACTGATAAACCTATCAGTGATCACTCAACAAAATATTCGATAAATATGCAGTAAGACATGTCCCCTTCTACTCGAACAAGAAATCTCTCTCAATAGTTAGTCAGCTCATTTCGCAAATGCTTAACACGCTCTCTCAATAGACAGTTCTAAATCGGCTTTTTTTCTCTCTCTCTCTCTTTCTTTCCTTTTACGACGACGATACCCTATTTGCGACTACCAATTTCTTTGATCAGTTAGTCCCTAGGCATTATAAATTCAAAACGCTTTCCAACACAACGTGAATTCCAACTCTCTCAAATCGACGAACCCTTTTCTCGCGACTACGAATTACTTAGATTACTTAGTCGGGGTTTATATCAATTCAAAAAGTATCTCAAAATGGCAAACCCTTTTTTGCAACTACTAATTACTTTGTTTAGTTAGTTAGGGTTTAACAACAACTCTCACGTTTCTACCGATAAAACACTTCAAATCTGTCTTTCATTAAACGACGATATACCCCATTATTTGACTACTAATTACTTTGAATAGTTAGTCAATGGTTAAATACAACGCGACTTCAATTCTTCTCAAGTAACCAACATTCTCAATTCCAAGACATACCTCAAACATAAAGATCTACGTCATTTGCATATTTATCTACTCACTATAGTTAATTTATTGACTGACCAAGTACGCGCAATGTTATATGAACCTAAAATGAATTTCAATCTCACAACCCTGTTCAATTTGATTTTAATCCCACCGCTGCCACCATTGTAATAGTTGGTCGGTTGGGTAAAATCTGGTTATAAATTAACCATACTTTTTAGTTTTAAGAACTTTATCTAAGTACCACAACCTCAACCATTATAAAATTCATCATTCTAAACACGCTCAGCACGTAAGTTCTTGCAATAGGACCAATGCAGCATTTTATCAGACAAAGCTCATCACACTTACCATGATAATCACTATTTGAACTCAATAAAAATGTAATCAAAATCTCTACCATTAAATTGTAGCTGGTTTGCTCACTTTAAATACTAAAAGAAACTTACTCAAAAGAAAAACTCAAATCTCAATAAAAGAATAACAAATATTTATTTACAATTAAAACAAAAGAATAAAAACAATGAATTTACGCCTCCCCTATTTATTCAAACTTCCCTCTCCTTGACTTCATATTAGAAGAAAAAAGGACCACACGTCAAGTTCAACAAAATGTGTAGATAGCAAGCCAGCCGTACTAAAACCATAAATATCTCCCTCAGCAGTATATTATGCAGTTTATGACAAAAGTCACAAATCTATTACCAAAGAAAGCCCTCAAATGCATGGGAATAAACTCCATTAAAAAGTTTCACACGGACCAACGCGTTTCACATTATCGCGTAGAATAATTTATGTCATACACAAAAAAAAACAGAGCCGGCTATAATCGGCCGTCGAATTATACGCGATAAGAATTCTTGAATGTCTCTCACAGACCAACGCACAGTAACGTTGATCCCACAAACAAAGATAATGCCAATTATCACACATACACGGTGTCGCAGTAGTCAAAGGACGACAATACAAGGGCATTACATAATTGTGCCTTGAGCTTTTGACTCAAAAATCCACGGCCAGCATATAGTTGTTTAAGTCTCAAGTAGGCAAGCTGAACCTTAGCCGAAACATGCCCACTAAATCTCAATTGACCATCCACCAGAACACCCATTTTACTTCTGGTTTAATTGGTATCACCTGACCGCGCAAGGCAATCCTGAACCCGTCCGGTATGTCCTTTAAAATCCTTTAAAACATCCTTTAAAACCATCCAATCACAGCAACAAAAGTCTAATTAACCAGTAAAGGAGAATTTGCAGAATACGATGTTGCTTTGGAACCGCCCTTCTCGTCGTGGTTCCGCCTTGTCACATCTTAACTTGTGATCCAGCCTAAGTTCCTAGAAATTCCTAAAATCAAAACAAATGGTCCAACAGGAATGTGACTTTTAAGCAGTTTTGCCATGAGACATACAATAAACAATTAGTATATTATTTGACGGGCACATAACTAAGGATTTAAATCGCGAGCATGAAGTTTATACGCGAGCCGTAGGCGAGCGTGTAAACATGCGAGCGATTTATATCCGTTGTGTGCGAGTCGAATACCACGTTTTATCTACGACTCATAAATCCCATTTTATATCAAATATTTTAAAGGTACCTATTTGCCAATGATGGCTAGGCGAACTGTCATCTACGTAGGTTTTGGCAGACTTTGACACTAGCGTCATATAACGATGACAGTTCGTCATTATTATAGTCATTATTATACAACGCTAGTGTCATTATAATCATTGCCGTGTAATAATGATGGGGATTATATAGTCATAGATTCGTATGCAATGAACTTATTATATGTGAGTCGTAGATAATAATAGTTTAAACGCTCGTCTTTGTTTACTCAGTCACGAATGAACAACAATACTTCCGGCCTGTTCACATTACGAACAAAGCAACCCCACCAACGGTTTATGGTCGCATTTTGGGTACATGCTGAACTTATTCAGACTTCCAAGAATATACCTCGCTCATATTATTTCTTCTGCATTAAGAAAAATCAAATCCATCACTTATTACAAAGTGAGCTACAGGCTGTTATAGGTAAAACTACGAGAGCTGAAGGTGAGTCATCGATTCCAGCTGTTATTTTGCAGATACGTTACAGACTATTCCCGTGCGTTAGAAAGAAACAGAGTGCTTTTTCATGCGTCTGTTCTTATGTTTTTAGGAGATGACTCACCTTCAGCTCTCGTAGTTTTACCTATATCATGTAGTCGAGTGCTAAGACAACATTGTGTCGAATACACGGAATTAAACTGTATAACCCGTTGTGACTGTGTTAATTCCTAGAAATATCAAACTCAGATTTAGATACCTTAAGAAAAGTGTATCGATGGCCTAGCTGCAATACCACGTATCACCTTGGTTAAAGCATATGTGCTACGTGGTATTGCAGCTAGGCCATCGATATTTGAATTCATGGCTCACCCTGTATAGGTATTATCTGACTGATTATAAAAGTTGTTTTATTACAACATTACATGTACATAACTGTTAATTACTCGCCATTGTTAGAGTTTGAGGGGAACCACTGAAACACATTTAAATATGAGTACTTATAAAGTTTCGGTGCTATCTGGGATTCACCATGCGGTACTTAGACTACCCTAAATGCAATTTAAATTCGCGTGAATGGCTGGCCAGAACTGTAACTGCATGTGTGCACTTAAGCGAGGTGTGCTGTGCCAGGTGGTGAGGTAATTTTCCTTCTGCACCGAATGCATTTAGAGAATATTGCGGGGTTGCGGAGAATCTGCACCGCGCTCCTTAGAACAAACGTGCAAATCGTGGGCCAAGCCAACGTGAATGTCAGCCGATATGCGGGAATACTTTAGCTCATGAATAAGGTTATTGTCGTGTTCCGCCCTGGAAGCTTTTAGCGAAACGGAGAAAATACACAATATTTGTTTTCTGTTTTAGTACTGACAACATTATATAATTGACATGATGTGTTGTTACGCGTTCCGAGTATTTTGGGGGTATTAGAGTACCACATGGATGATCATACAGGGTGTCAAAAAATTATTTTGTCCATTAGCTGGGCAATATTCAACTTTTTTATTTCTTATGGCCGCCATATAGATTTTTTTCAGATTTCAATAGAATAATGAAAGGGCTTTACAACCGATATTAAGACGTGTATGAAATTCTTATTTCTTATTTGTATATTTCTTTATCGAAACTTTAAAAGCGTGTAGGTAAGCTTGTCAGATTCTTGATCTCAATCGGCAAAGCGTTGAAAAGTTTCCAGCCATTGAAGTCAAGATGCATCTGATAAAGTTGCTTCTATTGTGGTCGTAAACTATCTTTATTAAGCTTGTTCTTAATTACAAAACACAGAACCTCATAAATTTAAATATCAGGTAATGTCTCAATGTCAATATCAATATGGCTTATACGTAGCATAAAAAGCGACGCATTAGATGTCCATACAATATTGAAGTAAAGAAAATCAGGTTCTCTTAAAATGTAGCCTAAAGATTTATTGTTAGATATGATTTAATAACTGACTATGCTGCTGTACTTTTGTTTTGAGATGTTAAAATTAGATTTATTACTACCACACGTCATAAGGGCAGGGGAAGTTAGCCGAGCGGTTGCTAAATTTTGATGTTAAATGAACAGGTGACTGTTGATGGAGCGTATAGGGTGGAAGATATCTCATGCGAGTTTTGGCTCGAGATAATAGAACTGCACTACCTGCTAATTTTAATTACTCACACTAAATTATAATTTAGTTTCTATCACTGGGTAAACGGAAAAGATATATTTTCCAGCCGTCATCTCCGATTTCGCAGCCATAATCACCATAATTACGTTTGAATTATCTGCAAAACAGCACTTATGTTTGTATTAGGAGATTAAGAAAAAATTTTAAGTTATCTTGTAAATATTTCCTTAATAACTGCATTCGTGTTATTTTATCTTCATCTCCGTTCATCATATCGATATGTATTTCCACTACCGTATTTGGAATATTAATATGATCGCCAATTTCTCTACAATACTACTGTTGCCACTATTATAGCCTGGGACTTTCAAATCGATATCGGTGAACCATTAGAAACACATGCAAAATGCATCAACACGGTTTAGGCCAGGGACACACGAGCGTAAAATCAACATGCGCTTCAACGGACGTCTATTACAACGTTGAATGCTGCACTAACCACATGAGCGTCGCAAATATTCAGTATTCATTGTGCTTTGCTGCTGAAATGGATCCTGTGCATGTTGCTTCATGTTGTTATTTTCATCCGGTAAATAGTGAACGATATCTACAAGGCCACTTTTATACGTTACATATGCGGCTTAGAGCAGACACTGATAAGTTCTTCAATTATTATCGAATGTCAATAAGCTCCTTTGATGAATTGTTGTCTTCATACAGAAGAAAGATACCAACATGAGAAGCGCTATTCCTGCAGAAGAAATGCGTTACCATTGAATCCATTCAGAACTATAAATAGTCAACGTTAAAAGCGACGTTCTTGTGAACAGTACGGATTGTAGTTGGGAACGCTACAACGTACGCATACAAGTTTCAACGTGCGTAAGAACAAGCGTACGTTGATCGTGTGCCCGTTCGTATTTAACACATAGTGACGCTACAACGCACGTCATAACGCGCGTTGCAACGCACGTTGATTTTACGCTCGTGTGTCCCTGGCCTTACAGTTCTTTTGTAATGAGTTCTACAGGATTTTCCGTATGCAAATAGAGTTAGGTGATATCTTTAGCATTGATACGCGGCATCTTCCAGTCGATACGATTTCATAAGTTTCTTGTTGTCAAGTCTAGCGCGAGTTTGTTTCCTCTGTACGCTATGACAATTCTAACCTAAAATTATTCTTGTCTGAAATGTTCAAATAGAGCCGAAAACATCTCGTTAATGAGCTTTAACAATTCACTTTTCTAGCAACAATTGTTAGCGTACATTTGATTAGATAGATTTGTAATTCCCTCAACATGTCGCTCACTGGCTTCTTAACATTCAGTGGCGAATAATGAGTACACCGAATATGATTTATATTTGGGTTTCTTTGGCAATTTTCCCGTTTTTATATATTTTATATAAGAATTTTGGTGAAAGGCTCCAGATCGTAATACACCCCCGCATTATGAACTTAATTAAATTGTAAGGTTTAGTGAAACATTCTCTCTGCGATGCCCAAAGCCGCATGAGATACGTAATTAGAAAACTTTCATTTTTACATTGCGCTGAGTTTCAGCAATAATTAAGGCCGTTTGTGCAGTGTAATGAGATCACTTCTTGTCTGTTTAGTAATGTAGTTACTTTTTCATCAGAACTTCTTTGCCCAGACCATGGCTTACTAAAATTTAAATAACGAGTTAAAGCCTTAAAGCGAATCGGGCCTGAAGTTGCGACTTCTTTTCGAAATTAAAGAGAACCTGCGCACCAACTGCTCTAAGCTGTTGTGAGGGGAAAATGAAACAAACTCCATTGTGGCCAAGTCTGAATAAACGGCAATTACGTTTTGTTGTGCCCTTCTTTGAGTTTCACAGTCCACCGACCAGTTTCTATACCTAGTAACAATAAAAAAAAGGCTATATCTTAGGACGGTTGGTGTAGCTCTGAGGTTATTTCAAATAATAAACTAGATGTAGATGTTCATTCAGTTGTTCATTAATCGAAATTGGCCAAATTTTCTACAAACAATATATTTTCAAATTGTGATTTAATCTGACGGCTGATATAACATATATACCAATAATATCCTATGAATGCCTGTAGTCCTAATGAATCGTATTCATACGTCCGACACGTAAAACTCGTAGACCAGGCAATAGAATTTTTTCGTGACAAAAATAGTATCAGCAAGCCGACGGTCCCAGGTCACGTGGAACAGTCCGTAGATGAATTGTGATGTGTTTTCGACTCGCGAATATCAGTACTTAATTTGTTATAAACAAAAAACATAAAAAAATCGTGCTTTTTTTCGTTTTTCGCTTGTACAAGCTGAACCGATGGAGCAATCTTGATGCTTTCAACAGACGAATTGTAGAGAATGAAAAGACGAAAAAAATAAACCCTGTACGGACTTGATCGCATTAAAATTAACGGAGGAAATTCGGAAAAATCAGAAAAATCTGCGTTTCTTAAAAAATTCATAACTCCGCTATTTGCAAAGTAGTCGCGCAAGCTTTTCGCGACAAAGTAGCGATTGGTGTGCACAACCCAGGCTTTGTGCGATGATTAGTTTTTGCACAATTGCAATAAGAATTTTTTTATGCAATTTGGTTCGGCGAGCCTGGATGCGTCGGAGGTTAACGCATTTCAAAAGTAGAAGTACCTATTGTGCTACAAACGCATACTTCAGATCCAAACTGGTATGACCCTAGGCCAAGCTGATTTCACTTAACGGTTTTGAAATGTAGTGTAACACCGGGTGATCCAGCTTAAAAAAGTGCATGATTTTTTAAACAGAAAACATGTAGTGCATTTTTGTATGTAGATACGCCGTTTTACCGTTAGATATTATGAATGTTTATTATGAATGTCTATACGAGGGAAGAACGCGGCATCTACATTTATTCGCTATAATTTTTTATTTCTGCATAAAATCTATTAAAGTGTTGTTAATTATAAGCAATTTACTTTAACCTACAATAATAACAAAGTATGTGTAAGTAATTAACGCATATTTGTTTGAAATTGATACTTAATAGAAAACTGCAAATATCTCGCAACTACCGTTGATTTACATACGGCACTCTACCATTGGAGGGCAGAATAGGTATGTGGTGTGGCTGTCTTAGGAACATCACAGTGACTTTCGAAGCAATATCGGTGAACCATTATGACGACATGCTAAACGTTTCAATACATCAAATGTTTCCGTATGGAAAATAGTAGGCGATATCATCTGTATGATACGTCAAATCACCAAGTCGATAAGAACTCGGAAATGTATTATTTTCCAATCTAGCGCGACTGTTTACTTATAAAAGGGAAACTAAACATTCTTAACCCAAAAATCTGCTTTTTGGTTATTCGTATCTGTGCAATCATTAGTACTGACGCTTGTCACATCAAATCAGGCGTAACTTCATTAGAAACAATCAATAAACGCTGTTATTGGAACAAAACGAATGAAATTTGCTTTGGCTTTAATATACTAAAATAGTTAGTATATTTTTTTCGGAAATAACATGAACTTTGAAATTGCAAGCTGAATGCTATACTTCGCATGTGATAATTTCAATAGGGATACCATTCTTAACATAAAACATCGATTTTCAAATTTCGACGGCTTTGATAATTTCAATTGGGATGATATTCTAACCACAAAACATGGATTGACCATTTTTACGCCTGTGTTCTGTTTCCATAAATGAAACATAGTAGACAGTCGCCCTCGCAGTGAGTCGCATTTTTTGGTATTAGTAAATGGTTTTAGTAAATGAAAGAAAGTGTGATACAAAAAAATGACAAATAAACTTTATACGACAAAACAGTCTTATCATCTAGTTAAAATGAGCAGTGTCTGGTATAAAAAAATAGTTAAAGAAACTGAACAGAACTTTATTATAAATTTTTTAAACAATAGAAGTAATACAAGCAAACATAAGACTCTCCATGCAGTTAACTGAAAACAAAAACTCTAAAGTCAACTGGCATAAATTCAGGATCATGTTAAGCAAATCATAATATGTCTTTACTTGTTTTTGTTTTTACATAACCCTTATGCTTCCAAGATACAAATTGTTGAAATGTTACTTACCAATAGAAAGAATATGCGTTACTGATACTTGTTTTACCAATAAAATGTTAAACTTGACTTTAATTTAAGAGGAAACGCCGTTTGAAATTTCAATGTGAATTACTTCTAATAACGACACGGGAAGCAAATATAATGACTTATTTGGCAATAATGCTTTATTTCGAGCATAGTTATATTCCATTATTGCGGTGGCAGCTCAGACTGACCAGTGACCATGTTAACTGTTGAAGTCGGTGTGTCAGACCCTTCTGGCCAGGTGGGGTTAGTCACACCAAATTATTGCGAAAGTACGTATAATACTCTATAATTTTGGCAAAACTGACATATGCGTTTTGTATGGTCCGCAGATACCATCGTCTGTTAAATAACTGGTCTGCAACCCACTTCCGGCCATTTCCGGCTAGGCACACTAAGTTTTTTTTTAAGTAGGTCCAAAGTTTCATATTATAAAAAGATGGACGTTGATGAGGGTATCCATTTACTGTAAATCTCGCTGGGAGGTGTGCCAAGCACTTCGGCCAAATAGGGTTCGATAAATGAGAAAAGAAAAAGAATGAGAGAGATGTTTTATGACTACGACACCGAATTGCAGTATATATTTAGCATAATTAAACGTTCTTTCAGCCAAAATTTCTTTGGCACACCAAATTATTTTATCATATATATATATATATATATATATATATATATATATATATATATATATATATATATATATATATATATATATATATATATATATATATATATATATATATATATATATAGGGGTTTTCATTAAGAACGACGCATTTTGTTTCTTCAATTAAAAGACTTGTGGGTTAGTTATGGCAATGATTTTTATTTCAAATGAAAGTACAATCGATGCCATTATTTATGGAATACGACATCGTTCAAATGTCCGCCGCGGAAGCGCTGAAACCAATGAATACGCTGGACCCAATTTTCCATGACTTTAGGACACAAATCGGCCGAATTTCGCGTTCGATGTTGGCCTGAAGCTGTTCTAACGTTTCTGGCTTATTGGCATAGACCAGTAATTTAATTGAACCCCAACGAAAAAAATCTAAAGGGTTGAAATCACACGAACGAGGCGGGCATTCGCGACGACCGTTGCGTGAGATCACTTGCTCGCCGAACTTGGTCTGCAATAATTCGGTTGTATCGTACGCAGTATGGCATGTTGGGCCATCCTGATCGTCCAAATTCGAGCTGGTCCCAAAAATACTCCGATATCATGGCCCTGTAGCGATCGCCGTTGAAAGTTGTTGGCGCGCCGTTTTCATAAAAAAAAGAAAAATGGGCCACTGATGCCGCCGGCATGAAAACGGCACCGTGTATCTCTCCATTATTAAATTGCATAGATTGACGTTGCAAACTGTGAAAGAATTGCGAAACCACCTGCACTCCTATTCGAGAAATGTCAAAAACAAAATGCGTCGTTCTTAATGAAAAACCCTATATATATATATATATATATATATATATATATATATATATATATATATATATATAAAAAATTATTAGTGATGTTTTATGAGGGTACGATTTTGTCTCCGTCTATCAGAAAAATAGCCTTTGTCGGTCCGGATTATTTTGATGTAAATAATAGTAATAGACGGCAAGCTTACCGAAACAAAATACCCTAAAGGAGACATCGTTGCTAAGCCACAGTAGACTGTTATGCTTGTACTTCGGGTATTTCTGATGGTGGTCGACGCATTTTTAAATTTATCAGTTTTAATTGCAATTTTATTATAAACAAACCTATTCACAGAGACAAAATCTTCTCAGGACGACATCTTTTATGGTGTAGAAAACATTTTTTAGTGATTTTAGTCAATTTTCCACAGGAAATCGATGTGTCTCGGTTTTAGAATATCATCCCGTTTGAAAATATCTCAAGCAAAGTATAGCGCGCAGTTTAAGTTGTAAATGATTACGTCATTTCCGGAAAAACTGGAAACAGTAGAAATTGACAATCGATATTTTTTTGCTATACATTATTATTTTATGAAAATGACTTTCCAAAATAGAACATTAAAAAATAGAAAGGTTTTACCTATGAACTTAGTTTAAATTATTTATCGTTTTTACGTGATTTCGAACCCGCGATTTAGAAACAAATTGGTTTTTCTCAGACACCCTTGACACCACCGTTTGTTTCATGTGTTTTTTACGTCCTATATCACCTGTGGTTAGTTTCCATTGCAAATAGTTTCTTTCTAAACACTAACAAAAATTTTCATTGGTGGGGCATACTTGCTCCTTAACCGAAATCAGTTTGGCCTAGATCATACCCGTTTGACCTGATATATGCGTTTACATACCAGGTTAATCTAGTTTGGCCTAGGCAAAACTAGTAATGCCAAATGCTCTTTGGCCGAAGTAGTTTAGCCTATTACAAATTTGTTCTACCCTAGCACATAGCGACGTCAGCAAAATATTTACTGAATCTTTAATGATATTATTATTGGTAACTATGTTTATTAACAATTTTGATAGTTGCGCCCAGTATGTCAACATCTATTATGTCAAATCATCTAGCATTATCAAACTTAAACAAAATAGAAACTGACATAATATCTATGTTCTGAAAAACAGTTTTTTTTACCTTTTTAGTTTTTACCTTAAACCTACATCTTTCAATATTTTTAAGTAATTCTTTGTTTGTCATGTACCCACATCCTTCGTCTTTAATAGGGTGACAATTTATTCTGCTTAGATTGATTGATACATTCGCAGATATTGATGCAAACATAAGTGGACAACATTTTATGACAACTTTTTATTACTTTAAGTAATTTCAATAATATCATTCATTTAAGATTCAGTAAACATTTTGATATGATGTTCAGCACATTTTTCTGAATGGATTGGTATTATTTTCCAACGCGGGCGAATTATTTGTCTACCCAATCTAAAATGACAATCTAGTTAACGCAATTTATAGCATTTCCGGTGTTTTGATATGTTGTTTGTCTTTCACCACACCACCATGTTATCAGGTCGGCCATTTATGTGTGGCGTATAACATCAAAATGACTGCGCGGGGGAAAATAATGTACACGGCCTTTTTATAGTGACTAGTCAGTCATATCTACAATTTTAAGCGAGATATTCGAAAAACCGATCGTCGTAACCTTTGACCTCCTATAACGTATATGATATAACAACGTATATTATCGATGAGGACTTTTGATACTTCATTAATTACAATTAAATGAAGCGCTGTGTACAAAAATCCAGCTTGCTGCTAATTAGTCAGCAAGAAAATGTTTAAATGACTGGACTAAAATAAAGGAGATTAAACGGGTGAAATCATGATAAATGCGTTAAGTCCGTCATGTGAGCACGCTTATTTGGTAATAACGCAAGCTTACTCGAAATAATAGGCAAGTTCCAGCAAACATGATACGGTAGGGGTTCGGGAGACCGTCGGTATCAACAATTAATAATCACATTGCAGTGTTCGTTATTTCCGCAGGAGTGCTCCTATTCGGGCCGCCAGGCACTGGCAAAACACATTTGGCGAAGGCGGTCGCTTGCGAGTCCAGTTCGACCTTCATCAACGTCCGGAGCAGTTCGTTCATCAGCAAGTGGAGGGGGGAGTCTGAAAGGATGCTGAAAGTACTATTTGATGTCGCCAAGTATGACATGGTTTGATACTAAACTAATTAATTACGGATATTTGTTCGGGAAATAACTTCTAATTGAGTACTATGATAAATGATAAGACTACTTGTTTTGTTTTTAGCAGTAAGCATTATCAATCGACATTTTCAAATTAAATCTTGTGTTGGCGACTTGAATTTTACGATATGATCGAGTTTGTTCAATCGTGCTTTTAGCCGCTACACACAGAAATTGATACTCGAAACAAGAAAACGTAATTCCTTGAAGTTATTTACTGAATTGAAATGCATAATCACTTGGACGTAAGCAAATAGAATAAGAAGTTATTTTTACAAAATTGCAATGGCGGGTGATAATCATGATGAATTTGTTTACTATTCCCCGAAAGAATCATTAAAATCGGTAAAAGGTTACAAAAGTTATTCAGTATTTAATAATTGAATTATTTTATAATAAGATTTAATTTTCAGTTATAGAAAAATATAACAATACAATATTTAACAGAATACAGTAAAGGTCTCATAAAAAAAAATGTTTAACGAACCTGTGGGTGATGACGCCATATTGAACAATAAACAAGAAACTGTGAATCAAACTAAATTTTCAAATGCCACGTGGTATTTTTCACACTTGAATAGCTGCTGAAATATGTAGTCGCTAACATGGACAACTTTTGGGCTGTTGCTGTACTGGTGATACCTTCGCAACATTCAACCATCGTTCCAGAAAATATTGGAGGTTTAACTTTATTCTTGTTTTTACAGTTTATGCCAAGATGCATTGGTTTGTCCTCGATGTGCGATGGGAGCGAAAGTCGTACGGGAAAACGATAAATTACGTCTGAGAAAGGCGATATTTTGGAAAGTAAAACAATCCTGACACTTTAAGCGCCTTTTGCTCTAAAGTATGTTTTTCAAATCGGTGGACATGATAACCACAAAACTTACTAGACGACTGTCTAGAAATTTACACACCATATGTTCCATTACATTATCTTGAAATTAAACCGGCCGGTTTTTTATTTAATTTTTTTTTATATTTCATAGCATCGAATGAAGGTGCAAAGAGACTGTAATTTTTAGCAGTTTTCATTTATATGGTCGCCGTTTTATTATATTCTTGAAATTCAAAAATGTATGCGCATATCAGTTTGTAGCTTTATATCTAAGGTTTAAAATGGCGTTTAATTTTATTGTTCTAGACCAATCGTTTAACCGTAGGTGGTGCCCACCTTAAAAAAAAGTATTTTTTTGAACAGATTCCATGGGTGGCAATTTAGAAAATTTCTTTCATTTAAAAATTGTCATGCATACAGAAAGATATGTAGATTCATATAAAAGAAAAATAGTATAAATGTAATATAATTACCAGAAAAAAACGACCTAATCAGCCGTTGTTTAAGATAATTATGTCATTTATTGGCGCCTGAACAGTAGAATGCAAAATCTGTCATATTTGTCCTCGCGGTGCAGTCACGATATCGATGAGGAACATTTGCACGTTATTATATATGTCCGGCCAAAGGTGTGTACAAAAAAAATCCAGCTGGGTTTCTGAAGTAAAGTCATTAAAAGCCCAGTAATATCCAGTATTTTACCTCGGATTTTTGTATAATACTAACTAAGAGAAATTGCTTTAAAGTACCTTTTTCATTCCCTTGGAAATATAACAGGGTTGGTAGAAGCGGACCTCATTAAAATACAAGTTATTGTGCAATTTCTGCGCATCCAACTAAACATTATTTGCCTTTTATAATAGATGCCAACATAGGTACAAGATTAGTATTAGTATTCAAGCGTACGTTTTTCGTTCAAAATCAACTGGTAACTTTAAATCACGGCCAATTTTAAAATAGACCATTCACAAAACAGAAGTGAGATTTGACGTTACAAAAAATAATTAAAAATATTGAAAGATGTATGTATGGGAAGTGGATAAACAATCTTCCCAAAATCGAGTTATTATGCGCTTCGGCAGGCCTCTCGACGTTAGTCGGTGGAACCGTTAACTCTTCGAAATTCTTTCTGAAACCTTTATAGTATACAGGGTGTTTCAGAAATAACGGCTAACCTTGAAGGATCATATGCCCAAGGAAGTAATAAGAATGTTTTGTCAAATAGTGCATATTTTAACTTTAAAGAAAAACGGAGTCCGGCGCTGGATGGCTATTATCACACGACCGCAGCCTACCGTAGCCAAGCGTCACTGAGGTGACGAACCCACTACTTTTCAAGATACTCCACCCCGCCACTTTCTGTTCGCGCGTAAATGACATTGACCTAGGTAGGTAGAGCACAGTTGTTGTCAGCTGTTTCTTGTTCTCTGGAAATTCTAATCTGAATTCAGTAATAGTTTTGTTCATTAACAAAACTATTACTGAATTACACACGCTGTTTGGTACAATACATTTATTGTACCAAACAGTGTGTGTTGTGGGTGTTAGTGTAAGTGAATGCTTCAATGGCAGGTTTTTCTGGCCGTACGTTACTAACTGATCGGTTCTACGATTCTAACCTACGTGTTCGCCGCGTACATGCGAAATCACGTTGTATGTAATCAAAGTTTTGTCGAAAAACTACTATTGTTTAGGTGAGTAATGACAACCTACAAATCCTACATTCGCGCCAATGTATGATAATACATTCATATGCGGCATGCGCGATCAGCTATTGACCAGGGCAGACCTTAGACGATATATTTAATACAATTTGTCAGTACCTAAAACTTTAAAATCGACCACACGTTATATGAGCAAAATTGCTTCTTTGGCCCTGGCGCATATGATCTTTGAAGGTTAGCCGTTATTTCTGAAACAGCCTGTATTCTTTGAATTTTGTGCAATCAAAGTACGTAATAAATAAAAGCAATTATTTTTGAATAGTTTACACCAGAATGTAAATGATGATAATTATGTACAATTAAAGTACTCCGTCGTATTACATATTATTTGAATTAAGTATTAATTATCATTATTATTTCGAGAGTGTATGCAAAACGCATAACCTGTATCATATTCGGAGTTTGTTAAAACCTAAAACTAGGAATGTCTGAGTGCCAAGTTCACTTAGTAAATGTGAATCAAACTTCACTTAGCTAATTCAAATTCAAATGTAGGACAAATTGAAATTACTAATGCACCCCAAACTTGCTGACCTGAGATCTGATGTTTACATGCATAATAACCCGTTGCTATGGGGATTAAGTCGAGGGACATCGAGACCATCTCCGATGCATCTGTGGTTGGGCGGATTTTACGAACTACTTTTAAAACGATGCATTTGCAAAAGTAAAAGTTACGAGTGTTATTATTCGCAGTTAATGCCAATACACCAAATTAAAGGTCATTTAAATTTTCTTTCTAAATTGTGGATTTTTACGTAAATCAGTTTCTGGGAGTACTGCAGGCAATTGGGTGTTTTACCTTATAGATATTATACAGATAAAAATAATCTGCGTCTCCATATTGGACAGGTTTGTTTTAAGTGCCAACGTATTTAATGATAAAGAACCAATATAGTGCAGGAAAATAAAGTTGAGAGTGGGTATTAATTGTAGACAGGACTTTTATCATTGGAAATGGTAAAGGGGCTCATAGTGAACGTAAAAGAAAATAAATGCAGGAAATGCAAAAGCAGGTGCAAAGTATATTATTGCGTTTTCCGGCGAAACGACGTATTATCCAAAAATGTCCTATATATTTGTATTCTAATACAAAAACTGATTATTTTGCTTACTTATCTGAAGCTTGCTAATTTAATGCTATTACCATTAAATTAGAATAATATAGTGTAGAAAATATAGCGTTTCTTTAGTACTTTTTCCGTACAATTGAATGGTTTAACCAGTTTTGCAAATTTCTTAAAAATGTAAACAAATAATGAACAATTACTGAAAAATGCAAAAGTCGTTTTAGAGTTATTCAAATTTTTGAGCATGTTGTTAAATAGGGACTATTTTTATGATTGTATGAATAAGTATATGTAAAAGCAACAAAAATGAGCACCAGTAGAACTCTGTACGATGATTTTTCACCACAGAGTTTGTTTTTGAAAAAAAAAATTGATTTTGATTGGAAAAACTAAATATCTCAAAAACTTCTTGTTTGTAGCATATAAAAAAAATTATTCTTATTTAAGTCATAAAAAGGCATGCTTGCACAAAATTTCATCAAAATTGAATTATTGTTGCGGATTATGAAAAATTATAACAGAAAAATCGTTTTGGCATTGGGTTTGCATTTTTCTCGGAAATTTTGAGGTCAAGTTAAAAGTGACTCTTATGAATGTTTCAACCTTTTCAACGCTTTCAACCTCCCAAATAAACACTATACGATCCCATGACCTGGATTTATTTTTTTAGGTTTACTATGAGGCCCCTTTACCGTTTCCAATGATACAATTAATCTACAATTAATACCGGGTTTGGCTTCTAATCAGTTAATTTGCCTTCACTATAAACATGTAGGTAAAAGTTGGCGGTTACAATATCTGTTCTTCAGAAAAAAATGTGTTTTATAGTAATAGCTGCCTTTTTGATGGGATTTTTCCAAAACTAGCATCCATTATCTACTAGCATACATTTAAATTAATAGTTACATAAGAAACTTCTTGAACTACTGATGGACATATAACGGAAATGGTCAAGTTTTTACTGCATGCTATTGTTTGTCTTATAAAATATGATCCTCAATCATGTTTTCAAATACTTGGGATGCAAAATGGATCACTGAGCATACAAATACTTTGTTATCCTTACGTACTTTTCATGTATTTTCAGACGCATAACTTGCAAACGCCAATTTGCACTTACACGATGAACAGACCATGAAAAGTAAGATATTTTTTAAATAACCAATTTATCATCTTTGACTGTGAATAACATGTATACACGATATCGATGGGACTTTTTCCATGTTATTAGTAATACTCAATCTCAGATGTTTGAAAAACTCCCGCTGAGTTTGAAGTTTTCCGAAGTGAATTTCCTAGGTTAGCTCGGAAAAGCGGATAGGAAAACACTGTATATTATGGCAAAATTATCAATAAAATTAAAAATAAATTTGCAAATATCTCGCTCATTCGAGCTAACCTAGAAAAACGCCTTTGGGGAAGTGTTCAGGGGGTCATACAGAATCATTATTAGGAAATTTTTTGTTGCACAGTGTTATAGATATAGTTACGTCCATCTGGAGACACCTTCTATTGTAACATACATATTTCATAACGACGCGACATGCTGCGCAAATAGTGTAATAGCAGTGAGGGGCGCTGCTATAATATGAATATCTTGTGTGCACATGTAGGTACTACGAACCGACAACTGTCTTCATAGATGAAATCGATGCCATAGCCAGCAAACACGAGGATTCCCAGCACGATGCGTCCCGGCG
The DNA here is from genome assembly GCA_963966075.1 of Aphodius sticticus. Lineage (NCBI taxonomy): Eukaryota > Metazoa > Arthropoda > Insecta > Coleoptera > Scarabaeidae > Aphodius > Aphodius sticticus. The sequence continues at coordinate 71,686,375 of OZ014506.1, read as the reverse complement.
GTTCAAGAGCGAGCTCCTCATACAAATGGATGGTATCCTCAACGGCACTGAGCAGGTGTTTGTGCTTTCAACTACGAATACTCCGTGGTACGTATTATCATTAATACCGGTTAGTAAAGTTAGAGTTTCTCGTTGGGTGCTGAGCTTGACAGGGAATGGTATTAATTGAAGCGGGACTGCTCAAGATTTGAATAATACATTTATTCAAACACAATTGGCTATTTGGCTGGGTGTGAAACCTCCGGACACTCTGTGATAGGGCTCACCGTACAACTAGTTATTACGTTAGTCCTGCCAAGACCGGGTGGCCCTAGGGGAGTTGTACACAGGGCATATTTCCAGGTGGGTTCTGCAATATCCAAACTGTGCATGCAGTTGCTAAATTTTGGTGAACACTCATTATGATAACTTTCCATGCCTGATATTGTTCGATTTGAATTTACACTTTTATTGTAAAGAAAAGTGAATCCACGTAATCGTGTCACAAATGTGAAATAAATTACTGATAACTACGAAATTAATTAAATTCATTATTAACAGCGATTTAAAAGCATGCTTTCTTTCCCAATTCAGACACCTCTTAATTGGACCAATTTTCAGTAGTTTCACTACACAAAAATAATATAATCATTCATCTGGATAATAGAAAGTTTATAGTTCAAAGAATGGCAATAATCATCATAATCCATACGAATAAATATTAATATTAATTAATACATATCATACAATGCGGAAACGATGGAACGATGGAGGGACACGAACAATACAAATATGTACTAACATTAAAAAAAACATAATATTAATAATTTAATTAATAGAAACCAAAATAATAAAATAAAATTGAAAAAAAATGAAAAACCTAGTTGGTTGATGTAAAACTTTCGGCTGATGTTTTCCACATTCTATTGATTTTTTAGAAAGAAATTATCATTTTGCAAAGTTGCAAAGAGGTTTTCCTTATCAAAAACGACATTAATTAGACACTTACAATCATTTAAAAAGTCTGAAGTTAGTTTGATCTTGTAGGTTTTAGCGAAAAGTTTTTTTATCAATAATTCTATATTTTTTTTAAAATTTGTTTTGTTAATATTTAAAATGTGCTTAAGCAATTGAAAACATAAAACACCTTTCACTCAAAATAACATTTGCTTTACGAGTAACAATTTTCGACAAAAGGGGCATCCTTTATAGTTATTTGTTTTGTTTTAGAAAAAGAGTGACCATAAAGTTAGCAAGCTTTCAGTCAACTAAGAGAATTGAATCATGCCAAATGAAATCAAGCCTTTAAAAAATATCGGCGGTTTGGAACATTGTAAACAATCGTTATACAATTTGTATGTTCTATGTTATGAATAGGGTTGTCAGATTTTAATTATCAAAATATATGAGACTACCGAATAGTAAAAAGATATGAGATCATGAAAAAATATATGAGACACTGATCAACTTGCTCACAGTTTCATTATTATACAGAAACACATTATTTTTGGTTCTTATCACTATTTTTTAGACTTGTTATTATGTCAAAATCTCGGAATGTATGTTTTAACAAAAATCCTTGGGCACGTCGATTTTTAATTATTAAAGCACATATATTTATAGTAAATACAATGTTTTTCATTCAATTGTTTTTGACTAATGACGTCATCGACACTGTTTAAAGTACATAGTTTTTAGATTTACTACGAGACGTTTTTGAAGTCTGGACATTTTCATCCAATTTTTTTCGAAAACCTTAGGCGTTCGTTTCATATTCAGGGCAACTAATTCTATCCAAAACGCGTTTTTATATTCCATTCAGCAGTGGCGGCTCGTGCATTGGTTTGCAGGTTTGCTCAACCCCCAAAAATAACAAGAGAACAAAAAGAGTTTAATTGTATGTAAATGATAGTGTAATAGTCAATATGCAACGATCTATAACATATAATTTAATAAAATATCGAGCATTTTTTCGAGAATTCCAAGCGCAATTCGGCTATACGGCCTAGGGCCACAGCAAGGCCGCAACCGTCTGCTACCGCTACACTGCGTATCGACGCCTGAATTCTAGCCCGCAAGCAAGCGAATTGCGGCGCGTCGATTGGTTCGTTTACTCTGAAATGGTTGCAAGTATCCAATACACCAGAACTACTGGACCACGCCCCCAGTGGTGTCTAGAAGCGAAGCGACGTCATGCATACGCGACTGGCGACATGCATTATTGCATTGCAGGTTGTAGACCAGTGATTCCCAAACTGGGGGGCGCGCCCCCCTAGGGGGGCGTAGAGTAACGTTAAGGGGGGCGTGAGAGCACAGACAAAAATACTACTAGACAAAAATTTAAATTCATGTTGAATTTAGGAATTGGTGCATCAGGTTTGGTCTGATTGCGTTACCATTTTAAAGCATATGTCGCGCTCGCTGATGATATAATAATAATAATAATAATAATAATAATAATAATAATAAGGTTTATATCGAGGCCGGCCGCAAATATCCTGTCTCGCTTCCCGTGTTTGCATCCAGCCGTAAACCGTACCCGACGCATAAGATGCTATGCAACTTTTTATACTGCCAAGTATAATGGCCTGCATCACGACCCACTGCTGTTTCGCTGTTTACCGTCCAGTGTAGTTTGGTGTAGTTTAGACCTGCAGATCTGAAAGACGTCACGCCGTGTGCACAGGACATTGATTAGAATTAGAACTTCGGCTACTACGTTGATATTTTTACTGATTTCGCTCTTCGTTATATGTTTTGCACTTTATCTAAGTATTATTGAAGGTATGTAACCTAACTATTTTTAGAAGTATTTTTCACCTAAAGAAAGAAAGTGTAGTGTGGTGGCTTTCGGGATGAACGTAATGCTAGTTTGTAATGTATTGATTTATTTTTGCAGTTAATTAATTAATTAATTATGAGTACTACTAAGAAACGAAAGTACATTGACGAATACATCAAGTACGGTTTCACAGTGATGGTAAAGAACGATATCGACTGTCCGCAATGCGTAATATGTTATGACGTTCTTAGTAACGATGGTATGAGACCCACACGTCTTCAACGACACCTATTTGCAAAACATGGTGCATTAAAAGACAAACCAAAGGAATTTTTTGAAGCTAAGGTTCATCATTTAAAACGCATTAAATTGGACAATACTGGTGAATTTTCTCAAGCAAACGAAAAAATTGTCGAAGCATCTTATAAACTGGCGCTGCTGATCGCTAAAAGCAAAAAGGCTCATACTATCGGTGAAACTCTTATTAAACCTTGCCTTTTAAAAGCTGCTGATGTTCTTCTAGATTCCGGAAGCAAAACAAAACTTTCACAAATTTCACTTTCCGATAATACAGTTAAGCGTCGTATTGATAAAATGGCAGAAGATATCAAACTGCAAACGGTGGAAGCTGTCCGAAAGTCGCCTTTTTTCGCGATTCAGTGTGATGAAAGCACTGATGTTGCGCAATGTTGTCAGCTCATGGTATACGTGCGATTTATTTATAATGGTGCTATGACGGAAGAGATACTGTTCTCACATGAACTAAAAACTACTTCAAAAGCTACTGATGTTATGAAGGCAATTTCCGACTTTATTGAGAAATATGAACTTTGTTGGGACAAACTTGTTGGTGTGTGCACAGATGGTGCTCCGTCAATGCTAGGATCACGTTCTGGATTTATCAAATTAATAAAAGATAAGAACCCCAACATAACTGGAATTCACTGTGTCATACATCGACAAGCTCTGGCTGCTAAAACTCTTCCTGACAACTTTAACAATTCATTAAACATAGCTATTAAAGTAGTTAATTTTATTAAAAATAGTGCCTTAAACACGAGGCTTTTTGAAGCTCTTTGCGCAGATTTGGGTTCAGAGTACAAAAAACTGCTATTTCATACAGAAGTACGCTGGCTTTCAAAAGGAAACATGCTAACAAGACTCTTTGAATTGAGGATGGAAGTACAGCAATTTCTCAACCAGCAGAAAAAACATCAGTTATGTGAAGTGTTTGCTGATAAAACTTTTCAAATCAAATTGGCTTATCTAGCTGATATTTTTGAGGCACTGAACGTGCTGAATTTGAAGTTACAAGGCAACATTTCAGCAAACATAATTACACATCATGATGCTATCCAAGCTTTTTTAGAAAAAATACTTCTGTGGAAACGCCGTCTGCAAGCTGAGGCCCCCAATTTTACATCATTTCCGAAATTTTCGTCATTAATGGATAATGAAATGAATGGTGTGATTGCTGCAAATGCAGAAATCACAAAAGACATTATGTCTCATTTAGAAGGCCTTTTAGACGAATTTCAACGGTATTTTCCTAATTTATATGACAATGAAGAACATAAATTTGCGCGTAATCCGTTCAATGTTGATATTGATACCCTTCCAGAACACATGCAAGAACAAGCCATCGACTTGAAACATGATTCAGCGGCGAAAGGCGACTTCGAACATTTAGAAATTACATCTTTCTGGATAAAATGGTATTCAAACTATCCTATAATCGCGGAAGTAGCTTTAAGATTGTATACACCTTTTTCAACGACCTACTTGTGCGAGAAAGGGTTTTCTGTTTTAATGGGAATTAAAACCAAACAAAGAAACAAGCTTGATGTTGCTAGCGACTTACGCTGCGCACTTTCAAATATAGAACCAAGAATTTCTCATCTCGTTAAGGAAATTCAGCACCACCCGTCACATTAACGATTTTGTAGTTTGTTATGTTTTGTTAAATAAATGTATAATATATATATATTTATGAAATCTTTTTTGTCTTAATTATGGGGGGCGTGAGCATTTCATGATATCAAAAGGGGGGCGCCATAGGAAAAAGTTTGGGAACCACTGTTGTAGACAGTTGACACTCGTACGCTGTGGAGTTTGGTTGCCCGTGAAGCGCTAATTAAGTAATTACACGAAATTAAAAACAAACAATGAATTCAATGCAGAGTTTATAAGCTCAACCATTTAGCAGTCTAAATTGCGGAAGAGCGAAATAAAAAGGCTTGGGAGGCCTACCCCTAATTAAGTGATAAAACAATGCGTGTCGACTAAAACTCGGTCATTTACAAGGACATTTAATGCTGATGTTTACAGAAAAAATGAGTGGATTTGTGGGTGACGTCAAAAATGCTTTTTTGTCTATTGTTTGGAGCCGATGACCGGTGGGCAAAAACAGTTTACAGGTTATTACAGATTTAAATCATTTAACCGACCGAATTAAGAAGTTAGAGGCTTGAGCCATTTAAAATATCGATTTGTTAAATTTTCAAACGGCTGTAAGTTTTTAATGAATTGAAAAACCAGAAGTCCATATGAAACTGTTTACTCAGTATAAACATTTACTATCTGAAAAAAGTTCTGCGGGAAAAAAATGGGATACCGTGTATAGTACTAAACAATAACAGGAATTTAAGACCCATGGGACGTAGCAGCCAAAGATAATTAAAATTAGAGTATTTAAGAATAAGGATGAGTAGTTTTTAGTGCACAAATAAAGATATTTTTCTATAAAACAGATATGTCATATAAAACTGGTAGGTACCTAAAAGTTGCAACCCCATTTCTCTAGATCACGAGCCCCCACTGCCATTCAGAATATTCATGTTTCGCATAGTTAACAATATCTACAATTTTCAATTGCGTTTTTCTCAAAAAAGATAGGCCACTATAAAATGTTTCAGCTATCATTAAGACAAAAACGGCAGCGGATTAAAACCAAAAGCACTAAGAAAATATGGGTACGCATTTAAAAGAGATCGATAATATCATGAGCCAGAAATAACTGAAGGTCGAAAATTTAATTTTACTTTAGAATGTGTATTTTGATTGTTACAAATCAACGTTCGAGAATTTTGTAAAATAACAACCCCTCTCAGAGATTTTGTCATATTTCCATAATTTACGCGCTCACATTTTACATATATAAATATAAAAATTAACAACTGCCACCAAGATGTGAACAGCGTCGGCCTAATACCCAAATGGCTATAAACCAGAATAATAATATTTACAGTAGATAACAATATTTTGGAGACTGTGGCGAACTTAATAATAAAATTATAAACCCCTAACCACAACAAGTATTTTAGAACCTAAATACGTATTTCAGCAACTAAGTTGCCATCTTCAGTAGAAACTAAAAAGAAAAGAGATTAGCACTTCATAGTATCTTTACTGGATATTGTCCAAGCAAATCACTAGTGGAAGTGACGTCCATGTTAAAAATTAGCCTATATATACCCATTGTTCGTCACACCTCAGTGAATTTTGATCACTGAAGCGTAAAAAACATGTTTTAATTAAAGCAGGTCAAACAATGGCGAACTAGGTATAGGACCCCTGTCTGAATTTATTAATTTATCTCTATTCATCTATCTTTATTCACTTGAATAGAGATAAATTAATAAATTCAGACAGGGGTCCTATACCTAGTTCGCCATTGTTTGACCTGCTTTAATTAAAACATGTTTTTTACGCTTCAGTGATCAAAATTCACTGAGGTGTGACGAACAATGGGTATATATAGGCTAATTTTTAACATGGACGTCACTTCCACTAGTGATTTGCTTGGACAATATCCAGTAAAGATACTATGAAGTGCTAATCTCTTTTCTTTTTAGTTTCTACTGAAGATGGCAACTTAGTTGCTGAAATACGTATTTAGGTTCTAAAATACTTGTTGTGGTTAGGGGTTTATAATTTTATTATTTACAGTAGAGCAAAAAATCATTTAGATTTGCATAGAACCAGATGGAGACCAGCTGCCATATTTATTGGAGGTGCAAAAATTTATTTTTTGCTGTTTTTTGTTCGTTGAGAAATTTACCTATCGAATTATAAACACAAAAGCCATTTTGGCAGAAATTGCTGTTATATTAATTTTGTCCTAAGCTATATAAACCCAATTTATTGCCTAACAAGGGAGTTTATGGCAATTTCCAAACTACAGGAACGTCCAATTTAAGTATGTCTAAGATTATTTTATGTATTTTACTGCGAATCTAATATATGTTTTGTGGGTGATCTTTAACATCACTTGATTTTTCATTGATGACACATTATTTTTTTTTATTATTGTTATGGGCATATTGTGCCATAAAACGTTGTAGTTTCAAAAGTATGAAAGTGGTCTCAAATTTTGAAGTGCATACATACAACATAGGTTAAGGCTTTTTGTAAACATTTCTTGAGGATCTTAATAAAGTAAAAAATGTGAAATATATGTGATTTTGGTAACTAATTATCAGGTATGAGAATCTTTTAAAATATATGAGACTCATATCAAATATATGAGATCTGGCAACCTTATTTCTGAAACTAAAGCCATCTCTGCTAAATTAAATTACATCATATCACCTCCGACAAACTGGCAGTGATGCTTCTACTAAATTGTTTGTTCTAAACAAAAGATTCAAAAACACACACAGATAAGTAACCTCTCGAACGAAGAGAGAATTACTTGGATGAAGTAGTTGGTAGGTTCGTATATACGCGAGAGATTATTGACTTCAACCAAGACATTTTATTCCATGGAATAATTACTAGATTTAGGAACCTTGTTGCTCTGATGAAGGAAGAAAACCGTCTTCAATGAAGTGTATATTTTTATTCCCGGTAAATATTTTTAGCTACTTAATGTAAGAATTTTAAAGATTTGGCACAAATACGTTTTCTATTGCTAATTAACAAGATAGGTAAGTTATATTTACTTACTCGTTCTAATCTGTTGCGTGCCTTACATAAAATTATTCCGCATTGAAACGTTTATTGTACACTGATCACAAGGCACATCCCCTACGGGTACTTCGTTGTTGTTTTCGTACTAGGTTTCGTCGCTCCTTTACGGCGCCAGACCTACGCGCGGGCGCGCAAGCCTTGACAAAATCACGATGCGCATATTTATTCCAGAGAAAGGGATTACTTGAAAGAAGTAAGAATCACTTCAGTTGAATAACTGGTGGGTTTTTATTCAGTAAACAATACTTACTTATATTAAATGTCTTATATTTTATTGGATCATGTAACTACGCACTTGGATGGATTTACTATTACTTCGTTAGAGAAATTGACCTTTTTGGGACGAAAAACTCAATGACTTCTTTCAATACAATATTGGTTCTTATAAAGAAAGCATTTATTTGTCGACAGCATATATCTGAGAAATTATTTTCTTTAGATTGAGCATGTGGCATTTCTTGTATATACCTAACTTTCTACATCCAAGTAAATATGAATTTGAATCTAGTAAATAAATTCAAGAAATTGTTTTTTCGTTCCAAATAATCACTTTTCTGTGTGCACTACTATCTTAGTACTTATTGCCTTAAAGAGAAAGAGAAAAAAATCGTATTCCATTAAAAATGAACAAAAGTTTGTGTCGTCATATGGAACATCATACAAATGCGAAAATAATTATAAAATAGTCTGACGGTACTGCTCAGTGGAAATGGCCGTCAAATGATGACATTTCTGTGGTATGACAAAGATGACATTTTACAAGCAATAAAAACACCTGTCCCGTCCAAAGGAGGTTTCTTCATTATACCAGAAGTACAAAATTATGTCTAGCTATACCGGGTGATTCAATTTCGAGGCTGATTAGATCTCGCTTATTAGTGGAAATAGAGGCTATGTTTAAATTTGGCAAAGTTTCGTATTTTTGTGCTGAACAATTATCTGAAAAGAAATTTTAGCTATCATTTTTCATTTTAAAGATATCCGCAAAAAACTGAAATGTTAAGATATCGTTTTTAATTTTTTATTCAAAACCAAACGTAGCTAGACATTTGAAACAAAAACATTCTACAGCGACTTTTTAACAAGGAATGCAGTGTTATTTTTTAATTTGAAATAACATCAAAGATGGCGGCGTAATCATGGCCAACTTTTGTTTCTCTTACGGGCGCCATATTGAATTTTGGCATTTTCCGATAGTCGTGTTTTTTTCTCATTTCCGCAATGTATAACATGTTAGCATTATTTTTTAAAATAGTCATAAAATAGTTTTGTCATGATATCTTATTGCTGATTTTAACATATTTTGTTCTTGAACACTTTTAAAACATATTTGGTGGCCAAACTCGAGCATACACTAGGTTATCGTTTCATTGGCATGATAAACAGTAGTATGGCCAAAGTGACCCAATAATGAATTCTGACTTTGGCCACCCATATATATATATATACATAAAAGAAGTATATCCTGACGTTGGAAATATTAGTGTTTTGAGATTTTTGAAGTACTATCAAAGACCCAAAAAATAGCACAAGTATGAGTAATTATATCTAATCTGTTAAAAGTTACCAGACTTCTAATTTCAAAAGTGGACTAAAGTCACCCAAGTTTACGGTATTTAGAAAATATTACAGGTTATGTAATCGCCGTAAAGAATAATTTTAATGGGATGGATGCATTTGCTGTGCCTGAAGTAGTTCTTCTATGTTTGGCTTTGTCTTGGCCAGTGCAACTCGCATGTCATTTGTAGCATATAATCTATTTCGAGTTTTTGTCTTGATAGTAAGTAGTGTAGAAAAAGCCGACTCACACTCATAGGTGGTTGCAAATGGAATCAGGACTCTTAGAGCCATCTTTGCAACATCAGGATAGGACTGTGCTATTTCTATCCAAAAATCACTACAACAAGTTTTACTGAAAACATGTTTTGCACCCCCATCATTTATCAAATCAATAAACTGATCCTGAACTAAATTGTCCTCCGAAGGCAGATCACTAATGGAAATTTCAAATGGGCTAGTGATAAAACGATGGTGTTTGTCAATTTCTCGTAGCTCAGGAAAATAGTAAGAAAGTTCATTGCTAAGAACGAATACATGCTGTTTCATCACCTCAAGGATATCGCCATCGACTTGAAGCTCGTTTTCATCAGTATATGTGTCCAGCCGTGGAAATGGGGCAAAATTCTTATTTTCTAACTTTACAACCCATAGTGCCATAGTTCGAGTTTCATTTTGAACGCTATCAATTTTTCGTGAAAATGGAGCACTGTGTTATCTTTTCCTTGCAGCGCCAGATTGATAGAATCCACAGATTCAAATATGTCTACCAAAAATGACAGCGAAATAAGAAAGCGAACATCGGAGAATTTTGCATGCATGTCTGGTTTGGTATCTTTCAAAAAGTGCTGAGTTTCTTTATGTAGTATAAAAACTCTCTTTAGTTTCCCTTTGGAAAGCCACCTCACGTGTGAGTGCAACAAGAGTGTTTCAAATTCGGAATCGCTTTCTTTGCATAACTCGGAAAACAAACGAGAGTTAAGTGTATTTGATTTAATGAAGTTTACTGCTGTAATCACATGAATGAGAACATTTTTCAACTCGTCAGGCATGATTTTCACCATTAAGGCTTGACGATGAATACAGTGTGTACCAATACTGTTTGGGGATTTTTGCTTAACCAAAGTTTGAAATCCAGAACGGCAACCAAGCATTGCTGGAGCGCCGTCAGTACACACGCCGCGCCGATAAGATGTTCCCATTTGATATCATGCGCTTCAAAGACTTTGTCCACTTTATCAAAGATTTCTTTTGCAGTTATTTTGGTACTGAGAGTTTCACAGAACAAGAATTCATCTTCCAGATTGTTGTGCTAAGTTGTGCTAAGTTGGCGACATCCGTCGTTTCATCAAGCTGGATTGAAAAGAAGTTGAACATTGAATTATGAATCTTAAACACCACCTGCGACAGTATGTTATCAGAAATCTCCGATATTCGCCTCCTTACAGTATCGTTTGATAGGCAAACATACCTTAGCTTGTTAAGTTCTTGTTAAGTTGTTATTGTGGGGTTTTTTGGCTGTAGTTATTTTTCTTGAAACCTCATAGGAGGCTCTCAGACGATCCTTAATGCTCTGCGACCAGATTCCTGTGTTATCAATCCTGGAGTTGTGTAGTCGTTCGGCTTGGTGTTTAGAGAAGTCGACATCTTTAGTTATTGAGCTGGGATGCTTCGTTTCTAAGTGTATCTTTAAATTGCTGGGTTTTAGAGAAGAGGATGCCAGCACATCAGAACACAAAACACACAAGAGTTGTTGCGCGATGACGGTTCCATACGGTATAATATAAATAAATATGCGTTTGTTTTTCGCGGTCCTACCGAAACCGCTTGGCGGTCCCCTAGGGGACCGCGGACCCCACTTTGAGAACCGCTGATATAGACGAATAGAAACCATGTAACATAGACGGTGGGGGACAATGAGTATTTCGGCCGTGAATTCACGCGCATAAAATTTACCTCCTGATACACTGGTACAATGCTGTGTTCAGTAATTCATTGAAAATACCGTTAGCTAACTAACATTGTGCGAGAAGTTTTTGCATCATGTACTGTATCGAGAGTGTTTGGTGACTATTATTTCGATTGAGTTAAAATTACTTGTCGCATGACAATAAAGTTACATAACAATACATAAAACCGAAGGCGTATATACATTTTCAGAATTAATTTACACTTGCACCGTGTTATTATGTGCTGTTAATTGTTGACCGAGTAGTCCGCCCAGTCGGCGGAAGTTCTGCTCCAAATAAAGCAATCGACGTTTTTCAATTAATCTCTCACTCGGTACCAGAACCGATTTGCCTGCGTTCCGAGCACGCTTGCGTTCAAGGTTGGAGCAACGTTGAGAGTTTCTAATTTTCCAGAACAAAGTTTGATTCCAATTACCGGGAGGGGGTGCATAGCAACCCCCGCCCACCAGTACCATTAACACAATGGGAAAGGGGCGGAAATGCATTACAGCTGGATTCAGACAGCAAGATGGGTGCAGCCCAATGCAAAGACATTCCTTGTAACTATTTGAAGTGCTCCATATTCCTGAAGTCGTACTAACCGGTACAATTGTGCATGCACATTTAGGGTAAGTCGGTTTGAAGTACTTTGAAAGTGGGAATCATAACCCCGAAATTAAAATCTCAAACTTATTAATGAAACTATGTTCTTAGCAAACATAAGACCTAAGGGCGTGTTAGACAATGGTTAAAAATGAATAATTCTTATACCGACGCTTCAAAATTAGAACATGAAGCGTGGAAGGTTCAGCGTTTCAGGCTATAATTTGTGAATGAATCTTGCTCAAAACCCTACCCTCTGGATGTCAAGGCCCCAACTAAATGCAGTAAATGCGAAATATATTCATATGGTTATAGTGGCGCCATATAGATCTGGTGATTTCTTATTTTGAAGCTTTATGGAAAAGCGCGCGATTTGAATTGAGACGTAAGCCTTAATGCATACAAAAATTTTATACTTAAATGTATACTTAAAAATTGAGCCAGAGAAACCATACCTAAACTACCATTTATATCTGCATATATAGCAATAGAAGGGACAGGGCAAAATTACTATTATTTCAAGAATGCATGGTTAAAATAGAAAGAAAATACGAATTATAGCAACAGAGAGACCTTATCGCTTGAACTGACATCAGTATTACTCTCAGGGTTTTTCAATTACGGTTTACCGAAGTTTAACCAAAGTATCGTTAGGCTCCACATAGCGCGCACAAGGAGCCTAACGATACTTTAAGTTAAACATTGCTAAACCGCAATTGAAAAACCCACCCTAAGTCTCATTAGAGACAGGGTGGGTTTCATATGCGGATATCTCACTACATTTCAGGAATATCTTGTATAATTATGTCCCGAGTGTACCAGTCCTGAATTATATTCTTTTTTGTACATCGTACGACGAATGTCTCGGAAAATGTTGGACTGAGTCAACTAATTTCAAGTTTATGCTATTATTGAAACACGGCGCTACACATTGCTACGTCTACTATACCAACATCTACCAATGTCGCAATCGTTTGACAGTTTGCCACAACGTGTGACCCACGTTCAAGCTTCAAGCTAGCAATGCCAAGTGCCTAAGAGGCCTTTCAGACGGGGGCACGGCGTGCGTATGGCTTTGCCCATCCACGGATCGAAGTGTATGAGATTAAATGGAACCTTACACACGCACCGACGGCGGCGACGGACGTCGCGGTACGTGTGTAAGGTTCCATTTAATCTCATACACTTCGACCCGTGGACGGGCAAAACCGTACGCACGCCGTGCACCCGTCTGAAAAGGCTCTAACGGTCGGGTTAGATCAAAACGCGTTTTAGCCTAGTAACATCGAATGAATTTTGTATTTGCCGCGCGTGCCGCGTTATCTTGTCATTTTTGACAGTTTTCATTTTGTGTTGTAAATTCGTTATTATTGACTGAACAATCAGTGTCGCGCGGTCTAACATACGAATATGTTGTCTCAAAACACGGTAACCGCGAATTTACAAGAATATAGTAACTTAATACTTCCAGTACCGTCAGAATTCCAAGGTAGATCATATTTATTATTATTTTTATACCCCCCACATTTAATGTGGGTATTTTGAGTTTGATTCAACATTTGTAACACTCATAAGGAGGCGTGGCAGATATAGACTTACCTATATATATGGAATTGATCAGAATTGAAAACTGAATCGATTTAGCTATGTCCGTCTGTCTGTCCGTCTGTCTACACGATAACTGCCGTAATTTTGAAGCAATTGATCTCAAATTTGGTATACTAGCTTATCTCTTAAAAAGTACGGACAAGTTCGTGAATGAGTAAAATCGGTTCACCAGTTTTTGTCTTTTTTTATTTTTTTTTAAAATATTTTACGGTGGGGGTATTTTAACTTCAGCATGGTTGAAGATAATTTTCTTACTAGTTAAATTTAATTTCGAAAGTTGAGCAATTTAAATAAAGTTGGTAGTGATTCTAATTCTGTCCTAATGCCAGAAATTAAATATATATCCCTACTATCCCTATCCCTACTATATACTAAAAGTCTAACACAGTCCGCGCAAGAAGTTTATGAAAATCGGCGAATCGGGGGAAGGGTCTGCTCCTCGGAGAAGCGAAAATCGGCGCCGCAGGCGCCGATTTTCCGCCTAAAATTTGATTCTACAGCGCTTAGGCCTTCGATTTCGTCTATTTTCGGCCAAGTTTTCGTTATTTTTTACCTCGATTCGGGTAAATTTATGGATTATGGCTTAGGAGTGTACAGGTCAGCGCGTCGCCATGGCAACCTATCGAGGTTGCTAGGCAACGGCCGCGTGCTTCGCGACGCGGTCACCAGACGGCGGCACATCATCATGTCGCTGTTGGGATTACGCTACGAAGCAATAGATGGCGCCCCGTAACCGCTTCGAACGTACGAGCATAATCAGGTCGCGCGTGTAAGAGCATCCGGGCTTTTTGTTTACCCCTTAACGCTTCGGCGATCTACCTAGGTCGACCAGCAAGCCTATTAGGCCTGCACATTCTCCTAGTTATATTTACTATAATATAGATAATATTCATGAAAATTTTAAGTTTTTATTACTTAAAAAATGCGTTAAAAATACAAGGTACCCTTGCCCAAAATGTTTGAGTCTTGCTCAATTATCTAAAAAATACAAAATATACATTATTAGTTAACATTAGTTAATACTTAAAATGTAAAAAGTGCATGATATTTGAAACAGAAAACATTTAGTGCATTTTTATATGTAGATAAGGCGTTTTACCGTTGGATATTATGAATGTTTACATTGGTCTATACTAGGGAAGAACGCGGCATCTACATTTATTCGCTATAATTTTTTTATTTCTGTATAAAATCTATTAAAGTGTTGTTAATTATAAGCAACTTACTTTAACCTACAATAATAACAAAGTATTTGTAAATAATTAACGCATATTTGTTTGAAATTGATACTTAATAGAAAACTGCAAATATCTCGTAACTACCGTTGATGTACATACGGCACTTTACCATTGGAGGGCAGTATTAGTGTGGGCACTTTAGATTGTTGCCTGTCTCTTCTTATTTGTAATTAAGGGAAATGAGGAGGGAACAACAAAATCAGGTTAAAAAGTGTAATAAAATATATGAAGTTTGATGTGGTTTTAGGAATCTGGACCCAGCAATACTGCGGAGATTTGAGAAAAGGGTAGTACTGAACGCCCCTGCAAGGGATGCACGCGTGGATCTCTTCAAGTATTTCCTCGGCCAGCACTCAAATAATTTTCAAGAGAACGACTTCCTCAAGATGGCAGAGATAACTCCGAACTATTCTGGTTCAGATATCAAGTGCGTCTGCAAAGAAGTTATAATGAGTACAGTACGGGAAGTAATTACTGCAAAAGGTAGCATCAAAGGTAAACCACCTTTCAATATATCTTTAGAACTTTTAAAGCAATTGCTAAAAAGAAGCTTAATGCAAGCAATTATATTATTCCATCATGTGTTCAGTCTTATTCCACACGACGAATGAATTTCCTGCCGGCTTTGCATCGCCATTCTGCATTTCATAAGACAGTATGTTATATGGGGTGCAAATTATATGATCCATTCCCGGTGACTGTAAGAGGTCTCAAAGACTTCTGATTGTTTAGAGGTGCTGTTAGACAGCATCGTCTAGAAGTATGTTCCTCTGGCCTAGGCGCTTGACGATTTTTTCAACAATGGATGACCAACCCGATTACTTCTTATTGTATTGGATATGGATATGGATATCTTGGAGGGTGGGACGATTCCCACAGCACCTAGGCCTCATTAGGCCCCTTTTGCTAGCCTCCGGGGGTACCTGTAGCTTAGGCTGTGTCTGCCTCGAGCCATCCTGTGGCCTTCGTGAAGGCGAGGACGTCGCTCGGCGGTACCCCTCTGATGGCGGATAAATCCAGCCATTTTTCACCCAGGAAATGTTCTCGTAATGTCGAAAGTGCCGGACATTCGCACAGAAAGTGTTCTGCCGTCTCTTCCTCGCTTTCGCATCCTCTGCACATTTGGTCCTCTAGGATTCCGATGCGGGTTAAGGCTATTTTACACTATACTACTTTCGTCTTTTCTTAAACTTCTTTTTAGTAACTAGAAAAAAGTTCTAAATAATAGTATAGTTGGAAATGTCGTGCTATTATATTTCTAAACTTTTTCTTAGCATAGACGCATGCGCCGTGGATGCATTTGTAAGGTCTGCCAATAGTGCGAACGTGAATCATTTTGTTTTGTTTTGACATACCGCTGTAACGTATATGTTTAACCTCACAGTGACGCGCTATGCTTTGTACAAGTGGTTTAAATGTATGTAAATTAATTTGCACGGACATGTTTACAGCAAAATATTGCAAAAATAAACCGGCATAAAGTAAACAAACAACATAACCTTAAATGCAGTAGGTTGGCTATTCTGAAATAAATAAAGAAGTGTGTCTAGTATACCCATCTCTTGTTACTTTAAAACTTTTTTCTAGTTGCTCAAAAGAAGTTTAGAAAAAGACGAAAGTAGTGCAGTGTAAAATAGCCTTTAGATGCACAGTTAGTCACAGCGTTGATAGTTCCAGAGATATTCAACTGTTTTTACAAAATATGCCCGTTGCAGGATCTTTTTAAAAACTATGTAAAAACGACATTTTTGCTGATTTTGCCTTTAAACTATGTGAGACAATAGCCACAGCCAGAAGGTAGATGATACTATCCAAAGATATTAGATACACTATACAGGGTGTTCGTTGCACTTAGTAAATATCGATGTTTTTCAAATGGCTTTTTCTCGAGTTTTTTAAATGGAACAGCCTGTATAATATGTGTTGGCTGTAATAACCCTTTATTTCGCTCCAATTTACATCTAGTTTGTCATACACCAAATGTTACTATTTTTTGTGATATTTGCAATTTAAAGAAATGTTATGCAATTGTAAATTTTAATATTCCTGTGAATAAGGTATTTGGTAGTTTGATGTAAAGACTTCAAGTGGCGATAAAGGAGATAATTTAGAAACGATTTAACCAACTTGATCCTTATACAAAGTATTACCTTTATCAACATATTAACAATTTTATATGAAATTTTGTAAGTATATTTTGCCGTCTATCGTATGGCAACCGAACACGCGATTTAAAAATTTCAAATTACTGCTATAGTAAACCCTAAACCTACTTTTAAGTTAACTATTGTGAAAATTTGTTTACTTCTGAGTGTTGAAAATCAGATTTTCTTTGCTGTGATTTATGTGGCCACACACAAAAACCAAATATGCTACAAAAACAAACTGATAGGCATCTTTAGATTCAGATTTTCATTCATAGCAAAAAAATCTATTAATAACACTTCCAAATAATCAACTCAAATTATTCCAATTTTGAATAGTCTCTTTAGAAAAATAACCTATTTTAAACCAATTAAGTAAGTAGATATGGTTGGTTGTTTTTTGTACTGAATACAAACCCGTTTTCAAACGTAGCTCATCTAGACAGCTTTTAGCGTTTCTGTTTGCTCTTGTGTAGGAGCGCACATACCATTACAATGAAAGGTCTACGCACAATTTTCACACTAGTGAACAATTTTTCACGATAGTCCCCCTAAAACTATACTGTGTCTGGTTTACTTGGCGTCCAACTGAAGTTACTAGGTCGTCGGATTCGCTCGCTGTACATTTGTAAAAATTGCAAAACATACTTATAAAATTGTGTAAATCCTCGATAACCGTAATATTTTTTATATGAATTAATCTAGTTAAATAGGTTCGAAATGGCTTCTTCTATAATATTTTACATCATGCTACCCAGCACACTGTATATAGAGCAATATTAAGATACTAAATAGCATACTACTCTTTAAATTGCAAATGTCACAAAAACTAGTAAAAATAGATATAAGATATAGTGAATATAAATTAAAGAGAATTTAAGGGACATTTCAATTATCAAATAATATGTTCAGGGTGTTCCATTTAAAAACCTCAAGAAAAAGCCATTTAAAAATGTGTAAAAACTAGTGCACGCTACGATCATCCTGTATAGCACATCTAATTTTTCATGACATCAGCATCTAGCTATGGGTTTAGTGACTATGTGACAAAATTTTTAGGACAATATCTGCAAAAATGTAGTACTAACGAAGTTTTTAGGGCGTAGTACTAACGCAGTTAAAGGCCTGCAATTGCCAATTTTACAAGCAATTGAATATCTCAGAAACTATTTACTTTACACAGGTACAACTTACACAGTTGGAAAGACAACTTCCTTAGTATTCATAATACGGTATGATATACAAAAAGTTACAGAAACGTCTGAGTCAAACAACTCTTGTATAAAACATTTTTTTCTTTCTCAAACGATTTGATGGCTATCGACCGCCGGGATACTAATAACTCACCCTGTATATCGGCCCCACAAATTAGGTATTCTCAACGACAAATTGTGCACGACAAAATATGTACTCAGCACGAAAAATTTGGCATTCCCTTCGTCAATGGTTAACACGACAGAATATGAATTCAGCACGACAAATTAGGGATTCTTAACGACAGTTTAATTGATTAGCACGACAGATTATGTAATTTATGTAATTTTACTTTTTAAGCTGTTTGCGAAAAGTGTTGGTTATTTTGATTTTAGTTTTTAGTTTTAATTATATAATTTTGGTTTTATAAAACTGTAGTGTGGGGTATGAAAAAATTTAATTAAAACACAAATTAAATTTAAAATATTGTATTTAAATAAAGAAACAAATAAACAATAAAAGTACAATAAATATATATTCATACATTCTATAAAAGATAAACAAATATTTGAATTATTGTCTTGAATTATTAAGTATTTGAATATTTTTATCTTTTTATTTAGTAGAACATGTGTAATATGTAGTACCCACTTCAAGAACTTTTTTGTTTAAGTGTAGCCATTGATATGCTTCGGTCCAGTCTTTTAATGAATTTGTTTGTTATGAGTAAAATTGTTTATAGTTAGGTGACAATGCATATCGATATCAAAGCATTTCACATATTTGCAAGTATTTAATTTGTCAAAAATACCATAGTCGAAGCTAAGTGCCTATTCTGGCCAACAAGGAACAAAATCGAGCAAGTGAAAACTATTTTTGGGTTTTCTACATAGACTCTTCGATTGTGTTTATTGATGGCACTTAGATTATTGTATTTTTGACGAATTTAGTATCGACTTGGAAGTATGTGAAGTGCTCTGAGTCATAAGTTAAATTATTTTTCTTGTGTAAGTTACAAGAAGTTACAAGTAACTGCGGTATGTAAATTTATTGTAGTAAACAAAACAAAAATGTTTCCTTTTTAATATGATTAAATTAAACTATACTCGATTTTGTGCCCCTTGGGGTATGATTAGTGTACTGTATTGATTGAGCTCAAATTTCACAGTAATTAAGTATTGATATAAATAAACAAATGAGGGTCCTGCATAAAAAGTAACAGTTCAAGCACCACCCAAATTGACACGGGGTGTTTTAATTATAAGGTCATACTTGAACTGTAAAAAAGTACTATAAGTTGATTAAGGGGAGCAAAAGCACTAGTGCTTTTGCTCCCCTTAATTTAAACCTGCCGATGACAATGGAGAGATTTATTACTGATATACTATAAGTTGATCTTTTGCAACTGACAAACATTTTAGTTAAAAAGATCATATCAATCAAACAAACAATTGTCTACAACTGTTCGATTTCATGTTGTATGTTGTTGTCAATATTATCTCTAGGTCAAACCATATATAATTTATAATTATAACTTACCTGAAGACTGACATCAACAATTATACACAGAATAATTTTCAATTATTCCCAACGTCCTTCTGCGAACTTTAAAACAAACTACACTCAACCACACTTCTAACGATAGCACACCTAGTTTGCTGCTTTTATCGTTGAAATACAAATATGGTCGTTCATTTACACTTTTTGTCGTTAAAACATATATTATTAAAACATATATTATATATTAACATATATTATGTCGTTTGTTTACATTTTCTGTCGTTAAAACACATATTTTGTTACTCAAATGTAATTATTTTCTTTACATTCATTCTTCATAGGTTAAACAAATACTCTCAAGTGTGCTCTCAAGTAAATATTACACAATAACAATAATTAATTATTGTTGTTAATAGAAGTGCCCAATTTCACTTTGCTGTCCCCGTTTTTATGATCGCGATGTTACCTATTGACTGGATAAACTACAAAATTCAAGATAACACCCCTTTTGATATCATAAATGAAAAGTCGATTTGACAGAATTCTCTACGTACGCTGAAGTAAAACGTTGAATCATCAGCTTCAAACCTTTGAAGGGGAACACTAGTGACAAATCTATAGTAGTAAATAATATAATATAGATATAATAGTAATAAACACATCTTGACGCATATAATTTACATTGTGCAAATGTTCTTGGCTTAGAATTGACTATAAATTATCGTTAGATTGTGTCCTTACTGTAGTTCTGCACGTAATTCGGATACCGTTTAATCGCATACATATATCCAATTGATCCACGTAATCCAAAGAGAATTTATTTGCATTCACATTACCTTATCGCAGATGTCGGCGAATAATGGTATGTCATATGGTGATAGTGACTGACTGCACTCTCGCTTTATGCTCTCGCAGCGCCGATTACAGTGCTGGTGGCTATTGATCATCTAGTCTCCCTATGGTCTCCCTGTCGCAAATCATCGTTATGCCGTTAATTAAGTGGACATATGAGAGGAAATATGATATCCGATACCCATTGTGTCTCTATCAGACTCATTATAATTCACGTATGACTAACGATGCAAACTAAAATTCATTGTGAACCTAGACAACCAGAAAATGTATTTAGAAAACTCGAAAAGCCAATTATTTTTGAAATAGTTTGAAATCTAAACGTCTAGTTGCTTTTGTTTTCAAATTACAATATATGAATTTTTGAAGTGGAACGATATTCCTTAAGATAGGATATGGCATCTGTTCGGCAAAATTAGCACGAAATATTGTGCACCCACGAGTTTATCAATATATTTAAAACAATTAAACTTAGCGACATAAATACATCATATTAAAGACAAACAATCTGGGTACAATATAAACAAATAATTCCTGGGTTATTAGATTATTGTATTATTATATTATATTAATGTTATTCCCTTTTTCGCTCCAAAGATCAAATGTTGTGTTGGTTTAATGGCATTGGGAGCATTCGAATAAAATAAAAACTCTAATTACATCATATTCTGTGATGTCTGTCGGCCTAAACAAATGCCTAGTTTGATTAGTTTTAGTTTAAGTTTTAAGCCCTCCCATTTGAACTATGAATGTGATTTTAAATAAATCAAAACGTCAGCAAGGATTACAAAATAGTGTTTATTTGATTCGAATGCTCCATGGAAATGCTCCGATAATGCTCCCAACGCCATGAAACCAACATTATATTATATATTCTATTCTGTTAAGTTATCTGTCATCACCAACTTATGTATTTTTTAAAGAATATTCCTCAAATCAAATTTCTTAAGACTTTACACGTAATTACACAAAACCCTGTCTTCTTTTTCGCTAAAACTGAAAAGGACGTCGACAGCAAAAAATAACACAAACATTCCTAATTAATTGAAAAATATTATACCTCAAGCGCTTCATAATCATCATTAGAGGAAGACCTTTCAAATGCTTCTTATGTTTATTGAGTTGGCTATATTGGGCCCGCCGCTTTGATATTCAATTGTTTGTGTTCATGGTAATTAAACCTAAAAAAATACGCGTAATTACCATACTCATTGTTTTAATGCCCACTATGTCTAGATCTATTATTCTTGGTATATAGTATATACCAGGTATGTCCGACATAGGTGTGATACAACCAGGGTTGTTATGTTTAAAACAATTTGTTTTAAAACAGTATTTTAAACATGTTTTAAAACAAATATTTTGTGTCGGAAACCTTCCGCAATCCACGTTTGACGAGTCGTGGCCCGGACCGCTTACGCCTTTCCGTACCCATCACATAAAAAGACTTAGAAAGGTTGATGGGTGCACCGTCGAGCACGCCTACGCCGAGAACTCTACCACATGTCATCTCCGTCAGCGGCGTCGCTGTCCTAACATACGTGGGATAGGATAGCTCCACATCCACAAGGGTATAAACGTCATGTGGTCTACAGCGTCTAATCGCAATTGCCTTAATCCCTATTCGGATATACGAGTATATCAGATCGTTAATTACTCATGTCGGCACAACTTCCGAAGGCACCGTTTGATGAGTCACCGGCGCGGCGAGCTGCAGATGCCTGCAATCCCTCCTTCACATCTATTACTAACTGGGTCGCCGTTACTGACTAGGTCAACCAGAAACCTGGAATTTGTTGGACTTTAGACAAGCCAGTTTTACGGTGTGACCTCGTGAGGTCTGCCAGTCACCCGGTATAGGCCATATGCAGGCGGGCTAATACGGTACGCCACTCTATGTGCACGGACACACAATTAGCGACACTCATAGCAGTGCTGGTAGCGGCGCTGATAGCCGAGCGTTTGACTACATAGGTGCTTTCGGCAATAAACATACACCAGCGGAATCAGCACCGGTCTCTTCTCATAACCTAAATAATGTTTGCCACTTTGTCCCCAAAGTTTGATACAGAAAACATATTTTGAATAAGATCCTGTGAGATATTGTTAGAAAGGACTTTATGTTTACGTTAAGTTTACGTAAACTTACAGAAAAACTATAGTTACGATATTTCCAAAAGATATAGTTTTAGAAAAAATATTATTTTCTTTAACTAACAAATTAATTAATGAGGAATAAGAGCACTAGACAATTATGATTTGTTACAAAGTATATAACGTTCTGAATGTATTTTATAAATGAAGTAGCATATATTATTTGTTGTAATTTGAGCTTATCCGGGAAAATATCATTATTGAAACGAACGTGTTGAATAGCATTCACAAATAAGCAGTAACAATAAAAAATGTGCGAACGTTATCGGATGTGTCACAAGATGTATTCATTCTACTCTTTTATTGTTAAAAGGGCAGGCGCAGTCCCCATCTCCGAGAAAACCCGTGATGGACGACATCATTACGGCTGTCCAGAAGGTCACAGCTACAGCGAACGCCATCTCAATAGAAAAATACAATAACTGGCACAAGAGTTATGGGAGCAGCTGATGGCCAATTAACTACATAATGGTTTATATCAAGACGTCGGAACCTTTATCTTCGATATACTTATTTATTTTTATATCATCGAAAATACGAAATACATTTCTGTTTGGAGTAATATGCCGTTTTATTGCTATTTCTAATTTCTAGCGATCGTTATTGATACCTCCTATGATTATTCTAAATTAAAATTCTTTTATTTATGATCTTTTTTAATTCATAAAATTCTAAATATATAAATTGGGAATATATGTGTCCCGGAGGATAATAATCGCCCTAACTGCCATCACTCGTTTCGTAGTATTACCCCCTGTGTTTGAAGGCTCATAACTCTGAAATTAATGAACAAAAACAAGGTCCCAGAATTCGAAATTTTTAAATTAATGCTGGTCCGATTTATTTAATACTAAACCTCTTTCACTAAAATTTCAATTTTAGTCCATGTTGCATTTAGAATAGCTTTTATAGATTGGCGCTTTTGTTGTTTTAATTTTGTATGTATATATATATATATATATATATATATATTATGTATTGTATGTATATTATATATATATACAAATTGAGAGTGAATTGAATGAAAAAAAAGTAATTGAGAGTGGCATGAGTTTGCGAAAAGCTGATTCGTTTTTCACACAGAATTTTTGCTTTGTACTACATATAACATTTCCGCACGCCAACCATGCAAGTCGCTTGGTGCTCGTTGCATATAATCCTGTAGGAATTTCAATAACTGACTTCCATCTACCAGAACTCTTGAAGTTGGGCGTAAAAATCGATGAGAAAGCATACCTGAGTGTGAATGAACTATATGTCAAGCTTAAATACTTAACTATATGGGTTCCTTAATCGGCCGCTATTACAACCTGACTAGTATTTTTTTGTTAAAAATGTATCATTAGGAATGTGTCCAAGAAAGGAATGCCGACAAAGGTATATAATATAATATTCTTGAATAAAAAAAACATATTTTCCTTTGTAAATGCAAGGTTGTAAATGTAATTTACAATTACAAATTAATTCATCCTGCTATTAAGAGCAGTGACACCAATTACCAAGTAGTTTCAAATTTAAAAACTCCAAAATCAAGTGTGGATGACTCTGGAGTCAAATGCTTTAATTGTGATTCTCTTTTATGTAGGTCAAACCGAAATGAACTTGCAAAGACGGATAGCGGAACATAGATCTAGAACTTCTAACATTTGTCAACATAAAATTTCACCAGGTCACTGCGTATAAAAATACAATGAACTTACACTACTTCAGAAATGCAATAAAATTTTCAAATTAAATTTACTAGAACTTCTTGAAATGCAGAAATATAGAAGCAACCACAATCTCACTTTGTTAAACGATCAATTAGGATTTCAACAAAAACTATTATTCATGTTCACTTTATATTATAATTTTTTGTTTCGTTGCCTACTTTGTACCAATATCCGCTGTCCCTAACTTCCAGCCGTGTGCCAAGTGTCACTATAATAATAATAATAATGCCTTTAGTGACCACAACGTATATACATATTCTTACATATACAAATAACAAAGAAAACCTGTGGTAAAAAAAAACCTGTCTTTCACGCATGGCACACGTTGTTGTTAGTGTTTTTAATTACCTGACTAAAGTTATATTAGTTAAATTAACATTTATTTATTTTATTACCATCAATATTATTTTTGTAGATTTAGCCTAAGAAAGAAATTATTACCTAAGAAATTAAATATGTTTTACAAAGGAAAAGAGTATTTTTTAATCAAATTTCATTATAAACATGCATCAGTGTCATTTTATTAAACGAGATTGAACGATCCTCCCACTACAGGTACAGAGAAATGTTTTCTTTGACGGTTTTCCTTCAAAATAATCTCATCAGATTTGTCAGATTTGTTGTTACACGAATTTGTCCCATTGCCACAGCGCATGATAGCAAATATTTAACGAAGAAACACACTAGCAGAAATATAGACGTGAAATCCTCAGAAAAACGTCGTAGGTAAGTAAACTTTATAGGAGCAAACAAAGCGCTTATAACCCACTCGATATATACGTCCTTAAATCCTCTTAGCCCTGCTTTCTCGAATATATATTTTTGTAACCCGATCACCGGCGCCCGATCTCATTTTAGGTCCAATAAAAAAGATTTTAGTCCTCGCTCCATCCGCAGAGTTTCTTCAGTGCAACGCCCTTATGTGAAAGTTTGACAATTGGCTGGATTGCGTGGACGGCAATGTATTTGCTTAAAAAGTCGAATCACTGGTAGTCCAGGCATCAGGACGTTTTTGGAGTGTCTTTGGACATGATCAGTGGACATGAAATTCGGAAAATATAATTACAGAGTTTGCTCGGCATCTTTTGTTTAACCAATTCAAAGTTCGCTTTTATCGTTTAATGCGCTTATCTCGGAAATTATCTTAGTTCTATCACACCAAAGCTGATAGGCACCTATAACTAAGAAATAAATAAAACAGAACGACGTTTAAACGACTACATCTAAAAAACTGAACGGTTCGCTTAGAAAACTCAAAACATACCACCATGACTGAACACCTCATGCTACCAACATTACGAACACAGATATATTATCGTATCGTACAATGCGGTAGTAAATATTTGTTGTAGAAATACGATAAATGATATGTAGTCATTATGATTTTTACACTATAGATTTTCACTAAAAATCCTTTATCGATTCACCAGAAAAGTCACTAGGTCACTAGATGCAATTTATGTCACAAGATCGGAGGGCCAATACACCAGATCTAGTGAAAAATTTACTGATGTGGCAATACTGTAATCCGGTATCATCTCCCACCCAGTAGGAACGCATGCGCACAAAAACGCATTGTTCAACTCCACCCCCGCTAATTTTATCTGCGCAGCGCGCATGCGTTCGACGGTGTCCCAGACGATACACGACTTTCCACCTTATTATCTGTGGACCCAAACAAAGCCCGGTATGCTCACTCTAGTCCAGCAGTTCCCAAACTTTTTCTGTGACGGAACCCTTCACTATTCGTAAAGTTTAATGGAACCCCTTGGTTATTTTCTAGGTTAGGTTAATAATGGATAAAATAAGCGAGTAAACATATACAAATGAAAGAAACATTTTTCTCAAATTAAAAAACAAAACAAATATTTATTCTAAAAGTTTAGTAACGTATTCAATGCAAAACAAATGTAAATAATAAAATAAACAAGCTTGAAATAGTGAAAACGCTACTCAATGACTTATGTTTTTGTAACTTTGAGTTACAAATACTTTTAATATCAGGAGCAATACTGGATAGCTGAATTTTCATATCGAGGTCTGTTTTTGTGCTTAGATTTGGTTGCAGCATAATAGGAAAATCCTGCTTCGCATAAATATGAAGTTGTAAAAGGAAGTAAAATAGAAATAGCTTGTTTTGTTATCTCGGGATATTCTTCTGTTACACTAGTCCAGAAATCATTTAGTGCTAGTTCCTTATATTTTACTTTTAAATCAGCCACTAATTAAATCAATGAACTTTTCGTGGTTACGTACCTGAAGCTTGTTGGCTTAGCTGTGACCGCAAATGGATTCCGAACCCAGGAATGGTCATCATCAGACTGTGGAAAATATTGGGAAAAGGATGTTTGCAAGTCGTGCAAGTGTTCTAAAATACTCTGGAAACTGTATCCGTCTACTTTAGAATTTGATTCGGTCACAAATTCGTGTAAGGTGTGAGGAAAAAATGAAAATTATTCTGTTCAACTGTAGTAATCCAGAATTTAAGCTTTCTCCTAAAAGATGTAATTTTGTCTCGTGTATTAAAAATTGAAATATTTCTTCCTTGTAAAGATAAATGAAAGTCATTGCACTTCGTAAAAATACCTGCCAAATACGCAAGGCTAATTAACCATGTAGAATTTGTTAAACATTCAATCATATTCTGCCCTGAATTATTTGACGTAAAAAAGGGCCCAATAACGCGAAGTTCAAACAGTCTTAATAGTGTTCTTCCTCTGCATAGGCATCTTACGTCAGTGTGCAGTAAAAGTGCACTATGTGCTCTACCCATTTCATCGCACAAAATTTTAAATAATCTGGACTGGAGTGGTCGAGATTTTACACAGTTGATAAAGTAGCATGTGTAGCTACTTGGTGAATGCGTTATAACTCCTTTCATGTTTCCTACCATTGCTTAAGCACCATCTCAAGAAATATCAATGCAATTCTCCCAACCGATGTCAGTGTGCAGTAAAAGTGCATTATGTGCTCTACCCATTTCATCGCACAAAATTTTAAATAATCTGGACTGGAGTGGTCGAGATTTTACTCAGTTGATAAAATAGGTTGTGTAGCTACTTGGTGAATGCGTTATAACTCCTTTCATGTTTCCTACCATTGCTTGAGCACCATCTCAAGAAATATCAATGCAATTCTCCCAACCGATTTCCTGTTTTGTAATGTAATTGTGAATGCCGTTAAATATATCTTCTCAGATAATTTCTTAAAGATAGCTTTCTTGTAGATAATCGCACAAAAGTAAACCTTCTTCAATTCTATTATTAAATACATCTCGGACAAACACCAATAATACTACGAGCCCTGCAACATCAGTAGACTCGTCCATTTGTAAAACATATTCACTGCAAAGATTAATTCGACGAATTAGCTCTTTCTTTATGTCGGCAGAAAGATCTGTTATGCGGCGAACAGTATTATTGGATAATTGTAATGTATCTTACATATTATTTCCTACTTTTTTTTACTATTTTTTGGCAGACTCGTCGTTAAACATGCATGATACAACGTCTTTCACACAATTCTTTATCGGCTTCCCTTCAATTGTATGAGCTTCGCCATTAAGTTCAATGCGGTAGCTCACACGAAAAGATGCTTCGGTTGCATTTTAATTTTCAGTTTTAGCAATTATATTCATTTGACGTTGAGTTTTTTCCCACAAATCACGTCGTTTTAAAAAATTGTATATCTCTTTCTTTGTAATCAGAGTAATTCGTTTCTAAGTGCCTACGAAGTTTAGCTGGAGCCAACGAAGTGTTTGATAGTATTTTATTACATAAAACACATTGCATCAGGAGCATCTGTCTTGCCAATACTCGTAAAACCTAAATTTAAATATCCTTCATCGTATTTCCTTTTCTTAGATGACACCTACTTTACAGTATTTGATGTTACAGACACCTCAGTTGCTTCATCTATACTAGGGGTTTTAGATGAAGTACTAGCCCCTACTGGTTTTAAAAAACAATCCTTTGTTAGTTCTTGAATATATAAACTTAAAATTTTATATTTGTTAGAACTGTAATAGAATGAAGAACATTCTATTATAAAAAGGAAATCCCGAACAAAACGCAAACGAAATGTACAAAAAAGAGTCAAACATGTTTTACCTAAATTAAATAAGAATGACTTGCTCATTAGGTAACAAAATAAATAAAATTCATAACTAGTGATGGAATTTCGACATCCAATTAACATTAAGTTCCATTAGAAGACTTTATTGTTACACCTGCTTATGCGTTACGTATGTACACTCGCCGAAATTATGATGTTTACATCCTATTTTTTTTGTTTCTATGTAACTCAGAAACTATCCAATACACAGGATGGAAACTCGCTTGGCTACTAATCCACTAATCTAGTGGTGAGGTACCAACTGACATATTTCAATAATAATAATAAACGTTCACTTACCTTTTATATTAACTCCTCTAACACCTCGCACTCACTTGGATATAGTTGGGGGATAATATAGACGCTTCGAAGCCATTCTCACCAGTCCCTTTATTTTCCCTAGATGTACACTTAACTCTTAAGGGTATTTTACACTATACTACTTTCGCCTTTTTCTAAACTTCTTTTTAGTCACTAGAAGAAAGTTCTAAATAATAGTATAGTTGGAAGTGCCATGCTTTTAAATTTCTCAACTTTTTCTTAGTATAGACGCATGCGCAGTGTAGGTATTTGTAAGGTTTGTCAACAGTGCGACATCCGAAAAAAACTCGCACAAAAGCAAATATTATCACGACACAAACAACAAATAATAAGGATTAAACATTATAAAGACACACATCTAGAAAAAAAAACAATGAAAACGAAATTAACGACGTAATAAACAATTAAAGGACAATAAGGCAACTGGTTTTGACGAAATATATCGACCAACATAATAAAAGAGAAGCAAACTCACACCAGTTTTGGTAGAACTAATAAATAGTGCCCTTGATACAGGGATATTTCCAGGTTATCTAAAACGACCTTTATTACTCCTATCTATGAAACGGGCCACAGACGGTGAGACCTGCCTCGCCGCGTGCCGCGATGCACAGATCTTAGAATCAAATCTCACTGTGATTGGTGGCGTACCACGGTCTCTGAGATTGTCTCAATGAGACCGCCGTCGGCGGTAGCACGATACATGCAGCGTGAGACCGCGCTGCAAGTCTAACCAACGTAAATTTAATAGAAGTAGGTTCATAGGCTGTCGGCTCCTTTGATGTCGGCGTCCCAACTTTTCAGAAATGTGGAAGGGATGAGGCTCCAGTTCGTTAAAGGATACTAGATGGCGCATGCAAAATGGAACTGCTATTAAATAAGAATTGATTAAGAATAAAGTGATTTTTCATTCAATTATGATATAAATTCCTCTAATATTGTGAAAGACGATGTAATACGGGTTTAAATATTCTCTCTCGATAATTCAGTGTCGCCCTTCTCGATATGGTTCGTTAAAATGATACTGGATGGCGCCACTACCAGAACGCCAGCATAGCTCAGATATGTAATAAATACCTGAAATTCTATGTAATACCGTTTTAAAGAATCCCTCTCGATAATTGAGTGCGAAATTCACTAATATTGTGTTTGGGCACAAAACATGCAAGCAGAAACAAGCTAGCGCCACGTTACTGGAAAATCGTGAACGTGGACCTCGGCCATGCTGGGCCACGCATGCGCCCTCAAAATCTTGACAAAATATTTGCCGTCATACTTATATTAAATTTACGTTGGTCTCACCTGGTCTCACCGTGAATGGCGTGGTATCGCCGCCGCATTGTCGAAGACCCAAGGGAAGTAGCTTTTTAATTTTAATTTGTGTTATTAATTATAAAATAAAATTACACGATTAATCATGTAAGTAATTATTTATTATCAGGGATGTTAAATTTCGGTAAATATTTTTTCTTTTTGGTAAACTACTGTTGAAATTAAAAATATTAATTTCAAATAGTAGATTACCACGTAATTAAAAATTCAAAACGGTAAATTACTGAGACTTAAATTACCGGGTAACTATAAATTCAAATTGGTAAATTACGCAGCCTAAAATTACCCGTTAATTAAAAATTCAAAATGGTGAATTACCGATGACAGGTAGATAAGTTATTATGGTTACTTATGTCAATAACAATGTGGGGTACTACCTTAAAAGTCATTATTTTGTATATAACTACTAATCTGGTGCTTTCCCTGATTTTATCATTCATTATTAAAATCAAAACAAAAACTACAATAAAAATACTATTTATAGCAGCAATTTAGAAAAAGCAGCCGTACAGTCACACAGCATAATTAATGTATAAAATTCATTACCTAATTTATTACCAATTCACAAAACAACAAAGCTAGGATTCATAACCGATGATCATGTTTGTATCGGCATCACAGGAACAAACACATCTTTAAATTGTGAATTCGATAGGTACCTACATTGATACAGATTTAAAATTTGCGTTGTTCGCTCCGCTGAATCGATCTCCATGGCCAAACCGCCTGTCCACCCTCTATACAAAAAAGATTAGATATATTTTTTTATTTGAGGAGTGGAAAGGGTATTTGATGAAAAGAAATGAAAAAGTGTCCCGGAGTTAAAAACAATCCAGATAAAAAATGATCATTGTTTGTGAAACCAGGCACAGAACTAATAAAATACAAATGAATAATACAGAAACAAAAGTAGTGTTTTTTTAATGGGTAATAATTTTTCAGGCCATTGGAATTATTATTAATATTAAAAAATTACCAAATGTATTATATGCTGACGGTAATGTACCTTTGGTAATTTAAGCTATAAATTAATTATTAAAATTCGTAAATTACCATTAATTACGGAAATTTATTTGGTAATTTAACGGTAAATTACGCTTTGCGATCCCTGTTTATTAACACCATATTTCAGATGGAAGCGCATAGTATATTTTTGGAAGAATTTATAAACAATTACAGAAATTTCTCCTGTTTCTGGGAAACTAAACCTGTCATGGTATTATCCTTTTTTTATCTGAAATTACCAAAGCAACTACAACACCAATTGCAACAATTTGTTGATTGGAGAGTTGCAAACAGGCCATGAGGAACAATCACAGTACACTGAAGTCGCCGGTGCACATGCAACCCCGTCTTAACGTGTGTGCTCGTTTCGCTTTGAGACCGTTTGTCTCCGAGACCTCTGCCTCGCGGCATGCGGCGAGGCAGGTCTCACCGTCTATGGCCCGTTTAAGAACCGTGATAGAAAAACCCCAACTACCGTCCAATTGCCCTCACTTCTGCACTAAGCAAAATAATTGTAATAATACTTCATAGAAAACTCGAACCACATATAAACAATAACAACATCATACTACAACATCAGACTTGGAGCTGATCGATGACGCTAAGCAAATAATGGACAAGAAAAGCTCTACAGCTTGTGTGTCATTGATTTAAAAAGCACTATTCGACACTATATAGAAAAATATTATGTCAGAAAAACTAAAGATGCTTGGCATACATGGAAAATTCCTTAGTCCTG
The DNA here is from genome assembly GCA_963966075.1 of Aphodius sticticus. Lineage (NCBI taxonomy): Eukaryota > Metazoa > Arthropoda > Insecta > Coleoptera > Scarabaeidae > Aphodius > Aphodius sticticus. The sequence goes on along the minus strand of OZ014506.1, from coordinate 71,654,622 downwards.
TAGCCACATACTAAAACAAAACTTAAGAAGTCTGAAGATATGCACCCATAGGGAACTAGAAATATCAAACACCGTTTGAAACCTAAAACGCTTCAGGTGCCCAGCATTTTCCAATGACTTGTATAACAGCTATGAGGACCAATGAAGGAGACCACCACTATCCCAACATCTCACCAAATTAACAAGAGCATCAAAACAACAAAACTTTTCGGATATCTCAAGCACGAAATAAACATTTTACAATTTGTGTTCGTCCGAGATGCAAAAATATCAATTGTTCGCTTTTAAAACTTATTTAGCATATCCCAAAAGTAGCAGCTTAACTCCCATTTTGTACTCTTATATCCCATTCTCGACTGAAATCCGCCTCGTGTTTGTCTAAAGATTTAATATATTATGCCTCTAAGTAAATATTTTTGTTTTGCACCGTATCCATATCTCCATGGCCAACTATATTAGATGGTAAAATTGTACTGTCCATACAGATGGTATACGATAAAGGTGTCGTATTATCGACACTGTATATAATATTAAGTTTGACAAGCTTTTGGAAAAACCATCTCTATTTAAAACCAGCAATTCTAAATAAATTTATAAGAAAACTGTTCTGATTTTTCGCAGTCACCGAATACCCCGGGTTTCGAATGCATTTGAATAATATGTGTTTTGAGTTTAGAATTGGTTTTGGGGATATTTCGTATCCACTAATGACGTCTTTCGCAAGATTAGCATTAAACCTTCTGTTTAACATTCTAATGACAGTAGGTAGTGTCAAACGCTGATGGTTTTTACAATACCTACTGTCAATAGAATCAAAATATCTGTAAAATCCTGGCTAACTAGTTTTATTTTAATGCAGGCACGACCGATCTCGATCTATAGAATCTCATACAACTAAACTATTAATTTTATATATATTATGATAAAGTCATGTGCCTGGCCACATCAAATTTTTCTAACCGAAAATAGAGATAGAAGGTGAAATTTAAAATGTATTGTAACTACTACCCTATATTGAAACTAGCAACGTCGGGAAGTACCTACGTGATTTTTTTTCTTTTAACTGAATGCACTATCGCAAGCAGTTAAAAGAAATGTTCTCTGCGATGTGTCGAGTCAAAATCGTCATCAGAACTAGAATCGATGTCACTCATGCTCATCTTGTAAAACACTGATTACAATTTGTACGAACGCTTTGTCTGTGTCCCCATCCCTCAGACACCGTTTTCATTGGAGACGAAAATTCGGAATAATTATATTAGATACTAGTAAAAGTTGGTATGTTCTAGGTTATTGTACTTTAGAAAAAAAGAAGCAAACCAAATTGTATGAAAACAAAAAAATATATGTACTTAGTTTTGTTAAATGGCAGACACCGTATACCCTACAAAGTATTTTGTTATGTTAATAGTACGGAGTAGCCGAGTAGGGTTGTTAATCCCGCAGTTATCACGCGAGCAATTATTATCTTTTATTTTCTAAAAACGTGACAATCAGAAACACGAAAGACCACTACTATTTGCATCATTCATTACCATCTGTTTAACTTGTTATCAACGTGTGCTTATGAATGTTCTTAATATACTCGGTACCATCGAAAACGAACACCAAGGAAGGGTGTTATTTACTATATTTAGCACATGTTAGGCTACCAATAATTAGTACTATCATATTGCAGTCATATCTTGTTGAACTGGACAATACAGCCGAACGCACATAAGGTGAAACGATCTTCAAGTTGCCTTCGAATCAGGCTGGATTCATCAATACCACAAATGTCTGTAGATATCTCCTGGATTTGTTGTTATTCTTTCAAAATTACTACCAAATATTACAAACAAATTCCACCCTTCCTTGGTGTTTATTTTTCCATGTCATCAAGTATATTAGGTCGTCAAGCCTTACCAAATTAATCCGACGAGGGATTGGAATTTAGAACGTGATAAGGTTTTTTTTTTTTACGTGTCCGAGGGCACGTTTTATGGACAACAGAACGACTCAGAAACGGCCGTAACCCCTAATTCGAGATCTCTTAACAACACACCCAAGGGACTGGAGTACAAACTTGAACCCCCAATCACATAAAGTGGAGGCAATCTCGTAATAATAATCTGCACGAAAATCTTGGTAATTACTCCGATAAACCTATCTGTCTCATAAAACATCTGAGGGCAAAAACAGGTTATTTTGGGATAGTACCACACTTAACGAAGCTTAGTTGTTTTTTAAATGCAATAATGTGCTAAAATGAGTTTTCCGTCCTTTTTGTAATATATAGAGCCGAGATAATGCAATACCCGTTTGCATGTTTTATTCGTTGTATGTACATACTATATACAGGGTGAGTTATTAGTATCCCGGCGGTCGATAGTCACCAAATCGTTTGAGAAAGAAAAAAATGTTTTATACAAGAGTTGTTTGACTCATTAGTTTCTATAACATAAAATTATTTTCATTTATACAGGGTGTTGCATTTAGGTGTGACGGAAAGTCAGTACATTTTTTTAAATGGAACGCCCTGTATATCATGCCATATTATGAATACTAAGGAAGTTATCTTTCCACCTATGTAAGTTGTATCTGTGTAAAGTAAATAGTTTCTGAGATATTCAATTGTTTGTAAAAAAATTGGCAATTGCAGGCCTTTCTTAAAAACTACGTAAATACTACATTTTTGCAGATATTGCCCTAAAAATGTTCTCACATAATAACTAACCCCATAACTAGATGCTGATGTCATGAAAAATTTGATGCGCTATATAAGGTGATCGTACCATGCACTAGTTTTTAAACATTTTTAAATGACTTTTTATTGAGATTTTTAAATGGAACACCCTGTATATTATTTGCTAATTGAAATGTCCCTTGAGTTCTTTGTAATTTATATTCTCTATATCGTATATCTATTTTCACTAGTTTTTGTAATATTTGGACTTTAAAGAGTATAGTAGTGGGTATTTGGAAGTGTTTTTAATTGATGTGTTTGCTATGAATGAAAATTAGAATCTAAAGATGCCTATCAGTTTTTGTTGCATATTTGGTTTTTGTGTGTGAGCACATAAATCACATCAAAGAAAATCTGATTTTCAACACTCAGAGGTACTAAGGTAATTTAAATTTTTAAATCGCGCGTTCGGTTGCCATACGACAGACGGCAAAATATTCTTACAAAATTTCATATAAAATTGTTAATATGTTAATAACGGTAATATGTTGTATAAGGATCAAGCTGGTTAAATCGTTTCTAAATTATCTCTTCTATCGCCACTTTGACTTTACATCAAACTACCAAATACCTTATTCACAGCAATATTAAAATTTACAATTGTATTACATTTTCGTTAAATTGCAAATATCAGAATTAATAGTAACATTTGGTGTATGGCATATTAGATGTAAATAGGAGCGAAATAAAGGGTTATTACAGCCAACACATATGATACGAATACAGGGTGTTCAATGAACACCCTGTATAGTGTATCTAATATTTTTTGATACTATCATCTACCTAATGGCTTTGACTATTGCCTCACATTGTTTAAAGTCAAAATCGGCAAAAATGTCATTTTTACATAGTTTTTAAAAAGATCCCGCAACGGGCATATTTTGGAAAAACAGTTGAATATCTCTGGAACTATTAACGCTGTGACTTAGCAACATACACGGTTGGATAAGCAAATTTATTAGTGTTTATAATATAGTAATATATACAGGACGTTCCATTTAAAAAAATGTGCATACTTTCCGTCACACCTAAATGCAACACCCTGTATAAGTGAAAATAATTTTACGTTATAGAAAATGACGAGTCAAACAACTTTTGTATAAAATATTTTTTTCTTTCTCAAACGATTTTATTTACTCGACCGTCGGGATACTAATAACTCACCCTGTATATAGTATACCGGTTTGAACCGTCATCGCGCAACGGTGTCGAGATAGATATTCCATTTTACGATAATGGCCAATTTCAGTTTGACATTGACAATAACAGATCTTGTAGAGAGAATGTTTTTATTGTATTGTGTAATTTTACGTACGATGGATTGGTTATAAGAAGTAGTACAATAATAGAAAATTGTGCATTAAAAGTGTTGTCCACTAACAATAACTATGAAAGCGACATGACGAAGTGAAGAATTAATAGTTATTTAACCTAGAATTATATTCGAACGTAAGAGTTAAGGATTCTTTTATTTTTGCTCTCGTTTCTTTGCAACGTTTATTCACTATACTAGTTTCGACATAACACTCACTGTTATCATCAGTAGTATAACCTACAAAATATTAAACATAAGAACTGCGAAAATAAACAGTAGACAATGAAACCTTACAGTCAAACAAATTAAATAGATACAACACGACGTCAGCGGTACATGTGGATTGTGGAACTTGAGAAAACGAAAATCTAAAAAAAAATCTAAAAAAATAACATCTCTGCAACATCTATGACCAACTTGATCTATGACAGAAATATATGACATAGACCTGTCAGAGAAATAAACAGTAAATTACGCAGAACAATTAAAAATCAAAAACAAGTTACACTCCAGTAGCAGTCGACTAACAACGGACGATACAATAGCGCGCAATAATGCGCATTACAATTGACAGAATATCAGTTATACGACCTAGGCGTGTATGGAGTACAACACGTATGGCAGGTTTGCTGGTCGGATGCAAAAAGAAGTAATAATTTTGATGCGATACCTAGCAGTTGTCAGAGAACGCATGCGCGGGATGCAATGTAATACAAAAATAGAAAAGTCAAAATTTAGCAATTGAATATACTAGAATGCAATAGAAAAAACAATGTTGGAATTCTGAAACCATAAATCAAAAACCAAGCAGTGGAATTTAAAACAGTGGAATTTTAAAGATAAGTAAAAAGTGGCTTGCTATTTCTTACAAGTTTTTTTTTAAACTTCTACATGTATCGTAGACTTTCTAATGCTTTTAAATCGTCTGTTAAGTTTTCATTGTCTAGCGTTTGTTTTCGCATTTTCTATTTTTAATGTTTTGTCGATTATAGGTACCACTGATGATGACAGCGTTATGTTGAAACTAGTATAGTAAATAAACGTTGCAAAGAAAAGATGGCTTTTAATTTCCTAATGCACATGTCACTTAAACATTTTCATCACTTACCCCTCTGAACAGATAATCAGTAACTAGTTTTTAACGTGATTATCACAAAATAAATGAAAATCGTGTCCCCTCGAACTAAGTTTAGTCGCGCTTGTGCAGTGCCCTGTAAATTATCCACGCCTTTACTAATGACGTTCTGCTCGAATTACCGCTAATTATAAACTTTAATAGGTGAAAGACTTCGTCGTTAACGATATTCTAAGAAGGCTGGTATTGGACAGCCTAAATTTAAATTCCCATTAATAATCAACTTCAAGACATACAAAGACCACCAACTAAATATTAATACTGTGTACTTTATTGTGAAGGCAAATGGTGGCCTGTTTAATGTACACATGATCGCAAAGTTTGATTTACTCATTTGTATCGGGATTTACACAACCCGTGCAAATATGCATAAGCAAGGCTTTGTTAAGAAAGCAATTTTGAAGTTTCATTTTCCACAAAATTACAGAATGTGTATTGTTTGATAAACAATATGTATAGCATTACGCATAGATGAGAATCTTGAAAAAGATGTTATTATGCTCCCTTATTGCAGGATTATTTATGCATCACATATAGTATGCATCACCTTTTTAGTTTTTTTAGATACAAGTATTTGCTATAATGTTTGACCTCCGAACAAAACGTGGACGGAGTGGATAACGCATTTGTGTTCACGAATTGTGACGACAACGCAAATGTCGGATGTTGAGTTAAAAGTCACAGACGAGTACTGATCGATAAATTGTTCGTGATCGATCAGCTCGACTTTTTTAATTGATAACGTCTATTTCTATTGAGAGTGTAATCGTATGTCGGTTCGACCAATTTATTTGCTGATCGCACGTGAACATTGGCAATAAAAAGATCGCCGTGATCGAAGATCGATTTTTTCTATCGCTTTGGCCGCAGAATTGTCTGAAGATTTACGTTAACACATAATGCGATTGTAAAGTTTAGGACCTATGATTACATATAAAACATGGGACATTCGCTTCTTTATTGCCGGATTTCCCTGACAATATCGTGATGATAAATTCAACACCGAAGAGTTATAGTATCGTAAATTTTATACTAGCATTAGCTTTTGTGACATATTTTACGCTACGTTGAAAATATTTGTTTATAATAAAGCGCTACTTGAGAACCGTCGAGTTCCTAGAGCCACCCTGGTCGATATTTCAGATTATGTATCTATTATTTATCTTGAGCGGTAGCGGAAAAGAGAGATAAAAGAGTTCTCATTTATACAGGATGTGGCGTTTAGATTTGGCATTAAAAATATACAGTTTTGTAACTGGTATGTACCTATATAATCCAATGAACTTATGTTTTCAACTGTTTCGGGTTGTATCCTAGGACTTGGGATGTGGGATCCTGGGAAACCGATTGCTGAATGTGGTTTGAATTAGTGGCTTGCTACTAATTTGTTAATTCTTAATGTAAGTACAACAAATTTTGTTGGCTTCAGCCCAACAGATAAATATCATCCAAATTATGATGTTTTGACTATGCATAAAGCAGATTGTAGCCAAAACGAGCATGAATGCCAGTGTAATGGAATCGACAGTGCTTATAAAGTAAAGTACCTTGGACTTATTATAAATCAACTATACTATACTTAAACTATATTAAACTACTAAATACTTAAACTATACTTAAAATGGAACGAACACTTAGGCCGGGTTGTACCAACACTGATGACCGGTCGATCACGTTGATCATTTGGTTAGCGCCATTTTTGCATGCAAATTTGGCCTGCTAACCAAATGATCAATTAATAGGCCCGTTACCAGAATTGGTACAACCCGGCCTTAGTGTATATATCGAGCAAGATTCGAAAATTGGTATATAAATTCTATCAATTGCGTAATATATTGACAATAAAGGCATTAAAAACAGTGTCGCGAATTATAAGACCTCCGGTCTTTAAACTCATCGACGGTTCGGTTTGAATAAAGCACCACACGGTTAATTAGACGCTTTATTCTTTTATATACGCATGTTACAGTTATACGTACGCCGGTACATACACACTCTACTGAGCTACTAAAGTCAACTGACAACTGACTATCGCGCAGGCGCAACACTCCCTAGTCACGCACGTATCTCGCTCGAAATAGCGCCTTGTCCGGTAGGCAACCTAACATGCACAACAAAATAAACAAGAAATAAACACTATTTCCAACATTCTCCCACCTGAGACACATTTGATGAACATATTGATGTGTCTCACAAGACAATATTAGAAATGAAAACTTTAACTGAAACTGCTCAGTCTGGGAATATTTTTGGTGATCTCGTCGTACGACCACTACGCGTAACTTTCGCTTCGGGTTCTCTGCTTTTGCAACATACGCGCACTTTCCCGCACAGACTCGCTCACTACTTCTTCCCCGTCGTCACCTTCGATGTTTCTCGTCTCGTAGACGGTGCCCTCATGATTAGCAAGCCTGGCCGCTGCACCCTCCGTCGCGCTTGCATACTCCAATGGGTAGATGCGCTGCACCGGTCGAAGTACCTGTTCCCTGGCAGTAGTCACTCTTGGCCCCGGAAAGTCTACACCTGTGATCTCAAAGACCCTAGCATCCCGCACTCGATCCAATGGCAGCGGCGCGTTATCCGTCACGAAAGGCTTTCCGTTATGTCCCTTACAAACCACGCACTTCGCGATCGCGGATCGTACCGGGCGACGTCCTCCTAAGATCCAGTAGTCGTTACGAAGTATGCTTATAAGTCCCTGCGTACCAACATGACACGCTCTGACGTGCGCATCAAAAATAAGTTTGGTCACAACCGGATGGTTAGCGGGTAACAGTATTGGTAGTCGAAAACGCTCTTCATCGTTTCTTCTTAACACACTCGATTTAAGTCGAATTACGCCGTTTTCGTCTCTGAATGATTGAAGGTTTCTCCAACGCTTGTCATTCTCGTCCAATGAATCTCGCTGCACCTGCTTCACCACAAATGTCTCGGCTTTCCTAATTTCTTCTTCGGTGAGTTCACCTTTACGTTTGTTGACTGGGTTTCGGGCGTTAAATATGAACCGAAATATCCAAGCAATCATCCGCAGGCTTTTCAGATACTTGGAAAAATAGGTTAAATGCCAATTATCCTCGTTCATACCATCACTTGTGTTAAGTAAGGACGACGCAATCTTCTTCCCTTTTTCCTTATTTATGTCTAGCTCGTCATACTGCATGTTCTCGTGTCCGGGCCATGAGTTCGGGTGGTCGTACAACCAGTGCGATCCCTCCCACCATCTAGAGTGTAGCAAAAATTTAGGACTGGTTTCGAGACATTGATTCAAGGAGGTTCCGTTCTTTACTTCCTCTATAATCCCCTCGCTCAACCAAGGTAAGTTCACCTCATACCGCCCATCTTCGTTTGTCTTCACCGTTTCCTTAAAGAAATCTTTGGCGGCTGAAACCAATTCTTGGCGTGACTTCTGCTCGGTGGGTTCAGTAATGCCCAACACATCCAGTTGCCATAATTGAGTTATGGATGCGTCTTTTACAAATAGAGAGATTGAGGTCATCGTGGTACTTCTTGACGTATTCAGAGGAATTCTGCCCATTACAGTCCATCCAAAGAGAGTCTCCACCGCTATCAATCCCGAGGTCAGAATGTGCCTTTTGCCGGTGTACAACTTCCCCGCGATATCTGATCCTATCAAGAGTTCAAAGGGAGCTGGGTCATACTTATCAGTCACATGAACACCCAATCTGTGCAATTCCTGCATCCATGGGCCATCGAATACAGGAGCTATGTCCGTGCAAATGACCGACTGTGAAAAAGCTTCAAAGGAACATTTAAAATTCATATGACTAGCCGTCACATCGTAGCATTTATAGTTCTCCTGCGAAGTAGCACCGCCAAACAAACAATGCACAATCTTCTCCTTCCGTTTCGACGGGTATCCCAGTGCCAAAGCTGTTGATTTTAGGATATAAGTGTTCTGTGATCCAGTATCGATTAAAGCTCTCACATTACGTGAACCACCAACGCCCCATAATTTCACTCGGAGAGTTTGCAAAAATACGTGTGTATTGGTACTGTTGGTGCAAGCCAACGTTTCACTTACCGCCGCATTGTGCGGCGGTAAGTGATCACCTTTCGTCAATCTAGACTTCTCAATGACGCGGTTTCCCTTTGGTAAGTCGGGACACATCAATGGCACTTGTGATTGGCTGCAAACCAGGCATCTTGAACGGGCTGTGCATTTTAGCGCTTGATGTCCAATTCTTAAGCACTTATAGCAAGCTTTCTTTTCGCTGAGAATCTCTTTCTTCTTTTCCAGCGTCAACTTTTGTGCTTTAAAACAGTTGGCACTCTCATGTGTGTTCCCGCAGAAGACGCACTTCTCCGCAGCATGGTTCACCAATCCCGTAGCTGTAGAGATCTTTTCCTGACCAGTGGGGCGCAAACCAAAACCTTCGGCCGCCAATATAGTCCGCTGATCGTTCTCCACCTCATTCTTCAAAAAACTCATTAGACTTGCCAACCTCTTCTCCAACCCTGGAACCTCTGGGGTGAGAGACGTGGCGTCTTTATGCGACGAACGCTGCCACACGCGTAATAAGTCTTGGGGTACGCATGACTCTATCAGTGAGAAAATCATCGCAGCACACTTGTCAGAAGTTATGCCCAATGTCTCCAGTGCGCGTAGTTGCGTTTCGATTTTATCATACAACATTGCTAAATCCATTTTTACTCCGTCGATGGCGTTGTGTACAACAAGTTTCAATAATTCTCTCACATACACCTCGACTTGCAAATCTTTACGTCCAAACCTTGACGTCAATGACTCCATCATTTTTTCGTAGTTTTTTCCGATAGCGGGAAAACTTTCTACCAAATTTCTAGCTCTACTACCCGGCACTGTGGCCTGGATCAAGTATTCTACTTTATCGTTCAAATCTATATTTGGATCGTCATGCACTTTTTGAAATTGTGACCAATCTTTTATCTCTCCGTTGAAGGTCTTGAACTCAATAGTAGGCAATCTAAATCTACGCATACCTGCTGGGTTCCCTTCTGATGATTGTTGATCTGCTGAGGATTCGTTACCTTTCATCAACTTCTGGCTTCGTCCGCTTGCTGTGACAAATTTCTCCGCGTAAACCTCGACGCTTTCCATTTCTGCCAATAATTCCTCCTCAGTTGCGTCCTTTTCGAGAATCAGGTTGTAAATCTCGGAGTCAGCTACCTTCAGTTTGTCAAATTTATCTTGAAGTAGCTCCCACGACACCTTAACGCTATCTGTCGCAACTGCATCTAAATGCTTCTCCAGTACAGCAATATTTTTCGTAAACATGGAACGTAAAACTCCTCTGTGCCTCTTCTTTTGCTCCATTGTTCTCGTGATGCGCGTACGTTCACCAAAAGTAAATACGGGCGGCCCGTCGCGAAATCAATTCAAGTAGAACAAAATGTCAAGCTGACACAAAACACGCGCGAGTCCTGTCACGGTCGCCACTAAATGTCGCGAATTATAAGACCTCCGGTCTTTTATGCTAAGGACAAAATTCCTTCTCTTCTTTCCCATCGTGTGTACCGTATTCCACTGTCTGTAAGTACTACCCCTAAATAATAACCCACATAAGCTCCTAAACCTTACAAATCGGATGAATGAATCGCCTAATTAGTGTTATCAACGCTGGTTTCTCTTTTTGGGCGGTGAGCCCAAAAACAACGAAATGTCGAGACTCGCAGTTTCTCAATAAACAGCCCAACGCATAACATGTTGTCGTTTAGTTAATCTTGTACTGTGGTTCAGAATACATTTTACATCGGTACGGCTTTGATACTTAATTTACTAGTAATTATTGCTACTTCTCACTAGCGGACTGAAACGGTATTCGTGTTCGTGTGACGTGAACTATTCTGTCGTGAAAACATTTATAATTCTCGGAATATTTTGACAAGTGTTTATTCACAATCATAATCATAGTATTTTCACAGTTGTTGTTGCGGCCAAAGCAACATATTTTGGATTGTTTATTTACCATTGAAAGTTGTTCTGGTTTCCCTATTCAACTCCCCAACACACACACACTACCCTGATACCAATATGGAAGACGAAGGAAAATCTGTTATCAGTGTACATTAGACATTCAGCACGAGTGCGTGTTAAGAGTTATCACAGCTTTTCAAGAATACCCTCTTGCGTGTGGCGAAGTGTTTTATTCTTAATCCCCACCCTGCTTTACGCACCCTTTTGACTCAACTTCAGTGCATCAGTGTATGTGACTGTACTGTGGCGTATTTAGGAAAACAATGAAACACTCATACAACCCCACTGTACGGACCCCTTTGACTAAAAACTCAGTGTATTTGTGCAAGTGTTATAACTCAACCCCTGCAGGGAGATCAGGATTAAATTACTGCCAATGTGACCTCAGAATCAGCTACCACCAGTGAACCCAAATCCCTTATACAGTCCACTTTTTATAACGCAAACAACCAGCCAGAACAAAAAACCCTTAACCGACAACTTTTTGAATTTGTCGTAACAATTGTTGCTCTCAAAATATTGCATTCTATTTGTACTGGTCCCGTCTCGACGGTATAAAAAGGGTGGTCGACTTGTTCCTACACGAAAATACGAGGTGGTCTCCATTGTAAGATATGTTGCGTCAGACTTACTTGAAAACTCCACACTCATCGGCTACGAAGGGATGATGAGAAATGTATGTCGTCTTGCTTTCGTTAGGGGACACAACAGGGAAAATAATTACCTACCATTGTTATGAAAAAGAGCCTATGGCCCCGTGATGTCTTATTCAAAGTAAATATCATTAATTTAACAAATTTTGATAGCAAAATCTATGAAAATATTATCTGTATTGCGGGGCGAATGGCTCTAGTGGTAGAGCGTTGGCCTACTGACTAGGAGGTCCGGGGTTCACACCCAGGACCAGCCGAAAATTCCGGCAACCAGTTGAACATCTCTGGTTGTCGATATGACTTGTATAGTAGTGCGGGGAAAGCTCAAAGGGCCAATTGTGGCCTAGGAGCTGCGCGGAAAAAACCGCACCCCTACCATACATTTACTTTTTTATTATCTGTATTGTGCTATGATTATAAAAGAAGACATGATATTCCAAATACGGTTGCGGAAATCCATATCATTATGATGAACGGAGGTGAAGATAAAATAAAGCTATCCGGAATGCAGTTAACAATGAAATATTTACAAGATAAGGTAAAATTTGTTGTTATTCTACTAATAACAATAATGAAGTTGTTCTGCAGATGATTCATGTCAAATTACGGTGTTTATGGCTGTGGAATTGAAGATGATAGCTGGAAAATAATTTTTTGCAGACTGGTATATTGTTATAATTTGAAAATATGTATATCTAAACAAAATCTAATAAAGAAATCAAATATCAACAGCTTGGCGTATTCTTTTATTTAACTACACCATGATAACAAAATGTTTTTTACGATGTGTATTTCTGCAACTGTATTTGGAACCTGAAAATTATTATAATGTTTCTACAATAATTACTATGGCTACTACTGCCACTATTATGATCGAATCGATATAAGGTAGCACATAAACAAAGACATGCAAAACGTCTCATCAATTCACTCTACTACGGTTCTGCAGGGCTTTCCGTATGCAAAATAAGTTAGGTAATACATATCTTTTGTATACATACGTCGAATTTCCCAGTCGATAAGAATTCACACGTCTATTGTTTTCCAGTCCAGCCTGAGTTTGTCTGCTTTGTAAGATGCAACTAAACAATTCTAACCTAAAATTCGTCTTGACTGAAATCTTCAAATGCAGTATAATATCTCTCAGTATATCTCTCCGAAATACCGGCGGATGAACTTTAATCAGAACCTAAAGACTATTCATTTCCCACATAAATTAATCGAAATTAATAAGCTAAAATTAATCATGCAACCGGGTTGCAAACTTTTACAACTGTCAGATTCCTAGTGGTTACTTATCAACTAAGTTGATAAATATTTTAACCACTCACTGGCTCTAAGGGGCATACAGAATTGCAACTTTTCGCAAAGCTCTTATTGACGTACTGACCTTGGCAATTAGCAACTTTCACGGTTGTTAGTGTTAACAGTTTTGTTACAGAATTAAGCTGATTGATATGTTTATTTGTTACCAAGGTGTGTATGACATGTACATATTTTAATTACAACTACTTTGCTCAAAATTGCACATGAAGCAAACTCGTAACAAAAGCCCAGTCAGTGAATCAAAAGAAATTCTGAAACACCCATAGTCAACCAAAAACCATAGTCTGCCATTGACATTCTCCAATGTCAATGGCAGACTATGGTTTTGCAATGCCTGCAAATCAGTATTGAGACAAGCGGTTCTACCTGCTGTTTGCCTACTTGTGAATTCTACCCCTACCTCGTCGACTATTTCAACTATTTCTCCCACGCACAAGACCAACCATCGTTAATGTCTACTAGTTTTAGTGCCGTTGTGCGATGAAAGTCCGTATACACCAACCGATATGTTAACAACAGTGGCGTATCTAGGGTAGGGCAGACAGGGCACGTGCCCTGGGCGCCGTAGCCGAAAGGGCGCCGTGGCGCCCGCTCGGCTGCGCATAATTTTTAAGCAACCTAAAATTTTTTCGAGTTCCCACTTTGACTGACTCTTAAGGCCTGTTCAGACAAACATAAGCCAAGACAAGGATAAAACCAATGCAATCAAATGTACAATGTACCAATTAATACTGACATAAGCAGGGCTGGATTAACCATTAAGCATCCCAGGGCCGCGTTTGCCACTAGGAAAAATAAGACTTTTTTTGTCAAAAAAATTAATGTTCTCTCTTTATTCAGCTACCCTTACACACGTTTAATGTAAAAAAAAATATAAGTAACTTTTTTATTTGCTGGAAGCTGAAATTTTGTGCTATTATTAAGTGTAAAGGAAAACTGGTTAATCGACGGTAAGATATAAAGGAGAAAGGTAGGTTGCTTCTTCGATCTTCGATCTTCGTATGACGGAATTGCCCGATAAATACCTTTCTCTATTATTAAGTGTGTTTACGGCAATGTATTTAGGCATACCGCAGACCAAAGCGTATAAATATTTATTAAACCCTATTATATTTTAAAAAATAAACATTTTCATCAAATCCAATAACCATAAGAATAATAATATTTGTCTAATTATTCCATATCTTATTTTGCTATAATAGATAACGTGTTATTTTGCTTTCTCTGGTCTATTATACAGCGGAATATCGCTGAGCACCTCTCATAACGAGTAATTCGCATAACGAGCAACAAAAATTGTAAAAATTGACTCGCTTTACGAGCGATGTTTTACATAGCGAGTGACAAAGGCAGGGGAAGTCCCGGATTGTGCCTGCTAGTCTTGCTACACCAGCTGTGTTTCGTAATTCGTACTCATTCCAGTTACCAGTAGCATCTTAGTAGCGGTTGTGTGCATTAGACATAATATGCAGAGTGAACAGGTATGAGTAGACAAAATCTGCATGCTGATAGATCTCCTTTTGCTGAATAATAAATTGTTATAACAAAATGTTCCATTGTTTGTCCGTCTTAAGACATGGTACGATAAAGTTAAAGGTTTGCTAGCAGTAACAGGCTTGGCCTATGTATTTTGCCTTCCTTTGACCAATAAATGTCAATTTTTAGACTTTTTTAAGTTTGTGTTAAACTATGTGTTCTTGTACGAACAAAAAATTAGAAAAAAGAAAAATTTCACATTTTGTTATAAGAATTTATTTTTCAGCAATAGAAGACCTGGCTGAAAAGGTAGTAACACTTAAATACATCGAATCGTTTATGCTAAATTCAGTGCTACAAATTGCTGAGTGCTTTCTTAATGTAAGTATATAATTTATTATTTGTTTTTTTACTTGACATCGGAGGATTGTGTACCCGCATCAGCAGCGACGTCCTGAACACTGTGTGAGAATTTTGACCATACCTACAACTGGCGCCGATGATGGCAGCCATGCCGAAACATGTCTAGTATATTTTAATAAACTTTTACTTGCGAAGAAAAAGAGGGTTTCATTCATTCTTCACCTTAAAAATAATATTATTATTATATTATATATATATAATTATATACAGGGTGAGTCACTAGAGTCGCGGTGGTAGATATAGCAATTATCTTTAGAGATGGAAAAAAATATTTAATACAAAAGTTGTTTGGCATATCATTTTCTACAACGTAAAATTATTTTCATTTATACTGGGTGTTGCATTTAGGCGTAGCAGAAAATAAATTAACTTTTTTAAATGGAATGCCCTGTATATTATAACATATTATGATTGCGAAGAAAATTGTCTTACTAATTGTATCAGGTGATATTGACGTAAAGCTAATAGTTTCTGCAATATTCAATTTTTTATTAAAAAAGTGGCCGTTGCAGGCCTTTTCCGAAAACTACGTAATAGCGTCATTTTTGCAGATATTTTCTTACAACTTTGTCAGAAAATAACCAATACTAATAGGGAGGTGATAGTGCCCAAAGAAATTTGATGCGCTATACAGGCTGTTCCTAGCACCTAATCAATTTTGATATTTTTCAAATGGCTTTTTCTTGAGCTTTTTAAATGGAACGCCCTGTATATTATTTGCTGGTTGCATTTCCCATTAAGTTGCCTTTAATTTATATTAAGTGTGGCATATACATATTTGTACCCGTTTTCGTGATATTTGGAATTTAAAGAAAATGTGTAATAAAGTATACCAATACAGTGCTTTAATATTACACCCTGCATAACATGGTTCTTTTTTAATGATTTTTTTTTTGTAAAGAGAACATAGAAAGGAAAAAAATACTTTTGTTGAATTAAAAAACTGACAGAATTGCTCAAAATAAATTGAAAAGTACATGGAATTACCATTTAGTTACTCAATATGAAAAATTAATATAATTTGAGCCAACTAAAAATTAAATAATAACAAATAATTAAGAGAAACCACAACTAATAACATTTATTAAACTATTTTTTAAACTTGATAAGCATTAACATAAAACTAGTAAAAAACTATAACAATTAAAGATAAAACAACAAGTAGTTATTGATTTGGTAGGTGTTCAAAATGCCCTCCATTTTGTCTTCTACAAGCATTAATCCGATGGGTAAAAGATCTCGAAGTATTTCTTAACATCTCTCTCTTATTTTCTCTGATGTCAGCAAAAACATTTCTTATTCTAATCTTCATATCGTCTTATGTGGTAGGTGGTATCTGGTATACTAATTCCTTAACATGACCCCACAAAAAAATATCCAACTTATTTAGATCAGGAGATCTTGGCGGCCTCAAAAAAGTAAGGCCCTAGCAAATTGGTACCTACTATTCCACCCCATACATTGAGTGACCAGCTATGTTGATGGTCCAAAGGCCTGATAACGCGAGGATTTTCTGTTGCATAAAAATGGAAGTTATGTTGGTTAACATACGCATTTTTATGAAACGTAGCTTCATCAGTAAAAAGAAAAAAGTCAAAAAAATTAGCTTGTTGTTGAATTTTAGCAGCTGCCCAATTACAAAAATTTAATCTCTTTTCTAAATCGTTTTCGCTCAATTCCTGTACATGTTGCACATGATATGGATGATACTTGTGTCGCCGTATTATTCTGGACACAGATGATTGGGTTATTCCTTGATTTCTTATTTGTCTAGTGCTTGAGTATGGATTTTCTACCACACTAGCAACTACCAGAAATTCATTCTCTTCATGTGTCGCTTTTGTTCTTTTTCTTTTTTTGTAAGTAATAGTACCTGTTGATTCAAAACGTTCCCGAACTCTATTAATTGTTCTTGCATCGGGATGCCGTCTTTCGGGATATCGCTGAGCGTAAATTCTTGAGGCCAGTAGAGCGTTTTTGCCGGCTTCTCCATAGATGTAAATAATATTTATCAGTTCCTCTTTAGTATAATTAAAATTCATCGTTAACAGAGATTACAAATGTTGGTTAGCTATATTAAGTCTGTTGACAGCAATAACTACACGTCTGTTATTTGTTTTTGTTTCCATGACAACGAGGTTAAGTAAATCTAAGCTAACTTAAAATATTAGCGTAACTCTGCTATTTAAATGTATCTTTATAAAAAATAGCATTTTTAACTTTACCAACATTTATAATTTATTTATATTATAACAAAATACATGAAAAAAACTAACTCAATTATACAGGGTGTAATATTAAAGCACTGTATTGGTATACTTTATTACACATTTTCTTTAAATTCCAAATATCACGAAAACAGGTACAAATATGTATATGCCACACTTAATATAAATTAAAGGCAACTTAATGGGAAATGCAACCAGCAAATAATATACAGGGCGTTCCATTTAAAAAACTCAAGAAAAAGCCATTTGAAAAACTAAAAATTAAATAATAACAAATAATTAAGAGAAACCACAACTAATAACATTTATTAAACTATTTTTTAAACTTGATAAGCATTAACATAAAACTAGTAAAAAACTATAACAATTAAAGATAAAACAACAAGTAGTTATTGATTTGGTAGGTGTTCAAAATGCCCTCCATTTTGTCTTCTACAAGCATTAATCCGATGGGTAAAAGATCTCGAAGTATTTCTTAACATCTCTCTCTTATTTTCTCTGATGTCAGCAAAAACATTTCTTATTCTAATCTTCATATCGTCTTATGTGGTAGGTGGTATCTGGTATACTAATTCCTTAACATGACCCCACAAAAAAATATCCAACTTATTTAGATCAGGAGATCTTGGCGGCCTCAAAAAAGTAAGGCCCTAGCAAATTGGTACCTACTATTCCACCCCATACATTGAGTGACCAGCTATGTTGATGGTCCAAAGGCCTGATAACGCGAGGATTTTCTGTTGCATAAAAATGGAAGTTATGTTGGTTAACATACGCATTTTTATGAAACGTAGCTTCATCAGTAAAAAGAAAAAAGTCAAAAAAATTAGCTTGTTGTTGAATTTTAGCAGCTGCCCAATTACAAAAATTTAATCTCTTTTCTAAATCGTTTTCGCTCAATTCCTGTACATGTTGCACATGATATGGATGATACTTGTGTCGCCGTATTATTCTGGACACAGATGATTGGGTTATTCCTTGATTTCTTATTTGTCTAGTGCTTGAGTATGGATTTTCTACCACACTAGCAACTACCAGAAATTCATTCTCTTCATGTGTCGCTTTTGTTCTTTTTCTTTTTTTGTAAGTAATAGTACCTGTTGATTCAAAACGTTCCCGAACTCTATTAATTGTTCTTGCATCGGGATGCCGTCTTTCGGGATATCGCTGAGCGTAAATTCTTGAGGCCAGTAGAGCGTTTTTGCCGGCTTCTCCATAGATGTAAATAATATTTATCAGTTCCTCTTTAGTATAATTAAAATTCATCGTTAACAGAGATTACAAATGTTGGTTAGCTATATTAAGTCTGTTGACAGCAATAACTACACGTCTGTTATTTGTTTTTGTTTCCATGACAACGAGGTTAAGTAAATCTAAGCTAACTTAAAATATTAGCGTAACTCTGCTATTTAAATGTATCTTTATAAAAAATAGCATTTTTAACTTTACCAACATTTATAATTTATTTATATTATAACAAAATACATGAAAAAAACTAACTCAATTATACAGGGTGTAATATTAAAGCACTGTATTGGTATACTTTATTACACATTTTCTTTAAATTCCAAATATCACGAAAACGGGTACAAATATGTATATGCCACACTTAATATAAATTAAAGGCAACTTAATGGGAAATGCAACCAGCAAATAATATACAGGGCGTTCCATTTAAAAAACTCAAGAAAAAGCCATTTGAAAAATATCAAAATTGATTAGGTGCTAGGAACACCCTGTATAGCGCATCAAATTTCTTTGGGCACTATCACCTCCCTATTAGTATTGGTTATTTTCTGACAAAGTTGTAAGAAAATATCTGCAAAAATGACGCTATTACGTAGTTTCCGGAAAAGGCCTGCAACGGCCATTTTTTTAATAAAAAATTGAATATTGCAGAAACTATTAGCTTTACGTCAATATCACCTGATACAATTAGTAAGACCATTTTCTTCGCAATCATAATATGTTATAATATACAGGGCATTCCATTTAAAAAAGTTAATTTATTTTCTGCTACGCCTAAATGCAACACCCAGTATAAATGAAAATAATTTTACGTTGTAGAAAATGATATGCCAAACAACTTTTGTATTAAATATTTTTTTCCATCTCTAAAGATAATTGCTATATCTACCACCGCGACTCTAGTGACTCACCCTGTATATATATATAATTACAACATTTGCCCTGGGCGCCATATTACTCCGTTACGCCACTGGTTAACAATCAATAACGCTGAACTGCACACATGTCATATTTCACATCATCGTACATCGTCGAAAAGTCTATTACTATATAAGTCTCAATGTCCTCTTAACAAGCGTCTTTATTGGTCGTCATGTCTAATATTTCGTAAACTTCTATTAATATATGTGGAGATAGGAAGTCCGATTTTCCACTGTAACTCGCTTGTTGGCCGCTAGCAGGAGCTTTTACAGCGTGCTCAGAGCCCATGTATTTCTTGTATTTAAAAAAAAGAAAACGTTTTATGCGCTCGTCTATTCATAAACTTTACTGCCAAACTGCAAACCACGCTTGGGCGTTACAATGAAATTGTAACCGTACAAACCACACACAAGTCAAACTTTGCAGTTGTAAGAAATTATTTGAATCAACAATTTCCAAATCGCTGGATAGGTAATGGTGGAGTGGTGGAATGTCCTGCTAGATCCCCTGATTTAAGTCCTCTGGACTATTTTCTATGGGAAACTGTGAACGACGAAATTTATCACGATACTCGCAGAAATATCGAGGATCTGCGGGATCGAATAACAAATGCGGTCAATGCTATTCCGGGAAGAACAGTTAGAAGAGCATAACAACATGTAGAAAGGCTGGCTCGGTTTAATGCCTTCAAGAAAATGGCGAGCAATTATTTAACAATTATTTAAAAAATAAGCTTTTTGATGTATAAACTAGCTTCTTTTACAATCTGAATGTTTTTAATCCAAAGCACTCTGGTCAGTTCGGCGCCGGCGGTCTGTAACCAAGCACCAGTTGGGTACCTGATAAGCACGACAAACAACGAGAAAAAGAAGAAAGTTTTTTATTATTAAATCATTGTTTTAAAAAATAAATCCAACATGTTATACATTGGGGAAATGAGAAAAACACGACTATCGGAAAATGCCAAAATTCAACATGGCGCCCATAAGAAAAACAAAACTTGGCCATGGCTACGCCGCCATCTTTGATGTTATTTCAAATTAAAAAATAACACTGCATTCCTTGTTAAAATGTTGCTTAGAATTTTTGTTTCAAATGTCTAGCTACGTTTGGTTTTGAATAAAAAATTAAAAACAATATCTTAACATTTCAGTTTTTGCAGATATGTTTAAAATGAAAAATGATAGCTTAAATTTCTTTTCAGATAATTGATTAGCACAAAAATACGAAACTTTTCCAAATTTAAACATAAGCTCTATCTCCATTAATAAGCGTGATCCCCATGCTGAGCCTCGAAATTGAATCACCCGGTATATATATATGCAGATGATATACATACAGCTGCATACCCTCATTCTTTCCAAAACAGCCTATAACACAATTACAAAGAGTTGGCGCGTCTCCATTGCTGGGCAACAAGCAACTCCTAAGCGATGCTGAATCGAAAGACGTCGAAGCAGTGATACTAGCTCTCCGAGCCTAGCTAGACTTGAGCTCGTTGAACTGGGCTTGGCATCCGTTGGTGACTGATGTGTGGATCATCTTCGATAGTGGGCTTACGTTTGATGGACACGTTGACAAGCTTTGTTGGGCTACGTATGCCAAATTGAATCTATTAAATCGCAGATATGCTTTTTCGGCGATCGTTGGTCAGCCTGTCGTAGCGGTCATGATCGAGCTGAAAGGCGACGTTCCGTAAAGACTTTGCTATGTCGCCTCTACGGCGACAGCCCCAATGCATACGACAGCATCCTAGAGGTGGGTCTTCATAGTGAAACTATAACCAAAACAATTTTGAGGAGGCAGATTATTGATGGAGTCTCAGAAGTTGAAGACGGTCTGTTCTAATTTCCGTGTTCGCTGCTCATTCTATTTATTTAATTATTTTCTGACTAATACCATTTTAAATCACGTTAATATTATTAATAATAATTAATTAAACATAAGCCAGGAATCCTTTAATTTCTGAAACTATGCTAGACAGTGTAAGGAGTTTCAACCCAAAAATTCCTATTCTTAAAACAATTTTGGAAGAAAAGGTCTAGAATCCATTTCACAGCAAATTGTATGATTATAATTTTAATACTAACCATTTTCTGAGAATCTTATAATTCTCGAGATTGTTGCAAAAAAAGTAAAAGAAAGTATGAATTCTTCACCCTTTCAACTTCCATAGCGTTTTTTCCTCCTTGATATTTCTTATTCAGTCAACTATCTACCGATTGTTATCGATTGATAAGAAAAGTATAAATTGCTAAATCTCGATGACGTGGCTCCTTGTGTCGCCACGTCGCGGTCTATGAGGCAGTAGTTCCCGACGGCGCGGCGCAAGGAATTGATTCAATTTCTACTTTTCCACCCTGAAACTATATCGCTGTTTTGTGTCCAACTTCAATTTTAAAACTTTTCTTTCAATTGACTTGACATTTCTCGTACCAGTATGTATATTTGATGAGCCAAGCTCGATATTCCGGGAAGTTCGACTTCCCTTTTCAATTCCCGTTTCAATCTCAGATTGAATCTAATTGATTTTTATTTTTGCGTTTCTATATAAGGCATCACTGTAGTTAAAATAGCCAACTATATTCAACATTTGTTGAAAAATCACGTAAATACTTCCCGACGTTGCTAGTTTCAATATAGGGTAGTAGTTACAATACAATTTAAATTTTAAACCTACTATCTCTATTTTCGGTTAGAAAAAAGCATGGAGAAACTGTGTTGGGGGTAAAAAGAAACTGAACCCGTCGTAAATATAGCAGAATCACCGTTGCAATTTTGTATAAAGATGAGTACCTACAACCAAACTGAATCGCATTCAAAGAATAGTTTGTTCAACCACCACAGGTGAAATTAATTATACGCCCACTGGTGTGATGGAAATATACTTTACATACCACCCTTTGATATCTTCATTCAAGATGTGGACCATCAATGCTGACCAGACTCCGCATCACAGTGGGATGCTTCTGAGACAGGGTTCGGTAAAAAGGCAAGTATAAGGACATTGAAACAAGACAATAGCTTACGAGAGCTTTTTATCACTTCCGTTGGTAAATGTTTATTATTTGGAAACGTTATAGAATTATTGTTTTGTCGCTTTTTGCTGTGTGGCACTCCTTTTGTTGACATTTTGTATAGCATTTTCGACTATACTCTACGACAATCTCTCCAAAAGGATTTATACCAAAACCAGTTTAAAAAACCCGACAGACCCTAACCTCCGAGGGCTAGTAGAATAAACCCAAGGACTGCACGAACAAGCAGCTAAGTTTGTTTCTATTTGTTCATTTGGAAAAATTGACGAGTGACAGTAATCCAGAAAAATATTGCAGTTTCACACAGAATTATTATTAATTACAAATGCAATATATTATTTAAAGGATTATTTAAAAGTTGATGGTACGTTGTGTGAGCAAGTTTAACGCACGTATTTACTTGCTAATCAATGACGGGACATATCCAAGTTGGTGAGTTTTAAACTTAAAATTGGCAACCGCGCCCCGAAATAATTGAAACTAATCAAAAGTTTTATTGGTGGATGTTGCAGGAACGTAGAGCCAGGACAGAAGACAAATAACTTCATATACATCAGCCAGGGCTAAGCAGAAAAATAAACAGCGACACAAATGAGGGTGATAAAGAAGAGTGGGATGCGCTGCTCTCGCCTGTGACTTCATTTGTTACTCGCACAAAATGTCGGGTAATATCCCGGTTTATAATTAGACCCTCATATTTTAGTTTTGTTGCAAAACATTCAATGTCGCTTTATACACCGGGTTAGTCAAAATTACCGGAACACCTAAATAATTCTTCAACCGTAAATAATTTCAATATGTTGTTTAACAAAAGGTTTTGGTTTTAAACAAGCTATCGTTTAAATTTAGTTCAGTTTATTCTGGAAATATTTATTCTGGTAACTATTTTTTTATAAAATGGTCAATTTTTGAGTATCAGCAATAAATCAAAATTATAAAAATTTCCGGAAAAAATTCCAAGAAAGAGTTTTTGGGTTAAAACAAGCTATCATTAAAATATAGTTTTTCATGTTATTACGGAAATTTTGTGATCTTTTGTTTTTTTTTCAATAAACCCTGTAATCTGTATGTTTTATTTTTTTTTAAATTTCAAGATTGATTCTAAGAATTGTTTGTGGAAAGCATTTGTTTATAAAATGAATCATATTTGAGTTATATGCAAATAATCAAAACCCATGAACTTCAAATTACTAATGCTTCAGACAAAAAAATTCTTGGAATTAATCTTAAAAAGAAAAGGTTACCAAATTTCCAGAATAAAATGAGCGCTCTGTATAATAAAAATACATTTGAACGATAGCTTGTTTAAAGCCAAAAAACTTATGTTTGAAACAATTTTTTAAATATTTTACCGTTGGAGAATTATTTAGGTATTCGGGTTAGACTAACCCTGTATAATCAAATCGCACTATAGAATATTTGCTCTAAGAATTCATAGTTAGGAATGATAGCAAAGCTTTTTAATAAATCGAATCGCCAAAAACCCTGGAAAAGTTGGTATAATATACTCCAAATCGATGTTGGAGTAGCAGCGAACACTAACGTTATTTAGTTAGCATCATTTATAAAAAATAGCAGCATATATATTTTTCGTTGACTTGCTGGTTAAAATCAGTAATCCCACTACTATGGATGATCTTGAAAACCAAACCGATGGGGTCACGGGGCTAACATCGGTGTTGCTAACTTCAGAGGGTTGTTACCAACTTCAGAATGGGTAGGACCCCCTCGCCATCTAGGGCGAGGGGGTCCTACCCATTGCTGCTTCGCCGCCGCCCCCTGTGGCCCCCTCAAATCTAGGGACTCCGCCGCATTGCTTAGGCCTGTCGTTTATTATGCCTCCGGTGTGCAATATGTGCATGCTAGTGACACAGTTGGCCACTGGATGGCGCCACCCACACTAGATAGTATTTTTTCTTTCCACAGGGACTGAGTGACCCTCGCAGCGCCCCTAAATAGCCGTTTTACACTACGCAATTCTTGCGCAAGATGTTACACAAGAATTTGTTAAGCAACAGAAATCTGCAAACAGAAAATGGTTCAATTTCTAGACAAACTAGTTAGCAAAAGAAAATTCATCACAAGTTCTGTTTAAGATGTTGTAAGGAAGTACTCCACAAATTGTGTACTAAATTGCGCACTAAATTGCGTAGTGTAAAACAGCTATTACCGCTCTCTCCGTCTCCTACATTAAGGTCGCGCCCTGGCTACCTTACAGCCCGGTTACCACATAAGGGTCTTTGGCATGTTTGGTAATTAATGCATTCTGGTATCTAGAAGACCATTCTCTATTACATAATTATCACATAATTTGGTGTATAAAGCGTATAGTAACTCCTATAATGTCTCATTCCAATCTATTGGATGTTGCCGTAACGGACGGTTCCACATCTACATATTCTAAATGAATATATTTATGCCGACGCAGAATTTGCAATGGCATCGTCACTGCCGCTTCTATCTTGAGCAATATTTTTCTCTGATTTATCGACATTTTGTCGTAAACCATAAGGGTATTGGTAATTAAAAATTAACCTCATGTTTAGATCTTCAGCGGTAAAGAAATACTGTAAGTGAGTTTGTATACCATTTTGTTATCTATTGTATTTTCGTATATGTAATTAGGTGGGGGAATATATTAATTAAAGCGCATATAGTGCGTGGTATTATTATTAGAGGTATGCTCATACTCATGTGGAGTGGGGATGAGAATCTGCGAGAATCTTCGTTACGTTAATATCCGCTGGGCGGCGCTGCATGGTTGAAGAATAATAACGTAAATATAACTAGTACCAATACAATTTTTGTTTATTTATGCTTATTTCTACGTACATAATGGAAATGCTTGAAAGTTTTCTTTTTATACAAGTACATTTGTCTGTTATGTTTTATAAATTGTTAGTGGCATAACCCCTAATAACGTAAACATAACTTGTACCAAACCAATTTTTGTTTATTTATGCTTATTTCTGCGCACATAATGCAAATGCTTAAAAGTTTTCTTTTTATACAAGTACATTTGTCTGTTATATTCTATAAATTGTTAGTGGCATAACCCCTAAGTTTGACATATGCAATGTTGGTTGTCTATATATCACCTGCGCAGTAGCGGTCGTAAATTCGTCCAAAAATTGATCATACCTTTAATCTTAATACCACGATATAGTGCACTTCATGTTTGATAAAATCACTTCAGTATAGTAGGGTTAAGATGCAAAACGAAAGTTGCATGCCGCAAAGCTTTTTAGAAGTATAATTGGGATTAAAATAATTTTGAATAATTGAACCATACATTTATTACGAATATCTTTTAATATGGTTATGACGATTGGAATAATGAGGTTTGTATAATGCTTCAAATTGTTAAATTTATTTTTCTGTGTCGCCATTTTACAGCAATTGTATGCCTACTTTAAATTGTTGTTAAAAATGTATAATATAAAACAAATATTGCACCGATTGCCATCTATCTATTAGGCAAGAGCTAAAGCAGTTGACAAACGTATTTGCCGAATAAGTAATTTGGTTTTATAATACAAAATTTCGTGAAATTAATTGAATACATATATTCGACGATTTGCTCTTCGGAGGTTTTGACTTTTATAATACCGTGCCCAGGGGTACCAACAAGTTCTATTTTTAATTCAAAAACATGACTGATGTATAGTTGTTAAATTTTGAAAATTGCTGTTGTCATCTTACAATCTATACTAGTTTTATCTTCTACAGTTGGTAGTTGTGGTAAAACTGACAAATACGATTGAGGTGAGCCAATAGCGATTGAGATGTCAGCAGTATTTGACGTTTGGCATAAATATCACCAATCTTGGTAAACTAAAAGTTACTAAAAGCCAGCGCTATAATGTGTTAATAACGACACCGAAAGCGGTTTCGTTATGAGTTTATAACGAACGCAATGTAGAAAAAAGGTCATATTGACATCCTAAAGGTTAAAATAAAACTTGTTGCTACCCCTAGGCTCGGTTGGAGATACTGTATGTTTTTAAAACTAGTGACTAATTTGTCTAATTTGTCAGACCTATTCCGAGAATCACTTGGGCGCATAGATTTTACTAGCTCTATGGCTCTGACAAGCATGCTAAAGACATAGCAGATATATGATAATGTCAACGTCCACTCAATTTTCGTAACTATAAAAGTACATAACCTAGACCTAGAGAAACATTACACATATTAAAACAAAAATGACCATCACAAAAATTTTAGTCAATTCTATACAACATTCAATTTGCTGAAAACAGATTCAATTTATTAAAAATAGAACTTGTTGCTACCCCTAGACGCGGTATTATAAAAGTAAAAAACTTCTTCGAACACTAAATCGTCGAATATATGTATTCAACGAATAGCACTAAATCGGGTACTATAAAACAAAACTACTTATTCGTTAAATACGTTTCTCAACTACTTTACCTCTTATCTAATAGATGATAGTCGGTGGAATATTTGTTTCTGTTTTTAAATTATACATGATAAATTTTTAACAATAATTGAAAGTAAGCATAGTATTGCTGTAAAATGGCATTACCGAAAAATAACTTTAATTGAGCATTCCTAAAATTATAGTTAAACCTATACAACACTCAATTTTCTGAATTAAAAATAGAACTTGTTGCTACCCCTAGGCACGGTATTATAAAAGTCAAAGCCTTCTCCGAACAGAAAATCGTCGAATATAATATATGTAGTCAGTAATTTTTATTTAGTGTTAAATCTTGTATTATAAAACCAAATTACATATTCAGAAAATACTTTTGTCAACTACTTTACCTCTTGCCTAATAGATAGATGGCAGGCGGTGAAATATTTATTTCTGTTTTTAAATTAGGTATATATTATACATTTTGAACAATAATTGAAAGTAGGCATAGTATTGCTGTAAAATGGCGATACAGAAAAATAAAAGTAACAATTTGTAGCATTATAAATTTTACTAGGTAATTATGCAAACCTGATTATTTTAAACGTGATAACCAGATTCAAAGATATTCGTAATAATTATATGGTTCAATTATTAAAAATTATTTTAAACTCAATAATACTTCTCAAAAGCTTTGCGGCATCCAACTTTCGTTTTGCATCGTAATCTTAACCCTAGAATACTGGACTGATTTGATCAAACACACTGAAATTAACGGATAAAGTTTGATGGATAACACATATATGTATAATAAAATAACAAAGCTATATAGATGTAATTAATAACATAATGGTAATAATGACACAACTTACAGTAGTAAGAAATAAATCTTTGGTTGCCTTTGTCGGTATTGTTAAACATCGTATTATATGAGTTCATTGATCTATTTAAAGGGGAGTTAAAGTAGGAATTCGTATCACAGTGCGGCAAGTAGAATAGACCAAAATAGCGAGTGTTATGTGAGGGAACATGCAAATTTATATGACCAAGGACATCGGAAGAATCAAGAAAATTATTTAAAATTTATGAAGAAATAAAATGTCGTTCAATATCCTACGGTTAGAAAGCGACAGCAGCTTAAAATGTATACATGCCTGTTCATAGGAATCAAACAGGAGGCCTGATTTAAATGTCATATATTTAACGAACTTTTTCTGTACAGACTCAATTCTGTTGAAATAAATTTCGTATTGAGGATCCCAGGTGATGAAGAATAACTAATCGTACTGTAAATATATGCGTAATAGAGAGTTCGTAAACAAGGTATGCTTTGGAAAGACTTAGTAGATCGCATGATGAAACCAGTCATTTTGTTGCATTTGTTAATAAAATAACAAAGCTATATAGATGTAATTAATAACATAATGGTAATAATGACACAACTTACAGTAGTAAGAAATAAATCTTTGGTTGCCTTTATGGAAATACCTGTGCAAGTATCAAGGGATTCTTATTGTTTGTACAAGTTACTACTGTTTGCAGGCCACAAATTTACGGCGACAATATGGTAGCCTCTGCACGGTTTCTACATCAACACTGTCCAGCCTTAAATCCTTCAATATTGATTTATTCCCAGACGATTTATCAAGCGGACGCAGGAGGGAGAAATACACGACACAAGCAAAATACCGCTGCAAGAGACGTGAAGTGAAATTTTCCACGCTGGGTTTTCATGCTTTTACCATCCACTGTTTTCCCTCACGCCTCTTGATATTAAACTGTTGTCTCTTTTCAAAGAGGTTTTTGAAAATAAAACTCGATCAACTGTGAAATAAGAAAAGAATTGAAGGCTTGTTGGTATGTGGTATGTAACATATATTGAGTACCCACCGAAAATTGTCGAAAATTGACAGTATCGCAATTTTCGTATATTATTCATGATGTAACTATACCTGCAGATAATACAGGTTGCGACAGAGAAACTATGGCAATTACAGCAGCTGAACAAATGTTAGTATGTTGTTGCAAAGTAGACTTTAATAACCACTAATAATTACATTGTATAATCGATGTAAAAAAATACTGGATTATGATTTTTATTTTAACTACGGAATATTTAATATTGATAACCTCGAATGTAGTTGTGTTTTCCTCATTTTAATGATACATTACACTCGCTTGCTTTACGATTTATATTTGAAGTAAAATAATGACAGTTTGAAATTCTTTGACAATCCGACATCGGATTCCCGTAAAATAAAATTTTTAAATCAAGAACATCCAGACAAGCTTAACTGAAGAACTTGACTGCAGAACTCGTTTTGTTTTTTTTTATATTTCTTTCTATCGTTAGCTTGCTCATTGTAATGTTATTTAAAGGATCTTGAAAAGTAAATTGCTTTTTATTATTTTTTTCAAGCGGTATATTTTTAAATAATCTGAGTGTTTTCTTACAATTTAAAATAATTTTTAGCGGTTGCACCAGCTGTCAAACGTAATAATTAAATGTGTATTTAAGAACATATATATAATAAGTCAAAACAGTGGCGGATTTCCACTTATTTAATTTGACAATAAGACGAGAATCGAAGACAAAGGACGACACAAAAAAATGCTCTAACTGGTTTCAGATCATCATGCTGCGTCCTCCTACCAACCTTAGCTGTTTGCTTCAGATCTATGAATAAACGTTGACATATATTTGAGTTTATTTATTTCAAGAAATCGTCTAGGGCGTGCCCTGGTTGATGGCCAATGGCGACTGGCTTTGCCGGTTGCGATGATACGTACGGAAGTTCATGTATGACTAATTGTAACTGTGACTCACCTAAATCTGATAGGATTTACAAACATTGTGATTACAAAGTAATCCCGAATAAAATACTAATAACAGGCGTATGCGCCAATAAGAAAAGAAATACAGTAAGCTTGGCATAATTGGTATGTTGAAACTTTCGTTTTTTATACAGGCTGCAGTGTCGTAAAAAAGTAGAGCAAATTTAATAATAGTGTCATCATTGATAATTCGATTGAGGATTATTTGGGATGACATTCACTATGATAAATGAAACTGCTTTACTTTAAATCGGTATATTTCGCAATGAATTTTATCCTTTCATCAGTGGTTAAAGATTAAGTTTTGTTGACCCAGCTAATATGGTACAGATTCTCACATAACACCTGGTGACAAATCATACATAACTTCACATCCAAAGAAACAAAGCCAGCTAATATGGTACACATTCTCACATAACACCTTGTGACAAATGATACATAACTACACATCCAAAGAGACAAAATTCTCACACCCAGAGTAGCCCAGGTGCAGATAAGTCGGCTATGACACGCAGTGATGTGGGCCGGGTAAATACCCGGCGGGTGGGAACTTATAAAATGGGTATTTACCCGGGTATTTATCCTTACTTAGGGTAAATACCTAAATTTTGGGTATTTATCCCTTTTATCCTTAAAACACAATTTAACAACATTTCAGAGATATTTATACAGGGCGTAACACATTTTTCTGGCAAGAATTATTTTTTGTTAGTAAATGTCATTCTGAGTATAACTTTTCATATGGACCTAATTGTTTTCTCAACGCTAAGTTACAAACGCTTAAAATATTAACTAAATAAAGAAAAATAAACAATAAAATACATATCAAACAACGCTAAAACTAAGAAAGAGTACCATCAATACCCATAAAAATTAAAAGTAAATAAATTTAAGTAAAAAATTCAAAATGTTAAAAATAAACTAAATAAACAGATGAACGAAAACAAAATACATATGAAACTTTTTGACATTTGTTTCTCTACAAGTAATTGTCATTCTGAGTATAAAGTTTCTTTTATGCCGACTTATTGGATTTATCAATTCCTAAAGAAGTTAAGTCATTTAATATACAGTTTTGCAATTATTTTACAATTATTTCAAACGGTTGTATTTTTAAGGAATAAAGAAAACAAATAAGTCCATATGAAACTTTTTACTCAGTGTGGCATTTACTATCTGGGAAAAGTTATGCGGGAAAAAATTGGACACTCTGTAGATGTGTCCAAATCATCACAAATAATGTAAAATATTTGAGTTATATAAGAACATTCAGTACATTAACTTGGATTCATATACTTGGATACTTGGATACTTAATATATAATCATAAGTTTCTGCTAAAGCTTCTTCGATAACAGAATCGGAAAGTATGGCAGATTCACACGATTGAATGGACGATGATGACAAGCAAATGTCTGCTCTTGATATATTATCAGATGAGACTGATATTTTTATTCTTTATTCTAAAAATGATTTTATTTTTATAAGAATAACCTTTATTTTGTGATAAGAGAATACCTTTTGATTTTGTGATAAAAGAAAAACCTTTATTTAGTAATTAACTATTCCTTTTACTGCTATTTTTAATAACAATATTATATTTATAAATACCTCTATAAATACCCACTTTGGGTAAATTCCCGGGTATTTACCCGGGGTATCTACCCTTGATAATAAATACCCGGGTATTTAACATCACTGATGACACGTAGTTCCAAATGATCCTCAATCGAGTTAACAGTTTTACGTCCAAATAAGGAACTTCTATCATTGATAATAACAATAGTAATCGAAAATGCAGGTGGTATGGTGCCCATACGTCTAGGTGCAATGTGTTGGCTCATAGCCCATAGAAAAATACGACAATATCGTCAATTGTTTCTTTATATTTTTACCGATTATGGTTTATTACCGAGATCGCTTATACATAGTTACATAGAAATGTGCCCACATAACGATGTAATCTATCGGTAGTGTTTCGTTTCTGATGTAGTATTTTTTTATTTTTTAGCATATATTATTTGTCTTAGTCAACATTTTCTTTATGAAAATTACTCTCCAGGGTAGAACACACAAAAGTAGAAAGGTTTTACCTAAGAGATTAGTTTGAACTCTTTATGGTTTTTGCGTGATTTGAATTCTACGTATTACACACAATTTTTTTTCCAAAGCGCCGTTGAGTTTATCGTTTATTTTAGGTGAATTCTTACGTCCTATACTTACTCGGGGTAAGTTTCGGTTCCAAATAATTTTTTTCTAAAAACTTTTCGGAGTAAACATATAAGTGTTTAGGTAATAGTTTGGTTGAATTATTTATGGGTTTGAGGTGATTTGTTATCAACGACTTAAATTTTATTCCAACACACTATAAGACATTGTTTTGTCGTATTTTGTCGACATGTCGTATTTCATTCGTGGTAAGATTCCCTTAGAAATCGATATTTTCCAAATACTCACAACATTTATTAGTACGGTATATACTTGCTCCTTAATACATATAAATACGAAGAGCAAATGAGATGTTGGCAATACTGGTAAGAGCGTAGGTGTATTTCATTTCTATACATTGGAGATTTTGAGAATGAATCGTGAAAGATTGTTGGGCGCCGCCTAAATCGATAAGGGATAATGAATAGAATTCCCGTTACGTACAAGGTCTATCCATTTAAGTCGTTTGCTTTCAATTCGATTATGCTCTTAAATACTAATAAAGTGGTGGGCGTTCGCGTTCGCGCGTTTGCGAAGAATTAATTGTGATCTATGGTTTCCACTTTTCCGAGTAACATTGGCATGCTTTTGAGACTACATCCTTTAAATTGTCTACAAAAGTAGAAAGGTTTTACCTAAGAGATTAGTTTGAACTCTTTATGGTTTGGAAATGACTCTCCGGAGTAGTTAGGTAATAGTTGGTTGAATTATTTATGGTTTCATCCTTTATATCCTTTAAATTGTAGTCAATAAAAGCACACTGAAGAGCTATCTAACCACAACTTCATACTAAAATCATTTTCCCCAATGTTTTTAGCTTTCCAGCTTTATCTGTCGGATACTTCTCTATCCTTCTGTCACTATCCCTGAAAATTGTAAAATATTATTTTCTGTATGCATGACATCTGTGTTAATCGGCACCTCTGTTCTTCGATTTTTTTCCACAATCGTTAATATTTTTAACAGGAATTTATTTATTTATTTACAGAACACAACAGGACAAACCCACTAACGTGTTCACGTTAGCAAAGAAAAAAAGTACATTTTGAAAGAAAAAACAGTAAACTCTAAGAGTACAAAATACATGTAACATCAACTATACGACAAATTTTAAATGCAAGTGGTACCGACATCTAATTTGAAGAAAGAGAATTTCAAAGAAAAAAAAACCCTGCACAATATAATAAACGTAATGTGGAATGTGTTTTTACTTTGTTATTTTTCAACAAAACACTGACCGCAGCTGGCTCTCACAAAAAAAGGCAGTATGCATATTGCTGGGGGGGGGGGACAAGACAGAAATCATTTCTAAACAATAAAATAATAAAAGTAACAAATTTAAATGTTTCCAATTAATAAATAAACTAAAATTAAAAATACCACTCTAAACTGCGTCACCAGCCATGGACGAGATGGCACCCAAGATGTCTCGCTTTAATTTTGTCGTAGACACACTGAAAATGTCGGTATTGTTAAACATCGTATTATATGAGTTCATTGATCTATTTAAAGGGGAGTTAAAGTAGGAATTCGTATCACAGTGCGGCAAGTAGAATAGACCAAAATAGCGAGTGTTATGTGAGGGAACATGCAAATTTATATGACCAAGGACATCGGAAGAATCAAGAAAATTATTTAAAATTTATGAAGAAATAAAATGTCGTTCAATATCCTACGGTTAGAAAGCGACAGCAGCTTAAAATGTATACATGCCTGTTCATAGGAATCAAACAGGAGGCCTGATTTAAATGTCATATATTTAACGAACTTTTTCTGTACAGACTCAATTCTGTTGAAATAAATTTCGTATTGAGGATCCCAGGTGATGAAGAATAACTAATCGTACTGTAAATATATGCGTAATAGAGAGTTCGTAAACAAGGTATGCTTTGGAAAGACTTAGTAGATCGCATGATGAAACCAGTCATTTTGTTGCATTTGTTGACGGCATACTGAACATGCGCGTCAAATAATAGTTTTGAGTCAAATATAATGCCTAAATCTTTTACTGAACTTAATGAATTGAGGTAATTATTGTTAAAATGTATAATTAAAAATAAAATTTTGGCGTTTTCGAGAGAATCTAACAATGGCGCATTTGTTGTAGTTTAAAAATAATTTATTATTGTTACAATACAAATCATGTGTGAAAAATGTCTTTTTGCTCAGCAGTGAGGAAAGTTAATCTTTGCTGACGTTGCTACGCAACGTTACAACTTCGTTAATGTTTGTGATAGAGCAAAGATCTAAAATGGGTAACATAGCGAATGAAGTTACAACATTGCTAGTAAAGATGAATGACTAGGTACTACTTGAAGTGTGTAGGTATTAGTTGAAGATGGTCCTACCTTAACGTTTTTCGGTATATTGCCTCGAGGTCATTGGTGATTTGTTATTATACTGGTTTCACTTTCAATCTTCATCTCCTTTGTGATTGAATTCGGATATGCTTTTAGTTAGATTGGGATTAGAAGCAATGATGATAGTGTATGGAGATCGCATCAAGAAGTATGTAAACTTTTTCAGGGAAAAGTATCCCGTTCGGCAAATAAGCCAATTCACGGCCAGCAGAATAGAACATAAACTTCTAGAACACGGTACTGTAAAGATTATTCCAAAAACTCGCCGTCCAAACACAAAAGTAACATCTCTTACTGGATATCTCTTCAAAACTTCGTTATAGAGCATGATTTCAGCCATGCTTCGGTACCAAAACTTATACCTATTTGTTCGTGAAAACAGCAGAAAATGATTTTATCATAGACAAGAATCCCTGGGAACGAATGATGGAAGTTGGTATTCGCGATCCAATGTTCTGGCGGCGTATAATATTTTCTGATCAAGTAACTTTGTAATTACAAGGGACTGCCAATAGGCTTAATTGTCGATATTAAGCTAGGAAAATTCTCACTGGATGCAGAAATGCCGTACCCAATATCCACAGAAACTCAATGTATGGACAAGACGTCGCGTCGGTGACAAAATTGTTCGACCATTCTTTTTTTACTTTTTCACCATTCAACTGGTGAAAGATACCTTTCTACAGTTTGAACCTGTAGTACCCAAATTATTTACTAATGATAAAAAACCCTTTGCAACAAGATGGTACTCCGCCATACTACGCTGTTGACATGCAACGTTATTTGGACGGTGTTCCCAGGGAGATGGCTAGGAAGAAGAGGGCCAATGCAGTGGCCGGCTAGACCCCCTGATCTGATTCCATTAGACTTTTTTCTGTGGGGCCATTTAAAAACCAAGGTGTACAAAAATCGACCTAACAGCATTTTAAGGATAGAATTCAGAGAGCCAGCTAATAACGCCTGAAACAGCTGGTTCAGGGTAGGCAGTTTGAAAATTTATTGCCATTCTAACGGCTGCCTAAAGTACACACTAATGGGGGGCCACACTAATGCCTAACGTTTAATGCCTAACGCATAATGTTCAAATTAATGCGTTAAAGTGGAGTGGGACCACAACTTAACGCATTAACTGGCCAATCAGAAACGCGGCAAAGGATGACGCGTTAGTTACCGCATAAAGGCGTTAGACCAATTTCATGACACATGAACGTAACCATGGCAGCCTTCAGATGCGTGACAATCAGATCGGGTGTTTAGTGGCAAATTCGCTCAAATCCAGAGGGGTTTCCAAGACCCGACTGGTGGGTGGTAAACCAAAATAAAGAAATGGTCAAGCATCGTCAAATAAATAGTATAATAAATGATCAATCGATGGTGCAATAAAAAAATTAAAATTGACATAATGAGGACTCAGCTTCGCGAACTTAAAAAAATGGTCATACATGGTCAAGCAAATGGGCTGATGATGGTGTCATAAAAAATTGAAAATACCGCGAAGTTGTCCTCCATGTTAAGAATATAAATATCTTGAAATCGCTGGGCGCTCTGTCAATACAAAAAGATGGTCAAACAGATAGTCGAACGCTGTGGTGTAGTGGAAAAAGTCAAATTTCAATGATGTGGGGTCAACTTAACGCACATGTATGCAAATGATTAAAGATCGGTAGTTCTTTAAACATAGTTGATTTGTGGTCTGATTTTGTATTCAGTACGAATATGTGTGGGTGACAAACCTACAACGAATTTTATAAATAAATTGACAAACTTTGGGAAAAAAAACAACGTATATGTATATTTAATCTATCAAACGCGAGCCTACAAGCATCATGCTGGGAATCACAAGCAATTAGTTGTATAAACTGCTTTCGTACTTCAACCATACAATGTCATAAACGCCTAGTTCGTTTAGTTAAATATTTCGTTTTGGAGCAAAATAAAGTAACTTTGTCAACGTATTACTATAAGTTGGCATCTGTTTCTTGATTCCTTCTTTGACTACACTACAATTATATGCTACGATGTTATTCACAATTGTAAGAAGCTGGCAAAAATCAAATTCATATCTTGCTGTCTTCGTCAGCTGATCGCAGAGAATCGTAATGAATGGGGACCCATTGCTCGTTAGATACGACACAAAACCTAGAAAGAAATAATGTTAATAATTTCATATGTTGTGAATATATAACTAACTGAGTGGTCGAGAGTAAGAAGGATCCATTTCGATAAATGATTAGTATGGCGATTTATAGTTTAAAAATTTATTCACAGAAATAAATTATATTTGTTCATTTGTACTATTAATGCATAATTTACTACGGAAATGATCGTTCTTTCGTGAACGCGCTACACTTAGTTTAGGTACCCTCAAATGATGAGTATATGATTAACATGTCAGCTGTTCGAGGAAGAAGATGAGTATTGCCGCTGTCCTTCTGTGTAAGTGGTACTCCTGGATCAGAGTCGGTCCCACGACAAGCCTGTAATAAAAATAGAATCTAGTTCAGTAAAGTAGCTATATATCAATATCAGAAATTAATTAGAGAATAATCATATTGATTGTTCTGGATATATCCTGATATGTGACGCAATTCTACACAATTATATCAATAAACAATACTTTTGCGAGTTTCCAGAAAAGATAAGATAATTGAAATTAATAATATTAGTAATTTAGAGAAATATTGGCCCTTATTTATGCTGTCGACCACATTGTTCCAGAATTTGATAATCAAGCATTCTTACAACTAAGGGAAATCAGAGACGAAATCACAACAAAGATTTAGGCACCCGCCATGTACACACGCGAAAAAAAAATTATTCATACCGGCAGCTGGCATATAGGATACTTATGTCGAAAATCATCTGTCGGTCGGCGTCCACCTGCAGTGACTGTTTTTGTTTTATTGCTTTTCGCTTTGGTTCTCAGCATGTACAGAGAATAAATTTGAATTTTCTGTATTTATTTGTCTTGGGTATCCGAGCAAAACTGCTACTAGTACCAGTAGTAACTAAAGATTGAACTGAAGATAGAAGTTAATATTGGTATTTTTTGTATTTCAATTGGCAGATGCTTTATAATATTTAATTTATATTAAAATATATTAATATAATTATGAAGATTGTTCTATTTCTGATTATAAAATAGTGTTTTTCTACTTTGCTTTCATAATGAACATATTGCAACAATGTTTTCAGTTCCAAATATAAACCAAAATAGTTAAATTTATTTTGTATATAATACTGAATGAATTTAGAATACAATTATCAAGTTATTGATTGATAATAAGCATGATACTTTACAGTTTCAGTCGGTATACTGCCGTGTTAGTTCTAAATCGCATACCTACGAATTGGTTGATTACTTAGCTAAGCACATTTTTATATCCTTCATCATCAATGCTAAGTCGGTAATTCCTATTTATTTGCATGGAAATGAAACTAGTTTCTCGGCTTCTACTTTATTGCAGATACGCCCTTTATAACTAAATTTGCTATATGGTGTACGGAGAAAATTAAATTAAATTGTTTTCTATATTAGTATCACCCAACTGTATTAGCTAAGAGCATGCATATATTACTGAAATTTGGTACATAAGGGGTTTTGAAGTCGCTGATTATGAATCTATTAAACGTTAAATTGCAAAAAAATGTGTGTGCGTGTGCGTGAGTGAGAGAGGGCAATATCGTTCGCGAAACGACGAATCTTGTCACACGGCATAACCCGGAAGCAATTTATTTTCTAAATGTTTTACTTTATTTGTAAAGAATAATCTAAATACAAATGTGTCTAAATGTGAGGGCCGTAACATCTACGGTTGTTGAGCAATGGTTACACTTTCTTCACACCCCTTAACATGCTTCTTTGAAAATCACAAATGGCTTTATTATTACTTTACTTTATTTGCGTAGAATAAATGCCGATTTTCATAACACAATCTACTTTCTTAGGAAAATGTGCTGGATTTTCTGACAAAAGTAAAAGACGGGTTTCATTATTTTTAAAGCAGAATCTATTTTCCAGTTATCACGTTCACAACTTTTACCCTCTTTTATTGCAACTCATGGAAAACCTTTACAAAAACTGCGACCACGCATTTTTTATCAGATACCTTTATTTTTAATGGACAATCTAAATACCAGATCTAGATATATTTTCTTATACCACCTACTTTAACCGGTAATTAAAAAAACTTTCTTTAGGTGTAACAGGAACAATGCTTCTTGTAAATTTCATATTCTAGTCTCGGTTTGGACTGTGCGATTATAAATCAATCCAAAACGAAAACAGTTAAAATATGGTAAAATAACATATTGCAATGCGAGAATACTTACATGTAAAAGAAATATTTTCGGTTTTCCAACGAGGGATTGACATAACGTAAATGGTGTCCATAATTCATCAGGTTTGTATGATCTGTCATTGGCACGTAAGCTATTTACATTCCCGTGTGTTAGTACTGCCAGGAATAGGCAGTCGCAGTGAGTATAATCATCACCTGCAGCTGCAATAATTAGGATTACAAATAAGTGTTAGTGTCAAATAAAATCATTCAAAATAAATAACAACTATTTTTTGATTACCTTTGCTCAATGCGGCATACATCTGACTGTATGTTAAATTATTGTGAACGATTACTTCAAATCCATACTTTAAACCTAAAGTAGTTTCTAAATTGTTTACATCGCATGGACCTCCTTCATCTTCTGTGTAGTGATTAAATATTATTGCCTTGCCACGCTTTTCATTTGTCATGTTGTAATTGAATATCTTTGGAATATCCAAAGAAATATGTTCACTAGTAAGTAATAAATATATTTTACAATATTTAAGTTAAGCATTCAGTCATTTCCTACCTGACTAATTAGCAGCAATGTGGATTTTTAAAGACACGTTCATTTAGTCGTTGTTAACGAACGTGAGAACTTAAGAACTAAGGCCCCGTTCCGAAAACATTGCAACTACAGAAGCAAAATATGTATTCAGAAACGATGTTTTCCTGTCGGGGGTACACTGAGAAAAATGGCTGTAAAATTACAGATAAATCATTGTGAAAAATACAATAGAAATGTGGTAAGTATAAAAATTGCTCGTACTTCCAATTATTTTTACAAGTCTGTGTACTATTACAGCGATATTGCTGCTTTATTTCAATTACAATGATCTTTTAGTAAAAATACAATGGAAATATACCTTAAATTTGTAAAATTACAACGTATGTTGTGATTTTACTATTATAATAGCGGGTTTGTTGATATTGTAACGCCCAGACGCATGCGCTACGTTTGATCAGCTGTTTTGCAAACGAACGCCGGCACGCATACCATCGAGTGCAATATGTAGTTGGGCGCGTTGTATTTCTGTCTCCGGTAAGTAACAATGATACAGTGAACTAAAATTTATCTAGATACCATGTAGGTGTAGGTTAAAATACCATGTCACACTACAGAACCATTGTATTGCCTTTGTAGATCACCAACGACGACAATTAGCCATTAGAAATGGATGTCTTAACGTTAACGCCATACCTGGATGAAAGCTGTAAGTACAGACTTCTACGTTTCTTTGTGAAAATTTGCTTTAAGATTGAAGGGTTTTATACCAACAGAAAGATAATCTGCAATCTTCTTTTTAGGTTAACTTTTTTGTGTCTGTCTAATACGATTCCTTGTTCTTACAGATACATATGCGGAACATCTTGCACCAAGTGTGTTTGTCAGAAAAAAAGTGAACGAGTATGTGTGTTCATGGTTGACCGAAGTGCATTTATATATTTATCCTTGTGTTTTCTGTTTAAGTATTTCCGTACGCTAAGTATTTATTAATTGCCTCTCTGTAGTTTTAATGTATATTTATGTCCCTCAAACTATTTTATACTTGTATGTACGTCTACATACATATTTATTTTTTTACTAGTAATTTTATCTATACCATTTTGTTTGACCGTGTGTACTATTGTAACGTTTGACTGTGTGCATGATATTATTGTTTTTTGTATTATATAATAGATAATGTTAATATCTACTCAAGATCAGAATAAAATTATACAAATAAAAAAAATCTGATGTGGCCAGGCACATGACTTTATCATACTATATATAAAATTAATAGTTTAGCTGCATGAGATTCTATTTGATCGAGATCGGCTATGTCTGCATTAAAATAAAACTAGTAGAACTAGACAGATATCTCGATTTGGATTCGGTAATCATGAGGTCACTCAAACGTGATCTCCTCCATCAATCTTTACACCGTGAAGATATGTTTTAATTTAATTTCAATTTCATGAAGGGTAGTATTTTAAATCACTATTTAGTGTTATACTCACCTTTTGTACCTTAGTATACAATAAACTTTATTTATTTATTTATTTATTTATTTATTAAAGCTGCGTTCGGATATTGTACTCCGTTGACACCGGGTACACCGTCCAAATGACACTTACGTGTTGTTGGGTGTAAAAAGTGTAACGGTGTTCAATATCCGAACGCAGCCTATATTGACAGTAGTATTTTCAAAACATTTGCGGTTTGACACTAGCTACTGTCATTAGAATCAAAAAATCTGACATATCCTGGCTACTAGTTTTAATGCATTACGACCATGAGTACGACCGATCTCGATGAAATAGAGTTTGCTCATGCAGCTAAACTATAAATTCTACCAAAAAATGTCATATACATAAATTATAGAAAATTTCCTATCCTTTAATTTATTATTTAACTATTTTGACGACATTATACAAATAGCGGCTCATTTGCAAAATCTTCGAAAAATGCTAAGAGTAAACCACCAGTTCCTTAGGACCCTTTCCAACAGAAAGCTTTTCAGCTCTAAGTTTGGTTATGAAACTTCTAAATATGAAGTTTCGTCCCGATACCTTTAGTAGTTTCTCCGTAATCGTCGCCACAAAAACGGGTACACGCGCACACGCGCACACGCGCCCACGCGCACGCACGCACGCACGCACGCACGCACGCACGCACGCACACACGCACGCACGCACGCACGCACGCACGCACGCACGCACGCACGCACGCACACACACACACACACACACACACACACACAGACATTTTTTTGTACCTTGGTCAAAAATGTTCAGGGGACCCAAAAAGACAAATTTCCGCTAAAATCTCAAAAAAATTTTTTTGGCATGATTACAATACTTTACATACTGCGTATGATAAAGTAAAAATTAACATCGGTTTAATATTTCAGCCAAATTCTTGTAAAATCACAGTGTAAATATACAATGACAATGTAAAAATACAATTGAGATGTAAAATTACACTGATTGTCGCAGGGCAAAAAAGAACCTACTATTCCTACTGTAAATTCACAATTCAAAATTTTTCAGTGTACTTCTATGCCCTGGTTTACGTCACGACCAAAGCTTATGGAGTCTGCGGTGAAGCCCACACGCCACAGTAGTAACATGGTCATTTTTTGTCAATTATCACATTTTTCGGATAGTGAAAAGTTATAAAGTTATGTAATGTGAGTTATGCGACTTGAATTTTGTCTAAACAAAAATTAAAGATGTAGTGGTAAATTTAATTTTCAACTAACGATTTCTAGTTAGTCCCATTTTTGGAATTAAACTTGTTTAGCTCTAACAACTTTTGATACTTTATTTATAACGACTAAATAAAGGTGTATTAAAAAATTCATTTTGCCGCTAATTACTTGTTTGCTAGAGGGTGTTTGCTTTTGTAGCTTAAATGACTGAACACACCGTATTAAATAATATTTGATAATAATTTACTTACCCATTTGTGAATAAGTTGGTATTATCCATTTTCGATGTTAAATGGCACAACAACAATTCGCGAATAAGTTTATCAATGTGTTTTGACGCGTATGCCGTGTACCATACATATATCTCTTATCAGTCGTTTACTTAGATAACTCTGTCCACAAAAATGGAAGGGATATTTGGCCTATTTGAATCATGCGTCAGCGCAATTTCCTATGAATTAGGATTTATCTTGAAACACAATCATATTGCAAACACCGATGTGAATGTTTCCCTTTTAAGATGTTGCGAATTAAACATAGGTACTTAACATGGGTAAACCTATAGGACAACTAAGAGTAGGTAAACAAATTTACTACTTCATAAAAGAATATAAATAAAATTCCCCTAGACAATGGCAATAAGTTCTCAAGTTGCCAAGATAAATTATAAAAGAGTACCTTTAGAAGTCATTTTGAACTTAAATGTCCACTAGGGTGGTCCAAAAAACGGTCTTTTCGCTAGAGGGCAGCGATTCCCCCCAGTCTGTTAACGTTAAAAGCGTGCCACCGAGCACCTCAAATTTCCCATTTAAAATACATTGCAAAACTGCATCTTTGCTCCCTGTTTTTGACGATTCGAATTTAAAAAAAAAAGTTGCGGGAGATTATCAGAAATTGTTCAGCTTGTTCAGAACTCCTCAAGGAACAAATCCACAACCACTATTTTTTTGTTCACAACCCCACACCCTCCCCATAGTAGCCTAAATATGAGACAAAAGTTTTCCCAAAACAATTTTACAATGTGTGTTTTATTATTGTTTTGGCAGAAATGAGTATTATTGGATTATTTACATGTTTGCTTGTCATTTATTAACTAATTTGAAATTGTTTAAACAGAAATATATGTTACGAACATATTTTTCCATTTTTTGCAGATTTTTTTATAATCATAGGCTTCTTTTGTCATTTATTAACTAATTAGCAATTGTTTAAAGAAATACCATTTGTTTAAACGTATATATACAATGTGGCGGACATATTTTCTATTTTTACTTTATCATACGCAGTATGTGAAGTATTGTAATCATGCCAAAAAATTTTTTTGATATTT
Source organism: Aphodius sticticus (assembly GCA_963966075.1). Lineage (NCBI taxonomy): Eukaryota > Metazoa > Arthropoda > Insecta > Coleoptera > Scarabaeidae > Aphodius > Aphodius sticticus. The sequence continues at coordinate 71,611,528 of OZ014506.1, read as the reverse complement.
TAGCGGAAATATGTCTTTTTGGGTCCCCTGAACATTTTTGACCAAAGTACAAAAAAATGTCTGTGTGTGTGTGTGTGTGTGTGTGTGTGTGTGTGTGTGTGTGTGTGTGTGTGTGTGTGTGTGTGTGTGTGTGTGTGTGTGTGTGTGTGTGTGTGTGTGTGTGTGTGTGTGTGTGTGTGTGTGTGTGTGTGTGTGTGTGTGTGTGTGTGTGTGTGTGTGTGTGTGTGTGTGTGTGTGTGTGTGTGTGTGTGTGTGTGTGTGTGTGTGTGTGTGTGTGTGTGTAAGTGTGTGTACCCGTTTTTGTGGCGACGATTCCGGAGAAACTACTAAAGGTATCGGGACGAAACTTCATATTTAGAAGTTTCATAACCAAACTTAGAGCTAAAAAGCTTTCTGTTGGAAAGGGTCCTAAGGAACTGGTGGTTTACTCTTAGCATTTTTCGAAGATTTTGCAAATGAGCCGCTATTTGTGTAATGTCGTGAAAATAGTTAAATAATAAATTAAAAGATAGGAAATTTTCTATAATTTATGTATATGACATTTTTTGGTAGAATTTATAGTTTAGCTGCATGAGCAAATTCTATTTCATCGAGATCGGTCGTACTGCTTTAAAACTAGTAGCCAGGATGTCAGATTTTTTGATTCTAATGACAGTAGCTAGTGTCAAACGGTAATGTTTGGAAAATACTACTGTCAATATAGGCTGCGTTCGGATATTGAACACCGTTATACTTTTTACACCCAATAACACGTAAGTGTCATTTGGACGGTGTACCGGACCAAGGTTGGTCAAGCTATATTTTACAGAGGTTATGCCGATCCCTATACTAGCAATGCATTCTACCGGTGTGCCTACAAACTCGAACCGGTGACGTCAGTGGTGTCAGAACGAGCCGAACATCTGACATTTCAAATTCGAGCGCATACAAACATTGCACGGTGTATGCAGTTGTATGTATATACTTACATTCAATTTATCTGTTAAAGATATGCCTGCCGCTTGCTCGGTGGCATTATGTACTTCGAAGTGTGTCTCCAAGAGGAATAATGAACGGCAAGTAGCATTCTTCCGTTTCCCACAAGATCGGAAGATATAAGTTCAGAAGTGCTTTAGAGCAGACAAGTTCCATCAGGACGTAGGCAGAATATGTTCTCTACATTTTTGAAGCAACGATTTTCTGAGAGATTTTAAATCGGAAATATTAAATTTAAAGCCAACATTAATTTTAAAGCCTGGCTCTATTCCATCCATTAATCTGCCTAATAAGCCTAATGATTCAACTCAACAATTAAAATTTTCTAACACTGATACAGAAGTATTAAAAGCGTTTATTCGACAAAGAATATTTGTTAGAATTAATTTTTTAAATTATTTAATTTTTTTTTTATTTTTATTTATTTTTTATTTTTATTATTTATTTTTTATACAATATGAACAAAAATTCAACACATTTAAAACGAATAGTTCGAGAAATTCGGCAATAATTTGATAAATTAAAACGCATCAGCAACAAGTTTATAATATTTGTTTTTGTAATTTGCATATATATATATATATATATATATATATATATATATATACGTTGTATGATTCCTATATTTTTATGTATTGTATCTTTTGTATACATACATGTTAACATATGTTTTTGTTAATGTAAAGAAAAACAATTAATAAAATAAATGTTTGTTCATGAATTTTATTTCTGTACCTAATGACATTATAATTTTTGTTGTAAATGTTTGGCGTATTGTATTATATGGTACCCCGTTCTACAAAACTAAAGTTACATGGGCAAAATGGCCAAGGTCGATAGCTCGTTGTACACCAAATGGAACGTAATCAAAATTATACTTACTTCAATAAAAATAATAATAATAAATCAACAAAAAAAATGGTTTATTTTGGTTGTCTGCTAGTACGCCACACGATAAAGAAAAAACGCATGCAAAACCCAAGCCAGACAGCCTGACTTTTGAGAGTGATTGGGCTACCATAAAATACCTTGTTTACAACCTTTACCACATAACAACTTTAAAAACACCGACGTAAATGTATAAACAAGCTTCTAAATTTTCTCCGAATAAAATTTTAAATGTTTTTGGTAATCGGTTTACGAGAAATAAAATCGAAAAGACAACCGTGAAAGTAATATAACACTGCAAAGTTCGGGTAGTTTTTACTCCTCTCACACCCATGTTTAAACCGAGTGGTAAAAGATAGTTATACATGTTATGTAGAAATGATTCAGAAATATAGTACACTTTGTTTCACTTTCTTTCGTTCAGTCGTTTCCGATGAGCTTTCAAATATAGGGTTTATTGCTATTCAAGCCTATAGTTAACTCCGTGACAAGACACCACTGACGTCACGCCAGCGCCTCGTCCCCGCCCCGCAAAACGCTGTCAGCACAACCTCTGTCAAATATGGCTCGACCAATCTTGGTACCGGACCAACGGAGGAGACGTCGAAGGCGGTGGCGGTAGCTGCGTGTGCGTGCTGAGCGTGTTAGTGTTTTAATCAATGATTTTTAGATCAAAACGTTTTACATCCTTTTAAATATTTTTGTAAAGCATTTTTATCGTTTTATCGTCGTTTGCTTTTAAAAATTTACCCGCCAAGCTGTTCACTCACTGGCGGGTAAATCGTTTCAGATTTCAGTTTGTAAATATACCCTCGGATAAGCGCCCACGGCGCAAGGCACCGTATGTTTTATATTTGAAATTGTGTTCATTCATAATGTATATATTCTTAAATTAATATATTTGTGTTAATGGTTAATGGGCGGTGTACCCGGTGTCACTTTAATCGAGATATCTGTCCAGTTATACTAGTTTTATTTAATGCAGACATAGCCGATCTCGATCAAATAGAATCTCATGCAGCTAAACTATTAATTTTATATATAGTATGATAAAGTCATGTGCCTGGCCACATCATATTTTTTTTTTTAGAAAATATTATTATTATTATTATTATTTATTTTATTATTATTATCATCATTCTTATTAATATTTGATTTTTCTTCTTCCTTTTTCCTAATACCTCTTCTATAACTTCCAAATGCACTTCTCCATCGCCTCCATCGTATGAATGAATGAAGGATACAGGCCACTTGTTGGTTATGTTGTCTCGAACCGAATTATCTGTGGAAATTCAGATAAATAAAACCTCGGAGTACTGAGCATCACTTAAAAAGGAGCAGTTTGGCTATTTTTTTGGTTTTTACACTGTAGGCCACCACCAAACTTTTCCATTGGGTACAAAAGTAAGTAGAACACTGGAAAAAATTAAGGATGATCCAATTAAAAAATGATTTCGATTTGCTTCTGACTAATGAATTACTCTGTATATTAAGAAGTACCTAAACACTGTAGCTTACGTCATTTCTTAAAACTTTTATTTGATTTTTCTTTTGATTTTATCATACGTAGTATGTAAAGTATTGTAATCGTGCCAACAAATTTTTTTGAGATTTTAGCGGAAATATGTCTTTTTGGGTCCCCTGAACCTTTTTGACCAAGGTACAAAAAATGTCTGTGTGTGTGTGTGTACGTCTGTGTGTGTACCCGTTTTTGTGGCGACGATTCCGGCGAAACTACTAAAGGTGTCGGGACAAAACTTCATATTTAGAAGTTTCATAACCAAACTTAGAGCTAAAAAGCTTTGTTGAATAGAGCCTTTGGACCCTTTGTTGAAAAGGGTCCACAGGACCTGGAGGTTTAGTCTTAGTATTTTTGAAAGATTTTGCAAATAAGCCGCCATTTCTGGAATTTCGTCGGAATAGTTAAATAATAAATTAAAGTAGAGGAAATTCTGAATAATTTATGGCTATGAAATTTTACGGCACAATCAACAGTTTAGCTGCATGAGCAATGAGCTGCATGAGCATTCTATTTTATGGAGATCGGTCGTACTGCATTAAAACTAGTAGCCAGGATATGTCAGATATTTTGATTCTAATGACAGTAGGTAGTGTCAAACACTAATGTTTTGACAATACCTACTGTCAATATAAGCTGCGTTCGGATATTGTACACCGTTACACTTTTTACACGCAATAACACGTAAGTGTCATTTGGACGGTGTACCCGGTGTCAACGGAGCTACAATATCCCAACGCATCTTTAATCGACATATTTGTCTAGATCTATTAGTTTTATTTTAATGCAGACATAGCCGATCTCGACCAAATAGCATCTCATGCAGCCAAACTATTAATTTTATATATAGTATGATAAAGTCATGTGTCTGGCCACATCAGATTTTTTCTTTTTCCTAATGACTCTTCTATAACTCCCAAATGCCCTTCTCCATCGCCTCCATCGTATGAAGGAATTAAGGATACTGGCCGCTTGTTGGTTATGTGGTCTCTAACCGAATTTTCTGTGGAAATTCAGATAAATAAAACAACTTAAAATAAAAATTTTATGATTAAATTAATGTTATAGATAGACTACAAATAAATAATAAACTTTACAGAGTTTCCATCCTGTATAATGTAAAGTACAATGAAATAATACAGAAATTAATTTTAATATTTACTGGTATTATTGAAGTGAATTTTTTTGAGTTAGCGACAATAGAATTAATTAACTATCATTTCGAAATCTTCAGAAGTCGAAACCTCAGTAGCTTTTGTCAAATATAACATTCTGGTTAAACTACTGACAATAGTCCCCACTTGTTTCATTTTGTTAAATTCTCTATTATACGGATTATAACTTTCATCGTTAAATGCAACATTGCGATTAACAAAAGTCAGTATTTGATATATATCTTTCCCATTGTTCTCGGTATTCTTCAATTCCTCACATAGGCGTTGGATGAACCAGGAACCTTTCGTTGGTGAACGAAACGAATAGAAACCTAAACGAGAAATTATGGGTACAATAATTATATTTTTGCTAAAAGATTTACTGGTACCTTCAAATGATGAATACATAACTAAGATGTCAGCCATTTTAGGGATTTTACCCACATTGCCTGATTGGGAGTCAAACTTTACGGTATGACCAGAATCCAACTGCTCTCCTCGACATGCCTACGAGTATTACTACGATCAGGAAATGTCAACTTCGCACAGTAAACTGGTGTTCATTTCATTTCTATTGTATTTTTTGATATCATTATTAGTACGTACTTGGATGAAAAATAGCTTAGGTTTCCCCACCAATGATTTGCACCCCGCGAAATGTAACCAAAGTTCCTCAGTGTCATAGATTGTGTCTTTAGCCCATAACTTGTTATTCTCACCATGAGTCATAGCAACTACCAGGATACAGTCACAATCTGAGTAGTCGTCTGTAGATGCTACAATAAATACATTATAATTTGTAAAATATATATTTTTTTACGATAAATGATGAATAGTGTAAGTAAAAGCAATTACTAACCAAATGACTTTAGATCAAATTCAGTATAAGAAAGAAAAAATTACAGGTCAATTTTTTGATGCAGTTAGGCGTCCCCGAAGAGGGACGAAATCACATTCTTGCCGATCAATTAATTATGGGAAGTTTCCACCATCTTGGATTTTGTGCTTTTGTCGATTTGCGCGCGTATTTTGGACTTCCTGATAAAAAAGGTGATTAACAAATTTGTAGAGAATTTAATTCTCTACAATTTTCATATACCTAGTCAATATTGTTGAAACACATTCTTCATTGCTAATAATAAGGAAAATCTGTGAAAGATTAGGAGAGTGACGTGTTTTTCAACTTTTGGGCAATTTTTATTAAAAATAAGAGGCACATCTAAATGACAAAGTTGTAGAGGACTCAATTTCCAACAGCTTTTGTATGAACAACTTTATCGTACGACGTGTAGATCACGGCTGGGAATACGCCCGACACAGCGGTCTGCAGTTAGAGCCTTTTCAGACGAGGACGGCGACGGCACGGTTTTCGCCGTCGACGGGTCGAAGTGTATGAGATTAAATGGAGCCTTTCACACGTACCGCGCCGTGCCGTTTGAAATCCGTGTGTGTGAAAAGCTACACAACGGCAGTGGACGGCGAAAACCGTGCCGTTGCCGTCCTCGTCTGAAAAGGCTCTTACTCGCTCTGTATACAACCTCCTCCCTGTTCAACATCGGAAAAGTAAAGCTTGCAAAGCTCTTGAAAGACCGCGAAGTGTGTAGAGAATTAAAGTCTCTACAAATTTGTTCATCACTTTTTTTATCGGGAAATCCAAAATGCGCGTGCAAATCGACAAAAACACAAAATCCGATATGGCGGACAGTTCCCATAATTAATTTATGTGCAAGAATATGAGTTCTTCTATCTACTCCTTGTGGGACACCTAACTGCGTAAAAAAATGACCTGTAGATTTATTTGTTGTAAAAATCTAAAATGATTGGGCTATACTGAGTTAGTGACAAGTTAATGAAAAGGTTGCAATTTTTTTAGTACTAAATGGTGCCCTCAAATTTAGCAAGTGGTACACTCGTAAGAAAACCAATAAATACTAGTAACATATATTACTATGATTGGGAAAAATTAATTATCAAAACCTGAAATTGTTGTATTGTAACTAGAGTCGTCAAAAGATTTATTTTCTCATCACTCCAATTAAGTCTGTGGCCGTTTAAATTATGACTGTTTTGCATCAATTTTTATATTTGAACATATTTATTATCTAGATACTTGCTAGACCAGAACTGTATCTAGTTGCTTAAAATATTTCAACGCTTTTGACATTATTTAAATGTTACGAAATTTAGCATTACGCACAACCGGTTTTATTGTATTGCCACAGTTGCAATGTATCAACAATCATATTATTTCGGTTTTATAATTTCCCCCTGAATCTTTGGCTATTTTCATTTTAATCATTGGAAACACATTTTATTTATTGATTATTGTTCTTATGTGTTAGTTTATTATTCTAAAATAAATATGGTAATAAGACAGCTTTCACTCCAAAAAAATTACATTGCTCTTATAGTTATGACATTTCTTGCAAATTCTTTCATATTAATACCAGCCACGGTTGTGACTACTAGGCACGGTCGACAAAACTAAAATAAAATATGTTGTTGTTGTATTTTCGGATTTAAACATTATATCTTTGTAATTCAGTGAATTTGAACAAATTTTATGGCCTTTCTATCGATTATACTTTAAGCACATTAGTGCTATTGTTAATTATAATTTATTTCAGAATCAACAAACATCTATACCAGAATTTTCGATATTGTCTGTTTTCCAACTGCTATTGTTATGCCTTCCTTATTGTTTATTAGTACCTAGCTAGGAATAATACTTGGTAATTTGCTATTAGAATTGCTGGCTCGTGGTCATTCTGAATAAACTGTTCTATCTCCTCAATTAATCACAACTAATATTGCCTTTCTATTGTTTAGAAATTCTAAAAGCACTTTTATCCGAGGAACTTTTATCCAATGCTTAAACCAATTTTCTCTGTATTTTCGGTTTTACACATTTCCTCTCGATAACTCAAAGCCGAAAATACGCATACAAAATGGACATAATTGAAAATTCAATAGCTGTGTTCAACGAGCATCAGTTCTTAAAAGCGTTCATCGACAAACATTCTTAATAACCATTATTGATCTACAATAGAAAGGAAACAATCTTATTTTAAAGTATACCGAATTAACGAGAAACAATATCGAGAGAAAAATGAACATTTCGAAAATTCTACGACAGGAGATATTATTATACTAACAAACACTTGAAAGGCGACAATATTAATTGAAATAGACTGAATTTTTAATTGTTGCTATAGGTATAAGGTGTTCAAAAGTTATGCTAAAATATTTAAAAGGTTTACAGATTGGTCCTACTTTTGATAGTGATCTCTTGTTTATTAACTGGTTTTGTTAATATGTATCGATCGCGTTTCCGTTGACATAGATTACAACCACTTTACTTTTAACTCCTTTATCTTTTTTTAAAGATTATTGCGTTATCTGAACATAATCCAGTACAACTTATTAAGAAACAAAATAGGGCAATACCATTATGTAACGTGTCGTAAATTTTCCCATACGAATAATCCACACATATTTGAACTTCGAAACCATAATCATTTTTTAAAACATCGCTCAGTGTTTTTACATCCAGATCACTCCCACTTCGCCGAGGCATACTAAGATTGTTGAATACCATATGGTTAAATATAATGGCTTTTCCTCTTCGCTTGTGATCCATTTTATATTCATAGCCCTTGATTACAGCCAGAGCTCTTGTTGAAGATGATGTACGGGAAGGAATTGCAGGTTCGGTATTTTTCTTTTTGAGAAACCTGAAAATAAAATATAGAAATTGTGTTAATTTCTTCCAATAATACTCTAACGGCCTTTTCACGCGGGACACGGCGTGCGTGCGGTTTTGTCGGTGAACGGTTCGAAGTGTATGAGATTAAGTCGAACCTTTCACACATACCGTGCCGTTTGAAATCCGTGTTGTGTGAAAAGCTACACAACGACCGTACACGGATAAAAACAGGGCGTCACACAAAAAAGTTGTATGTTTCAAACTACAGCTTGATTACGTTCAGACGCTACATACTGGGTTGGGAAAATAAAATGGGCCAAGCCTGCATAGCGTAGTACATGTATTTCAATTAGTCAAAAATGTTAAGTGTATATTGGTGCTTAAAATGTTATTAATTTTACATTGGGCTCTATGGGCGGGGCTCTGACTGGGCAGTAATATTAGAATTGCTTTGCAAACAAACAATTATCCTGAAAATGGAGATATTTACGGCTTCCGCGCGCGAGCTGAACGGCTTGCCATCCTTCGGCGAGCAGATTACGGTAGACCCGCGAGCTGGTCGCGGTAGGGTCGCGAGGTGGGTCGCGAGCATGACATGATGGACTTGCGAGCAGATCACAGTAGGCTCTGGAGCAGACCACAAGAGGCGAGCATGGGTATCACACGGACGAGGGTACGACGCGGACGGTCATAGCGAGCTGTAGTTGTATTTTACCATAAATCTATTATTATTTCTTTTTTAATTAATTAGTTGGGATCTCACAAGAATTAAATGTGCTGTACATATTAGGGATTGTCGGTTTTTTAAAACCGGTTTTTTTGACAATTTGAAAACCGTTTTTTTTTATGAAGAGTAATGCGGTAATGTGAAGATAATTATACAAATTATTTAGTGGTAAATTCTTACATGCACTTCAACTTCGCATTTGAGAAAGAAGGCAAATGAATTTAACAACTCTTTTGTTATATTTACAAAATCCTAAATATGTACTGACAAGGAAATCTGGCGTATTTCCGCTGGCTCCGAAGCAGGACATTATTAAATTGGCCGGGAAAATATTGTCAAGATTATACCCAAATTCCTGCGGTGATTCTGATAAAGAAAATATTGGAGATGAAAGTCTTCGTCCGGACAAGGACTTGGAGTCATGGAAGAATCCATTTCTAGGGTTCTTCAAACACCTCAAGAAACATCGGCCTTCAGCGTCTTTGCATCAAATGCAAAGACGCTGAAGGCCGAATTTGCAGTATTTGAGGCAACTTGTACACGCACAACAAATTTAGAAATTTTGTTTGATGCTCTAAAAACAATTTAACCTACTGCCATAGCCAGTGGAAGGGTACTTTCGATTGCAGGAAATATTGTCTCAAAACTCAGGACTAGATTCAGTAATCGATCTGTAGATACTTTATGTTTTTTTAACATATTTTTATTTGCAAGATAAATATTTTATTTTAATTTATATAGGATACATGTTTCGGCAGTTCCACAATTATCAATCCTAAATTGTCGTGGGGGAGATTTACAAGTTATGTTCTTTGCAAGACATCATAGATAGATACAACATTTAAAAAAATACAGAGAACAAAGTGGACGTGCACACTTGGACGCAGTAGAACACAGCATTGAATTTGTCATAAATAGTTTCATCGCCCCGCAGACCATTAGATGGCATGGCAAAATCTTTCCACGCGGACGCTCAAGATGTACCTTGAATCTCTCTGAGCTGGTCGTACACCAAATGACATGGGGCATGCAAGCGCCAGGTCACAGCGAGCTCCACTTGCCTGGCTTGAGAGGTATGCGAACCACTTCAGTTGCTCGCTAGTACTGTACACAGTGTACACTCGTACACATATGACGAATTGCGCTCGCGAGAAATTCGGGTCGTGCGCGGCTCGCCGTATGTATTTCCACCTTGAAATGCACATTGAAATGGTTAATTATACAGGAACCTGTCAGTAAAATCTGACGTTTTTCAAAAGAATAAAATTTTAAAAAGGGATATCTCGTTTCTTTGGCGTCATTAGGTTTATGGCATAGCACTGTCATGGCATTTAGCCCATATTTAGCCTATATGGCATTTAGTAGCAATGGAGCTGTGGATTCTTCAACACTGTTTTTTTGTAGTTAACATACATAGTTTTCTAAAAATAGTCATTCAGTGACATCGCGAAAAAATTTCTTCGATACTACGGTTTGCTCGTCATAACGAAATACGTTACTCCGCTCGGCCACAAACTTCCGTACCATGGCTTCTGATTTGAAAAAGAAAAAGGGTGTCTAGACCAACGTTGAGAATTTCGTGAAGCATCGAGTTATCGAGTGGTTAAAAAGTATAATCGTTATAAAGATAGACCAGGTAATTTAAAACAACATCTAAAATATCTAATATAAACCATTCCAGCACAGGCCCCTAAAATTCGCTACGGCATTTTAGTCAAATAATTTATGACTACCAAGAAATGTACTCAATTGGAACTAACAACTTTCTTAGTTATGCTTTTTTTATTGAGTATGTCACAATATTTGTAGCACCCGTAAGTGTGGCAGGTGTAGACTTACTTATATATATCCCCCTCGATGTCTAAATCGACGTGTTTCCACTCAAAGCAATAATCGCATCAGGTCAAGAGTTATTAAGGGTGGATACTTTTGAAATGAACACACTGTATATGGATGTGATCAGAATTGAAAACTGAATCGATTTAGGTATGCCTGTCTGTCCGTCTGTGTACACGATAACTGCCGTAATTTTGAAGTAATTGATTTGAAATTTGGTATACAAGCATAAGCTTGTAAAGAGTAAGGACAAGTTCGTCAAATCGGTTCACTCATTACTTTTTTTTATATATTTTACGGTTGGGGTATTTTAACTTCAGTCCTGGTTCTTTCTAGTTTTTTACTTTATCATACGCAGTATGTAAAGTATTGTAATCGTGCCAAAAAAATTTTTTGAGATTTTAGCGGAAATATGTCTTATTGGGTCCCCTGAACATTTTTGACCAAGGTACAAAAAAATGTCTGTGTGTGTGTGTGGATGTGTGTGTGTGTGTGTGTGTGTGTGTGTGTAACCGTTTTTTGTGGCGACGATTCCGGAGAAACTACTAAAGGTATTGGGACGAAACTTCTTATTTAGAAGTTCCATAATCAAATTTAGAGCTGAAAAGCTTTCTGTTGAAAAGGGTCCAAAGGAACTGGAGGTTTAGTCTTAGCATTTTTGAAAGATTTTGCAAATAAGCCGCCATTTCTGGAATTTCGCAGAGTAAATTCTGAATAATTTATGACTATGACATTTTTTGGTACCATCAATAGTTTAGCTGCATGAGCAAATTCTATTTCATCGAGATCGGTCGTACTGCATTAAACCTAATAGCCAGGATGTGTCAGATATTTGATTCTAATGACAGTAGGTCATAGGTAGTGTCATACGCTAATGTTTTGAGAATACCAACTGTCAATATAAGCTGCATTCGGATATAGTACATATTGTACGGTGAGAGTGACTAACGTCATACGGCGTTTATCTGCATATAAGAGAGACACAGCCGACCCAGGTTATCTGACATTGCTCTCCCCATACCCTACCCTGTCAAACGCGCTCTTACACTTTTTACACCCAATACCACGTAAGTGTCATTTGGACGGTGTACTCAGGGGTCAACGGAGTACAATATCCGAACGCAGCTTTAATCGACATATCTGTCTACTCCTACTATAATTTATTTTAATGCAGACATAGCCGATCTCGATCAAATTGAATCTCATGCAGCTAAACTATTAATTTTATATATAGTATGATAAAGTCATGTGCCTGGCCACATCAGATTTTTTTTTTCGTATAAACCACATGCGAATTTGACACTTGGCTTTGACAGCGATTCGGGTGCTTCGGGTGTGACGGGACGTAGATGCACGTAGATGATAGGACGAAACGATTTTTGTACGCTGATGTGCGTAATCTCTGTTTGTATCATTCTTGATAAAAATACATAACTACCGTTACTCCGTAACTACCACAACTTGATCTTAAAATACATTTTCAATAGACTCATCTATTGGCTAAGCTACAGATAGATCCTCCTTCAAAAGAAAAAGTATGATAGAAAGAAAATTAGTGAGTAGTGAGTCAATTTGAGTAAAGTATGCTTAAATAAAATGTTTATGAAAAAAATAGTGAGTTTTGGGTAGATTGAAAAAAAAATAAATGGCTAAATTCTCAACTATGACGGAAGAATAAAGATTTGTCATTACACAATTTCTAATTTCGAATTTAATTAAAATTTTTTTTTTTTAATCTTCGAGCTTTCTCATGAAGGAAGAAATACCTGTACCGTAACCACGGAATCCCTCCAGAGACGAAAGGAAATAAATGATTCTGGTCGGGGCGATGAAGTAAAATTCTAAAATTCATGCTGATCATTCTGGCCGTGGAGCTCACGGTGTGATTGGTCGTGGTGTCTCTAGGGGAAATGTTTGAAAGGTGTCTCTAGTTGAGATCATTGAGATCATTGAGAAAATTTAAAAATGTCTCGTGTTGAGGTGCTTGAAAGATCTGCTTTGTCGGGGTCACCAATTACGGGATAACTTGTCGTCAAGGTATCGTTCTTGGTCGAAATCACCAATTATGGGGTAACTTGCCGAATTCTCGAAGGTTGTATTACGTCGGGGTCACCAATTAATGGGGTAAATATTAACATTATGTCCAGATAATAAAATAAAATTCGATTTGGAGCGGGGTTTAATTAAATCCATTTTATTTTATAAAAATACAAATATAGATGGTTTTGTACGTAACTTATATTTTATTTTAAAATATATTTTCAATAGACGGATCTGTAGGCTACGCTACACTCTCCTACCACTTTATTCTTCTACAATAGAGCAATTGTTGTGTTCAAGTACCTTATTTCCGAAATATATTAGGTTAATTAATTAAATATATTAATTAATTGCAATACATTAGGTATTGCAATTGCAGTGCGTCGCGTGTAGTGTGTGACAAAACCGTTTACAATAAAAATAGTGCAATTCGTTACGAAACGCTGAAATAATATAGTTAATAACGAATTGATGCGGCAAAATCATCTTTATCGTCGAATCACCACTGAACAGCGACTGTGCATTCAGTTGTAAAAAATACTGTATATTTTAAAACTGTGTTACGTACCCTAAAAAATTGGCATCTACTTCAATTCCATCTTCTTCGGACATTTTTATGCGTATTTGGCTACTGCTTGCTACACATATAATGGCAACGTTAACACGTTATGATAAAATGTTTGTATCTGCCTGATATCTAATAGAATTATCTTATCGGAATAACAGGTGATCTTATCATTTGAAATCGTCTATACAAAATTGTATTGATATATTCTCCAGTGATCAGTACTATACTCATGGGCGCCGTTAGAAAATGTTCCAGGGGGGGGCAAAATTTTTTTTAGTATTAAATGGTGACGTAATATTAAGTACTATGCCATTAACTGTTTTGCAGCATTTTCGTCTTCTGAGAAATCTCTATCGCTTTAAGGGGGGATTCCGGTTTTTCCTCTAAAATTACCGCCTTTTTTAGAATTTTTTATTGGCGAGACTATGCAATAAATTAATTCCAAATTTGGCACAAATATTTATTAGCTTTTCAAGTATTTACAAAAAAAATAATACAGAAATATGATGAATCACGCTCACTAGCCACCCGCGACCATGACACTGCGCGAAGATCCGCGGTCACTGGTTGGCATGATTGGGCCACTCCAGGTGATCTGAAATAAAAATCTCGGATAGCGGCCTACTTAATACATAAGTAGTTATCGTTTGATGACCCAGAAAATAAAAATATTTATATTTGAGGAAATGGTGGCTTCTTAAACTCAAAATATCGATTTTTCTCAAAAAAATTGACAATGTTTTCTTTATAAAAGGAAAACTACATAACTTATTGCATTTCTTGTTCATCAAACGATAAAGGCATGTTTACTACTCCAGTTAAAATTTGAAGTCAATCGGTCCAATAGGTTTCGAAATATCATGCCAACCGTTTGCGAAAAAACTGTTCCGAGAAAAACACGTTTAAACATTCAAGTACAGTTTATTACGGGACATCGAGTACTTACAGTGTTTTTCTGCTAATATGCTATACCAGAGCCATACTTTATTCCTTCCTCCACTTCGTAGAATATAATTTGAGACTTGCTCATTTCTACGCCTTGTTTGAGCTTATTTTGCAGCCTCTAGTGCACGTCTCGACGACATCAACAAACGAAGTTTCTCGCGAACATTTGCAAATATTTTCGTTTCCTTGCCAATAACGATTCCTATAGTTGTCATAGTTTAGAGGATGGCAGAAAAGTCTTTATTATAAATGCCTGCTGCTGCATAAGCCGCAATTTTGACCCACGGTGAAGATGTTTGGGTGCGAGGCGGCAGACAGTAGAATTGAAGCTTTAGTTGTTGTTTTGTGTGTCACCACTAGGGGTGGGCGATCTCGGAAATTTGTGAACAATCGTTGATCACAATTTGAGATCGATGTGATCGAGCATGATCGATCAGATCGATCAGATCGAAAAGATCGATTTGATCGTTGAAAGATCGATCAGATCGAAAAGATCGATCAGATCGAAAAGATCGATCAGATCGAAAAGATCGATCAGATCGAAAAGATCGATCAGATCGAAAAGATCGATCAGATCGAAAAGATCGATCAGATCGAAAAGATCGATCAGATCGAAAAGATCGATTAGATCGAATCCGAATCCGATCTTTTCGATCTGATCGATCTGATCGATCAGATCGATCACGATCGATCGATCGATCTTTCAGTTCTTTCATATACGTACGACACGTGTCCAACCATGTACGTTTCATCAAAAGATCGATCTGATCGATCTTTTTTGATCTGATCGATCTTTTCGATCTGATCGATCTTTTCGATCTGATCGATCTTTCGATTTTTCAAATAAGATGATCGAACGATCGATTTTTTTTGCCCAGCCCTAGTCACCACCCAAACACTGTTCTAGCAACTCTCTCGACGACAAGTCGTTGTAAATCGGCTTGATGGCATTTTCGACATTATTAGCAAGAGTTATTGAATTCATCCAGAGTTTTCTCGGCTTCAGTTTTTCGCCATTTGCACCAACTCTGTGATCCCACAGGGCAGTACATATGCTCAACCACTTTGTTAGTATATGTCTCCATAAATATAGTGATCCTATACAACGGAAATGTGACCTCACTTCTTCCATAACCCGTCTCCAAAACCCAGCACTATACTTTTCTCGTCTTCCGCTGTCGACAATGTATCGGCAGACGTACTAGCAAATGCTTTTCTTTCACGAGTGTGCATTCTCAGAAAATTTTCTTTTTTTGTTGTCCATCCGCACGTGTAGGAGTTTTTCTTGAGTGTTTTTTTTATCGATGATTGTTCACGAGAGAATTTCACAGAATAATAAACCACACACTGCAAAATTTTTTGGCTTGAAAAACTCGGGCGGAAAAATTGTTCAGCGCGCGATACGACCAATCCGCGCGCTGCATATTTTTGGCACCTGCACGCCGTTGGCTAATTGCTTACAACTTCGCTAATTTTGCAAATTTTACCTTAAAACTTCGTACACACATTCTTAAGACCTTAAATAATAAAATAACGTACAGAAAAAAAAAATCGATTTTTTTTCATCAGAAAACCGGAATCCCCCCTTAAGGTAGTGAAATGTTTTTGTTCACATTTTTGTGTGTTAATAGCCATCCATGGTCGTGATCCCTGTATGCTCGACAACACTTACTTATTATATATTGATATTCATTGAATTTCAAGTCATTTTTCCGTCTTTCTATATCGTTTATTAATGTGGCATTAATATTTTTAATTAATAATTGTTTGTAAATATATTTTGTTTCTGAATCATTGAACTCTTATTCTAGAATTTAGGATTTTGTATAATTTTCAACCAATATTGTTGCCTTTTTATTACTTTTTAATACGTTAGGAGACATTGTTGTTAATTTCCTATAATAATTTCTAGCTCGTGGTCATCGAGAATCTGATACAATATCTCAATAACAAATTGATAAACAATAAAAAGGCAACAATATTATTTTAAAATTTACCCCGTTAACGAGAAATAATGACTAAATGTAGAGAAAAGTGGATTAATTTGAAAATTCTGTGTTTAGGATAATCGACGACGAAATAATATTTTTTTCCGTCGATCGTTTATTTATGAGTCAGTTTAGTGAATAGTAAATCGTTTATTAAAAAACTCTATTAATGCACGATTTCTATTAATGCATGATTTGTTATAGCCAATCACACGACGTAAAGACATCGTTTGATTGGCCAATCGAACATATGTGAAATGAAACCTTCCAGTCAAAACATACCGCCCTCTAGAACTGTCAGTATCAAATTACAAAAATTGTCATATAACCTACAAAGACATTGGCGAAGAAAAATCTATGTAGACGACGCTAGAAGAATGAAATCGACGAAAAAATTTTGTAACCAACTCGAATATTAAACGGCGATTAATGATCTCGACAATAAACGCTCTCGCTGCGCTCGAGCGTTAAACAGTCTCGATCATTAATCGCTCTTTTTAATATACTTGTTGGTTAAATAACTATTTATTTTACTATTATACTTGAACACTTGTAAGACGACAATGTTAGGTCAACTACAAACTTTTGAACGAACTCATGTACGGAAATGTATTGTGTCAACGCTGGAGGGAGTCAGAAAATGGTACCAATATTACAAACAGCATAGAGAATCAATTGTCATGTATCATAGGATGGCCCGTTTAATACCAAATAACTTTTGTCTGAAATTTTTTATTATTTAACGTTTTTTAAACTCCCTTTTCATTAACCGAAGTTTTGTAATTTTAGTACCAATTTTAGCCAATAATGGGTTATCTATAAATCTTTTTAAATTATTTGATTTTAAAATAGTTATTCTATGATACTTTATACAACCTATTTTACTAAAGCAATTTCTAAAGTTGGTACAATATTCCGGCTCTCTGCAGTTCCTAAACGGCGTCTATCTTGACATGAGTTCGTTATCAAAATTTGATCTACTACCAAAAGTTGACTATTATACCTTATCTATATATTCTACGCTTATTAGTTTAGCACCCAGTGTAATTATGATAAACTGCTCAGCAGTGCCAAAAATTGCGAAGTAATGGAAACTAATAAGTACGATCAAATAAAAGTGCATACAACAATACTTATTTTGGACTGCAGCGCAAAATTTGGATACCGTATCTTGTCATCTTGTGGCTCTTTCGCGACTGTTACGAGAGGGCAATATCGCAATATCTAATAAAACTGACATTGGTGACAACAGCCGATAATAATCGGAATAGTCATCACTTATCTAGTAATTTTTTTTTCATCCTTCATTATACGTAAATGTCATTTTTGCATCTTTGTGGGGACACGAAACATGCTAATTGCCCGCTAGGCGTTTAGTTAATAACTTTCAAGCCTAGCCGCGAAAATATTTTACACACTGGCCGGGCGGCGACTGACCTGTCTGTTAAATAAATACATAGCTTTCAATTCGGTTTGATATGCGAGATCTATCTGATGAAAAAGATCAACCTGATCTATGATCAAAAGATCCATCTAATATGATAATAACCGATTTATCGATCAGATCTATTTATCGGTCTTCAATTGTGATCAAAGATCGATCACAAATTTCTCGACCACTCTTATCTTTTTCGTTTTTCGCGTAGCGGTAGTTGGGTTCGAAATCCAGGGGGGGGCAAGCGCCCCCCCCTGCCCATATGTAACGGCGCCCATGACTATACTCTATTCACTTTTAGAATAAAGCGTTGGATAAGATAGGGCTATAATTTGCGGCTTGTGATTGGCTGAAAGTTGAACCAAATTTACACCAGCCAACGCGCGTATCTCACTTGAATTTTGAAACGTCATGTCATTTGCGTCAGATTCAAGATTTTCGTTCTGTTCTAGTTGTTGTGTTCGGAATACTTTGCAGTCTTTAGAATTTATTTTCAACAATCGATTCGAATAAAACTCAGTTCTTTTTAGAACTCTACACAATATTAACATTGTAACAGGTAATCTTAATATTGCCAATAATATTGGTTGTTAATGTTTTACGATGATATTTAATAGTGCTCATATGGATAAGAGAATGCAGGCTGGTTCATCAAAAAATCCGCAAGGAAAGCCCATTCCCAGTGGACAACGGCTGATGGCCTACAATGCATATCTCGAGTACAGTCGTGAACCTGGAAATTCGAAGTCAGATTCTGTAAAATTAGCTTCGAAGCTTGTAGGTATTGGAGAATCAACAATGTGGGCCATTGTAAAGGAAAAGGGCACTTCTGGAGTATTACGTTCTCCAACCAAAAAACGTAAACGGGAAAGCACTTACGACAAATTGGATGAATTACAGAAAAATGCAATTAGGCGACATGTTCATTCTTTCTATTTTAACAATGAATTACCAACTATTTCCAAAGTATTAACGGTAATGATATGATTATTTATGTAATATTGAAATTTGGTGGAAATTTGTATAGGCTATTGAAGCAGATGATTTCCTACGTACGGTGAAGCGAACAACTTTGTGGAAAATATTGCGTATGTTGGGATCTAAATGGGAGAACCGAAGCAGGAAAAGTATTTTAATTAAAAGACAGGATATTGTTTTATGGAGACGAAGATATTTGACCAGTATTAGACAGTATCGCTCAATGGGGAAAAATCTATTACTTAGACATGGGTTAATGCTGGTCACACAAAACCAAAGGTCTGGAAAGATACCATTATGACAAGCGCTCGACAAGCATTTGTTCGTGGGTTATCACGCGGTATAACAGATCCTTCTGGAAAAGGAAAACGTCTTATTGTTCTACACATCGGCTCGGAAGCAGGTTTTGTAGATAACGGCCTTCTGTTATTTGAATAAAAAAAGACTGGCGACTACCACGAAGACATAAACAGCGACGTCTTCACGGAATGGATGAGAAATATGTTGCCACGACTTGAGCCTGTATGTGTAATTGTAATGGATAATGCTCCTTACCATTCCGTGAAGATGGATAAAGTACCAAACAACTCTAGGCGAAAAGGGACATTAATAGAATGGCTTATGTCAAAAGGCGTACCCGTAGATAACAGTATATTGAAAGTAGAACTTCTAGATATGGCAAAAAAGTATACAAGTGATAACCCAGTCAACTATGCAATAGATCAATTAGTGGAGGAAAGTGGTCGCAAAATCTTACGATTGCCTCCATATCATTGCGATTTAAACCCAATTGAATTAATTTGGGCCCAAGTTAAACATCATGTTGCCGCAAACAATAAAACATTTAAGTTGCCGGAGGTAAAAACTCTGCTTCTTGCGGGTTTGGAAGTTGCCAATGCGGAACGTTGGAAAGCTTGCATCAAACATCTAGTCAGCGAAGAAAACAAATTATATCAACTGGACAATATTGTTGAAGATATTATGGAAGAGTTTATTATAATCACCAATACAGAATTCCTATTTATCAAATGACAAACTTTTCGTGTTTTCTTTTACTTTTTTAAACAGTAATATAACGGAAGGCGCGTGAGGACGCTTTGAGAACTGCTGTCGGAGCAAATTGCTGCTCGTAGAGATATACGAGAATAAACAGTGATATTTTATTCCTTTTTTAGTGTCTTATTTCCTTGTTTGTTATTCTTTATTGATATCATTAAGTGTTTATTGTGTACTAATATTTAATAAAAGATACCAGATAATATAACGTTTTAATATAACGCACTACATTACATAACGATGGCTAATTGACAAATCAGCGGTGCGAGGTATGGCACACCATTGTCGTGACATAACCTTTCAATTTGCCGCTATTGACAGCATATTGCTCCAGTGTAAATCGGGCTCAGTTTGCACCCCCACTACTATGTTCTTATCTTGAATAGGGTATAGATACTTGTACTTTTTGTGTCGTAATAATTCGATAAGTCGGTACTACTGTGAGCAAAAAACGGGGACATCAAAATGAAATTAGGCACTTATATTTTTAACAATTTTAGTTGTGTAACATTTACTTTGACCCATGGCTTTGACCGTATTTGTTAACCTATGAAGCCTAAATTTTGATAGTATCTCTCAACCTACAAACTTGTTCCGGTTTCAACAGTTTTATTCTTCGCGGTATTCTTGCTTACACTTAATTCAGTAGCAATTTCTCGAATGCTGATTCCATCATGCAGTCGAATTTGAATATTCGCAAAAACGAACGAAAGAGTCGCCCCCTCGTGATAAAAGAGTGAGTTACTATAAACTGGATACGGTGTGGCCAGTATTAGTGCATTTGTAAACCTATTATTGAACGAAAAGATGGAAAGGGCAATGAAAATAAGCAATAAGAGTAATAATCATTGTTGTGTTCCTCAGTGTAGTTCATTTTACAGTGAGGCATTGTCATTCCACAAACTTTGAGGTTAAACACTTTGCAATTATAGGCGATTTCACGTGGAACGGTTCGGTTGCGGTTCGACTACCGATTTGAACCAACCATTTTCACATGGCGATTGATGACGTAACGGTGGCAGTTGGTTCGATTCGGTCCGTCAAAATCTTGAACCTGCCTGGCAAGACGGTTTGAAATATCGGTTCGTTTGGGTTGTCATTTTTAGGTTATAAGTTGTAAAATACTGGTAAAATGGATACGTATGTCGTTGTCGGAATGCGCGGTAGACCACTGCGTATGTCATTACTGTCATATTTAACAGTAAGTGAGGCACCTAACCTATGAATCGAACCGGATCATTTTCCGTCGAGCGGTTACTGACGTTTTAAAAATGATGACGATTTAGAACCGCTCTGTCAACCACATCCAACCGCCAACCGGAACCAAATCGAACCATTTAGCCACGCGAAATCGCCTTATGTTCTCGCCAACATAACCGCAACCAATTTACATTACCATTATTATTAGGAACAATACCATCTTGTAGCCTACCAAAAACGTCTAATTAAAGCCATATCGTACTCGTACACAGAACACCAGGATTTTATCCCGTTTAGAGCGGCAATAACTATTTTTTTGCAGCGCCATCTACATTTGCTCGTTCAGGCGAATTGCTTTCTGAAATTATTCCTTCAATTGCAACATTTTTATTAATTACGTCAATATTCAAGATGACATTTATGACAAACGTACTGAAATGACATACAAAGCCCAGTTTAATTAGTGCAAATTTGAGTGTCCCCGTTTTTACTTTATCATACAAATTGGGCGCGTCCAGCAGACTCACCGGTGAGATACCGATCATAGAATACCGATCAGTAAAATGTGTCATTATAAGCATGGAGCATTGTCAGAGAAGGTGACACCGACACTAGTTTAAAAGCGCATTCAGAGTGACAAATCCGGTATCCGGTGAGTCTGCTGGACGCTGGACGAAAAAAATTAGATTTTAAATTTGTCCTTTTAGGTCCCCTGAACAATTTTGACCAAGGTAGGAAAAAATATCAATTAAGAAATAAAATCCTCTTAATCTTTCCAAAATTGTATTAGATATGCTCTGGTACCGGTTCCGACATTGGGCATGTCCATCAGACTCATCGGTGACATACCGGTAAGTTACCGGTGGATTAGCGGTGACTATAATCGGAATTTTCAGCGTGAATGCAATCCTGAACTTCTTCCTTGTGCCACTATCACAGCGGTAGTGATACGAAAAAGACGTTCAGGAATGAAACCAGGCTGAAAATTCCGATTATCGTCGACGCTGATCCACCGGTAACTTACCGGTATGTCACCGGTGAGTCTGCTAGACATGCCCATTACGTTATCATCAGCCAGAAATCTGTACAAGAAAAAACATCACAAATAGCAAATGGAATCAGACAAAATAATAAAAACATTCAGTCAATTAAAGTCAACAAGTGTACATCCTATCAATCGTATCTATCGTATCTATCAAGTGGCGAGCGTACAGCCGAAGAAAAATAGATCTTTACATGACCGCGGCAAGCCTACACCAAGCGTAGGTCGGAGATTGTCGGTCGTCGTATATACCTGCTAAAGCCATAAAACCGAAGGGTCACTTCTGTTTCATTTCATTTAAAGTTTTCTGTATGTAGATGGCATGAAATTGAGTTTCGTATTAATATAATATATTTTCGATATTTGGAACGAGCGAAACTGCCGCTCGTAGCTAAAGATTGTTATTCGTTAATACTTTTGTTTCGATTTGCAATTGCAATATTATTTCATTTATACTCAAATACATAGTAACGTTAGTTATAATTATAAAAATTTGAATAAGGCACATATTCAAATACTTTATCATCATGGCTACGTCGCCTAAAGGCAAACCGATTACTACATCGGATATCCGCTGTCAATCATTTTTAAAGGAAGGTAATCCCAGATAAGAATTTCATGTAAGTGAAAAAAATCCGAATCCGAAAATCCGAATCAGACCGAGATAGTATTTATCTAAAAAAAAATTATGTTTACTTAATTTAAGTTATAAGTAATTGAAAATTGGCAACTCCGTAAACTACAAAAAAATTCACTTCGATGGATATTATATATTTTATTTATGCATATAATTATGTATTAAACAAAAATAATATAAATATAAAATGAGAATAGTATAGATAAAAATAATAGGTAGATATATAACAGTAAAATATAATATATGTAATAACTTAAAATAAATATATGTAATAACATAAAAACAAACATTTAATAATATAGTAATAACATAAGCATCTATTAAATAACAAAAGTGTTCTGTTAGGTTGGAGGTGATATAAATTGCCTTTATTTCATATTTGTTGAGGTTAGTATGGCCTGCTGTTTTAGGAAATGATACATTTATGACAATCTAAACACAGAACATATGTATCGTCAATTTGTTGCACTAAGAAACAAAATCCTTTTGTTGTATCAGCCAAAATTGATTTAATTGTGGTTGTCCAGCAAATTTATGATTTTTAATCAAATAGCTGCCTAGATTAATAATTGAAGTGCTTTTTCTTTGTTCCCTTGGTGTTTTAATTACACTAATGGACATTTTTTAACGACCTTTTAGCTGCTCATTATAATTTATAGAGGTTTTGACTGTATTGCACATTTATTTACTTAAGTGTTTAAAATATATTATAAAAGGAACATTCACATTTATTATATGTCCCACATTTTTTCCCGCATAAATTATTTTTAGAAACTAAATGTTTCATAGTATAACTTTTCATATGGACCTAATTGTTTTTCCAAATCCTTAAAAAGTTACAGCAAACTTGAAATATTAGCAAAATAAATTTTTATATAAAATATAATTCCGGGCCTTTAATTTTGTAATTTAACCGAGTTTGTATTACCAATTGTTATGCAGCAACGGATAATTTTGAATACAACTATTTTATGTTTTTTTATGTCAATTTTCTGATGTTCAGATAAAATGTTCAATGTTTCAAGGTTTCAAGGCTTAAAAGTGGGTGCAACATATTACGTTTTCCGGCGAAACTTGACGTTTTATCCAAAAATGTCCTATACAAAGTTGTAGATCATAAAAGAAAAAGTCTGATGTGGCCAGGCACATGACTTTATCATACTATATATAAAATTAATAGTTTAGCTGCATGAGATTCTATTTGATCGAGATCGGCTATGTCTGCATTAAAATAAAACTAGTAGAACTAGACAGATATCTCGATTAAAGCTGCGTTCGGATATTGTACTCCGTTGACACCGGGTACACCGTCCAAATGACACTTACGTGTTATTGGGTGTAAAAAGTGTAGTACAATATCCGAACGGAGCTTATATTGACAGAAGTTAACAATTAGAATTGGAAAAACAATTAGGTCCATATGAAAAGTTATACTATGAAACATTTAGTTTCTAAAAATAATTTATCCGGGAAAAAATGTGGGAGAAATACCTTTTTTTTTTTAATTTTTGGGGCGATTTAGTCCCCGAAACCACTTCCAAGAATCACAAACCGAGACTGGAGGGATCGTTTTGACAGTATAAAAGCACGGTCGTTTGCTCTGCGCATGGTTTAAATGTTATTAGGTATGCAGAGTGTTTCTTAATCAACGAGATCTTAATCAACGAGATCTACTACAGATGTCAACACTTGTTGTACCCGATAAAAGGGTGTAAATTATTAAGCGTTTTCAGCCAATTCCAGCTAAATAAGCTAACCAGTTGTTTACTCGGACAGAAGCTGGAACGCATTCCAAAAGTAAGTATGTGTTGCCTAACTAGTTATAATCTTTAACTGGCTAATTTCCGGATTAAATAAAAATCCTGCTTAGCTGGCTGCTTTTCCACGTTGGAGTAAAGGTTCTGCCGTAGCTTACAGTTGACCATTGTGCTCAGGCTGACGAGAGTTAGCAATCGTCGTACGCTTTCAGTTGCCATTTTTTTTTCGGGCGCCGCTGTTTTAATAATTTTCTTTTATGCAGACTGTGATGTGTATGATGGCAGGAGCGGGTACCAGCTATGAAGGAAAATGAATACAGGGACAAACTCAAATTCACTATCAATGTCATGAGGATATGCAACCCCAACTGCTTAATATTGTATTGTTCTAAAATGATGTCTTTACTTTATAGATTAAGGATTGAGGATGGATTAATAATCCGAAACATGTCTCCTATGTAAATAACAAGAATACAGCAAGGATTAAATAAAAAGAATGAAAACAGGATTTTTGTTTGTTTCTTTCTTTTATTTATATAAAACAACCTTGCAATATGAACCTTTGAATACCTGAAAATCAATAGTTTTTATTTATTTATTGTTCAACATAATTTTTTGGCTTTTCTGAAGCCTAAAGGTGAAACACAATGGCAACATAATTATTTATTGAAAAATGAGTATTTAAAATAAAATTTCCCTTCGGTAGCTTACCAATTTATGTGGTCTGCCGATTTCTTATGTCCACGCACCACTAGTAAATACACTGTATACCAGAGTGGGGAAACTACTGGAGTAGATCTCATAAATTTGAGTATTGAGTACGTGAGTACTGAGTAAACGTAATACTCTTGAGTACTGTACTCAAATCGATTTGAGTAGAGTACTCAAACCGATTTGAGTATTTTACTCAGTATAATACATCTACACAAACCGATTTGGGTAGATTTACTCTGAGTACGTATCTACTCAAAACGATTAGCGTATTATACTCAGAGTATAAGTGCGTACTTTGAGTAAAATACTCAAAACGATTTGAGTATTTTACTGAGAACTTCATGTAATCAAACTGTTGTGTGTACTGCGTACTGTGTTTCGGCTTACTTCGTGAATGCATACTTTTGTGAGCTTTAGAGATGTTTTCTGATGGGCATGTTTTCTAACATGTGTTTTTTGCACGCATATTTTTTGAAGAGCGTGTTTTACAAAACGCGTTTTTAGGGCAGAAAAACGTCCGTCATAAAACGCACTTCAGAAAACACGCGTTTTAGGAAACGCTGTAGAAAACACGCGCGTCAAAAAACACTAGTGTTAGAAGCATCGCACGTCTAAAAAACAAGCGCGTCAGAAACCATACGCTCTAAAAAACATACGCTCCAGAAAATATACGCTTTAGAAAACGAGCGTCAGAAAACACGCAATTCAGAAAACCCGCTCTAAGAAAACGTGCGTCGTAGAACGTCTCAAAAGGCGTCAGATTACACGCGCGTCGGAAAAAACGCATCATAAAATATGTGATGAAATCTACTCAGGAGTAGAATCTTCCCCCCTCTGCTGTACCTCCCGTTGTGATCTGAGTTACCATCTCCGCTACAGTAGGTTCCAGAAAGGGGTTAAACGTACCTAAAAGTCACACTGGTGAAAGCGCCGCAAATCCCTGCAAGTACAGCTGTTCTAATGGCGAAAATGGCAGAAAAAAAGCGTATTATGTCAACTCATTATGTCTGCCGAAGAAAAGGAAAAATACCTGTTTGTAGCCAGACTGTGGCCCAGCGATAAAGCGCTTGGCTATCAGTCCGGGGGGCGTGAGTTCGAGTCTCTCGCCCTGCTTCCAGTAAAGGTTTTTCTGTGATTTTCCTTTACTCCACGGGAAATGCAGAAACCCAAACAACTTAAGATGTGCCACAGACACGGGCCATAATAATAATTCGGGCCTGCCAATGCCACTGTAGTGGCGAAAGCGATTGGGGGATGTTAAGGCGTGGATTATTATAATTATTATTAAGTAACAACTAGTGGAGGCGCCGGGTACATGTTGGTCCAAGTTCATGTAAAAAATAACGCTGTATGTTTACAGTCAGAAAAACAACGGATGTACTAAAGGAGTCTAGGCCAATGTCACGAGCCGGGACATCATGTTGGTCTATATATACTGATAAATTCACCTGTAAATTTCCACTATCTAGGTAGCTCAACTGGGATAGCTCAGGACCGGACATTGGGAGTTCCTCATGTTTTCAACGAATTATCTTCACCTCGTTTAAGTACAGAAGAGTATTCTGACCTTTCATAATAACTCTCTGTGTCTAACACCTTTAGTCTGGAAGGTTAGCAGATCGCGTTGATGGGGTAAAACACAAAAAAAGGCAGTACATACATCAAAAAGCACGACAATTTTGAAGTGATATCACATGTCCAATTTTTGTCTCAAATTACCAATTACACACCCCCCGCCTGTGAATGGGTGTTAAAATCCAGAATAAAATCTAAAATCTACCATTTCGAGGTTTGACAATTATTTGTAGATACTTGATTGAGTTTTTGATAAAATTCTCCGACCAAATATTGACAGATGAGATGATTTTAATTAACTCTCCCGCTCATCTCACTACCCACTCCTTTGTCTTCTAACAGTTCCATTCTAACCATTCTAATTTTCAATTACGAAACTCAAATCCGTTTGTGTTTCAGTCAATTAGAATACACTCTTCTTATGCCGGTGGGCTGGACAAGACGCCGCAAGGTAACGTATAATTAAAACGCACAATTTGTATCTTTAATTATATCTACTAGCAATGAGAGTTAATGACTGTGAAAGAATCATATGCCGTGAAATGCTCTTATAGTTAAATCTCTGGAGGCCTTCAGTAGCATCTAATCGGATTTTAGTTAGGCGTTTTATAGGATTTGAGACTTGAGGATACAATTTAGATGTCTGACTTTGTGACCCTATTACGTAATCTTCTCCTGTCACAGCTACAAGGTGGCGTGTTTCGTATTCCATTATAACTAAGTTGGAGTGGACCTAAGTTTAGACGGGTGAGGGTTCAGTGCTTCAAAGCTTTTATACAGTTTGTTATAACAAAAGTTGTGTAAAATTCGCTTGAATTGCGAGAAATACTATAGACCACGCAGTATTTACTAGGTGAAGTTAAAGAATAAAACTTTATTAACAAATTTGTTATATTAAATTTCTAAGTTTTAAATCATAAATCAGACTCAACTATTATATCTTTTGAACACACAATTTAACATACCGTTTTTTTAGGTAACATTTAATCAAAATTGAAATATTTTAATAATAATAATAAAAGCCTGTATTAGGAGAAAGAGTAAGAACATAACATTATAAAAACAAAAGCGTTAATCCTATAGGGCGAGGTTCAGTCCGACGACGGTCTTTCGCTTTACCTTAGTTTCAAACCTTACAAAAAAATACATATACAAAAGTTAAACTACTCCAACAAGAAAAAGATACGCACACAAATATATTTTAATGTATATACATGTAAAAGTGTAATCTCCTGTATACTAAACACCTTATGATAAAACAAACAGTACGTATACAACAAATTTAACAGATTGGGAAACGCATTATTAACCACGACACTGCTGCTTAAAGATTATAGTCGATGAGACAGGACTTTAAATATTTAGGGGTTAGCGTGCAAAATTTTGATGGTATTTCATTCAAAGTGATGCTATTTCGCATGACAATGATTGCTTATAGCAATCCGTTCCATGGCTTGGCATTGTCAATAATCGCCGGCACATTTGTTCTAAAAGATATCTTATTGAGTAGGTATGGAGAGCGCAGGTATGAACAATCTTGCTATACAGTACTATTGCATGTAACCTTCATCTATTTGCTATGTTTAACCACCCAGCATGCGTTAGCGTTGTTAACCTATGGGTGCGCCATAGATCAACGTTAAATAAGTGTTCTGCATGCTTTGAATTCTCTGTCTGTCCGCAGTCTGACACGAGAACCGTAGATGGTATCGCAGTAAATTAAATGGGATAGAACGATTGATTCGCATAACTGTCTCTTTCGATTACTGTTTAGTAGCCTTTGGAAATTTCGACCCGGGCCCGAGCCCGGCCCGGCCTGGCCCGCCAATGGATCAGGCCGGGCCGGGCCGAACTGCACCGCATAGTATCGGGACTCTCTATACACATTAGTTCGTTATTACTTATTTTATTAGAAACAATTGGGGATATAAGATAATATTTATCCAGGATTGATTAATTTGATTTATAAGTAAAAGGTTGGAAACCTTATCCCGGGATGGAGTAATTGGAATCTCGGTTCTACAACTAATTATGGTGTAAATAAGTTTGTTGGGTGACAACGTGGCAACAAATCACCCGTGCCGGGACATTGGAAGAACAAGTGAAAGAACTGTTTCCATAAAATATTATACACGAACGATGACCGGTGATTAACAAAACAATAGCAGATATTCACGAGTTTATCAAAAAAAAGAGATAGAAGAAGCAATAAAAAACATAAAAATCATAACAAACGAGATACTAAAGAAGTGTGTGGAGGTAAAAATAGAAATCATCCGCCAAACACTAAACTACAATCTCAAGAAGAAAGATTTCCCACAGATATGGGAGACAGCAAAGTTAGTACTCATCCCCAAACAAAATAAGGAAAACGACCGATCACTTAAGTATAGACCACTATGTCTGATAGACACAACAGCTATTGGACAAAATAATAAACAATATAATGACAAGTTAATAGAAGATACAAACATTCTAAGCGACGCACAGTACGGTTTTCGAAAAATAAGGAACACCATTGGCACTGTCAAAAGCGTGGAAAAGATAGTAACAGACATAAGAACAAAGTCAACCAAGAATAGAGGGATGTGTGTCCTGGCATCACTAGACATTCAAAACGCGTTCAACACAGCAGCATGGCGAAAAATTGTGAAAGCCATGGTGAAGAAGGGTTTTCGGCAATAAATCATAGCAATGATTGATAGCTACCTGTGGACAAATTGAAGAAGCTGCGACAAGATGAAATATCTGTGATTGTCAATAGACAGAGATTGGACAGTGAAAGAACATATAATGGAGACAACAAAAAAGGATTGCGACTCTACAATATTTATTGCAAGACAATGTCAAAGTGAGGAGGGCCCGTTGTTGGAGTCAGAGAATAGAAGACTGTCAATTGCTTATGTAGAAGACTGGCATTGCAGGTAGGAAGGGAAGGAAGAGGTTGCAAGAAAGAGCTAACAAGCAACCTAATGGAGATATGGCACGAAAGGTGGAACCGCTACGAGAGCTGGTCACGGAAAATGTAGAGTAGTAAATCGTCATATGACATTAACCATCACGGGCCACGGAGTATTTGGAACATATCTGCAGTAGCTAAATAAGCAGGAGAACGACAGATGTTTGTTCTGCGACCAAGTAGATACGTTTAAGGAAATAAGAACAAATGCAGAAGAGGGCTGTTGAAAACAGAAATTAAAATAAAACCAGTTAGCCTGGATTTGATAGATATTTTGATACTATTGACAGTAGGGATTGTCAATACATCAGCGTTTGACACCACCTACTGTCATTAGAATGAAATTATCTGTCCAATGCTGGCTAACTAGTTTTATATTCATGCAGACACGACCGACAGACAACTACAATTTGCTCATGCGGCTAAACTATTAATTTTACCGAAAAATGTCATGTTCATAAATTATACAAAATTTCCTCCACTTTAATTTATTATTTAACTATTATGACGAAATTACAGAAATGGCGGCTCGTGTGCAGTCGTTGAATCGTTGAAAAATGCTAAGAGTAAACCTCCAGTTCCTTTGGACCCCATTGAACAAGTTTGGTCATGAAACTTCTCAATATGAAGTTTCGTCCCGATACGTTTAGTACTTTCTCTTGAATGCAATATTGTTAGACTTTGCAGCTTATATGAACTTATATGACTTTGGAGCTTATATGAACCAGAGAAAAATTATAAAATAAAAATATATAAATAACTTATAACTGCTTAAAATTATATATGTATTGATAGTTGAAAAAATATTAATGCAAAATAACCCTGTATATTATTACATTTTACGAATCTGTTTCACATAAGGAAGTACTATTGTACTATGGTGCGGTTTTCTAAATGTTTAAAAATGAAAATGCAATTCGATTTATCACTCTGTGTGATACACCTTCACACACTGTGTGAATTCTGTTTGACATCAGATCTGAGAAATGGACAGCTTCAAATATCACAGGAAATAAGTTTCGATTAAATCAGACAGTTTATAGACTTTGGTTTGCAATATTAAATCCGCCATTTTGAATTTTGAAAATCTGACAATAGATTTGGAATTAGAGATCCTCAAACGTCACAGGAAAAAGTTTCATGTAAATCTGAATATATTTCGATTTTGGGCCATATTGAATCAGCCATTCTCAATTTTCAAAATCTGACATATGATTTGGTACCACGGAGCTTAATATATGATAGGAAATAGGAAATTTCGGGTCGCCATATTTAATCCGTCATCTGACATATTTAGAATCACGGAGGTTGCGGTATCACAGGAGGCACGTTTTGCACGAACTCTAGAGTTTTTGGTCGCCATATTGACCCCGCCATTTATTTAACAAAAATGGTACAGATTTGGAATCAGTGCCACCATAAAACCCTTTGTCAAGATATTTAATGCATATTTTACAATAGCCCAAGAAGGTGAATTTTGCTACATTTTTCGGTCTCCGGATTGATACTGCGATGTATGTTAGTTTGCAACTCAATAGAAATATATAGTGCATTCAGTGGTGTAGCGAGCAAAACTGGCGCCCGGGGCACGCTACTATTTTGGCGCCCCCCATCCCTTCCAGGAAAAAATATAGTAATATACTGTGTACTATACATTTTTGTCCGGCCAGTGGTACTACTGTAAGTGAATACAGCTGTGTGTGTGTTAAGTAAGTGAATACAGTTGGTGTGTACCAACAAGGTGTGCAAGATTGAGCTGGTGTACGTGAAACAAGCGGTGAATCTTCTCAAATCTCTAGTAAGTACGCATGAGAAAAGGGAATGTGATCAGGAATTAATAATTGATCTAATGAAGAAATGTCTTAACCTTAATTCCAAAGAAACCGTGCTTCAAACCCTGGAGAAGTCGCAGTTGTCGAAGCCAGCATTGCAGCAGGTACCCAAATTGCCTAAACCAAGTGCCCTCTACGATCAAGTAGCTGCAAACACTCCGATCACTCGTAGTGCAGGTTCCTCCGAGACAATAAATAAGCCAACGGCATCGGTGAACCAATCCTCCAAGCTTTCAAACAAACCGAAGATCCAGGTGGTTGAACAACCCAATGCAACCGATAAAAACATCTTTGAGTGGCAAGAAAAGAAGAAGAGAAGAAGGCCGATCTACGGTACGGGAGCAAGCAACGACATAAAGGCGGTAGTTAAGTACTCCGACTTTCACGTGTTTAGGCTAGATACCGATCTCACCACAGAGAATCTCATTAGCTATCTAAAATTTCAATTTATATGTGGTGCTACGAGGCATCTTATAATACCGGAGCAGCATGGGTTTTCCAAGGGAAGATCAACTGTAACGAATCTGCTAAATTATAGTGAATATATCCATGACGTGGTCGACTCATCAGGGCAGGTTGATGTTGTTTTCACAGATTTTCGGAAGGCATTTGATCAAGTTAATCACAGTATTTTACTAAAAAAGCTCGAGGTTATTGGATTTCATGGTGACCTGCTCAGATGGGTCGACTCATACGTAAAGAATAGATCTCAGGCTGCGGCTGTTAATGGTGCCAGATCTGAGTTTGTTGCCGTGCCATCTGGTGTCCCCCAGGGGTCCCATCTGGGGCCAATCTTGTTTATGTTATTTATTAACGACATATTTTTCGCTTCAGTAAATTTATAGACAGATTGATTCACCTTCAGATTGTATGCTCTTGCAGCGTGACCTGGACAGTTTTGTGAAGTTTTGTAAGGCAAATAAGTAAACATTGAATAATGAAAAATGTAAATCTATATCTTTTACGCGTAAGCGTCAACAAGTTTTGTTTCAGTATCGACTGGAATCACATAATCTGAGTTCTGTTTCTGAAATGATGGACTTGGGAGTGCTGTTTGATTCGCGGTTAACTTTTTAATTTCATATAGACAGTATTGCAAGGAGAGCCTTTAGGATTTTTGGGTTCATTTGTAGAACTTCAAAGCCATTTAATAATATGGAGTGTGTTTTGCATCTGTTTAAGTCTCTTGTTGTTCCTATTCTGGAGTACGGCAGAGTTGTCTGGAACCCGTTTTATAACGTTCACAAAGAACGCATTGAAAAAGTCCAAAGAAAATTTTTAAAGTTTTTAGATTTCAAGTTTTTTAGAGCCGACATTTCACCTTCGTATGAGTCGGCAATGCGAAGATACAGTGTTTTATCTCTTGAGTGCAGACGTAATTCTATAGATCTTATTACATTGTACAAAATTATCAATAACCAATTCGACTGTCATCAATTAATGTCTTATGTTAGTTTTAACGTACCCCGTCTTGAGGCCAGACGGACAGTGACTTTTTATTCCAACCAGCAACGCACAAATTTGGGAATTAACTCACCAATGCACAGAATGACCACACTGTATAACACCACTGGCTCAAATATGGATATATTTTTTCTCACCTTATCACAGTTCCGTGCTGCAGTATTTGTTTTTGCTCAAGCCGGCACTGGAATGAATTAATTAAATTTTTTATCTTTGATTGTGACAATTTTGTTTGATTTTGTTTTGTTAAGGATTTTTAGAATGAAGATGGAAAAGAACTTCATTGTAAGAACTATTTTGAATTTTTGTGTAACTGTGTAACATTCTGGGAGTTTATTTTGAGTGAAGATGTTTATTTTCTCATTTATGTATTTTTGTATGATTTTTCTTCCCTCTTTTTCCTTTTTTGATGGTGTTCTAGCATAGGCAATATATATGTATTTCTATGGAAGAGTTTTTGGGGGAAACCCTGTTATCTTCCTGAATAAATATAAATAAAATAAAATAAAATAAAAAATCTAAGCAATTCGCTACGGTCAAATGTACCAAATTGGAGTCGAAATATTCGTCATTCAAAGTATCCGTCCCGGTTGATGATGCTATCAGAATTGAAGATCCAACACTGTGGCCGAAATATGCATGTGTCAAGCGGTTTTTTCAATATATTCCGAAAAAGAAAGTATCAACTAAACATGTTCTGTTTTTCATATCAATATCCAGTCTTTACGTAATAAAACCGATCTCCTTGAATCATATTTGCATTGAATAAACTATAAACCTGATGTTATATGTATAACCGAACATTGGTTAAATCCTTCAGAATGTGGATACGGTATTTTAGAAAACTATAAATTAATGTCATGTTTTGCCAGGGAAACTTCATATGGCGGGGCAATGATTCTTGTTAGGAGGTACCACAGTTGTGAAGATGTAACTTTTGTTGCAACCAAATCGATAGCTAATGTTTGTGAGGTTACTGCTGTAAAAATGGCTGAATTGGAAATGACGGTTGTTAATGTTTATAGACCACCGAATGGTGACTTTTCGGTTTTTATCGAAGCTTTTACTGAGATTCTGACCAGAGTTTCTGGTGCAAGATATTTGATTGTAACGGGAGATTTTAATATAAAGTTTGGTACTAATCACCACCATAACACTCAATTCTCTGATTTGATAGCAACACTCGGTTTAACACTTGTCATTAAGGAGAACACACGTAAAGACAATTGCTTAGACAACATATTGATTAATAATTTGATTCATCAGACTAGAAGGTATCGTGCTGGTGTGATGGATGTGGAACTGTCTGACCATTTGGGTCAGTTTTTGGAACATTGGTTAAATCCTTCAGAATGTGGATACGGTATTTTAGAAAACTATAAATTAATGTCATGTTTTGCCAGGGAAACTTCATATGGCGGGGCAATGATTCTTGTTAGGAGGTACCACAGTTGTGAAGATGTAACTTTTGTTGCAACCAAATCGATAGCTAATGTTTGTGAGGTTACTGCTGTAAAAATGGCTGAATTGGAAATGACGGTTGTTAATGTTTATAGACCACCGAATGGTGACTTTTCGGTTTTTATCGAAGCTTTTACTGAGATTCTGACCAGAGTTTCTGGTGCAAGATATTTGATTGTAACGGGAGATTTTAATATAAAGTTTGGTACTAATCACCACCATAACACTCAATTCTCTGATTTGATAGCAACACTCGGTTTAACACTTGTCATTAAGGAGAACACACGTAAAGACAATTGCTTAGACAACATATTGATTAATAATTTGATTCATCAGACTAGAAGGTATCGTGCTGGTGTGATGGATGTGGAACTGTCTGACCATTTGGGTCAGTTTTTGGAAATTTCATTTGATGCACCACAATGCAAAGCTCGCTTCTAAAGGCATATAACGGAAAAGGGCCTGCATTACTTTTACCATGTGTTGTCTAGTGTGAATTAATATTTCCAATACAGCGAAACCCGCTAATTGCAACACTGGCCCTATGCAGAATTTAAAACAAATGGAAGTTCCTGATGTTGAATTTAATATAGACCATATATCATATAATGAAATGAGGGAAATTATAACTAATCTTACAAATAGTAACAGTGTCGACTACTATGGCATAAACAGTCGGCTGGTTAAGACAGTTAAAGATATTATTATATCCCCCTTTACGAACTTATTGAATAGGGCAATAGAGGCGAATATGTATCCTAAGGTTTTCAAAATGGTACGTGTGGTACCAATTCACAAGAAAGGAGATTGGGGAAAGATGTTGTGACTATCGTCCTATATCCATCATACCTATATTCGGAAAGATTTTTGATATAGCGATCAAACGTCGACTTGAGAAGTACTTTGAAGATAACAATCTATTATCAGAGCGGCAATTCGGCTTTAGAAGGAATAAGTTAACGGCGTCGGCACTTCGTGAATTTACTTCCTTTGTCAATACCTCAATTGATAATGGGTCATATGTGAGTACACTTTTTTGCAATCTGACGAAGGCCTTTGATTGTGTTTCCCACGAACTGTTATTAGGCAAATTACAACATTATCTTGAATTTACTTTCTTTGTCAATACCTCAATTGATAATGGGTCATATGTGAGTACACTTTTTTGCGATCTGACGAAGGCCTTTGATTGTGTTTCCCACGAACTGTTATTAGGCAAATTACAACATTATAACCTAAGTCGAGATTCGTTAACCTTCTTCCAGTCGTACTTTGCAGATAGATACCAGTCAGTTGAAGTGAATAACATAAAGTCAGATCCGGCGTTGATTTCGCGGGGGGTCTTACAAGGATCGACATTATGTCCACTTTTTTTCTTAATATTCATTAACGACTTAGATATTTCCGTTACTGGCGCTAATCTGATATTGTTTGCTGATGACACTACTGCCGTGAATGCTGGCAGGGATGTTACTGATGTGTTGTTGGAGACTGAGAGAATAAAGGGGGACTTAAGTGATTGGTTTAACATAAACAACCTACAATTAAATGAAAGCAAAACACAGCAAATGATATTTACAACAAGACCACTTAACATCGACAACTGTGAAACTGCAAAACTTTTAGGAGTTACTTTTGATCCGCATCTAACCTATTTTTACCACTGTGAATGCACGGCCAAGAAGTTATCTTCAATGGTTTTCTTGTTCCGTAATTTGGCAGATAGAGGTTCTAAGTCTGTATTAATGAATGCGTATTATAGCTTATTCCAGTCGGTGCTAACTTACGGGATCCTTGTTTGGGGACACGCTCCATCACCTGATCGACTTTTTGCCTTGCAAACGTAAAATAATAAGAATCATTGCCCGTAAACCATATCGAGCCGATGCAAAGACGCTGTTCTCTTTGCTCAATGTTCTGACGTTTCCGGCGCTGTTTATACTAAATTGTTTGATTCACATAAGGGATAACCTCTCAGTATATACTACAGTGGAGACAATGCATAAGTGTAACACCCGTAATACTG
Source organism: Aphodius sticticus (assembly GCA_963966075.1). Taxonomy (NCBI): domain Eukaryota; kingdom Metazoa; phylum Arthropoda; class Insecta; order Coleoptera; family Scarabaeidae; genus Aphodius; species Aphodius sticticus. Next base: position 71,575,046 of record OZ014506.1, on the reverse strand, counting down.
TAAACTTGTATCAGCCCTACTGTAGATTGGATAAAGCAAAAAATAGTGCTAATTATTTTGGTATCAAATTTTTTAATAAGTTACCTAATAGTGTACGTGAATATCCTAAAGTTAAATTTATATCAACTGTCCGTGATATGCTTACCGCTTTAACACCGTTTAATTTAAACGATTACCTAAATTGTAATATGAGTGAATATTTTGTTTTATAAATATGTAGAACTTTTTTATATTTTTTCTTTTTAGTGTTGACTAGTGTGAACATATGTCCTTATGTATTTACACAATAAAGATTATTATTATTATTATTAAGTACAAAGGGGCACGATAACGAAATAAATATTTCCTAAAAAGCAGGTTATTTGTCTTTTATTAGTGTCAAGTACTCAACAGAAGTTACTCTTCTAACTATATTGTAGTTTACCGCGGTCTATAATGAAAAATGAATTGTTTATTTTCGGATTGAAACCGCGTCGGTAACACAGCAAAAGCCGACGTTTCGCGTTCTACTGCAAGAGGAATATTCAGGGCGGACTTCTTGGCGCAGAGAGCCACGAAGGAAAAGCCTTTTGGTGTGTAACCGTGCATTTTTCGCCCGAAAATCAAGAATTCTATGAAAAATTGTATATTTAAATCAATCTCATAAATACTTAGAAAGGGCAACCACAGTGACGTATTTCACGCCCATTAGTGGTAACCGTTCATAGGTAATAAACCTTAAGTCATGCGTGAAACTATTGCCTTCTACTAAGGAGTGTCACCACCCAGAACACGGTTATTCACAAATTTAATTTCGCGCAAGCTTTGTCGAAACGGAAACGGAAACGGTCGATTAAGATTTTACTTTCGAAGAACACAACAGTAAAAAGTATAAAAAGGAGAACTTACTTTTGGAACCTGCGAGGGCAATATTGTTTTGATAACACCCAACTGTTGTTATCAAAACAATATTGCCCTCGCAGGTTCCAAAAGTAAGTTCTCCTTTTTATACTTTTTACTGTTGTGTTCTTCGAAAGTAAAGTCTTAATCGACCGTTTCCGTTTCCGTTTCGACAAAGCTTGCGCGAAATTAAATTTGTGAATAACCGTGTTCTGGGTGGTGACACCAGCCTTGTACACGTAACGAATACTAAAAATACGCACCAGCTACTTTATAATTTCAATTATAACAAAATGTTTTATGTTTTTCATCATTATGAAAGTGCATCAAGTAAGTACAAACCTCCAGGAAGAATATAAGAATATAAAATTGTACTTGAAGGCAGTGTTGAATGATTGTACATACTTACAGTAAACAATCTCCCGCGCAACAAGTCGACATTGGGGCTCATTCTACGAACTAGTTTCAACTATAAATCAAGTTTTTTTTGTGTACCACATATGCATTGGTACATTGGCTACCATTGGTCTTGGTAATTGAACTGGATTTTTGACAATTGCAGCATTTTCATTATATTAGGCTTTGGCCAGCTTTTCGGGTATTTTCGCCATAGTGCGTCGCAAGAAACATTTATTGAAAAGTACCTAAAACATTTATGTTCAGAATTAATAAACAGATATGAATAATACTAATTATATGAATATCCATGCACGAAAGGTTTACTTTATAATCAACATTGAAATATTGTTGATCTGTTGACAATGCCAAACGACGCCATTGAAACGCCAGATCTGATGTGCACACACATTAATTGCATTTTAACTATGAACTATACAAGTAGAGTGTATTCAAATGCATGCATATGGTGTAAAAATAATTAATTCAGTACAAAGCACAGCACTAGATTTTTTTTGTCTTACTAGGATATAATAACACTTTGGATAATGCTGTAATCTAGTTCCCGTACGTTAATATACCGCCCTGCAGTTATTACATTTTCCCGCAATTTATCTTGTGGGGATGCCAAGGGTATTAGCTAGATAGCAGAATATAATTACTTTAAGACGTGAATTTCCAGAGGTTCTAATTTATCATTTTCATCTAATCATATTACGTGTACATAATGGCGAACATTTACTTTCCATTAAGTATAAACTTTAGAGGGAAAAAGTTCATTCAACACACGTTTAAATCGTTATCATGTAGTAATTAGCCGGACATTCATAGCTTCATGAAACATGAATAAGCTTTTATAAGTCCCTTTTTTGTATACGTTATGTTGTCACACGGAGTCGTTTTTGTTTTGTAATTGGTGATATATCCCTCAAGTTTTAAGTTGTAAATGTGTTTTATAGTAAAGGGCTGACCTTTAAAGATGCTTAATATTCTGTTGGTGAAAATAGATTTGCATCAATGGACGCTTGCAACTTAGTTTCCATTCCTTACTTGATTTAGCGTATCTATCCCCAACAAGCCCGACAGATTATTTAAATGAAATTGTTTTGGCATATATTGCTATGGCATATAAACTTATTTGGCACATTTATTTATTAAATTCAGTAGATAATGTTTTCTGAATTCAGTTACTTTCTAGTTCTATGAAATTACACATCAATTTGGTTTCTTATTCATGACGATAGTTATATTATAGTTAATTCCTGTGAAATTTTATCTATCCATACATATTAACCCATGTCCCAAGGGGTTCAGTATCGAGAATATTGGTTTGTTGGAATCGATTTGGATTTAAATCTAGCTTAAGCTAATTATAAAAATTGATCATTTGAATGATCAGACGCACAACAGACGCAACAGGCAACAGACGCACTGGGTATTGTCCGATCGAGTTAAAATTTTTGCAGTTTCTTATTGGTATTAATACGCATATTTTGGCACGTTTCCTCTAGACATTGTTCACTTTAAAAAAATCTAAATTATCTAAATAATTGTTCGACGTTATGGTTATATATTATAAAGTTTAATCGGTAAAATAGTTGTACCTGCCACCTGTTTAGTACACTGGAAGTGAAACACACTGTATTAATTAGTAGCTCATTATACATAGTCTGTTTTTATGCTGGACCCTCTCAATTTGTTTCTTTATATCCATAGTTAATTAATGTGAACTTGAACTCGACCAATACACAATCAAACACCAAAGTCGAGAATAAGTTTAATTTAATAATAATAAAAAAGAAAAGCATTGGTAGTTTTACTACCTACAGTAAATTTATACACCACAGTTGTTAGCTTAATAAAAAAACTTTTTGAATGTTTATAGTGCGGTAATAAATAGCGGATAAAATCCATAACTTCATTAATGTTTGCGATAGAGCAAAAATCTAAAAAGGGTACCACGATTGAGCATATGAAGCATATGAAGCGCATATGAAGAAGCTATTTTCAGACTTTCCATATTTTTTTTTTATAGAGCAATGACGTCAACCATTTTATTCCTTCTAAAGGCCAACTATATGTTTTGTTTTTTATTTTGGTAAGATTTTATAATAATATTAGGTTACATAAGAAAAATCAAGAAAAACAGTCTTACGGTCTTCTCGAAGATGATCCCAAGTTTCCACATTGGGGTTTTCCTTTCATTCCCGAGGCTGTTATGGATATGCACGTTTGGCTAGTGAGTGAGGTTGTCGTTCGTGATTTGTTATTTTACTCGCTTCACTTCTAAGTTTGAGATACTTAATTTCTTCTCTGAGAATCTTGATCTCCTTTGAGAATTAATTCGGATTTGCTCTTAGTTCTGTTTTGCATTACTTTTAATTTTGACTTAGTTCTGAAATTTTTTTTTGTTTTCGTGTTGTATAAACGTTGTTATTAGTCGGCGTTTATGGTTAATAATTATCGAACAGTCGGACTCCATTTTGTTTATTGTATTAAGAAAATTGCATCAATGATAGAACATGAAGAATTGAACTTTAATGATGAATGAGTATGGAGATCGAATTAGAACATCCTGATCGAAAAAAAAAACGATCCACAGTCAGCAGAACAGAAAATAACAGTAGAACACCAACACGGTACTGTGACGAATCTTCTAGAACACCGTCTCCCAACCCTTTAACTCTTGCGGAACCCTTTAAATAGGGTTGGAACCTGGCGGAACCCCAACAAAAAAAATATACAATGTCCTTTCCAAGGCATTTCGAATATTTTTTGCGTACAGAAAAACGTGTAACGCAGGTTTTTTAGTAACCAGATACAAGTCTGTAAAGAAACGCAATTCAATGATTGAATATTATTTACTACTGTGAAATTAAAGTATTTTTCCTGTTAAATTTAAAAAATGCCCTGTGAAATTAAGGCATATGTGAATTCTGTAAAAACAACACAGAAATTTAGCTGGTATTCAATAATGTTACAGCGATGTTACAGTTAATTCTTCTTTTACAGCTTTTTTGGTAGTTTATTACATTCATTTTCTGTAACATTGCATAGTATTACCAAACGAAGGAAGAAGAAAATACAAATCAAACAATGCGAAAACGAAGAATACAAAAAGTACCTTTTACAACCTTGCTTATTAAAAATCTTTTAAAACTTATTAGTTGACGTAATTCTTTTGATTTTTGCAGGCTCCCATAATACTTTTACCGTTTGGTATACATTTAACTCCGTATCGAATAATTTTAACACCCGCGCGGTGAAAGCATCCAACTTTCTAAAGATATATTTTAAACTCCTTGTCAAATAATAATAACTACAAAAGGAGCAAATGTACTCTCTAAAAATTCAACTCCTTTAATAAATGAAAAACAAATAGGCTAATGCTTTTTGACATTACCAATTGTGTTAAGCTTTTTACGTTGACACAGCAATAATCTGAGGAATTATGTATATAGGTACTATTAGTGCGATGTTCAGAATATGTTATTGCAGCCGAGAATTTGAAAACTATCAAGCTGGTTCTTATCGATCAATATTATACGTTGCTGAATACCTGGAAATCCAATGTGCGTCTCTTTCGAGAAAAGTGATTGAGGACGTGATACAACTTTTAAGAAGCCCGTCGTCCAACGCGTCGGTGTATTTGACAGTTCGGTCCCTTTTCAATATCTTATCTAGGAAATTAAGGGTGAGAGCCTCCGGCCAGTCGCCTGATATTTGTTCACCCAGAAATATTACGGGCTACAATATAGAAAAGCAATTGCGGTTGTATGTATATTAAAAATTTCATTACACAATAATAGCCTAGAATATAATATACTCATTAATACTGCAGATATTATCAATTGAAATGATGACTGTACCTTCGGGGTATTCTATTCCCATCTTCCTGCCAAAATTGTGAGAATATTTTAAGGTTGTTGTGTAGCACTGTGCTCTATTCGGCATTTCAGGTTATGTTTGTTTGTTATGTGGACACTCACTGATCCACATTACTGTGAAGTTACCGAATATAATTTTTCCGTCGATCGTTTATTTATGAGTCAGTTTAGTTAATAGGAATCATTTATTAAACGACATCGAACATATGTGAAATGAAACCTTCCAATCAAAACATAGCGCCCTCTAGAACTGTCAGTGTCAAATTACATAAATTGTCATATAACTTAAAAAGACATCGGCGAAGAAAAATCTATGTAGACGACGCTAGAAGAATACGATCGACGAAAAAATTTTGTAACCAACACGAATATTAAACGGCGATTAATGATCTCGACAATTAACGCGCTCGCTGATCGCTCGCGCGGTAAACAGTCTCGATCACTAATCGCTCTTTTTAATATACTTGTTGGTTAAATAACTATAAAAAGCTGCCGTTTTATAATCATCCGTTTAATTATCGAATTAATATAAACTCTATATATCTACTACTATATACTAAAAGTCTAACACAGTCCGCGGAAGAAGTTTACGAAAGTCGGCGAATCGGGGGAAAGGTCTGCTCCTCGGCGAAGCGAAATTTTATTCTACAATGCTTAGGCTTTCGATTTAGTCCATTTTCGACCCAGTTCTCGCAATTTTTTACCTCGATTCGGCTAAATTTATGGATTATCGATTGGGACTGTACTCGTATTTTACGATTATTTGACATATTTGCCTTGAAACTTACATGCTCACGAAGAACCTCAGAAAGAACATCACTAAAATTTATATCAACCACTGTTTAAATCATATTTATCGATTTTATATTACCCTAACACAGTTGCTATACATGACAGTCAGAGCATACATGCCTCCACAATATGCAAAGTTGCACGGCTATTGCCTCTAAACCAGGTGTTCGATACGATCTGAACAGCGGTCATTCGCCATAATGTGTGCGATTTACCGCAAATTAGCTATAACAGGAATTTATTAGGCCGTATAATAGAACCAAAGACACGAATATGTTGTTTTACAGCAGGAAACTGTACGAGCCCATTAAATATTAATTGTGCTGGAACTTGACTTGAATTATGAAATTATTCTGAAGTAATAATAACAATAATAATAATATATCAGCACTACGAGCCTAGTAGGTCCATGGTTTGGTTACACATTGGGTGCATTCAGCAGAATCTACCGGTACCGGACCGATACCAACCGATTTACGATACCGATCCGGAACAGTCTCGTATCTGCTGAATGGCGCTATAATGCACCAAAGTTTATTTTTCATCCAATAGGAGGCGCTATATGAAAAAACGCTGAACATAACCTCATTGTTCGCATAGAGGTACGCGTTATTTTGGTTATTTTGCTTTATTTGCCATTTATTTGGCTTTCACGACTCTCACATACCGTATATATGACATATTAAAACAATATTCTCTTTCTTCCGTTTTAAATGTAAAATGACAGGTCTGCAACCAACACTGGTACAATCCACCGCTACCGCTAACCGTAAAAATTATATGATACCAAAAATGGCGTCCAGAATGTCGGCCACCGTAAGTTGGTATCTACCGGTCAACAAAAGTGACATATAGCAGATTTTCGCTAACCTGTTACTTCACAGTTACCAACCGGAGTGATCTGCTGAATGCACCCAATCTTCTCTTTATTCACTAACCGCTCGCTTCGAATATGTCATTCCCAGCTCCTCCACGTCCCTCCTCACCATTTCCATCCACCAATTCCATCAATTCTCTGTTTTTTTCTCCTTATCCATATATCTGACACTTTATTCCCTCCAAATATTCTCCGCAACACTCGCCTTTCCCATGTTTCCAAGGCCGCTATCTCTCTCTGGTTTAACTTCCATAGTTCGCCCCCGTATGTAACTATGGGCCGGATGGCCAGATTGATAGAATCTTATTTTCGTGGCTCTTGAGATATTCTTTGAGTTAATTATGCGGTTCAGGGATGCCAGACACCTGAAACCCTTTGCTATTCTCTCATTTATTTCAGCTTTTTCTTCATTCTTGCTTGTCACTGTCACCCCAAAGTAATTTAATCTCTCCATTCTTTCCAGATCACACTGCCACCTTCACCTTCTGTAGCTATCATAGGTTAGACCAGTGGTTCTTAACCTTTTTGAAGTCAGGGAGCACCTTTGATCATAAGAAAAATTCGCGGAGCACCAAAAACTAGACATAATGTGTATTAAAAATTAAAACGATTATTACATAACAGTTAAAAATAACATTAATTAGAAAAAGATATAAATATACTAATAGTCAACCTTTTTTTTTCGGCAAAATTAGTTTTTAGAAATCAAATGTCATTCTGACTAAAATGTTTTATATGGACTATATGTTTTTTCCATTCCTTAAGAAGTTTCAGCTGTTTTTAGCCAGACTGTGGCGCAGCGGTAGAGCGCTTGGCTAACAGTCTGGTTTTTTCTGTGGTTTTCCTTTACTCCTCGGTGAATGCTGAAAGCCAAACAACTTAAGACGCGGGCCATAATAATGATAATTCGGGCCTGCCGATTCCCCCGTAGTGTTGGGGGATGTTAAAGCGTGGGTTAGTATTATTATTGTTGAAATGTTAAAAACAAAGAAATATAAAAGATAAAATACATAAGTATCAAACAATGCGAAAACGAAAAAATAACACAATCACTACCCATTACAACAGTAAAAACGAAATAAATTTAAGTAATAATATTAAAAATAACGAAAGAAAATCCATATAAAACTTTTTTCCGATTTTCTTCTAGAAACTAAATAGACTTAATGGTTTTCTCAATTCCTTTAGAAGTTGTAGCCGTTTATAATACAGGTTTGTTGATATTTCCATCAGCTCTAACTTTTTACCGAATTGAAAAAACGAATACTCGAATAAAATATGTTTGCGGATAATCAGTAATGTGATGTAGAAAAGAAAAAGGTATATTTGTGTATAAATTCTGAAAATATATGGGCATTTTGGCATTTATTTCTACAAACGAACTCTTAAATATGTTTGAGGGAGAAGGCGCTCTCGATGTACCGAATTGCTTCCGAAGTTTTCTTTTTCCCGCATTCATATGTTTGCCACATTTTGTGTGTGTGTGTGTATGTTTTGATTCTCTGGGCCCGCAAAACTTTGTTCGTGAACTATATCCTGGTGGTTATAAATGCCACCACCTATTTAGTATATTATGATAGCTCCTCCAAGCATCTGACATAATAGTTCTTCGCGGTAATATAAATCCAAATATAATAAAACATTCAAAACCTTTCTAATTTGTCAAATATTTAGCTAGTTTGGCTGGATTCATTATGTTAGCAGTTATCTACCACCTACTCAAGTATTTTTCATAAGTTCATTTTTTATACAGCTTTATACTAATATAAAATTTAATAAATCCGCACATAACATGTGGATGATATGTAGATGAGGGCAATAATATATATTACAAAAACATCATATTTATTATTTTAGTTTATTTTAGAAAATATATTTCAAAATGTTTGCATATTTACCGAACTTTTTATATGACATGTGTAGCAGAGGTATACTCATTTTTATTTTAATAATATTATGTTCAGAATTCTTTAATTATTTTATACATATTTATTAATAATTGAAAATTGTAAATATGTTAATTGTTAGTTTTGTTGAAGTTCGAATGTTTTGTACGTTAATAATATACAAATATTATTATTTCAATCACATACGGTAAATGAATCAACAATTTCGGCTTTCATAATTTTGCGGAGCACTTGCAACAAGCTCGCGGAGCACCAGTGTTCCGCGGAGCACCGGTTAAGAACCACTGGGTTAGACTCTTGATTCCGGTTCTGATTGTGCCCCACTTCTACTGTCATATATTAACTTTTTCTGGTGTTGATTCTTAGCCCTTGATTTCTCGCACTCTACTAATTTTTTCAATGCCTCCAATAGATTATGGTTTTGGTCTCGTCATAATTACTCTCAGCATATGCCATAATTTGTGCAGTCTGGCTATATATTGTGCTTTTTGTCCTTAATCCACTTTCTCTCACAGCCGACTCCAACATAATATTGAACAGGATTGTTGAAAGTGGATCTCCTTGCCTCAATCCCCTATTAACCTGGAACTTTTGGGGTATATTTCCACTCACCAACACTTTATAGTCCGTTCTTTTCAATGTCATGCTTACTAGTCGTGTAAGCTTGTTACTTAATCAAAAGTTCTTCATCGAATGATAAACTTTTACCTCTTTATGGTATAGTAAGTGTACTTAAAATCTACAAAAATCATGTAGTGGGAGGTTCTGATCTATACTATTGTCTACAATCTGGTTCAATACAAAAACTTGATCCATGGGCGATCGGCATTTCCTGACTCCACACTGATACTCCCCTATTTCTGCCTCTACTACTTCGTTCAACCTATCTTTAATTGCCACTTCTTCTTATTTGCAGTGTGCAGTTCAATTAAGGAATAATCGCTTTAACTCTTTCAACTGTAGTAAACATATTAAAATAACAAGCCCAGTAACATAAGACTCTCACTTCGCAAAAAAATCTGATGTGGCCAGGCACATGACTTTATCATACTATATATAAAACTAATAGTTTAGCTGCATGAGATTCTATTTGATCGAGATCGGCTATGTCTGCATTAAAATAAAACTAGTAGAACTAGACAGATATTTCGATTAAAGCTGCGTTCGGATATTGTACTCCGTTGACACCGGGTACACCGTCCTAATGACACTTACCTGTTATTGGGTGTAAAAAGTGTAACGGTGTTCAATATCCGAACGCAGCCTATATAGACAGTAGTATTTTCAAAACATTAGCGTTTGACACTAGCTACTGTCATTAGAATAAAAAAATCTGACATATCCTGGCTACTAGTTTTAAAGCAGTACGACCGATCTCGATGAAATAGAATTTTCTCATGCAGCTCAACTATAAATTCTACCACAAAATGTCATATACATAAATTATGGAAAATTTCATCTCCTTTAATTTATTATTTAACTATTTTGACGACATTAGACAAATAGCGGCTCATTTGCAAAATCTTCGAAAAATGCTAATAGTAAACCACCAGTTCCTTAAGACCCTTTCCTTTATTTTTGACCAAGGTACAAAAAAATGTCTGTGTGTGTGTGTGTGTGTGGATGTGTGTGTGTGTGTGTGTGTGTGTGTGTGTGTGTGTGTGTGTGTGTGTGTGTGTGTGTGTGTGTGTGTGTGTGTGTGTGTGTGTGTGTGTGTGTGTGTGTGTGTGTGTGTGTGTGTGTACCCGTTTTTTGTGGCGACGATTCCGGAGAAACTACTAAAGGTATCGGGACGAAAATTCATATTTAGAAGTTTCATGGCCAAACTTAGAGCTGAAAAGCTTTCTGTTAAAAAGGGTCCAAAGGAACTGGAGATTTAGTCTTAGCATTTTTGAAAGATTTTGTAAATAAGCCGGCATTTCTGGAATTTCGTCGAAATAGTTAAATAATAAATTAAACTAGAGGAAATTCTGAATAATTTATGACTATAACATTTTTTGGTACAATCAATAGTTTAGCTGCATGAGCAAATTCTATTTCATCGAGATCGGTCGTACTGCATTAAAACAAGTAGCCAGGATATGTCAGATTATATGTCAGATGTGATTTTAATGACGGTGTAGATCGTGGTGTAGATAGTGTCAAACGCTAATGCTTTGACAATACTACTGTCAATACAAGCTGCGTTCGGATATTGCACACCGTTAAGGTGCGTTTTCAGTAGTGCTAATGGCAGTGGTAGTAGACGCCATTATAGTATTTCTAATAGATATTGCTAGTGACTAAAGTTTATGTACATGCAAACTAATATGTGTCACCATCACGACATGTGAGAAACACTATAATTTCGTCTGCTACCACCGCCATTACCAATCATTGCCACCAATCGGAACGCACCTTCACACTTTCTACACCCAATAACACGTGTCATTTGGACGGTGTACCCGGTGTCAACGGAGTACAATATCCGAACGCAGCTTTAAACGGCATATCTGTCTAGTTCTACTAGTTTTATTTGAATGCATAGCCGATCTCGATCAAATAATATCTCATGCAGCTAAACTATTAATTTTATATATAGTATGATAAAGTCATGTGCCTGGCCACATCAGATTTTTTACTTTATCATACGCAGTATGTAAAGTATTGTAATCGTGCCAAAACAAATTTTTGAGTTTTTAGCGGAAATATGTCTTTTTGGGTCCCCTGAACATTTTTGACCAAGGTACAAAAAAATGTCTGTGTGTGTGTGTGTGTGTGTGTGTGTGTGTGTGTGTGTGTGTGTGTGTGTGTGTGTGTGTACCCGTTTTTTGTGACGACCATTCCGGAGAAACTACTAAAGGTATCGAGACGAAACTTCATATTTAGAAGTTTCATGACCAAACTTAGAGCTGAAAAGCTTTCTGTTGAAAATGGTCCAAAGGAACTGGAGGTTTAGTCTTAGCATTTTTGAAAGATTTTGCAAATAAGCCGCCATTTCTGGAATTTCCTCGAAATAGTTAAATAATAAATTAAAGTAAAGGAAATTCTGAATAATTTATGTCTATGAAATTTTTTGATACAATCAATAATTTAGCTGCGTGCTGCATGAGCAAATTCTATTTCATCGAGATCGGTCATACTGCATTAAAACTAGTAGCCAGGATATGTCAGATTTTTTGATTTTAATGACAGTAGGTAGTGTCAAACGCTAATGTTTTGACAATACCTACTGTCAATAATATAAGCTGCGTTCGGATATTGTACACCGTTACAGCTTTTACACCCAATAACACGTAAGTGTCATTTGGACGGTGTACCCGGTGTCAACGGAGTACAACATCCGAACGCAGCTTTAATCGACATAATTGTCTAGTTCTACCATTTTTATTTTAATAGTAGTTTTGTGCAAACCTTTGAACGGTACAGACGTATGTTGATCGCTCGCGAATTACCAAACGTGTTGCCCAATCAATTGCTTAATAAACAAAAGTAGTGTCGCGCGCGTATTATAGTGCTGACTATGAGTGAGTGCACGAGTACTAGCAATAAGTAGGACACCATGTCAACACAAGAAATTGTGATTACATCAGAAAATGAACATCTTCTGTACAAGGAATTGCAAAAGGAAATATCCGCAAGAAAGCAGATAGAAGCCAAATTTAAGGACTTAGAGGAACAACTCAAAGCCCTGCAAGCGAAATTTCTGGAGCAATCTAGTAAAACAGAACCGAGTACTCCGAATAATAAGGAGTATTATACAGATGAGGAAGAATTGGCCAGAGAAACAGAATGGGTAGTGAAAAAGGCAAGAAAAAGCAAGAAGCGCAAAATGCATGAATCACTAGTAGTCTCACCCCAGCCCACAAACACAAATCAAAATAAAGAAACAAAAGAAGACAAAACGTTCTTGCCACCACCTGTCATTGTGAGCCAAATAACAAACTACGAGTCAATGCGAAATTCTTTAAACAATAAAGAATTCAAGTACAAAGCTACGCTAATGAATTCTGGCGATATAAAACTCAACGTAGAGAAAATCGATGAATACAGGAAACTTACCGAATTGCTAAATGAACAAAAAGTAAACTGGTACACTTATGAAAACAAACAAACCAGACCAATTAAGGTCATGGTCAGGCGCCTACATCCAACCTGCAAAAATGAAGACATAGTGAAAGAACTAAAAGAAGGCGGCTATTCTATAATTGACGCCACGAATATACTAAAACGAAGCGATAAAACTCCACTACCGATGTTTATGCTTACGTTTAGTAACGACGAAGATATTAAGAAAATCTATAATATTAAATCCATCTTAGGAATGAAGGTAGAAATAGAGGCGGTAAGAACGCCTAAACAGGTACCGCAATGCAAAAGATGTCAAGCTTTTGGACACACCCACCGATTCTGCAACAAAGAACCCCGATGCGTTAAATGCGCGGGAAAACATTTTTCGACAGAATGCAAGAAACCAAAAGAAATACCACCAAAATGCTGGAACTGTGGAGATGCTCACCCTGCAAACTACAGAGGCTGTATGGTGGTAAAAGAAATACAACGAATCAGAGACCAGAAAGGGCTACCCAACTTACCAACCCAACCAAAAGTGGGTCAACAACAGCGTGCAAGTAACATCCCAAAATCAAAACCAATTAAAAAACAAATACAAGCACAACATATGCTCAAGCGACAGATTCCTCAAGAAAGGACAAGCCATCAACTTCAGGTGACGCTACTATGCAGGTGCTACAAAAATTCTAGAAAGGATGGACAAAATCGAAGAGAGATTATCTAAGCTAGAACAGTAAAAGACACACACATAAGATGACTAACGATTTACGAATCGCAACTTGGAATGCCAACGGTATACGAAACAGAAAATTGGAAATAGAGGTGTTTCTAAACACACATAAAATCGATATATGTCTTGTTTCAGAAACACACTCAACAAATCAGACATATCTAAAGCTGAAGGGATATCAGGTGTGCGAAGTATGTCATCCGGATAACCAAGCTAGAGGAGGAAGTGCCGTAATAATAAAAAATAGCATAAATCACTATGAGGAGTGCCACCTCAAGAGCGCAGAAGTACAACTTACGGTCGTTGGTATAAAATCAACCAAACAGAATTTTACTGTGGGTGCGATATATTGCCCCCCAAGGTCTAATCTCAAAAAAACAGATTATAATAAATTCTTAGAACATCTCGGAGAAAGGTTTATACTGGGTGGTGATTATAACAAACATACAGACTGGGGCTCCAGACTGATAACCACAAAAGGGAGAGATCTGAGAAAAGCAATCCAAGAAAGAGGATGTCGATTCCATTCCACAGGTAAGCCAACCTATTGGCCTACTGATCAGGACAAAACCCCGGATCTTTTAGACTTCTTTATAACAAGAAAATTTTCGCCGAACTTCATTGATATTGAGGAGAACTTTGATCTGGACTCTGATCACTCTGCAATACTAATGACTCTAAGCGAAAGCATAATCAAAAAGGAATGTACCCCAACCTTGACCAATAAAACTACAGACTGGGTAAGCTTTAAAATAGAGCTTGAAAACACTATACAGCTAAATATCCAGCTTAAAACCAGAGATCAGCTCGACGTAGAAGCCGAGAAATTCATCAACACCATCCAGAAAGCCGCTTGGAACAACACTAAAGAAATCACCCACAGAACTATTGGAAATAATTATCCTATGGAAATTAGAGAAATGGTCAAGCAAAAAAGACAAGCTAGAAGAAGATGGCAACAGTCACGAGATCCAGCTGACAAAACTATACTTAATAATAAATCCCAACAACTTAAACGCGAAATTCAAAAACTAAAAGAGGCATCATTGGAATCCTTCTTAACCAAATTGACTCCCGATAAAGAAACAGATTACTCGCTGTGGAAAGCAGTGAGGAAATACATGAGGCCAGTGGCCCATGTCCCACCTATAAGACCAAGAGACGGTACCTGGGCAAGAGACAATAAACAGAAGGCTGAAATTTTTGCAGAACATCTAACAGAAATCTTCCAGCCCCACAACATCGAATCAGAGCCAATCACGAATGAAGATATAACCTATGATGAAGAAGCCATACAGCTAGTTACTCCAAAGGAAGTTGCCAGAGAAATCAAGACAAACCTGAATCCAAAGAAGGCACCTGGATATGATCTTATCACAGGAGAAGTTCTTAAGCAATTACCTAAGAAAGGTATTGTTATGACGTACCTAATAAATGCATCGTTCAGATTAAAATACGTCCCACATGTCTGGAAAGTAGCAGAAGTTATCATGATACCAAAACTAGGCAAACCACCGACCGAGGCCAAATCATATCGCCCAATATCACTGTTACCAATGATATCGAACCTCTTTGAAAAGTTGCTTCTAAAGAGAATGAAACCTATCATTTAAAGAAAAGTAAACTAATTCCTAACCACCAATTTGGTTTTAGAGAAAAGCATTCCACTATAGATCAAGTCCATAGAATAACAGATATCATAGAGAAAGCATTAGAAGAAAAGCTTATTTGCTCAACAATCTTTCTTGATGTGACACAAGCTTTCGATAAGGTTTGGCATGAAGGATTGATACACAAACTAAAGAGTATGCTACCTTTACAATACGTCGAGCTGCTAACATCCTATATATCTGATAGACTATTCAGAATAAAACAGGTCGATGAATACTCGGAACTAAAAGAAGTCAAAGCTGGGGTACCCCAGGGTAGTGTATTGGGACCAATTCTCTATCTACTATATACAAGTGACCTTCCACAGATGGAAAATGTAACAGTCGCCACATTCGCAGATGACACGGCTCTAATGGCAGTGGGATCAACTATTGGTGAATCTACCAGGAATCTTCAACAAGCTAGTAACAAAATATATAAATGGACCAACAAATGGAAGACCAAGCTCAACGAACTGAAATCTGTCCACATTAACTTCACAAACAAAAGAATCGAGGACATACCTCATGTCAAGATTAATGACGCCATAGTTCCATATGCGAACACTGCAAAGTATTTGGGTATGACACTGGATACAAAACTAAGGTGGAAAGAACATGTTAAGAAGAAAAGAGTAGAGCTTGGCCTCAAATACAGACAACTGTACTGGCTTCTGGGAAGAAACTCTCAGTTCTCAGTACAGAACAAACTACAAGTTTATAACCAAGTACTAAAACCGATTTGGTTATACGGCATCCAGCTTTGGGGCTGCGCAAAAAGCTCCAATATACAAGGAATCCAGATTTTCCAAAATAAAGTACTAAGGAATATGGTTAACGCTCATTGGTACATACGGAATAGTGACCTGCACCGTGATCTTGGTGTACCACAAGTCATCCAAGAGATAAAAAGATTCGCCACTAAGCATGAATCTCGTCTAAGCCATCACGTCAACGTAGAGGCCCTGCAGCTACTGGACAACCAGAATCTAGTGAGAAGACTAAAAAGAACTAAACCCTTCGAACTAGTGAATCAGTGAAATGTGTAAAAAGCAGAGCACAGTGAGTGAAGTGTTAGTGCTTTTTGTTTGGGACAAAGTAAATATAGGGACATCAGTGGATAGCCTATTAGAGACAAGTACCTAGTTTTAAGAATTCAGATTTAAATTGATGGTTAATCTTTTAGATTAGTTTCAATATGCTAAGCATCTTATGCTTATTAATAAAAAAAAAAAAAATGCTGACATGGCCGATCTCGATCAAATAGAATCTCATGCAGCTAACCCATTAATTTTATATATAGTATGATGAAGTCATGTGCCTGGCCACATCAGATTTTTTAAACATTATATTGATTTTTCAAATTAGACTTCTCAAAAGTGTAACAGCGTATTTACATGCTGGTCCCTTCCACGTCCCATGGATTTGAGAAGGCGAAACATTTCTATAAAGATGTTTAGTAGCCACAAGATATCATTTTTTGAGTTATTCTTCAGCAAAGTGTGCACATTATGTCGGAAAAATTTTCTTGAGACAAGTGGGAATTATAAACAAACCACTTGTTTTAGTTTAGATTATGCAGAAAGACCAAATAATAATTTAATTAATAATTTTTTACATTTTGAAGGGCATATGTTGGAAATGATCACGTTTTGCTACATCTTATGTTTTCTATTAATAGAATATGCTCTATAATATATTCAAATACTTGGAATACAGTTATGCAAACCTTTGGTTACACGGTACGTAAAAAAAAGTTTCTGATTGGCTATAGTGCGAACTTATGTCAGACTTTCAGGTTTATTGTAAGTTAAGATTATAAAAACTGAATATGTACATCATTTATTTAGATTGTAAGTTATGTACTACTAATTGGATTACACCGTCCTAGCGGTCATGATTATTCGGTGCGTTGGTAATTCATTAGTTACAAATACAAAATAAACATTCATTATTAACACTCGTATCATAAATAGTGGTTCAAAATAAATATGGTGTTACAAATTAAATATTTTGTATTTTGTCTACAAATAGCTGTTTGAACTAATTGCATGTATGCAATTCATATCATGGACTGCGTTTATCGTGCATCATTCCGAGTGGATCGATATAGCGATATAAACACAATAGATCGGAAACTCAAACGGAACGAATGGCATCGAATGGTAATCTAACCATGTTAAGTAATTAAATTCCAAGAAACAATTTTAGGTCAGAAAAAGATTAGAATTTAATGTTTGGTTATCTTTTGTTCATCTATGCTATACTTAAGAAGTCATAATAATTAATAAACTAGGTTTCAGTAAACAACTATTATGTTGCAATAAGGTAATTTTTACAACATTTTTGGAGTGGCAGTCACCAACTCATCACCCCGCTATCTAGTTCAGACGAAAAATGGAGTAGCTCTTTTGCGATCCGACGCCAAAAGTGTTGGGTTCCAATATTCTATGGCATCTGCAAATTTTATTATAGCCTGGAACTCCTAAAAACCAGCCCTAAGGTGCACGTTTGCTGTTTTTCGCATTTTACCGCAGAATATTATGATTTTGCTATTTACTAAATTAATCCTTATACAAATCTGCGCAAAATAGGTATTTTCTTAATGACAGTGGTTCTTCACAAAGCTTAAACGGTGCAGTTCGCTACTAAATGTGACAGTTATCTGTAGTGTATAAAGTGGTCCAATCAAATTTTTATTATTTATTACAATGTTGAATTTCTTATTATTTCTGCCTGTATTATTACAGTTGACAATGCAACACATATTGTGTCCCGTTGCGGTAATTTATACAAACGATCTGTTATGAGTTGTGACAGATTGGAACAAAAGACAATGCGCCTTGCACTACTGCGCCAAGTGTTGGCCGGTATTTCTGCGTTATGGGCGCTTAGATCAAGGGCTGGTAAGAACAATAGCATTTTTTAAACCTTAATCACTTATCTAAACATGAAACACCATAAAACATCCATAAAAAAATATGTATCGGCGGATTTTATCCACGTGTGCCCGGCGCCTCCGCCATATGAGCTGCTTTTATTACTGCAGCACGTCACGACTGATTAAACTGAATAGGTTAGATTTAAACTATTCTAGTGTGTTCTAATTTCTGGTGTGTTGATGGACTAAATAACATAACCTCAATTCCTTTGCTTATTTTTTATTTCTAGGTACCATGGAAATCACCTACATATACGATAGAAATTGCCAGGGAGAAATAAATATTTTGGTCGGCATTTCACATCTCTTTCGCGCGACGAAAACTAAATTACGTACCGACGAAAACGTTGAATGCAAGTTTACAATAATGACAGCGTGTATGGAGGGAGAACTGCGCAGCACAAAAATCCCTTGTAACAATTTAGATATGAAAATAAGGTTTAGTAGCGAAATCGTTAATTAGCTTAGTTTGGGTGTCATGTTTTTGCTGTAATATATGTAGTTGTTTGTTTAGGTCTAATTATGGGAAGGATCTTTACGTTATCATAATCAAGTGTGTGGCCAGTCATCAGTTCGTGTAGGTAAGCGTTAGATTTAGTGTTTCTTTTCTGTTCACGCAATCGCTCTTTTCATCTGTCTGTCCTATATATCTGCCATTGCACCCCGTGTAGTCGAGGGCGTATACCCTCGACTGCAAGGGGTATACATTGTTCGGTATCTCTTTTTTAGGATATCTGTGCTTAGTAAGTATTAGTAACCAGATCAATTATTTTGTTGCTAGTTTTATATGCGGGAATTATGTTTTGTTTCGGAAGGATTTTGAAAGGGATGCCAGGTTTTGGGAAATAGAATGGTGTGAATCGAAGGGTAAGATAGTATTGTTAGAAGTTTTCCAAATATATTAAAATTGACTTTACTATCTTTATTTATGACCGTTTCAGTGTGGTGTTCAAATGTTCATTCTTTATGACATCGTCGAAGTGTTGTTTGAATAACGAGTGAAAGTTCAATCGGCACATTTGTATAAGGATTAGTTACGTCGAAGAAGATCATAAGAAGATTTGCAAGTATTATATCTTTTACACAGGGTGTTTCAACAGTGCGATCTCGGGAGATTGTGCCTCTGTTAATGAAGATATTTTAAAACTGATTTGACTCATATATACAGAACGCCGAGTCGCACATTTTAAAATTATTAACGTGTATACATGGTGATCCATAAGGTAGTACCAACCCAAACTTATGCTTTTCAAATGGAACAACCTATATTTCGGCACAATTTATTTTGAATTACGACAATGAAAAATATCATTACCTATCCTAAACTTTATACTTTTTGATTTAATGACATTTTTATGGAAAAACACCAGTCTAAGAAAAATTGTATATTTCAATACCTGTTTTTTAATTTTATTGCGCACGCTTAGATTATGATTAAGTAAGAAGCGTTCTATTAGCGTGATTATCTACCATATCCAAATTGTACAGGCTGGTCATAATCTGCAACAAAATATAGCAAACAGTTTTTCCTAATAAAGTTTTTTTTTTATGGAACACCATGTCTAATTATTTTTCTTTTAATTCTACGAATCATTCTGCGCAAAAAAGTGCTTCAATATGTACTTCTACACCTACATTAACCATTAAACCAGCTAAGTATTTACCTATATTACTATTTTCTCCCATGATTTCATCTTTTTTTTAAATAAATCAAAACATTTGATCATCACATCTGCAATTTAAATAACATTTTACTTATACCCTGTAGGCTATGAAAAACTGTGCTAAACAAGTTTTTAAGGTATATGTCAGTGGTGGAGATATTATTAGGTTAGATTTGCATAATTTTTTTAAATATGGCGAACTTTTCTCAGTAGGAACTGACATAGTTCCATAGGAGGAATTGACATAATGTGGGTTATGTTCTTAGATTGCTGTTTTTTCATAAAAATGCCAATAAATCAAAAAGTATAAAGTTTAGGGTAGGTAGTGTTATTTTTCATTGTTGTAAAATTTTGCGAGGAATTCAAAGATGTGCCAAAATATAGGTTGTTTCATTTAAAAAAAAACATAAGATTAACATTAAACACTTTTCCTTATATTTTCAAATAAACAAATTTACCATAAATTCCCGTATAGTAAAAACCATAAATCGGGAAATAACAGTTGTTTCAGACGGATATCGGTCAGAATTTGTGTAATTATAGTTATTTACATATACATGGTCTTTCACGATTAGCTGTCATTAGAAGTATATGGAGAACCAATTACCAAATGAGATGAGGCATTGAAAATCTGTAGACTTATGTTTTTGGACACGGTCTTTTTAACTAAAATATTTTTAGGTTTTGTTTACTTCCGGTTACACTGGAAATGGTGTCAACTTTCTTATTTCAAATAGAACACCCTGTATTCTATAGCCTTTTTGAAATCTCCATTATATTTTAGGTAAATTGTATGTTACATACCCTATACCTAACATGTGTCATTTTTAAGATATTCCATTTTGGCATTAAAAAATGACAGCTGCAAGGATGCTTTAAATTATTTATAAACTATCCGCTGTGACCCTTGGAAAAAGGTTATTTGGCAACATTATTTTGAAGGTAACATATTATCGATACATCGGCAGAGTTTTTCGAAAAGTTATACAGGGTGTTCCAAATATAAGATCAAAGTTGCACTCGGGAAAAGTAGTAAAAGTCATTTTTTCAAATGGCACCTCTATCATAAGAATGCACTTTGGAAATGTATGCAAAATTTTGGATAGACTTTGTGTTAAAAAAATTGATGTAAGTAGGTAAAAAAGAATAATAGGTACATTTTTACCTACTTACATCAATTTTTAAAGATAACAAAGAAATTTAAAACATTTCCAAATTTAGATTACGTCGGAAAACAACTGAACAATTATAAATAGCCAGAAAGTCATTATTAAAGTCAATTTGAAGATAGGTGAATTTGCGCTTAACTTGCCATACAGATATCCAGCGCGTTCCTTCGACTTTACGCCACTGGATTTTCACATTTAAGGATCTATTAAAGACAAAGTGTCAGAGGACCAAGTAACTGATAAGTAAAACGTGCAAGATACAGTTGGAGGTGCGTTTAATATTTTAACAATATATGTCTAAAGGAATCGAAACAGGTTTAGGAGAAAGCGGCAATGTTTTTGAATATTTTCTAAAATAGAAATAAATAGTTTTTGGAATTTAGTTATTCGAAGTTCCTTTATTTTTAATTTTGTCTGTTTCATTGTTGCTAGTCTTATATTTTTATAAAGATCTTATATTTTTTTCCGTGGTAAAAATATAAGCACAGTTTCACATCCGTTAACCTCATTACTCGGAACTACGGCAGATTCCATAATTAAAATTTAGAGACTTACATTTACCTTCAATAGAGTATCTTCGGCTACGTTGGGTTCTAGTAAAATTCATGTAAAATGTTACCAATTGAATGCAGTGTTAATTGACATCAGAATACCTACAAATACTGACTAAATGCGAACCGTGCGTAGGTACGCAAAACTGTTTAGTCAAATAGTTCTAAGCGGATAACAATAATTCGATTCTGTCATAAATTGAATCAATATGTCACCGGCGCTATTTGAATACTAGAGAGATTTAATTATATAGCGAATTGAAAATTAAATTGGAACGTTAATGTGACAAATACTCCACTGAAATATTAACAATATTCAGATGTAACAGAACTTCAGCTATTTCGCAGTTTCACTGCCGAGAATTTAACTGACTGTGCAAATAAAGCCCGGATTCTGTTACTCGGCACAGAAACAGTCAACACGAACGTAATAAGTTACGATTTGCATCGTGCGCGTGGGGGCGCTATTAGAATGATGAAACTTGTCAGACGTCTGGAATGCTTCTATTAAGTAAACTGGCAGGTTTTACGACCGCCGGAAAGAAGCCCACGGTAATGCTCTGCATTCTCGGAAAAATTCCTTACGATCGTTGCCGTCCTCGTAATACGATGATGATGAACAGCGTAGGAGGTTTCCATCGGGTTTGCACCCGACGCGACCATGCCATCGAAATAAAGAAGAATGCAGTTTTCGATATCGGCTTACAAGCCATCTCCAATTGTACGAGTAATGAAATTTTGTCACTGGAAATTTAACTTTGAGAATGTGTAGGAACCAATCTTCATAATATACATTCCCTTTGCCAAGATTTGAAATAAGATTTGTTCTTCATGGTTAATCGCTTTATATAAATCTTTTTGATGGAAGTAGTTTTTAATTTTTGTTATAAGTGCGTTGACAACGGTCCTCAACAATTGGATACGTTAACCGCTAAAATGACATTTTAAAAGCTTCGAATTAATTTCATAGTTTCATAATTTGGAAGTTTTTCGAATACTATACTGTTAACGATTGTGTTTTTGCCACAGCTACGATTACATATGCTATGTATTTTTATATTTTTCAGGGATATTTATTGACACAAAATGTCGGAAGCGTTGACGTCGGTTTGTTTTGTACTGACTTGTTGTTGATTTGGTGAATCGTCGACATGAAAAAAGGTTTATGGTTTTGGCCTAGTATGTTTTAGATGTTGTTCTACCGACCGCGACGGCACTTGCTTTTGAGAATCAATTGGTGGAAACTCGTTGAATATGAAAGCTCGTTGGATATGTATTCTCCTTCGTTACCGTTCTCGTTCAGCAAGCTCTCACAGTCGCAGTCGTATTGGCCGGGTGCGCGATGCAAGCGCCTCTACAGGTGTAGGCGGTAGTAGGTCTACGAAGCGTAAATGGTGCAGATTGCTAATAAATGTTACAGTTATCTGTACTGTATAAGTGGGCCGATCAAATTTATATTATTTATTACAATATTGCATTTGTTAACACTTCCTGTATTATTACAGTTGATAACGCAACACTTATTGTGTCCCATTATGATTATTTATACCAACGATATGTTATTAGTTCTGACGGATTGGATCACAACATAATGCGCCGTCAACTACTGCACATACTGTAGGCATTTTAGTTAGGTATTTCTCCGGTACGGGCGCTTAGATCGTTTTTCAAGTCCCCTGCACGGTGTATGCACAGGGCGAGTAGGCTGTCTGGCAATCATCTGTGTGGTGCCAATTTCTATAAGTATTTGCGTAGAATCTTTCTGCAATGTACCACAATCCTCTCTCTGAGTATAGTATAAGCAGCACACAGGTAGGTTTGACAAATGTGCAAATTTATGAAAAAATTACTTTCTGTTCAATTTTTGAGGTAGTAATTATGATTTGATCCTCTTGCCATAACTACTGTAGACTCAGCACATTGTGAGCTTTCCAAAAATGTATCGTTTATTGAATTCGGTTAAAAAAATGTTTTATGGATAACTTTTATGGTTAACTTCCCCCCGGTCTGATGAAGTACTTATTAAAAGAAGGCTTATTTGAAGAAGGCAGACACAGTTAGAATTGCTAGAATGAGGTGGAAACAAAGAAATGAAATGGGCACAGACACTACTGGATGCCATGGTATCATAATATAGAAAGTGTGTTATTGGGCAGTTTGGCCGACTTCACACATTAAGAGGAATATCATTAGTATTCAAGCTATATCGAAAACTGCGGACACTTGTCAGCTAACACAAACACAGATAAAGCCATCATCAGATTAGGCAGAGAAACGGAATAGTACCAAACCACCAGAGGTATCCCTAATATAAACAAACAACAAAGGCATTTTGTATATTATAACTCATCTAAAAAAATTAAAAAACAAAAGTAAAAAACAAATGAGAAAAATTTTGTTTAAATTTTAAATGATATTCTGATAAAAAGACATTTAAACATACAAGTAAACTAAAATTAATTGTATGAACTATAATAAAGTGATTTAGCGACAGTAGTCATCGACTGTATTAAATGAACCACATACAGCTAAAGATATTTCTGTGATACCTGTCTTGAGTTGGCATAGAAAACTAATTCCAATCGAAGGTATTTTTACTCGTATCAATATTTTTCTTTTTCAAAATATTTTTGGCATGGCTAAAGAATTTGCTTCGGACAAGGAATTGTTTCAGATAAACAAGTTTTCTTTTTAGCCTAAAATCATAACTTTCAAAGAAAAATTTGGGATTCCCATTAAAAAAGAGAAGTTCACTGATGTTCTCCGTTTGCAGCGCCACCTGCGACGAAACTGATATCGCCATCTTACGGTCCATTTGCATCCGAAGATTTATATAAGATACTTTTCTTGTTGGATACATATTTATCGAGATATTTGGTTGTCTCAAGTTAAAACAAGCACACTGTATTGTATATTGTGTGGTTCTTATGAACTTTTCAAATAACAAACTACCGTTTATTATAATTTATAAATAATTATACATCATGCTTTAGGGGTTAAAGCATGGTTGAGGAATGCTGCTCCAGATTACAGGAATATATGAAGGTAACCGCAAACCCACGGCCGATTCTCCAGGATTAAGTGCTCATTTTTCCAAAGCTTGTGCATTAGTGAACACTGAACACAGATTAATTACTGACTCTTCACAGACTTTGAATACTACTGTTTCAAAAGAATATGCTGAATGGACATTGTAGCAATGCTGATTATACCTACCAACTGAATACTGAATCGATTTTCGCAATGAGGTTTGCGAGTATTGTCACAATTGTGCAGATAATCGCAAACAATGTGTCATGCACACAATAGCCGGCAGTAGTTATCACTGCTAACTCAATTTGTGTGGCGGTATGTCGTACAAACAATAACGTTAGTCCATATGTTATGAGTTATTCAATTATATTCTAAATAAACCAATAACTTCTTAATTTAGTATCACACAAATGTGAAACGAGATTGATGCATTTTCACCTGGATAGAAATCGGTTTAAATCAGTTTCATGCTCCAATTTCAAATTTGTTCTGTATAATTTATCCAGCGTTTATCGTGAGTTTATAAAGTTAAAGTCAAGATTATCCCACTCTATTGCCAAAAGTTGGCTTTAATCCTAACCTACAAATATCACTTGGCATACTGCTGTTAATATTTTTGTTCGATTTATTTATATATTGAACTTGTAAAAAATAATATCAGAATGGTAAAACAATTGAAGTAAAAATTATATAAATAAATTTATAATTAATTTAACAAGGAGAAGTTTTATTGCACAAATATGCGTAAGATTAAAAAAATCAAGTTTTACAGCTGTAGTAACAAAAATAACAAAGTTGCCTATTATAACCTATTAAGTATAAAATTTGAATATACAGGGTGATAACAAAAAGATAAATAGAGTACACAGAAGAACATCTAATAAAGAACTCGTGTTCGGAACCACACTGCTTGGAAGCGGGAATAAGTTAAGCAGAGCTAAACGGTCGTAGCAACTTTAGAGACTCGATAACGAAGGTGTTTAAGATGGGGTTCGAAATAGTAAATAGGCATAATTATAAATATTATGCAACCAACTATACGGCATGCAGAGCATCTTGTTAATAGATGGCGGTTCAATGCAATTTTAGATATATTTGGGGAAGCTGACAAGTTTACATGGTCTGTGCACGTGACCTGTGCTTGAGCTCCGAGGCGCGTTTTTTTTTTCGAGTATTAGGGGCACGCCAGGTAAGGCAATAAAATGTTTTACATACCAATTGACACAATTTGTATTTTACTGATACATACAGGATTTTTGGTTTGTGACAAAACTGACAAAATATTGTTCAGGACCAATACAATGTGATGGACCTGTTAGATATAAATAAAATTAAAAAAAATTGTAGTTATATTAAATATAGAAACAAACTACATATTTATATTAAATTATAATATTTATAATTAAATTATAATTAATTAATAGGCCGCTTACTGTCAAAAGTAATAATAGGAATTATAAAAATATTAACACTATAACAATGAACATTCCCTAAAAGATTATCTTAGCATATAAAACAAATATTTCTTGCGTAAGTTTGTCAGTAAATTTAAATAATCATTGAACTAAATTTGTGTCTGTGAAACAAATTCCTTCGTTTCTTGATTTTCCTAATCGTCCTACTTGTACATTTTGACTAGTATATAAAATCATGGTGACCCTAAATGTAATAAAGTTATGGAAGAATACACCTATAGGAGATATTTCCTGTGACTATTTGCATAAAAAGTAGTGTGAACAACTGTGAAAAGGACACTGACAAAAGGAACGAAGTGGGAGGGGTACTACGTTTCGAATATTTTCAGCGTAAAAAGTGTTTATTCAACCTGTTGCTTTATTCTGTTCTCCAGCCGTATGTTTAGCAAGTATTTGCGAATTACCTATATGCTGTGGTTTTTTGATTGAGAGTGTTGGACATCATTTTGTTAGTTTAGCTCGCTTGTTCCATAGATTCGATAGTTTATAGTGCGTTTTGTTATTGACAGTGTTGTATTAGTTTAGTTCGCTAATTTTATAGACTCGATAGTGTATAGTGCGTTGTTGATTGACAGTGTTAATGGATCTGTCCCAAACTTGTATTTGTCAAACACGAGTGAATTGTACCTTTTCTCCTAGTTTAAAATTATTATCTTCTTCCTATTAACCATCTGGCCTGTCCTTTACTACAATAATATCTCCCGCCACACCTAGGATTCATATACAACACGGGTGTACGAGACAAGTTTCTTATGTGATTCAAAATATTTATTCTTAGGTTGATAGGTATAAAGCATATCGTTGAATTTCAAAATATTGATGTAAGTTAATAAAATGATGAATTACAGGATTTATATTATATTTAATTATTTTTTTATTTTAAATATTTTATATTTATTTACATATTGATACCATACCATCGTAAATCTTTCCGAGCAATAGAGGTTCTGAGTAACACGAATAAAAGGTGTTTTAATTATATATTTTTTTTAAATGCATACAATTAATATAAACTAAATTATACTTCATATCTGATAAACGGATATTGCTGTTTTTGGACATTGGCCTCTACTAGTTGAACCATAATCGCATGTCACTCCTTTATAAGTCATCTTGCTATTCTTCGAATTTCATCCACGTACCTCATCCTCTTCCTTCCGTTACTTCTTGTATACTCACTAGGTGACCAGTTCGGATCATCTCTGGCCCATATTTTCTGGTCGATTCTATGGTGGTTTACGCATCTAATATTGTGGTATGTTTTTCCAGGTCCTAAGAGGTTTATTTTTTTTTGCATTTTGTGCTGAGTTGTTTCTATTTCATTCTAATTTTATCCGTTGGGTATTGAGAGAACCAGACAGCTTGCTACTCTTGCTACTCTTCGTGCAATTTCTTTCTTCAGACCACATACATCACTCAATATTAACTCAAGTTTACCGAAAATACATACATAGGTTATATTGCACACTGCGTTTCTTATGTTATCTTTATGTTCATCAAATGGCTGAGAACGATAAAATTGTGTTACAATACTGTTTTTAAATATTCATGGTAACCGATACAACGCTCGGGCAAGGAACGGGAAGTAGCTGAATTAATCAACGTGGTACCTGTACAGTTCAACAGATGGCTGTCCGGAAACAAGCGTTTTTATTTTCATAAGAATCTCAGTTTCTGGGCACTACTTTCAATCGGACATGAAATCGGAATTGAATCAGTGAGTCTCGATCTATTGGATAAAATAATAATTTCGTCCCCATTCGCATGAACAGCGACGTAATAAGGTGGTAAAAATCCTTGAAATTGTCGTATTTTAATAATTTATTACAACTGAATATTATGGTATTTGCATTCAAGATACACTTTATCCGTATATTTGAAGCTTTCCTAACAATAAAAAAAATACCCGACTTAGTTCTGCCTAGTGCCCGGACGGATTCAAATGAATTTCGGCGACTACTTTTTAGTCTACTACCGATCAATTTAAACCCCACCTTAAGTGCGGTGTCACAGAGCAGCTCTTTTAACACCAAATTAGTTTCGTTTCAAACTTTTTTTATTTAATGCCTTAATGTCTGAAGAGTGTAAATTACAACGAAAATTATGTGATTTAGATACCAATCTTAGTTATTTTTAGGTTCTCTTGAATTCGTCACTTTAGTAACGTTAATAAAAAGATTGTGTTTCTTTACATTGTTTCTTATATTGTAAAAGAGCAATACACTTTATGTACGATCTGTATATCAGCAGAACATTTATAAAAATATTAAGGGGTTGCTACAATCTTTCAAGAAAAATAAATTAACATTGTATTTAAGAAAACATTTTTATTTGTTTTAATACAATACATTTGTAACGACAAATGGTTATCAGAACGACGTTTAAAAAAATGAAAAAAGTGGAACACTCGGCATAAATAAAATTATGTGCAGGTTTTGTTTTAAGTTTTGATAGAAATAGCTTTGAAGTTCTTTTTTCCAAAAACTACATCCCTACTTGCCATGAACAAAATACTCACCTTTGATATTCACCTTAACCACCGTCCACCTGAAAATTAACATTTAAAGGTATAATTGACTTTAGCGGCTGAATATAACACCTGCCGTTATGTCCGGTTGTAATAGATATGATTCATTTCGCTATAATTTAGTGATCATGCCAAGAGCACCAGCTATCTAAACACAAAGCAAACTGCAATTACGCCGCATTTCTCGCCAAGATACTGGTATTTCGTTCTAGAACACTCTGAATTTTCCCTTTGTTTACTTTGCATTAATTATGAAAGCAAAAAGCATGCCCAGTTGCACTTTAAACTCTGGCTTAAAGGTCTCTTGGCATTGCTGTCGTTAAAAATGTATCCAGCGAAACAGTTTAATTAAGTTAGGTCTGTTGAACAACGTAGAAGTTTAATTAAAGAATTTAAAGGAGAAAGAAGCCTTTGTAAATACACAAAATTGTATTTTTCTGTTGAGTTTACTCGGTGAATTTCGACAACTTGTGTCGGTTTGTTTGAAGTGTACTCATTTATGAATTTATTATTATCTCGTTAATGGCATCTCGTTATATTGTCTCACTCAAGTAGCCACCTTTAACATTAACTTTTTTATCTAAGAATTTTTGTGCTTCAGTGGTAAATTTTATGTCGCGCATCTAAAGGCAAAATGGCGAAATTTAGAAAAAAACAAGTCAGTGCTTTTAGATATGTGACATAAGGATATATCGTTGCAGTGTGCATATTATGTTCGCTTCTTCAGTGAAATGTAGTTTTTTTTTTACTTTTAGACCTAAACTAATAAATACTTGATTTATCTGACCATTTAGTCGAGTAACATAAGGATATTACTTCGGAAAAATTCCCTTTGCCCCTTTGTTTGCGCATTGCCTCAATTGCCTGTGCATGGAGAGCTTGGAGTGGTAGCTGTATTTACTCTTTTGGTACACGATGAGTAAAATTGCTTACATATAAAGTTAAATTTAATATATGGTTCACATACCATGAATTGCCTAAAGTATAGCTTGGAATTATATCCCGCAATTGACAATTAATA
The DNA here is from genome assembly GCA_963966075.1 of Aphodius sticticus. NCBI lineage: Eukaryota > Metazoa > Arthropoda > Insecta > Coleoptera > Scarabaeidae > Aphodius > Aphodius sticticus. Next base: position 71,545,495 of record OZ014506.1, on the reverse strand, counting down.
GGGTATTTGACTGTATTAAAAATATGGCATGTATTATAGTCATCCTAATAGATTACAGTTTAAGAAAAGTATTTGTTATTACTTTTCAAAAAAAAAATGCTTTATTTCTATGAAAAACCAAAATTAAAATTGAATTTTATTCACGTCCTATCACGTGATTGAAAACGCTCTGTAATTGGGTCAGTCTCCAGTGATGTCATTCGTTAGTCCGCCTTAGAGTGCGTTCGGTTTGTCAGGGTATGGTATGGGGAGAGCAATGCTCAGATAACTTGGGTCAGCTGTCTCTCTCTTATATGCAGATAAACGCCGTATGACGTTAGTCCGCCTATTATGCAGCGCGTCACTCTCACCGTAAAATACCGGGTTATCCGAACGCGCTTTTATGCTTCTCCCGTTTGAATTTAATAGCACGAAAGCGTCATGTAAGCATAACTTTGTAGGTTAGGATAGCCCTAACCTTCAACTGTCAGGTCAGATAATACCTTTCGAAAATACGATAGATAACTTATTCTAGTCAGTTTTACTTATGTCGAAGTAATCTTCACAACAGAAAACACTTGTATTGGCGGCTATTTATTTCATTTGGATTTCTACGAGCCAACCACTTTCTTCGCAGTTTCAAATCTTGCGGAACAGCTACAAATAGTTTATCCGGAGTTTTTCTTGACGTATCTCTGCATTGTGGATTTATACACCATTTATAACCCATTTTTATGTAGAAATTGTGAAAACAACACATCATACAACACAATTACCAAACGGCGACGATGCCGATGCTGACAGACCATATGGGCCGATTTGACATCTTGACATCACATCATCTTGATATCTTGACATCACTAACCGGTGACGTCACACAACAGAAAGTATCGTTTTGGCGGGACTTTTTGTGATTCAATTTTTAACGCTGATTTTTATGAAATATTGAGGAAATAATTACAAAAATAATGCTTTTACAATGTAGAGTGAAGGAATAAACACATTAAGATGGTTTTCCAAAAATAGTGAAATACCCTATTGTGAAGTAGGTCTGTTCATAGTACGTGCTCTTAATTCTGCTGAAATAAAATGTTATGAATTTTCGATACTCCTCTATTTGGACATCTGTATACTGATATAGGTAAAATAAAAATTATACTACACATACCAGTTGGCGGGAATATATGAATTCGATTTGCGTATAATAAATTACTTTACGCGCATATTGAGTTTTACCGGTAGCGTACATTTTCAATAACCATAATATTTAGAACACCAATGCTTTGCTGTGTGCGTTAACAGTATTCTAATTGCTTTTCGATTATTAAATCGTGTAATGTGATACAATTTAGTGTTTCATTCAGTAACACATAATTAATTTATACTGGACATCGCGCACAGCTAATGGATTTGTTTGACTGGCTACGTGATGCAAAATGCGCGCAGTTTCATCTATATTACAGAGCTTCACAGTTGATGAATAATATAAGCAGCGATTTAATGAAGACAATAAAAAAGTAAGTAAATTTGTGGCTATGCATGTAATCCATGAATTTATATTTTCCGGATATTGATGTGTTGCGCAATTCTGGTATGGGCATTGGGATAAGGATGAGAACATCTTATGAAATACTGGCATATTCGCTAATTTGCGGCAATTTATTTACTATAATCACATTAAACATCTATTTACCTCAGTACAGATAGGCTTATAAAATTTTAAAGTCATCGCTTCTAATCTTAAGCTGTAATATACTATTGCTTAGGTATTGCTTTTCCGCTCTTCTCTTCATCGCATCTGTCATGAATTTTTGAGCTAGCTTCCATTTTGTGTCATTTTCTATTATTTTCTAACATGATGTCCGCTAGTCCAGTTATTCTAGATTTTTGATCTACATTGTATACGAAGATCAAATGCAGTAGATGAAAAAAACATTGAAAAATTGTACCCGTCAGACTTTAATCCTTCATTCCTTGAATCTCAGTTATATAATCGTAAAAATAAAAATACCGCATGGTAGCGGACCAAATTAACCATCAAATGGATTCGGAACCTATACGAGAAAATGAACTGTTAATTTAGTATAATTGATTTAAGTAATTTTTGGGCCCATGTCTATTTGTCTTTTTGCTTTTTTTTTGCTCTCCACAATACGTACACGAAACAGTTTGTTCGGTATTGTCTTAAAAACTTGCCTTGTCCACGCATTACGGAATTATGCGCATTACTGCCGTAATATTTTTCTTTGCATTAATGTTTAAGCAATGCTAGGGTGTCAGTAGTAGATACAGGAGAGAGCTGGCCCCACCACCCACCACCAACGACATCAAATTCAAATTTTCGCGACAAATTTATTCGGATTTGAATTTCGCCGAGCGCGCCCGAACCGATCAGATTCAAATTTTCCCGCCAACCCCAAAAAATTCAAATTTTCCCGCCAACCCCAAAAACTTCAAATTTTGCCGCCAACTCCAAAAAATTCAAATTTTCCCGCCAAATTCTACGCCACCATACAGCGCATGCGTTACGACTCCGCACGAGCGCGCCCGAACGCTGGAACCTGAGTGTATGTGTCGATGCTAGACACGTCGATGCTAGAGAGAGAACGCACTAGGCCGCGCGGCATGTCGCCATCTTTCCAATAGTAAAATTCTACAGAGCATGCGCGAACCGACCAAATTAAAATTTTCGCGCCATTAAGGATAAATTTCAAAGTTTAAACCGTCTTTATTGATATTACTCACAGAAATAATTGTTTTCAAAAAAGAACATGCGAAACCAACAACAATGCGGAGATATATCAGAAAGTAGTGACGTTATAGTATTAGATTGTAATATTCGACAGTGCATATGATGATAAAAGAGTTATCAATTATTTATATACCGATACGAAACTTTTCCTATAAGCGCATTTTAACCGTAAACAACTATTCTTATCTCTGACGTCAGCAACTGATAAGAAACCAACATATTTCTTTCTTCGAAACATTTGCGGGAATGTTGGAATGCTGGAATGTTGATTAGATATCGCGACAGCAGACACGTGAGGTCGAATGACGTCACAGAGGCTCCGTATGGGAGCTCATAACTCAAGGTCGGTACGGCGCCGTGTCATGCAATTATAAATAAACAATCGCAAGAGGCCGCGTGGCCGAACGGGAGGCGCTAAGAGGATAAATGGAAGCGCTAAGAGGTTATATTGAGGCGCTAAGAGGCTATATTGAGGCGCAATGGAGGCGCTAAGAGGATAAATGGAGGCGCTAAGAGGATAAATGGAGGCGCTAAGAGGATAAATGGAGGCGCTAAGAGGATAAATGGAGGCGCTAAGAGGATAAATGGAGGCGCTAAACGGATAAATGGAGGCGCTATGAAAATTGTAAGTGAAAGATAAGAAAGATTGGAAAGTAGTAAGAAAAATATGCAACGCTATTGAGAGATCTATTAATTATGCGGTAGAAATAAAATTCATCTCAATAACAATGAATTTATAAATGAGTGCTGTAACAAAAACTATTCAAAATATTGACTAGATAGTCGCATAAAGACAGTATTCATAACATAAATACAATAAGAGTATATTCACAAGTAAATACAAAGTAAAAATGTTACAATTCTGAAAAAGTACGACAAACTACAGAAATACTTTGTACCTTGTGAATATCCCTAATTTCTTAATAGTAACAATATGTAAAAATGTTTATTGCATGCACTATACATTCCATGTTGAGAAATGATTATGGTATTAATAATTATGTATTTAATAAACCTGTAGTTATAGAAATACGGATGATTCCAATTTTTTATAGTTTGTTTTAAACAATTGTTTTTTCTTTGTTAGCATGGAAAAAGATGACATGAAATAGAAAAGCTCTATATGGATAAATTTCACGTTAAACCAGAACAGTTTTTGTACCCTAACCACTTTATGTAGCTAAGTAAAAGTACCAAAGGCGCAATTATATTGAAAATATCAGATTTTAGAAAATAAATGGTTATGACAAGTTTTAGTTGTACAACTGACGATTTAGATAATAAAACTTTAAAAAATAAAGGAACTTTTACCCGATATCATCAAAATCTGTGTGGTAAGGGTAAAAACTGTGTTTATTTAACATGAAATTACCCATAATTCATAAAAGCAAGCATCTAGACTCTAGAAATTGTTTTTCCATTTGCTATATTTACATACCACTTTCCCTTTCCTCTGAAAAGATTAGCGTAAAATATGCAAACGCCACAATTTAAACAATAGCAGAAATATCTAATAACATACAACACAGTAACATTTATTTTACAAACATAGTATGACAAAAACTGAGCACTATCATTTAAGGAAGGTTTAGATTATTTTGACACTTTTGTTGAATATTGCAGTGTCGTTGTTATGGTGATAGTTTATTTTTAAAACATTTCAGAATATGAGATTTCTTAAATATAAGGACCGTCATCATAATATTTGCAAAATCTTACAAATCCTAACCTTCAAAATAAAATTAATTAAAACTAACTACTAAATAAATAAAAAATACCAATAACTCTAGAAAATCCGAAAAATTATTGAAATCAGTCATACAGGGCAATAAGCTGTCATCATGACTCAGTTACAGTCCAAAATTTATGTATTATACAAATTCTAACCTATAAAATTATAAAAAATAAGAATATCTTTAGAAACTCAACAAAATTATTTAAATCAGTCATAAAGGGCAATAGGCTGTCATCATGACTCGTATTATTTTCGTATTATACAAATTCTAACCCCTAAATTAAAGAAAAAAAACAGTAACAACAGAAAACTCGAAAGAATTATTGAAGTCATAAAAGTCAAAATTTATGCATTATACAAATTGTAACCTCTAAAAGTCTAAAATAATAAACAAACAACAATATCTTCCAACAATCGAATCCAAAAAAATATTTAAATCAGTCATAGGGCAATAAGCTGTCATCATGACTCAGTTACGGTTCAAAATTTTCGTATTTTAGAAATCCTAACCTTAAAAATAAGAGGAAAAAAAATAAGAGAAAAATAACAATAACTCTAGATACTCCGAAAAAAATATTTTTGACCCTCCGAGACCCTCATTTGGCCCTCCGCGACCCTCATTTGACCCTCATTTGACCCTTATTTGACCCTCATTTGACCCTCCGAGACCCTCATTTGACCCTCGGAGACCCTCATTTGAGCCTCCGAGACCCTCATTTGACCCTCCGAGACCCTCATTTGACCCTCCGAGACCCTCATTTGACCCTCCGAGACCCTCATTTGACCCTCCGAGACCCTCATTTTACCCTCAATTGACCCTCCGCGACCCTCATTTGACCCTCCGAGACCCTCATTTGACTCTCCGCGACCCTCATTTGACCCTCCGCGACCCTTATTTGACCCTCCGCGACCCCCATTTGACCCTCATTTGAACCTCCGAGACCCTCATTTGACCCTCCGAGACCCTCATTTGACCCTCCGCGACCCCCATTTGGCCCTCCGCTATCCTCATTTGACCCTCATTTGACTCTCCGCGACCCTCATTGACCCTCATTTGACCCTCCGAGACCCTCATTTGACCCTCCGAGACCTTTTTTTTTTTTGCGCTGGGGAAGGAGAAATGTCTTTTACGCACCCCGGCTTGGCGTTCTAAAGGTGTTCAACGGAAAACACTTCAGCCGGGAGTGTGGGACTCAGTTCGCCTCTTGGCACTCATACCCACTAAAACTCCTCCCCCATTTTCATCTTCTTCCGAGAGGGCCCAGGCGGAACTGCCCTTGCGGGTTTTGTCATCATCTGCGCCGGAAGTCATTGCTGTTGTTTCTTCTTCTAATCACTACTTTCAACACACACTTAACGTTTACTACACCACACACAACACTCTCACCACCCACTACTCAACAGCTCTTCTCCAGATCACTTTCCCTATCCACTCCTTCGTCAGTCGCCACCGCTCCTCACTCCCGAGCATCGTTGCCACTAGCGAAGTCGCAGTCACCTCTTCGCCTATTTCCTGGAAGTACCTCATTCTCTCCTCCTCCGTCGCCCCACATACAAATATGGCATGGTTAGGGTCGTCGACCATTCTGCACGCCCTGCAGTCGCTTTCCTATCTCTTTTTGATTTTATGGAGGAATATACCAAATTCTCCATGGCCGCTAAGGGCCTGCGTCAGCCAGAAATTCGTTTCACCATGCTTCCTGGTGTACCATGGCAGTAAGTCTGGGATCAGTGTCTTCGTCCACTGGCCCTTCGTGTTTTCGCCATTCCACCGGTCCTGCCAGGCCCTTAATGTCTCCTCTCTGGCTTCCTTCTTTGTTTTTTTTCGGGTTTTTCCGCAGCTTCACTCTCTCAAGTATTTTGAGATCAATAGGGATTGTTGCTGAAATTACCGACAGGGCCTCCGTCGATGTTGTTCTGTACGCGCTCGTTACAAGGATATTCATTCGTCTTTGTGATCTTTTTAGGATGTCGGTGTATTTCCTGAATCGCAGCGCCCCCGCCCACGTTGTGCAGGCATAAAGCAAGATGCTTTCTGCTGCCGTTGCTATGATTCGTCTTTTGTTGCTTGTCGGTCCTGCAATCCTCGGCATAATCCTTTTCAGAGCGTTAACACTCTTCTCTGCCTTGTCTACGGCGTGCACAACGTGAGCCGTAAACCTCGTGTTGCGGTCCAGGATGACGCCCAGGTATTTCAGCGTTTCTTGTGAGGTTATCTGCTGATCTCCAAAATTGAACTCCACCTTATGGACTGTCCTCCTTCCTTTAATAACTGTCGCCTCCGTCTTGTGGTACGCTATCTGGAGCTCCATGTCCCGGAACCACTCCTCTATATCTGCGAGCGCTTCCTCGGTATCTTCCCTCAGCTCTCTCTCGTTCCACCCTTGCACCACCACGGGTGCAATTAGGTGCACATTGTCCGCAACAGGGAGGTTGAGGAGGTCATCGTAGGCGGCGTTCCACAGGGTTGCCCCCATCACCGATCCCTGAGGTACTCCCATTCTCATCTCGTAGGTTCTGCCACTGTACGTCACTGACCTTTGCTTCAGATAGTTCCGTGCACATTCTATCAGGTATTGCGATATCTGTTTGTTCTGTAGTGCCCCAACGATCTTTTCCCATCGCACAGAGTTAAAAGCGTTCTTAACATCTATAGTCACCAGCAGGCAGTACCTTTTCTTCCCTCTGTTGTAGTTGTCACAGTCGTTGTTGTGTCGTAGGACATCTTCTATTGCGTCGGTGGTCGATCTTCCCTTTCTGAAGCCGTACTGGTGGGGTAAGAGTCTCCCGTCTTCCAGCTCTTCGACTAGGCGGTTTCTTATAACCACTTCGTACGCCTTCGCCCAGGTGCTCACCAGGCAAATAGGTCTGTAAGTAGTTTCCTCTGCGTATCTTTTTGGCTTTTCTACCAGTACAAGCTTGGCGGTGTTCCACTGCGTAGGGTAGATTCCTCCCTTAATCAGGTCATCGAATAGGCGTCTGAACAGTTCGGGTTTGGCCTTCAGCATGAGTTTCACTATATCTGCCGGTACTCCATCCGGACCTGCCGCTTTTCCCGACTTCAAGTCGTTTGCCGCTGTGTCAATTTCCTCTTTGGTTACGGTCTTGTGTTCGTCCCTTAATTTCTTGCTGTCTATTCTTTCCCAGGTGATTTCTGGAGCCGTTGGGAATAGACGGCAATGGTCGTAGCAGCTTGCTGGTTGGTTAGCTTCACTGTCGGATGCGTTTTTAGTCTTTTGCACGTTATTTTGTATGCATCTCCCCACACGTTGTTGTTGAGATCGTTTAGGAGCTTCTTCCAGGCATCCTTTTTTGCCTGTTTAATGGCGTTACTGAGCGCTCTTCAGCTTTCCCGGTATATTCTGTTGCTATCATTCTCCTCCGCCAGCTGTTGTGCGTGCTGTCTCGTACATTGCCTTCTCTTCCTATTGCAGTCTCATCGTTTTTCAGCAACTTCCTCATTCCACCAATATATGTTCATCTTTTTGAATGTTGTATGCCTTTTCTTTCCAAACACCTTGTCGCATATATCCTTGGTAACATTGTCCAGCTTTTGGGGTGTAAGTCTACTGATGTTCCGCAGGTTTAAATTGATAATGTGCGGAGCCCTATGAAGCTTTTCTGTAGAGATCATCTCTTCTCCAGCCATTCGCTTTGTTAGCTCACTAAGTCGGTTATTGTGATGACTATCTTTATGATCGCTAAGGTTTTCCTCCATCAGAACATTCCAGTGGAATTCTATATCTCTGAATTTGTTGTTTGCGAGGGCCAGGTCCAATATGGATGATTGTTGGTTTCGCTGCCATGTGGGTGTTCCGGGGGTGTTTAACAGGGTCAATTGATTTGCATTGATGAAGTCTGCCATTGTGGCTCCTCTCTCATTATCTGTGTTTTCTCCCCATACTGGGGATTTCGCGTTAAAGTCGCCTGCGACTATGATTTTTTTGTTCTTATATTTCTGTATGATGGACGTTAGTTGGTGTAGTGTCGCCTGGAGGAGTGTCGCCTCATTTGACCCTCCGAGACCCTCATTTGACCCTCATTTGACCCTCCGCGACCCTCATTTGACCCTCCGCGACCCTAATTTGACCCTCATTTGACCCTCATTTGACCCTCATTTGACCCTCCGAGACCCTCATCTGACCCTCATTTGACCCTCCGAGACCCTCATTTGACCCTCCGAGACCCTCATCACAAAACGTGCAAACGTACACCTTATCGCATACGCTGACGACTTGGCGGTATGCGTCCAGGGATGGTCTGCCGAGCAGCTGGCGAGGGACACCGAAGAAATTCTGCAGGATATCGAAAGGTGGTTTCGGAATATGGATCTACAGATTGCTTTTCACAAAACCGAGGCAACCCTAACGAGAGGAAGGAATACCGTGAAGCGACTCAGCTTCACGTTTGGCGGACACGTGATTAACACGCAACAGTCCTTGAAATACCTTGGCGTCACGATCGACAGGAACCAGAGGTACACCGAACACGTTAGAGTCGTCGCGCAGAAGGCAGAGAAGACCACCAACGCACTGAAGCGTATAATGCCCAAAATCAAGGGCCCGACACAAAAGAAGCGGAAAATAATATCGATAACGACCGAGTGTGCTCACGTACGCATGCACGACGTGGTGTCGAGCGCTGAAACACAAAAAATATAAAGATCTCCTTTTGAGCGTTCAGAGAAGACAAAACATCTTGATCACAAGCGCGTACAGGACCGTCTCCACCGCGGCCCTATCGGTGGTGGCGGGAGTGATCCCGATTGATCTAAAGATAGCGGAAAGAACGAGAATGCGAACAAACAGCACAAAGACCAAAGATGAGAGAGAAACCACCATGAGAGCGTGGCAGACGAGGTGGGAGGCCGAAGAGCGTACGGCGCAATGGACGAAAACGCTTATAGCGGACGTCCCAAAATGGTGCGACAGAAAATATGGTGAAGTAAACTACCACCTTACCCAGTTTCTGACAGGCCACGGTTCCATCGGCACATACCTCCACCGGATAAAGAGGAGGGATTCGGACAGATGCCCAGACTGCGGAGCTGAAGATACGCCAGCACATGGCTTCTTTGAGTGCAACACCAACAGAGAAGATAGAGAGAGACTTCAGACTGAGCTTGGACATCAGCTAACTCCCACAAGTATCATCGACGTTATGCTAATTGACGCGGAAGATTGGAACAAAGTGGAGACACTACTGCGACGGATGCTTACTGAGAGAGAAAAGAGAGAAAGAAGGTAGACAACCAGATCTCCCGGTCCAGGCGATGATTTAAGCCCGCGAGGGTAGTTCCGCTTCGGCATCTTTTGGGGAGAAGAGGGAGGGGGAGTTTTAGTCAGTAGAGTCTGACAGTACCAACCGCACGAACTACAGCTCGACGAACAAGATCTAAGGTGCCTACAAGCGGTTGGTCTGCATGAGCATTTCTCCTCCTCCGCACCGAAAAAAAACAAAAAAGGGTCAAATGAGGGTCAATGGGGGTTGCGGAGGATCAAATGAGGGTGGCGGAGGGTCAAATGAGGGTCGCGGAGGGCCAAATGAGGGTCGCGGAGGGTCAATTGAGGGTAAAATGAGGGTTTCGGAGGGTCAAATGAGGGTCGCGGAGGGTCAAATGAGGGTCGCGGAGGGTCGAATGCGGGTTGTGGAGAGTCAAATGAGGGTCAAATGAGGGTCGCGGAGGGTCAAATGAGGGTCAAATGAGGGTCTCGGAGGGTCAAATGAGGGTCTCGGGGGGTCAAATGAGGGTCTCGGAGGGTCAAATGAGGGTCTCGGAGGGTCAAATGAGGGTCAAATGAGGGTCTCGGAGGGTCAAATGAGGGTCGCGGAAGGCCAAATGAGGGTCGCGGAGGGTCAAATGAGGGTCTCGGAGGGTCGCGGAGGGTCAAAAATATTTTTTTCGGAATATCTAGTTATTGTTATTTTTATCTTATTTTTTTCCTCTTATTTTTAAGGTTAGGATTTGTAAAATACGAAAATTTTGAACCGTAACTGAGTCATGATGACAGCTTATTGCCCTATGACTGATTTAAATATTTTTTTGGATTCGTTTGTTGGAAGATATTGTTGTTTGTTTATTATTTTAGACTTTTAGAGGTTACAATTGAACGTATGAGAAGAAGAACAGTAATATTCCAAAAACATCTTTTTCGGTAAATAAGAAAAAACTGAATACCTAAGAAACTTGAAGTTTTACAAAAAAACGGACTATTGTAAATGTGTAGATCTATGGGCCCTAAATATTATCTCAAAATGGGAAATGACACGCATTGTTAGTTTTGTAGATATTTACTATAATGTGTCATGGAATATTATCTTTCTTCCACTCAATCAAAGTTCTCTTGCTCATTTTTTACTTCCTTTACTTCAAACTTTGGGTGAGACTTATTGGCGTTTGCGATGATGTCTTCATACTCTTTAGGTATGTAAATGCGGTCTAGCCGCCGAACCACACGCTTTTATTATAGCCTCCTTCTCCTCACCAGTTAAACCTCCCATACACTGTTTCTTGCAACCACAGTCTGGCCTAGGGGTGGGCGCTCTTGGGAATTTGTTATCGATTTCGATCACTATTTGAGATCCATCTGATCGATCAGATCGATCAGATCGATCATGATCGAGCGATAGATTATGATGGGCTGGGCAAAAAAATCGATCGTTTGATCATCTTATTTGAAAGATCGATCTGATCGATCGGCTCGATCGGATCGACCTGATCAATCATGATCGATCGATAGATCATGATCGATTAGATCGATCGATAGATCATGATCGATTAGATCGATCGATCGATCAGATCGACCGGATAGATCGATCGGATCGATCAGATCGATCGGATCGATCAGATCGATCATGATCGAGCGATAGATCATGATGGGCTGGGCAAAAAAATCGATCGACCGATCTGATCGATCGTTCAATCATCTTATTGGAAAGATCGATTGGGTCGATCAGATCGATCGGATCGATCAGATCGAGCGATAGATCATGATGGGCTGGGTCTTATTTGAAAGATCGAAAGATCGGTCTGATCAATTTGATCAATCATGATCGATCGATCGATCATGATCGATCGGTCGATCTTTAAGTTCTTCCATATACGCACGACACGTGTCCGGCAACGTACGTATCATCAAAAGATCGATCACATCGATCAGATCGATCTTTCAAATAAGATGATCGAACGATCGATTCAGATCGATCGATCGATTTTTTTTGCACAGCCCTAGTCTGGACCCGTTTTTCTAGCTTCTACTAGAAAATATCCTCTGTGGGTAACAAACTCCTATCCCTTTGCCCTATTTACTTTTTCATTCTGTTTTAAATTGCATTGTTTAGTCTTTCTTTTAGGCTGTTCTGCGTCAGATTCAGAGTCAGATGACATAGTTTAAACTAAACTTAGCACTTGCTGATAAGCTCAAATGACTACACAACACTGTATGAACTAAAGCTCACGTAATAGAGAACACTATTATTACTATTAAGTACAATATATTACTACAACAGGCACAGCTGTTCGACCGGACTTTGTGGTCGTTGCGTAGCAACCGCCGTTCTCGCAAAAGAATAGTTGGTACACTACTAAAAAATCATAGAGTTTTATAGAGATGAAAAACTTGATCACGACAGAAGGTAGGGCGATCGGCCGCAGCCGGCCAAAATCCATAATCCAAAAGTGGGAGAAAACCCTTTGCGTTAGGAAAATCGGGCCGAACCGCTTCCGACGCGACGTAGATTAGTGGCCGTTTTATTTTATTAGTATACGGATAAAACTTCACTTTAAGCACTTGTTGTTAAGCACAACTTTTGGCCACAACCTAACCTCAAACAACAAACTAGTAACGACAAAACTAACATGCGAGCGCTGTGGCAGACGAAAGTACCACGCGAGCACGACGTCTGAACGGAAGAACAGTAACATTCCTGGAATGTTATCTTTCTTCCACTCATTGCAAACTTCTAAGCATTACTACACACACAGGATAGAAGGGAATATTACTCTTGATCCACTAAACGATAGACCTACATTTAAACTACAAAATGGCTATCTCAACTTTTTTTTGATATTTTTGGAATATTACTGTTCTTCCACTCACACGTTCAATTTGTATAATGCATAAATGTTGACTTTTATGACTTCAATAATTCTTTCGAGTTTTCTGTTGTTACTGTTTTTTTTTTCTTTAATTTAGAGGTTAGAATTTGTATAATACGAAAATAATAGAGTCATGATGACAGCTTTTTGCCCTTTATGACTGATTTAAATAATTTATTTGAGTTTCTAAAGATATTCTTATTTTTTATAATTTTATAGGTTAGAATTTGTATAATACATAAATTTTGGACTGTAACTGAGTCATGATGACAGCTTATTGCCCTGTATGACTAATTTCAATAATTTTTCGGATTTTCTAGAGTTATTGGTATTTTTTATTTACTTAGTAGTTAGTTTTAATTAATTTTATTTTGAAGGTTAGGATTTGTAAATTTTGCAAATATTATGATGACGGTCCTTATATTTAAGAAATCTCATATTCTCAAATGTTTTAAAAACAAACTATCACCATAACAACGACACTGCAATATTCAACAGAAGTGTCAAAATAATCTAACTTTCCTTAAATGATAGTGCTCAGTTTTTGTCATACTATGTTCGTAAAATAAATGTTACTGTGTTGTATGTTATTAGCTATTTCTGCTATTGTTTAAATTGTGGCGTTTGCATATTTTACGCTAATCTTTTCAGAGGAAAGGGAAAGTGGTATGTAAATATAGCAAATGGAAAAACATTCTCTAGAGTCTAGATGCTTGCTTTTATGAATTATGGGTAATTTCATGTTAAATAAACACAGTTTTTACCCTCACCACACAGATTTTAATGATATCGGGTAAAAGTTCCTTTATTTTTTAAAGTTTTATTATCTAAATCGTCAGTTGTACAACTAAAACTTGTCATAACCATTTATTTTCTAAAATCAGATATTTTCAATATAATTGCGCCTTTGGTACTTCTACTTAGCTACATAAAGACAACATTTATATCAAATTTAATCAAAAATCGAGGGTGGTTAGGGTACAAAAACTGTTCTGGTTTAACGTGAAATTTATCCATATAGAGTTATTCTATTTCATGTCATCTTAGTCCATGCTAACAAAGAAAAAACATTTGTTTAAAACAAACTATAAAAAATTGGAATCATCCGTATTTCTATAACTACAGGTTTATTAAATACATAATTATTAATAACATAATCATTTCTCAACATGGAATGTATAGTGCATGCAATAAACATTTTTACATATTGTTACTATTAAGAAATTAGGGATATTCACAAGGTACAAAGTATTTCTGTAGTTTGTCGTACTTTTTCAGAATTGTAACATTTTTACTTTGTACTTACTTGTGAATATACTCTTATTGTATTTATGTTATGAATACTGTCTTTATGCAATTATCTAGTCAATATTTTGAATAGTTTTTGTTACAGCACTCATTTATAAATTCATTGTTATTGAGATGAATTTTATTTCTACCGCATAATTAATAGATCTCTCAATAGCGTTGCATATTTTTCTTACTACTTTCCAATCTTTCTTATCTTTCACTTACAATTTTCATAGCGCCTCCATTTATCCGTTTAGCGCCTCCATTTATCCTCTTAGCGCCTCCATTTATCCTCTTAGCGCCTCCATTTATCCTCTTAGCGCCTCCATTTATCCTCTTAGCGCCTCCATTTATCCTCTTAGCGCCTCCATTTATCCTCATAGCGCCTCCATTGCGCCTCAATATAGCCTCTTAGCGCCTCAATATAACCTCTTAGCGCCTCCATTTATCCTCTTAGCGCCTCCATTTATTCTCATAGCGCCTCCATTGCGCCTCAATATAGCCTCTTAGCGCCTCAATATAACCTCTTAGCGCCTCCATTTATCCTCTTAGCGCCTCCCGTTCGGCCACGCGGCCTCTTGCGATTGTTTATTTATAATTGCATGACACGGCGCCGTACCGACCTTGAGTTATGAGCTCCCATACGGAGCCTCTGTGACGTCATTCGACCTCACGCGTCTGCTGTCGCGATATCTAATCAACATCCAGCATTCCAACATTCCCGCAAATGTTTCGAAGAAAGAAATACGTTGGTTTCTTATCAGTTGCTGACGTCAGAGATAAGAATAGTTGTTTACGGTTAAAATGCGCTTATAGGAAAAGTTTCGTATCGGTATATAAATAATTGATAACTCTTTTATCATCATATGCACTATCGAATATTACTATCTAATACTATCACGTCAGTACTTTCTGATATATCTCCGCATTGTTGTTGGTTTCGCAAGTTCTTTTTTAAACACAATTATTTCTGTGAGTAATATCAATAAAGACGGTTTAAACTTTGAAATTTATCCTTAATGGCGCGAAAATTTTAATTTGGTCGGTTCGCGCATGCTCTATAGAATTTTACTATTTGAAAGATGGCGACATGCCGCGCGGCCTAGTGCGTTCTCTCTCTAGCATCGACGTGTGACACATACACTCAGGTTCCAGCGTTCGGGCGCGCTCGTGCGGAGTCGTAACGTATGCGCAGTATGGTGGCGTAGAATTTGGCGGGAAAATTTGAATTTTTTGGGGTTGGCGGCAAAATTTGAAGTTTTTGGGGTTGGCGGGAAAATTTGAATTTTTTGGGGTTGGCGGGAAAATTTGAATCTGATTGGTTCGGGCGCGCTCGGCGAAATTCAAATCCGACTAAATTTGGCGCGAAAATTTGAATTTGATGTCGTTGGTGGTGGGTGGTGGGGCCAGCTTTCTCCTTTATCTACTACTGGTGTCTATCAGCATAGTGGTTATAGGGTGTGGGATGACCTACACCCTCCAACACTAGTACTTGCAGCTAACAGTACTTGCAGTTAGTTGGAACTACCGCTGAACCACTACGTCCTGAAGACCTGAGAAGACCACCCTAGCAGCCACCATCTTTGTTCATGTTTTGTTATTATTTTTCTTGTTTTCCTTTCTTTGTTCATTTGTTGTTGTTGTTGCAGTGATACCGGGAAGTACAAAAATAAATATAATATTGTCTAAGGTAGGATAACACAGAAACGAAAACTTTATTGGAGAAAATAATGTACGAAATATGTAAAAAACGTCTAGAGCATTTCTTGTAAAAATTATTAAAAGAAAATTAAAAATTGTTTTTATCACTATTTTTAGCTGGAATATACAGGGTGTCTCTCGGAACTGGTACATTAGAAGTTTCTCAGGTTCTACTACAACTGGAAGCTTAAAATTTTAGAATTAGAATTTACTCGATCTGAGCTCTTGAGGTAAAATATTCTCACGTTAACTGTTACGTCCGGCCACCGGAAGTCGGTATCAACTTTGTTATTTTAAATCGAATGATATCATTTTAATTTTATTTTTGGTTTCTACGTATCAAAATACTTCATTTTTAATAAGGTTTCCCTATACCTAAATATCACCATTTTTGAGTTTTGTTGATTTTCCTAATATTTTGGTGATTTTCGGGGTTGCGTTTAAAATTGAATATCTCGGTTATTACTGAAACTAGAAGTTTCATGATTGGTGGTCCAAAATTAGGAACATAACCAAATAAGACGATGTTTATGTTTTTTTGTGCTAGAAACGCAAAGGTCCCTGGTTCAAATCCAGGTTGTGGCTGTAATTTTTGATTTATTTAAAATTTATATCCCGCCTATATGTCACCATATTATTAACCTATAAAGACGATGTTTAGTTCATCATGATATCTTATACAGGGTGTTCAAAATTTACAACACAATAATTGCATTTTCAAACGTAAAAAACTCATTTTTTTCAAATGAAACACCCTGTATACCGATACGCCATTCGATAAGAAATCTTATTCCCTATCAATCAATATTATGGTTCCCTATATCTATCTTTAATAGTTTTTGACATACTGTCACTTTTTCTTTAAATCCATTTTGAATACCCCCATTTAATAATGGGGGACGAAATTAGATACAAAATGTACAACGAAAATTTAAATAGTGATAAATGTTTAAAAATTATGCGTAGATGTGTTAACAATTTTTGCGGAACTCTTTCCCTCAATATTTTACGCGACTGCTTTCATCAAATGGACGGTGCACTACCACATTCTTCGCATGTGGTATCCTTTCAACTGAATCAGATGTTTGACGATAGGTGGTTCGGAAATAGGGGACCCTGGCGGTGGACACCAAACTCACCAGATTTACCACCACTAGACTTTTATTTCTGGGGTCATGTGAAAAGTCAGGTCTATTCCACACCACTCGAGAAGAATTGACTAACATAGTAGTAGCCGCCATTAATGGACTTCAGCAACAAGAAATCCGAGGAACAACGATGACAGAAGTACAGCGAAGAGTTTTAAAATGTTTGGAGTAGCATTTCGAACAACATAATTAAGTTTTTTTTAATTAAGTTAGATATCCCAAATATATTATTTTAGTTTTAACAAACCTTTTCGATATTTTTCTGTTTTCCTGCTGTAGCAAAGTTGTTACATTCGTATAAATGAAGAATAAATCATTTTGACTTTAGTTTGCATTCTTTTATAGTGACAATATCTCAAAAACTTTTAAAGATATCTATAGGGAACCCTAATATTCATTGATAGGGAATAAGATTTCCTATCGAATGGCGTATGGGTATACAGGGTGTTCCATTTGAAAGAAGAGAGTTTTTTACGTTTGAAAATTCAATTATTGTGTTGTAAATTTTGAACACCCTGTATAACATATCATGATGAACTAAACGTTCTATTTGGTTATGTTTCTAGTTTCAGACCACCAGTAATGAAACTTCTAGTTTCAATAATAACCGAGATATTCAATTTTAAACGTAACCGCGAAAATCACCAAAAAATTAGTAAAATCAAAACAACTCAAAAATGGTGATATTTAGGGATAGGGAAATATTATCAAAAACGATGTATTTTGATACATAGAAACCAAAAATAGAATAAAAATAATATCATTCCATTTAAAATAACAAAGTTGATACCGACTTCCGGTGACCGGACGTGACAGTTAACTTAAGAATATTTTAGCTGAAGAGCTCAGATCGAGTAAATGGTAGTTCCAAAATTTCAAGTTTCCAGAAATAGTAGAACATGAGAAACTTTTAATGTACCAGTTCCGTGAGACACCCTGTAGAGCAAAAATATATTTTGAAAAACCTAATTTCGATGCCATCTTACCGCTGTGGCGGCGATAGCTCGTGCCCGGCGAGGTCGTAAACATAGTACATTATTCAGAACGAAATGTACTAAACTATCATACCGACCTATCTGATTTTTTTCACTTACAAGCAGGGCCGCCGAGAGAAATGTTCGGGCCCGTTACATGACTGTGACCCGAACCCCCTCCCCCCCCCCCCCCGCAAAAAAACATGTATAGTATGTATACAATATAAATCATTTATTTCAAAACTTTAAACAAATATAGGTATAATACATTTGATGTTGCATGTAGGCGTGGCAGAAAAACTATACAGTTTTTTAAATGGAATGCGTTCATATCATACCATATTATGTATACTACTATACCGTGTGATGTAAATAGTTTCTGAGATATTCAATTGTTTGTCAATTACTCAGACAATCAGCATAACCAGTAGGTAGTAGGTAATACTCCCCGCGTATAAGCTTTAAACATTTTCAAATGGCCTTTTCTTAAGTTTTTCAACGGAACAGGTGTGTAATATCATGTTTTACCCTTTACTTCTCTTCAATTTATATCTGGTATCGTATGTCATACACCGAATGTTACTAGTTTTTGGGATATTTGCAATTTAACAAAAAAGGAAATGTAGGTACTAACTATACCTAATATTGCTGTGTACAGAGGGAATTGGGTGGTTTGATAGGTGTTTGGGCTTGAACACTGGACTTCCTGGTGGAAGGCATTCGTCTTATCCACCCGGCCACCTCCCTTTATTTGTTTTATAAATGATGGTCGGGCTATTTTTACAGCCGTGCCGTTTTCAATGCAGGGCCCGAGACAACCTATGACAAGAGTTATAGGTGTCACCCCCTCTCGGCGGCCCTGCCTACAAGTGCCTGGGCTAAAATGCAATTAGTAATTTGTATTACACGCTGAATCGAATGTATGCTTTTGAGAACTGGTTCGAACTGCACAGCTTAAAATTACACGTCAATAAAACAAAAATAATTAAATTCTATATAACGGAAGAAAGTATGATATAGAATATCTAATATAATGAGTCACAATTTATTGCAATCTGAAGAGCAGGAAGTTTCTTTGGTATAACAGCGGACTCCTGGTTGTGTAGTCAATGACGAGGCGGCATTTTCCACATACTGTGGCCTGGTCTACTCCAGAATAACCTGTAGGACCATAATGGTCTAATCCTGAAATAGTCCGTAACTTTAAACTAAAGAATTACTATAGACGTAGATGGAGATCTGGAAACTTTGCTTTTCATCATCAGGAGTTTAAACGTATGCGTCGATTAGTAAAAGAGCAAATATCTGCTGCATACTGCGCTTACATAGTTGCTGCTGAGGATTCTATTAACAATGACCCAGGTAGATGGTCTGACTGATTATGCCACTCAAAAGAAAGTGTTAACGCTTTTGCGTCGACCTTTGCGGCTTCTTACACGGATTATGTGCCTGGTGACTCGATAGTAATGTCTCTTATATCCCTACGTTTACCTTTCGTGCTGTCTAAGGATGAGATTGTTCGTTTGCTTGGACGATTTACAAACAAAAGTACTGCTGGCCATGATCTAATTCCCAGTTTTCTGCTACGGGACTGTAAGCTTATACTTGCATTTCTTCTTAAACACATTTTCAACTTGGCTATTCGGACTTCTACTTTTCCTGATGTCTGGAAGGAAGGCGGAATCTGCCTGGTACATAAAAAAGGTAACGTTTGTTTCCTTACCAATTATAGACCTATAGCAATTCTGTCGAATTTTGCCAAGCTCTTTGAGATAGCTCAGTACTCCCAGATTTTCAATCATTTGAAGCCATATGTTTCTCCGAATAAGCATGGATTTTTCTCCTGGCCGTTCTACGGTTACCAATTTCTTGAGTTTCAGTCATTTTGCTAGTGAGACCTTGGAGGGTGGAAAGCAGTTGGACGTGCTGTATACTGATTTTAGCAAAGCATTTGATACAATACCTCATCGAATGCTTTTGGAAAACCTGAATCTCTTCGGATTTTGGCCCGGAGCTTTGAACATGTTAACATCTTACTTACACGATAGAAAGACGTATGTGTTCTACAACGGAAATAAATCGCACGAGTTTGTGGCGTCTTCGGGTATTCCACAAGGATCAAATCTTGGCCTCTGCTTTATTAGGCATACTTAATTCATGGTGTATCAATTTCGGGTTACCACTAAACATCGGAAAGTGCCAATTTATGTCACTAACACGTAAACCGGTGCCAATTTCTTGAACCTACTCTTTATCAGGAAAAATGTTACCGCACGTGACCACTATTAAGGATCTCGTTGTTTGGTTTTATTGGTCACGTGGAGAAAGTGTTTTCAACTGCCTCTCGCTCTCTCGGATTTGTGCTGAGGATGTGCAGGATGTTCAACAATCCACTAGTTTTTAAGTCTTTGTACTGCGCGTTCGTAAAAAGTAGACTTGACGCTTCTCCTCTCTGGTACCCTTACTACACTGCACATCAGTGGCCATTGAAAGAATACAAAGAAAATTCTTAAAGTATCTGAGCTTTCGACCGACAGGCAATTGTCCTGTCCGGGGATATGACTATGGCCTCTTGCTCGGGAAACACGACTTTGCGTCTCCACAACATCGACGTGAGGTCTAGAGTGCCGATCTTTTAAGGAAACTGCTCCATAACGTTGTGAACTGCCCGATGTTGCTTGGAGGGGTGTCATTTCATGTTCCAAGTACTGCTGCCCGATACAATTCTACTTTCAGATTTCGTTCGGCCAGAACAAACATTGGATTGAGGGCTCCACTGAGCCATATGTACGAAATGCCAATAATATAATTGACGACACTTTCCTGATTTGATGTTCCCTATTACAGATTCCCTACTAATCACTTTGATAAGTCTTTACTTTATATGTTTCCTTGCACTTATGTTTTAAATTTATATTTTATAATTGTTATACAGGGTCAGATTTATCCGCGAATCCCGTGAATAAATCATACTAGAATCTCAAATCAACAACAACTATTAAAAAGAGTGTCATTTTTACAATCCAAAACGAGTTCAGTTGTTTCTTTATCCTTCTTACCTCAGAATGATCTTTTGAAAATTGTCACTGTTTAAATTTATTTCACAATATTTCAGAAATAGTTTATTAATAGCCTAGTACAAGTACCCATATGTCATAATAATTAGGATAAAGGTCTTAATCAAAAAGTGCAGTAATATACCTAGTGTTCCATTAAAAAAAAAACATAAGTAAGCACGATAATTCATAAATTAATATAAACGATAGTTTAAAACTACAATTATAACTAGATAGATTTGCCACGATGATATTCAACAATCGCACAAATGTAATGATTCTTCCGTTCATGCAGCAACTTTTAATCATTGCCGACTGCTACGATGAATTTATGATCATCTAAGAATTAGTTTTTTAGCTCCAGTGGAAAATTATTTAAAATTTTTATTATTTATTTACCTAATGTTCTAAATTATTAATAAAGAAAATCACACCTTGGGTTGGTTGTAGTAGTCTAACTTAGCCAGCTAAATCGCCAGGTCTATTTATGTGTTAAGGAAGAAGTTTATGGGGATATTCCAACTACTACAGATACCTATCAAAAACCAAGAGTTCTTTGGTAGCAATGAGGTGTTCTGTAGAAATCATAACATTTCTGTACACATAACAGTGTCAGTAATACTCTGATAAAAATAGATAATGAAATAAATTGGTTCTTGTAAGCTGAATAAATAATAATTATCTTAGTGCGCTATTCATCAGTGCACATATTAGCATTTTCAAGGCAATGCGTTTAAGTTTAACATCGAATTCTCGATGTAAATATTACATTATTCTATTCTTCAGGCTCGCTTTCGTAGTTGTAATATCCCCATAAATACCGCGGTCCCATAAATTTCTTCCACAATATGTTTCCAAAGTAACTAATCAAACTGGCTTAAATCAAGCGATATAGTTTTCCAAAGCGTTGGACTACCATGAACAATTTAATGTCTTTGGTAATCATGGTTTAAACATCTTTGATATTCGTATTATCCATATTGCAAGGTTAGGATTAGAAATAATTTACTGGGAAACCCAGTAAATTATTTCTAGCAAGAAAAGAGGATTTATTACACCCTACTATTATTTAAACAGTTTTAGAGTGGTGCATAAATTACTAATTCTTTGACTTTGAAGAAAATCAATATCACAAATTATAGGTTTGTTAGAAAAGCAGAATTTTATTACTAGAAACTGCTGCATCAAAAGAAGTATTATTATTACATTTGTGAGATTGTTGAATTTGGTGGAACCATATGGGTATTTAATATTAACTTATGAATTATTGTGCATAAGTTACAAACGACAAATTAGATGCGTAATAAGATTTTAGTTGTTGACGATAGACCTAGCGAGGTAGACATTTTAGGCAAGCTTATTTATCGATCTTTCGTAGTGAGTGAAGATATACAGGTGTGCAATTTAAAATTCTAAAGTTATTTAACATTTAGCAAATCTCCAGTTATTCGGGCTTAGTCATATTAGTAGTCGTATTACTTTTACTACCTAAAATAAGTTCTTGTTTCTGTTTTCCTTGTAAGTTACCTCAGATTGCATTTTTCAAAATGCACGTTTTTTACATTAATTTCACAATATCTCAGAAACAGTTGATAATAGCCTAATCCAAGTTGATGTCAAAACAAAACACATGATTGCATTTTTGTTTCATTACTGTGAGTTCTTGTACACCGTTATCATTGTGTATGTAAAGCTGTACGTTTAGTGATTTATGTATTGATGAATTCCACTCTACATTGCTTTTTAACAAATATTTATTTATTTATTTACATTGTATACTATAGTGTAAAATAATGTTTTTTCCCTGAACTCTACGAAGTTGGGCGCAAAAATTAGTGCGCGCCTCTGAAGGGGAGCACCCATTTAGCTTTCCATGTATTCACCGTCGCGACGCCTGAAATTTGCAAGTCAATGATGTTATTTATAATGAAAATTCCTCAAGCCGTAACAGAAAACACACTACACGAAAAAATAACAACTCTTGTCGCTAAAAAAGAACTGCGCCCGAAGCTTATCTGCAGAGGACGACACATGGAGGGAAGGAGGCGGAACATCATTTTACCATAATGTTGCAGGGAGCTCATGAAACCGGCAGCCAAGTTTTTCATAAGCTTCAAACCGCGATAAAAAAATATCCAATTCGGAGGCAAATTACCTGGTTGGAAATTTTACGGAAAGATTATTCTTTACTGCAATCATGCTTTTATTTTGCTCGTGGGATTATAATGAAATATGTAAGCAGAGCTTGTATCACTCAGTCGCTAATGAGTTTCTTTAAATAATCACTTGGTTATTTTGTAATGCCAGTGTTGCAGCTAAACTATAACCGTCTAAAATTTAATAAATTACTATAATATGAGTTTAACAATTCCAATAAGGTAGAGTTTCTTATTGCCATAAGTAGCAAGCTCTATAAATTATTTTTTCCGCTATAGACAACTTAAGTAATCTTTCCAGCTGCCGCTACGTGATGAAGAAAAATTAGGTTTTCTTCTGGGAATACATTCAACGTGCTCAGATATTAATAATGCAGCTGTTTAGGCCGGGTATTATAAAGGACCTATCAGATCTCCGAATAGTTTAGTATCGAAATAAATCTACTTGAGGAGTAAATCGATTTTGGGAATTCTAAATCAATGTAGGACGGGATCTAAACATTGGTTTATTATTACGAAGTAAATTAAAACGAGGTTATCATTATGTTCGAATAGGTTTTATGAAATAATAATGTTGATGACCTGAATTGCTCAATTCTTGTAGTCCTCAGGTATGGGTTCCAGACTTGGATGGATTTACTATTACTTCGTTGGAGAAATTAACATTTTTGGGACGAAAAATTCAATTACTTCTTTCAATACAATATTGGTTCTTATAAAGAAAGAGTTTATTTGTTGACAGCATTTATCTGAGAAATTATTTTACTTATATTGAGTATGTGGCATTTCTTTTCAAAAAAGTGTCAAGTGGAAGTGAACGTGCAAAACGTGGTCCTGTGAGAATACTTAAAATAGGCAATACTGGATGAACCAAATTAGACAAATTTAGTATCAAATTGTAGAGCGAAAACCCTAGCAAAATACACATATTGAAAGTAGAACGTTTTGTCAAGTGCGGGCCGAGCAGTAGCCAAGTAAGTACTAAAGTACAGCCTCGCTAATCCAGGCGAGTTGTTTTTTTTCTTTTTGTGCCCGCAATGTAGACATACGAGTTTTCGGACTAGATCAGCAGTCCCAAAACGGCTCGAAATAATTCAAGGAATACTATATTCAAACGATTGACTAATTGGTGATCGAATACATGTGTTGTACCCTTGCTTCTGTCCGCGACCTTCTTGTGTATGTGCAGAGTCAGTCACCCAGACAGGTCGCTGGAGTGTGAAATCATTGTAACACTGTCTATTCTTCCTTATCCTTTGTTTGGAACCACTGTCCATTATGCCACCAAAACAGCAAAACACACGAGGCCGAACGACAACAGTAGATGACGACGATAACGAACAAAGTGACACTAAAGATCAAAATGAACTGGAAGAAATAAAGAAAATGTTTGCGGAAATTCAAAGATCAATGAATTTTATGAACGAAAAGTTCGAAGAAATGCAGAAGAAACAGCTGGAAATGGAAAAATTGCTGAGAGGAGAAAGAAAAGAGAAACAAGAACTGAAAGCGAGAGTCAACATGTTGGAGAGCACTTTGGAAAGGATCGAATTCGAAAAAATAGCAACCAATGTAATTATAACCGGCGTAGAGAAACAAGAGAAGACAAAGGAAGACGCGACGAGGATAATAATAAAAATTGCAAAGGGATTGAATCTAAAGCTGGAACCCAAAGACATAGTTGATTCCTTTTGAAGAGAAGATAAAAACCAAAACGCTCCCCTATTCGTGAAATTGAGCTCGTACGAAACCAAAAGGGCTCTATTAGAGGCGAGGAAAGTTGTAGGCTCAATAACTACTAAAGACTGCGACCTAAAAGGCACCGTCAAAGAAATTTACATCAATGAGCAGGTCACATCATTCACAAATAACTTTCTTTACAGAGGCCGTGAACTAAAACGAGATAAAAAGATAAGTCGAGTGTGGAGCAGGGATGGGATTGTGTATATCAAAAAAACAGACAAGTGTAAGAAAATTAAAATAAAGAACCTTGAAGAACTAGAAAACCTAAAATAAATAAAAAAAAAATTAAAAAAAAAAAAAATTACCAAAATCAAAATGACAACACATACGATATACTTGCACAATCTTAGAAGCATAAGAAACAAATTTTAAGAACTGGAAGTAATAGCCAAACTTCACAACCCAGATATCCTGGCAATCACAGAGACATGGCTAAATACACAAGAAGAACAGTGTTATCTCTTAAATGACTACCGTGCAGAATGTAATTCAAGAACAAAGAGCGGCGGTGGCATAGCATTCTACATAAAAAAATATAAATTATAAGATACTGACAAACACAAACCACAATGACAAACCACAATCAACGAAGTAGAACTATTAAAAATACAACTTGAGAACAACACAGCGATTACCCTAGTATACAGACCCCCTCGCGTAGCATTTCGAACGTTTATGAATACACTGCAGCAAGACATTATAAACCGCAGGAAAGACCACATTGTTGTTGGTGACTTCAACATAAATATACGGAACAAAGATACAAATACCCTTGAATACCTCAATCTTCTGACCGAGAACAATTATAAAGTAGTTAACCGAACCACAGAAAAACATTGCACGAGAACGAGCCCAAATGGACAAGGATCAATACTAGACCATGTAATTTCCAATAAAAAATAAATCATAAAAAACACAAAGATCATCACTACAGACCTATCGGACCACAACGCAATTCTAATATCAGTCAACAGCGATTGGAAGCAGAAACCGAAATACATACATCACGAATACACCAAAACAAACATCACGAACATCAACAACACAATTACTACAATGAGAGAGGACGAAATACACACATTTGAGCAATTATCAAAAACGCTAGAGACAATAAGTACCAACAATCGGCACAAAGTGAAAATTAAAAGAAGACAACAAAACGACTGGATTGACGAAAATATAATAAAACAAATTACAGAGAGAAACAAATTATATAAGAGACTTAAAAGGAATCCAAAGAACACTATACTGAGGGATGAGTACCACAATAAAAAATCTGATGTGGCCAGGCACATGACTTTATCATACTATATATAAAATTAATAGTTTAGCTGCATGAGATTCTATTTGATCGAGATCGGCTATGTCTGCATTAAAATAAAAATAGTAGAACTCGACAGATATCTCGATTAAAGCTGCGTTCGGATATTGTACTCCGTTGACACCGGGTACACCGTCCAAATGACACCTACGTGTTATTGGGTGTAAAAAGTGTAACGGGGTTCAATATCCGAACGCAGCCTATATTGACAGTAGTATTTTCAAAACATTAGCGTTTGACACTACTGACAGCTACTGTCATTAGAATCAAAAAATCTGACATATCCTGGCTACTAGTTTTAAAGCAGTACGACCGATCTCGATGATATAAAATTTGCTCATGCAGCTAAACTATAAATTCTACCAAAAAATGTCATATACATAAATTATAGAAAATTTCCTCTCCTTTAATTTATTATTTAACTATTTCGACGAAATTCCAGAAATGGCGGCTTATTTGCAAAATCTTCGAAAAATGCTATGAGTAAACCACCAGTTCGTTTGGACCCTTTTCAACAGAAAGCTTTTCAGCTCTAAGTTTGGTTATGAAACTTCTAAATATGAAGTTTCGTCCCGACACCTTTAGTAGTTTATCCGGAATCGTCGCCACAAAAACGGGTACACACACACACACACACACACACACACACACACACACACACACACACATACACACACACATACACACACACACAGACATTTTTTGTACCTTGGTCAAAAATGTTCAGGGGACCCAAAAAGACATATTTCCGCTAAAATCTAAAAATTTTTTTTTGCATGATTACAATACTTTACATACTGCGTATGATAAAGTAAAAACGAATCACAAACAAAACAATAAAAGAAAAAAACAACAATACTACCGACAACAATTGGAAAAATACAAAGACAACCCAAAGAAAATCTGGAACACCATAAACACCATAGTCGGACAGAAGCGAGATCAGAAAGGAATAGAAACCATGACGAGACAAGACGGGACACCCACCAGAGACCAGAAAGAAATAGCCGAAATAATTAATACCTATTTCATACAAATAGGAGAGACTGTGGCTGCGAATACACTCCGACCACCACTGAAACCACAAAGAACTACTACTACAACAAAATTCACTCGACCGACTATTTTCAAAGCGACAGATAATACAGAAATCAGAAACATAATTAGACAACAGAAAAGCAACACAGCACCAGGGTTTGACAAGGTCACCTCAAATATACTGAAAGAGAACATCACAATCTTAACACCTATCTTAGTAAAACTCACAAACAGCGTATTGGAAGAGGGAACATACCCAGAATACTTGAAACTAACTGTTATAAAACCAATCTACAAATCTGGATACAGAACTAAACCAGAAAATTACAGATCAATAGCGCTGCTCTCCACACTAAATAAGGTCCTGGAAAAGATTCCAATCACGAATAACAGAACACTTACAAAGATACAACATCATCAGTACACAGCAATATGCATATCAGCGTTACTCCGGCACGACATCCGCAGCTTATGATCTTGTCGATCAAGTAAAAACTAATATGAGCAAGGGAAACATCGTTGTCGGCATATTCCTTGATCTGAAAAAAGCTTTCGATACGATCTCCAAACAAAAACTTCTCCAAAAACTCAAAGCAATAAACATCATAGACAAACCATTACAACTTATACAGACATACCTAACAAACACACCACAAGAGACCAAAATAAACGAACATAGTAGCGACCCACAAAATACAAAAGAGTAGGGAATACCACAGGGAGGGAACCTACCTCCGACACTGTACATCATCTACACAAACGACATGACGGAATTGAAACTACAGGGAACCCCATACATGCATGCAGATGATACCTGCCTCATATACGCAGCAAAAACACTAAACGAATTACAAGACAAAATAAACGACGACATGCTGATACAAATTGGTTTTTTGACAATGTACTTACAATAAACACAAAAAAGACAGAATACATAATCTTTGGCAGAAAAAACCAGAACTCAAAACTATCAATAAAACTCAATGGCGAAAACATTAACCAAACCCAAGAAATAACCTACCTAGGACTCAAAATACACGCTAATCTGAAATGGAACGCACAAGTAAACCACCTAATAACTAAAAATACCAAAACTATAGCTATAATACACAAACTGAAGAACATAGTCCGCATCACAGATAGAAAATCTATTTACCACTCGTTATTCACGCCCCAAAATAGCTACTTAATACATGTATGGGGCGACACGACAAAAGGCAACATCAATAGAATTCAAGTCCAACAAAACAAGATCCTAAAGTCACTGTATTCCCTGGACAGACTCACCCCAAGTTCAGACGTCTATAGATTAACACAAGAGCTAAACATGGAGAAAATCAGAACATTGAACAACTTATTATGGATATACAAAGTAAACCACAACAAAATCAAAACAAACACAAACCTTAAACTGAATCATGAATTCCACAACCATCAAACCAGAACATGCACACACATAAGACCAGAACGATACAACACGTTCAGTTCACAGACACAATTGAGAGAGGCTATACACAAATACAACAGACTGCCCAACAATGTGAAAAGCCTCACAGTGGTCGCTTTCAAGCTGAAAATTAAAAACTTATTGATAACGCAAAAAATATAATCAACACATAAAGAAGAACAAGAAGATCCCTCGATACCATTAACCCGAGGTGGAGTCCACACAAGTGCGGAGATCCGAACCCCGTGGCGAAGATAGAGGGACGTAGCAAATGCATATTATTATATTCAAATATTGCCGTTTTATATACCTAACTTTCTACATCCAAGTAAATATGCATTTGAATCTAGTAAATAAATTCAAGAAATTATGTTTTCTCGTTCCAAATTTTGCATTCCCATAATTCCAAAACGGGATAACAGACAATCCGGCGATATTAAACGTCGCGATGCCCCGCTCCTATGCCATCACTGCAGCTAACTCTACCTATCTTTGGTGTTGTCTTTCCAGATGTCTTGTTCTCTGCATCGTTAAAGGCAAATTGGTTTTGATGCATTCTCTTGTCCCAATCTCTGCCATCTTCATCATCGTACATTGTTGTCAATGTGCGCAAAAGTGTTTGATACTGTCTTTCGGCGTGCTCATTTGCACTTGATGCCGCTGAAACAAATAAAAACCCGCTTATTTTTCGTAAAACAATTCACACAAATATGCTTTGTTGTTGGTGACTGGTGCACATATGGTGTGGGTAACTGCTACATTTTGTGCAGTTTCTTACCTGCGTCAGGTTCCGTACAAGGAATACAGACAAATTCTGTGATCAAATAATACTTGAATTATTGACTTTCTAAAAGTCATTGCGTTTAGATCCTTTATCAACACATTCTATTATGAATTTGGCAAAATAGCAAATGAAAACCCCGCAGTGGTAGCCATGTCTTTGTGAGGGTAGGGAATCCTTGAAGGTTTTTAATGTGTAGGTTGTCCTTGGACTTTCTTCCAAGCAGTCTCAAAATGTAAATAAAAACATGATGCTTTGCGGCTCTTATTCTTCATACTTTCATAGGGTCTAAATGAATAAATGTCCGCATAAGAATATATAAGTATGCCAATGTTTGCAACACAATGGAATAAGAATGTAGGATTTATTACTTAGATTTATGCTGTTCATATTAATCCGACTGATCGCATAGCCTGCATTTTGGCACGGTATGTACGATATGTGGCATGGGTTATTTGGAGGGCATGACATCCATAGCGCAGACGTTTCTGCAAGATTCATTCACAAATTATAGCGTTTTCGACTTATACAATTTTATGCACGCACTCAGTCGAACTGCATCGAGTCCGAACATAAATATACCGGTTGGAACCGTTATCATCACGCACCGGTGTATATTTTCGCAGTATACTTTTGATGTACTTGGGCTACACTGGCTGGCACGCACATATAGACAGTATAGTTTGTGGTGGGGGTAAGGGGAATACAATTAGAGTCGTTGCGACGCGACGGTTCCAACCGGTATAATAAATATATAAAACGAAAACGCTATATGAATCTTACTGAAACCCCTGCCCTCTGGATGTCATGGCCCCAACTAACCCATGCCTAACTATCTATATGCGTTGACAATCAACGGTATGTATAGACCATCCCTTCTATTACTTGACAAGGGAATGGATATGATTGATCGATGAAAAAACTGTCAACATAGGTACATGCTAATTGGATTTGTATGTTCCTATAACGTTTTCAGGCTACTGTAATAAAATTTTCGTTTTTAATTAATGCCAGAACGTAGTTTTTTGACCATGCAAGTTTTCAAGGATTATACCTGCAGTGTGCGGCCAGTGTTTCCGTCTTTTGTTTTTTTGTGGTCATGATCATTAGTATGCCCTATTCCTCTTGCATGAGCAGTTCAGCTTTCGAATAAAAGTGGTGTAGACTCTGGATGTCATAAATTGTTATTGCATTGGGCTTACACAGGTTATAAAAGTGTATGTTTATCGTGTAAATATTATTAACACATCTTAGTTTTCCTTCACGATGTAATTAGTCTTTGATTTAGTTATGTTATTAGGTATTTTAGACTAATTAATATTTCTTTTTCTTTTGGTGTCAAAACCAACGACCCTTCCTAAGATGCGCATTCGGTATCCCTTCTATACAGATGTTTTAGAGCGGCCCGGGCGTCATATAATATTATATTATTCCACGAGCACATAACTTAGAGCTCGCATGATTATCACTCGCCTACGGCTCCGTGTATAAACTTCATGCTCGCGATTTTTATCTGTTATGTGCGAGTCAAATATATTTTATCTACGACTCATAAATTCCATATCATATAAAAAAATTTATCAACCACTCACATATAATAAGTTCATTGCATTCGTATCCCTACCATGATAGACACCAATGATTATGACGACAGAAGCTTTGTATAATAATGAGATTCGTTTGAATAACTTCAATATTCGAAAGAACTGGCATCATTATACGCAAGTACTGCCAAGTCTGTCAAACCCTACGTAGTTGATAGTTTGGTTCGCACCATTGGCAAACGCATTTAAAATAATTTATATATAATGGAATTGATGAGTCGTAGAGAAAACGTCGTATTCGACTCGCACATAACGGATATAAATCTCTTATCTACACAAATAATATAGTATTAAATGTATTTGTAAATGGTGGCGAGGCGAACTCTCAAAAACAAAACTCTCAAAGTTATTACTCAAACAAACTGTTGTTATTATCAGTGGCCGGACAAAAATGTATATTTTCCAGTGTCGTGCATAAGACACGTACTGGTGGGGACTAGCGGCTAGCCGGTCTGGCTTCGGCTCATGGTGTACATACCACTACACCTGCTTTGGCGTTGATCGAGTATAGTCGCTTGCCTTGTTTAAATTTCCGCTTCGTCGATAGATAATTTGAGTAGTTTCTTTCAATTGTGTTGTTTCTTGAAATTTTGTGTGAATATCTGTTTTTATTTTCCATTTCGAATTTGTTCTTCTGTTTTATACTTAGAGTTGAATAATTTTTTTATTTTATAGTTGTAGTTAGTTTGAAAATCTTGCAATTAATCGTTTGCTAGCTGAGTTTGGCAATACTTTCACGTTCGTTAAGAAAGGGGAAGTGGTTTGCAATTTCTGCTCACGAAATTTAATTATTCTTAGTAAACAATGTCTTCGGGCTCATGTAAATCGGGCTTATGTGAAACATTTATTTCTGCTAATTTACCTTTCACAAAAATTAATAATCCCGTTTTTAAAAAAAATTATCAAGAAGTATACTGGACGAGACTTACCCGATCAATCCACAATTAGAAAATATTACGTACAAGGGCAATATGACAAAATAATTTCTAAAATAAAGTCAAAACTATCCGATAAATATATTTGGGTTTCTGCAGATGAAACTACGGATATGAACGGTAGATGTGTGGTCAACGTCGTTGTCGGATTGTTGGACCCGCAAGACTTATATAAACCCTATTTAATATCTACTCAGTTTCGCTGTACCGTCAAAGCTGAAGAGATATGTACAATAGTAAATGACGCCATAAAAAAAGTAGGAATCACAGACGCTACCAAAGTATTACTGTTTGTTTCTGACGCTGCTGCGATTATGTTAAAAGTTGGAAAATTACTTAAACAACATTTTTCAAATATTCTTCATTTGACATGTTTTGCACACGCTATTCATAGAATTTGTAAATTTATTGGGGAAGAATTTCCAGACGTGAATACGCTAATAAGCACATGCAAAAAAAAGTTATTGAAAGCTCCTTCCAGATTGTCTCTTTACAAGGAAAAGTGCCCTCATCTACCTTTGCCACCACAACCAGTTATTACGAGATGGGGTACATGGTTAGAAGCGACAATTTTTTATGCAAGAAACTTTGATATCATCAAACCCTTCGTCTTAAATTTGCCTGATGAAGCAGTTAGTATTAAAGACTGCAAAAAAGTACTATCATTACAAGATTTGCATGCACAATTAAAATTTATTGATACAAATTTTGCGCAAGTATTGCCAACCATAAAGTTTCTAGAACAACAAAATGTTGAATTTGCAAGCAGTTTTCAAAGGATTGAATCTCTGTACGAAAGGTTACGAAGCATTGAAGCACCAATCAGTAAAAAATTACAAAAAAAAATTGATGCGGTAGTACATAGAAATCCGGATTTTAATATTTTAAAACAAATCTCTACGAATTCATTTACGGATGAAGGAATTTTTCAAAAATACTCCAATTTGGTGTTGGTTTATTCTTTTGCGCCTGTGACTAGCTGCGATGTAGAAAGATCATTTTCAAGGTTTAAAGACATTTTAACATCTAAGCGAAATAATTTTACTGAAGATAATTTAGAAAAATATGCAGTAATCGTTCAATGCATATCCAAGAAATGAGTAAAATATTTCAGTGGGCACGTGTTGCATATAGTTACGACAAACATTTAATATTAAATTCACTCGGTTTACTACCGACCGCCAGGCGCTTCACGCCTATGGATATCAATCCAATCGAACGCATAAGTCGTCATTGACTCATGCGTGCCCGCTACGCACACTCATAGCTGGGCGACTTCTAGCACTGCAAGACATACATTTTTGTCCGGCGACTGGTTATTATACAAAACTACTGTCATCCTATACATCGGTGTGTATCCTGGTAGAAATTGTATAGTCATAGATATGTATGCAATTAATTAACTTATACGTATGAGAGTCGTAGCGAAAAAAAACATATTAGCTGACCCATCAGGCAATGTTTTAAGAGCGTGCTTGTCAGAGTGGGATAAATTTTTGTAATATTTTCGATCAATCTTGCTAATGACGAAATAATATTGCCATACCGTTGGGAAAAAAAATGCGTACAGTGTGTTTTTACAAGCATGAGACTTACTGCCGAACTGAAACGCGGCCGCGTTAAATACAAAAGTATAATTCATCTGAAAAGAATTTGTTGGACGCACACCGGGTTGCTATACACTCATGAACAAAAGTGAAGAGAAGTGCACACAATCTAGTGCGCTCTGGTTTTACCAGAAGAACACACTATTAGATTGTAATTTTAACAACTTAATTACTCGGAACTTTGTCAAATATTCTGAATTTGGACTCAAAAGCTAATTGATTATTGGTTATTAAGGTTTTAGAACTCTAGTACGTAAATGTATTGTGGTACAAAAAATATATTTTTTTATATTATTAATTAAATTTATTCTCGATTTTAGGTTCATGAGGCTCAACTTATTGATCGGTCTAAAATTTCACAGGAATTAAGTGGCAAACCAGCTACTACTAGCTTCTTCTTTTTTAATACACTCTCGGCTCTCGCATGCAATGACATTGTGGTAGTAAATCGTATTATTGTCAGATTGCTGTTCTAGAAAAATATGTGCCCAATTCCAAATTCCTTTCTGGCGGTTTGTGAAACAACGTTGATCGGTTTTGCGATTAGGTATAACAGATTATAACCTATGTGATGGTCGCTGCGACGGTCATAATTGCATCCTGCGAAATTATTAATTATTTTATTATTAATATTAATTTTATTAATAAACTTACAATTAATGCAAATCCGGTTTTCTCAGCTATTAGTTCACAGAATCGTAAAAGCAATACACCAAATTAAAGATAGAATGTATATAATTTCCCGACTAGTGGTAGATTTTTGGTATTTTAGTTCGTTTTTGACAAATCGATTGCTGAATCTGACCTAAAATTGGCGGATTTACGATTTTTTTACGAAGAACACTGGTTAAAACTTTACCGCATAAAAAAGTACCGCATAATAGATCTAAGTTATACCTTCCTCTATAAGCGTACAAAATTTCTATAAGCGTACAAAATTTCATGTAAAAAATATCAAAAACCTACATGCCTTTTGTCACTCAAAACGTAGGTAGCGTGGATACAACAAGATGACAGGATTTTCTTCATAATATAAATAATCAATTCATAAGTGGGCTTATATTCAAGTAGACCAGTAGACATTTAATTTTATTTTCTGGCAACATCGAGGTCAAGATGAGTCGCTGGAGAAAGAAAAATTTTCGAATTGATTTAAATTTTGGCATTTTTTACTTCTTAGGTACCCTCGAAATTTAAATTATTATAATACATTTTAAAAAGGCGTGGAGACGTTTAGCAAAGGGTTTAGGGAAATCAATGACTAAGATTGAACAAAATTGAAAGAGTCAAACGGTTAGATTGGAGGCGGTGCAGGATCACTTATTTTGGGAGAAGCATTTCCACAGCTTAATTAAAAACGGCCAAATATGATTTTCCTTCGTAGTTTTGCGGCAACGATTAGACAATGATTACCACTGGTGGCAATGTCCACCTAGGTCACAGAATAACCAGAAGCGTAACTTTGTGTCGGCGCCTTTGATCTCGAGGGTGCAATCTTTTCTAACCGTTTGACTCTATAACCGTTTGAAGCTATCGATTTTTTTAAATCTTGGCCAATGTTTTCCTTAAATCCTTAGCAAAATTTTCCCACGAGTTCTTTTTGTATTTATTATAATAATTTAAATTTTGAGGGTACCTAAGAATTTAAAATGCCAAAATGATTCTATTAATTCCAATACATTTTTCTTTCACAAGCTACTCATCTTAACTACGATGTTGATATAAATTAAAATTAAATGTCTACTGGTCTACTTGAACATAGCCCACTTATGAATCGATTATTTATATTATCAAGAAGATCCTATCATCAAATCAATATCATATTTGACAGCATAAATAGTAAATTATTTCTATTCCTAAAGACTTCGTATTTAGGGTTTTTCATGGTTGTGCAATTGGTAGTCCCTATCTCACTAGCCAAACATACATGTCGATGGCGTATAGGATAGAGCGGCTGCTATCTACGCTGGAGGCCCGAGTTCGAATCCCGGCTCGGGCTAAAATCGACTGTCCTGGTATTTCAGGCAGGGAACAAATACCTTTGCATGCCGGATGAGGAAGTAAAGCCGGTGGCCCCCCGTGTGCTGTCATGATGCGACGTGTACGTTAAAGAACTCTTACTGGAGGTTGGAATTCCTTCAGTTCGACAAAATTCCTGGGTGTGTGGCTTGCCCTCAGCGTCTGTGATTGGCGTTGCGGAAATAGACCGACGTAAAATAAACAAGTTAAAAAAATACACGCAGTAGCAATTCGTACAGCTGCCTCGGTTTGCTCGCGTTTATCCAAAGCGGACGAATCAGCCCTAATCCGTGGGGCCGGCGCATGGTTTTGTATACCACGGATGACGTGATTCTAACTTGCTTGTGCTGGTTCGGCCTGTGTCGTGCTTCCTCGGCGTATCGCATACTGCATCGGTTGCATCTATGGTTACTATGCGTGCGCGATCATGTATCTACGAACACGATTTTCCAACGCGCTCTAGAGAGAAACCCAAATGTCTGGTCCGCTGCATTCGGAGCAACATTTGATTGCTCATACGCCGTACGTGCCCAGATGTGTACGTAGCATGACATGTGAGAATTGATTCAAAATTAAGCTCACTATGGATGCCTGTTTTGTAGGACGTTCTAGCTCTACTGATTCCGCCTAATGAAAGAAATTCAAAAGGTGATCGCGCTGAATGAAGGTTGCTTCTTTGCCTCTGGTGGATAATATGCCCCTTCAAGGTTAGCCGTGATTTTAAAAACAATCTGTGCACCTGTACATTAAGGCCGATTATTATAAACGTTGAACAAGATTTAACCTACGAGCGTATGTATAAATGTCCGTACGTTACGGACTGCTTCACTCGTATATCGCTTATAACAAACATGTGGTTTTGGTTGTGCTTTTGTATTTTTAACGGACGACATGTCATCACAACGAAAATGTAGATCCATATTTTCTTATTTAATTACAATTTCCCGCTTGTCACAACAGCTCAAATGCAGTTCCCCACAGTTGAAATAGATGTCGCGCGAGCAACTATCAATCTATCAATAGATAATTAGTATATTATTCTATGAGCAAGTAATGTAAGCAATTTCTCACGAGAACGAAGTTTGCGTTCGAGTGAGAAATT
Source organism: Aphodius sticticus (assembly GCA_963966075.1). Classification (NCBI taxonomy): domain Eukaryota; kingdom Metazoa; phylum Arthropoda; class Insecta; order Coleoptera; family Scarabaeidae; genus Aphodius; species Aphodius sticticus. The sequence continues at coordinate 71,509,009 of OZ014506.1, read as the reverse complement.
GCCATTACTTGCGAATGGAATACTATACTTTTTCTACGACCATGCAATGATATTTCATAAATTAATTTATTGCAAATAGGGACGGCTGTATGTCACTCATGGTTTACAGGAATTTGACAGATTAAAATTGTTTGGTGCGCTTGTCACTTAGAGACGTTGTCAATGGCTTGACAAGGTCGCTAAGCAGTGTATCAAAACACAATGGAAATGAAAAATCCAGAGCTGTGATTGGTTCTTAAGCCGTGAGAAATGAAATATTTCTCACGTCTCGCGCGGTATGAGGAGCCAGGAATGAAATATTTGCCATGTGTGTGGGGAATGCTTAGTATTACTTATCATAAATTGCCATGATAAAGTATGCATTCATGAATAGGAGTAGAAAATAGTATATTATTCTATGAGCAAGTAATGTAAGCAATTTCTCACGAGAACGAAGTTTGCGAATGGAATACTATACTTTTTCTACGACCATGCAATGAAATTTCATAAATTAATTTATTGCATATAGGGGCGGCTGTATGTCGTCACTATGACGGTTTACAGGATTTTGACAGATTAAAATTGTTTGTTGCGCTTGTCACTTAGCGACGTTGTCAATGGCTTGACAATGTCGCTAAGCAGTGTATCAAGACACGATGGAAATGAAAAATCCAGAACTATGATTGGTTCTAAAGTCGTGAGAAATGAAATATTTCTTACGACTCGCGGGGTATGAGGAGCCAGAAATGAAATATTTGCCATGTGTGTGGGGAATGGTTAGTATTACTTATCATAAATTGGCATGATAATGAATGCATTCATCAATAGGAGTAGAAAAAATACATTTTTGTTAAACTGTCAAATATACTAACTTAACCTAATACATCTACTTCTGTCGCAATATTTCTCCTTATATAAAGTAAGTCATTGAATCTGTAATTGTCGGTCGTAGGTAAAATTATGTACAATACTCGAGCTGTAACGCATATTATGTGCTCGTGAAAAAACAAAACGCGCCGCTTTTCGGCTCGTATGTTAAGTTTTCACTCGTACGTAATATGCTAGTTACAGCTCTTGTAATGTAATATACTATTACTTGTGAAGTGAATTTAAAAAAATGCCCTGCTAGTACAATAAATAATTTTTGTTAATATCTGCCGTAAGTGAAGTAAACCTGACAAATGCATGTGCAGAGGGGCATATCATCACATGATCATCACATTCATCACAATGTGGAGATGCTGTTGTTTGACCAGATATAGTGATTTATCACACACGAATCTGCTTGTCATAGTAGTCATATTTACCCATGTTTGACATTTAAAAACAGCACATAATTTACGATGCATTTAAAGTCATTTAAAGCTGAGAGGGGACATTTTGAAAAAGATCCTTACGGAGGTCCCCGGAGGCATACACAGTCGAGAGCAAAGGAAAGGAATAATATCCATCTGCGACGAGTGACCTTTCTAAAATCATTATTGGGTCACCAAGAAGTGGAAGTATGTATACGTCATTATAAAGCCCGGGCCACACTAACGCCTAATGAAATATGATAAAGCGCTTGTTAACGTTAAACGTACAGTAGCCACGATTTCACGTTATAGTTATAATTTGGTACCACAGCAGTGATGATATTACATGTGTGACGTACTACTTTGTGTGACGTGGCGTCCGTATATAAAGCATGCGCGCGAGTTATCTTGTTTTTAGTTGTTTCAACTCCAACCCCCTTTACTCCATTCTGTGCAATTCAAACGCGCAATTAAATTCGCCAAGTCCAATGTGATTTTATGGTTTATTCTATGAAACATTTTAAAATTGCCAAGTTACATGGATTTAGGATCAGTTCGATCAGTTCTAAATATGTAAGTGCGTGCGTTTGTAGCAACAATCTGGGAATTTTTGTCTAAAACGAAAATTTGGTGACACTACCTGTGAAAACCACTGTGTATAGACGCCAAACGTAACCTATGGTGTTTAAGCCAATTCAGGGTCCTATCTGACACCAGAAACATTATTTTTTTATAGAACTTAGAATTTAAATAAAAAATGTTGATGGTTCTTCCAATAATAACAGACCACGCGTGCTGGGTATTCACTCGCGGACACAGTAATTATCGGGTAAAAATATGGAGTAACCTCCAGGAAAGATCAAGTCTAAGAAAGCCGCGGTACCTAATGGAGTGCCACCGGAGGCGATCAGGGAAATGGTCGTAGTAGCGGGAGAGTACGTCACAGACGTGATGAACCCAGTCCTCACCGAAGGGAAATACCCGGAAAAGTGGAAAACGTCCTGCCTCCTCCTATTGGCCAAACGAGAGGCCACGGAAGGAGAACCACCAAAGTATAGGCCCATTTGCCTGCTAAACACAAGCAGCAAGCTAATGGAACACGTGCTGGTGAGTAGACTGAAAACTGAGCTAGAGGAGAGAGCTCCCCTGGCGGACAACCAGTTTGGCTTCCGAGACGGAAGGTCTACGGTGGACGCGGTGAGGAGCCTGATCGACAAAGCGAAGAGGGCGAACCAAGGAACGAGGAGGAAAAAACAGTTCTGCATGCTGGTCACACTCGACGTTCAATACCGTTGCATGGGAACACCTAATTGCAGAGCTGGAAACAAAAGGCATCAGCCAGTACCTACCGAGGATAATCAGGAGTTACCTCCGGGACAGATGGATTATCCTAAAGGATAAAGACGGGAGGACCTCTCAGAAGAGGATAACAAGCGGCATTCCCCAGGGATCGGTCTTGGGGCCATCGCACTGGAACGTCTTCTACGATGGGGTGCTGCGTCTGGAGCTTCCTGGAGTGGAACTTGTGGCGTATGCGGATGACCTAGCGATGGTGGTGACCGCCGCCACTTGTACCGAGCTCGAGGGGAGGACGAACGCGGCCATTGCAGGAATCGTCGCGTGGATGGCTGACAGACGACTGCAGGCTGCCGAGAAAACCGACGCCGTGCTCCTAACCGGCAGAAGGAAGTGTGAGCCGGTGACGCTGGCAGTGAACGGGATACTAATCAAGCCCGGGAACAGCATCAAGTACCTGGGAGTGAGAATAGAAAGAAAGCTCAGGTACAGGAAGCACGTGGAAGAGGTGGCGGCAAGGGAGAGGACAACAGAAGCTCTCCTGAGGCTGATGCCAAGGTTGGGGGGGGGGGGGGCGAGACGGCAGCAAAGAGGAGAGTACTTGGTTCCGTGGCGGAGTCGGTTGTGCTATATGCGGCGCCGGTCTGGGCGGACGACATGGAGTCCGCAAACAGAAGGCAGCGACTCCTACGAGTGCAAAGAAGAGCGCCAATTGGAGTGACGTCGGCGTACAGAACCGTATCTACCATGGCGGTTCTGGTAATTGCGTCACTGGTGCCACTACATCTAAAAGTAAAAGAAAGACGGCAACGGTATGATAGACGAGGACATGAAGGTGGTTCCCGCGTCGCCGGTCTAACAGCCACAATAGAAGCATGGCAGAGAGAGTGGGACGAGGATGAATGTGGACGATGGACCCATCGCCTGATACCCAGCCTATCGGGGTGGATGAATAGAAGGCATGGTGGGAATGAAGTCAACTATAAGCTCACCCAAGCTCTAACTGGCCACGGATATTTCGGTGCATACCCGCACCGATTCAAGAGAAGGGAGAGCACAGAACGCCGGTACTGCGGGGAAGAGTACACCTGGGCATAGTCTCTTTCGATGCGAAAGATGGGCAGCACATAGAAGCGCGTGTCCATATCAGGAAGACCTCAACGAGGAAGGAATGGTCCGGCGCATGTTGAACGGGCCGGAGGAGTGGCGGCGGATCGCACACACCATGGGAGATAGCCTAAAGTGCAAGAACGAGGACGACAAGCGTGATGAAGCGAGAGGACCTCCCACGCCTTAGGTGTTAAGGAGTAGGGATGGCCCCGGGGATGGATGGAGCAAAAGCGAGAAAGGCAGAATAGCGGCTGGAAACCGGCGCAGAAAAGCTTCCGCAACTACCGAAGCGAGTAATGTTTAGGGTTCTGGAAATCCGGAGCAGACTTTACGACGACCGGAGTCAGGCGACATACCGTGATCCCAGAAAAAAAGTCTAGGTGGCGGTGTCCCAGAAAGAATTGTGGTTCTGAGTACGTAACGGTGGTGGTAGTAGAATAAGTAGAATAGTAGGAGGTAGTAGAATAAGTAGCATAGTAGTATGTTATTAGTAAGTAGGTCGTATGACTTTTTGTTTGCCTTATCTGTATTTGTGGTCAAAATAAAGAGAAAAAGAGCCAGTAGGCCACATTCAGGCGATGCCGTATGGCGGGTGGTGGTGGGTACTTTCCCTCCCCTCGCCTTTTTTCAAACAAAAAGTAACCTCCAGTCACAGTCTTAATGATTTTTAGAAAAAGAAAAACAGATTTCATTATTTGTTATTGTTTGCTGCTATTTAAAAACAGCCATGCGATTTATTAAAATTGCATAGATGTAAATGGTGTACAAATTGTCATAAAATTGCGTGCGATTTTTCAAAACAGCATTGTTGAAAGTGCAGGACTGTACCTAGTTTGAAAAGTTTCTAAGGCAATTTATACATATGCAACCGCAAGAAAGATCCGCAGTTATTTGGGTTGCATACTCACCGGTAGATCGGCACTCAACATAACCTATAATATTTTTATAAACATTAACGATTAACAGTTAACGTTAACTTCCGTGACATTTGCAACAAATTAACAGACTATCGGTTAACGAAGTTAACTTTTTCGTTAACGGATTAATGATTAACGAAGTTGACTTTCTGATTAACTTTGCCCACCTTTGTTTGTAGGACATAAGAGTATGTGCATTGTGCGTACACAATAATGTCGGGCAGGTAATCCAAAAAATCCACCATCACTTAAGCTTTGGTTTTGGTTTGGAATGATGATAAGATACATGCTAAATACGAAAAATAATTATTAACATTATTGTAATAATGCAATACAGCTGCATCGCCTGTCTTTTTATATGTTAACGCCATAGATCAACAGCAAGCGGAGGTACTCAATGTCAGCAACATGCGTTATGCGCTAACGTAATGCAGCCCTAGCATAACCATAAGAAACATAGACATTGGTTTAGAAATAATTGTGCATACATTGTGCGCAAACACAGCATTTTTTAAATACTTGTGTGCGAAAAACTAGAAAACACGAAATTAGGAAATAAAGTAGTTTGTTAAACGTTTCGCCAGTGTGGCTAGGACGCAAGAGTGGTTGGTGCCTTACTCTGATAAGTTAATATTTGCCCACTTTACTTGAATTGGACAGGATTACAGCCAACACACGTCATGCTTCAGAACGTAGCACAGGACAACTGTTAACTTTTTCGTCGTTTTTTTTACTCAATTTTTTGTTGAGTTCGGCAGCATTCGGCTTGGTGACATTTTTCAGTAAACACGAACCGATTAGTCAATATAGAGTACTATGAACAGTAATGGAAAATGTATCTCTCCGTCACTATATCAAAACTTTAAAAGAGCTTGTCTTTGGTAGATCTACGTACTGGTTTTTTATCCTTGCCTCGGTTACTGTGGCAAAAAAAAATTATCCATGTCCGATCATTTCCAGTTGGTTTATAATGATGTTTTTATTTATAAGCTTAATGTAAATGCAATGTAACTTAAGTTTACGTATACGTACGGCTTTTGGTTAAATATAAAATAATTTTTACTTTATCATACACAGTATGTAAAGTATTGTAATCATGCCAAAAAAAATTTTTTAGATTTTAGCGGAAATATGTCTTTTTGGGTCGCCTGAACATTTTTGACCAAGGTTAAAAAAAATGTCTGTGTGTTTGTGTGTACCCGTTTTTTGCGGCGACGATTCCGGAGAAACTACTAAAGGTATCGGGATGAAACTTCATATTTAGAAGTTTTCTGTTGAAGAGGGTCCAAAGGAACTGGAGGTTTAGTCTTAGCATTCTTGAAAGATTTTGCAAATAAGCCGCCATTTCTGGAATTTTGTCGAAATAGTTAAATAATAAATTAAAGATGAGGAAATTCTGAATAATTTATCACCATGACATTTTTTGGTACAATCAATAGTTTAGCTGCATGAGCAAATTCTAATTCTACTAGATCGGTCGTACTGCATGAATACTAGTAGCCAGGATTTGTCAGATTATTTTATTCTAATGACAGTAGGTAGTCTTGGTGTCAAACGCAACAGTCATGGAAAATGTATCTCTCCGTCACTATATCAAAACTTTAAAAGAGCTTGTCTTTGGTAGATCTACGTACTGGTTTTTTATCCTTGCCTCGGTTACTGTGGCAAAAAAAAATTATCCATGTCCGATCATTTCCAGTTGGTTTATAATGATGTTTTTATTTATAAGCTTAATGTAAATGCAATGTAACTTAAGTTTACGTATACGTACGGCTTTTGGTTAAATATAAAATAATTTTTACTTTATCATACACAGTATGTAAAGTATTGTAATCATGCCAAAAAAAATTTTTTAGATTTTAGCGGAAATATGTCTTTTTGGGTCGCCTGAACATTTTTGACCAAGGTTAAAAAAAATGTCTGTGTGTTTGTGTGTACCCGTTTTTTGCGGCGACGATTCCGGAGAAACTACTAAAGGTATCGGGATGAAACTTCATATTTAGAAGTTTTCTGTTGAAGAGGGTCCAAAGGAACTGGAGGTTTAGTCTTAGCATTCTTGAAAGATTTTGCAAATAAGCCGCCATTTCTGGAATTTTGTCGAAATAGTTAAATAATAAATTAAAGATGAGGAAATTCTGAATAATTTATCACCATGACATTTTTTGGTACAATCAATAGTTTAGCTGCATGAGCAAATTCTAATTCTACTAGATCGGTCGTACTGCATGAATACTAGTAGCCAGGATTTGTCAGATTTTTTTATTCTAATGACAGTAGGTAGTCTTGGTGTCAAACGCTAATGTTTTGACAATAACATCTATCAATATAAGCTGCGTTCGCATATTGCATTACACTTTTTACACCCAATAACACGTAAGTGTCATTTGGACGGTGTACCCGGTGTCAACGGAGTACAATATCCGAACGCAGCTTTAATCGACATATCTGTCTAGTTCTAGTAGTTTTATTTTAACGCAGGCATGGCCGATCTCGATCAAATAGAGTCTCATGCAGCTAAACTATTAATTTTATATATAGTATGATAAAGTCATGTGCCTGGCCACATCAGATTTTTATATTAATAAACATCAAAATTTACGATAACAAACTAAGAAAATCTCATTGCAAGGATTTTTATTGCATATCACAACACACTGTACAAATTCATTGTATCTAATACATATTAAAATTAAGTAAATAAATGTACAAATCAACTTCATGTTCTAATGATTATTATTGAAGATTGAAGAATATTTCAGAATTGTAATGCTAAAATTTATTCATAAATGTAACGGAATTATTAAATTTAATTAAAGGCGTCGAGGATTATTTTTTAACATTTACTGGACTATAAATATGCAGTAATTAATTATTATTGCTAATAACGTTTTTGTTTATTAATTTTAAGGAGGCCACAAAACTGTGAAAAGAGAAATACCTCGGAAATGAGAAAGGTTTGCAAAAGTTAATTAATATTTTTTCCTTTAAAATTTGTTACTAACCTCAATGTTAATTTCTGCCTCAATTTATTTTATATAAGTCGGGCTATGGAGAATGAGGGGAATTTCGGTTGCTAAATTTCACATTTCAATTGTCAAACTAGCTAAAATATATAAAAAAAGAAATAATATGTACCTACTAATATCCATCAAACATCGACCAACTATTGCATTTATTAACAAAACAGTACTTTGGAGTTGAGCTACAAATCCTTTTTTTTTGTGATAAAATAGATAATATTCTATTTAGATACTAATAGGTACTACTAATAATTTTTATTTGTTTTTGCTATGAACACAAAAACATTACTATATATTTTAATACATAATTATATAAAACATCATCCTTCTCCAAAAGAATCCAGAAGCTTTGATCCGGCTTTGTGCGACAATCCTTCCAACAAAATAAAAGCAATAAGACCCTCATCCTCTCCAAATCGCTTTATGTAACCGGAAACCAAAAATCAAATATCCTTCTCCAGCAACCCTGAAAACAGTCACAATAGTACCAGAAAAGAACTCAGATGCTAGATTCAATCCATAATATACACACATACTATATTGAGTTTAGTTTCACTTTTTTTATCAAGGACAAGACAGGACCAAGGTTCAGATATCCCCTATCTACTATCTACTATAGGTGAAACTACGAGAGCTGAACGTGAGTCATCGCCTAAAAACGTAAGAACAGACGCATGAAAAAGCACTCTGCTTCTTTCTAACGCACGGGAATGGTCTGTTACGTATCAGCAAAATAACAGCTGGAATCGATGACTCACGTTCAGCTCTCGTAGTTTTACCTATATCAACTATCTACTAGTATCTAGTACTATATACTAAACGTGACTCACACTCCGCGGAAGAAGTTTACGAAAATCGGCGAATCGGGGGAAGGGTCTGCTCCTCGGAGAAGCGAAAATTGGCGATTTTCCGACTGAAAATTGATTCTACAGTGCTTAGGTTTTCGATTTCGTCCATTTTCGGCCCAGTTCTTGTTATTTTTACCTCGATTCGGCTAAATTTATGGATTATCGATTGGGACTGTACTCGTCAGCGCGTCGCCATGGGGTTGCTAGGCGACGGCCGCGCGCTTCGCGACGCGGTCACCAGACGGCGACACATCATCATGTCGCGGTGGAGGTTAAGCTACGAAGCGATAGATGGCGCCCCGTAACCGTGCCGAACGTACGAGCATAATCACGTCACGCGTGTAAGAGCATCCGGGCTTTTTGTTTCTCTCTTAACGCTTCGGCGATCTACCTAGGTCGACCACCAGGCCTATTAGGCCTGCACATTCTCCTAGTAACTTGTACTATTAACAGATTTGTTATATATTTTTTATGAAATAAACGTTGATATTAATCAAATAAGTACGATATTCACTGGCTTTAATTATGACTGATAATGCCATGAGTCGTATAAATTCAAAACCTGCAAGCAAGCAGAAACTACAATATTACATTATTTGAGTGTTTTACAGGGCTTTATTGATGTTACTTTTTATAATTAGACTGTCAGAGATGTATTCTATATGAAATACTGTAATGGTGAAATAAAACTGAAAAATAGGAACAGTTTAATAAATTTTGGGCTCATTACGCATCTAAAATAATTCAGTGAGTGTGCATTAATGAGGGCAAGCTATAAATAATATTTCAACTTACAACTCTTACTTTTAGAGTTAACCTTTTCAAATTTATCCGATTTAAATTTTGTTTTTCTTTCAAACATTGAATTCATAATTGTCTATGTACTAACAAAAAGTCCCCTGCGATGTCTGTAGATACAATCGAGAAATGATATTAGGGATTTAGGTTATTTTTGTTTGTAATGTTATTTTTTTATTTGTGTTATCACTGGTATTTGTGTGTTAAAATACATATGTGTATAAATTTAAGGCTCTTTTTTTAATTTTTTGCAAACTATCTCAGATTTGTAGAAGGTTTTGAACAATTAATTCAAGTAACAAGTACGATAAAAAAAATAAGAATACGCGAGTTTTGTCAATTATTTTTAAAGGCAGTACCTATACGTATATTGTGTACGAAGCCGTGAAAGTGCTTATTTTCCGGGCCTGGTGCACACGTTATTTTTTATCCTACACAAAAATATCGTAATGCATTCATTCGTTTCTAAAACTAATCACTGACCTATTGGTTTTTGGCAAACAAATAACGGTGACGTTTTAAACACAACCGTCAAACCGAATTGAGAGCTGTGTTTTGATTGGACAGACTCATCGGTCGCCATCTGCTGGGTATATTGTGTACAGCTATTTTCGTGGCTAGCGCTGAAAAGTGCTTATTAAAGGCCTGGCGGACAAATAGCATATTTCGTGTCTCCATATTATCGACACGCAAAAACGACATTTTCGCAAAATGTAGGATAAAAACTTTACTTTATATGGTAGACATAATTACATTGCAATGGTAATACATTAATTATACATTATGCTTACAAATGAAAACATTGTTATAAACGATCAGGAAATGATCGAACATTAGGTAAGGAATTACGTATATTATTATACGAGCATACAGCAAAACGGGCATGGATAAATCACAGATACCACAGGTACCACCTATTCACCAATTTATGCTTTTCTACTAAACATATACGGATATTATGTTGATATATTTTATTATTATTTTTAGGGTGTCAATCAGTTTGAACTCACAACAGGAGAGTTTTTGTTCTTCACGGTAATTCAGCAGGTCAATTTGAATTATTTGATGCAATATGTGGACTTATCAGTGATATATGGTGTCAGTAAGAAACTTGTATAATTTCTATTACCGCTTAATGCTAAGTTTTAACTTTAATCGACCAAAAAGAGTATCAGCACTATAACTTGTGTATAAATAGAAAACCTAAAATTTGTGTGATTATTTATTTATGCAAAAGTAATGTATAGATAATGGAAATTTATGTGCCGAAAACAATATTGTCTAGATGACGTCCGTTACGTTGTATTCACTCGTCAAATCCAGAACGAAGATTATTGACAACTCGTCGATTAGCGCGAAATTGACGGCGAAATGCGGCAACAGCGGCAATTGTGTTGGGGTCAAATTGTAAAGCGGTGCAAGGAATTTCAGTTGCAATGGAGCCGTTTACTGGAGAGCAAAACGCTATTTGCGTACGAGCGTTTTACCAAAACAATAATTCCATAGTGACAGTATGCCGTCAGCAAAAATTATTTCAGTTTCAGCAAACGCTGTTTTTAAAGAACACTCAGGAAAATGTGAAAATGTTAATCAACTAATAAGCTACCAACCAATTTAAAGCGTTTAATGGTGTATTATGATTTTTAAGAACACAAATAAAATCTTATTTCAATTTTATAGCAATGGCGGGAATGCTACTAGTGGCGCCGCGGTTATTGTGCATGGGGGAGAACTAAAAACACTTTCAACAAAAAAAGGGCCAAGTACGCCATCTTTATTAGTATATACAGGGTGTCCGGAAAGTAATGGGACCCTGCTTAACCGTATATTCTTGATGTCAAATGGTACCGATTAAACCAAAAATCCCATAGTAAAAAGTGCTTCCTTAAGAAGTTATAAGGTGTTAAAGATAGGAAATATATTTCTTGTTTTGCATATATTTCAGTAAAGAAACGGCCGATCAAGCTGAAAAGTGGTAGCCTTAGGCTTTTGGAGACGCCAAACATGAAAACAGTATTAGGACATTTGCATATTGTAGAGGGAGTTGTCGGCAGCTTTTCTGGGGGAATAATAGATGATAGTTTTATTATTATTATGACTTTGGGCGGGACGACTAAAGATTATCATACGGACGTTAATTTTACATAAATAATGTTTACCTATTTTATGGCGATAAAATCCACCGTTTTCAAGAAAAACGCAATTAAACGTACTGTGTATTTAATAACTGTAGTTTATGCAATGTTATTCTATCAAGTTACTATTTGTCAAACGTAAATGCATTTGTGTCAGTTTGCTTAATGATACTGTATTAAATTGATTATTTCACAGTTCATTACATATTTGTGGCATTTTATCACAAAAAAATATGCCTCGGCACAATTTTTTTTCAAACTCGGAAATGACCGATATGGTTGCTGTTTATGCTCAAGAGCAATTTAATGGAGCAGCAGCAGCGGGAAGATACAGGCAGTAGTACCTAAATCGTCGCCAACCTAATAGAAAGTTTTAATAGAAGTTTTCGGCGCTAAAGCGCCCTGCAGGACGACCAACTTCGCCAACCATTGAGGAGGAGGAAGATATTTTGTTCCGAATAGAAGAAGATCCTAAACTAAGAGTACGGAAATTATATGCAGCTACTGTAGTACCCCGGACAAGCGTGCATAACATTCTTCTGCATTATCCATACCACCACACTAATGTGCAGGCGTTGCTACCAAATTATTTGCCACAAAGACTGAAATTGTCCATTTTGTCAATGGTTACGTAACAAACAAAATCACGGCCCAACATTTTTTGTCCGTGTGTTATTTACCGATGAGGCAACTTTTACACTCCGTGGTATGGTGCGGCGTTGTTGGAGATCATTTCATCGGGCCTTACGAACTTCCTCCTCGATTAAATGGTGCGTCGTATTTAAATTTTTTGGATAACGTTCTACCTATCTTATTAGAAGACATCCCTTTAAACCTGCGTGGTACACAGGTAGAAATTTTTGTTTAACTCAAATAAATATTTGTTTGGCGAGAGGCAAAAATATATTTATTTGCTACAAAGAATGTTTATTTGGCTCAAAACAATAATACTTTACTCCAAACAAATGATATTTGACTCAAATACAATGTCTTTGTAGCAAATAAATATATTTTTGCCTCTATTCAAACACGCAGTTATTTGAGTTAAACAAAAATTTCTATCTGTGTAGTGTATGGTTTATGCACGATGGTGTTCCCGCTCATTTCCTGCAAACTGTGCGAAACTATTTACTATTTAGGAGGGTTTTGCCTTTCAACATTTACTCTTCTTTTTTTGATTCAATAAAGTTAGCTTATAATAAACATTTTAATAACGTGAAGAGGTCCAACATTAACAAATTTAATATTTTAAAGAACAGATCACTTCATGATCGTTCACCGGCTTTCAGACTTCGTGAGGGATGGATAGTGAACAAATCTGACATTGACGTACCTCAAAACATTTTAACGTTCCTTTCATTGGGCCCTAAGTTTGCTCTGCCTGTGTCTCCCAAAACCTGCGACATCTCTCACATTCTGAGAGATGTTGAGGGCATCATTACCCAATTCCAACCGGAGGAGAGAGACACACTCAGAGCACGCTCTACTAATGTGGTCACGAATTTCATGCTGTCGCGTCCACACACTAATTTAATTGAGTCAGAGATCCTTTCCCTCGCGAAGCAGACAAAGTTATTTCTGAGAGCGACACCTGATTTACTGGTCTGTAGAGCGGACAAGGGTGCTGTCACTGTGTTGCTCGACAAACCGTCTTACATTCAAAAAGTGTCTGATCTGCTTAACGGTGACGACATATATGAGAGAATTGATAGAGATCAAACGGCCTCCCTACAAAAACGCACTAATGAGCTGGTCCGTTGGTTGGTTGGCAGAGGAGCTTTTGACACTCAATTTTCACGGTCCTTAACCTGTCAGAACTCCATCCTTCCCAAACTTTATGCTTTACCAAAGATCCACAAACCTAACATACCATTCAGACCGATAGTATCTTTTATAGGGTCTGCTACCTATAATTTATCCTCTTACATTTCCAACGTCTTAACCGGTAGCATGGCTAATCGTACTACTTACAATGTAAAAGATATTTTTTCCTTTATTGAGGAATTTAACGGTATGCTGGTACCCGAAGGTCATGAATTGGTATCGTTGGACGTGGTCAGCCTCTTCACCCAGATTCCTTTATATTTGGTCATTCAATCTGTTACCAAGCATTGGACCTCCATTTCTGACCATTGCGGTCTTGCACAAAACGATCTCATCAAGGTTGTTTAATACTTGTACAACAATTGTTATTTCACTTTTGACGGTATTGTCTATAGGCAGCGTAGTGGCAGCCCCATGGGCTCCCCGCTCTCCCCCATTCTAGCTCTCATGGTAATGGACGACCTACTTGAGGTGACCATAGAGAAGTGTGAATTCAATATCCCCTTGATCAAGAAATATGTTGACGATTTAATTTTGATTTTACCCTCGCACCAAGTTAATTATGTTTTGGACCTTTTCAACGATTACCACGAGGACATACAGTTTACCATTGAGAGAGAAAAACATATGTCAGTCCCCTTCTTAGATTCTCGTCTCATTAGATCGGCCAATGGTGAACTGAGGTTCGACTGGTACACTAAACCTACCCATTCAGGGAGATACATGAATTTTCATTCCTCGCATCCTTTCCGTCAGAAAATCAACTTATTAAAGGCGATGCGGGACAGAGTCGTGTCCATTTGCCATCCTGAGTTCAAGAAACGTAACCTGACCAAACTTAAACAGTTCTTTCTTAGCAACAATTATCCCAAACAGTTAGTCAATTCAATTTTATTCAATTCTACTAATGAACCTCCCACACGTTTGCCTGCGTCTGGAGATGCCGCTGCTGTGGACCTTCTGTCCTCACCTAGGCGTAACCGCCTGAGCATTGTGACGATGGACGCCGGCGCCGTCCCTGTTGACGACGTTGGCGCCTCCGGCAGCGACACCGTGCCCGTCGTCAGGTATAAGAGGATACCTTTCATCGGCGACCTCACGGAGAAACTCTAGCGTGTATTACATCACCAGTCCTTCAGATTTGGTGTCTTCAGTTACCTTACCGTGGGGGACGCTTACTTTTCCAAGCTTAAAGATAAAACCCCGTCTAACTTGAGGAGTAATGTTGTGTACGCTATAAACTGTAATGATTGCAACGGTCTGTATATAGGACATACGTCCCAATATGTTAAAGCTAGAGTATCCAAACATAAAAGTGACGTCAGGTTACAGAAAGGTGCTGCAAGTGCCCTTGTTGAGCATGCTATGGGTTTTTTCGCATTCCTTCAGGTTTGACGAGACAAGGATAATTGCTAGTGAACCTAGGTACTTTGGTCGACTATTTCTGGAGATGTTCCACATAAATGTAAATGACAACACAGTAAACCATAAGGTTGACACAAGTGGTCTTAGTAACATTTATAGTTATCTTTTTGAACTTTATAAACAAGGACGTTCCAGAGATGGTCGGCTGGATGGTCGGGACCGTGGCTCTGACTCGGCTTAACCTTGTCTTTGGGTCACAACATGTTAATTCTGCTTATAACTTTTCATTTTCATTGTGTAATTCTACCTTTTTTTGTGTTTGGTCCCTTCAGGATGATTCCCATTGTTATTTTTATTGTTACCATTTCAAAATAAAATTTATAATTTTAAGTTCACATTTTTGGTGCGCCATCTGTTGAGCGGGGTTGGCGGTTGATCATTTCGTTGCGCGTGTCGGTATTGCAGTTCCATATGTTGACCACTGGGTCTATGGTTAACCTCACATTTCCGGCGGAGTGGTCGACTGTCAACGTGCCGTCCGCATGGCTTGCATCTAATTAGTTTTCGTCTCATTATTGATGGGTCCACTGGCCAGCCGTGGAGACATCCATTTTCATTAAAATTGTTGCATCTCATCACCATGTGGTTTTTCGGTTGTTTGTAAAAATTAAGGCTGCTTCTCACACAACTAACGTAAGTTAATTTGATGTTAAATTTTAATTGGTAACTATTAGTGGTATTTTCTTGTCTTTATAGTAACTTTGTTGCCTGATGAAGACTTTGAAATAAAGTCGAAACGTCGCAGAGTTTATAACGTTGTGATTATTTGACCTGGTCGTTGTCCCAATATCCCATTTTGTGTGCCAACGTAGTACGACCAAGAGTACTTCTTTGCCCGAAACTATTTAGACAACCACTTTTCGCACCGCTGGAGTGATTATCCTTGGCCACCGAGAAGCCCAGACCTCAACCCATTAGAGTTTTTTATATGGAGCTATATGAAATATATTGTATACCGGCAAGTCTACTAATACTAGGCAAGATTTGCAAAGAACGATTATTGACGCAGGAAACGAAATTAGAAATAACTTTGAGGCATTTTTTAGAGTACAACAAAACTTAGGAAAACGTTGTGAAAGATGTGTTGAACTAAACAGTGGACATTTTGAGAACCTTATAAATTTATAAATAAAAAATAAGTGAAAATTAAGTTTAATTTTTTATAATGATATAGCTTTTAGCAAATACACAAAATGTTTAATTGCGTTTTTCTCGAAAACGGTGGATTTTATCGGCGTAAAATAGGTAAGGTAAACTCGGGTAAGTGTGATTTTGGGGTAAGTGTGAACATTGGTTCTAAGTCAACATCCAAAAAGTAAATCTGAGCGCCATCTCTCAGGGAGCAGTCTCAGTTGCTTATTAATGCGTGGGTAAAGTAGGAATCTGAAAAATCCTAACCTCACAAAAAAAAATGTTATGACAGTTGTCAAGCGCCATTTTCACTTGTTGAGTGAGTGTGTTCGCCTGTGTGTTCAGCAATAGTCAGCAGGGCAAAATTTACGGTAAGTCTGGGTTTTTCATCGGTAGCATACAGATTAATGGCTGCACTTTACTGTCACATATTTGAAGTACTAATTTTCCCCTTGAGAAAAATATTACGACATAGGTCACACTTGCCTCAATAAAAATACGTTTTCGGGTAAGTGTGACCGTATTGTGAGGGGAAGTGTGAACCTGTTATTTTGGGGATTTTACATTGAAATGGAAATTTCTTTTTAGGCGGTACAATGGTGCGAAATTACGTCCGTACGACGCAACGAGCTTCACAGTACTCCCAAAATGATCTCAAAACGGCTGTTGAGGAAATTAAAAGGGGAGCCTTGACTATATATCGGGCACATAAACAATACAAAATCCCAAAGACAACATTGTTTTACCATGTGACTGGTATTCGTGGTAGGAAGAGTAAAACTCAGGGAAGAGCCACGGCAATTCCATTAGAAGATGAGGAGCGACTGGCTGAAGGTATTAAGATGATGGAGAGATGGGGATTTGGAATTTCTCGCGCAGAACTCTTAAATGTGGTTGCAGATTTTGTCACAAGAAATAAAATAAGAACCCCGTTCAAAAATAATATTCCCGGAAATGAATGGTTCTTGAACTTCAAGAAAAGACACAACCTGAGCATTAAAAAACCTCAAGCAGTCGAATATTCCAGAAAGAAGATGACGGACCCCTTTGTCATCAACGAATATTTCGATTTAGTGAAAAAAACCTTAAGCGACCTTAGCCTACTTGACAAGCCTGAATTAATTTGGAATCTTGATGAAACATCTTTGTCCCATGACCCCCATAAAACAAAGGTTGTTGGAGCAAGAGGAGCACCTAGTTCAAGAACAACTTCTGGACCAGGCAGGGAGAACACCACTGTCTTATCAGCTGTTTCTGCATCAGGTTTGAAAGCACCACCTTTGATAATTTTTAAAGGGAAGAATGTGTGGGATTCCTGGTTGGCTGAAAATGAAAATTCCTTTCCTGGAACTGCATACGCTGCCAGCCCCAATGGCTGGATGGAAACAGATATATTTTTTAATTATTTTGAGAAAACCTTACTTCCAGCATTGGGACCGACGAGACCAGCCCTTGTAATATACGATGGTCACAGTACCCATATAAATATTCCTCTCATAGAATTAGCACGCGCTAATGATATTACAATATTAAAGTTGCCTCCGCACACAAGCCACTTGTTACAGCCTTTAGACTTGTCAGTGTTTAAATCTGTAAAGGACAACTGGGATTTAAAACTGGTGGCTTGGCAAAGAAAAAATATAGGTTTTAAAATTCCGAAGAAGGTGTTCTCTGAACTCATCGGACAAACTTGGAAAAACCTGGATCCGGAAATAATAAGAAATGGATTTAAAAAAGCAGGAATTTATCCATTCAATCGCCACGTAATTCCAGATGACAAGTATGATCCAGAAGCCTTAGCACGATATAACACATCAAATCGGGCAACTGCAACTGACCCAATCCATACCGAAAATACCACTCGACATGACCCGAGTGTTGATACCGCTGGACCATCGAGTGAAACTGTTGAATCAAATGTGAGTTTTCAAGAGTTACTATTAAACACTATGAAGCAGACCCAAAAAGACACACAGTTGAGAAAAAGGAAAAAGGTAGCCACAGGTGCAGAAGTAATAACATCGCGAGAGGTATTGGAGAGACTTGCAAAAGAAAAAGAGGAAAACGAAAAGGGGAAGAAGAAAACGAAGAAAAATAAACCCGCAAGCACTAGTACGGCAAAAAGGGCAAAAAGAAAATGTAGATTTAGTAGCTCCAGTTCAGAAGAGGAACTGCTAGAGCCAGTACTTATTGATTCTGATGTTGATGTGGACCCTGAGGTGTTTGAAGAGAATGAAGAGGAGATTGCGTTTGAAAAAAGTCTAGAGGAGATTGTGCCTAAGGTAAATGAAGAGGATATGCTGCAAATTGGTGTTGACCGATGGGTTATAGTGCAATATGCTACTAAGAAGACTATTAAGCATTTTGTTGGACAGATTAAATGTCAGGAAGAAGAAGGATGGCAAGTCAGTTTTTTAAAATATCAAAGCACTGGCTTCATTTGGCCACAAATAGAAGACATAGACACTGTAGTTGAAGAAAACATAAAAAAACTTTTGCCCCAACCAGTTAAGGGTAGAAGAGACACTTTACATTTTGGAGTAGATTTTGCTATTTTTCATTTATAATTCTTTAAAAGTTTGTTACTCTTATGTTAATAAAGATATTTAAGCATTCCAAAAAACAGGTGGTACGATTTTGTTGAAATTTTCACAGTTGCCCCACGATCTTAAGTATGAGACCGTCTAAACAGACCCACACGCCGTTGTCACACTTGCCCCAAATCGATGGGGAAGTGTGACCTGCGGACATTGTTTTAAAAAAAATTACGTACATTTTCTGGTGTATATTGGTTAGCTCTGAAACATGTACAGTGTGAAGCCACATGTTGAAGCTTACTGTAAACAAAAAATCGATTTGAAAATGTTGCTGGAAGCAAGTGAAAATACAGAAAGAAAGTCAACTAACCGAAAAACCGGTCACACTTACCCGAGTTTACCTTAAACATTTTTTATGTGAAATTAACGTCCGTATCATAATTTTTAGTCGTACCGCCCAAAGTCATAATAATAATAAAAATATCATAATAATACTACCCCAGGAAAACTGCCGACAGCTCCCTCTACAATATGCAAATGTCCTAATACTCTTTATAATATGTTTGGCATCTCCAAAAGCCTAAGGGTACCAAATTTCAGCTTGATCGGCCGTTTCTTTTCTGAAATATATGCAAAACAAGAAATATATTTGCTATCTTTAACACCTTATAACTTCTTTTTACTATGGGATTTTTGGTTTAATCGGTCCCATTTGACATCAAGAAGATACGGTTAAGCTGGGTATATATATATATATATATATATATATATATATATATATATATATATTAAAAAACACAAACAACTTTATTTCAAATTGTTTATTTTATTGGGTACTGTAGGCTTGGTCACGTTTAACACATTAAAACTTATAACTAAAAGTCACAAGATACAACACATTAAAAATTATTTGCTCTGACGTTTCGACACTATTTGTGTCTTGATCACAGATAAACTGAAATATTCGTGAATAACTTTATACATTTTAATACGTACAACCAAGACAAACCACGTATGAAACTTGTTTCCAAAACAGGAACTCGTCTATCAACAATCTCCCACAAATGTTACGAATTCCTTAAAATACTTTTTCTCCCCTTTTGTTACATGTTTGTAGGTAAAATTAGTTTGTAACAATTTAGCAAATTTAAATCAGATCTGTCGTTCACCGCGTCCTTTTGTTTTAAAATTTCTATGGTCTCCAACACACACCGAGCTTTTAAGTTATTCTCCTTTTGGAGCACTTTCACATCACTAAAGTTAAATTGATGTCCGGTATCTTGTTGGTGTTTTTTTAACGCTGTGATGTTTTTCGCGTATTTGTGCCCTTTCAACCGCTACTCCAGAAGTTGCTCCGTCTGACCAACATACACTTTTTTACAGCTGCAGGGAATCTGGTAGACACAGTGAGAGTTCTTCAATATTGGTGTCGGCGCTTTTAGTTTTGTGTACATTTTAGACAAGTTGTTAGTGTTTTTGTGAGCTACTGTTATGTTGAATGGTTTTAGTATGTGTCCTATCTTTTCAGATATTTGTCTAATGTAGGGAAGAGCGATATATTTCGTTTTCTCCGTGTGCGATTCTTCGTTGTGTTCTGGTGTTGCATCCTTGTTCCTTTTATTAGATATTTTTCTCTTTTTAATTATTTTTTCTATCAGATCTTTCGGGTAGTTGTTTTTATGTAAAATGGTTCTTACTTTCTCTAATGCTTCATTTTGATATTGAGTACTCGTTAGCTTTATTGCTCGGTCCACCAGACCTCTTATAACACTTTCTTTGTACATACGTGGTTGGATTGAATTATAATTCAGATATCTGTGTGATGCTGTTTCTTTGGTGTACCATTTTGTATCAACCTTATTGTCATCTTGTATTAAGGTCATATCTAAGAAGTTTATTTTGTTGTTTTTATTTATCTCCATTGTAAATTGTAGTCTATCATTGTATTTGTTAAAAGTTTCCAAAACTTCATTTTCTTTTCTTTTTGGTACAGCAATTATGCAATCATCTACATAACGCTTAAAGAACGGGATGTCAATAGAAATTTTTGATAGAACCGATTCCTCCAATTCCTCCATTACCATCTGTGCTACAACACTTGATACCGGTGAACCCATTGCGCACCCGAACACTTGTTTGTAGAATGTGTCCTTATATTGGAAATAGGTATGCGTTAATGTTGTTTCTATTGCTTCCAAAAATTCATTTTTTGGAAGAAAAGCATGATCTTCTATTTCCGGCCACTTTTTATTTATCGCATCTTTCACCAATGTTATTGGTACATTGGTATATAGGGACACAACATCCAATGAAATGAGGTGGTGTGATTCATCTAAAGAAATAGTATCAATGAATTCCTTAAAACACCAAGAGTCTTTAATGTAAAAGTTGTTTTTCCCTATAACTTTTGCTAAATTTTCTGCTAGCTTCTTTGATAGTTTATAAAAGGGCGACTGGATACATGATACTATGGGTCTTAATGGTGTGCCTGGTTTATGCAGTTTTGGCAGCCCATATATCTTAGGTGGTTGTGAATTGTGGATTTTTAATTGGCTAGCTAGTTCTTTTGTTATGATTTTTTTGGTAAGCCATTTACTTACCATTTCATTGTTCTTTCTTTCGTAAATCTTTGTTGGGTTATTCCGTATGCTTGAGTAAGTTGTGGCATCTTCCAACAGCGTGTTCATTTTTTCGTCGTATTCCGAGGTGTCCATAATAACGGTTTTATTGGTTTTATCAGCCCTTAAGACACAAATTTGATTATTTTGTTTCAAAAATCTTTGCGTTTTGTTTATGTCGTTACTCATTTGTTTTTGTTGCCTGTCTTGTTTGGTGGTTTTTATCCTGTAATTATGGATTGTAGTGCTTACTCTAGTGGCGATTTCATTTCTATCTTCACTTTTTAATTTTTACCTTCACTTTTCTATCTTCACTTTTAATTTTAACCCTGAGTTTGGTTAAAAATGGCCCATGGTGCAGGACATTTTCGGTTTTCGCTAAAATAAATGCAACGTAAATAACACCTCATGTCGAATACTGTAGCAATTACATCTATAAACAACAGCCACATTTTTTCTTATGAAGATGCTAAAAATTGTTAGCGAAATATTAGAATTAAAATAAAGGCTTACTAAACAGCAGCTCCTTTATTTGCAACACGACCTTCACCCTATTAAAACAATCTCCTATATATATATATTTTATCTATGGTTCAGACTGTAGAAAGTGTAGGTATCTTGTGTAGGTTAACTTATTTTTAAAACAGAATGGTCCTATAATTCTGTCACCGATAAGGCATACATTGAGTTTCTGTGGATATTGGGTACGGACTTCCTGCATCCAGTGAGGATTTTCCTAGCCCATTATCGATAATTATGGCTATTGACAGTCTCATGAAATAAAACGTTTCTTCTTCAGAAAATATTATTCGCCGGGAGAATATTGGATTGCGAACACAAAGTTCCATCATTTGGTCACAGTATTTTTCTCAGTCATTTTCTGATCATTCATGGACCAATTTAACATTATAGGGATGAATTTATTAATTTTTAAATTTTTTTTTCCAAAACATGACTCAAGTTATGCTCTAAAGCGATGGTTCGAAGAGTTGAATGCTTCAATTTCCAGTAAGATATAGCTGTACATTTTCGGTTAATTTTGAAATGGGGCGGCCAGTTTTTGGAAGATTCTTCACAGTACCGTGTTCTATAAATTTATTTTCTTATCTGCCGACTATGGATTGGCTTATTTGCCGATCAGGATACTTTATTCTGAAATATTACATACTTCTTGATGAGTTTTAGTTCGATATCCATACCCAATTATCATAAAAACTTGAATTCTTGGTTGTTCTGTCATTTTGTTAACACCATAATAGTATATTATTATACAAGTTTTATAAGACGTCAAATTGGCGCATGAGTTGTTTTGGGTACGACGAGCGTAGTAAGGAGTGCCCAAATGGAACCAGTGCGCCAAATACGTCTTATAAAACGAGTGTAATATACTATTTTTTCTACTTTGCGTCATTATTTTATATAAATTTAGAAATTGTGGTTACTGTATTGCACTAAATTAGAATCTATGGTATTTTGCGGGTACCATGTGACAGTACTGTAGTAACCTGTCAACTTCATATGGTTGGGATAAAATCATGACAAAATCTAATTGTGAATAATTTTACTCTACTTTAGCATACAAATTTTACTACATGATCAGCGAGGTCGCAACTATGACCACAATGGAACTTGGGGTAATCCTTTTAACCCTACTGTGATAAAAACTTACATGACACCCAGTATAAAGGATATAGATATATAAACATAACCTAAAAAGTTTAAAAACTTTAAAATAGTGGTTTCATAATTATAAATTTAGGGATGCACCGGAGCTCCGGCTTTGCTCCGGAATCCTGCCGCTCCGGCCAATTTTTTAAGATACGGCTCCGGCCGGAGCAACCTGATTATTCGGCGGCCGAAGCAAAAAATTACGTCATGTTGAGACGGGATGCTTTTTTTGACGTCTGTCACCTCAGAACGCTACTTTTCGCAATTGGTACCAATTGGTCCCACCAACCGCAGAATTAGTATCTACCTCAAGGGAACATTCCTAACTTATGAGTAGTTCCTTTGAACGTCATCTAAGAACGCGACATAACGTAAAACAACTTGAATCACAAGTTTTGTAAATATTTAGTACCCAATTGGTACCCTCAGACCAACCCCCAGATTAGTGTCTCAAAGGAACATACCAAAATAGGGGGGGGGGGGGTGAAGAGTTGTTATTTGCGCTGTGTACGTCGCGTATTTGCGAATACCTGAGACATGTCCAGACTCATTTCTATGCAGACGATACGCAGGTATATTTTTCATTTCGTGCAGAGTATGTTGATCAAGCATGTGAATTAATAAATGAGGATCGCGAAGTTCTGGCTCAGGTGGCACAGAGGCATTTACTGAAGATCAATCCAGCTAAATCGCAGTTTATTCTATTGTGCAATCGTTGTTTTTATGAGAGTGTTTGTGAACGAATGAATATTTGGGTAAATGGAACACGACTCTCGGCGCTTCAGGAGGTAAAAAGCTTGGGATTATAATTGACACAAAACTAAATTTCCACTCTCACATCAATAAATGTATAAAATCGTGCTTCTACACCCATCGACTAATTTTTCAAAACCGGGATATACTAAATAGTAGTCTAAAAAAACAGTTGTGCCAATCTGTTGTTCTATCCCATCTGCACTATTGCGATATGATCTATGACCCTGGCGTACCGCGTGTGGTGCAAAGCATATCTCATAGGTTGTCGGATGCTGGGTGGCTAAACATGGCTAATAGACGCGAATTGCATGCCATGGTACTCTACAGCAAGAACAATTATGTCGGCGCTCCCCCATACCTGTTCAATAGGATTTCTTTTAGAACAGATGTGCATAACATCAACGTCTGGTGTCGAGGTTTGCTAACAGTGCCAAGGCATAGGACTGAGACATATAAGCAATCTTTTCGTATTACTTTGGAACGGAATGCCGTCTGAATTCTGTGGGCTGTCTCCCAGTTATATGAAAAAAGGTGTTTTCATTTCTATTTCATCGCCAATGTAATGATGTGTGATGATTGTGTATTGGATAGTGTATTATAATATTGTATTGTATTTTCGTATTGTGTTATGGATTGCTTTTGTGTATTTCTTGACTTCTTTTTTTGCTGTAGTATTGTAGGATCGTTACTATTTTTTTAGAATCTTACGGTGATTATGTATATGTCTAGGGTTAGGTGGAAGATAAGTCTTCGGACTGAACCTCGCCGTATAGAAGTTATATTTTTGTATAATTATTTGCATCTTCATTTTCTTTCAATAAAGATCTTTATTATTGTTATTATTATTATTATTAAGATGACGCATATCACCTCAGACCGACTCTGTAAGGACTTAGTACCCAATTCTTATCCTCTGAAACACCAACGTCTAAATTAATTTGCGAAAAACCGCAAACGTGAACGGGGGGGGGGGTGGTTTTAAGCGGCCAGGTTCTAGTAAAATTTGCAGACGCAATAGAATATTGAAACTTAATACTGTCCGCGTCGGTTACAAAAAGGGCAACCGTATTGGATTTATTTACCTTCATTACTCATTTTTATCCAATTTGAATGTACTACTTAGCTACTTTAATCCAGCGTTATCAGTATGTTCTGGTTGTGATGTTTATTTACAATTGTAAAATATACAACATTCCTAAAGTTATATTTGGTACAATTTAGTGTTTGCATATTATCAAATTTGGAATGTTCTCCAATATGTATGATGTTTAATAAATTTTCAGTACCTACATGGATTGCATATTGTGGTTTCCATATAGCAATTGGAATGCCACTCTACATGCTATGCACATTTATGAGTAGCTATACAAAGAGAAACTTCATTACATTTTGGGATTGTATTCCTATAATGCAAGGTATGGTAGCGTAATTTATTAATAATCAATATTATTAATTTTTATTATTTTATGTAGGATTTGGTTTCGTGCTTGGTACAATGCGGCTAATGACGGATTGCAGAAATATTTTTGCCTCGTGCCTTGGCATCCGTATGATTTACAATGTGATATGCAAAAGATCTGATGTATTAATTAGCCCCTGCTTGGGACCCAATACTACTGAAAAATGCCTCATGTGGGGAGAAAGTTATAATGCCACTTGTGTAAATATTACAGATACGGTTTTAATTTCTACTCAATATGTCCTGAGGTAAGCGTTATTGACAAAAAAGCATTTCTTTTTGGCATATGCGTAAAAGTTTTACTGGGTTACGGGGGTTAGTGGGTTACACTTAAGAAAAATTGTAAAAATAAGCCAGGCGAGGACAAAAAGTGTGGGAAATCCTGGTCTAGTGCACTAGCTAAACAACTGAACGTTTGATGTTATTGGCGTTGTAAAATGTTTCATAATCAATTACAGAAAAACAATAAACTGTAGAGTAAATTTATAAAAGTAAAATGTAAAATATATATATATATATATATATATATATATAAAGGAGAACCAGCTTTCCTTTATATATATATATATATATATATATATATATAAATGGTAGTAGTTGTTGGGGAATCCAGCAATAGTAAACGTTTTAAATAATTAGTACGTTCTTTATTATTTCACCAAATTTTCGCGTGTGGATACACGCTTCTTCAGGGTCATCTGAAGAAACACAACAATTAAAAACAGGCTCTAAGATAATTAAGTCTACTTACAATTTGAACGTTTTTTTCTGAGAAGAACGCAAGTCGGTGAATTAGCAAACATCAGTGATATCCAAAGCAATCATTGGAGTTGGCTTAGGGGCTGTCTGCCACGAGTTTATCGCGAGCAAAATTCACTTTCACTTTCAGGACACCTGGCGAAAGTCAACTGAACGGTCCGCGTGCAAAGCGCGCCAAAACCAGTGCTGCGCTGAAGTGAGTAGCAGGCTGCCCCGAACCACAAAATGCGTATTCAAGACCAACATGACAACAGAAATTCCACTGATACAATTTTTTGAATGTTGAAATATAAAACAAACGTCAACCCGGCATGAAACACTCAACAAAAATAACATATAGCTGAAGGCGAACTATACAGCAAAATCGCCATTGTTGGCGCGTCCCAAACTCAAAATATACGCGTAACCCTCACTAAGACCACTCACATCTGACCTGAAATTCATGTTATTAGGCGTGTTGTTAATTTCTACCATCTCCAAAAATTCCCTGCTCTTACGCCCTGCACTGTTCGTTTGACTTCCACCCTGTCAAAATCAATCTCATGGTTGTTATTAATTGTATGGGATGCCAATGCGCATCGATTTTTTTTTAGTTCTAATGTCACTCTTATGGAGTGTAAGCCTTTGTTTCAGCCAAGTGGAAGTTTGTCCCACATACACCTGCTCACAAACCCCGCACGGAATTGTATAAATAATGTTGGACTTATATTCTAACTGTGTTTTATCCTTAGTTTTAGTAAAATATTTGCCTAATGGGTGATAATTGTCACCCATTAATTGTCATCTTGCTCCTTGGCTATACCGTACTGATGAGGACTAATAGTCCGAAACACGTGTCTACGGTTGCTTCTTCGATCTTCGTATGACGGAATTGCCCGACAAATACCTTTCTCCTTTATATATATATATTTGATCAGCATTGAAAACTTAATCCATTTAGCTATGTCCGTCTGTCTGCGTACACGATAACTGCCTTAATTTTGAAGTATTTGATCCGAAATTTGGTATACATCTCTTGAACAAGTAATGACAAGTTCGTGAATGGGCAAAACCGGTTCACTCCATTTTTTTTTAATATTTTACCGTGGGGTTATGTTAATTTCGGCCCGGCTGAAGATAATTTTCTTACTAGTTTTGGTTTCAATTGGATAAGTCAAATCGAAACTTAATTTTGGCGATGACACTCCATAATATTGATAGTTTTAATTAATTTAAAAAATTCGCGGTCAAAACTGAAAGTATACAATTGCATTTCCTTGCTTAACGAAATTTTCTAAATCAATAGGTATTTGTTTCATCGAAACGAAAATTATTGTTTGGTCACCATGTAAAATGTTTCCAGATTGATTGAGTTACATGTTTACATAAATGTATTTCATACCTGATTGTTTGGTGTTAGTAGTTTAATTTAAATTACGTAAATAATACAAATATTTGTTGTAAGGCTGTAACAGAGCTAAAATTAGTAAATTAGACAATACATTTTTCGGGTGTAGAAATAATTCATTTTCAACAAAAGATGCCATCCAAAATTTGCACCGATGCTTTCAATCCCAAAATTGCTGTAGATGTAGTATTATTACTTCCATAGTATTATTTTTTCTTATAACCATGAAACTACTATAAAGGGAATGCACTTTCGTTTTCAGACTCAAACACATGGGATTTGATCGTTTCGAAAGCAAATGTTGCTCATTTCGCTTTCATCTGTACGGCGCAATACTTGGAATATGGATATGTATATTTCTTCTGTCTTTATTTGGCATCGGTCGGCTACACAGACTTTTATTCCGAACACAGATGTCGGCAGTGATATTAGTGACAATGATTGCAATTTATACTTCCATTGCAGCCAACCGTTACGTTAAGGAGCCAAATCTATTAATCAAGGAATCATTTCATGACTTTGGTGTACGAACTTTTAGCGCCATCTTGAAATATTTAGAGTATTAAAATACTTATATTTCAGTTTTGGGTTGATACGGCTATGCAGTCTAATATGCCTGGTAATATTGGTATCATTTTCTGGATGGGCACTCTTAAACCCAAAAGTTTTAATTCCGTAACAGCTACATTAACGTTTTGCCCATTAAAAATAGCCGTATGCACAGCGTTTATGTGCTTTTCTAGCACTATTATTCATGGAATATTACAAAACTACAACTATGCCGATCATAGATGCCTTGTAGTTTCTGGTAAGTTATAATTGCCATATTAGGTGGATTCGTGTAAAGGTGCATTTAAGTTAGAGCGAACAGAAGCGAACGAACGAATTCGTTCGCTTAAGCTTGCATAATTTATATGGCATAATTTACGCCCCTGCTTGTAGAGAAGTAAGGAACGAGCAAATACCTGCGAATTCGTTCCTTCGTTCGTTCGCTTCGGTTTGCTCTAATTTAAATGCACCTTAACGATTCGCACATCGTCATTGTAAAGGATCATTTTTAATGATTGTAGTCGAAGTAGGCTATGCCCATGACACTACATTTCTGCCGCGTTACGGAAACACGTCTCAAACATACATTAGGTTATGCAACTAATTTAATAGTTGCGTATATAACAGTCGATTTTAAAGTATGTACGGACAGATTCGGGCAAATTTGCGAGTGTAGTGACTTTCAGTGAATGTTTTGTATTTTTATAAAACAGATTTATACTTTACCGCGACGCGTTGGTATTATTGTTTTCTCAATAATAAATAAGAATACAGAACACGAAATCAGAACTGTGAAAACTAACAAGCCACCATGTTGCTACAAAGTCTCTCTTCCTTCTTTATGACGTTTGTCACAATCTTTCCAGTTTCCAGTTTATCGTTTTTAATTTGCCTAAGATAGTTACTGGGGGTGATATCGGTATGAAGCCACGCATTTCGTGTTTGTAGCATAACAAAACTCCGATTTTGAAATACAACTGCATTTACTTGATATTAATGTGCTTCATCAGATTATAAAGTATCTAACGAACGTTGACATACGCAAGACTTCATTTTGTTTGAATCTTTTCCACGGACGGAATTTCATTATTATCAGAAGCCATGTATTTATTTCTTGCGTACCTCCTTTCTTTTTGGGGCTGCAAATGTCACCCGTCCCGGTACACAGTGAATTTACCCTAAAACAAAATTAAGCGCTGTTATTTGGGTTGATATTTATGACGAACTTATACACTGGGTTCATATTTAGTTCTATATGGCTGCTGATTGCACTGAATTGAAGTCAACAATAACACCGAACACAAATCAATGGACATCATTTTGAGTGTTTGTTTACAAGTGACCTAACCTGTTCAGCGCCATAACGTAAATTTGCCCGATGCAAAACCGTTTGGGATCCAACCAATCACGGCCCAGGTTACCCTAATGAGAATATTGAAAGTGTGCTCCAGGGTTTTAAATATACTATAATACCTAGAGTATCAAACAGTACCAATTTTGTCAAAATTTTCTAGTTCCTAAATTGGCTATTAATCCCCTTGACGCAGAATCGCTGTTTCCAAGTACATATCAGCTATGTTTTTAACGACACGTGTATTTTTGTTTCAGGTCTTGATGTATTTCTTGCATTTGTCCCCGAGATCATATTTAATTTACGCTTTGGAATTTTGATTAGCTGCCTCTGGTTATCATCAATTACTATTTTAGGAATCTCCAGTGCGCTTTTTACTGTCCTGGCTATAGTGGACGCACTGTGCGAGCGCTACCCTAGCTTTAACATGAACAGGCTATTTGTATACTTGTCGATCAGCCTTTTTTGCTTATTTTTGGATGCTCCTCTAGCATTAAACATAAACTTTACCATAATGCATTCCTGGACAAGCGGTGGAATGGTGCTTCTGGCGTCCATCACCTTACTACTAATAAATATCACACTAATGTATCTATACTCAACGAGCAGAATCATTGATGACTACTCGTTCACATTTGGGTCAGTGCCACATGAGTATTGGATTTCTGTCTGGAGGACAACGCCTATTGTATGCCTGGTAAGAGCGTATATAATATATCGTGGGCTTAAAGGTAAAAGTCACTAACTAACATTTTGTTACATTTTCTTGAAACATGGATTAATTGTAGTCAAATGCTTCTAAATGCGCATCTTGTACAAGGAGGCGATCAGAAAGTGTTCTAAGTACTCGAAAATGCATTAATATCCAGAAAATATCATTATATTTGTTGGTAATACATCTTAAAGTCAGATTTTCGTAATTATTTTAGATGTTAGTTAGTGACTTTTACCTTTAACCCGACGATATATAATACTTCCTATATATAAATAACAAATTATTAATTTGTTTACATTGGTTATGAAACACTTATTTCTATCTCTTGTAGTACTCCTTGATATTTGTGATATACACTATGAAGGACAATAAGGATAACAAATCTCGTACGTTTGCAGCCGTCACATACGTGATTACTACTGTCGTTTTATTGCCAATATTGGTTGTAGCGTTGATAAACATTTGCAGAGAACTTAAAAGCGCGGTAAGTGCATATCGCTTAATAGTATACTTAAGTAAAACCTGAGTGGTGGAAGATGCTATATTGCAAAATTAAAGTTTAATGGTTATTTAACCAACGATTATGTTAATGAGAGCGTTAAGTGTTCAGGTATGGCTGCGTCAAAATTGGTTTTCTTCGTCCATTGACGTTGCAGAGGCAAGCATTTTGACCACGGGCAAATCTAGCCATAAAGTATAATGGACGAATATCCAGAATATATGAGCAGTTTTGATTTTATTACTGAAGGCAAGAAGGGCGAAAAGGATTTGTCGGAAAGCTCACCGATTACGTCCAATAGGTTGCTGTTTCGCCGGATGGTGTCCAAACTAGCTGGTTTTGTAGGTAGAGACGGGAGCCAAGGGTTGGCTAATTTAACGTATATCTTGGATGCACTTTTGGGGCGAATAACACCAATATTCTTATTTGCGAGCGAGAGAGAGGGAGAGAGATAGAGAGTCTTGACTGCGTCTCATCACACTCAGAGACGAATGTACACTCAAAGTGCGTGCGCGCGCGCGCATGCGGGCGTGTGGACGTGTGGGCGTGTGTGCCCGTTTTTTGTGGCAACGATTCCGGAGAAACTACTAAAGGTATCGGGACGAAACTTCATATTTAGAAGTTTCGTAACCACACTTAGAGCTAAATAGCTTTCTGTTGAAAAGGGTCCAAAGGAGCTGAAGGTTTAGTCTTAGCATTTTTTAAAGATTTTGCAAATAAGCCGCCGTTTCTGTAATTTCGTCAAAATAGTTAATTAATAGTTAATTAATTAAAGTAGAGGAAATTTTGCATAATTTTTGTCTATGAAATTTTTGGTAAAATTAATAGTTTAGCTGCATGAGCAAATTCTATTTCATCGAGATTGCTCGTACTGCATTAAAAAATTCTAATGACAGTAGATAGTGTCAAACGTTGATGTTTTGACAATACCTACTGTGAATATAATCAAAATATCTGTCTAGTTCTATACTCTGTTCAGTGAAACTTTGCAGTGGTGGGCGGGATTTAGCAAGCCAGATTTACACTTTCCAGCAC
The DNA here is from genome assembly GCA_963966075.1 of Aphodius sticticus. Classification (NCBI taxonomy): domain Eukaryota; kingdom Metazoa; phylum Arthropoda; class Insecta; order Coleoptera; family Scarabaeidae; genus Aphodius; species Aphodius sticticus. The sequence continues at coordinate 71,477,898 of OZ014506.1, read as the reverse complement.
GGTGACTATATAGTAACACTTTGTAACTACAGTACAAAATTTTGCTAATTACATTAATGTCATCGATTTAAAGGTTAAACGTTTAGTTTTGGTAAAAATTCGACAAAAAAATGAAATGCAACTCTAGCAATTTTGGGAAAATCTGCTTTGCTTTTCTTTCATATAAATAGCGAATTGCCATAATAAAAGAATTACGTTAAACAAATTAACATAATTTATTTACAATAACTTGTAACACGAAGAAAAATGTATGTTAAAAATACAATAAATCCACCAGTTACGAATTTTCCGGTTCGGAATCTGACATGAAACTCCCTCTTTTTTCGTATTCGAATCCTAATTTGTGTAACATTTGTTATCAGGTAGCCCATGGATGGCAGTGCTTCATTTTGGCCTACAGCTACCATTAGTCTGTTTACGTTGGTTGCTCATTTTGTAAATAAAATTGATGCACAATCCGTCGTAGCAAGTGTTTATGTGCATCATCCAACTTTTCGTCGACCCTCTTGCCTATTCACTTACAATTGTCCTAACAGCTGTTTCTGAAATGCCGATTTCAGATGCGGTTAATTCAACACTCTGTGTTTTTGATACACCGTCATTATGATGCGAAAAAAATGTTGCATTCAAGCGTCTTTTCCCCTCCACTAAGCGGTTTGCCCTGACGATGTTTTGTATATATCACCAACATTTTCCGCAGGCGCTGGACCTGCGGCAGCTTCACCGATAAAGTCATCAACACCAACAACCACTTGGTTGCGGATATCATCTCGCTGTTCATCCAGTTCAGCCATGTTGAAGGAAAATCAAACGTCAAATTATGACTATTTTATTTGCGCTAGTGTAAATCTGCCTGCCGTTTGCACCAATCAACGGCGTGAATTTCGATCCCTATCCAGGCTAATACTGCAAAGTTTCGGCGGACAGAGTATAGTAGTTTTATTTTAATGCAGACATGGCCGATCTCGATCAAATAGAATCTCATGCAGCTAAACTATTAATTTTATATATGGGATGATAAAGTCATGTGCCTGGCCACATCAGATTTTTTTATAAATGAACCATGGAGGAAGGAGGAGTCGCCATAAGCGCACGGATATGGGACCACTTTCCCCACTCCGGAGGACATTTAATGTCAAAGTGACATTCGCAACGTTGACGTGTTGTTATTTTATTTATTTTGCTTATTTCGCTTTGTTTAAAGATATTATAGTGAATTTGTATGAAGATATACATAAAAATCTGATGTGGCCAGGCACATGACTTTATCATACTATATATAAAATTAATAGTTTAGCTGCATGAGATTCTATTTGATCGAGATCGGCTATGTCTGCATTATAATAAAACTAGTAGAACTAGACAGATATGTCGAATAAAGCTGCGGTCGGATATTGTACTCCGCTGACACAGGGTACACTGTCCAAATGACACGTGTTATTGGGTGTATAAAGTGTACGGTTGTCAAAACATTTGCGTTTGACACTACGTACTGTCATTAGAATCATATCTGACATATAATCTGACATATCCTGGCTACTAGTTTTCAAGGAGTACGACCGATCTCGATGAAATAGAATTTGCTCATGCAGCTAAACTATTGATTGTACCAAAAAATGTCATAGTGATAAATTATTCAGAATTTCATTTTCTTTAATTTATTATTTAACTATTTCGACGAAATTCCAGAAATGGCGGCTTATTTACAAAATGTTTCATAAATGCTAAGATTAAACCTGCAGTTCCTTTGGACCATTTTCAACAGAAAGCTTTTCAGCTCTAAGTTTGGTTATGAAACTTCTAAATATGAAGTTTCGTCCCGATACCTTTAGTAGTTTCTCCGGAATCGTCGCCACAAAAACGGGTACACACATACACACATACACACACACACACACACACACACACACACACACACACACACACACACACACACTCACACACACACAGACATTTTTTTGTACCTTGGTCAAAAATGTTCAGGGGACCCAAAAAGACATATCTCCGCTAAAATCTCAAAAATTTTTTTTGGCCCGATACAATACTTTACATACCAACCAAATGATAAAGTAAAAATAAATATACCGTTATTGCGCTGTTCGCAACTACAACAGCAGAAAATCAGCTATAAACCAGATTTCGACGGGGGTAACATGTCATCGGTAAGTGACTATTGGTGACTATATATGCCAACAATGTACAGGCTTGTAGTGGACGCATGCACGCACATTTTTTGAAATATGTTTATTACGTATGTTAAAAAATATGATTAAATAAATTCTTATTTCTTATAAATTCTCGGGGTCATTTTATCACTGCTAAATGTATAGCGTAAAGCGACTCCATCTTCCTCCATGAAATGAACTTATGTCAAAACATCAGAGTTTGGCACAGTTTGACACTTGACCACATCAGATTTTTTAATTGTAGTCCCTTGATGCAAACTCACTAATATGATTTGTTCTTGTAATATATTTATTTCTTTAGTCGTTAGGATCGCTGTTAAGACCAATGAGCAGTTTTGGACCATTCAATACTACGAAAAGAATGGCAAGAGTGTACTATTTTCCCCAAAGAGACATGAGATACAGGAGCACCACATTGCGGTGTAGCCATCGGTGTAATGCTAACTCCATATTATTTAGTGACGAACACAGTAAACAAATGAAGCAGCTGCATAGGTTAGTTCGTGAGCATAAAGGCGATTTGAATCCGTCTTTTGAAGATTTCATGAACCAAATGTGAGTGAATTATTGCTGGCAACTATTTGCAATGATGAACTTCGTATAATTAATATAATATTCATACAAACACAATTAAGATTTTTACTGGCATACAAATTATATTACATATAATATACTTTTTTTATAATGTTATATTTATTAATTATAATTATTATATTATACATACTTTATCCACCGGAGACTTCTTAATAAATGTTGTATTTGAATTAATTATCTTAAAATGTGTTTGTCGTGCCAATTGATGATTAGTAAACCTCATGTACAATAAATGTATTAGGTCTGTTATGTCATGTAATTAAAAATAAACATTTACAATATTTAAATAATTATGTTTTTATCATTATTATTTTTCTTGATCTTTCCCAGTTATAACCAATAGGTCAGTTTTTCAATATTTAGATATTTATTTTGTCTTCTTGCTTTGATAATTTAGAGGTTAAATAATCACCATTATGTATTTTTTTTTATTATGTACTTACACCAGTGTCATTATTATTGGGCTGGCTAATAGGTATTTAGACAGATTTACAGAAAGTTCAAAAGTCTAATTATTATGGATGAAGAAGTTTACACATTTTCTCTGAACATTTTTGTGTTCGGTAATCTCAGAACTCGATACCGTCCCAGATTTTGCGGTTAATATACTAAGGTAATGATTTAACTAGGCTTTTGTTACATGGACTATGGAATTGTTACATTTTTAATGTTACATTTTACTATGGAATACTGACCAAAATTTGAGTAAACCTGAACAGCGAGAAACAACTGTTTATGAACATTAGTAAACATTTATTTTTTTCCTTTTATTGATAGGCAGAAGAAGCTTAACATATTGAAACTAATCTAAAAAATGAACCATCAATTTGAATCTGATTTCTTAAAACTCGGTACGTGTTTCTAATGGGCTATCCACAGATGTCCTATATCCTGTTTATCCTAAACAAGAAGCACTAACACTTCACTCACCTGCTCTACTTTTTACACACAACTGGTTCACTAGTTTACACGAATGGTTTAGTTCTTTTCAGTTTTCTCACTATATTCTGGTGATCCTGTAGCTGCAGGGCCTCTGCGTTGATGTGGTAGCTTAGGAGAGATTCGTACTTAGCGGCGAATCCGTGGATGACTTGTGGGACACCAATATCACGGTGAAAATCACTGTTCCGTATGGACCAGGGATCGTTAACCATATTCTTTAGCCTGGATTCATTGTATATTGGCTTTTTTAGCGCTCCCCAAAGTTAGTTGCGGTATAACCAAATCGGTTTTGGTACTTAGTTGTAAGTTTTTTCTGTACTGACATGAACTGTACATGAACTGAGTTTCTTCCCTAAAGCCAGTACTGTATTTGAGGCGAACCTCTACACTTTTCTTCTTAACATGTTCTTTCCACCTTAGCTTTGTATCCAGAGTAATACCCAAATACTTCGCAGTGTTCGCATATGGAAGTATGGCGTCGTCAATCTTGACATGAGGTATGTCCTCGATTCTTTTGTTTGTAAAGTTAATGTGGACAGATTTCAGTGCGTTGAGCATGATCTTCCATTTTTTGGTCCATTGATATATTTTATTGTTAGCTTGTTGAAGATTCCTTGTAGATTCTCCAACAGTTGATCCCACTGTGATTAGAGCCACGTCATCTGCGAGTGGCTGCTTTTGAAATTTTCCAGCTCTGGTAGGTCACTTGTATAATAGTAGATAGAGAATTAGTCCCAATACACTACCCTGGGTGTTATGTTTGTAAATAAAACAGTGGGTTTTCTGGTACAGAGTGTTTATTAGAGTAACAAAGAATACACAGGTACACTTGTCGATGTCTTACAGCTAAAACGTGCTAACGTATATATGCGTATATGAATCGATAGCGTCTATGTGAAGTTAGGCACGCACTCCGTTACATCACGCAGGATTGCCAATCTAACATAAAATATAAAGGAATACAGCAAACACTTCACTGGGATACCCCGGCTTGTATTTCTTTTAGTTGCGAGCATAGTACACAGAAATACGGTATAATGGACAGCTGCTTTTGTCACATGCATGAACCGGTTAATGCGGTTAGATGATACGAGATGGTGCAACATAGCGCGGTGCGCTACCATTTAAAATCATTTAAGTAGAATTTAGCAAAAACTAAGTTTTTTTTTTAATTCTGATACATATTCAGTACATATTTTAAATGCGATGTGACCCTAATTCTAATTAAACGTATTTATTGGTTGTCTTCAATAAATAGATTTAGAAAATAATAAGCGAGACATAGCTGGATAAGTTTTCTATCTAGAGGATAGAAAACTCTATCCAAACAAAAACTTAACCCGAACTTTGCCCGTGAATCGCTAGAACAATTAACTATATTTTTCTTTGCACTAATAAACCGCCGCGCCGCTACTGGCCGACGTGACAGTTCACCATGACTACTGTCAAAACAAACTAGAATTGTTCCACTATAGTAATCATATGTAACCCAGATGGTTGACTATTATAACTCCAATGGATTATTGGATATAAGCGAGCGGAAATATTTGTATCCTTTTCTATCATTTTACTAATATGCGTAGAGTATTTTCGTACCATATCAATTGTGGACCTTTTTAGACCGCTCCACTTATCTGAAACGGACAGTACCTGTTTTTTTTTGTGGTGACGATTACGGAGAAACTACTAAAGGTATCAGCATGAAAGTTCATATTTAGAAGTTTCATGAAAGAACTAAGAGCTGAAAGAATTCTCGTTCCAAAGGGTGTAAAGTAACAGGATATTTACTCTTAGCATTTTTCAACGATTTTGCAAATGAGCCGCCATTTCTGTAATTTCGAGACAATAGTGAAATAATAAATTAACGTAGAGAAAATTTGGTAAAATTTGTGTCTGACATTTTTTGAACAAATTAAGAGTTTAGCTGCATGAACAAATTCTATTTCATTGAGATACCTCGTACTGCATTAAAACTAGTTAGCCAGGATTTGATAGATATTTTAATACTATTGTATTGTCAGCACATCAGCGCTTAACACTATTGTATAGTATGATAAAGTCATGCGCATGGCCGCATCAGATTTTTATGCTCACGACAGTACTTTATTAGTTGCCTGAGGTTTCAGCTGCTTAATAGTCCGCCACACTTCTGATGATCGTGACCCCCCTAGCAAATTTATTTCTTCTTTGGCTACATTTCTGTTCCCATAATTATTTTTTCTGTTTTCATTTTTCTTCTTAACTCATTCATTGTATATACAATGAAAAGTTTCCAAAATTTCGAAAGTTTGTCCAATTGATTGGAAATTTTGCGCAGCTTTCCGATGGCAATGCATAAATCAGTAAAAATAAATGGTACTTTTTTCGAAAATTTAGCAAAATGTTTGAAATTTTTGTTTATATATCGTAGTTTTTAAAAAATGTATTTTTTACATGCATTTATTTTAGTATACTCCTCCATCCTGTTATTACTTCTCTCACTCAACCAACTGCTATAGTTTATTCATTCCAACAAATTCTTCTTGAATTTCGTTAGTCCTCCAAGGAAGCTTCCGTCCATTCCTATGTTTGTGATGGATTATTGGCCCAAATGCTTACATTGGTGCCGAGTGTACTGCCCTGCCCGGTTAATGCTTTTATATTCAGCGTCAACATCGTTGCTGATTTGCATAGTGTTAAGTTCTCTAGAAAGTCTATTTTGATATATCAATCGAATACTTGGTTCTTGTAGTAGGTATACTTTATAGTTCGGCTCTTTTATCGGTGTGCAGATCCCTTTGTGTTCGATTTAATCTTTCCCGCAAAGGAGCATTGCAACTTAAGTTCTATCGTTTAATGGTCAGTGCCCATGGGCGCCGTTACATATCGGCAGGGGGGGGGGGGGGGGCGCTTGCCCCCCCCCCCCTGGATTTCGAACCCAACTACCGCTACGCGAAAAACGAAAAAGATAGGAGTGGTCGAGAAATTTGTGATCGATCTTTGATCACAATTGAAGACCGATAAATAGATCTGATCGATAAATCGGTTATTATCATATTAGATGGATCTTTTGATCATAGATCAGGTTGATATTTTTCATCAGATGAATCTCGCATATCAAACCGAATTGAAAGCTATGTATTTATTTAACAGACAGGTCAGTCGCCGCCCAGCCTGTGTAAAATATTTTGGCGGCTAGGCTTGAAAGTTATTAACTAAACGCCTAGCGGGCAATTAGCATCTTTCGTGTCCCCACAAAGATACAAAAATGACATTTACGTATAGTGAAGGATGGAAAAAAAATTACTAGATACGTGATGACTATTCCGATTATTATCGGCTATTGTCACCAATGTCAGTTTTATTAGATATTTCGATATTGCCCTCTCGTAACAGTCGCGAAAGAGCCACAAGATGACAAGATACGGTATCCAAATTTTGCGCTGCAGTCCAAAATAAGTATTGTTGTATGCACTTTTATTTGATCGTACTTATTAGTTTCCATTACTTCGCAATTTTTGGCACTGCTGAGCAGTTTATTTTAATTACACTGGGTGTTGAACTAATAAGCGTAGAATATATAGATAAGGTATAATAGTCAACTTTTGGTAGTAGATCAAATTTTGATAACGAACTCATGTCCAGATAGATGCCGTTTAGGAACTGCAGAGAGCCGGAATATTGTACCAACTTTAGAAATTGCTTTAGTAAAATAGGTTGTATAAAGTATCATAGCATAACTATTTTAAAATCAAATAATTTAAAAAGATTTATAGATAACCCATTATTGGCTAAAAATGGTACTAAAATTACAAAACTTCGGTTAATGAAAAGGGAGTTTCAAAAACGTTAAATAATAAAAAAATTCAGACAAAAGTTATTTGGTATTAAAAGGGCCATCCTATGATACATGATAATTGATTCTCTATGCTGTTTGTAATATTGGTACCATTTTCTGACTCCCTCCAGCGTTGACACAATACATTTCCGTACATAAGTTCGTTCAAAAGTTAGTAGTTTAGTGTTCAAGTATAATAGTAAAATAAAAAATATTATTTCGTCGTCGGTTATCCTAAACACAGAATTTTCAAATTAATCCACTTTTCTCAACATTTAGGCATTATTTCTCGTTAACGGGGTAAATTTTAAAATAATTTTGTTGCCTTTTTATTGTTTATCAATTTGTTATTAAGATATTGTATCAGATGCTCGATGACCACGAGCTAGAAATTATTATAGGAAATTAACAACAATGTCTCCTAACGTATTAAAAAGTAATAAAAAGGCTACAATATTGGTTGAAAATTATACAAAATCTTAAATTCTAGAATAAGAGTTCAATGATTCAGAAACAAAATATATTTACAAACAATTTTTCATTAAAAATATTAATCCCACATTAATAAACGATATAGAAAGACGGCAAAAAGACTTGAAATTCAATGAATATCAATATACTGTGCTTCCCAAAAGTAACGGATAAATTCTATAAAACCTTAAATAAAAATATTTCAGAAAAATGCTCTGACACGTCGATTTTTATTTTTAATTTACTATCCCGACATACATTTTTCAGCCCCCACCGCTTCGCCCCTAAGGGGTGGTAACCCAACTTTAAAAATTCAAATAGCAAAGTAACCCTTCCGATACCTCAATTGATAGATTTTTTTATTCTGAATACAACGAAAAAAAAATATAAAAATCGGTTGATAAATAACGGCGATATTTACCAAAATGTATTCAATGAAGAGCGTCAATATTCGAGTAAGCGCTGTTGAAGCGGGCATAGCAATATCGTTCAAACAATTGCAACTTGTTTTTACTTATGTCAAACACAATTCAGATTTTTCGTGATTGAAGAAATAGTAGCAAAATGAGACTTATTGAAATCGAAAGAATCGAAGTTTTAATCGAAGTTTGTGTTTTGTTCAATGAAACGCACCCGGACCGTCCGCCAATATCGCAATCTACAGTAAGTCGAATCGAAAACAAATTTTACTATCTCGATCATCTATGGGATAAGCCTAAGGCCATTGGCCTTAATTGAAAACCGACAATTGTATGCTATTTTAATGGTGCAAGAAAATCCACATTCAACCCTTGCGGAGGTTGCTTCACAAGTTAGTGCGTCAAAAAGTACAGTGTCCAGATTATTTCGAAAGGACAAATTTCATTCGTATAAAGTGCACTTGGCAAAAGAATTGTCCGATGATGATTTTGATCGACGAGTGTTTTGTGAGACAAAGATGGAACTCTCTAATGCAAATCCTTGCTTAATTAGAAACATCGTTTTTTCTGATGAGGCAACATTTTGTCTGAATGGCACCGTCAATAAATAAAATTGCCGTTACTGGGCTCGTCAAAATCCGCATTAGATGATAGAAGCGAACACACAATATCCTCAAAACCTTAATGTGTGGGCTGGTGTGGTGGGTTCTAGAATTATTGGACCATATTTTTTCGACGGAACACTGAATGGTGACCGTTGCCTGAACTTTCTCCGAAATGAACTACTACCTACTTTAGCGGTATTGTTTCCCAACGCAGAAGATCCTGATAGACACAATGACAGAATTTGGTTACAGCAAGACCAAGCCTCCGCATTACGCGCGACCAGTTCGTGAATACCTCGATCACCTAATCGGTGGATTGGTAGACGAGCACATATTGAATGGCCAGCAAGATCGCCAGATTTAACCCACTAGATTATTTTCTTTGGGGCTATTTAAAAAGTAAAGTTTATTTTAATAGACCTGTTAATAGACGCGTTAAAGGAAAGAATTCGTGCAGAAATTCACTTAATCATTTCAGAAATGTTAGCAAATGTTCAACAAGCTTTTGGGTATAGATTAGGACATTGTCTCGTCGTTAACGGGCAGCATATTGAACAATTAATTAAGGATTAATTAATTAAATTTAGTTATTCCTCCAATTTCGTGTATAAATAAAAAATTATAAAAGGAGTTGTTTCTTGTGTACGGCTCAGTCGGTGCAGAGGTATTTCTCTTCTATAGCTATTTCTTGTTGGGTAGTTGTGAAGTGTGTTTCGACGCGGGTGGATGTGTTCGCTGCTACTGTGTATGTGGGCCAGGGCTTGATAGATGTAAATGGACGGAATGGTAAGTAGTTTATTCAACTTGAAAAGTTCTCGACACTCTGCTCGATAGCCTGACATTGTTAGTGCTTTAACCGCTTCTTTCTGTTGCAGGAATACTCTGTGCGCATCCGGAGAAGCTCCCCAAATGAGGATGCCATAGGTTGCACGTGATAAAAAATAGGCAAAGTAGGTTGTTCTCGCTGCTTGGTATATTGATATTCTTCTTATTCTCCGAATCGCAAAGATTGCCGATGCTAGCTTGTTGCTCAGGTTGTTTATATGGCTGTTCCATTTCAAATTGCTGTTGAGCTGAAGACCGAGGAATTTGAGAGAACTATCACAGCTCTTGTCTTTGGTGGATATTATTAATTCCTGTGTTTTGTTTATGTTTAAGCAAAGGCTGTTGCTGGAGAACCATTCTGCTGCCAGAGCCAGAGCTTCATCAGAACTTGATTGAAGGCTACCTCGCGCTGCCGATCGAGTAAGGATGGAGGTGTCGTCGGCAAATAGGTTAATTGTTCCACCAGATATGTTGTTGGGTAAATCATTGATGTATATAATGAACAACAGCGCAGCCAATACTGAACCTTGTGCTACTCCTAGATCTATCCTTCTTAGTTCTGTCAACCAGTTGTTGTCGATTCTCTAAATATGAGGACATGAGATCGTGAGCTACTCATCTCATCCCATAGTATTCCATCTTCTGGAGTAATATGTCGTGCTTTACGCAATCGAAGGCTTTACTAAGGTCACAACATGTCATGCATGCCTCTTCTCTATTGTCAAGTGCAGCCGCTATGCAGTCAACTGCCTCAAGAATAGCGGTTGTAGTAGATCTTCCCTTCATATATCCATGTTGTCTTTCCGATATTATGTTGTTTTTTGTAAGGTATCCTACCAATCTATTTTTTATTGCTGTTTCTATTATTTTTGATATTGTCGGAAGGATGGATATTGGTCTGTAATTATTTGGCAGGTCCATTTTTCCAGTCTTGAAGACTGGGACAACTCGGGCTATTTTCAGTTCTTCCGGGTATTTTCCGGTGGCGAAGCATTTGTTTATTATTGGAACCAACGGGGTTGAAATTTCAGTTATTTTCTTGTAGTATTTCTTGTAGTAGCTTTGTTGACATACCATAAATATCCGTTGTTGTCTTTGTTCTTAATTTCTTTGTAATTTCTATCACTTCTGCAGCTGTAACAGGAGTCAGAAAAAAGGATGTTCTCTGAGATGGCATTTTTTTTACAAAGAAGGTTGCATCTTGATTTGGACCCGGGATGGTGTTCGAGATTTCAGCTGCTATTTCGCAGAAAAAAGTGTTTAATATGTCTGCTTTTATGGCTGGCTGGTTTTGTTCGCTTGGTCTTAGTTTTTCCTTTTTTATTACTGTCCATAATGCTCGTGTTTTGTTCTCACTGGAATCGATAAAGTTTTCAATCGATCTTCTTTTCGCCAACGTTACTTCTGTTTTGTACTCACGTTTATATTTCTCGTACATCTCATTGGATTCGATGGCTCCTGCTACTCTTGATATGACGTAAAGGGAATCCAGTTGTAATTTTTTCTTACTCAGGTCTTCTGTTCGCCACTTTACGCTGCAGCTCTTATGATTGTTTGTGACTGTTTTTTCTGGGATCACTTCGTGGAATGCATCTAGTAGGACTTTGTGGAACGCAGAATATTCGGTGGCAACAACATTCCAGTTGATACTACCAAGTGTGTTCTTTAAAAGGTCAGTATTTTGTTTAGTTATTACCCTAACTTTTCTTTTATCTTGCAGTTTTCGCTTTCCTTGGATTGTAGGTATGGTTAGTATTTGACCATAGTGGTCGGACATGTGGAGATTTATCGTTTCTGAGCGGATAATCCTCATGTCACCTATGAAGATATTATCAATACAGGTCTCAGAGTTTTTATTTACTCTTGAAGGTTGATCGAAGGCTTTCTTTAGACCGAAATTAATATTAAAATCACCTGCAATCACTAATTCATAGTTTCCATAACAATCGTAAACCTCGCATAGGGCACCTCGTAGGTTAGCCAGGAATGTTTTATAACAACCTAGTGGAGATCTGTAAACGCTTATCACCAACATTTCCTGTTTTGTCAGTAGAGCAGCCGTCAATTCAACATCCTTTTCAATGCAAACCTTTTTCAGATCAATTTTCTCTGACGTTAAGTTGTCTCGGATTGCAACTAATACTCCTCCATGCTTATACTCTGTTCGACAGAAAATTGATGCTATTTTAAGTTCTCTATGTTTATACTGTGTGTCATGTTTTCTGTTAGCCAGTGTTCTGTCATCAATAAGATATCAATTTTTGTTTCTTGGAAGCATAAGGCTAACTCGTCTAGTTTATTGTTTAATGATTGGATATTAATGTTCAGCATTGTTACCTTGTGATCGTCTCGTTGTGTTGCCTCGAAAAAATTTGAACCTTCTTACGACTATATTCTCTGGCCCGAAGTTGGGGTCTTCTAGTTTTTCGAGCATTGCAAAATTTATGCAAACTTTGAACGATCGGATAGTTATCAGTTCTGAATTTGCTGGTGTTAGTTCCTCTATTGAGACTTGATTTGTGTTTAATTTTTTAGTTAGATACGTTTTGAGTATTTCGACGGTAGTGGCAGTACTTGTTCGTCCTACGTAGAGCCAAGCATTTTTTTCGGCAGCCTTAAGCTTGATTGTCTCATATTTGTTGGTGCCACGTATTGTCTGCTTCTGGTTGTTTGCAACTGTATGGGGAGTCATAGATCCTCTATTTGGATTTTCTTTGCTGGTTGCGACAGCGCGACGACCAGCGAGCACACCCGCCGAATCCGATCTCGCTGCGGGTGCAGCAGGAGTGGACGTCGGCCCAGGCGCAATCGTAGACCGCTTGTCCCTCGATGGTACGGTCGGTGGTGTACGGCTTTGGTCGTTTGAATTTGAAATTCTTGATATGTTCTTGCCTGCCGCATGGCTCGGTGTCTTCGTTTTTTCTTCGGATGTAGTATTGAGATTGTGGTACCGCATGCAATTTGGCTCTCAGCTGTTTGTTTTCTGTTTCGTTTTTGTTGACAATGAAATTTAGCTTGTCCAGTCTTTCGTTCATTGCGTTTATTTTGCAACCCTGTCGTTCAATTAGTTTGCTCTGTTCTTTTACGATGTCCATCAGCAGGTTAATTCTTCTGTAAACTTCGTCATGTTTATCACTTTCGCTCTCGGCGTTTGTAGTAATGGTCTTGGTGCCATTTGATCGTAGTTCTCTTACTTTGTTTGAGGTCATGTTGAATATTTAATAAATTCTTTATCTTAGGTATCACATAGAGATGTGTAACACTGCGCTGCGCCGAGCAATTGAGTTAACACACTACGGTGTGTTACATGCGCTGACACTTTACTATAAAATCTCGTAACTCAATTCCGCCACCGGCGCAGTATCTCGCATAGCGTTGCTGCTTCAGTTGCGGGTTTCAATACCGTCGACCGCTCGCTCATTGGAAGCAGTGCGTGGTATGGATTTCGGGCTATAGGTGTAACGGCTCAGCTCAACCTGTCGCGACAGGTCCAAAATACATTTAAATAAAAGAAATGTTTATGAAAAACGTATATTAAAAAATAAATAAGAAATTAGTAGTAGGTATAAAATATAAATAAAAATAAATATGACTCTGCTGTAAATACATTAAAAATTTATAGCTATAAGAATTTTTTTGGTTGGGAAACAAAACTAAAATATTAAAAATATAGGTACATTCTTTGTACAAATAAAAAGTGAAAAATGAATATAAAATACACTAGCACTAATCAACATTATATAAATTGTAACTTAAAAATACTATTTGTGATATTTTACTTGTTGTCAGTCGCTCCCGTTTTTCGCTAACTATCTGTCCAGCTTGTGAGAATATTCTTTCGCACGGGACAGATGTTGCCATGACGCACATCCGTGTCTTCATAATTTTAAATAAATTGGGGTAAATATGCTTTCTTTGATGCCACCACATTAGCGGATCTTGAATGGCCCCATGATTGTCCTTTCGCGATAGTAAGGGTTCATCTAAATATTTATTTAATTCTTTCTGAACAATATCGCAATTGTTCTCAGGAATTAGATGACCTTGCACTTCTAAGTCAAAATCCTTCCAAAGCATGTCTAACGGAGATTCACTAATTTCAGGTGTTGGCGTCTGGTTATTATGTGCTATGTTTTCAACATAATCGGCGGCTGGTGCATTTATAACATTTTCAGTGCATATCTTTTCAACTGCGTCATTATAGCTTGTTTGAGAAATGAAGCCAAACTTCTTAAATCGTGGATCAAGAACTGTTGCTTGTGAAATCAGCTCGTTATCCTCAATGTTGATAAATCTAGTATTTAACTCTGATTTTAATTTTTCAATCATTTTTTTAATTTCAGGCATTAGTTCGGCTTTATTAAAAGAATTTAAATGCTTCAAGAGCTGTTTATAATACAAATGAAGCGACATGAAGCATTGACTTTCTTTTCTGCACTGACCGCGATAGTCACAATGTTAAACATTTCCAAAATGTTCACAGCTTGTTCAGCAATAAGCCACTCGTCGTTACTTAAGATGTCCGCATTGTCAATATCAACATCTCGTCCAGACTGTAAGACAGCTAAAGCTGAGATTAGCGCATTTTTTATACTTATTATACGATGAATCATTTCGTACGTTAAATTCCGAGTTGGTACGTCGCTTTTTAATTTTAAAGGTGGAAGTCCTATTCTTTCTTGCGTTTCTCTGAGTTGGCTGTACGCGTGAGTGCTTTTTTTGAAAAATCTTACAATTTTTTTTAATTTATCCGCTTCTACGCGAACTTCTTTTAAGCCAGATTGCGTAACAAGATTTAACGAATGAGCGAAACAACCCCAATGCTTCCAACCCCCAATACGTATCGCCAATTTCATGTTAGATGCATTATCTGAAATAATTGCTGTAATTTTATCACTTACCTCCCATTCATTCAGAATGCTTTTCAATTTATTAGCGATATTCTCGCCGGTGTGTCTATCTGCGAATGAGACACATCCCAATAAATCTGAGGCTAAATATGTTCGTTTCTGCTCTTCTACGGTATAATGTGCGGTAACGCTATAAAGACTATCTTGATTTCTCGATGACCAACCGTCGACCGTCAAACAGATAGCAGTCGCCCTATGTAATCTATTTTGCACTATATCGACGGTTTCTTGATAAAGATTTGGAATTAGCGACTGCGAAACGGTTTTTCTCGTAGGTAATTTGTAGTTCGGATTTAACATGTAAATTAATTTTTAAATTCATCATCTTCTACAATCGAAAATGGATGATACTGCTTTGTAATCATCGCTACTAATTGACGGTCAATTTCACGTTGTTTTTTTATTGAGAGTGGTTTCAATAGATAGTTCGTGATTTCTTTTAATGGTCCTGGTTGTACATTCGTAGAAAATCCTGTAAGTGCTGTTTGTGTGAGGGATTGTTCTGGTTGAGTAAGCAATGTTCCTGGTTGTGTAAGGGATGGTCCTGGTTGCTCTTGGTCTGATGAACATCTCTGCAGTCGAATAGGTGGGTGCTCTTGTCGTGTTATTTGTATTAATGGGTGCTTTTTTGACATGTGTCTAATTAGCGAGCAAGTTGATTTATTTTTTATTGATAACTGTATACCGCACTTGAAACATTTGACTTTGTTGTCTTTAATTTCACCAAAGTGTTGCCATATTTGGCTTTTTTGCCTTGAAGACATAATTTACCTATAAAATGTAATTTATTAGTTTGCCAAATAAAACAAATAATCTATTATATACAACTTACTTTAAATATATATTGTATATATATATATATATAGGAAAGCTGGTTATTCGACGGTAAGATATAAAGGAGAGAGGTATTTGTCGGGCAATTCCGTCATACGAAGATCGAAGATCGAAGAAGCAACCGTATACACGTGTTTCGGACTATTAGTCCTCATCAGTACGGTATAGCCAAGGAGCAAGATGGACACTCAATGGAAAACACTCAAATGGTTCCCTACAGAGGGTGACCACATGTCGCCAATTTGGTGCTTCAGTCCCAACATCTTCAGGATTCGAAGACAAGAAGTGACGTCGCGCCGGAGGTGACTGGTACACCCCAGGTACACCATAGCCCATGGAAATTAAAGGAAAGCTGGTTATTCGACGGTAAGATATAAAGGAGAGAGGTATTTGTCGGGCAATTCCGTCATACGAAGATCGAAGATCGAAGAAGCAACCGTATACACGTGTTTCGGACTATTAGTCCTCATCAGTACGGTATAGCCAAGGAGCAAGATGGACACTCAATGGAAAACACTCAAATGGTTCCCTACAGAGGGTGACCACATGTCGCCAATTTGGTGCTTCAGTCCCAACATCTTCAGGATTCGAAGACAAGAAGTGACGTCGCGCCGGAGGTGACTGGTACACCCCAGGTACACCATAGCCCATGGAAATTAAAGGAAAGCTGGTTATTCGACGGTAAGATATAAAGGAGAGAGGTATTTGTCGGGCAATTCCGTCATACGAAGATCGAAATTAAAGGAAAGCTGGTTATTCGACGGTAAGACGTCACTTCTTGTCTTCGAATCCTGAAGATGTTGGGACTGAAGCACCAAATTGGCGACATGTGGTCACCCTCTGTAGGGAACCATTTGAGTGTTTTCCATTGAGTGTCCATCTTGCTCCTTGGCTATACCGTACTGATGAGGACTAATAGTCCGAAACACGTGTATACGGTTGCTTCTTCGATCTTCGATCTTCGTATGACGGAATTGCCCGACAAATACCTCTCTCCTTTATATCTTACCGTCGAATAACCAGCTTTCCTTTAATTTCCATGGGCTATGGTGTACCTGGGGTGTACCAGTCACCTCCGGCGCGACGTCACTTCTTGTCTTCGAATCCTGAAGATGTTGGGACTGAAGCACCAAATTGGCGACATGTGGTCACCCTCTGTAGGGAACCATTTGAGTGTTTTCCATTGAGTGTCCATCTTGCTCCTTGGCTATACCGTACTGATGAGGACTAATAGTCCGAAACACGTGTATACGGTTGCTTCTTCGATCTTCGATCTTCGTATGACGGAATTGCCCGACAAATACCTCTCTCCTTTATATATATATATATATATATACAAACGGACACTAATAAATATGTATGCATACACAAGCGCTAACTATATTCATATAAGATCAACGCTGTTCTGTGAATTTGGGTTCTGGAGTCTCGACAACCATGGCGGGCCCTCTACGAGTGTGCACCGTGCAGGGATGAACTAGCGTATAGCATCAAGCATGCATATCTAACGCATCCAACACAGCGACAACCGGGCGCCGAACACGCAGAGAAACCAGAGCGACAAGGCTCGACTGTGTTATAGCGCAATTGAGTTGATACCGTGCGCCAACTCAATTCGGTGCGCCGGTATCAATGTGTCAGCGCAGTAAATTTTGCTGCGTTACACATCTCTAGATTATCACACAGCTAAACAACGTCTACCTCTGTTCACTAACTCAACGATATATCATATATTAACGATATATTTATGAACAAATGTGGCTGAAATGGACGGTTCAATGGTATAGTTCATACTGTCCGGTATGTTGATGTTTACATCAACAATTTGAGTCCGGTAAGCGAGCTATAACACCACAAGACCGGTTAGTGTTGTTTAGCAACATTTACTTATTAAATTTGTGTGTGTATTCTCTTTAATAAATAGCATCCATTTCACCATGAGCCATAATGACCCATAATGTAATTTTTAACTTTTGAAATAAGTAAATTTTTTACAACGTAATTTGCTGTTCAACCGGACTCGACAGTATGAAATAAAATGTTATACGATACACGTCCGATAGGTCTTGTAACACAACTCGTTTACATATTCCAGACTCGGCTCCTTCGACGCCTCGTCCGTAATATTTAACTCGTACAGTTACAAGTCGCCTACCGGACTTATAACGTAAATAACTGTTACAGATGGTGTACAAACAAGTAAAATAATATGGTACGTAAATAGGGTGCTAAATATACGCACTGAAGTTAATTTATTAAATAAATTATACAATCATAAGAAACAACAGAAAAAAGTTTATTGTACAATACATAAAATAGTAATAACTACTAGCGTCAGAAAGAAACTAGTTAATTGATCTGGTGTAAATCGTAGCATTTGTTTGGTGGTGCCATTGTATTGTAAGACGAACTTCTCTCTTTAATTGAATTTAGCTCAGTTGTCGTAAAGTGTGCGATTTATGGGTTTTCGGATTGTAACAAACTGATGATTCTGTCGAATAGAAATTAAATCCCTTTCGTTTACGGCACCACAGCTACCAACAATAACGACGATCACCTGTAAGCTGAGCGTGTTATCGAGTTACATGATTGATTAACCCGTTTCGCTGGAATATAGAAGATACACCAGGGACAAAATTTATTACATTGTGCGTATAATATACGTGCGCTTTCCGTAAGCCAGTCGCTCCTGCTGTCTACCAAACTAGCTGTTTTTTAACGATAAACATATTTCGTTCTTAAAATATTTTATATATTAATGTAAATATTTTATTTTATTAAAGGCCAATACTTTGTTAATTAGATGACTTGGCATGATTGTGGTTATTTTAAATGTTCAAATGTTTTAGGAATCCCGCATGAATGTGTGTATGTGTGTGTGTGTGTGCGCGTGCGGTCGTTAATATTGTCAAACTTCTGATTGTAAACTTTATCATTTGAATATTGATTGTAAGTTCATATTATTTTAAGTAAATTTTATCCCATATCTTATGTAGGTTAGTAGTTGATTTCCTAAAGTCACATCATCAGGTGGCCGACTCGATTTTTATTAACACATGTAAAAGTTTCATCTTACATTAGCAATATCCTCATTACAACGTTACCGTACAACGACTGCAACTCTCTACTCCGATAATATAGAAGCGAAGCGCCCAGGAGATAATGATTAGACGACTAGATCGTAACATGTCCATCCGTAGTTTTAATTTAGCAATTTAACAAGACAGTAAGACCACCATTATATTGTTTTGTATAATTGCTGAATCTTTGCAGATTTGATCCGAAGATGTTTTTAATAATAAAACAATTTATCAATATTTTATATTTTGTTATTATTGTTGAACATTGAATATGAAGGAGGTGGAATACGTTATCAATCAAATCAACATAAGAATAGTATGCGTGCAAATTTCGCTTCCGAATCTTTTAACTTTTGAACATATTCTTGAAAAAAAAGCAATATCCACAGAAATACGATTTCGAAGGAAGGATAATAGGCCGGAGATGTCTCCCGGCTTTATGATCTGATTTTCGTAATTCTATTTTTATGGGGTTGAAATCCCTTCAACAAAATGGAAAAGCTGGGAAAGCTTTAATCGGGAGCGGATTGTAAATCTTTGGATTTGATAAGACTAGTTATATGCAAAGCTCAAAGCTGGGCACAAAAGCGTTAATCCGTTAATCGTTAATTAACGAAGTACGATTTTCCGTTAACGAATTAACTTTTGAATCCATTGACGGACTGATTAGCTTCCGGTACATTCGTAATCCTTTAATTCAAGTCCGTTAAGAGGGGAGTCCAACAGCTGATTGACAGAGGCTTGGCTGTTTTTGATAAGTTTAGAAAAATCAGTCGAGAATTATTGGTCTTAGCGTGGGGATGTCGACGTTTCCGCTAAAGCTACTTTGGAACAAGATAGACTTCGCCGACGTGCGGTCAACATTATTTGATCTGACGTCTTTAACGCTGTTTCAATTTATTTTTGCACACGTAATCAGGCTGTCTAGTGATTCTTTACAATGCTTACCAACATAACATGGTAACTCTAAAAATTACTGTGATAAATTGTTGACATAACCTATGTTGAGAATTTGAGATATTTATCATAGTAAGTACGTAGGCTTTCACGGCCACGTTCAATCATTTAGAATATAAACTGCTTCCGGGTTATGCCGTGTGTCAAGATTTGTTAATGCTGACGTTTCGCGAACCACGTTGCTCGCTTCTTCAAAGCTAATTGAATACTGAAGACCTACCAAGAAATTTTCCCTTATGTACCTGAATTTACACCTCACTGCGCACATCTGGAGCTACCGCTCCATGTGGTTTTCCACCTGACCGCGTTAGGATCGATTTCCAGACCCTACTAATGTCAGTACCGTCCTCGCG
Source organism: Aphodius sticticus (assembly GCA_963966075.1). Taxonomy (NCBI): domain Eukaryota; kingdom Metazoa; phylum Arthropoda; class Insecta; order Coleoptera; family Scarabaeidae; genus Aphodius; species Aphodius sticticus. The sequence goes on along the minus strand of OZ014506.1, from coordinate 71,457,905 downwards.
ATTGATGTTGTCGGGATGTTTGGAAATTTCGATGGCTTCTCTAATAAGCCTTCGATGATAATTACCCACCCTTGCCAACACCTTCGCGTCATCGAAATCCATTGTGTGTCCCGACTCGTGGCAGTGTTGAGCAACAGCGGACTGTTGAATCTTGCCTAGCCGGGTGTCCCTACTGTGCTCCTTGATTCGACATTCGATGCTTCGTCCTGTCTGTCCTACATAGCATGTTCCGCACTCACATGTTATCTTGTATACCCCTTCGTTCTTCAGGAGTGGTGTGATATCCTTTGGGTTGGGCAAAAGATCCTTTACCTTAGCTGGTGCTCTGTACCTTACCGTGATACCCGATTTCTTCAGTACTCTACCGATTCGCTCTGATACCCCACTTACTTATGGTAAGCAAGCGAACCCCTTTGACTCTTGCGGTTCCTCTGAGACTTGCGGTTTTCTTTGTGTGACACCCCGTATGTCAGACTTGGTGTATCCATTCTGACGTAGGGCCCACTCCAAGTGTTTCCGTTCGTCGTCCAAGGTGCTAGAGTCGCATACCTTCTCGGCTCTGTTGAACAAAGTGTTAATAACACTTCTCTTCTGTTGGGGGTGGTGGTGTGATTTGGCGTTCAAGTACCGATCGGTAAGTGTCTTCTTACGGTAAACTATGTCCAAGTCCACCCGTTGACGTTCTGTATACCAGCACGTCCAAGAAAGGCAGCTGATTATCCTCTTCTATTTCCATCGTGAATTTGATGGAAGGACTAACATTGTTCAGGTGGTTAAGGAACTCAGTAAGTCTATCTCTACCGTGTGGCCAAACCACAAAGGTATCGTCGACATATCCGACCCAGTGCTTGGGTTTGAAAGGACTTGACCTAATGGCTTTTTCTTCAAACAATTCCATGAAGAAATTGGCGATGACCGGTGACAAAGGTGATCCCATGGCTGCACCCTGTACCTGCTCATACATCGCTCCCGCCCACTTGAAGTATGTGGTGGAGAGACAATACTCTACAAGATCCGGTACATCGGTTGGTAGACCTAGGGGGACAAATGTTGTCCGAAGGCCTTCGACTGCCTCCTTAACAGGAACACACGTAAAGAGTGATATTACGTCGAAACTTGCGAGTATATCCTGATGGTCAATGACAACTTCCTTCAAAATCTGGATAAAATGTTCAGAGTTCTTGACAAAAGATGTAGTTTGTCCTATAAACGGTTGGATGGTTTTCGACAAGTATTTTGCCAACAAATAGGTCGGGGAGCCTATTGCGCTAACGATTGCCTTATCTAAGGTTCTGGAGAGGATTCTGGATTGGCAATTGAGGGAGTATCTGCGTGTTCACGATGTGCTTCCGAGTCGGCAGTCGGGGTTCAGGGCTGCGCATTAGGGTGGTTCAAATTGGCTATTTTTATTTAGAAAGCAACGATCCCCCCAAATCGTTTCCAAATCCAAAAAAAGCGGACACGTATTTTTTCTTTTTTCGAAATTTTGATTCTTAATGGTGCCTGTCGAGGCCTCAAATTTACATAAGAAAATGCATGGGAAAAAGACATTTTTTGGTATTTTTCGAATAATTATTCGGAGTTTGGGAAACCTTAACACTACAGTTATAGGACTTGTAGAGGACTTTCCAATGAAGAATTTGAGGTATTATACATATGGCTTTGACGCCCCCAACCCACCCCCACAGTGCCCTGAAAACTACCATTAAATGAAAAATGTAGATTCTTCAGAAAATTTACCCTTCTAATTATTTCATTCTCTTTTTCTCATAGAAATCATTATTATAAGTCTAGTGGGATGTTTATAAACATTTGTCAGTTAATTTCCATTTTTTAAACAAATTTTATTTGTTTAAATAATCCGTTTTTCTCGAAAATCCGTCTGAATTCTGGTTTCTGAGTTCGAAATGGCAGTTTATTATTTTAGAGGGACATTATTCTTAAAAAAATCTCCTATTGTTTAAACAATAAATTATTATTCATTTTCAACTTTTTTCTAATTATGGTAGAGAAGGCAGCTTTTTTTGAGAAATTAACTTATAAATTTCACCATTAATGTATTTGATATTAATATCACCATTATGCATTTGAATAATATTTTATTATTTAAACAATGGAAATTATCCCATAATATAAATAATGTCACTTGACAATAACAGTTGACCAGACCGATCTAAAAAAATTAATGTTAGGAGAATTGCAAAAAAATTGTTTAAACAAATGGAATTTGTTTAAGCAAATTTGGGTTTATTAGCTAATAACATAGGCAAGATACCTCGAACATGAAATTTTAAAGTTAATTTCACAAAAAAAGCTGACTTTTACCATAACTAGAATAACAGTTGAAAATTAATAATAATTGATTGTTTAAACAATAGGAAGAAGTTGTTTAATGAATAATGTCACTCTAAGATAATAAACTGCCATTTCGAACTCAGAAAACAGATGTCCGACGGAGTTTCGAGAAAAGCGAATTATTTAAGCAAATGGAATTTGTTTAAACAAATGGAAATTACCTGACAAATGTTTATAAGCATTCAACTAGACTTATAGTAATGATTTCTATGAGAAAAAAGTGACTGAATGAAGTGGTTAGAAGGGTAAATTTTCTGAAGAATGTATACATTTTTCATTTAATGGTAGTTTTCAGGGTACTGTGGGGGTGGGTTGGGGGCGTCAAAGCCATATGTATAATACCTCAAATTCTTCATTGGAAAGTCCTCTACAAGTCCTATAACTTTAATCTAAAGTTTTCCCAAACCCCGAACAATTATTCGAAAAATATCAAAAAATTTCTTTTTTCCCATGCATTTTCTTATGTAAATTTGAGGCCTCGACAGGCAAAAGAATCAAAATTTCGAAGAAAAAAAAATACGTGTCCGCTTTTTTTGGATTTGGAAACGATTTGGGGGGATCGTTGCTTTCTATCATCACAAAAATTTTTGCAATGCATTTTTGAACCACCCTACTGCGCATGGTTGTGAGACAGGTATGCTTGATTTGGTCGATGATATTCCCACTGTAACCGATCACGGGGAGTTGACCATTTTGGTGCATCTTGACTTTTCAAGAGCATTTGACACCGTTAACGACCAGCTTTTGCTGGCCATTCTGGGATACGTCGGACTTGATGCAGGCGCAATTGCATTTTTCTCTGAGTACCTGAGGGATCGTGTGCAGTCTGTTAGGGTTGCTGGTGTGACCTCTGACCCTCGTCATCTTTGCTCGGGCGTTGCTCAGAGAAATATTTGCGGCCCTCTTCTCTATGTTTTGTACAATATGTTTTTGGGTAACTTTATTGCCCACTGCGGGCATCATTTCTATGCAGATGATTGCCAACTTTACTATTCATTTTCCCCCGACGCTGTAAATGGGGCTTGCCATGATATTAATGCTGACCTACGGCGCATATCTCATGCTTCGTTGAGTCACTCACTGGCTGTGAATCCAAAGCCACTATGGCCCACGCATGTAGTCGTTTTTAACATTGTACATACTTTATTTTACCCAGTTTTAACAAAAAATAAAATCTATGAATAAAACAAAAACTGGCTGTGAACCCCGGGACGTCCTGCGCTATGCTCTTCGGTCGGGTGGAGGCGCGCGGATCGGTTGAGCACTTAGTCGATCTACAGATTGATGGCCAGGTTATTCCATTTGTGAGCGAAGCTAGAGACTTTGCTTTATACCTTGATCGTGAGTTGTGGTTTGACTGCCATGTCAACAGGAAGATTCGGACTGCTTTTTTTTTAGTCTTCGAGCTCTGTACAGTTTTCGTGATGTGCTTACACTGCGAGCGAGGAGTATGCTGAGTGCTGTCACACTTTAATTTTTGTGACACGGTTTATGACCAGTGTTTCCGTTCTGTGGACGCTGGTCGCATACAGAGGGTGCAGAATGCATGCATCAGGTTTGTGTATGGCCTACCAAGGCGTTCGCAGGTGTCTGAGGTGATGGTGGAGTGTGGATGGCTGCACATGAAAAGTAGGAGGCACTGGCACCGCTGCAGGTTGCTGTTCAACATTGTCAACGGTAAAGCACCTCAGTACTTGCACTGCAAGATTAGGTTTAGAAATGATGTCCACCACCTTAACCGTAAGACATCCGACAACTATGGAGACACCTCTTTGCAGGTCGGCGGTTCGGACGAGGTCGTTTCAACACGTTTTTGCGCGGACATGGAACGCCATGCCGGTGGACTTGTGGTCTGGTGGGATAGTCCGTTTGGTATCTCGCTGTAGGGCTATTCTGTCTGAGCAGGTTGGTGCCGTGGGATAGAGGGTGTTTTGTGCGCGCGTAGGTGAGCCATCATTCTCCGCTGGCGGCCATTGTTATCTCGAGTTGATAGTTGTGTTTTCATTGTGTTTAATTTTTGTATTGGGCGAATGTACTTAATTATTCGGTTCTTTTTCTTCTGTTGGGTCTGTTGGGTCTGGGTGGAAGAGCAGGGTTAACTTCCTGTACCTACACCTATTAACCTCATTATCATAACATGTATATTGCACTGTGTATCTTTTTGTGTTTTGAGGTTAATAAAGGCTATTTATTATTATTATTATATAAATGAAGCTTAGTCTTACTCCAAGAAGGTAACCATACATACACTTGGACCATACTTAAACTAAGATCGGTATATATGGTAGAATTTAATTTATTAACTGCCTTTTCTCATTGTCATTGTCTTGCATTAATTTTTCTATTGCCTAAGTCTATTGCCTACTCTATAGAAAATGTCATAGGATTTCAATTGCGAGGTTTTACATTTCAAATGCAGAAGCGAGGCGGAAATTGGAAATAAAATTATGTTTTCACGATGGCGGTAAAATCGTCCGCTAAATTGGAAAACTTAAGGCATGCATAATTCAAAAGACACGTGATAAATGAAATCCTCTTAGGCGAGCAGTAGACTCGGTCAACAACTTACTCCCTATTCTGCAAGATGGTCGTAAATCCCGTAATTTATACCCTCACTTTCTAGTTAGATGCGCACCTTGGACTGCTTGTGCGCTTCATAATAACCTCTAAAGCACCTGTCAGCCGCCGAAATCACCGTGAAAAATTACTAACTTAAATGGTTTAACACAGATTCCCTTACCCGTAAAAGGTAAATTAGTTCATAAAATAACCAAGGAATCTCTTAATGTTCCTGAATTGTTGTGATAACGCACCAAGTTGTTATTAAAGACGTCCTTTCTCCTTTCTTTAAAGACAAATATTTGTCAACCGGACATTTACGGCCAGTTACTTACTGTTTGGCACAGAAATGTTTTTGAATTTGAGAAAACTTCAAATGTATGTTATTTGTGTTATCCTGTAAGAACATATTCCCTTACAATTGAGGAAAAGTTATATCGAAGATATCGTATCAGCGTACTGAAATGTCAAATATTAATTAATAACAACACGCAATAAATGCACTTCGGCCGGATTTGCGTACACACAGAAAAGCGATTACTTGAAAGTAGAAAATTGAAATAAGTAATTCAATGTATTGTTCCAAAAATATCATATTTCTACAACAAAGTACTTTAAAATAGGAACATTCTAGTGAGTAGGTATTTGATCCAAGAAAATGTAGGTATTTAACACAAATAAGTATTGTTTAAATCTCTTGTTAGTTCGTTTTGTCAGAGTAGCATTTTGTTCCTGACTCCGTATTTATATCTCACCGTCAAAAAGACAACTTGTAACTTTTTAAGTATATAGCCGTTAGCAATACCCAATCTGCGATATTTGAGAGCAAAAATCACATTTCATAATTTGCACGAGTCCCTGAATTCGAAATTGACACGATCACCATGGCGACGCCCCTACTCCTTGTTGCCGCCCAAACAAGATTACTTTACTACACACTTTTTTAACGCATAGCAAGGGGACTTTAATTTTCTCCACGTTGTAATTGATGTCAGCAACCTGACGCGCGTACACCACCAACGAAAGCAAGGTAAAAAAATATATCTCGGAATATTGCAAGCCAACGCAACGGATTAAAATATAACGGCAATTTGCGCGTTCACTTATCAATTCCTTTTGCTAAACCAATTTTTCATACCATGAAAATTGGTGATATTAAACGTCTGCTCGCCTTTTGTTTCAAAAGCGTGGGATGTTTTCGTAAAGATCACCATGTCCGCAGTAGTGATGTGTTATCGAATCATTGGCTCTAATTGGATTTTCTGTTGTGTCGAACATATCGCCAGTTGCTCTGAATAGCTTTACGTGTCAACGTTTTTAAAGATAACGTGCTCCGTTTTTTTTACACCGGTATACTAAATTTGTCTGCTCTTTTTCGTTGTCACAGTCTCTTTCCATTCCTCAATTTACCTGCTGAATGTTATTGTTTGAGAAAATATAGCTCACGTTTTTGATATTGAATGAATAGGTGGTGGAAACGGAGAGATCGATTCAGCGGAGCCAATAACGCACATTTTAAATCAGAAGTCATTTACATAAGTCATTAGAAGTCATTGTTTGTGAAACCGAGCGTTGGGCGGGAGGCGAGAGCCGGGTATGAATCCGTATACGATGGGGAGTCATACGGTATAGCGGTCTCGGGACTGCGGTCAACCCTCTTCGCTCGGTAACCTGAACAGGCAAAAACCACGTTAGCGCTTTATTATAGAGTATGACAGACCGTCCATTTATAAATTGCTGGTATAAATAGTATTTTTATTGAGGTATTTGTATTCATTTTAATAATGGGTTACTACTATTAAATCAAGAAAAACAACAGAGATTGGTGGTATCTACAAATAAAAATTTGAAGGTTGTACTCTACATTTTTATTGATATAAGTAGTTATCAGCACTTGCTGTCTTCGGTAATTTATCATTTTAAATTACCCGGAAATTTAAGAAAATTTATCATAATTTAATATTTTAAATTAATAATTTTAGTTTCAGCGGTAACTTACCTGAAAAATAATTACCGAAATTTAACATCCCTAGAGTAGGCTAGTTATCTACAAAATAATGCCATTTATGTATCAAACATTTTTATTTACGTAAGTAGCAGTCACAACTTACAGTAATCGGTACTAACGCCTGTTAAATTTACCATTTTGAATTTTGAGTTACTCCGTAATTTAAACCAGCGTAATTTATCATCTTTAATTTTTAATTACCCGGTAATTTAAGCCAACGTAATTTAAAATTTTAAATTTTTAATTACTGGTAATTTAATATTAGTATGTAATAATGTTAATTTCAACGGTAATTAACGAATAAATTAATTACCGTAAGTTAACATCCCAGATTATTTTTAATTGAAACAATTTTTCATATGATTCTGGCCGCCAAAGACTTTCTATATAAATAATAATTTTTATAATTTATTATTTTATAAAAACCGCCACAAAACTTCAAAGATCTCTCACAGATCTTCAAAGAATTTCTGTTCAAAGATGTGTACCTGCTTTTTCAGAAACAAAACATTTTTTTTGCCAAAAATTTGATTGGGAATAACTATATCATTTTTCCTGCATTTGGAATGATTCTGTAATTTACTGCTTTCCAACATTCCTCATCAAGGTCTCAGCGTGAGCAGCAGATTTAATTTATAGATACATTTGTGCCATTCATTTTGTTGATATTGACATATAGTGTATATTATGTTGTTAACGTATATGTATATCGGGTTGCGTGCAAACCTGTTTATATTGATTTTGTATTCTCTGCATAAAACCAGTTACGTTCCAAATTACATTATGGTCTAGTATCTAGTTGAATGTATTACAGGTATCATATTCAAGTATTTTTATACCCCCCACATTTAATGTGGTGAGGGTATATTGAGTTTGATTCAACATTTGTAACACACTTAAGGAGGCGTGGCAGATATAGACATATATATGGATTTGATCAGAATTGAAAACTGTATCGATTTAGCTATGTCCGTCTGTGTACACGATAACTGCCGTAATTTTGAAGTAATTGATAGATAGATAGATAGATAGATAGATAGATATTTATTGATTGTCGCCAATAAGTCACAAAAAATATATGGTAAATATGTATGTACATTAATAATAAGGGCACTCTTCTACACTTGTAATGACTCGATGAATTCCCCTACCGAGTAAGGTGGGACTTCAGTTAGAAATGTGGTAAGCTGACGTTTAAACGCTCTGTTGGAAAGCTGCTTCCAATCGTCTGGGATTAGATTGTAGAGCATCACACCCTCTCTGGTAAAGTCGGTAGTGTGAAGTCTTCCAAAGGGTACCTGTAGATGGGATCGTTGACGTGTTTCATACTCGTGGATGTCTTCTCTTTGTTTGTGCGTATGCATATGTTTTCTAGTATGTAGCAGGTGTTGTAGTATGTATGCTCCGTGGAGGGTCAAGATTTTTTGTTTTTGGAATAATGGTCTGCATGATTCTGTGTTGGTCACACCTTCCACCGCTCGTACAGCTTTCTTTTGTAGGATGAGTATTTTGCTGGCGTGAGAAGAGCTTCCCCATACCCTTAGCCCATAGGTCATTCTGCTGTGAAATAATGCGTAATAAGCAGTTCTTGTTGCAATTTCATTTATTGTGTTTCGTATCCTTCTAATGGCATAGGTAGCTGTGGACAAGGCAGGCATTAATCCTTCTACGTGAGCAGCCCATGTAAGGCGTGTGTCGATAGAGAGTCCCAGAAACTTTACGCTCTTAGCCTCTAGGTGGTCCCTTCTGCTGGCTGTTATTGTGAGTTCAGATGTCTTGCCGAGGTTTAGTACCATACGATTTTCTGTAAACCAGGCAGCAGCTTCCTTCTTTGACTTCTCAGAATCATCTGTTAACTGGGGCTCGGGGCCGTGAGGCAGCATGGTTGTGTCATCGGCATACAGTACAACATCTGCATTAATGCTTTTAGGCAGGTCGTTTAAATAAATTATGAAAAATGAAAGTTGCTGTGTTTATACCAAACTATTAATATACAAGCTTTAATGTCGCAAACTATTTTGTTATGTATGTAAATACGTTTTTGGTCTAACTTTTAATTCCAATAGCTAGTAAGCAAAGCATAATTTGAACAGAAATTACATTTTGTTTGTGACTTCAAATTATCTTCTGTATGTCAGCATGTGCGGTTTCATTGTTAACACTAGGTCTAAATCTGCCTGCATGTCATAACTTTCTTCATGAGCTTTCCCCACTTATTTCAAATACCAGGGGGTGCAAGTAGGGGCGCTTGCAGTTGTAAAGAATTAATTTTGTGCTGAAGCTAAAATTGCAAAATTGTGACCGTTTTATGGTAATAAGAGAAAAACTGCATTCGTGCACGTTAGGGGTGTTGTTTAGGATGCCATGCTCTAGTATAATTTGGGACTGGATTTTTTCCCTTAATAGCTCATTTTACGTCTAATTTAAATGTACTATATTTATCAGTTACTTTACTACCACCGATGCGTAAAATGTTTTTAAGAATGTACGATTTTTAAAAGGGTCCCTGACGTCAGACGAATTACGAAAGAACATTTTCTTTTCAACATTCGAACATTAGATTTACAACTAAGAATGTAATGAATAATATTGCCACGTGTAGCTTTTCTGACAATTTATACACACACACACACACACACACACACATCCTGTATATTCACATTTCTCTCTACACATTTGTCTTCATACATTAATGAACACGTCTATCATAACCCCATGTATTCTTGTATAGGTTTTAGCTGTACATCAGTTCTTGTAATGTAATAACAGATATATAGCTGAAATGTGTAAACCTAAACCATAAAAATTCAAAGAACAATTTTATTGTGAACTTTTCACATTTCGCCCAAACGTAATCCCGGAGCGGCAGTGAAAATAAGGTAGAGCCATAAAGTAAGTTATGCAGTGAGAATTTGCCGGCAAGAGCAAGTAGACTACTTGAACCTCCATAATTCCACAATTTTACGGTTTGACCCGGACCCTAGCGAAACATGGAAAATAACACATATATTCGCCCCATATGTGTCTCTCTGTCCCTCACTCTGAGTGCCGGGAATGGGTTTGTTTGCAGAGATCAAGCAGTTGCTGCGAAACAAACAACACTTTAAATAACGCTATCGCCTATTCAGACGGAAGAATTTGTGTGACGGCAATGGCCACAAGCTGGTGATCCACTAAATTAGAGTTATTTATTGTTACCATAATACACTGACTGCGTGTTTTCGAAAACAAAATGGAAAGAGAAAGACTCGTGACACTACCGTAGTAGCGAGGCTTAATTGCTGGATTTCCGCCCTACTTTATAAAGGGACAGCAAAAACACCTAAATTGTAACGATATTACCTACCTAAATGGAATATATTGGTGGTTGGGTATGGTGAAATGTTGGTAGACGCGAGGACAGTACGAAAATATGATAACAGATTTAAAACGGGATTTATTTAATAATAAAAAGGCATGAAGCATGTTAACAGTAGCAGTACACGACGCTTAAAATGCCTGTTACAGCTAGTATCAGCGTTGCATTTAGCAATTATTACCACCCCTGACGTCACTAAAGGTGCTCTTACACGTAGCCACTTTTGTTGCGCGAGATTCTATTGCGACACTATGAAATGGCATGTTGTGTTCACACGTGAGATAAAATCAGTCAAAAGTTGCGCCACTTTCGACTAGCGCCAGCGCCAAGTGGCAGCCACACATTTTAAAGTTGCGATGCTATTCACACAGTACACGCCACTTTTCATTGCTGCAACTTGTAAAAGTGGCACGTCGGATGTCTAGAATTGGTCAAGGAACGACTGCGCACCCTCGTACTTGTAGTGGTTGTGTTTATATTCTGCCTCATTAAGTTTTAAGCGGCGATAGTGATACTGTGTTGTTGTTTATTCCATAAAAAATGGATTCAGATTCTGATGCCGATGAGAGGACTAGAGCAACTGCGTGTTATGAGCTAATGTTAATGAGCTATTCAAGGCCGCTTTTGTAGGAAAAGGCTCTTATTGAAATGTTAACTTTGCCGCGTATTATTGCATATTTTGTCGAACCTACAGGAGAAAGTCCCCAAGAATGATAGGAGGATCTAAATGTAGAGAAATTTCATTTTAAGTTTAACCTAACATTCCCATCAATGTCAATCTTTACGATCGTAAAAAAATTATTCGACCAAAAAGTCTCGTCTTGGGTTGGGAATTACTTTAACAAGTAGAAAGAAAATTTTGCTAAATGTGCATTATGCGGAAAATATAAAATCAGTTGTTTATTTACGAGGACTTTAGTTGGAATATTTATTGTAATATTTATTTACCTATTTTTTTTTTAGAATGACATAATTTATTCGAAATTCTTTCTAGAGAAGAAGGATTTATTTTAACTTGTTTCTGTTGTTAACATTGTATGTTGAAATAATAAATATTTATTTATGTTCTTTTCTGTTTAGAGAATTAGTATTTATCGGTTAGTGTTGGAAATAGATTGTATATTCATTTTGTTTTCCGTTAACTATAGAGATATAGATATTGTTTATTTTTGACTGTCAATGTAGAAAAAAGTCAATATACAACAGTTTCATTTTTCGGACTCATATTTATTTCATTGAAGTTGGAGGTGTATAAATTCGAACCGTCGTCGAATACTAGACCGGTGGTTTAGAGTTCGCGACATTTAGTGGCGACCGTGACAGGACACCAAATATTTGATTCAGTTTGCGGCGGGTCGCTCTGGTTTTTTAGCGAACGTTTGTAAACCGGACAATGGATATTAAGAAAAAATATCGAGGGCCGATTAGAACTATGTTTACCAGGAATGCAAACGATCTGGAGAAGCTATTTGATGCACCGGTTGATATTCATGGTATTAGGGTATCATGGGAGCTGCTGCAGGATAAGTTCGACAAACTCAAGATTTCTGATGTTGAAATATACGGATTACTGCTGGAAAAGGATGTGAGTGAGGAAGACATGTTAGCTGAAATGGAGACTGTAGAGACGTACTGCCATAGATTTGTTACCCTGAAAGCTCGTTATGAACAATTATTTCGAGAAAGTGTTGATTCTTTGGCAGAAAGTCAATCAGTAGTATCAGCAGAAGGAAACAGAACAAGTAGGCGTAGATTCAAACTACCCCCCATAGAATTCAAGACTTTTAATGGAAATATAAAGGACTGGTTACCGTTTTGGTCTCAATTTAGAAAGGTACACGATGATCCTGATATCGACTTGAGCGACAAGGTTGAATACTTGATTCAAGCCACTGTGCCGGGAAGTCGGGCCAGGAATTTAGTAGAGAGTTTTCCCGCTACCGGACAGAATTATCAGAAAATGATCGAATCTTTGCAATCTAGATTTGGACAAGAGGACCTACAAATTGAAGTTTATGTGAGAGAACTTCTTAAATTAGTGGTAAACAATGCTGTCGATGGATCCAAAGTTGAGATATCATCTCTTTATGACAACATAGAAACCCAACTTCGAGCATTGGAAACCTTAGGCATAACTTTAGATAAATATGGAGCCATGATTTTTCCACTGATTGAGTCGTGTCTGCCCGAAGATCTGTTACGTGTTTGGCAGCGTTCATCATCGACAATTTCAGAAGGAGCTGGCACGGCTTTGGAGTGTCGATTGAAAAGCCTTATGACTTTTTTGAAGAGTGAAGTAGAGAATGAGCAGCGGGCCACATTAGCAGCTGAAGGATTTGGATTGCTTCGTACACGTCATGACAAGATTGCCACTGCCACAGGGTTGATTAACCATGGAGATGACAAATGTGTTTTTTGCGGAAAAAATCACAAAAGTGACAAATGTTTCAAGGCACAAAAAATGTCATTAGAAAAAAAGGAGATTTTAATCGGAATTAGAGCTTGTTTTAGGTGTTTGAAGATTGGACATATCTCCAAAAAATGTAGGGGACGAATGTGTTATCAAGTATGCGGTCAATCACATGTGGTCTTGATGTGTCCTGATTTACCGAAGGAGAAATGCCAAGCAGAAAATCAAAAATCGAGAGAAAATAAGGCGCCGGACGTAAGGGTGAGCGAAACCTTTACTTGCACCAACAGTAGTAATACTCATTTCTTTTTGCAAACGAGTAAAATTATGCGGTAGCAAGGGTTTGCGTATTGTGAGAGCATTAATTGACACGGGCTCACAGAACAGTTACATTTTGAGGTCAACAGCTATAGCTCTAGGATACATGGTCAAAAGAAAGGAAACAATTAAACACTGTTTATTTGGAGGTTTAACTTCTCAGGAGAATCACGAATGTTATGATGTGACGGCAATTAATGCAAATTATAAATGTACTTTTGAGGCTTTGTCGCAGTCTGTGATCTGTACTGAAATAGATCCTGTATTTGATGGTTCATGGATGGATGAATTGAATAGATTCGAAGTTGATGTATCTGATAGATACGGCCCGTCCCAAATTGAAGTGTTAATAGGATCAGATGTTGCTGGAAGATTATATACTGGCAAAAGATACGTTCTGACTTCGGGTATCGTGGCTGTGGAGACGTTGTTGGGATGGACTATAATGGGTAGAATTCCATTAACGACGTCAGCAAGAACCAGCATGACTGCAATCTCGTTATTTGCTAATGACGCTTCGATTGCACAGTTATGGCAGTTGGATGTATTAGGAATTACCGATTCCACCGAACAGAAGTCTCGACAAGAATTGGTTGCATCCGCGGAACATTTTTTCAAGGAAACCGTGAGAGTAATGGATGATGGACGATATGAGGTAAATTTACCTTGGTTGGAGGCGCATCCACCACTGCCTACTCATTTTGCCTTAGCCAAAAGAAGGTTAGATAACACCATACGTAAATTGGAAAACATCGGTCTAATGGAATCATATCACCAGGTATTTCAAGAATGGCTGTCCGAGGAGATTATAGAGAAAGTTATCGAAGAAGACCGAAAAATTGTGGCTCACTACCTGCCACACAGACCTGTGGTGAAGGAAAACAGTGTCACAACAAAGATTAGACCAGTCTTCGATGCATCCGCGAAAGAAAAAGGAGGACCATCTTTGAACCAGTGTTTAGAAGCTGGTCCAAACTTAATTGAGTTAATACCAAATATGTTGTACAGGTTTAGGAAATACAAATTTGGAGTGACTGCAGACATCCGTAAAGCATTCTTGCAGATTAGTCTTTATGAAGGAGACAGAGATTTTCTTCGGTTTTTATGGAAAGGCCCAGGAGATGAAATGAGAACATATCGACATAAGAGAGTAGTATTTGGTATCACCAGCAGTCCTTTTCTACTGATGGCTACACTGGACTACCACGTTAAGAAGATATTGGATAAGTGTGACTGTGAAAGTTCGCCTTATTCCAAAGAAACGGGATCCAAGTTGTATAGAAGTTTCTATGTGGATAACTGCATAACCAGTATAGCAAACGAAGATTCATTAAACACGTTCATCCAGGAATCGAGTATGATTATGGAAGATGCCAAGTTCGATTTACGAGGGTGGGAGTTTTCTAGACAAGTCTGCCCACCTGACTATATACATACTTCTATTCTTGGTTTGAACTGGGATAAGAATATGGATGTTCTGAAAGTGAATATGGATTGGATAAAAGAGCTACTCCGGCCCGTGCAGCGCATCTATCCATTGGAATGTGCGGGTCCAATAGAAGATCAACTAGTTGGGGTTGCAGACCATGTTGCAGATAACAACGAGGCTTCACCAAAAGAGACGAACAAAGAAGACGACCACGACGAAGTAGTGCGCGAACGGAAAGGTGCGGGAGTGCACAAAAGCAGAGTAACCGATACGAAAGGTAGTGTTACGCGTAGTGGTCGAATGTACAAGCCTGAGTAATTTTAAATGCTAATTAATTTCAATGTTTAATGTTATTTGTGAGACACGTCTACAATATAGAATGTGTCTCAGGTGGGAGGATGTTGGAAATAGATTGTATATTCATTTTGTTTTCCGTTAACTATAGAGATATAGATATTGTTTATTTTTGACTGTCAATGTAGAAAAAAGTCAATATACAACAGTTTCATTTTTCGGACTCATATTTATTTCATTGAAGTTGGAGGTGTATAAATTCGAACCGTCGTCGAATACTAGACCGGTGGTTTAGAGTTCGCGACAGTTAGCATCCTTTATTTACAAAATTACAATTTAATAAGTTTTTTACTAAAGGGTGTTGAAGTTCGATAGTTATCGATAGTTTTAACAATAACTATCGGACACGCCAACTATCGATGTTTAACCAACACTACCGTATATACATCTATAAATGTTGCGCCACTAAAGTGGAAGTGGACCAACACGTCGGTCCATTTCTGTGTGGCGCTAGTACCGTGTTTGTACCTGTTTACACGCAGCAACATTTCAGCTGTACGCAACTTTAAAAAATTGCGCGCTGTACTGAAAGTGTCGCAATATTTATAGTTGCAGCGTTGTTCACACATTGCAATACAAGAATTGCGCCATTTTTTAACTTGCGTAATACGAAAAGTGGCGTCGTGTAAGAGCACCTTAAGCTGTTGTTGGGCCTCAACCGCAGAGAATAGACGATTTCGTTAAATGGTTGGCCCCGTACCGCCGCGCCGGCGCGCGGTTGGATTTTGTTATGGAGAATTCACGGCTGAAAAATACACGTTTCTCCCCACTCTTTACTAGTCGCATGTGTATGTGATCTCTGTTCGTCTATAATGTAGAATACAAATGGGTGGGGAAAGAGTTAGTTTTTCGACCGTGAATTCACCGTAACAAAATTTGACCACAGAAAGTGATTATGTTGTTCTGTGGTAGCCCGAGCTCTGCCAATTTCTGGTCGCCGATAAAAGGTACCTTGTGGGATTTGTGGGACTTTGTGGTAGACCCTTCAAACTGAGCCACGAATTTCATTTATTTGTTGAGCCACTGATTTAAAGTTTTTTTAAGTTAGACAACAATTTGTACAGCTACTTCGGGTGCAGTATTCATTGTTGATATTTCTCCCCATCAGTTGCCAACAACAAATATCATTGTTGTCAAGAATATAACAGAACGCTGCAGCGTTCTGTATACAGCGCGCTGTATGTCACTCATGATGCCTTTTCCCACAGCCCACTAGAGCTCGGTTTTTACCCCGTTCGAGCCATGTCATTGCTGTTCCTATTGTAACTGTTGTATATGGTATGCAACCGAATATACCCAATATATCGATATGTATTCTGTATTCTGACCTGTTTAGAATACCACTTCTTATGTTCTTGATTTTGTATATAAGTGTGTGCTGGTTTAATAAATGCAGTTATAAAGTAAATCGTCTTATTATTACTCTGCGAGATACAACAGTGGCGACGAGGTAAAGAAGTTTTTGAGAAAATGTCGATTGGTAAAGTGAATGAGTTTCAACTGGGAATAAAGAATTATTGGTTTACGTATATTGCGCGTTTAGAGCAATACTACTTAGCGAACAAAATTAAAGAAGAGGACAAAGTTCCAATTCTCCTAACAGTGGTTGGCGATGAAACGTACGAGCTGATGGTAGATTTGTGCGACCCAGAGACGCCGGAGAAGAAAAATTACGCCGAGCTGGTTAAAACGGTCAAACAACATTTGGAACCAGAGCGCTCAATTTACGCCGAAAGGTATAAATTTCGTTTGCGTCGTCAAGAGAGCAGCGAATCAATCTCGCAGTATATCGCGGCATTGAAAAATCTGGCAAAATCATGCGATTTCAAGGGAAAGTTAGATGAACATTTACGGGACCAGTTAGTGTATGGAATACGCAACGAAACAATTAAAGCGTTTTCTCACGGAAAAAGAGGTTGACGCTAATCAAAGCCACCCAATTGTCAGTCAATTTGGAGGCAGCTGAGAAGGATATCAATTCCATGGACCACGTGCAAGGCATTCACCATATTCAGGGAAGACAAAATGGTGGTCGGAAGAAATAAAATTCTCAGGCGGAAGTACAGCGGCAACCGGAAGCACGAGGTACTGCTAGGCGAGCAAATGGTCAAAACCGCGTGGACAGATCCAGGCAGCATCAAGGAGAAAAATGTCGTTGTTGCGGCCGAACCAACCATCGAAGCGGGGACTTGCTAGTTTCGCAATGCCAAATGCCATCGTTGCGGTAAGCCCGGACATGTAATTCGAATTTGTAAATTTAAAGATCAATGTAAGAAGAGTAATAATTTCGTAAATTGTGAGTCTGATAGACGACACTAAAACATCCGAACAACAAATTGCACCGTATAATTTACGGCCAAGAAATAAATAGTTAATTATGTATGTAGAATGATTTATTTTTATATTATTGGATTATGTATTCTCATGTACTGTTGGTATGTTTTGTGTGAAATGTAATGACTGACTAAATAAAGTTATTGTCTATATGTATATATATATATATATATATATATATATATATATATATATATATATATATATATATATATATATATCTATATATTTATGTATTACCATGTATTTGTTATGGACATTTTTATGGAATAAGTTTATATTTTTCGAATTTAGTAGAGGGATGTTGTATATGGTATGCAACCCAATATACTTCGATATGTATTCTGTATTCTGACCTGTTTAGAATACCACTTTTTATGTTCTTGATTTTGTATAGAAGTGTGTGCTGGTTTAATAAATGCAGTTATAAAGTAAATCGTCTTATTATTACTCTGTGAGATAAACAGTAACTTTATTAAGAGAGAAAATTATCCGAATCATGAAAACCTAAATATTCTAAATGATCAGAATAGAATGGGCTACAGTTCGAATCCAGTTGATACGTATGGTTGTATCAGGTACACCACACGAATCGATAAGAAAACTTGCCATAATTCTTACACTTTGTATATGCTCAAAACTTTTGAATAAACAATAGTACAGTGCTGTAGTTGGGGAAATAACATTCAATTAAACGGAAAATCATAAAGATTAGACAATTGGTCCAAAAGATATTTAACTCTAAAGTAAACATACATTTTGGATGGGCCGATTTTTTTGTACGCGCGTTTATTTTAGTATCTAATTAGTATCTACTAGTATCTAACTAGTATCTAACGGATAAGAGCCTACGGTGCAAAGAACCGTTTGTTTTAATAAATCATTCTATATATGTTGTTTCATATTGTTTTTTTTTTTTTAATTTGATATGTAATAAATTTTGTTAAAACCTAAAGTCTGTATTTATATCGGAATACTCGCAAAAGTAATCAATAAAAAAATTGGGATTCGGGGGTTGCTTGCCACATAGACGAAATCCTACCGTTTATGCCCCAAATTAGTACTTTCAATTTTCCATAGGAAGGAAACCAATTTTGTAAAAGTTATAATACTTAAATTTGACCGTAAGTTTTGTAATACGTTTGAAGATGCAAATGTTTCTCTGTCTTACTCTCTCTTTTTAATTTTTTATGAAAGCTAATGTTAGTTTATACTTAATGTAACAAGTTGTAGAATATATTTTATGATTAACTTTGTAGATTCCCGACTGATGATGTTGCTCAGGTACGGTGACGTAACTAGGAGTGCGCAAGCTGAAGCAATGGGCCCACTCGGATAAGGGTTTTGAGTCTTCGGTTAAGAAGCTTCCAAAAGGAAAAAAACAATGATTCCTAGCAATGGAATTCCTAGCCCAGTCAAATTCACTTTCAAATAGCTGGATTTTTGTACACAATTTTGGTTGGGCATTACAAATAACGCACAAAAACTCCCCATCAATATCGTGTCTGCGTCGCGAGTTATTCAAGATGAAAGATGATTGATTTGATTTTTGACATTATCTTGCTATCTATTGATCAGACGACTTTGAGCTATTAGAACGAAGCCAACCCGATTTATTATCTACAGTTTTACGTATGGAAGAAAGTCATGCAACAATGTTTACAAAATTTATAAACAATTTTCTGTATTTAGGTACTCACCGCAACGTATATCTTTGGTGGTCGATAAGCAATGTTGTCATTTTTTGAAATGTTGGCCAAATCACAAAAAAATTTAGTAATCAAGTTGCTTACGTAAACCTATAATTTGACGTTGAAAAGATTGTAATGCAATTCAAATATTTCTTTAAGAAACGAATCTTATATTGTGAAGATTGAAAACTTACAATATCCGCAACAATAAAACATTCAATCCAGTCCGTTTATATCATATCTGGTTACCTCAAACAAATGTCAATTTCATCATCGGTGATATAGAGTGTGTGGTTTTTTTATACGTTCTATTAATTTGGCGTGTCCTGATTTCGAAGTGTTTTAGTAGATTTGGTCGGCAAAACATGGTTTGCAATCACAAAGCCCCAAGTAAATTAGAGTTTGTGAAAAACATTTTCTTCTTTTGTGAAAGGAGTTTTCTTCTTTCATCGACCTTTAAACACTAATGAAATAAGGTTGTATAATATGTAGATGCATTTTCAGATTTTCTTTGCATGAATATAAATAAGGAAGTGGGGTGATTTAGGTATTCAATACAGCGTTGAAAATCTGGTCGCGTAATACCATGGGCTTACACGTAACAATGCCGAGGTCGGAGTGTTGTGGAAGAGTGCCTGCTTAATATGCCAAAAAAGTCCAATCAATTTCTATATTAAAATGTACGAATACGGCAGACTGTTCAATTTATTTGACGGGACATTATGAATAAATTTTCCAAGTCGTTAAACCGAGAAAGGGTGACATGGGACATATGTTACGGCAAATACACAACGTGCGTCGGCGCCGCGTCATTTCAACGAACGGACAGCAACAAATCTGTGATATTAAGTTCACATTAGCGCGAATACAACGGTAACGGGTTATTGGGTATTCGAATCGAAGTAATTGCTTTCATAGAAGAACTGATCAAGGATATCTGGTATTTGATTCCAGTGGCGTACCTAGAGCTTTTGCCGTCTGGGGCGGTCATCAACTTGCCGCCCTTTCTAAGTCAATCAAAATTAAGTGGTGGTGGTTATTAACATTACTGGACATAAATAAATAAACCAAAATTTTATTATTTCGTTTAAACATATTGTACAAATAAAATATATAATACTGTTATACAATGTAAGCGCGTTTATAAATTTACTTTCGTGCTTTGTATTCGAAAATTCTTGAATGACATGGTCAAAACATTTTCTCTGTTTCTGTTTCTCTATAGAAAGTATCGCTAGATTTCGCAATCTTAAATCGCTCATTGTCGAACGAAGACAGATTTTATCAATTTTACTTTGGAAAAGCTACGTTCACAACTGGCGACACTGCTTTTCCAACGTGTTGCTTGTTCTTGTAGAGCAGGTACGGACATAAAATTCTGGATCCTTTTCCTTTGAATATGAAACACCTTTTCATCAATGTCAATAAAGTTATTCACGTGACATTCAAAATGTGTGTTTAGAATACTTTTCTCCAAGGACATGTAGTTGCTCAAAGCGAACTGTTATTTCCTGGATAACTCTATCCAGTGACAAACTATATATATATATATATAGGAAAGCTGGTTAATCGACGGTAAGATATAAAGGAAAAAGGTATTTGTCGGGCAATTCCGTCATAAGAAGATCGAAGATCAAAGAAGCAACCGTATACACACGTTTCGGTCTATTAGTCCTCATCAGTACGGTATAGCCAAGGAGCAAGATGGACACTCAATGGAAAAACACTCAAATGGTTCCCTACAGGGGGTGACCACATGTCGCCAATTTGGTGCTTCAGTCCCAACATCTTCAGGATTCGAAGACAAGAAGTGACGTCGCGCCGGAGGTGACTGGTACACCCCTGGTACACCATAGCCCATGGAAATTAAAGGAAAGCTGGTTAATCGACGGTAAGATATAAAGGAAAAAGGTATTTGTCGGGCAATTCCGTCATAAGAAGATCGAAGATCAAAGAAGCAACCGTATACACGTGTTTCGGACTATTAGTCCTCATCAGTACGGTATAGCCAAGGAGCAAGATGGACACACAATGGAAAAACACTCAAATGGTTCCCTACAGGGGGTGACCACATGTCGCCAATTTGGTGCTTCAGTCCGACAAATACCTTTTTCCTTTATATCTTACCGTCGATTAACCAGCTTTCCTTTAATTTCCATGGGCTATGGTGTACCTGGGGTGTACCAGTCACCTCCGGCGCGATGTCACTTCTTGTCTTCGAATCCTGAAGATGTTGGGACTAATAGTTCAGGACTAATAGTCCGAAACACGTGTATACGGTTGCTTCTTTGATCTTCGATCTTCTTATGACGGAATTGCCCGACAAATACCTTTTTCCTATATATATATATATATATAGAGAGAGAGAGAGGGAGAGAGAGAGAGAGAGAGCGACATATATATAACTCTATCCAGTGTTTCTGTTTCTCTATAGAAATTATCGCTAGATTTCGCAATCTTAAATCGCTCATTGTCGAACGAAGACAGTTTTTATCAATTTTACTTTGGAAAAGCTACGTTCACAACTGGCGACACTTGTGGCTATTGTTAAAAAAACGCTAAATAAAATTGCAATGTTTGAACAGAGTTTTCCAACCTGTACTTTTGAATGAATATTAAAAGTTCAAGAGGCCCTTGTCTGCTTTTCCAAAGTGTTGCTTGTTCTTGTAGAGCAGGTACGGACATAAAATTCTGGATCCTTTTCCTTTGAATATGAAACAGGTTTTCGTAAATGTCAATTAAGTTATTCACGTGACATTCAAAATTTGTGTTTAGAAGATTACATGGTATTAAGCAAAAATACTTTTCTCCAAGGACATGTTGCGACAGGCAACAGTTCGTGGAGATAAGGCATAAAGCTGGTTCTGAGCGGAGCAATTACCGATCCAACATTCTGCCAATTAATATAGGAGTACCACAGGGCTCGGTACTTGCTCCGCTACTTTTTTCATTGTTCATCAACGATATAGTGGCGTTTTTGAACGATTACTTCGTGCTTAACTACGCGGACGATACAACCATATTGATCGCGGGTAAGGGCTCGGGTATCCAGGAAGCGAGCAAACACTGCCTTGACGAGGCAGGCACGTGGTTTTCAGCAAATGGATTGTCACTGAATGTTGCTAAAACCAAACGTTTAGTGTTCAGATCGTCACCGCTAACCGTGTTGCCAACATTGGTTAACTCCATTGGAGAGGATCAGATAGGTACTGGGGAAGCAGTCACTTTTTTTAGGTGTGCAATTAGACGACACATTAAAATGGAAACAGCACTGCGCAAAACTTGTTTCGGGACTAAATACCTCTATTTTCAAATTGCGTTATCTAAGAGATGTTTTAACAGTAAATAACTTACGATCAGTTTATTTCGCCGAAATTCAATCGCGTCTTTTGTATGGTATATTGCTCTGGGGTTCCCATTCGTGTGCTTCTGCCGTGTTTTTAGCACAGAAAAGAGCAGTACGATGCATAGCGGGTGCTACTCAGATCACGTCCTGTCGTGAATTGTTTTCGGATCAGAATATACTAACACTGGCTTCTTTGTACATCGTCGAGGTTGCGAATTACATTCATGAACATCGACGGCAGTTTCTGGCTGAAAATCACGGTTATCCAACACGTACAAATGATCTGCGCATGACACGTCATAGGTTGCACGCAACCAGCCTTACGCCCAGTGTCTTGGGAGTCAGAGTTTATAACCATGTTCCAGACAGACTAAAAGAGGCAAACCGATACTTATTTAAACGCAAATTGAAAGCCCTGCTATTAACTCATGTGATCTACAGCCTCGAAGAATTTTTTGCGCTTGATCTGTAGTGTGCGGATCATTATTCATTTATTCACTTTTTGGGTGTTTTTTTTTCTTTTTCTGTGTCATTATGTTCTAGTATACTTGCCTTTACTTATTTTATAATTGTTATTCATTTGGTACAACACCATTTTTCTTTATATTAATCGGGGTATACATTTCTTTTTGTTTCTGTTCCCTTAGTTTCTAACATTTTCATTAGGTTTGGATAGTTGTATATTTTTAATTGACATGTCTCATACTGTAATGTAAATTGGAGATCAATAAATATTATTATTATTATTATCATTATTATTATTATTATTATTATGTAGTTGCTCAAAACGAACTGTTATTTCCTGGATAACTCTATCCAGTGACAAAAGCATTTCCCGTTGTAAAAGTTCTTCTAATGATAGCCTCACGTCTCTCGAATGTTCACCACACATAGGTAATCATTTTCCTTCTAACTCGGCGTTCAGTGGTAATCTCCAACTCTTCACAAACTGTTTTGGCTGCTGTAACTGCGTTTTGCACTAGCGTGTCCCTTTGTCCAATGAAATACATTTGTAAAGAATTTAGTTATATGTCGAATTGATGGATAATTAATTCCTTTGTTCGGAGGTATTGTTGCGTGAGGTAGCAGAGAAAAAGATTCCATCGAGTGGAGTAATATTCCAGCGTCCGATCATCCTGTTTTAATATTTTCTTCCTCAGATGTCAGTTTGTCCAACGCACTTAAATTGTATAAGAAATGGTTTTTACAATTGTTACCGCTTCTGCTCTTGCCCGGTGGAAGGAAGTTTCTACACTGCGGTCACCTTGACCAGTGACCGCAAATAAAATATCCCATCGAAGAGTGGAAGAAAAGAAACGAAAACAAGTGTTCAATAGTACCAAAAAATGTTATGGAATTTACAGCAGCGGAAGGTGTATGTACACATGCCATGTTCGCAAGTTTAAAGAATTATTTGTACATGCAACAAATTCTGCATTTGGATTTTTTTCTTTAATGCGACTTTGAACACCAGTGTGATTTTCTGCCATTACAGCAGCATTATCGCAAGCTTGTCCTCGCAATTTTATATCCGTTTTTTCTAATTTCGTTAATATCATATTTGTGGTTTGTTCAACATTTTCCCTTTAGTTTCTACAAAGTCAATAAACGATTCTACAACTTTCCCGTCGCTTCCATCAATAACTACATATCTAATAATTTGACTGGTTTGATCTTTGAGATATATCCGGAGAGCTGTCAAATGTCATAAAAAAATATTTAGCTTTCTTTATTTGGTTAATAAAAGAAGGGCTCAGAATGAAAAGTGAATAGAGACCATAGGAAGCCATATGCTTTGATCCACTTTTCATTCTCATGCCTTCAATTGCGTTTCTCAGTTCCTCTCCTAATAGCTCTATGCATTCGTTCTGAATCTTCGGTGACAAGTAAGTGATACTATATTTATTCCCCATCTCAGTTTTTAATACATGCTCACGTAATACTTGGTCGTATTTAGCCAACAAGTCAACAAGCTCCAAAAAATTCCTCTATTTTCCTGTTGAATTCCTTCACGGTGACCTCGGAATGCCAAATTTTGTTTGGCTAAGAATTTCATTATAACGAGTTTTTTTAAAAGTATTTCCTTCCATTTTTAGTTCCCTTTCAATATTCTGTTGTTGTAGTTTGTCAATAGTTGCGCCACGCCCAAGTGTAATTTCTAATTTCTTCCATTGGGTAAATGGTGTTATGTGCAGTGCGCTCAACTCGTGGTCATATACTTTGGGATTGAGTTTCCACCACTTGTTAAACACGTTTTCCGAGTTGACTTGATTGACAATCATGTAAGAAAAGTTTACAATAAAAGCAGTAAATACTTTTCTTCGATGGTGAATACACCATCCACGATCTTAAAATCTTTTCACCATTTGACATATTTTGTAAAAATAACAGTCGGGAGTAAGTTTTCTGTTTTCATCCTTGATTGTCTTACCAGGGCGAATTACTCCTTCACTGAAGTCGGACTATAAATGTTGGATATCAAACGGACCTTGACGTGCTAGGAGCACTCTGGTATTGTCGTCAATCTTGGTGGGCCATCGTTCAACATCTTTAAAGGCAATATAGGATATAAGTTGCTCTGAACACTCTTCATCAGAACTTGATAAACCACCTACTTCTTCGTCAATAACTGAGGCAGGTCTTTCCTCTTCAAAAATATTACAAGAAGTTTCTTCACGGGATACAGAGGTGTATTTCAGTAGAGCTCCAGCATTCCTATTCTGGATTTCCTCCCTAGCCTTCTTCTTTTTTCTAAATGGAGCTCCGCTTTCTATTATTCGTTTGATTCTAGGGAGAAGTTTCTCCGGCAACTTAAAACACATCCGAGCCAGTGAGCGCATCAATCCTGTTATCGAATATGTAGCAGGCGGCCGTATAGTTGTAATAGTTAAAAACTGTCCGGATACCATGCCTCTGAAAGTACTCCCGACATGAGTCAGTAACTCCAAGCCCCAACATGCTCTTAACTAGGGATGTTGCCAATATTCGGCTACTATTCGGTATTCGGCGTATTCGGCCATTTTGTTTGATATTCGGTATCGGCCGAATACTGCGTACTATTCGGCCGAATACCTAATCATTAAAAGAAACGCACATATAAAAAATCTATTTTAACAATAAAATAATACAAATTTAATAAGTATAATTCATTATGGGTAAGTTATGATGTATAAAAGTAATCTTTTCTGTATTTGTTGGTAGCAAACGATTGCGCTTTTCATCGTTGATAGTGCCTGCTTCTGAAAATAGCCTCTCACTGTATACACTACTGCCAGGAGACGATAGATAAATCTTAGCAAACTTTGTCCGGTTTGCAAACTGTGTAGCGTTTGCTGACCACCACTTGTAAGGGTCTGCAGTCCGATTCAGGCGTACACTTTTCAAATAAAAATCAATTTCATTTGCAATATCACTTTTCTCCGGTACTTTATTTTGCACATTGTCTGTAGTGATTTCATCAAAACAGTTCCAGAAACTGTCGTGTGTTTCACTGGTTGCTGTTTCCTCATTGGTGTTTCTTTTTTTACTAGGCGGAGAATAATCATCGGTATCATCTGCATCATCGGTAGTACTAGGTTCTTCACATACAATTTTTGGAGCTTCAATAAGAAGTTTTTGTCTTGCTCTTTCCGCTTGAACTAATCCCAGGGAACTAGTTTTGAATCGGGGGCCAAGAAAAGTGGCAACCAGGTATTTGCAATTTTCATCAAAATCAAACCGTTTCTCATGTTTAGCTCTTATTGAAGAACTCATTGTTAATAATTTTGGTGTTCTATCCGCAGTTTCTTCCTTTCCCAGGTATTTTAACAATGTCGCGACATGTGGAATCACTTCAGAGATGCAAGCAAGACCTGAGCTGGTTATTTTAGTGATATTTGGGGGCAATCTGGCAAGTACAATTCTGATGCGGAATGGATTAAACGCGAGGAGAGGCGGAATATGTATTATCCAGCTATGGAAGATGTACTTCTCTCCAAAGATGACTTCCAAAATGCTTGCAAAAGTTTGGGACTTTGGAAAGCTCCTGGACCAGATAAAATTCCTAATTTTTGACTTAAAAGGATAACCATACTGCATGAACATTTAGTAAAATGTTTTAACAATATGGTTAATAATCCGGAACTGATACCGTCGTGGCTAACGGAAGGTGTAACTGTTTTGATTCCCAAAACGGAGAATACAATGGAAGTATCCCAATATAGGCCTATTACTTGTTTAAATTGTTGTTATAAATTATTAACTAAAATTTTAGGTACCAAGATTTATGAACATCTTAAAGAAAATAATGTATTGCCCTCTGAGCAGAAAGGCATTTTAAAGGACAGTTATGGTTCAAAAGAACTGTTAATAATTAACAAGAAGATGAAAAGATCAAGAAGACTCGAGGAAACCTATCCATGGCCTCGATTGACTATAAGAAGGCGTATAATAGTATCCCGCATGAATGGATTGTAAAAGCCTTGGAGATATATGGGGTAAACCAAAAAATTATTTTTCTGGTAAACTCATGTATGTCCTTATGGTCTACTAAACTATGCTTGCGGGGACGAGAGTCGTGTGTTTTCTCAGAGCCGATTAATATTAATTGTGGCATATTTCAAGGTGATAGTTTATCACCCTTGCTCTTTTGCATAGGCCTGTTTGCATTGTCCAGTGAATTGAATGAGGACAAAGTTGGTGTTCAGTTATTACCTGGCGAAAAGTTAATTGGTCATTCATTATATATGGATGATTTGAAACTTTATGCCAAAAATGATGAGCAGTTGAAGAGGAGCCTCAGTATAGTTAAACAATTCTCTGACGATGTTGGGATGCAATTTGGTCTAGAGAAGTGTGCCAAAATTAGTATTGTCAAAGGCAAAATTGAGAGAACCGCTGACATATGCCTGAATGATCATACTAGTATTAATGAATTAACAGATAATACTAGATATAAGTATCTGGGAATGGATGAAGCCTTTGGTATAGATGATGAAGGGATGAAGGCGAAGGTTATAGGCGAATACATTAAGCGAGTCAGAAAAATTTTAAAATCTGGTTTAAATGGAAAATATAAAATGCAAGCGATAAATGCATATGCTATTCCAATATTTCGATATAGTGTTGGAGTTTTAAACTGGACTAAGAAGGAAATACGCGATTTGGACATTAAAACTAGAAAACAGTTAACACTAAATTTTATACAATACACAGGATTTCCTAATTTTTTTGGGTTTTACGAGGCAGGTGCTGATGAAAACTGCACTAAGTAGTTTTTAATGGACTTTTTTATTTCGATTCAATATTTCGTTGTGTATTTACAACTTCTTCAGGAACTGCAAGAAGAAAAAAGCAATTTATGCACACATTTTCACACCAGAGTGCAAAACAATCACCTCCCACAACGGTCCGACTTAATATAGCAACAACCAAGACATCAACACGCAAAGTGAGGTTAAGCACCGACGCATCACAACTGGAACAATCCTCCAGAAATAATCAGCTAGACAGCACCAACAAGCTACAAGACACAGTTAAATCAATTAATAATTATACTAATTAACAAGATGTTAAAGATTACCTTAGAGTAACAATTTTTCAGAAAGAAAACAGGTGTTAAAAGTTTCTGCATTGACAAAACGACAATTCACAGAACGCCAACATAACAAACTGCGGTGAACACAGGCGCGCCCATAGTGCCAACTGCTGGCAATAAAAACACCAACCGTTCCCTATCGCGGGCAACGGTGCTACACTGTAAAAATAAGGTTTGAATTACAATGGTAAAAAGGTTTGCCAAATCAAAACATCAACTCACTTAAATCCGCCAAAATCGCTCTAGACTCATCCAATAGTCGATCGTGGTCGTGCTTCAGGTTTAATAAATGGGCGTATGCCGAGCTAAGGTCGTCTGTGTCCGAACGCAGATTCATGGTGTTTCTAGTCGTCTGTATTCCTACCATCTCCAAAAACAGTCTTTCCCTTAGATTACGGCTATTATAAAGAATTGTAGCTCCGTTGAAATCCATTGCGTGACTGTAATTCAATGAGTGTTGAGACATGGCACTGGTCTGTCGGTTCTTTGCAACGTCAGCCTCATGTTGTTTTAAACGGACCTTTAGCCAATTACCAGTTTGGCCAATATATGATGAATCACAGTCTCTACAAGGTACCCGGTATACTACTCCTGACCTGTATTCCTTGGCCGTTTTTTGTTTAGTTTTAGTAAACAAATCTCCTACTTTCATTAAGTTGTAATAGGCAATCCGGAGGCCATCGATCCTAAAAATGTTGCTGATATAACATGACAATCCAGGGATATAAGGAAGCCTTTTATACCTAATGGAGACCTGCTGATGCGTCGGTGCTTAACCTCACTTTGCGTGTTGATGTCTTGGTTGTTGCTATATTAAGTCGGACCGTTGTGGGAGGTGATTGTTTTGCACTCTGGTGTGAAAATGTGTGCATAAATTGCTTTTTTCTTCTTGCAGTTCCTGAAGAAGTTGTAAATACACAACGAAATATTGAACCGAAATAAAAAAGTCCATTAAAAACTACTTAGTGCAGTTTTCATCAGCACCTGCCTCGTAAAACCCAAAAAAATTAGGAAATCCTGTGTATTGTATTAATTAATTGAGGCAAAAATATCCGAATTTGGAGTTTGGTTATTGAACTAAATTTTATGTTTCATCCTAGGTCTGATGTCTGCAGGCTATACCTGCACCGTTTAGATGGAGGTCGTGGCTTGCAGCAATTGGAAAATATTTATGATTTGGAAATTTAGGAAATTTTATAAAGGCCAACAAGGAGGATAAAGTCATTAAACAATTAATTAGGGATACTTCTGGTAAGTCAATAATTAGTAAACATAAACTAATTTTAGAAAAATTTCAGGTGGAAGAACTCGGTAATTATGAAAATAAAATTTCAGTGGAGAGTTTAAAGCGACAGATAAAGTTAAAAATGAATCAGAAAATGAGAGAGGATTATGTTAGTAAGCCAATGCATGGCCAATTTTTAAGAATTGTGGAGGGTGATGGTATTTCAAAGTCTGGATCGTTATCTTGGCTTTGTCATGGAAACATTAAGGCTGAAACGGAATCCTCTATCATAGCGGCGCAAGATCAGGCAATACGTACAAGATATCATGAACAGAAGATTATGAAAGTTGCTCATGATGGGAGTTGTAGACTGTGTCATCAGGCTCCGGAACATGTCTATCATTTGTTAGCGGCTTGTCCAGTCTTAGCTGAGTCGCATTACATTGCTAGGTATGATAGGGTGGGAACATACATACATTACAACTTGTGTTCCCAACTATTAGGTTTAGCAATGGATGTGTCTCGGTGGTATGACCACGTTCCATCTCCTGTTGTGAGTAATGATCATATTACCATATTATGGAACATGCCTATTGCCATTGATAGAATGCTTGATGCTAATAAGCCAGATATCGTGGTAAAGGATTTCCAGAGGAAGGTATGCACGTTCATAGAAATCTCGGTACCTGCTGATGCGAATGTTGTAAGGAAGGAGCTTGAAAAACAACTTAAATATAAGGATCTCTCAATAGAAGTTGGACGTATGTGGGGAATGAAAGTAAACATTATTCCGGTGATTGTAGGTTCATTGGGAGCAGTTACTCTAAATTATAGTAAATATGTCAAGGAGTTACCGTGCAAAATTTCGCCCTGGGAAATTCAGGAAATTGCGGTTTTGGGAAGCGCGAATATTTTGAGCAGAGTTTTATCATAAAGTATCCTAAATTTACTGCTATCGTACTGCTATATTAATATTTTATCTTTACCTTCCTTTGTATATTGTCTATTAATAAATGTCTGCATGTGTTTTTACGTGTACCCGTACGCAACGCTGTACGGGGTTTCTGCAGTTTTCCTTTGCTTTGCAACCTAATGTTGCAAAGCATAAAGGGCGTTGCTTTTCAAAATTGGGTTGAGCTGCAGTGATACCCGCAAAGGGAGTACCCTAGGCTTCAGCGAAGCTCGGTACTACCAATTTGCCCTGATGATCTTCATTACTTTTCAAAATTTATTAGTGTAATTTTTGTATTTATATGTTGTATCTAAATTATATTATCTAGGTTTAATGTATTTAATGAGATGTATCAGAGAATTCCAATAAATAATAATAATAATAATAATAATAATAATAATAATCCACGCCTTAACATCCCCCAACAGCTTTCGTACTGCTTTTTCCATAAGCCTTCGAAAGCCGACTCGTTTACCAAGTGACAACGGTTCGTTGTCTATGGTATTTATCTCGCCGATTAAATAGTGATATTTTATTGATTTCGGGTCATTTATATCCCAAAACAATTTCCTTTCAGTTGTTTCCTTCAGTGTTAACTGTTTGTGCTTTATTGACGTACTTTCACTTGTTGAAGGAGCATCAGTTAAAATAGCATACTGCTCAGCATGTTTGCCTTTAAGATGGTTTCTCCGGGAACTTGTAGCTGTAAAAAAGTATTATAGATGAATTACCAATTACGAATCGATCGTTTTCGTGTAATTACAGATTATATTAAGTTAAGAGAACAAACAAAACAAATTTACGTAAAAAATAAATTATTTAAATACTACGTTTTATACAAAAAATTAACTAAAACTTTAGAACATTTAGAACTTACTATTTTCCAAAGATTTTCCGAATTTTTCTCTGACTCATGCGTTATAACCGGAAATCTGTCCACATGCATATTTTCAACTCGACTGGACATTGGGAAGTACGTAAAATATCGATTACAAGATTTGAACGTAACAAACAAACAACAAGGTGAAGTTAAACGTAGTACATAAACAAATTATTAAAGTAATATATAATCTATACTATAGTAATATACAGTATACATATGCATAATAACGTACTTATGTGTTTTATTTAAGTGTTTACTTACTTGCTTTCTTTCCGTCTCCACCACGCGAGATCTTGCTTTTACACAGCGAACACACAGCCACCTTATTGTTTTCATCAGAAGTCTCATAATATTGCCAAATAGGCGACTTTTTAGTATTAACTAATGCCATTTTGCAGATTTGCAGTTTAACGTAATGTGTGCGTTTTGTGGCACTATATTCTCGCTAATGAGACTGCAAACGATCTCCCCCATATGCACGGCACTGCAATAAGGCGGGTTGTAACTTGTAGCGAATATTCGGCGGCGGAATATTCGGCGGTTCGGCCGAAAGTGTGGCCGAATATTCGGTATTGGCCAAAAATTGCTATTCGCGGCATCACTACTCCTAACGGTCCGCTTCTGGAGACGCAGCACCCGACTCATCGACTCATCCATTCCCTAGAAAAGCAATCCGTATCGCATCACGGAGTCACAATATGCAAAATAAACGGTCAATAGAATATCCCGACTGAAAAGAGGCTTCAGGCAACTAAGGGCAAACACGGCTCTATTTAACTTCTTTTTTACTTTCTGCAACTGGCTGGCCCAGGACAGCCCATCGTCAATGTCGACCCCGGGGAGACGGGCTTGCGACACCGAGTCAATGGTTAATTAATGACTTAGGTGACTCTTAGTCCCTTGAGGTGCATACAGACCAGACGCGCCGCGCCTGTGACTCGCCCGCGCCCGCGCCTACCGTGAGTAGATCGGGGTACGTTCACGGTAGGCTCGCGCGCTGTTCGCAGTGGGCGCGAGCGCCGCCCGCGCGCCGGTCGTAGCGGGCGCGCGCGCCTGTCTCGTTTGGCGAAGAAACCCAGTTGTTCTAACAACTTCACTGGCTCATCGCACTCAATACAATGTGTCTGACACGTTTGATTTTGTGGACAGGATCAAGGACATTAACATCCCCAGTAACTATGTTATAATTTCACTCGATGTAGTAAGCTTATTCACTAATGTGCCCTTGGATATGGTGACATCCACAGTAAGTAACAATTGGAGTCTAATAGAACCCAATTGTAGTTTTGACTTTCAGTCTTTTGTTGACACTTTAAAATTTCTTTTCAATAACACCTATTTTACCTTTCATGATCAAGTTTTTTACAACTTTTTGGTACACCTATGGGGTCCCCGATTAGTCCAATTTTGGCCACTGTTGTTATGGATTACGTTCTTGATAGTCATTCCTACGGTTCCTTTTGCACTGCCTTTCATATTTAAGTTTGTTGATGATATTATAACCTCTGTTTCCTCGGACATGATAGGGCGTACCTTAAACACCTTTAATGATTTCAATCAACACATACAATTTACCGTGGAGATAGAAAAGGATAACTTTGTGCCTTTTCTAGACTGCAAAGTCATTAGGGAGGACTCTTCTTTGATAGAGTCACAAGAATATGAAATATTAAATTTCAGTACTAAATAAATTAAAATTGACCTTCTTAGAGAACATTTTTCCGTTAAAATTAGCAAATAAAGTTTTATTTTCTCACAAGAACATTACACCCAATATTTTTGACAATAGCATTATTCCCCATCAACCTTTCAAATTTAAAAAAAAAATAGTCACATTCCTTTTTTATCCGATAAATTAATTTCAATTTTTAAACCTAACTTAAGC
This sequence comes from Aphodius sticticus, assembly GCA_963966075.1. Taxonomy (NCBI): domain Eukaryota; kingdom Metazoa; phylum Arthropoda; class Insecta; order Coleoptera; family Scarabaeidae; genus Aphodius; species Aphodius sticticus. The sequence continues at coordinate 71,425,223 of OZ014506.1, read as the reverse complement.
TCGGATGGTAAATTAATTCAACACTACAATAATAAATTGATTAACCTGTTCACTAATGTCAAAGCTAAGAATCCCGTAGAATTCAAATCAAACTTGATTTATTCTATACAATGTAGTGGTTGTGACGGAAGGTACATTGGTGTCACCTCGCAGTGGCTGAAGAACAGGGTCTCTAAACACAAAAGCGATTGTGGTCTGGGGAGAACGGGTTGTGGCCTGGCATCATCTGGCATGTCACGCGGTTGACAATCAGCATTCTTTTGACTATGAAAATGTGAGTATTTTAGATTAGGAGCGTGGCTATTATAATGGACTATTCTTGGAGATGTACCATATAAACTACCATGACAACACGCTCAATTTTCGTACTGATGTAGAGGGGCTAAGTAATTATTACTCTTACATAATCCAAATTGATAAAGATAGGAGGGACAAAAGCATGGAGGAGGGTACCTTGTCGTTTTTGACGTTTTGATGTCAGTTTTGTATTGTGTGCTCTGCACCTGAACTTTTGTGGAGCGTGGTATGTTGGTTCTGCTGCAGTATTGTGACGCGTTCGATGTGTGGATTTCCTCCTCGGTCGAGTTTTCACTTTCATTGCCGTCCTGTCTGCACGTGGGCTACTCTGCGTGTGAAAATTGTGTCCTTTGTCTCTTTGATGTGTAGTTATGTATGATTTATCGCCAAGTGTTATGTGAGAATGTGTACCAGATTAGCTAACTTAACGAAACTTAATCGTAAGTAGTAACACTTGGTTGCTTTTAACTGAATACTGAATTGTCTTTGTGTGTTGTAGTTTAACGCCTGATGAAGGAATAAATTTCATTCCGAAATATAGCGATTTAAAGGAAAGCAGTTTTATTAATCGTAGTGAACGTCGTCCCAAATATCCTCAATCGAGTTAACAGTTTTACGTTCAAATAAGCAACCTTTCTTAATAAGGACCCAATAATGACAATACTCAATAATGATTATCGGCGGCCGTCACGTTCCCATTAGTATTATCAGCATATATATTTACGTTTGACAATGTCGTTTGGAAATATAAATGCTGAAGAGAATAGGACCTAAAGTGGATCCCTGTGGGACTCCACAATTAACCAAACGATTCCCTGAATGAACCCCACGGCCAGTCTGCTGCTCTTTAATTTCAACAAATTGAAATTGTTTAAGTACAATTCCAACAAATTAATCGCGCTACCACGGACACCATAGCACTCAAGTTTACCTATCAAAATTTCATGGTCAACAAGGTCAAATGCTTTCGACAAATCGCAGTTGATCGCAATGACCAATTTCCCTGAGTTTAAGTTTTTCTAAATGTTGCCAAATATTCATGATAGCGCCGTTTGCGTTGATAGACCTTTCCGAAAACCATGTTGTGAACTTGAGAAGAAATTATTGTCATTGAAATAGCCAGTTATAGCGTTTTTATACTTTTTTTCAAAAACGTTGGATAAAGCTGGGAGTATCAATATGGGTCTATAGTTCGCGACTTTCGTATCGGATTCTTTTGTCAACTGGAATGACTTTAGAGACCTTAAATAAATCAGGATATGTGCCGGCTTCGAATGACTTGTTGATTAAATACGCGATTGGACCACTTACATACCTTGCACAGTGTTTTAGTACTTTTACTGGTATTTCATCAATCCTTTTGCTGAAGTCAGCCTTAAGGGGGACACCTGGTTTAACGGGTCAAAAAATCGAATTTTTAGATGTAGTCTTAATTAAAACTATAACTATCATAGAATCTGCTCAATAAAAATTAGGTCGATATTCAAAAAGCTTTTTGAGTTACAGTCGCTAGAATGTAACCGGGCGGGCGCGCAAACCGCGGCACCTCTTTTAAGCTTCTACGTGGTTTTCGCAGAGGCTAGCGCTGATATTGCATTTTCTTGTCTTATCAAGAATTATTGTATACGAATACGAAATTCCATGTATATGATCGTCGGTCAGTCGGTTTTCGTTGTGTGCAAAGGTATTACCAAATATGTCTTCGTACCCGAAAGCAAAAGCAGGTGAATCTTCGCGTGCATCGAGGCCGCCCGAAAGACGTTTTTTTGGTAGAAAATCTAAAAAAGGTAACGAAAGTGACGAACATGTAGAAGAAAGTGCCTCCAGCAGAAAATTCAGCAGTGCAAGTCGTGAAGATGTAGTCTATAATAACGTACATTGTTATAGAATTGTGGAGTTTCTAACTATTTTTGGAACTCTTGCAAACTTGATCACTTGTAGAAAATGTAAGAAGGACATACAGTTTCGAGAAACGGGAGTTCGCGGCTTCGGTTTCAAACTTCTTGTTTCGTGTTCCTGTGGAAATATTGAAATTAATTCCGGGCCAATGATAAAAACGGGATACGAAATAAACCGAAGAATTGTTTCATCAAGAAGCCTACAAAATATTACGGATTGGCTATTCGTCGAAATGTTAATTCTGTCGAAGACATGAAAAGAGAAGTTAAAGCAATTGTAGACCATCTAACATCTACGAATGCGAAGCCAAACCATACAAATTGCCCTCCCGGAGCCGGTGGTGTAAGTGGCGCAAAGCTGAAGCTGCTGGTGTTGCTGCATCTTACAATCATCCCCCTCCACTTCATGTTGATGTCGTGGAGAATTTGATCCCTATTTACAACGATCTTTCCAAAGATAAACGTCTGACAATGATGCTTAGGTGGACATACACAAAACTCTAATGAGAGTTTGAATTCTAATGCCTGGCGTTTAGCGCCACGCATTTGAATTCGGGATCTAAAATCGTACAAATACCTGCATTCATCGCTGCATGTGTTTTCAATGACGGGTTCCATTTTGAGGATTATGAACCTGCTGGTCATCCAAGTTGGGTTGCAAGCACAAAATTTTGCTAATGGGTACAACGAACAGCGACTTCAGAGGCAGGGTCGCCGCAGCCTAAGTAGCTCAAAAGAGGCACGGACAGCTCGTAGAATGGAGCTAAGGCTCAAAACGAGTTGTTCGAGGAAGCTGAAGGGTTGCTGTATGGACGTGGGATCGCAGATCCCATGACTGCAGTAGGTTTTCAGTAAAAGGAACTCTTTTACTTCGTAAACTTTGAACTCGATTATCAAAAACACCGTTTTTTTAGTTTCTGTACACGATAGAGAAAACTCTAATCCACCGATTGAACTCTATCTGGCTGCATTTTGTAGATAATTAGTCTGTCTTCTATGTGAATTAAGTTGCTTTTTGAAAAAGTTTAATTACACTAGGTATTTTATAATGAAAACAAGAATTGTTGGGTTAAAAATCTAATCTTTCTGTTCTAAGTTGGGTAACATGTGTACATTAGATTTTTTTTCAAATTACTGTAATTCACATAGAAGCTAGATACATATACTTTATAAAAAACTTGAAATGATGAGTGAATTGAAAAAGAAATCGCTTTCTTTTTGAAGAAGGTACTATTCCCTGAGTGATCCATCTATTGTTGTTAGAGGTATTCCTACTCTCGGGCAGTGGAAATGTCGATTCAAAACACTCAGATATGATGTCATAAAAAGATCTCAATCTGTCAGATCTCAATCTGTCATCAACATCGTGAGCATGAAGCACACGGCTCCAGTCCATCAACCTGACCGCTTCCTCGAAAACATTAAAATTTGCAGTTGAAAAACACGCGTAACATGCCGATGCGGTGTTCTCTTTTCAGAAGCATTTATATTAAAAGCAACAACAAATTATGGTTGGAGAAGTCAATCACAATATTTTCACTCGCGGGTGATGCCATAGCGACATTCGAGTTAATAAGAAAATTGTCAATACAGGTTGAAGATGCTCTCGTTACTCGCGTAGGGCCGTTGATGAACGGTATCAAATCAAATGACCGGAATATTGACAATATTGACCTGACCCTAATGTCCACCCTAAACATGTCTAAATTGAATACTCCACACAGTATGACATACTCATACGCTAAGATACTCTGAAGTAATGACTCTAGCGAATCACTAAATTGAGAAATGTCATATTGAGAAACCCTATAAATTTCGGTGATAGCACAGTTACCAACCCGGTCAGCACAGGACTCAAACAAGGACTCTACATTAAACAGATGACAATCTATAACCTCGCAGTCTATTCCCTCCCTTACAAAAATAGCAGTACCTCCCCGCCCCATTAAAGTTCTACAGTAACTGGTGACAAGCCTACAGCCAGTAATATTAACTAAACTGATTTCACTGTCACGGTCAGTGCTCGGCAAAGGCAAATAACGTCCACGCTACGACCAATCAGGAACAATTCGATATCAGAGATTTTATCCTTAACGCCCTGCATATTACAACTTAATGAAGCACACATAAACCACTCGACGAACGCTCTATAAATACGTAGTAGCTAATTCCTGTTCGCCTATGGAGCTGCTATTGGAAACTGTCCCGTCTTCGCTTGTCAACAGTATTGATCGAATATGCGATAACAAGTGTTTCACGAGTCTTCTCATACCATCCAGATCCAGACCATGAGCTGTATGGTCTGATCTACGCAGCAGACATTTTTTTACATTTTTGTTTGTTTTGATGTACTCTGCCGCTCATGGAAGTTCGGACACATAGTAAACATATAAGAAATAATGATAGAAGCACTAATAACGTAGCAATATGCACCTCTGTTTTTACCAAATAGCGAACACATTCTTAACATGGATTTCCAGGAACATACGACATCACTAAATTTGCTAATTTAAAATACTTTTTATATTTAATTATTATGCAACATTTATGCTGTTTTGTAACTGATTGTTGGGAATTTTGTAGTTTCCATTAAAAAGGATTAAATACGAAATAACAAATCGAGTCATAAGTACTGCGTCTCAGACACATGTTGCGACCCCATTTTCACCAGATTTTTGCATCAAATGCTCGAATTCGTATTCAAACGAGTCTGTGCCTGCAATCTGTAGTTAGCACAAGATAACTCTGTCACGCGGAAGACATCATGCGACGCGGAAAGCCAACAAGCAAGGAACAGCGTTCTGTAATTATTATTGCTTCTCATCAGGAACGATTGTCAGTTCGTGAAAATGCAAGAAATAAGTCAACGATAAGTGACGCACTTCACTAATCTGAAGAAACATGGAATTTGGATGACGTGTTCGGCCGGGACTATCACGAATAATTTCCCAAGCGGGTGAAGAATGCTTAAAACTAATTTTAAGCAAAACAGAAAATTGACCGCACCTAAAATCACCTCTGAAGTCAATCGCGATCGTGAAAGACCCATTTTCGTAACCACAGGGAAACAACGTCTCCAAGCGGAAAATCTGCATGGACGCGTTGCCGTACGAAAACCATTGCTTCGTCGGGGAAATAGTCAGAAACGACTTCAGTGGGCACGAACACATCGAAGTTGGACAAAACACTGGAAACAGTAGTGTCTGACGATTTTCCCGACCAAGCAATGGTTAGCCTACGGCAACGCGTCCAGATTTTCCGCTTGGAGACGTCGTTTCCCCGTGCTTACGATAATTGGTCTTTCACGATCGCGATTGACTTTAGAGGTGATTTTAGGTGCGGTCAATTTTCTGTTTTGCTTAAAAATTAATTTTAATCGTTCTTCATCCGCTTGGGAAAATATTCGTGATAGTCCCGGCCGAACACGTCATCCAAATTCCATGTTTCGTCATATTGGTGAAAAGTGTCACTTATCGTTGGCTCACTTATCGTTGACTTATGTCTTGCATTTGCACGAACTTGCAATCGTTCCTGATGAAAAGCGATAATTACAGAGCACTGTTCCTTGCTTGTTGGCTTTCCGCGTCGCATTATGTCTTCCGCGTGACAGAGTTATCTTGTGCCAACTACAGATTGCAGGCACAGACTCGTTTGAATACGAATTCGAGCATTAAACATCTGGTAAAAATGGGGTCGCAACATGTGTCTGATATGCAGTATTTATGACTATTTGTTATTTCGTATTTAACACTTTTTAATGAAAACTAAAAACAACCTGTTACAAAACAGCATAAATGTTGCATAATAATTAAATATAAAAATTATTTTTAATTAGCACATTTAATGATGTCGTATGTTACTGGAAATCAACGTTAAGAATGTGTTCGCTATTTGGTAGAAATAGGGCTGCCTATTGCTACGTTATCAGTGCTTTTATCATTATTTTCTATATGTTTACTATGTGTCCCAACTTCCATGAGCGGCAGTGTATCTCAGAAACTACCCGACGAATGTTGGGTTACCCAGAAATTCTTTGTATTTTAGGCAATATTCAAGAATAAGCCATCCAAAAATTACTGGGTAGTTTCTGAGTTATTTCGCCGCAAAAATGCAGGATGTATAAATTATTTTTCCTTCGAATATACATTTTAAGTAATTTTAAGTCTATTGGATAACAACAAGGCTTGGTAGATTGTCACACATTCAAACTTCAATTCCGCGCCAGCCTGTGCATTATTTACATTTCAATCCCGTGGAATTCGTTAACAATTTACGAATTTCATCGAGGACAGAGACAGAAACGCCGCTCCGGAGTATTTGAGATCGCGATAGGGGTTGAACTGAATGGCTCTTATTTGCTAATGAACGCGTCCAATATTGGAGGAGTAAATTTGCGGTTCGCTCGGCCACTCACTGAGTTCAACTAACCGAATTCCGCTAATAAGTAGGATCGGTGGGCGACGTTGGCTGTGGGATATAGGTTGACGCGGGACGAAGAGCTCGGAACGTCTCTTTAAAGTGCTTAATTAACTATGACATAGTCACTAACGAAACCAGAAACCCATAAATTCATAACGTAAATTTGTTAGAGGGAATTTAGTACGGCTGGACGATAAATTATTGCCTGTTATACTTTTAAGATTTTATTAGCATTTTCTACATAGCTCAAACTTTATAAATTTATAGCTAATAACGACTAAGTAAAACACCCCTACTAAATTTTTCAATTTCTCTAAAAAGTTATCGCACAAATCAGACTTGAAAATTTATATAGTACATATTATGTAAATATAAATTTATTTTAACTACATAGACATTGGACCAGTACAGTGTGTACACTATGTTTAATAATAATAATAATAGTTTATTTAAACAAAAATGGCATGGACTACATACAAAAAATAAAATTTAATTCACAATATGTATCGTACAGGCTTTACGTCCCTCTAGCTTCATCCCGGAATGGCATGGGCCGTCCTGGACGAATGGTGGCGAGGGCATTTTTAGTTTAGTCTGGTTACTTAATAGCAACGTGTTAGGTCGTCAGTTGTAGCTCACTCTTCATCTTCTTCTTAAAGATGTTATAATTTAATTGTTTTACCATTGCTGGCAGGCTATTGTATGTCTTCACCGATTCTGTCAGTAGGTTCTCTGTTGTGGTAGTGGTTCTAAACCTGTGTGTTCGAATGAATGATCTGTTTCTCGTTTGGTGGTCGTGGATTTGTCTATTTTCAACAAGATTGATGCTTATTTTGATTTGATTGAGTTTGACTTTATGCAGCAACAGTAAGTTTGCAAGTTTTATTCGATTTTTTATACTGAGTTCATTGCTCAGCCTCAGTACTTCAGCTGTTGGCGTTCTCTTATGCAGATCAAATATCATCTTCAGGATTTTATTCTGTTGCCTCTGAAGTTTATTAAGGTTTCTCTCGGTTGTGTTACTCCATATTGTATTTAGGTAGCTTATGTTCGATATAAACAAGGAATTGTAGATGTTAATTCTTAGTTTTTGTCTATGTATTGTTTTGTTTTGTATACTGTAGCTATAAGTTTCGAATTTTTTGTTATTATTTGGTCAATGTGCTGATCCCATTTCAAGTTGTTCTGCAGTTGTAGTCCTAGGTAAGTTTACACTGTAATACCAAAATGAAAATTCACATCATGTACGTCCCGTGCTGCTGTCCTCATCCAAGAATGGTTTTCGTCCATCTCAGGATTCGGGTATCGAAAGTATTCTACGTTCGGACATCTTCGTTGTCAACTACACAGTTCTCGATTGTTCGCTATCTCTGGAACTTTGTTATGTTCTTGTTGGTGGTGGTATACTCGAGAGATAGTTTAAGTTTTGTATATAAAAAGGCATTGTATGTGTTTCTTTGTCGGGATGTTGATATGCTTTCTTTTATGTTTTTTATTATATGTTTTGCGTTCTTAATGATAATATTTTCCATGTGTTCGTTCCAGTTCAGGTCGCTTTGTAGTGCAAAGCCGAGGTAATTTATGCTTTTTACTTCTTTTATTTCAGTGTTATTTATTTTGATCTTAAGGTTCCGTTTTTGTTTGTTCAAGCTGAATACAACGTAGTTGGATTTCTGTTCATTTATTGTAAGCAGACGTTCTCAGCACCAACCCTCCAGTATATCCATATCTTCCCTTATGTCTCGTTGTAATTGCTCTTCGTTCTTTTGGCTGTAAATAATGGCAATATCGGCCGTATACATGAATAGACTATCCCTCAGGTCTATATCAATCTCCCACGTCATTTGTGTATAACATATACATTAGCGGGGATAGATTTCCACCCTGTGGTAATCAAAACTCGGCAATTTCGGGCTACACTGGACATTACTAATCTCCGTCGTCTGGGGGTGATCGTGCAGGAAAGTTTCAGAGTTCTAGGTGTAGGTCTTATTCCAAATGTCTGTAGTTTTTGTCATAGGGTTGGTTTAGACACGGTGTCAAAAGCCTTTTTCATGTCTATAAATACTCCTACGGTATCTTTTCTTTGAGAGATACTCCTGTGTAAGTTTGTGATGTCACAGGTAGCTGATTTTGTTCCGGATTGTGCATGGGAAGCAATTTGTTGTTTGTACACTACGTTGTTTGTTATGACATGTTCATATAATCGGGTTCTGAGTGTTGTTACTTTAAGATCTTATCCAGTTCGGAGAGTAATGTGATAGGTCTGTAGTTTTCTGGACTGGTGTGGTCTCCCTTTTTATGTAGCGGTCTTATAATCAGTAGTGGATTACCTATAAGGCAATGGGGCACGTGCATAGGGGCCCAGGGCTTTGGGGGGCACCCGGCCAAGACATTTCCCATAGTATTTTCCCAAGTAGATTTGAAGTACACGAGGGATTTCTGAAATTGTATAGTAAAAGTAGCACAGGCAGTCAACGGTGCATTGATAAGAAAAAATAATTTATTTCAGATTATAACATCGATATAAGAGACTGCGGTCCACAAAGTCTGAACAACGCAAGCATCTAAAGGAAATACAATGAAGTGCAAAGTTAAATAAAGAAAATCAATGATCTGGACGAATACTTACCTTTGCGCGCCCATTCCCTAAATCTTGAGGGGACAAACCGGGTGGTGTGATCGTGTGATGTTTGGGTCTGATCAAAAACTATATAAGTTTGCGTCTGGATCTTCTTTGCATTGACTTTTGTCGTAACCGCATTTGTAAGACTAACCCATCTGTTTGGTTTCTAACAAATCGTACTGTTGACTCTTAGATTGTAATCATGACCGTTTCAATTGACTAGTATCGCAACCGCCGTTATTTGACAAAACCCTCTGTTAGGTGTCCGACAAATAGAATTATGTTGAGTTTTAGATTGTAATTTGGACTCTGCATTAGGGTGATCCATTTTTTCAAGTATAAAATTTATGCTCTCCACAAAGGTGCTTTTATTCCAAATGTGCTAACTAACATCTGTGTAAAATTTGAGCCTAATTGGGTAATATTTAGAGGTCGCTAGGATTAATGGCTTCGGGGGGAAACGTAAAATTAGAAACATATCCATATTGGAAAAATACTAAAAACTAAAATCCATTCTAACATATCTTTATATATTGAAATACATTGAAGATTTTAGCCATTCATTGCTGTCTTCATTATATTGATCTTAGAAGCAGTGGGAAATTTCTTCCTATGCAGATCGACTACGCGAAGCATATATTGTTTATGCTGTTCATTTTTTGTAATAGTAGCTGTTTAAATCGATGTAGTAGACTGTATAACTTTTGTAAATCATTTATTTCTCTTCATTCGATACAACAACAGGTGTACATGTATAACGTACGGCGTTACACACAAGACTGGTACCAGACCGGTCTTCAACGATATAAATTGACCAAAGCCGGAAATCAAAACAACTACGCATCATACCATAAAATCAAAATAAATTCTTAACATTCTCCCCCACGTTGAACAGGGTTCAAAACAAATCAACGAATATTGAATATACTCATGCAGACAAAATAAATCAATACGAGATCACATGGTGAACTCAATAACAAATACATACATAGTCTCATTATATTGAATAATTAATCCGCATATAAACACATATCATGAAATACGTAACACGATAATTCATATTATTGCGCAATCATAACACAATCGGCAAAAGAATAAAAACTCTACATCGAGAAAAATTTACAAATAAATCATCAGGTAAGTACCTATACATAAAGGTAAGTAGCTATTACTTTAATGTGTTTTTAGTCACTTTTGGTTACAGGTATTGGAAGCAAACAAAATGTTGTCACCGCTCTTTTAAATTCACCATGCGGAGTTTTCACTGTCACAACGCGCACCAAACCATCTTTTCCAGGGTGCAATTGCACCACTCGACCAGTGTGCCATTTACAGGAAGGTAAGTTTTGTTCTTTTATTAAAACTAACGAACCGATATCTAACTGCATATTCTCTGTAGTCCATTTGTTGCGCCGTTGCAATGATGAAAAATATTCACGTGACCAAATCTTCCAAAATCCCTGTTGTACGTTTTGCAGTAGTTGTAATCGTGATAGCTTATTAATTTTTATTTCAGTCACATCTGGATCCGGGACAGCAACTATGGGTTTACCAATCAAAAAGTGCGCCGGTGTGAGTGGAAGGAAATCATTTGGATCAGTGGAAATGGAATACATGGGGCGGGAATTGAGTATAGCTTCAATCTGTACTAATATTGTCTCAAATTCATGATATAATAAATGGTTATTTCCGACCACTCTAGACAAATGATATTTGAATGATTTTACGGCTGATTCCCAGAGCCCTCCAAAATGAGGTGCACGAGGTGGAATAAACTTCCATTGAATGTTGTCATTAGCACAAATTTCACCAATTATGCCACTGCTACCCTCTAAGAAATTGTACAATTCATGTAACTCATTTTTGCGCCTATAAAAGTAGTTGCATTATCAGAGTGAATACATTGAGGTTTACCACGTCTAGAAGAAAATGGCCTGAGACAAGAAATGAACGACTCCGTTGTTAAATCGGTAATTAATTCGAGGTGCATTGCCTTAGTAGAAAAACATATAAAAACGCAAACATACGCCTTATACAATATACTCCCTCGACCCTTTCGGTCTTTTATTAAAAAAGGCCCGGCATAATCAATTCCTGTATGACTGAATGGACCACTAATCTTTACCCTAACTTCAGGTAAATCAGCCATCAGGTTACTCATTGGAATCGGTCTCTGCCTACAACAAATTATACAATTGCGTGTTACCCTCTTTATAGCATTCATGCCAGCAGTAGGCCAATATTTTAACCGTATTGAGGAAAGCAACAATTGAGGACCTGCATGCATTAGTCGTTTATGCTCATCGTCAATTATCAACTTAGTTAAGTTATGATACCCACTCAATATAATAGGATGTTTAGCATCAAAATCTTGATTTGAATATCTCAATCTTCCTCTCACTCTCATAATATTATCCTTATCAAGAAAGGTATTCAGAGCAATTAATTTATCATTCTTGTCTAGCTGTCCATCTTTCTTCAATTTATTAATTTCACATTGAAAAGTTTCAATCTGCGCTAACTTTATTAATGTTAGTAAACTTTCACTCAATTCGACCACGGTCAAATGTCCCATTCTTTTTTCAAAATATTACTTCTTTTAGCGTTATATGCAAATCGTAAACAATATGCACTGACTCTTTTTAACTTTGTTAAACTGGAATATCTTTTAAATAAATCAATATCATTTGTTTGTTCTTGTATCAAAAAGAAGTAATCGATTTGTATGTTTTCACATTTTTTTAACTGTTCTGGACCCTGCCACCACCAAGTATTGTTAATTATCTCACTTGGTCTTAAACCTCTAGAAGCCATATCAGCAGGGTTATCTTTTGTATTAATATAAGCCCAAGAACAATCTGCTGTCAATTTTTTTATTTGTACTACTCTGTTAGCTTCAAACCGCGGTAATTTTTCAACATTTCCTTTTAACCAAGCTAGCACTATTTGCGAATCAGAATATAAAAAACATTTTAATTCCACCTTAGCCATAGCATTAGTCACTTTATTCTTCAAATTAGCTAACAGTAAACCTCCCATCAATTCTAATTTTGGTATAGTTAATTTTTGTCTTAACGGTGCTACTTTTGTCTTTGATGCAATTAACTGAACATTTACCTGTCCCAAATTATTTATGCTTTTTAAATAAATTACTGCACCATACGCTTGTTGACTGGCGTCGCTTAATCCATGTAGCTCCGTTGCTATTGCATGTTCGCAAATTGTCCTTCGCGGAACCTTCAATTGCGATAACATGCCCAACTCGTGTTTGCTCTTTAACCATTCTTCCGATAACGATACAGGCAATTCCTCATCCCAATCCAAATTTAAAGTCCACATTTTCTGGATTAATAATTTTACAGAAACAATGCACGGACTAATGAGTCCTAACGGATCATACAGTTTTGAAATATCAGATAAAACGACTCGCTTGGTTAACTTGTTAGAAAAGTGAACTGTAGAAAACGAAAGTAAATTATGTTTTCTACTCCATACCATGCCCAACATTTTCTGAATCTCATCTGTCGTGAATCTCAGTTCTGTATCATTATCCAGATCAAATGTATCGCTTAAAATACTCTCATCATTACTTGACCATTTTCTTAAATGAAATCCAGCCTTCTTTAATATTTGATCCAATTGACTACATGAAAATTTGGCTTCTGCAATATTACTAAACCCAGTAATTAAATCATCTACATAGAAATCCTTCTCTACTATCTCGCTACTTATTGGAAATTCATCTCTACAATCCTCGGCAATTTGTTTAATACACTTTAAGGCAAGATAAGGAGCAGATGCAGTCCCGTAAGTAATAGTGTTCAATGTATAAAATTGAATATTATCCGAAGGCTCATCACGCCAGACAATTTGTTGTAATGATCGATCTGATTCATGTATCCAAACCTGTCTGTACATCTTTGCTATATCCGCACACACCACGTACGCATGTTGTCTAAAACGAATTAAAATATCCACTATGTCGATTGGTATCATTGAACTCTTATACTGGATATCATTTAATGACAAACCAGATGTGGACTTAGTTGACCCATCAAAAACCACCCGCAATTTTGTAGTAGTACTATCAGGTCTCACAACCTCATGGTGTGGCAAATAATAACATTTATCATCAATGGCAAATCTTGATTATTCCATGTGACCCAAATTTAAATATTCATGAATAAACTCAGAATAAACTCGCTTAAACTCCAAATCTTTGGCAAATCTTTTTTCTAAGTTAAAAAATCCCTTTATTGCCACTTCCTTTGAATCACCTAATAAATCTCGTGACATTTTTAGAGGAATTCTAACAATAAATTTACCCTCTTTGTCCTTAGTTGTTGTATTTTTAAAATAGTTACTACAAATATCTACATCTGAACAATTCCCCTGATCAACCTCTTCAAGTTCCCAAAATCTATCTAAATCATCTGATGTCTGGGAATTTAATTGTACAAAATTAATGTAAGATTTCAATGCCTGACGGTTGATTCCACCTGATACCACCCAACCAAACAAAGCAGTTTGCAAGATCGGTAAACCGTTGCCCAATCTTATCTGTTCGTTTTTTAATAAATTCCAAAATAATTCAGATCCTATCAGCATATCAACCTCTGAAGGTACATTGAAATTTGGGTCTGCCAAAGATAAGACATTGGGTGGTTTCCAAGATGAAATCGAAATTTTTTCCATTGGTAATCTATCGGTGATTTTATTATTTACTACCAAACACGACATTGTATGTTGGAAATTGTTGACATTTGATTTTACTGTAAGTAGACACTTATATTTAACAACAGATTCTGCACTATTTATGCCTACTAAACTTATATTAATGGGCTCCTTTTCCAGTTTCAACCTTTGCATAAATTTGCTAGTAATTAAGTTTGACATGGAACCATTATCCAAAATGGCTCTACATCGTTGCCAATTATCATTTTTGTCTTTTACTACAATTACTACCGTTGACAACAAGACGGTTGATACTGTATTACTACTCATTAACGACACCTCGTTAGCATGGTTTTCTTTCGACCTCCCCATAGCGTGTAGTAAGATGTTATGATACTTATGACATTCACGACATGGTTTAGACTTGCATTGTCTGGACCAATGTCCATAACATAGGCAGTTTACACATAATTTTAATTGCTTACATTTTTCGTATCGTTCCTTAACGTTTAATTTTAAAAACTGCTTACAATCACCTATGTGATGATCATGATCATGAGATGATACCAATCGACATAGTGGATATTTTAATTCGTTTTAGACAACATGCGTACGTGGTGTGTGCGGATATAGCAAAGATGTACAGACAGGTTTGGATACATGAATCAGATCGATCATTACAACAAATTGTCTGGCGTGATGAGCCTTCGGATAATATTCAATTTTATACATTGAACACTATTACTTACGGGACTGCATCTGCTCCTTATCTTGCCTTAAAGTGTATTAAACAAATTGCCGAGGATTGTAGAGATGAATTTCCAATAAGTAGCGAGATAGTAGAGAAGGATTTCTATGTAGATGATTTAATTACTGGGTTTAGTAATATTGCAGAAGCCAAATTTTCATGTAGTCAATTGGATCAAATATTAAAGAAGGCTGGATTTCATTTAAGAAAATGGTCAAGTAATGATGAGAGTATTTTAAGCGATACATTTGATCTGGATAATGATACAGAACTGAGATTCACGACAGATGAGATTCAGAAAATGTTGGGCATGGTATGGAGTAGAAAACATAATTTACTTTCGTTTTCTACAGTTCACTTTTCTAACAAGTTAACCAAGCGAGTCGTTTTATCTGATATTTCAAAACTGTATGATCCGTTAGGACTCATTAGTCCGTGCATTGTTGATTGTAATCATGACCGTTTCAATTGAGTAGTGTCGCAACCGCCGTTATTTGACAAGACCCTCTGTTAGATGTCCGACAAATCGAATTATGTTGAGTTTTAGATTGTACTTCGGACTCTGCATCGTCTACTGTTGTAACCGCATTCGTAGGACGAAGGCTTTATTGAGAGGTAGCTTCGACAAGCGAGTAACAAAGACTGCAAAGCCTTCAAATCAGACCTTGTTGAGTTTTAGATTGTAATCTTGAATCTCTGCATTGACTACTGTCGTAACCGCATTTGTAAGACGAACCCATCTGTTTGATTTCTAACAAATCGTACTGTTGACTCTTAGATTGTAATCATGACCGTTTCAATTGACTAGTATCGCAACCGCCGTTATTTGACAAAACCCCCCATTATGTGTCCGACAAATCGAATTGTGTTGAGTTCTAGATTGTAATTTGGACTCTGCATCGGCTACTGTTGTAATCGCATTCGTAGGACGATGCGCTTTATTGGGTACCTGACAAATCGTACCATGTTGAGATTTAGATTGCAGTAATGTCTGGCCGCATAGACTGCCTTTGTGACCGCAGTTATAGGTTGAGACTCTAAGTTCGATGTCTGGCAAATGGATTTGTGTTGAGTTTTAGATTGTAATCTTGACTGTTATCCATTATGTCGGTTCACTACCTGCTACATGTGGCATATGTATGTAATACGTTTCCGACTCGTTGAACTGGAAAATTGTAGACAGTCCTAGAGTATAAATACGCACCATATCCAATAATACTCTCAGTTTGTGAAGTGCAGCGCAGGGGTAACATGTCTCTTACCTTGATCCCTTCAATCGGCTGTGAAATGTACGATTCAGACTTTTTGGAATTGCCAGTAGAGGTACTTTCAATTATCCTACGACTATTGGACGGGAAGTCTCTACTGAATGCAGTGACTTCATATTCCAGGCTAATGCAGGTATGCAAAGGCGACGGATGCCTGGTCAGCAATCTCAAGCGTCACATTCGCAAGGTAAAGCAACACGAGAAGCGGCAGTTGACAAACCCCAGCTTGGGTGTAAGGGTAAGCAGGCAACCCACGGGTAGGATATTTGACGAAAATGCCAACAAGAAGGTAAAGGTACACGTTCCGACACCGTATCAGAACTTTGACAACGTCGAGATTGCACTGAGAGGTAACTTCGATAAGCGAGTGACAAAGACTGCAAAGCCTTTAAATCGGACTATGTTGCGTTTTAGATTGTAATCTTGACCCTTTGCATTGACTACTGTCGTAACCGCATTTGTAAGACGAACCCATCTGTATGGTTTCTAACAAATCGTACTGTTGACTCTTGATTGTCATCATCGCCGTCTCAATTGACTAGTGTCACAACCGCCGTTATTTGACAAAACCCTCTGTTAGGTGTCCGACAAATCGAATTATGTTGAGTTTTAGATTGTACTTTGGACTCTGCATCGTCTGCTCTTGTAACCGCATTCGTAGAACGACGCGCCTTATTGAGAGGTAGCTTCCACAAGCGAGTAACAAAGACTGCAAAGCCTTCAAATCGGACTATCTTGCGTTTGAGATTGTAATGTTGACCCTTTGCGTTGACTACTGTCGTAGCCGCATTAGTAAGACGAACCCATCTATTTGGTTTCTAACAAATCGTACTGTTGACTTTTATATTGTAATCATGACCGTTTCAATTGACTAGTGTCGCAACCGCCGTTGATTGACAAGAAACTCTGTTAGATGTCCGACAAATCGAATTATGTTGAGTTTTAGATTGTACTTTGGACTCTGCATCGTCTACTCTTGTAACCGCATTCGTAGGAGGACGGGCTTTATTGAGTGGTAGCTTCGACAAGCGAGTAACAAAGACTGCAAAGCCTTCAAATCAGACTTTGTTGAGTTTTAGATTGTAATCTTGAATCTCTGCACTGACTACTGTCGTAACCGCATTTGTAAGACGAACCCATCTGTTTGATTTCTAACAAATCGTACTGTTGACTTAGATTGTAATCATGACCGTTTCAATTGACTAGTGTTGCAACCGCCGTTATTTGACAATACCCCCCGTTAGGTGTCCGACAAATCGAATTATGTTGAGCTTTAGATTGTAATTTGGACACTGCGTCGTCTACTGTGTAATCGCATTCGTAGGACGATGCGCTTTATTGGGTGCCTGACAAATCCTACCATGTTGAGATTTAGATTGCAGTCATGTCTGGCCGCATTGACTGCCTCTGTAACCGCAGTTATAGGTCGAGACTCTAAGTTTGATGTCTGGAAAATGGATTTGTGTTGAGTTTTAGATTGTAATCTTAACTGTTATTCCTTGTGTCGGTTCACTACCTGCCACATGTGGCATATGTATGCAATACGTTTCCGACTCGTTGAACTGGAAAATTGTAGACAGTCCTAGAGTATAAATACGCACCATATCCAATAAAACTCTCAGTTTGTGAAGTGCAGCGCAGGGGTAACATGTCTCTTACCTTGATCCCTTCAATCGGCTGTGAAATGTACGATTCAAACTTTTTGGAATTGCCAGTAGAGGTACTTTCAATTATCCTACGACTATTGGACGGGAAGTCTCTACTGAATGCAGTGACTTCATATTCCAGGCTAATGCAGGTATGCAAAGGCGACGGATGCCTGGTCAGCAATCTCAAGCGTCACATTCGCAAGGTAAAGCAACACGAGAAGCGGAAGTTGACAAACCCCAGCTTGGGTGTAAGGGTAAGCAGGCAAACCACGGGTAGGATATTTGACGAAAATACCAACAAGAAGGTAAAGGTACACGTTCCGACACCGTATCAGAACTTTGACAACGTCGAGATTGCATTGAGAGGTAACTTCGATAAGCGAGTGACAAAGACTGCAAAGCCTTTAAATCGGACTATGTTGCGTTTTAGATTGTAATCTTGACCCTTTGCATTGACTACTGTCGTAACCGCATTTGTAAGACGAACCCATCTGTTTGGTTTCTAACAAATCGTACTGTTGACTCTTGATTGTAATCATGGCCGTCTCAATTGACTAGTGTCACCACCGCCGTTATTTGACAAAACCCTCTGTTAGGTGTCCGACAAATCGAATTATGTTGAGTTTTAGATTGTACTTTGGACTCTGCATCGTCTGCTCTTGTAACTGCATTCGTAGAACGACGCGCCTTATTGCGAGGTAGCTTCCACCAGCGAGTAACAAAGACTGCAAAGCCTTCAAATCGGACTATGTTGCGTTTTAGATTGTAATGTTGACCCTTTGCGTTGACTACTGTCGTAGCCGCATTAGTAAGACGAACCCATCTATTTTGTTTCTAACAAATCGTACTGTTGACTTTTATATTGTAATCGTGACCGTTTCAATTGACTAGTGTCGCAACCGCCGTTGTTTGACAAGACCCTCTGTTAGATGTCCGACAAATCGAATTATGTTGAGTTTTAGATTGTACTTTGGACTCTGCATCGTCTACTCTTGTAACCGCATTCGTAGGACGACGGGCTTTATTGAGTGGTAGCTTCGACAAGCGAGTAACAAAGACTGCAAAGCCTTCAAATCAGACTTTTTTGAGTTTTAGATTGTAATCTTGAATCTCTGCACTAACTACTGTCGTAACCGCATTTGTAAGACGAACCCATCTGTTTGATTTCTAACAAATCGTACTGTTGACTCTTAGATTGTAATCATGACCGTTTCAATTGACTAGTGTCGCAACCGCCGTTATTTGACAAAACCCCCCATTAGGTGTCCGATAAATCGAATTGTGTTGAGTTCTAGATTGTAATTTGGACTCTGCATCGGCTACTGTTGTAATCGCATTCGTACGACGATGCGCTTTATTGGGTACCTGACAAATCGTACCATGTTGAGATTTAGATTGCAGTAATGTCTGGCTGCATAGACTCCCGTTGTAACCGCAGTTATAGGTCGAGACTCTAAGTTCGATGTCTGGCAAATGGATTTGTGTTGAGTTTTAGATTGTAATCTTGATTGTTATCCATTGTGTCGGTTCACTACCTGCCACATGTGGTATATGTATGCAATACGTTTCCGACTCGTTGAACTGGAAAATTGTAAACAGTCCTAGAGTATAAATACGCCCCATATCCAATAATACTCTCAGTTTGTGAAGTGCAGCGCAGGGGTAACATGTCTCTTACCTTGATCCCTTCGATCGGCTGTGAAATGTACGATTCAAACTTTTTGGAATTGCCAGTAGAGGTACTTTCACTTATCCTACGACTATTGGACGGGAAGTCGCTACTGAATGCAGTGACTTAATATTCCATGCTAATGCAGGTATGCAAAGGCGACGGATGCCTGGTCAGCAATCTCAAGCGTCACATTCGCAAGGTAAAGCAACACGAGAAGCGGAAGTTGACAAACCCCAGCTTGGGTGTAAGGGTAAGCAGGCAAACCACGGGTAGGATATTTGACGAAAATACCAACAAGAAGGTAAAGGTACACGTTCCGACACCGTATCAGAACTTTGACAACGTCGAGATTGCATTGAGAGGTAACTTCGATAAGCGAGTGACAAAGACTGCAAAGCCTTTAAATCGGACTATGTTGCGTTTTAGATTGTAATATTGACCCTTTGCATTGACTACTGTCGTAACCGTATTTGTAAGACGAACCCATCTGTTTGGTTTCTAACAAATCGTACTGTTGACTCTTGATTGTAATCATGGCCGTCTCAATTGACTAGTGTCACAACCGCCGTTATTTGACAAAACCCTCTGTTAGGTGTCCGACAAATCGAATTATGTTGAGTTTTAGATTGTACTTTGGACTCTGCATCGTCTGCTCTTGAAACCGCATTCGTAGAACGACGCGCCTTATTGAGAGGTAGCTTCCACAAGCGAGTAACAAAGACTGCAAAGCCTTCAAATCGGACTATGTTGCGTTTTAGATTGTAATGTTGACCCTTTGCGTTGACTACTGTCGTAGCCGCATTAGTAAGACGAACCCATCTATTTGGTTTCTAACAAATCGTACTGTTGACTTTTATATTGTAATCGTGACCGTTTCAATTGACTAGTGTCGCAACCGCCGTTGTTTGACAAGACCCTCTGTTAGATGTCCGACAAATCGAATTATGTTGAGTTTTAGATTGTACTTTGGACTCTGCATCGTCTACTCTTGTAACCGCATTCGTAGGACGACGGGCTTTATTGAGTGGTAGCTTCGACAAGCGAGTAACAAAGACTGCAAAGCCTTCAAATCAGACTTTTTTGAGTTTTAGATTGTAATCTTGAATCTCTGCACTAACTACTGTCGTAACCGCATTTGTAAGACGAACCCATCTGTTTGATTTCTAACAAATCGTACTGTTGACTCTTAGATTGTAATCATGACCGTTTCAATTGACTAGTGTCGCAACCGCCGTTATTTGACAAAACCCCCCATTAGGTGTCCGATAAATCGAATTGTGTTGAGTTCTAGATTGTAATTTGGACTCTGCATCGGCTACTGTTGTAATCGCATTCGTACGACGATGCGCTTTATTGGGTACCTGACAAATCGTACCATGTTGAGATTTAGATTGCAGTAATGTCTGGCTGCATAGACTCCCGTTGTAACCGCAGTTATAGGTCGAGACTCTAAGTTCGATGTCTGGCAAATGGATTTGTGTTGAGTTTTAGATTGTAATCTTGACTGTTATCCATTGTGTCGGTTCACTACCTGCCACATGTGGTATATGTATGCAATACGTTTCCGACTCGTTGAACTGGAAAATTGTAGACAGTCCTAGAGTATAAATACGCCCCATATCCAATAATACTCTCAGTTTGTGAAGTGCAGCGCAGGGGTAACATGTCTCTTACCTTGATCCCTTCAATCGGCTGTGAAATGTACGATTCAAACTTTTTGGAATTGCCAGTAGAGGTACTTTCACTTATCCTACGACTATTGGACGGGAAGTCGCTACTGAATGCAGTGACTTAATATTCCATGCTAATGCAGGTATGCAAAGGCGACGGATGCCTGGTCAGCAATCTCAAGCGTCACATTCGCAAGGTAAAGCAACACGAGAAGCGGAAGTTGACAAACCCCAGCTTGGGTGTAAGGGTAAGCAGGCAAACCACGGGTAGGATATTTGACGAAAATACCAACAAGAAGGTAAAGGTACACGTTCCGACACCGTATCAGAACTTTGACAACGTCGAGATTGCATTGAGAGGTAACTTCGATAAGCGAGTGACAAAGACTGCAAAGCCTTTAAATCGGACTATGTTGCGTTTTAGATTGTAATATTGACCCTTTGCATTGACTACTGTCGTAACCGTATTTGTAAGACGAACCCATCTGTTTGGTTTCTAACAAATCGTACTGTTGACTCTTGATTGTAATCATGGCCGTCTCAATTGACTAGTGTCACAACCGCCGTTATTTGACAAAACCCTCTGTTAGGTGTCCGACAAATCGAATTATGTTGAGTTTTAGATTGTACTTTGGACTCTGCATCGTCTGCTCTTGAAACCGCATTCGTAGAACGACGCGCCTTATTGAGAGGTAGCTTCCACAAGCGAGTAACAAAGACTGCAAAGCCTTCAAATCGGACTATGTTGCGTTTTAGATTGTAATGTTGACCCTTTGCGTTGACTACTGTCGTAGCCGCATTAGTAAGACGAACCCATCTATTTGGTTTCTAACAAATCGTACTGTTGACTTTTATATTGTAATCATGACCGTTTCAATTAACTAGTGTCGCAACCGCCGTTGTTTGACAAGACCCTCTGTTAGATGTCCGACAAATCGAATTATGTTGAGTTTTAGATTGTACTTTGGACTCTGCATCGTCTACTCTTGTAACCGCATTCGTAGGACGACGGGCTTTATTGAGTGGTAGCTTCGACAAGCGAGTAACAATGACTGCAAAGCCTTCAAATCAGACTTTGTTGAGTTTTAGATTGTAATCTTGAATCTCTGCACTGACTACTGTCGTAACCGCATTTGTAAGACGAACCCATCTGTTTGATTTCTAACAAATCGTACTGTTGACTCTTAGATTGTAATCATGACCGTTTCAATTGACTAGTGTCGCAACCGCCGTTATTTGACAAAACCCCCCATTAGGTGTCCGATAAATCGAATTGTGTTGAGTTCTAGATTGTAATTTGGACTCTGCATCGGCTACAGTTGTAATCGCATTCGTACGACGATGCGCTTTATTGGGTACCTGACAAATCGTACCATGTTGAGATTTAGATTGCAGTAATGTCTGGCCGCGTAGACTCCCGTTGTAACCGCAGTTATAGGTCGAGACTCTAAGTTCGATGTCTGGCAAATGGATTTGTGTTGAGTTTTAGATTGTAATCTTGAATCTCTGCATTGATTACTGTCGTAACCGCATTTGTAAGACGAACCCATCTGTTTGATTTCTAACAAATCGTACTGTTGACTTAGATTGTAATCATGACCGTTTCAATTGACTAGTGTTGCAACCGCCGTTATTTGACAATACCCCCCGTTAGGTGTCCGACAAATCGAATTATGTTGAGCTTTAGATTGTAATTTGGACACTGCGTCGTCTACTGTGTAATCGCATTCGTAGGACGATGCGCTTTATTGGGTGCCTGACAAATCCTACCATGTTGAGATTTAGATTGCAGTCATGTCTGGCCGCATTGACTGCCTCTGTAACCGCAGTTATAGGTCGAGACTCTAAGTTTGATGTCTGGAAAATGGATTTGTGTTGAGTTTTAGATTGTAATCTTAACTGTTATTCCTTGTGTCGGTTCACTACTTGCCACATGTGGCATATGTATGCAATACGTTTCCGACTCGTTGAACTGGAAAATTGTAGACAGTCCTAGAGTATAAATACGCACCATATCCAATAAAACTCTCAGTTTGTGAAGTGCAGCGCAGGGGTAACATGTCTCTTACCTTGATCCCTTCAATCGGCTGTGAAATGTACGATTCAAACTTTTTGGAATTGCCAGTAGAGGTACTTTCAATTATCCTACGACTATTGGACGGGAAGTCTCTACTGAATGCAGTGACTTCATATTCCAGGCTAATGCAGGTATGCAAAGGCGACGGATGCCTGGTCAGCAATCTCAAGCGTCACATTCGCAAGGTAAAGCAACACGAGAAGCGGAAGTTGACAACCCCAGCTTGGGTGTAAGGGTAAGCAGGCAAACCACGGGTAGGATATTTGACGAAAATACCAACAAGAAGGTAAAGGTACACGTTCCGACACCGTATCAGAACTTTGACAACGTCGAGATTGCATTGAGAGGTAACTTCGATAAGCGAGTGACAAAGACTGCAAAGCCTTTAAATCGGACTATGTTGCGTTTTAGATTGTAATCTTGACCCTTTGCATTGACTACTGTCGTAACCGCATTTGTAAGACGAACCCATCTGTTTGGTTTCTAACAAATCGTACTGTTGACTCTTGATTGTAATCATGGCCGTCTCAATTGACTAGTGTCACCACCGCCGTTATTTGACAAAACCCTCTGTTAGGTGTCCGACAAATCGAATTATGTTGAGTTTTAGATTGTAATTTGGACTCTGCATCGTCTGCTCTTGTAACTGCATTCGTAGAACGACGCGCCTTATTGCGAGGTAGCTTCCACCAGCGAGTAACAAAGACTGCAAAGCCTTCAAATCGGACTATGTTGCGTTTTAGATTGTAATGTTGACCCTTTGCGTTGACTACTGTCGTAGCCGCATTAGTAAGACGAACCCATCTATTTTGTTTCTAACAAATCGTACTGTTGACTTTTATATTGTAATCGTGACCGTTTCAATTGACTAGTGTCGCAACCGCCGTTGTTTGACAAGACCCTCTGTTAGATGTCCGACAAATCGAATTATGTTGAGTTTTAGATTGTACTTTGGACTCTGCATCGTCTACTCTTGTAACCGCATTCGTAGGACGACGGGCTTTATTGAGTGGTAGCTTCGACAAGCGAGTAACAAAGACTGCAAAGCCTTCAAATCAGACTTTGTTGAGTTTTAGATTGTAATCTTGAATCTCTGCACTAACTACTGTCGTAACCGCATTTGTAAGACGAACCCATCTGTTTGATTTCTAACAAATCGTACTGTTGACTCTTAGATTGTAATCATGACCGTTTCAATTGACTAGTGTCGCAACCGCCGTTATTTGACAAAACCCCCCATTAGGTGTCCGATAAATCGAATTGTGTTGAGTTCTAGATTGTAATTTGGACTCTGCATCGGCTACTGTTGTAATCGCATTCGTACGACGATGCGCTTTATTGGGTACCTGACAAATCGTACCATGTTGAGATTTAGATTGCAGTAATGTCTGGCTGCATAGACTCCCGTTGTAACCGCAGTTATAGGTCGAGACTCTAAGTTCGATGTCTGGCAAATGGATTTGTGTTGAGTTTTAGATTGTAATCTTGACTGTTATCCATTGTGTCGGTTCACTACCTGCCACATGTGGTATATGTATGCAATACGTTTCCGACTCGTTGAACTGGAAAATTGTAGACAGTCCTAGAGTATAAATACGCCCCATATCCAATAATACTCTCAGTTTGTGAAGTGCAGCGCAGGGGTAACATGTCTCTTACCTTGATCCCTTCAATCGGCTGTGAAATGTACGATTCAAACTTTCTGGAATTGCCAGTAGAGGTACTTTCACTTATCCTACGACTATTGGACGGGAAGTCTCTACTGAATGCAGTGACTTAATATTCTAGGCTAATGCAGGTATGCAAAGGCGACGGATGCCTGGTCAGCAATCTCAAGCGTCACATTCGCAAGGTAAAGCAACACGAGAAGCGGAAGTTGACAAACCCCAGCTTGGGTGTAAGGGTAAGCAGGCAAACCACGGGTAGGATATTTGACGAAAATACCAACAAGAAGGTAAAGGTACACGTTCCGACACCGTATCAGAACTTTGACAACGTCGAGATTGCATTGAGAGGTAACTTCGATAAGCGAGTGACAAAGACTGCAAAGCCTTTAAATCGGACTATGTTGCGTTTTAGATTGTAATCTTGACCATTTGCATTGACAACTGTCGTAACCGCATTTGTAAGACGAACCCATCTGTTTGGTTTCTAACAAATCGTACTGTTGACTCTTGATTGTAATCATGGCCGTCTCAATTGACTAGTGTCACAACCGCCGTTATTTGACAAAACCCTCTGTTAGGTGTCCGACAAATCGAATTATGTTGAGTTTTAGATTGTACTTTGGACTCTGCATCGTCTGCTCTTGTAACCGCATTCGTAGAACGACGCGCCTTATTGAGAGGTAGCTTCCACAAGCGAGTAACAAAGACTGCAAAGCCTTCAAATCGGACTATGTTGCGTTTTAGATTGTAATGTTGACCCTTTGCGTTGACTACTGTCGTAGCCGCATTAGTAAGACGAACCCATCAATTTGGTTTCTAACAAATCGTACTGTTGACTTTTATATGTTTCAATTGACTAGTGTCGCAACCGCCGTTGTTTGACAAGAAACTCTGTTAGATGTCCGACAAATCGAATTATGTTGAGTTTTAGATTGTACTTTGGACTCTGCATCGTCTACTCTTGTAACCGCATTCGTAGGACGACGGGCTTTATTGAGTGGTAGCTTCGACAAGCGAGTAACAAAGACTGCAAAGCCTTCAAATCAGACTTTGTTGAGTTTTAGATTGTAATCTTGAATCTCTGCACTGACTACTGTCGTAACCGCATTTGTGAGACGAACCCATCTGTTTGATTTCTAACAAATCGTACTGTTGACTCTTAGATTGTAATCATGACCGTTTCAATTGACTAGTGTCGCAACCGCCGTTATTTGACAAAACCCCCCATTAGGTGTCCGATAAATCGAATTGTGTTGAGTTCTAGATTGTAATTTGGACTCTGCATCGGCTACTGTTGTAATCGCATTCGTACGACGATGCGCTTTAATGGGTACCTGACAAATCGTACCATGTTGAGATTTAGATTGCAGTAATGTCTGGCCGCATAGACTCCCGTTGTAACCGCAGTTATAGGTCGAGACTCTAAGTTCGATGTCTGGCAAATGGATTTGTGTTGAGTTTTAGATTGTAATCTTGAATCTCTGCATTGATTACTGTCGTAACCGCATTTGTAAGACGAACCCATCTGTTTGATTTCTAACAAATCGTACTGTTGACTTAGATTGTAATCAACAATCTAAGTAATCAACAAATCGAATTATGTTGAGTTTTAGATTGTACTTTGGACTCTGCATCGTCTACTCTTGTAACCGCATTCGTAGGACGACGGGCTTTATTGAGTGGTAGCTTCGACAAGCGAGTAACAAAGACTGCAAAGCCTTCAAATCAGACTTTGTTGAGTTTTAGATTGTAATCTTGAATCTCTGCACTGACTACTGTCGTAACCGCATTTGTGAGACGAACCCATCTGTTTGATTTCTAACAAATCGTACTGTTGACTCTTAGATTGTAATCATGACCGTTTCAATTGACTAGTGTCGCAACCGCCGTTATTTGACAAAACCCCCCATTAGGTGTCCGATAAATCGAATTGTGTTGAGTTCTAGATTGTAATTTGGACTCTGCATCGGCTACTGTTGTAATCGCATTCGTACGACGATGCGCTTTAATGGGTACCTGACAAATCGTACCATGTTGAGATTTAGATTGCAGTAATGTCTGGCCGCATAGACTCCCGTTGTAACCGCAGTTATAGGTCGAGACTCTAAGTTCGATGTCTGGCAAATGGATTTGTGTTGAGTTTTAGATTGTAATCTTGAATCTCTGCATTGATTACTGTCGTAACCGCATTTGTAAGACGAACCCATCTGTTTGATTTCTAACAAATCGTACTGTTGACTTAGATTGTAATCATGACCGTTTCAATTGACTAGTGTTGCAACCGCCGTTATTTGACAATACCCCCCGTTAGGTGTCCGACAAATCGAATTATGTTGAGCTTTAGATTGTAATTTGGACACTGCGTCGTCTACTGTGTAATCGCATTCGTAGGACGATGCGCTTTATTGGGTGCCTGACAAATCCTACCATGTTGAGATTTAGATTGCAGTCATGTCTGGCCGCATTGACTGCCTCTGTAACCGCAGTTATAGGTCGAGACTCTAAGTTTGATGTCTGGAAAATGGATTTGTGTTGAGTTTTAGATTGTAATCTTAACTGTTATTCCTTGTGTCGGTTCACTACCTGCCACATGTGGCATATGTATGCAATACGTTTCCGACTCGTTGAACTGGAAAATTGTAGACAGTCCTAGAGTATAAATACGCACCATATCCAATAAAACTCTCAGTTTGTGAAGTGCAGCGCAGGGGTAACATGTCTCTTACCTTGATCCCTTCAATCGGCTGTGAAATGTACGATTCAAACTTTTTGGAATTGCCAGTAGAGGTACTTTCAATTATCCTACGACTATTGGACGGGAAGTCTCTACTGAATGCAGTGACTTCATATTCCAGGCTAATGCAGGTATGCAAAGGCGACGGATGCCTGGTCAGCAATCTCAAGCGTCACATTCGCAAGGTAAAGCAACACGAGCAGCGGAAGTTGACAAACCCCAGCTTGGGTGTAAGGGTAAGCAGGCAAACCACGGGTAGGATATTTGACGAAAATACCAACAAGAACGTAAAGGTACACGTTCCGACACCGTATCAGAACTTTGACAACGTCGAGATTGCATTGAGAGGTAACTTCGATAAGCGAGTGACAAAGACTGCAAAGCCTTTAAATCGGACTATGTTGCGTTTTAGATTGTAATCTTGACCCTTTGCATTGACTACTGTCGTAACCGCATTTGTAAGACGAACCCATCTGTTTGGTTTCTAACAAATCGTACTGTTGACTCTTGATTGTAATCATGGCCGTCTCAATTGACTAGTGTCACCACCGCCGTTATTTGACAAAAGCCTCTGTTAGGTGTCCGACAAATCGAATTATGTTGAGTTTTAGATTGTAATTTGGACTCTGCATCGTCTGCTCTTGTAACTGCATTCGTAGAACGACGCGCCTTATTGCGAGGTAGCTTCCACCAGCGAGTAACAAAGACTGCAAAGCCTTCAAATCGGACTATGTTGCGTTTTAGATTGTAATGTTGACCCTTTGCGTTGACTACTGTCGTAGCCGCATTAGTAAGACGAACCCATCTATTTGGTTTCTAACAAATCGTACTGTTGACTTTTATATTGTAATCGTGACCGTTTCAATTGACTAGTGTCGCAACCGCCGTTGTTTGACAAGACCCTCTGTTAGATGTCCGACAAATCGAATTATGTTGAGTTTTAGATTGTACTTTGGACTCTGCATCGTCTACTCTTGTAACCGCATTCGTAGGACGACGGGCTTTATTGAGTGGTAGCTTCGACAAGCGAGTAACAAAGACTGCAAAGCCTTCAAATCAGACTTTTTTGAGTTTTAGATTGTAATCTTGAATCTCTGCACTAACTACTGTCGTAACCGCATTTGTAAGACGAACCCATCTGTTTGATTTCTAACAAATCGTACTGTTGACTCTTAGATTGTAATCATGACCGTTTCAATTGACTAGTGTCGCAACCGCCGTTATTTGACAAAACCCCCCATTAGGTGTCCGATAAATCGAATTGTGTTGAGTTCTAGATTGTAATTTGGACTCTGCATCGGCTACTGTTGTAATCGCATTCGTACGACGATGCGCTTTATTGGGTACCTGACAAATCGTACCATGTTGAGATTTAGATTGCAGTAATGTCTGGCTGCATAGACTCCCGTTGTAACCGCAGTTATAGGTCGAGACTCTAAGTTCGATGTCTGGCAAATGGATTTGTGTTGAGTTTTAGATTGTAATCTTGACTGTTATCCATTGTGTCGGTTCACTACCTGCCACATGTGGTATATGTATGCAATACGTTTCCGACTCGTTGAACTGGAAAATTGTAGACAGTCCTAGAGTATAAATACGCCCCATATCCAATAATACTCTCAGTTTGTGAAGTGCAGCGCAGGGGTAACATGTCTCTTACCTTGATCCCTTCAATCGGCTGTGAAATGTACGATTCAAACTTTTTGGAATTGCCAGTAGAGGTACTTTCACTTATCCTACGACTATTGGACGGGAAGTCGCTACTGAATGCAGTGACTTAATATTCCATGCTAATGCAGGTATGCAAAGGCGACGGATGCCTGGTCAGCAATCTCAAGCGTCACATTCGCAAGGTAAAGCAACACGAGAAGCGGAAGTTGACAAACCCCAGCTTGGGTGTAAGGGTAAGCAGGCAAACCACGGGTAGGATATTTGACGAAAATACCAACAAGAAGGTAAAGGTACACGTTCCGACACCGTATCAGAACTTTGACAACGTCGAGATTGCATTGAGAGGTAACTTCGATAAGCGAGTGACAAAGACTGCAAAGCCTTTAAATCGGACTATGTTGCGTTTTAGATTGTAATATTGACCCTTTGCATTGACTACTGTCGTAACCGTATTTGTAAGACGAACCCATCTGTTTGGTTTCTAACAAATCGTACTGTTGACTCTTGATTGTAATCATGGCCGTCTCAATTGACTAGTGTCACAACCGCCGTTATTTGACAAAACCCTCTGTTAGGTGTCCGACAAATCGAATTATGTTGAGTTTTAGATTGTACTTTGGACTCTGCATCGTCTGCTCTTGAAACCGCATTCGTAGCACGACGCGCCTTATTGAGAGGTAGCTTCCACAAGCGAGTAACAAAGACTGCAAAGCCTTCAAATCGGACTATGTTGCGTTTTAGATTGTAATGTTGACCCTTTGCGTTGACTACTGTCGTAGCCGCATTAGTAAGACGAACCCATCTATTTGGTTTCTAACAAATCGTACTGTTGACTTTTATATTGTAATCATGACCGTTTCAATTAACTAGTGTCGCAACCGCCGTTGTTTGACAAGACCCTCTGTTAGATGTCCGACAAATCGAATTATGTTGAGTTTTAGATTGTACTTTGGACTCTGCATCGTCTACTCTTGTAACCGCATTCGTAGGACGACGGGCTTTATTGAGTGGTAGCTTCGACAAGCGAGTAACAATGACTGCAAAGCCTTCAAATCAGACTTTGTTGAGTTTTAGATTGTAATCTTGAATCTCTGCACTGACTACTGTCGTAACCGCATTTGTAAGACGAACCCATCTGTTTGATTTCTAACAAATCGTACTGTTGACTCTTAGATTGTAATCATGACCGTTTCAATTGACTAGTGTCGCAACCGCCGTTATTTGACAAAACCCCCCATTAGGTGTCCGATAAATCGAATTGTGTTGAGTTCTAGATTGTAATTTGGACTCTGCATCGGCTACAGTTGTAATCGCATTCGTACGACGATGCGCTTTATTGGGTACCTGACAAATCGTACCATGTTGAGATTTAGATTGCAGTAATGTCTGGCCGCGTAGACTCCCGTTGTAACCGCAGTTATAGGTCGAGACTCTAAGTTCGATGTCTGGCAAATGGATTTGTGTTGAGTTTTAGATTGTAATCTTGACTGTTATCCATTGTGTCGGTTCACTACCTGCCACATGTGGCATATGTATGCAATACGTTTCCGACTCGTTGAACTGGAAAATTGTAGACAGTCCTACAGTATAAATACGCCCCATATCTAATAATACTCTCAGTTTGTGAAGTGCAGCGCAGGGGTAACATGTCTCTTACCTTGATCCCTTCAATCGGCTGTGAAATGTACGATTCAAACTTTTTGGAATTGCCAGTAGAGGTACTTTCAATTATCCTACGACTATTGGACGGGAAGTCTCTACTGAATGCAGTGACTTCATATTCCAGGCTAATGCAGGTATGCAAAGCCGACGGATGCCTGGTCAGCAATCTCAAGCGTCACATTCGCAAGGTAAAGCAACACGAGAAGCGGAAGTTGACAAACCCCAGCTTGGGTGTAAGGGTAAGCAGGCAAACCACGGGTAGGATATTTGACGAAAATACCAACAAGAAGGTAAAGGTACACGTTCCGACACCGTATCAGAACTTTGACAACGTCGAGATTGCATTAAGAGGTAACTTCGATAAGCGAGTGACAAAGACTGCAAAGCCTTTAAATCGGACTATGTGGCGTTTTAGATTGTAATCTTGACCATTTGCATTGACTACTGTCGTAACCGCATTTGTAAGACGAACCCATCTGTTTGGTTTCTAACAAATCGTACTGTTGACTCTTGATTGTAATCATGGCCGTCTCAATTGACTAGTGTCACAACCGCCGTTATTTGACAAAACCCTCTGTTAGGTGTCCGACAAATCGAATTATGTTGAGTTTTAGATTGTACTTTGGACTCTGCATCGTCTGCTCTTGTAACCGCATTCGTAGAACGACGCGCCTTATTGAGAGGTAGCTTCCACAAGCGAGTAACAAAGACTGCAAAGCCTTCAAATCGGACTATGTTGCGTTTTAGATTGTAATGTTGACCCTTTGCGTTGACTACTGTCGTAGCCGCATTAGTAAGACGAACCCATCAATTTGGTTTCTAACAAATCGTACTGTTGGCTTTTATATTGTAATCATGACCGTTTCAATTGACTAGTGTCGCAACCGCCGTTGTTTGACAAGAAACTCTGTTAGATGTCCGACAAATCGAATTATGTTGAGTTTTAGATTGTACTTTGGACTCTGCATCGTCTACTCTTGTAACCGCATTCGTAGGACGACGGGCTTTATTGAGTGGTAGCTTCGACAAGCGAGTAACAAAGACTGCAAAGCCTTCAAATCAGACTTTGTTGAGTTTTAGATTGTAATCTTGAATCTCTGCACTGCCTACTGTCGTAACCGCATTTGTAAGACGAACCCATCTGTTTGATTTCTAACAAATCGTACTGTTGACTCTTAGATTGTAATCATGACCGTTTCAATTGACTAGTGTCGCAACCGCCGTTATTTGACAAAACCCCCCATTAGGTGTCCGATAAATCGAATTGTGTTGAGTTCTAGATTGTAATTTGGACTCTGCATCGGCTACAGTTGTAATCGCATTCGTACGACGATGCGCTTTATTGGGTACCTGACAAATCGTACCATGTTGAGATTTAGATTGCAGTAATGTCTGGCCGCGTAGACTCCCGTTGTAACCGCAGTTATAGGTCGAGACTCTAAGTTCGATGTCTGGCAAATGGATTTGTGTTGAGTTTTAGATTGTAATCTTGACTGTTATCCATTGTGTCGGTTCACTACCTGCCACATGTGGCATATGTATGCAATACGTTTCCGACTCGTTGAACTGGAAAATTGTAGACAGTCCTACAGTATAAATACGCCCCATATCTAATAATACTCTCAGTTTGTGAAGTGCAGCGCAGGGGTAACATGTCTCTTACCTTGATCCCTTCAATCGGCTGTGAAATGTACGATTCAAACTTTTTGGAATTGCCAGTAGAGGTACTTTCAATTATCCTACGACTATTGGACGGGAAGTCTCTACTGAATGCAGTGACTTCATATTCCAGGCTAATGCAGGTATGCAAAGCCGACGGATGCCTGGTCAGCAATCTCAAGCGTCACATTCGCAAGGTAAAGCAACACGAGAAGCGGAAGTTGACAAACCCCAGCTTGGGTGTAAGGGTAAGCAGGCAAACCACGGGTAGGATATTTGACGAAAATACCAACAAGAAGGTAAAGGTACACGTTCCGACACCGTATCAGAACTTTGACAACGTCGAGATTGCATTGAGAGGTAACTTCGATAAGCGAGTGACAAAGACTGCAAAGCCTTTAAATCGGACTATGTGGCGTTTTAGATTGTAATCTTGACCATTTGCATTGACTACTGTCGTAACCGCATTTGTAAGACGAACCCATCTGTTTGGTTTCTAACAAATCGTACTGTTGACTCTTGATTGTAATCATGGCCGTCTCAATTGACTAGTGTCACAACCGCCGTTATTTGACAAAACCCTCTGTTAGGTGTCCGACAAATCGAATTATGTTGAGTTTTAGATTGTACTTTGGACTCTGCATCGTCTGCTCTTGTAACCGCATTCGTAGAACGACGCGCCTTATTGAGAGGTAGCTTCCACAAGCGAGTAACAAAGACTGCAAAGCCTTCAAATCGGACTATGTTGCGTTTTAGATTGTAATGTTGACCCTTTGCGTTGACTACTGTCGTAGCCGCATTAGTAAGACGAACCCATCAATTTGGTTTCTAACAAATCGTACTGTTGACTTTTATATTGTAATCATGACCGTTTCAATTGACTAGTGTCGCAACCGCCGTTGTTTGACAAGAAACTCTGTTAGATGTCCGACAAATCGAATTATGTTGAGTTTTAGATTGTACTTTGGACTCTGCATCGTCTACTCTTGTAACCGCATTCGTAGGACGACGGGCTTTATTGAGTGGTAGCTTCGACAAGCGAGTAACAAAGACTGCAAAGCCTTCAAATCAGACTTTGTTGAGTTTTAGATTGTAATCTTGAATCTCTGCACTGCCTACTGTCGTAACCGCATTTGTAAGACGAACCCATCTGTTTGATTTCTAACAAATCGTACTGTTGACTCTTAGATTGTAATCATGACCGTTTCAATTGACTAGTGTCGCAACCGCCGTTATTTGACAAAACCCCCCATTAGGTGTCCGATAAATCGAATTGTGTTGAGTTCTAGATTTTAATTTGGACTCTGCATCGGCTACTGTTGTAATCGCATTCGTACGACGATGCGCTTTATTGGGTACCTGACAAATCGTACCATGTTGAGATTTAGATTGCAGTAATGTCTGGCCGCATAGACTCCCGTTGTAACCGCAGTTATAGGTCGAGACTCTAAGTTCGATGTCTGGCAAATGGATTTGTGTTGAGTTTTAGATTGTAATCTTGAATCTCTGCATTGATTACTGTCGTAACCGCATTTGTAAGACGAACCCATCTGTTTGATTTCTAACAAATCGTACTGTTGACTTAGATTGTAATCATGACCGTTTCAATTGACTAGTGTTGCAACCGCCGTTATTTGACAATACCCCCCGTTAGGTGTCCGACAAATCGAATTATGTTGAGCTTTAGATTGTAATTTGGACACTGCGTCGTCTACTGTGTAATCGCATTCGTAGGACGATGCGCTTTATTGGGTGCCTGACAAATCCTACCATGTTGAGATTTAGATTGCAGTCATGTCTGGCCGCATTGACTGCCTCTGTAACCGCAGTTATAGGTCGAGACTCTAAGTTTGATGTCTGGAAAATGGATTTGTGTTGAGTTTTAGATTGTAATCTTAACTGTTATTCCTTGTGTCGGTTCACTACTTGCCACATGTGGCATATGTATGCAATACGTTTCCGACTCGTTGAACTGGAAAATTGTAGACAGTCCTAGAGTATAAATACGCACCATATCCAATAAAACTCTCAGTTTGTGAAGTGCAGCGCAGGGGTAACATGTCTCTTACCTTGATCCCTTCAATCGGCTGTGAAATGTACGATTCAAACTTTTTGGAATTGCCAGTAGAGGTACTTTCAATTATCCTACGACTATTGGACGGGAAGTCTCTACTGAATGCAGTGACTTCATATTCCAGGCTAATGCAGGTATGCAAAGGCGACGGATGCCTGGTCAGCAATCTCAAGCGTCACATTCGCAAGGTAAAGCAACACGAGAAGCGGAAGTTGACAAACCCCAGCTTGGGTGTAAGGGTAAGCAGGCAAACCACGGGTAGGATATTTGACGAAAATACCAACAAGAAGGTAAAGGTACACGTTCCGACACCGTATCAGAACTTTGACAACGTCGAGATTGCATTGAGAGGTAACTTCGATAAGCGAGTGACAAAGACTGCAAAGCCTTTAAATCGGACTATGTTGCGTTTTAGATTGTAATCTTGACCCTTTGCATTGACTACTGTCGTAACCGCATTTGTAAGACGAACCCATCTGTTTGGTTTCTAACAAATCGTACTGTTGACTCTTGATTGTAATCATGGCCGTCTCAATTGACTAGTGTCACCACCGCCGTTATTTGACAAAACCCTCTGTTAGGTGTCCGACAAATCGAATTATGTTGAGTTTTAGATTGTAATTTGGACTCTGCATCGTCTGCTCTTGTAACTGCATTCGTAGAACGACGCGCCTTATTGCGAGGTAGCTTCCACCAGCGAGTAACAAAGACTGCAAAGCCTTCAAATCGGACTATGTTGCGTTTTAGATTGTAATGTTGACCCTTTGCGTTGACTACTGTCGTAGCCGCATTAGTAAGACGAACCCATCTATTTTGTTTCTAACAAATCGTACTGTTGACTTTTATATTGTAATCGTGACCGTTTCAATTGACTAGTGTCGCAACCGCCGTTGTTTGACAAGACCCTCTGTTAGATGTCCGACAAATCGAATTATGTTGAGTTTTAGATTGTACTTTGGACTCTGCATCGTCTACTCTTGTAACCGCATTCGTAGGACGACGGGCTTTATTGAGTGGTAGCTTCGACAAGCGAGTAACAAAGACTGCAAAGCCTTCAAATCAGACTTTGTTGAGTTTTAGATTGTAATCTTGAATCTCTGCACTAACTACTGTCGTAACCGCATTTGTAAGACGAACCCATCTGTTTGATTTCTAACAAATCGTACTGTTGACTCTTAGATTGTAATCATGACCGTTTCAATTGACTAGTGTCGCAACCGCCGTTATTTGACAAAACCCCCCATTAGGTGTCCGATAAATCGAATTGTGTTGAGTTCTAGATTGTAATTTGGACTCTGCATCGGCTACTGTTGTAATCGCATTCGTACGACGATGCGCTTTATTGGGTACCTGACAAATCGTACCATGTTGAGATTTAGATTGCAGTAATGTCTGGCTGCATAGACTCCCGTTGTAACCGCAGTTATAGGTCGAGACTCTAAGTTCGATGTCTGGCAAATGGATTTGTGTTGAGTTTTAGATTGTAATCTTGACTGTTATCCATTGTGTCGGTTCACTACCTGCCACATGTGGTATATGTATGCAATACGTTTCCGACTCGTTGAACTGGAAAATTGTAGACAGTCCTAGAGTATAAATACGCCCCATATCCAATAATACTCTCAGTTTGTGAAGTGCAGCGCAGGGGTAACATGTCTCTTACCTTGATCCCTTCAATCGGCTGTGAAATGTACGATTCAAACTTTTTGGAATTGCCAGTAGAGGTACTTTCACTTATCCTACGACTATTGGACGGGAAGTCTCTACTGAATGCAGTGACTTAATATTCCAGGCTAATGCAGGTATGCAAAGGCGACGGATGCCTGGTCAGCAATCTCAAGCGTCACATTCGCAAGGTAAAGCAACACGAGAAGCGGAAGTTGACAAACCCCAGCTTGGGTGTAAGGGTAAGCAGGCAAACCACGGGTAGGATATTTGACGAAAATACCAACAAGAAGGTAAAGGTACACGTTCCGACACCGTATCAGAACTTTGACAACGTCGAGATTGCATTGAGAGGTAACTTCGATAAGCGAGTGACAAAGACTGCAAAGCCTTTAAATCGGACTATGTTGCGTTTTAGATTGTAATCTTGACCATTTGCATTGACTACTGTCGTAACCGCATTTGTAAGACGAACCCATCTGTTTGGTTTCTAACAAATCGTACTGTTGACTCTTGATTGTAATCATGGCCGTCTCAATTGACTAGTGTCACAACCGCCGTTATTTGACAAAACCCTCTGTTAGGTGTCCGACAAATCGAATTATGTTGAGTTTTAGATTGTACTTTGGACTCTGCATCGTCTGCTCTTGTAACCGCATTCGTAGAACGACGCGCCTTATTGAGAGGTAGCTTCCACAAGCGAGTAACAAAGACTGCAAAGCCTTCAAATCGGACTATGTTGCGTTTTAGATTGTAATGTTGACCCTTTGCGTTGACTACTGTCGTAGCCGCATTAGTAAGACGAACCCATCAATTTGGTTTCTAACAAATCGTACTGTTGACTTTTATATTGTAATCATGACCGTTTCAATTGACTAGTGTCGCAACCGCCGTTGTTTGACAAGAAACTCTGTTAGATGTCCGACAAATC
Source organism: Aphodius sticticus (assembly GCA_963966075.1). Lineage (NCBI taxonomy): Eukaryota > Metazoa > Arthropoda > Insecta > Coleoptera > Scarabaeidae > Aphodius > Aphodius sticticus. The sequence continues at coordinate 71,388,162 of OZ014506.1, read as the reverse complement.
GAATTATGTTGAGTTTTAGATTGTACTTTGGACTCTGCATCGTCTACTCTTGTAACCGCATTCGTAGGACGACGGGCTTTATTGAGTGGTAACTTCGATAAGCGAGTGACAAAGACTGCAAAGCCTTTAAATCGGACTATGTTGCGTTTTAGATTGTAATATTGACCCTTTGCATTGACTACTGTCGTAACCGCATTTGTAAGACGAACCCATCTGTTTGGTTTCTAACAAATCGTACTGTTGACACTTGGTTGTAATCATGGCCGTCTCAATTGACTAGTGTCACAACCGCCGTTATTTGACAAAACCCTCTGTTAGGTGTCCGACAAATCGAATTATGTTGAGTTTTAGATTGTACTTTGGATTCTGCATCGTCTGCTCTTGTAACCGCATTCGTAGAACGACGCGCCTTATTGAGAGGTAGCTTCCACAAGCGAGTAACAAAGACTGCAAAGCCTTCAAGTCGGACTATGTTGCGTTTTAGATTGTAATGTTGACCCTTTGCGTTGACTACTGTCGTAGCCGCATTAGTAAGACGAACCCATCTATTTGGTTTCTAACAAATCGTACTGTTGACTTTTATATTGTAATCATGACCGTTTCAATTGACTAGTGTCGCAACCGCCGTTGTTTGACAAGACCCTCTGTTAGATGTCCGACAAATCGAATTATGTTGAGTTTTAGATTGTACTTTGGACTCTGCATCGTCTACTCTTGTAACCGCATTCGTAGGACGACGGGCTTTATTGAGTGGTAGCTTCGACAAGCGAGTAACAAAGACTGCAAAGCCTTCAAATCAGACTTTGTTGAGTTTTAGATTGTAATCTTGAATCTTTGCACTAACTACTGTCGTAACCGCATTTGTAAGACGAACCCATCTGTTTGATTTCTAACAAATCGTACTGTTGACTCTTAGATTGTAATCATGACCGTTTCAATTGACTGGTGTCGCAACCGCCGTTATTTGACAAAACCCCCCATTAGGTGTCCGATAAATCGAATTATGTTGAGTTCTAGATTGTAATTTGGACTCTGCATCGGCTACTGTTGTAATCGCATTCGTACGACGATGCGCTTTATTGGGTACCTGACAAATCGTACCATGTTGAGATTTAGATTGCAGTAATGTCTGGCCGCATAGACTCCCGTTGTAACCGCAGTTATAGGTCGAGACTCTAAGTTCGATGTCTGGCAAATGGATTTGTGGTGAGTTTTAGATTGTAATCTTGACTGTTATCCATTGTGTCGGTTCACTACCTGCCACATGTGGCATATGTATGCGATACGTTTCCGACTCGTTGAACTGGAAAATTGTAGACAGTCCTAGAGTATAAATACGCCCCATATCCAATAATACTCTCAGTTTGTGAAGTGCAGCGCAGGGGTAACATGTCTCTTACCTTGATCCCTTCAATCGGCTGTGAAATGTACGATTCAAACTTTTTGGAATTGCCAGTAGAGGTACTTTCAATTATCCTACGACTATTGGACGGGAAGTCTCTACTGAATGCAGTGACTTAATATTCCAGGCTAATGCAGGTATGCAAAGGCGACGGATGCCTGGTCAGCAATCTCAAGCGTCACGTTCGCAAGGTAAAGCAACACGAGAAGCGGAAGTTGACAAACCCCAGCTTGGGTGTAAGGGTAAGCAGGCAAACCACGGGTAGGATATTTGACGAAAATACCAACAAGAAGGTAAAGGTACACGTTCCGACACCGTATCAGAACTTTGACAACGTCGAGATTGCATTGAGAGGTAACTTCGATAAGCGAGTGACAAAGACTGCAAAGCCTTTAAATCGGACTATGTTGCGTTTTAGATTGTAATATTGACCCTCTGCATTGACTACTGTCGTAACCGCATTTGTAAGACGAACCGTCATGGTCGTCTCAATTGACTAGTGTCACAACCGCCGTTATTTGACAAAACCCTCTGGTATGTGTCCGACAAATCGAATTATGTTGAGTTTTAGATTGTACTTTGGACTCTGCATCGTCTGCTCTTGAAACCGCATTCGTAGAACGACGCGCCTTATTGAGAGGTAGCTTCCACAAGCGAGTAACAAAGACTGCAAAGCCTTCAAATCGGACTATGTTGCGTTTTAGATTGTAATGTTGACCCTTTGCGTTGACTACTGTCGTAGCCGCATTAGTAAGACGAACCCATCTATTTGGTTTCTAACAAATCGTACTGTTGACTTTTATATTGTAATCATGACCGTTTCAATTGACTAGTGTCGCAACCGCCGTTGTTTGACAAGACCCTCTGTTAGATGTCCGACAAATCGAATTATGTTGAGTTTTAGATTGTACTTTGGACTCTGCATCGTCTACTCTTGTAACCGCATTCGTAGGACGACGGGCTTTATTGAGTGGTAGCTTCGACAAGCGAGTAACAAAGACTGCAAAGCCTTCAAATCAGACTTTGTTGAGTTTTAGATTGTAATCTTGAATCTTTGCACTAACTACTGTCGTAACCGCATTTGTAAGACGAACCCATCTGCTTGATTTCTAACAAATCGTACTGTTGACTCTTAGATTGTAATCATGACCGTTTCAATTGACTGGTGTCGCAACCGCCGTTATTTGACAAAACCCCCCATTAGGTGTCCGATAAATCGAATTATGTTGAGTTCTAGATTGTAATTTGGACTCTGCATCGGCTACTGTTGTAATCGCATTCGTACGACGATGCGCTTTATTGGGTACCTGACAAATCGTACCATGTTGAGATTTAGATTGCAGTAATGTCTGGCCGCATAGACTCCCGTTGTAACCGCAGTTATAGGTCGAGACTCTAAGTTCGATGTCTGGCAAATGGATTTGTGGTGAGTTTTAGATTGTAATCTTGACTGTTATCCATTGTGTCGGTTCACTACCTGCCACATGTGGCATATGTATGCGATACGTTTCCGACTCGTTGAACTGGAAAATTGTAGACAGTCCTAGAGTATAAATACGCCCCATATCCAATAATACTCTCAGTTTGTGAAGTGCAGCGCAGGGGTAACATGTCTCTTACCTTGATCCCTTCAATCGGCTGTGAAATGTACGATTCAAACTTTTTGGAATTGCCAGTAGAGGTACTTTCAATTATCCTACGACTATTGGACGGGAAGTCTCTACTGAATGCAGTGACTTAATATTCCAGGCTAATGCAGGTATGCAAAGGCGACGGATGCCTGGTCAGCAATCTCAAGCGTCACGTTCGCAAGGTAAAGCAACACGAGAAGCGGAAGTTGACAAACCCCAGCTTGGGTGTAAGGGTAAGCAGGCAAACCACGGGTAGGATATTTGACGAAAATACCAACAAGAAGGTAAAGGTACACGTTCCGACACCGTATCAGAACTTTGACAACGTCGAGATTGCATTGAGAGGTAACTTCGATAAGCGAGTGACAAAGACTGCAAAGCCTTTAAATCGGACTATGTTGCGTTTTAGATTGTAATATTGACCCTCTGCATTGACTACTGTCGTAACCGCATTTGTAAGACGAACCGTCATGGTCGTCTCAATTGACTAGTGTCACAACCGCCGTTATTTGACAAAACCCTCTGGTATGTGTCCGACAAATCGAATTATGTTGAGTTTTCGATTGTACTTTGGACTCTGCATCGTCTGCTCTTGAAACCGCATTCGTAGAACGACGCGCCTTATTGAGAGGTAGCTTCCACAAGCGAGTAACAAAGACTGCAAAGCCTTCAAATCGGACTATGTTGCGTTTTAGATTGTAATGTTGACCCTTTGCGTTGACTACTGTCGTAGCCGCATTAGTAAGACGAACCCATCTATTTGGTTTCTAACAAATCGTACTGTTGACTTTTATATTGTAATCATGATCGTTTCAATTGACTAGTGTCGCAACCGCCGTTGTTTGACAAGACCCTCTGTTAGATGTCCGACAAATCGAATTATGTTGAGTTTTAGATTGTACTTTGGACTCTGCATCGTCTACTCTTGTAACCGCATTCGTAGGACGACGGGCTTTATTGAGTGGTAGCTTCGACAAGCGAGTAACAAAGACTGCAAAGCCTTCAAATCAGACTTTGTTGAGTTTTAGATTGTAATCTTGAATCTCTGCACTGACTACTGTCGTAACCGCATTTGTAAGACGAACCCATCTGTTTGATTTCTAACAAATCGTACTGTTGACTCTTAGATTGTAATCATGACCGTTTCAATTGACTAGTGTCGCAACCGCCGTTATTTGACAAAACCCCCCATTAGGTGTCCGATAAATCGAATTGTGTTGAGTTCTAGATTGTAATTTGGACTCTGCATCGGCTACTGTTGTAATCGCATTCGTACGACGATGCGCTTTATTGGGTACCTGACAAATCGTACCATGTTGAGATTTAGATTGCAGTAATGTCTGGCCGCATAGACTCCCGTTGTAACCGCAGTTATAGGTCGAGACTCTAAGTTCGATGTCTGGCAAATGGATTTGTATTGAGTTTTAGATTGTAATCTTGAATCTCTGCATTGATTACTGTCGTAACCGCATTTGTAAGACGAACCCATCTGTTTGATTTCTAACAAATCGTACTGTTGACTTAGATTGTAATCATGACCGTTTCAATTGACTAGTGTTGCAACCGCCGTTATTTGACAAAACCCCCCGTTAGGTGTCCGATAAATCGAATTGTGTTGAGTTCTAGATTGTAATTTGGACTCTGCATCGGCTACTGTCGTAATCGCATTCGTACGACGATGCGCTTTATTGGGTACCTGACAAATCGTACCATGTTGAGATTTAGATTGCAGTAATGTCTGGCTGCATAGACTCCCGTTGTAACCGCAGTTATAGGTCGAGACTCTAAGTTCGATGTCTGGCAAATGGATTTGTGTTGAGTTTTAGATTGTAATCTTGACTGTTATCCATTGTGTCGGTTCACTACCTGCCACATGTGGTATATGTATGCAATACGTTTCCGACTCGTTGAACTGGAAAATTGTAGACAGTCCTAGAGTATAAATACGCCCCATATCCAATAATACTCTCAGTTTGTGAAGTGCAGCGCAGGGGTAACATGTCTCTTACCTTGATCCCTTCAATCGGCTGTGAAATGTACGATTCAAACTTTTTGGAATTGCCAGTAGAGGTACTTTCACTTATCCTACGACTATTGGACGGGAAGTCTCTACTGAATGCAGTGACTTAATATTCCAGGCTAATGCAGGTATGCAAAGGCGACGGATGCCTGGTCAGCAATCTCAAGCGTCACATTCGCAAGGTAAAGCAACACGAGAAGCGGAAGTTGACAAACCCCAGCTTGGGTGTAAGGGTAAGCAGGCAAACCACGGGTAGGATATTTGACGAAAATACCAACAAGAAGGTAAAGGTACACGTTCCGACACCGTATCAGAACTTTGACAACGTCGAGATTGCATTGAGAGGTAACTTCGATAAGCGAGTGACAAAGACTGCAAAGCCTTTAAATCGGACTATGTTGCGTTTTAGATTGTAATATTGACCCTTTGCATTGACTACTGTCGTAACCGTATTTGTAAGACGAACCCATCTGTTTGGTTTCTAACAAATCGTACTGTTGACTCTTGATTGTAATCATGGCCGTCTCAATTGACTAGTGTCACAACCGCCGTTATTTGACAAAACCCTCTGTTAGGTGTCCGACAAATCGAATTATGTTGAGTTTTAGATTGTACTTTGGACTCTGCATCGTCTGCTCTTGAAACCGCATTCGTAGAACGACGCGCCTTATTGAGAGGTAGCTTCCACAAGCGAGTAACAAAGACTGCAAAGCCTTCAAATCGGACTATGTTGCGTTTTAGATTGTAATGTTGACCCTTTGCGTTGACTACTGTCGTAGCCGCATTAGTAAGACGAACCCATCTATTTGGTTTCTAACAAATCGTACTGTTGACTTTTATATTGTAATCATGACCGTTTCAATTGACTAGTGTCGCAACCGCCGTTGTTTGACAAGACCCTCTGTTAGATGTCCGACAAATCGAATTATGTTGAGTTTTAGATTGTACTTTGGACTCTGCATCGTCTACTCTTGTAACCGCATTCGTAGGACGACGGGCTTTATTGAGTGGTAGCTTCGACAAGCGAGTAACAAAGACTGCAAAGCCTTCAAATCAGACTTTGTTGAGTTTTAGATTGTAATCTTGAATCTCTGCACTAACTACTGTCGTAACCGCATTTGTAAGAGGAACCCATCTGTTTGATTTCTAACAAATCGTACTGTTGACTCTTAGATTGTAATCATGACCGTTTCAATTGACTAGTGTCGCAACCGCCGTTATTTGACAAAACCCCCCATTAGGTGTCCGATAAATCGAATTGTGTTGAGTTCTAGATTATAATTTGGACTCTGCATCGGCTACTGTTGTAATCGCATTCGTACGACGATGCGCTTTATTGGGTACCTGACAAATCGTACCATGTTGAGATTTAGATTGCAGTAATGTCTGGCCGCATAGACTCCCGTTGTAACCGCAGTTATAGGTCGAGACTCTAAGTTCGATGTCTGGCAAATGGATTTGTGTTGAGTTTTAGATTGTAATCTTGACTGTTATCCATTGTGTCGGTTCACTACCTGCCACATGTGGCATATGTATGCAATACGTTTCCGACTCGTTGAACTGGAAAATTGTAGACAGTCCTAGAGTATAAATACGCCCCATATCCAATAATACTCTCAGTTTGTGAAGTGCAGCGCAGGGGTAACATGTCTCTTACCTTGATCCCTTCAATCGGCTGTGAAATGTACGATTCAAACTTTCTGGAATTGCCAGTAGAGGTACTTTCAATTATCCTACGACTATTGGACGGGAAGTCTCTACTGAATGCAGTGACTTAATATTCCAGGCTAATGCAGGTATGCAAAGGCGACGGATGCCTGGTCAGCAATCTCAAGCGTCACATTCGCAAGGTAAAGCAACACGAGAAGCGGAAGTTGACAAACCCCAGCTTGGGTGTAAGGGTAAGCAGGCAAACCACGGGTAGGATATTTGACGAAAATACCAACAAGAAGGTAAAGGTACACGTTCCGACACCGTATCAGAACTTTGACAACGTCGAGATTGCATTGAGAGGTAACTTCGATAAGCGAGTGACAAAGACTGCAAAGCCTTTAAATCGGACTATGTTGCGTTTTAGATTGTAATATTGACCCTTTGCATTGACTACTGTCGTAACCGTATTTGTAAGACGAACCCATCTGTTTGGTTTCTAACAAATCGTACTGTTGACTCTTGATTGTAATCATGGCCGTCTCAATTGACTAGTGTCACAACCGCCGTTATTTGACAAAACCCTCTGTTAGGTGTCCGACAAATCGAATTATGTTGAGTTTTAGATTGTACTTTGGACTCTGCATCGTCTGCTCTTGAAACCGCATTCGTAGAACGACGCGCCTTATTGAGAGGTAGCTTCCACAAGCGAGTAACAAAGACTGCAAAGCCTTCAAATCGGACTATGTTGCGTTTTAGATTGTAATGTTGACCCTTTGCGTTGACTACTGTCGTAGCCGCATTAGTAAGACGAACCCATCTATTTGGTTTCTAACAAATCGTACTGTTGACTTTTATATTGTAATCATGACCGTTTCAATTGACTAGTGTCGCAACCGCCGTTGTTTGACAAGACCCTCTGTTAGATGTCCGACAAATCGAATTATGTTGAGTTTTAGATTGTACTTTGGACTCTGCATCGTCTACTCTTGTAACCGCATTCGTAGGACGACGGGCTTTATTGAGTGGTAGCTTCGACAAGCGAGTAACAAAGACTGCAAAGCCTTCAAATCAGACTTTGTTGAGTTTTAGATTGTAATCTTGAATCTCTGCACTAACTACTGTCGTAACCGCATTTGTAAGAGGAACCCATCTGTTTGATTTCTAACAAATCGTACTGTTGACTCTTAGATTGTAATCATGACCGTTTCAATTGACTAGTGTCGCAACCGCCGTTATTTGACAAAACCCCCCATTAGGTGTCCGATAAATCGAATTGTGTTGAGTTCTAGATTATAATTTGGACTCTGCATCGGCTACTGTTGTAATCGCATTCGTACGACGATGCGCTTTATTGGGTACCTGACAAATCGTACCATGTTGAGATTTAGATTGCAGTAATGTCTGGCCGCATAGACTCCCGTTGTAACCGCAGTTATAGGTCGAGACTCTAAGTTCGATGTCTGGCAAATGGATTTGTGTTGAGTTTTAGATTGTAATCTTGACTGTTATCCATTGTGTCGGTTCACTACCTGCCACATGTGGCATATGTATGCAATACGTTTCCGACTCGTTGAACTGGAAAATTGTAGACAGTCCTAGAGTATAAATACGCCCCATATCCAATAATACTCTCAGTTTGTGAAGTGCAGCGCAGGGGTAACATGTCTCTTACCTTGATCCCTTCAATCGGCTGTGAAATGTACGATTCAAACTTTCTGGAATTGCCAGTAGAGGTACTTTCAATTATCCTACGACTATTGGACGGGAAGTCTCTACTGAATGCAGTGACTTAATATTCCAGGCTAATGCAGGTATGCAAAGGCGACGGATGCCTGGTCAGCAATCTCAAGCGTCACATTCGCAAGGTAAAGCAACACGAGAAGCGGAAGTTGACAAACCCCAGCTTGGGTGTAAGGGTAAGCAGGCAAACCACGGGTAGGATATTTGACGAAAATACCAACAAGAAGGTAAAGGTACACGTTCCGACACCGTATCAGAACTTTGACAACGTCGAGATTGCATTGAGAGGTAACTTCGATAAGCGAGTGACAAAGACTGCAAAGCCTTTAAATCGGACTATGTTGCGTTTTAGATTGTAATATTGACCCTTTGCATTGACTACTGTCGTAACCGTATTTGTAAGACGAACCCATCTGTTTGGTTTCTAACAAATCGTACTGTTGACTCTTGATTGTAATCATGGCCGTCTCAATTGACTAGTGTCACAACCGCCGTTATTTGACAAAACCCTCTGTTAGGTGTCCGACAAATCGAATTATGTTGAGTTTTAGATTGTACTTTGGACTCTGCATCGTCTGCTCTTGAAACCGCATTCGTAGAACGACGCGCCTTATTGAGAGGTAGCTTCCACAAGCGAGTAACAAAGACTGCAAAGCCTTCAAATCGGACTATGTTGCGTTTTAGATTGTAATGTTGACCCTTTGCGTTGACTACTGTCGTAGCCGCATTAGTAAGACGAACCCATCTATTTGGTTTCTAACAAATCGTACTGTTGACTTTTATATTGTAATCATGACCGTTTCAATTGACTAGTGTCGCAACCGCCGTTGTTTGACAAGACCCTCTGTTAGATGTCCGACAAATCGAATTATGTTGAGTTTTAGATTGTACTTTGGACTCTGCATCGTCTACTCTTGTAACCGCATTCGTAGGACGACGGGCTTTATTGAGTGGTAGCTTCGACAAACGAGTAACAAAGACTGCAAAGCCTTCAAATCAGACTTTGTTGAGTTTTAGATTGTAATCTTGAATCTCTGCACTAACTACTGTCGTAACCGCATTTGTAAGACGAACCCATCTGTTTGATTTCTAACAAATCGTACAGTTGACTCTTAGATTGTAATCATGACCGTTTCAATTGACTAGTGTCGCAACCGCCGTTATTTGACAAAACCCCCCATTAGGTGTCCGATAAATCGAATTGTGTTGAGTTCTAGATTATAATTTGGACTCTGCATCGGCTACTGTTGTAATCGCATTCGTACGACGATGCGCTTTATTGGGTACCTGACAAATCGTACCATGTTGAGATTTAGATTGCAGTAATGTCTGGCCGCATAGACTCCCGTTGTAACCGCAGTTATAGGTCGAGACTCTAAGTTCGATGTCTGGCAAATGGATTTGTGTTGAGTTTTAGATTGTAATCTTGACTGTTATCCATTGTGTCGGTTCACTACCTGCCACATGTGGCATATGTGTGCAATACGTTTCCGACTCGTTGAACTGGAAAATTGTAGACAGTCCTACAGTATAAATACGCCCCATATCCAATAATACTCTCAGTTTGTGAAGTGCAGCGCAGGGGTAACATGTCTCTTACCTTGATCCCTCCAATCGGCTGTGAAATGTACGATTCAAACTTTTTGGAATTGCCAGTAGAGGTACTTTCAATTATCCTACGACTATTGGACGGGAAGTCTCTACTGAATGCAGTGACTTCATATTCCAGGCTAATGCAGGTATGCAAAGGCGACGGATGCCTGGTCAGCAATCTCAAGCGTCACATTCGCAAGGTAAAGCAACACGAGAAGCGGAAGTTGACAAACCCCAGCTTGGGTGTAAGGGTAAGCAGGCAAACCACGGGTAGGATATTTGACGAAAATACCAACAAGAAGGTAAAGGTACACGTTCCGACACCGTATCAGAACTTTGACAACGTCGAGATTGCATTGAGAGGTAACTTCGATAAGCGAGTGACAAAGACTGCAAAGCCTTTAAATCGGACTATGTTGCGTTTTAGATTGTAATATTGACCCTTAGCATTGACTACTGTCGTAACCGTATTTGTAAGACGAACCCATCTGTTTGGTTTCTAACAAATCGTACTGTTGACTCTTGATTGTAATCATGGCCGTCTCAATTGACTAGTGTCACAACCGCCGTTATTTGACAAAACCCTCTGTTAGGTGTCCGACAAATCGAATTATGTTGAGTTTTAGATTGTACTTTGGACTCTGCATCGTCTGCTCTTGAAACTGCATTCGTAGAACGACGCGCCTTATTGAGAGGTAGCTTCCACAAGCGAGTAACAAAGACTGCAAAGCGTTCAAATCGGACTATGTTGCGTTTTAGATTGTAATGTTGACCCTTTGCGTTGACTACTGTCGTAGCCGCATTAGTAAGACGAACCCATCTATTTGGTTTCTAACAAATCGTACTGTTGACTTTTATATTGTAATCATGACCGTTTCAATTGACTAGTGTCGCAACCGCCGTTGTTTGACAAGACCCTCTGTTAGATGTCCGACAAATCGAATTATGTTGAGTTTTAGATTGTACTTTGGACTCTGCATCGTCTACTCTTGTAACCGCATTCGTAGGACGACGGGCTTTATTGAGTGGTAGCTTCGACAAGCGAGTAACAAAGACTGCAAAGCCTTCAAATCAGACTTTGTTGAGTTTTAGATTGTAATCTTGAATCTCTGCACTAACTACTGTCGTAACCGCATTTGTAAGACGAGCCCATCTGTTTGATTTCTAACAAATCGTACTGTTGACTCTTAGATTGTAATCATGACCGTTTCAATTGACTAGTGTCGCAACCGCCGTTATTTGACAAAACCCCCCATTAGGTGTCCGATAAATCGAATTATGTTGAGTTCTAGATTGTAATTTGGACTCTGCATCGGCTACTGTTGTAATCGCATTCGTACGACGATGCGCTTTATTGGGTACCTGACAAATCGTACCATGTTGAGATTTAGATTGCAGTAATGTCTGGCCGCATAGACTCCCGTTGTAACCGCAGTTATAGGTCGAGACTCTAAGTTCGATGTCTGGCAAATGGATTTGTGGTGAGTTTTAGATTGTAATCTTGACTGTTATCCATTGTGTCGGTTCACTACCTGCCACATGTGGCATATGTATGCGATACGTTTCCGACTCGTTGATCTGGAAAATTGTAGACAGTCCTAGAGTATAAATACGCCCCATATCCAATAATACTCTCAGTTTGTGAAGTGCAGCGCAGGGGTAACATGTCTCTTACCTTGATCCCTCCAATCGGCTGTGAAATGTACGATTCAAACTTTTTGGAATTGCCAGTAGAGGTACTTTCAATTATCCTACGACTATTGGACGGGAAGTCTCTACTGAATGCAGTGACTTCATATTCCAGGCTAATGCAGGTATGCAAAGGCGACGGATGCCTGGTCAGCAATCTCAAGCGTCACATTCGCAAGGTAAAGCAACACGAGAAGCGGAAGTTGACAAACCCCAGCTTGGGTGTAAGGGTAGGCAGGCAAACCACGGGTAGGATATTTGACGAAAATACCAACAAGAAGGTAAAGGTACACGTTCCGACACCGTATCAGAACTTTGACAACGTCGAGATTGCATTGAGAGGTAACTTCGATAAGCGAGTGACAAAGACTGCAAAGCCTTTAAATCGGACTATGTTGCGTTTTAGATTGTAATATTGACCCTTAGCATTGACTACTGTCGTAACCGTATTTGTAAGACGAACCCATCTGTTTGGTTTCTAACAAATCGTACTGTTGACTCTTGATTGTAATCATGGCCGTCTCAATTGACTAGTGTCACAACCGCCGTTATTTGACAAAACCCTCTGTTAGGTGTCCGACAAATCGAATTATGTTGAGTTTTAGATTGTACTTTGGACTCTGCATCGTCTGCTCTTGAAACTGCATTCGTAGAACGACGCGCCTTATTGAGAGGTAGCTTCCACAAGCGAGTAACAAAGACTGCAAAGCGTTCAAATCGGACTATGTTGCGTTTTAGATTGTAATGTTGACCCTTTGCGTTGACTACTGTCGTAGCCGCATTAGTAAGACGAACCCATCTATTTGGTTTCTAACAAATCGTACTGTTGACTTTTATATTGTAATCATGACCGTTTCAATTGACTAGTGTCGCAACCGCCGTTGTTTGACAAGACCCTCTGTTAGATGTCCGACAAATCGAATTATGTTGAGTTTTAGATTGTACTTTGGACTCTGCATCGTCTACTCTTGTAACCGCATTCGTAGGACGACGGGCTTTATTGAGTGGTAGCTTCGACAAGCGAGTAACAAAGACTGCAAAGCCTTCAAATCAGACTTTGTTGAGTTTTAGATTGTAATCTTGAATCTCTGCACTAACTACTGTCGTAACCGCATTTGTAAGACGAGCCCATCTGTTTGATTTCTAACAAATCGTACTGTTGACTCTTAGATTGTAATCATGACCGTTTCAATTGACTAGTGTCGCAACCGCCGTTATTTGACAAAACCCCCCATTAGGTGTCCGATAAATCGAATTATGTTGAGTTCTAGATTGTAATTTGGACTCTGCATCGGCTACTGTTGTAATCGCATTCGTACGACGATGCGCTTTATTGGGTACCTGACAAATCGTACCATGTTGAGATTTAGATTGCAGTAATGTCTGGCCGCATAGACTCCCGTTGTAACCGCAGTTATAGGTCGAGACTCTAAGTTCGATGTCTGGCAAATGGATTTGTGGTGAGTTTTAGATTGTAATCTTGACTGTTATCCATTGTGTCGGTTCACTACCTGCCACATGTGGCATATGTATGCGATACGTTTCCGACTCGTTGAACTGGAAAATTGTAGACAGTCCTAGAGTATAAATACGCCCCATATCCAATAATACTCTCAGTTTGTGAAGTGCAGCGCAGGGGTAACATGTCTCTTACCTTGATCCCTCCAATCGGCTGTGAAATGTACGATTCAAACTTTTTGGAATTGCCAGTAGAGGTACTTTCAATTATCCTACGACTATTGGACGGGAAGTCTCTACTGAATGCAGTGACTTCATATTCCAGGCTAATGCAGGTATGCAAAGGCGACGGATGCCTGGTCAGCAATCTCAAGCGTCACATTCGCAAGGTAAAGCAACACGAGAAGCGGAAGTTGACAAACCCCAGCTTGGGTGTAAGGGTAAGCAGGCAAACCACGGGTAGGATATTTGACGAAAATACCAACAAGAAGGTAAAGGTACACGTTCCGACACCGTATCAGAACTTTGACAACGTCGAGATTGCATTGAGAGGTAACTTCGATAAGCGAGTGACAAAGACTGCAAAGCCTTTAAATCGGACTATGTTGCGTTTTAGATTGTAATATTGACCCTTAGCATTGACTACTGTCGTAACCGTATTTGTAAGACGAACCCATCTGTTTGGTTTCTAACAAATCGTACTGTTGACTCTTGATTGTAATCATGGCCGTCTCAATTGACTAGTGTCACAACCGCCGTTATTTGACAAAACCCTCTGTTAGGTGTCCGACAAATCGAATTATGTTGAGTTTTAGATTGTACTTTGGACTCTGCATCGTCTGCTCTTGAAACTGCATTCGTAGAACGACGCGCCTTATTGAGAGGTAGCTTCCACAAGCGAGTAACAAAGACTGCAAAGCGTTCAAATCGGACTATGTTGCGTTTTAGATTGTAATGTTGACCCTTTGCGTTGACTACTGTCGTAGCCGCATTAGTAAGACGAACCCATCTATTTGGTTTCTAACAAATCGTACTGTTGACTTTTATATTGTAATCATGACCGTTTCAATTGACTAGTGTCGCAACCGCCGTTGTTTGACAAGACCCTCTGTTAGATGTCCGACAAATCGAATTATGTTGAGTTTTAGATTGTACTTTGGACTCTGCATCGTCTACTCTTGTAACCGCATTCGTAGGACGACGGGCTTTATTGAGTGGTAGCTTCGACAAGCGAGTAACAAAGACTGCAAAGCCTTCAAATCAGACTTTGTTGAGTTTTAGATTGTAATCTTGAATCTCTGCACTAACTACTGTCGTAACCGCATTTGTAAGACGAGCCCATCTGTTTGATTTCTAACAAATCGTACTGTTGACTCTTAGATTGTAATCATGACCGTTTCAATTGACTAGTGTCGCAACCGCCGTTATTTGACAAAACCCCCCATTAGGTGTCCGATAAATCGAATTATGTTGAGTTCTAGATTGTAATTTGGACTCTGCATCGGCTACTGTTGTAATCGCATTCGTACGACGATGCGCTTTATTGGGTACCTGACAAATCGTACCATGTTGAGATTTAGATTGCAGTAATGTCTGGCCGCATAGACTCCCGTTGTAACCGCAGTTATAGGTCGAGACTCTAAGTTCGATGTCTGGCAAATGGATTTGTGGTGAGTTTTAGATTGTAATCTTGACTGTTATCCATTGTGTCGGTTCACTACCTGCCACATGTGGCATATGTATGCGATACGTTTCCGACTCGTTGATCTGGAAAATTGTAGACAGTCCTAGAGTATAAATACGCCCCATATCCAATAATACTCTCAGTTTGTGAAGTGCAGCGCAGGGGTAACATGTCTCTTACCTTGATCCCTCCAATCGGCTGTGAAATGTACGATTCAAACTTTTTGGAATTGCCAGTAGAGGTACTTTCAATTATCCTACGACTATTGGACGGGAAGTCTCTACTGAATGCAGTGACTTCATATTCCAGGCTAATGCAGGTATGCAAAGGCGACGGATGCCTGGTCAGCAATCTCAAGCGTCACATTCGCAAGGTAAAGCAACACGAGAAGCGGAAGTTGACAAACCCCAGCTTGGGTGTAAGGGTAGGCAGGCAAACCACGGGTAGGATATTTGACGAAAATACCAACAAGAAGGTAAAGGTACACGTTCCGACACCGTATCAGAACTTTGACAACGTCGAGATTGCATTGAGAGGTAACTTCGATAAGCGAGTGACAAAGACTGCAAAGCCTTTAAATCGGACTATGTTGCGTTTTAGATTGTAATATTGACCCTTAGCATTGACTACTGTCGTAACCGTATTTGTAAGACGAACCCATCTGTTTGGTTTCTAACAAATCGTACTGTTGACTCTTGATTGTAATCATGGCCGTCTCAATTGACTAGTGTCACAACCGCCGTTATTTGACAAAACCCTCTGTTAGGTGTCCGACAAATCGAATTATGTTGAGTTTTAGATTGTACTTTGGACTCTGCATCGTCTGCTCTTGAAACTGCATTCGTAGAACGACGCGCCTTATTGAGAGGTAGCTTCCACAAGCGAGTAACAAAGACTGCAAAGCGTTCAAATCGGACTATGTTGCGTTTTAGATTGTAATGTTGACCCTTTGCGTTGACTACTGTCGTAGCCGCATTAGTAAGACGAACCCATCTATTTGGTTTCTAACAAATCGTACTGTTGACTTTTATATTGTAATCATGACCGTTTCAATTGACTAGTGTCGCAACCGCCGTTGTTTGACAAGACCCTCTGTTAGATGTCCGACAAATCGAATTATGTTGAGTTTTAGATTGTACTTTGGACTCTGCATCGTCTACTCTTGTAACCGCATTCGTAGGACGACGGGCTTTATTGAGTGGTAGCTTCGACAAGCGAGTAACAAAGACTGCAAAGCCTTCAAATCAGACTTTGTTGAGTTTTAGATTGTAATCTTGAATCTCTGCACTAACTACTGTCGTAACCGCATTTGTAAGACGAGCCCATCTGTTTGATTTCTAACAAATCGTACTGTTGACTCTTAGATTGTAATCATGACCGTTTCAATTGACTAGTGTCGCAACCGCCGTTATTTGACAAAACCCCCCATTAGGTGTCCGATAAATCGAATTATGTTGAGTTCTAGATTGTAATTTGGACTCTGCATCGGCTACTGTTGTAATCGCATTCGTACGACGATGCGCTTTATTGGGTACCTGACAAATCGTACCATGTTGAGATTTAGATTGCAGTAATGTCTGGCCGCATAGACTCCCGTTGTAACCGCAGTTATAGGTCGAGACTCTAAGTTCGATGTCTGGCAAATGGATTTGTGGTGAGTTTTAGATTGTAATCTTGACTGTTATCCATTGTGTCGGTTCACTACCTGCCACATGTGGCATATGTATGCGATACGTTTCCGACTCGTTGAACTGGAAAATTGTAGACAGTCCTAGAGTATAAATACGCCCCATATCCAATAATACTCTCAGTTTGTGAAGTGCAGCGCAGGGGTAACATGTCTCTTACCTTGATCCCTTCAATCGGCTGTGAAATGTACGATTCAAACTTTTTGGAATTGCCAGTAGAGGTACTTTCAATTATCCTACGACTATTGGACGGGAAGTCTCTACTGAATGCAGTGACTTAATATTCCAGGCTAATGCAGGTATGCAAAGGCGACGGATGCCTGGTCAGCAATCTCAAGCGTCACGTTCGCAAGGTAAAGCAACACGAGAAGCGGAAGTTGACAAACCCCAGCTTGGGTGTAAGGGTAAGCAGGCAAACCACGGGTAGGATATTTGACGAAAATACCAACAAGAAGGTAAAGGTACACGTTCCGACACCGTATCAGAACTTTGACAACGTCGAGATTGCATTGAGAGGTAACTTCGATAAGCGAGTGACAAAGACTGCAAAGCCTTTAAATCGGACTATGTTGCGTTTTAGAGTGTAATATTGACCCTTTGCATTGACTACTGTCGTAACCGCATTTGTAAGACGAACCGTCATGGCCGTCTCAATTGACTAGTGTCACAACCGCCGTTATTTGACAAAACCCTCTGTTAGGTGTCCGACAAATCGAATTATGTTGAGTTTTAGATTGTACTTTGGACTCTGCATCGTCTGCTCTTGAAACCGCATTCGTAGAACGACGCGCCTTATTGAGAGGTAGCTTCCACAAGCGAGTAACAAAGACTGCAAAGCCTTCAAATCGGACTATGTTGCGTTTTAGATTGTAATGTTGACCCTTTGCGTTGACTACTGTCGTAGCCGCATTAGTAAGACGAACCCATCTATTTGGTTTCTAACAAATCGTACTGTTGACTTTTATATTGTAATCATGATCGTTTCAATTGACTAGTGTCGCAACCGCCGTTGTTTGACAAGACCCTCTGTTAGATGTCCGACAAATCGAATTATGTTGAGTTTTAGATTGTACTTTGGACTCTGCATCGTCTACTCTTGTAACCGCATTCGTAGGACGACGGGCTTTATTGAGTGGTAGCTTCGACAAGCGAGTAACAAAGACTGCAAAGCCTTCAAATCAGACTTTGTTGAGTTTTAGATTGTAATCTTGAATCTCTGCACTAACTGCTGTCGTAACCGCATTTGTAAGACTAACCCATCTGTTTGATTTCTAACAAATCGTACTGTTGACTCTTAGATTGTAATCATGACCGTTTCAATTGACTAGTGTCGCAACCGCCGTTATTTGACAAAACCCCCCATTAGGTGTCCGATAAATCGAATTGTGTTGAGTTCTAGATTATAATTTGGACTCTGCATCGGCTACTGTTGTAATCGCATTCGTACGACGATGCGCTTTATTGGGTACCTGACAAATCGTACCATGTTGAGATTTAGATTGCAGTAATGTCTGGCCGCATAGACTCCCGTTGTAACCGCAGTTATAGGTCGAGACTCTAAGTTCGATGTCTGGCAAATGGATTTGTGTTGAGTTTTAGATTGTAATCTTGACTGTTATCCATTGTGTCGGTTCACTACCTGCCACATGTGGCATATGTATGCAATACGTTTCCGACTCGTTGAACTGGAAAATTGTAGACAGTCCTAGAGTATAAATACGCCCCATATCCAATAATACTCTCAGTTTGTGAAGTGCAGCGCAGGGGTAACATGTCTCTTACCTTGATCCCTTCAATCGGCTGTGAAATGTACGATTCAAACTTTTTGGAATTGCCAGTAGAGGTACTTTCAATTATCCTACGACTATTGGACGGGAAGTCTCTACTGAATGCAGTGACTTCATATTCCAGGCTAATGCAGGTATGCAAAGGCGACGGATGCCTGGTCAGCAATCTCAAGCGTCACATTCGCAAGGTAAAGCAACACGAGAAGCGGAAGTTGACAAACCCCAGCTTGGGTGTAAGGGTAAGCAGGCAAACCACGGGTAGGATATTTGACGAAAATACCAACAAGAAGGTAAAGGTACACGTTCCGACACCGTATCAGAACTTTGACAACGTCGAGATTGCATTGAGAGGTAACTTCGATAAGCGAGTGACAAAGACTGCAAAGCCTTTAAATCGGACTATGTTGCGTTTTAGATTGTAATATTGACCCTTTGCATTGACTACTGTCGTAACCGCATTTGTAAGACGAACCCATCTGTTTGGCTTCTAACAAATCGTACTGTTGACTCTTGATTGTAATCATGGCCGTCTCAATTGACTAGTGTCACAACCGCCGTTATTGGACAAAACCCTCTGTTAGGTGTCCGACAAATCGAATTATGTTGAGTTTTAGATTGTACTTTGGACTCTGCATCGTCTGCTCTTGTAACCGCATTCGTAGAACGACGCGCCTTATTGAGAGGTAGCTTCCACAAGCGAGTAACAAAGACTGCAAAGCCTTCAAATCGGACTATGTTGCGTTTTAGATTGTAATGTTGACCCTTTGCGTTGACTACTGTCGTAGCCGCATTAGTAAGACGAACCCATCTATTTGGTTTCTAACAAATCGTACTGTTGACTTTTATATTGTAATCATGACCGTTTCAATTGACTAGTGTCGCAACCGCCGTTGTTTGACAAGACCCTCTGTTAGATGTCCGACAAATCGAATTATGTTGAGTTTTAGATTGTACTTTGGACTCTGCATCGTCTACTCTTGTAACCGCATTCGTAGGACGACGGGCTTTATTGAGTGGTAGCTTCGACAAGCGAGTAACAATGACTGCAACGCCTTCAAATCAGACTTTGTTGAGTTTTAGATTGTAATCTTGAATCTCTGCACTGACTACTGTCGTAACCGCATTTGTAAGACGAACCCATCTGTTTGATTTCTAACAAATCGTACTGTTGACTCTTATATTGTAATCATGACCGTTTCAATTGACTAGTGTCGCAACCGCCGTTATTTGACAAAACCCCCCATTAGGTGTCCGATAAATCGAATTATGTTGAGTTCTAGATTGTAATTTGGACTCTGCATCGGCTACTGTTGTAATCGCATTCGTACGACGATGCGCTTTATTGGGTACCTGACAAATCGTACCATGTTGAGATTTAGATTGCAGTAATGTCTGGCTGCATAGACTCCCGTTGTAACCGCAGTTATAGGTCGAGACTCTAAGTTCGATGTCTGGCAAATGGATTTGTGGTGAGTTTTAGATTGTAATCTTGACTGTTATCCATTGTGTCGGTTCACTACTTGCCACATGTGGCATATGTATGCGATACGTTTCCGACTCGTTGAACTGGAAAATTGTAGACAGTCCTAGAGTATAAATACGCCCCATATCCAATAATACTCTCAGTTTGTGAAGTGCAGCGCAGGGGTAACATGTCTCTTACCTTGATCCCTTCAATCGGCTGTGAAATGTACGATTCAAACTTTTTGGAATTGCCAGTAGAGGTACTTTCAATTATCCTACGACTATTGGACGGGAAGTCTCTACTGAATGCAGTGACTTAATATTCCAGGCTAATGCAGGTATGCAAAGGCGACGGATGCCTGGTCAGCAATCTCAAGCGTCACGTTCGCAAGGTAAAGCAACACGAGAAGCGGAAGTTGACAAACCCCAGCTTGGGTATAAGGGTAAGCAGGCAAACCACGGGTAGGATATTTGACGAAAATACCAACAAGAAGGTAAAGGTACACGTTCCGACACCGTATCAGAACTTTGACAACGTCGAGATTGCATTGAGAGGTAACTTCGATAAGCGAGTGACAAAGACTGCAAAGCCTTTAAATCGGACTATGTTGCGTTTTAGATTGTAATATTGACCCTTTGCATTGACTACTGTCGTAACCGCATTTGTAAGACGAACCGTCATGGCCGTCTCAATTGACTAGTGTCACAACCGCCGTTATTTGACAAAACCCTCTGTTAGGTGTCCGACAAATCGAATTATGTTGAGTTTTAGGTTGTACTTTGGACTCTGCATCGTCTGCTCTTGTAAACGCATTCGTAGAACGACGCGCCTTATTGAGAGGTAGCTTCCACAAGCCAGTAACAAAGACTGCAAAGCCTTCAAATCGGACTATGTTGCGTTTTAGATTGTAATGTTGACCCTTTGCGTTGACTACTGTCGTAGCCGCATTAGTAAGACGAACCCATCTATTTGGTTTCTAAGAAATCGTACTGTTGACTTTTATATTGTAATCATGACCGTTTCAATTGACTAGTGTCGCAACCGCCGTTGTTTGACAAGACCCTCTGTTAGATGTCCGACAAATCGAATTATGTTGAGTTTTAGATTGTACTTTGGACTCTGCATCGTCTACTCTTGTAACCGCATTCGTAGGACGACGGGCTTTATTGAGTGGTAGCTTCGACAAGCGAGTAACAAAGACTGCAAAGCCTTCAAATCAGACTTTGTGGAGTTTTAGATTGTAATCTTAAATCTCTGCACTAACTACTGTCGTAACCGCATTTGTAAGACGAACCCATCTGTTTGATTTCTAACAAATCGTACTGTTGACTCTTAGATTGTAATCATGACCGTTTCAATTGACTAGTGTCGCAACCGCCGTTATTTGACAAAACCCCCCATTAGGTGTCCGATAAATCGAATTGTGTTGAGTTCTAGATTATAATTTGGACTCTGCATCGGCTACTGTTGTAATCGCATTCGTACGACGATGCGCTTTATTGGGTACCTGACAAATCGTACCATGTTGAGATTTAGATTGCAGTAATGTCTGGCCGCATAGACTCCCGTTGTAACCGCAGTTATAGGTCGAGACTCTAAGTTCGATGTCTGGCAAATTGATTTGTGTTGAGTTTTAGATTGTAATCTTGACTGTTATCCATTGTGTCGGTTCACTACCTGCCACATGTGGCATATGTATGCAATACGTTTCCGACTCGTTGAACTGGAAAATTGTAGACAGTCCTAGAGTATAAATACGCCCCATATCCAATAATACTCTCAGTTTGTGAAGTGCAGCGCAGGGGTAACATGTCTCTTACCTTGATCCCTTCAATCGGCTGTGAAATGTACGATTCAAACTTTTTGGAATTGCCAGTAGAGGTACTTTCAATTATCCTACGACTATTGGACGGGAAGTCTCTACTGAATGCAGTGACTTCATATTCCAGGCTAATGCAGGTATGCAAAGGCGACGGATGCCTGGTCAGCAATCTCAAGCGTCACATTCGCAAGGTAAAGCAACACGAGAAGCGGAAGTTGACAAACCCCAGCTTGGGTGTAAGGGTAAGCAGGCAAACCACGGGTAGGATATTTGACGAAAATACCAACAAGAAGGTAAAGGTACACGTTCCGACACCGTATCAGAACTTTGACAACGTCGAGATTGCATTGAGAGGTAACTTCGATAAGCGAGTGACAAAGACTGCAAAGCCTTTAAATCGGACTATGTTGCGTTTTAGATTGTAATATTGACCCTTTGCATTGACTACTGTCGTAACCGCATTTGTAAGACGAACCCATCTGTTTGGCTTCTAACAAATCGTACTGTTGACTCTTGATTGTAATCATGGCCGTCTCAATTGACTAGTGTCACAACCGCCGTTATTTGACAAAACCCTCTGTTAGGTGTCCGACAAATCGAATTATGTTGAGTTTTAGATTGTACTTTGGACTCTGCATCGTCTGCTCTTGTAACCGCATTCGTAGAACGACGCGCCTTATTGAGAGGTAGCTTCCACAAGCCAGTAACAAAGACTGCAAAGCCTTCAAATCGGACTATGTTGCGTTCTAGATTGTAATGTTGACCCTTTGCGTTGACTACTGTCGTAGCCGCATTAGTAAGACGAACCCATCTATTTGGTTTCTAAGAAATCGTACTGTTGACTTTTATATTGTAATCATGACCGTTTCAATTGACTAGTGTCGCAACCGCCGTTGTTTGACAAGACCCTCTGTTAGATGTCCGACAAATCGAATTATGTTGAGTTTTAGATTGTACTTTGGACTCTGCATCGTCTACTCTTGTAACCGCATTCGTAGGACGACGGGCTTTATTGAGTGGTAGCTTCGACAAGCGAGTAACAAAGACTGCAAAGCCTTCAAATCAGACTTTGTTGAGTTTTAGATTGTAATCTTGAATCTCTGCACTAACTACTGTCGTAACCGCATTTGTAAGACGAACCCATCTGTTTGATTTCTAACAAATCGTACTGTTGACTCTTAGATTGTAATCATGACCGTTTCAATTGAGTGTCGCAACCGCCGTTATTTGACAAAACCCCCCATTAGGTGTCCGATAAATCGAATTATGTTGAGTTCTAGATGGTAATTTGGACTCTGCATCGGCTACTGTTGTAATCGCATTCGTACGACGATGCGCTTTATTGGGTACCTGACAAATCGTACCATGTTGAGATTTAGATTGCAGTAATGTCTGGCCGCATAGACTCCCGTTGTAACCGCAGTTATAGGTCGAGACTCTAAGTTCGATGTCTGGCAAATGGATTTGTGGTGAGTTTTAGATTGTAATCTTGACTGTTATCCATTGTGTCGGTTCACTACCTGCCACATGTGGCATATGTATGCGATACGTTTCCGACTCGTTGAACTGGAAAATTGTAGACAGTCCTAGAGTATAAATACGCCCCATATCCAATAATACTCTCAGTTTGTGAAGTGCAGCGCAGGGGTAACATGTCTCTTACCTTGATCCCTTCAATCGGCTGTGAAATGTACGATTCAAACTTTTTGGAATTGCCAGTAGAGGTACTTTCAATTATCCTACGACTATTGGACGGGAAGTCTCTACTGAATGCAGTGACTTAATATTCCAGGCTAATGCAGGTATGCAAAGGCGACGGATGCCTGGTCAGCAATCTCAAGCGTCACGTTCGCAAGGTAAAGCAACACGAGAAGCGGAAGTTGACAAACCCCAGCTTGGGTGTAAGGGTAAGCAGGCAAACCACGGGTAGGATATTTGACGAAAATACCAACAAGAAGGTAAAGGTACACGTTCCGACACCGTATCAGAACTTTGACAACGTCGAGATTGCATTGAGAGGTAACTTCGATAAGCGAGTGACAAAGACTGCAAAGCCTTTAAATCGGACTATGTTGCGTTTTAGATTGTAATATTGACCCTTTGCATTGACTACTGTCGTAACCGCATTGGTAAGACGAACCGTCATGGCCGTCTCAATTGACTAGTGTCACAACCGCCGTTATTTGACAAAACCCTCTGTTAGGTGTCCGACAAATCGAATTATGTTGAGTTTTAGATTGTACTTTGGACTCTGCATCGTCTGCTCTTGTAACCGCATTCGTAGAACGACGCGCCTTATTGAGAGGTAGCTTCCACAAGCGAGTAACAAAGACTGCAAAGCCTTCAAATCGGATTATGTTGCGTTTTAGATTGTAATGTTGACCCTTTGCGTTGACTACTGTCGTAGCCGCATTAGTAAGACGAACCCATCTATTTGGTTTCTAACAAATCGTACTGTTGCCTTTTATATTGTAATCATGACCGTTTCAATTGACTAGTGTCGCAACCGCCGTTGTTTGACAAGACCCTCTGTTAGATGTCCGACAAATCGAATTATGTTGAGTTTTAGATTGTACTTTGAACTCTGCATCGTCTACTCTTGTAACCGCATTCGTAGGACGACGGGCTTTATTGAGTGGTAGCTTCGACAAGCGAGTAACAAAGACTGCAAAGCCTTAAAATCAGACTTTGTTGAGTTTTAGATTGTAATCTTGAATCTCTGCACTGACTACTGTCGTAACCGCATTTGTAAGACGAACCCATCTGTTTGATTTCTAACAAATCGTACTGTTGACTCTTAGATTGTAATCATGACCGTTTCAATTGACTAGTGTCGCAACCGCCGTTATTTGACAAAACCCCCCATTAGGTGTCCGATAAATCGAATTGTGTTGAGTTCTAGATTGTAATTTGGACTCTGCATCGGCTACTGCTGTAATCGCATTCGTACGACGATGCGCTTTATTGGGTACCTGACAAATCGTACCATGTTGAGATTTAGATTGCAGTAATGTCTGGCCGCATAGACTCCCGTTGCAACCGCAGTTATAGGTCGAGACTCTAAGTTCGGTGTCTGGCAAATGGATTTGTGTTGAGTTTTAGATTGTAATCTTGACTGTTATCCATTGTGTCTGTTCACTCCCTGCCACATGTGGCATATGTATGCAACACGTTTCCGACTCGTTGAACTGGAAAATTGTAGACAGTCCTAGAGTATAAATACGCCCCATATCCAATAATACTCTCAGTTTGTGAAGTGCAGCGCAGGGGTAACATATCTCTTACCTTGATCCCTTTAATCGGCTGTGAAATGTACGATTCAAACTTTTTGGAATTGCCAGTAGAGGTACTTTCAATTATCCTACGACTATTGGACGGGAAGTCTCTACTGAATGCAGTGACTTCATATTCCAGGCTAATGCAGGTATGCAAAGGCGACGGATACCTGGTCAGCAATCTCAAGCGTCACATTCGCAAGGTAAAGCAACACGAGAAGCGGAAGTTGACAAACCCCAGCTTGGGTGTAAGGGTAAGCAGGCAAAACACGGGTAGGATATTTGACGAAAATACCAACAAGAAGGTAAAGGTACACGTTCCGACACCGTATCAGAACTTTGACAACGTCGAGATTGCATTGAGAGGTAACTTCGATAAGCGAGTGACAAAGACTGCAAAGCCTTTAAATCGGACTATGTTGCGTTTTAGATTGTAATCTTGACCCTTTGCATTGACTACTGTCGTAACCGCATTTGTAAGACGAACCCATCTGTTTGGTTTCAAACAAATCGTACTGTTGACTCTTGATTGTAATCATGGCCGTCTCAATTGACTAGTGTCACAACCGCCGTTATTTGACAAAACCCTCTGTTAGGTGTCCGACAAATCGAATTATGTTGAGTTTTAGATTGTACTTTGGACTCTGCATCGTCTGCTCTTGTAACCGCATTCGTAGAACGACGCGCCTTATTGAGAGGTAGCTTCCACAAGCCAGTAACAAAGACTGCAAAGCCTTCAAATCGGACTATGTTGCGTTTTAGATTGTAATGTTGACCCTTTGCGTTGACTACTGTCGTAGCCGCATTAGTAAGACGAACCCATCTATTTGGTTTCTAAGAAATCGTGCTGTTGACTTTTATATTGTAATCATGACCGTTTCAATTGACTAGTGTCGCAACCGCCGTTGTTTGACAAGACCCTCTGTTAGATGTCCGACAAATCGAATTATGTTGAGTTTTAGATTGTACTTTGGACTCTGCATCGTCTACTCTTGTAACCGCATTCGTAGGACGACGGGCTTTATTGAGTGGTAGCTTCGACAAGCGAGTAACAAAGACTGCAAAGCCTTAAAATCAGACCTTGTTGAGTTTTAGATTGTAATCTTGAATCTCTGCACTGACTACTGTCGTAACCGCATTTGTAAGACGAACCCATCTGTTTGATTTCTAACAAATCGTACTGTTGACTCTTAGATTGTAATCATGACCGTTTCAATTGACTAGTGTCGCAACCGCCGTTATTTGACAAAACCCCCCATTAGGTGTCCGATAAATCGAATTGTGTTGAGTTCTAGATTGTAATTTGGACTCTGCATCGGCTACTGCTGTAATCGCATTCGTACGACGATGCGCTTTATTGGGTACCTGACAAATCGTGCCATGTTGAGATTTAGATTGCAGTAATGTCTGGCCGCATAGACTCCCGTTGTAACCGCAGTTATAGGTCGAGACTCTAAGTTCGATGTCTGGCAAATGGATTTGTGTTGAGTTTTAGATTGTAATCTTGACTGTTATCCATTGTGTCGGTTCACTACCTGCCACATGTGGCATATGTATGCAATACGTTTCCGACTCGTTTAACTGGAAAATTGTAGACAGTCCTAGAGTATAAATACGCCCCATATCCAATAATACTCTCAGTTTGTGAAGTGCAGCGCAGGGGTAACATGTCTCTTACCTTGATCCCTTCAATCGGCTGTGAAATGTACGATTCAAACTTTTTGGAATTGCCAGTAGAGGTACTTTCAATTATCCTACGACTATTGGACGGGAAGTCTCTACTGAATGCAGTGACTTCATATTCCAGGCTAATGCAGGTATGCAAAGGCGACGGATGCCTGGTCAGCAATCTCAAGCGTCACATTCGCAAGGTAAAGCAACACGAGAAGCGGAAGTTGACAAACCCCAGCTTGGGTGTAAGGGTAAGCAGGCAAACCACGGGTAGGATATTTGACGAAAATACCAACAAGAAGCTAAAGGTACACGTTCCGACACCGTATCAGAACTTTGACAACGTCGAGATTGCATTGAGAGGTAACGTCGATAAGCGAGTGACAAAGACTGCAAAGCCTTTAAATCGGACTATGTTGCGTTTTAGATTGTAATCTTGACCCTTTGCATTGACTACTGTCGTAACCGCATTTGTAAGACGAACCCATCTGTTTGGTTTCTAACAAATCGTACTGTTGACTCTTGATTGTAATCATGGCCGTCTCAATTGACTAGTGTCACAACCGCCGTTATTTGACAAAACCCTCTGTTAGGTGTCCGACAAATCGAATTATGTTGAGTTTTAGATTGTACTTTGGACTCTGCATCGTCTGCTCTTGTAACCGCATTCGTAGAACGACGCGCCTTATTGAGAGGTAGCTTCCACAAGCGAGTAACAAAGACTGCAAAGCCTTCAAATCGGACTATGTTGCGTTTTAGATTGTAATGTTGACCCTTTGCGTTGACTACTGTCGTAGCCGCATTAGTAAGACGAACCCATCTATTTGGTTTCTAACAAATCGTACTGTTGCCTTTTATATTGTAATCATGACCGTTTCAATTGACTAGTGTCGCAACCGCCGTTGTTTGACAAGACCCTCTGTTAGATGTCCGACAAATCGAATTATGTTGAGTTTTAGATTGTACTTTGAACTCTGCATCGTCTACTCTTGTAACCGCATTCGTAGGACGA
The DNA here is from genome assembly GCA_963966075.1 of Aphodius sticticus. Taxonomy (NCBI): domain Eukaryota; kingdom Metazoa; phylum Arthropoda; class Insecta; order Coleoptera; family Scarabaeidae; genus Aphodius; species Aphodius sticticus. The sequence continues at coordinate 71,360,572 of OZ014506.1, read as the reverse complement.
CGGGCTTTATTGAGTGGTAGCTTCGACAAGCGAGTAACAAAGACTGCAAAGCCTTCAAATCAGACTTTGTTGAGTTTTAGATTGTAATCTTGAATCTCTGCACTGACTACTGTCGTAACCGCATTTGTAAGACGAACCCATCTGTTTGATTTCTAACAAATCGTACTGTTGACTCTTAGATTGTAATCATGACCGTTTCAATTGACTAGTGTCGCAACCGCCGTTATTTGACAAAACCCCCCATTAGGTGTCCGATAAATCGAATTGTGTTGAGTTCTAGATTGTAATTTGGACTCTGCATCGGCTACTGTTGTAATCGCATTCGTACGACGATGCGCTTTATTGGGTACCTGACAAATCGTACCATGTTGAGATTTAGATTGCAGTAATGTCTGGCCGCATAGACTCCCGTTGTAACCGCAGTTATAGGTCGAGACTCTAAGTTCGATGTCTGGCAAATGGATTTGTGTTGAGTTTTAGATTGTAATCTTGACTGTTATCCATTGTGTCGGTTCACTACCTGCCACATGTGGCATATGTATGCAATACGTTTCCGACTCGTTGAACTGGAAAATTGTAGACAGTCCTACAGTATAAATACGCCCCATATCCAATAATACTCTCAGTTTGTGAAGTGCAGCGCAGGGGTAACATGTCTCTTACCTTGATCCCTTCAATCGGCTGTGAAATGTACGATTCAAACTTTTTGGAATTGCCAGTAGAGGTACTTTCAATTATCCTACGACTATTGGACGGGAAGTCTCTACTGAATGCAGTGACTTCATATTCCAGGCTAATGCAGGTATGCAAAGACGACGGATGCCTGGTCAGCAATCTCAAGCGTCACATTCGCAAGGTAAAGCAACACGAGAAGTGGAAGTTGACAAACCCCAGCTTGGGTGTAAGGGTAAGCAGGCAAACCACGGGTAGGATATTTGACGAAAATACCAACAAGAAGGTAAAGGTACACGTTCCGACACCGTATCAGAACTTTGACAACGTCGAGATTGCATTGAGAGGTAACTTCGATAAGCGAGTGACAAAGACTGCAAAGCCTTTAAATCGGACTATGTTGCGTTTTAGATTGTAATCTTGACCCTTTGCATTGACTACTGTCGTAACCGCATTTGTAAGACGAACCCATCTGTTTGGTTTCTAACAAATCGTACTGTTGACTCTTGATTGTAATCATGGCCGTCTCAATTGACTAGTGTCACAACCGCCGTTATTTGACAAAACCCTCTGTTAGGTGTCCGACAAATCGAATTATGTTGAGTTTTAGATTGTACTTTGGACTCTGCATCGTCTGCTCTTGTAACCGCATTCGTAGAACGACGCGCCTTATTGAGAGGTAGCTTCCACAAGCCAGTAACAAAGACTGCAAAGCCTTCAAATCGGACTATGTTGCGTTTTAGATTGTAATGTTGACCCTTTGCGTTGACTACTGTCGTAGCCGCATTAGTAAGACGAACCCATCTATTTGGTTTCTAAGAAATCGTGCTGTTGACTTTTATATTGTAATCATGACCGTTTCAATTGACTAGTGTCGCAACCGCCGTTGTTTGACAAGACCCTCTGTTAGATGTCCGACAAATCGAATTATGTTGAGTTTTAGATTGTACTTTGGACTCTGCATCGTCTACTCTTGTAACCGCATTCGTAGGACGACGGGCTTTATTGAGTGGTAGCTTCGACAAGCGAGTAACAAAGACTGCAAAGCCTTAAAATCAGACCTTGTTGAGTTTTAGATTGTAATCTTGAATCTCTGCACTGACTACTGTCGTAACCGCATTTGTAAGACGAACCCATCTGTTTGATTTCTAACAAATCGTACTGTTGACTCTTAGATTGTAATCATGACCGTTTCAATTGACTAGTGTCGCAACCGCCGTTATTTGACAAAACCCCCCATTAGGTGTCCGATAAATCGAATTGTGTTGAGTTCTAGATTGTAATTTGGACTCTGCATCGGCTACTGCTGTAATCGCATTCGTACGACGATGCGCTTTATTGGGTACCTGACAAATCGTGCCATGTTGAGATTTAGATTGCAGTAATGTCTGGCCGCATAGACTCCCGTTGTAACCGCAGTTATAGGTCGAGACTCTAAGTTCGATGTCTGGCAAATGGATTTGTGTTGAGTTTTAGATTGTAATCTTGACTGTTATCCATTGTGTCGGTTCACTACCTGCCACATGTGGCATATGTATGCAATACGTTTCCGACTCGTTTAACTGGAAAATTGTAGACAGTCCTAGAGTATAAATACGCCCCATATCCAATAATACTCTCAGTTTGTGAAGTGCAGCGCAGGGGTAACATGTCTCTTACCTTGATCCCTTCAATCGGCTGTGAAATGTACGATTCAAACTTTTTGGAATTGCCAGTAGAGGTACTTTCAATTATCCTACGACTATTGGACGGGAAGTATCTACTGAATGCAGTGACTTCATATTCCAGGCTAATGCAGGTATGCAAAGGCGACGGATGCCTGGTCAGCAATCTCAAGCGTCACATTCGCAAGGTAAAGCAACACGAGAAGCGGAAGTTGACAAACCCCAGCTTGGGTGTAAGGGTAAGCAGGCAAACCACGGGTAGGATATTTGACGAAAATACCAACAAGAAGCTAAAGGTACACGTTCCGACACCGTATCAGAACTTTGACAACGTCGAGATTGCATTGAGAGGTAACGTCGATAAGCGAGTGACAAAGACTGCAAAGCCTTTAAATCGGACTATGTTGCGTTTTAGATTGTAATCTTGACCCTTTGCATTGACTACTGTCGTAACCGCATTTGTAAGACGAACCCATCTGTTTGGTTTCTAACAAATCGTACTGTTGACTCTTGATTGTAATCATGGCCGTCTCAATTGACTAGTGTCACAACCGCCGTTATTTGACAAAACCCTCTGTTAGGTGTCCGACAAATCGAATTATGTTGAGTTTTAGATTGTACTTTGGACTCTGCATCGTCTGCTCTTGTAACCGCATTCGTAGAACGACGCGCCTTATTGAGAGGTAGCTTCCACAAGCGAGTAACAAAGACTGCAAAGCCTTCAAATCGGACTATGTTGCGTTTTAGATTGTAATGTTGACCCTTTGCGTTGACTACTGTCGTAGCCGCATTAGTAAGACGAACCCATCTATTTGGTTTCTAACAAATCGTACTGTTGCCTTTTATATTGTAATCATGACCGTTTCAATTGACTAGTGTCGCAACCGCCGTTGTTTGACAAGACCCTCTGTTAGATGTCCGACAAATCGAATTATGTTGAGTTTTAGATTGTACTTTGAACTCTGCATCGTCTACTCTTGTAAGCGCATTCGTAGGACGACGGGCTTTATTGAGTGGTAGCTTCGACAAGCGAGTAACAAAGACTGCAAAGCCTTCAAATCAGACTTTGTTGAGTTTTAGATTGTAATCTTGAATCTCTGCACTGACTACTGTCGTAACCGCATTTGTAAGACGAACCCATCTGTTTGATTTCTAACAAATCGTACTGTTGACTCTTAGATTGTAATCATGACCGTTTCAATTGACTAGTGTCGCAACCGCCGTTATTTGACAAAACCCCCCATTAGGTGTCCGATAAATCGAATTGTGTTGAGTTCTAGATTGTAATTTGGACTCTGCATCGGCTACTGTTGTAATCGCATTCGTACGACGATGCGCTTTATTGGGTACCTGACAAATCGTACCATGTTGAGATTTAGATTGCAGTAATGTCTGGCCGCATAGACTCCCGTTGTAACCGCAGTTATAGGTCGAGACTCTAAGTTCGATGTCTGGCAAATGGATTTGTGTTGAGTTTTAGATTGTAATCTTGACTGTTATCCATTGTGTCGGTTCACTACCTGCCACATGTGGCATATGTATGCAATACGTTTCCGACTCGTTGAACTGGAAAATTGTAGACAGTCCTACAGTATAAATACGCCCCATATCCAATAATACTCTCAGTTTGTGAAGTGCAGCGCAGGGGTAACATGTCTCTTACCTTGATCCCTTCAATCGGCTGTGAAATGTACGATTCAAACTTTTTGGAATTGCCAGTAGAGGTACTTTCAATTATCCTACGACTATTGGACGGGAAGTCTCTACTGAATGCAGTGACTTCATATTCCAGGCTAATGCAGGTATGCAAAGGCGACGGATGCCTGGTCAGCAATCTCAAGCGTCACATTCGCAAGGTAAAGCAACACGAGAAGCGGAAGTTGACAAACCCCAGCTTGGGTGTAAGGGTAAGCAGGCAAACCACGGGTAGGATATTTGACGAAAATACCAACAAGAAGGTAAAGGTACACGTTCCGACACCGTATCAGAACTTTGACAACGTCGAGATTGCATTGAGAGGTAACTTCGATAAGCGAGTGACAAAGACTGCAAAGCCTTTAAATCGGACTATGTTGCGTTTTAGATTGTAATCTTGACCCTTTGCATTGACTACTGTCGTAACCGCATTTGTAAGACGAACCCATCTGTTTGGTTTCTAACAAATCGTACTGTTGACTCTTGATTGTAATCATGGCCGCCTCAATTGACTAGTGTCACAACCGCCGTTATTTGACAAAACCCTCTGTTAGGTGTCCGACAAATCGAATTATGTTGAGTTTTAGATTGTACTTTGGACTCTGCATCGTCTGCTCTTGTAACCGCATTCGTAGAACGACGCGCCTTATTGAGAGGTAGCTTCGACAAGCGAGTAACAAAGACTGCAAAGCCTTCAAATCGGACTATGTTGCGTTTTAGATTGTAATGTTGACCCTTTGCGTTGACTACTGTCGTAGCCGCATTAGTAAGACGAACCCATCTATTTGGTTTCTAACAAATCGTACTGTTGACTTTTATATTGTAATCATGACCGTTTCAATTGACTAGTGTCGCAACCGCCGTTGTTTGACAAGACCCTCTGTTAGATGTCCGACAAATCGAATTATGTTGAGTTTTAGATTGTACTTTGGACTCTGCATCGTCTACTCTTGTAACCGCATTCGTAGGACGACGGGCTTTATTGAGTGGTAGCTTCGACAAGCGAGTAACAAAGACTGCAAAGCCTTCAAATCAGACTTTGTTGAGTTTTAGATTGTAATCTTGAATCTCTGCACTAACTACTGTCGTAACCGCATTTGTAAGACGAACCCATCTGTTTGATTTCTAACAAATCGTACTGTTGACTCTTAGATTGTAATCATGACCGTTTCAATTGACTAGTGTCGCAACCGCCGTTATTTGACAAAACCCCCCATTAGGTGTCCGATAAATCGAATTGTGTTGAGTTCTAGATTGTAATTTGGACTCTGCATCGGCTACTGTTGTAATCGCATTCGTACGACGATGCGCTTTATTGGGTACCTGACAAATCGTACCATGTTGAGATTTAGATTGCAGTAATGTCTGGCCGCATAGACTCCCGTTGTAACCGCAGTTATAGGTCGAGACTCTAAGTTCGGTGTCTGGCAAATGGATTTGTGTTGAGTTTTAGATTGTAATCTTGACTGTTATCCATTGTGTCTGTTCACTCCCTGCCACATGTGGCATATGTATGCAACACGTTTCCGACTCGTTGAACTGGAAAATTGTAGACAGTCCTAGAGTATAAATACGCCCCATATCCAATAATACTCTCAGTTTGTGAAGTGCAGCGCAGGGGTAACATGTCTCTTACCTTGATCCCTTCAATCGGCTGTGAAATGTACGATTCAAACTTTTTGGAATTGCCAGTAGAGGTACTTTCAATTATCCTACGACTATTGGACGGGAAGTCTCTACTGAATGCAGTGACTTCATATTCCAGGCTAATGCAGGTATGCAAAGGCGACGGATGCCTGGTCAGCAATCTCAAGCGTCACATTCGCAAGGTAAAGCAACACGAGAAGCGGAAGTTGACAAACCCCAGCTTGGGTGTAAGGGTAAGCAGGCAAACCACGGGTAGGATATTTGACGAAAATACCAACAAGAAGGTAAAGGTACACGTTCCGACACCGTATCAGAACTTTGACAACGTCGAGATTGCATTGAGAGGTAACTTCGATAAGCGAGTGACAAAGACTGCAAAGCCTTTAAATCGGACTATGTTGCGTTTTAGATTGTAATCTTGACCCTTTGCATTGACTACTGTCGTAACCGCATTTGTAAGACGAACCCATCTGTTTGGTTTCTAACAAATCGTACTGTTGACTCTTGATTGTAATCATGGCCGTCTCAATTGACTAGTGTCACAACCGCCGTTATTTGACAAAACCCTCTGTTAGGTGTCCGACAAATCGAATTATGTTGAGTTTTAGATTGTACTTTGGACTCTGCATCGTCTGCTCTTGTAACCGCATTCGTAGAACGACGCGCCTTATTGAGAGGTAGCTTCCACAAGCCAGTAACAAAGACTGCAAAGCCTTCAAATCGGACTATGTTGCGTTTTAGATTGTAATGTTGACCCTTTGCGTTGACTACTGTCGTAGCCGCATTAGTAAGACGAACCCATCTATTTGGTTTCTAAGAAATCGTGCTGTTGACTTTTATATTGTAATCATGACCGTTTCAATTGACTAGTGTCGCAACCGCCGTTGTTTGACAAGACCCTCTGTTAGATGTCCGACAAATCGAATTATGTTGAGTTTTAGATTGTACTTTGGACTCTGCATCGTCTACTCTTGTAACCGCATTCGTAGGACGACGGGCTTTATTGAGTGGTAGCTTCGACAAGCGAGTAACAAAGACTGCAAAGCCTTAAAATCAGACCTTGTTGAGTTTTAGATTGTAATCTTGAATCTCTGCACTGACTACTGTCGTAACCGCATTTGTAAGACGAACCCATCTGTTTGATTTCTAACAAATCGTACTGTTGACTCTTAGATTGTAATCATGACCGTTTCAATTGACTAGTGTCGCAACCGCCGTTATTTGACAAAACCCCCCATTAGGTGTCCGATAAATCGAATTGTGTTGAGTTCTAGATTGTAATTTGGACTCTGCATCGGCTACTGCTGTAATCGCATTCGTACGACGATGCGCTTTATTGGGTACCTGACAAATCGTGCCATGTTGAGATTTAGATTGCAGTAATGTCTGGCCGCATAGACTCCCGTTGTAACCGCAGTTATAGGTCGAGACTCTAAGTTCGATGTCTGGCAAATGGATTTGTGTTGAGTTTTAGATTGTAATCTTGACTGTTATCCATTGTGTCGGTTCACTACCTGCCACATGTGGCATATGTATGCAATACGTTTCCGACTCGTTTAACTGGAAAATTGTAGACAGTCCTAGAGTATAAATACGCCCCATATCCAATAATACTCTCAGTTTGTGAAGTGCAGCGCAGGGGTAACATGTCTCTTACCTTGATCCCTTCAATCGGCTGTGAAATGTACGATTCAAACTTTTTGGAATTGCCAGTAGAGGTACTTTCAATTATCCTACGACTATTGGACGGGAAGTATCTACTGAATGCAGTGACTTCATATTCCAGGCTAATGCAGGTATGCAAAGGCGACGGATGCCTGGTCAGCAATCTCAAGCGTCACATTCGCAAGGTAAAGCAACACGAGAAGCGGAAGTTGACAAACCCCAGCTTGGGTGTAAGGGTAAGCAGGCAAACCACGGGTAGGATATTTGACGAAAATACCAACAAGAAGCTAAAGGTACACGTTCCGACACCGTATCAGAACTTTGACAACGTCGAGATTGCATTGAGAGGTAACGTCGATAAGCGAGTGACAAAGACTGCAAAGCCTTTAAATCGGACTATGTTGCGTTTTAGATTGTAATCTTGACCCTTTGCATTGACTACTGTCGTAACCGCATTTGTAAGACGAACCCATCTGTTTGGTTTCTAACAAATCGTACTGTTGACTCTTGATTGTAATCATGGCCGTCTCAATTGACTAGTGTCACAACCGCCGTTATTTGACAAAACCCTCTGTTAGGTGTCCGACAAATCGAATTATGTTGAGTTTTAGATTGTACTTTGGACTCTGCATCGTCTGCTCTTGTAACCGCATTCGTAGAACGACGCGCCTTATTGAGAGGTAGCTTCCACAAGCGAGTAACAAAGACTGCAAAGCCTTCAAATCGGACTATGTTGCGTTTTAGATTGTAATGTTGACCCTTTGCGTTGACTACTGTCGTAGCCGCATTAGTAAGACGAACCCATCTATTTGGTTTCTAACAAATCGTACTGTTGCCTTTTATATTGTAATCATGACCGTTTCAATTGACTAGTGTCGCAACCGCCGTTGTTTGACAAGACCCTCTGTTAGATGTCCGACAAATCGAATTATGTTGAGTTTTAGATTGTACTTTGAACTCTGCATCGTCTACTCTTGTAAGCGCATTCGTAGGACGACGGGCTTTATTGAGTGGTAGCTTCGACAAGCGAGTAACAAAGACTGCAAAGCCTTCAAATCAGACTTTGTTGAGTTTTAGATTGTAATCTTGAATCTCTGCACTGACTACTGTCGTAACCGCATTTGTAAGACGAACCCATCTGTTTGATTTCTAACAAATCGTACTGTTGACTCTTAGATTGTAATCATGACCGTTTCAATTGACTAGTGTCGCAACCGCCGTTATTTGACAAAACCCCCCATTAGGTGTCCGATAAATCGAATTGTGTTGAGTTCTAGATTGTAATTTGGACTCTGCATCGGCTACTGTTGTAATCGCATTCGTACGACGATGCGCTTTATTGGGTACCTGACAAATCGTACCATGTTGAGATTTAGATTGCAGTAATGTCTGGCCGCATAGACTCCCGTTGTAACCGCAGTTATAGGTCGAGACTCTAAGTTCGATGTCTGGCAAATGGATTTGTGTTGAGTTTTAGATTGTAATCTTGACTGTTATCCATTGTGTCGGTTCACTACCTGCCACATGTGGCATATGTATGCAATACGTTTCCGACTCGTTGAACTGGAAAATTGTAGACAGTCCTACAGTATAAATACGCCCCATATCCAATAATACTCTCAGTTTGTGAAGTGCAGCGCAGGGGTAACATGTCTCTTACCTTGATCCCTTCAATCGGCTGTGAAATGTACGATTCAAACTTTTTGGAATTGCCAGTAGAGGTACTTTCAATTATCCTACGACTATTGGACGGGAAGTCTCTACTGAATGCAGTGACTTCATATTCCAGGCTAATGCAGGTATGCAAAGGCGACGGATGCCTGGTCAGCAATCTCAAGCGTCACATTCGCAAGGTAAAGCAACACGAGAAGCGGAAGTTGACAAACCCCAGCTTGGGTGTAAGGGTAAGCAGGCAAACCACGGGTAGGATATTTGACGAAAATACCAACAAGAAGGTAAAGGTACACGTTCCGACACCGTATCAGAACTTTGACAACGTCGAGATTGCATTGAGAGGTAACTTCGATAAGCGAGTGACAAAGACTGCAAAGCCTTTAAATCGGACTATGTTGCGTTTTAGATTGTAATCTTGACCCTTTGCATTGACTACTGTCGTAACCGCATTTGTAAGACGAACCCATCTGTTTGGTTTCTAACAAATCGTACTGTTGACTCTTGATTGTAATCATGGCCGCCTCAATTGACTAGTGTCACAACCGCCGTTATTTGACAAAACCCTCTGTTAGGTGTCCGACAAATCGAATTATGTTGAGTTTTAGATTGTACTTTGGACTCTGCATCGTCTGCTCTTGTAACCGCATTCGTAGAACGACGCGCCTTATTGAGAGGTAGCTTCCACAAGCGAGTAACAAAGACTGCAAAGCCTTCAAATCGGACTATGTTGCGTTTTAGATTGTAATGTTGACCCTTTGCGTTGACTACTGTCGTAGCCGCATTAGTAAGACGAACCCATCTATTTGGTTTCTAACAAATCGTACTGTTGACTTTTATATTGTAATCATGACCGTTTCAATTGACTAGTGTCGCAACCGCCGTTGTTTGACAAGACCCTCTGTTAGATGTCCGACAAATCGAATTATGTTGAGTTTTAGATTGTACTTTGGACTCTGCATCGTCTACTCTTGTAACCGCATTCGTAGGACGACGGGCTTTATTGAGTGGTAGCTTCGACAAGCGAGTAACAAAGACTGCAAAGCCTTCAAATCAGACTTTGTTGAGTTTTAGATTGTAATCTTGAATCTCTGCACTAACTACTGTCGTAACCGCATTTGTAAGACGAACCCATCTGTTTGATTTCTAACAAATCGTACTGTTGACTCTTAGATTGTAATCATGACCGTTTCAATTGACTAGTGTCGCAACCGCCGTTATTTGACAAAACCCCCCATTAGGTGTCCGATAAATCGAATTGTGTTGAGTTCTAGATTGTAATTTGGACTCTGCATCGGCTACTGTTGTAATCGCATTCGTACGACGATGCGCTTTATTGGGTACCTGACAAATCGTACCATGTTGAGATTTAGATTGCAGTAATGTCTGGCCGCATAGACTCCCGTTGTAACCGCAGTTATAGGTCGAGACTCTAAGTTCGGTGTCTGGCAAATGGATTTGTGTTGAGTTTTAGATTGTAATCTTGACTGTTATCCATTGTGTCTGTTCACTCCCTGCCACATGTGGCATATGTATGCAACACGTTTCCGACTCGTTGAACTGGAAAATTGTAGACAGTCCTAGAGTATAAATACGCCCCATATCCAATAATACTCTCAGTTTGTGAAGTGCAGCGCAGGGGTAACATGTCTCTTACCTTGATCCCTTCAATCGGCTGTGAAATGTACGATTCAAACTTTTTGGAATTGCCAGTAGAGGTACTTTCAATTATCCTACGACTATTGGACGGGAAGTCTCTACTGAATGCAGTGACTTCATATTCCAGGCTAATGCAGGTATGCAAAGGCGACGGATGCCTGGTCAGCAATCTCAAGCGTCACATTCGCAAGGTAAAGCAACACGAGAAGCGGAAGTTGACAAACCCCAGCTTGGGTGTAAGGGTAAGCAGGCAAACCACGGGTAGGATATTTGACGAAAATACCAACAAGAAGGTAAAGGTACACGTTCCGACACCGTATCAGAACTTTGACAACGTCGAGATTGCATTGAGAGGTAACTTCGATAAGCGAGTGACAAAGACTGCAAAGCCTTTAAATCGGACTATGTTGCGTTTTAGATTGTAATCTTGACCCTTTGCATTGACTACTGTCGTAACCGCATTTGTAAGACGAACTCATCTGTTTGGTTTCTAACAAATCGTACTGTTGACTCTTGATTGTAATCATGGCCGTCTCAATTGACTAGTGTCACAACCGCCGTTATTTGACAAAACCCTCTGTTAGGTGTCCGACAAATCGAATTATGTTGAGTTTTAGATTGTACTTTGGACTCTGCATCGTCTGCTCTTGTAACCGCATTCGTAGAACGACGCGCCTTATTGAGAGGTAGCTTCCACAAGCGAGTAACAAAGACTGCAAAGCCTTCAAATCGGACTATGTTGCGTTTTAGATTGTAATGTTGACCCTTTGCGTTGACTGCTGTCGTAGCCGCATTAGTAAGACGAACCCATCTATTTGGTTTCTAACAAATCGTACTGTTGACTTTTATATTGTAATCATGACCGTTTCAATTGACTAGTGTCGCAACCGCCGTTGTTTGACAAGACCCTCTGTTAGATGTCCGACAAATCGAATTATGTTGAGTTTTAGATTGTACTTTGGACTCTGCATCGTCTACTCTTGTAACCGCATTCGTAGGACGACGGGCTTTATTGAGTGGTAGCTTCGACAAGCGAGTAACAAAGACTGCAAAGCCTTAAAATCAGACTTTGTTGAGTTTTAGATTGTAATCTTGAATCTCTGCACTGACTACTGTCGTAACCGCATTTGTAAGACGAACCCATCTGTTTGATTTCTAACAAATCGTACTGTTGACTCTTAGATTGTAATCATGACCGTTTCAATTGACTAGTGTCGCAACCGCCGTTATTTGACAAAACCCCCCATTAGGTGTCCGATAAATCGAATTGTGTTGAGTTCTAGATTGTAATTTGGACTCTGCATCGGCTACTGCTGTAATCGCATTCGTACGACGATGCGCTTTATTGGGTACCTGACAAATCGTACCATGTTGAGATTTAGATTGCAGTAATGTCTGGCCGCATAGACTCCCGTTGTAACCGCAGTTATAGGTCGAGACTCTAAGTTCGGTGTCTGGCAAATGGATTTGTGTTGAGTTTTAGATTGTAATCTTGACTGTTATCCATTGTGTCTGTTCACTCCCTGCCACATGTGGCATATGTATGCAACACGTTTCCGACTCGTTGAACTGGAAAATTGTAGACAGTCCTAGAGTATAAATACGCCCCATATCCAATAATACTCTCAGTTTGTGAAGTGCAGCGCAGGGGTAACATGTCTCTTACCTTGATCCCTTCAATCGGCTGTGAAATGTACGATTCAAACTTATTGGAATTGCCAGTAGAGGTACTTTCAATTATCCTACGACTATTGGACGGGAAGTCTCTACTGAATGCAGTGACTTCATATTCCAGGCTAATGCAGGTATGCAAAGGCGACGGATGCCTGGTCAGCAATCTCAAGCGTCACATTCGCAAGGTAAAGCAACACGAGAAGCGGAAGTTGACAAACCCCAGCTTGGGTGTAAGGGTAAGCAGGCAAACCACGGGTAGGATATTTGACGAAAATACCAACAAGAAGCTAAAGGTACACGTTCCGACACCGTATCAGAACTTTGACAACGTCGAGATTGCATTGAGAGGTAACGTCGATAAGCGAGTGACAAAGACTGCAAAGCCTTTAAATCGGACTATGTTGCGTTTTAGATTGTAATCTTGACCCTTTGCATTGACTACTGTCGTAACCGCATTTGTAAGACGAACCCATCTGTTTGGTTTCTAACAAATCGTACTGTTGACTCTTGATTGTAATCATGGCCGTCTCAATTGACTAGTGTCACAACCGCTGTTATTTGACAAAACCCTCTGTTAGGTGTCCGACAAATCGAATTATGTTGAGTTTTAGATTGTACTTTGGACTCTGCATCGTCTGCTCTTGTAACCGCATTCGTAGAACGACGCGCCTTATTGAGAGGTAGCTTCCACAAGCGAGTAACAAAGACTGCAAAGCCTTCAAATCGGACTATGTTGCGTTTTAGATTGTAATGTTGACCCTTTGCGTTGACTACTGTCGTAGCCGCATTAGTAAGACGAACCCATCTATTTGGTTTCTAACAAATCGTACTGTTGCCTTTTATATTGTAATCATGACCGTTTCAATTGACTAGTGTCGCAACCGCCGTTGTTTGACAAGACCCTCTGTTAGATGTCCGACAAATCGAATTATGTTGAGTTTTAGATTGTACTTTGAACTCTGCATCGTCTACTCTTGTAACCGCATTCGTAGGACGACGGGCTTTATTGAGTGGTAGCTTCGACAAGCGAGTAACAAAGACTGCAAAGCCTTCAAATCAGACTTTGTTGAGTTTTAGATTGTAATCTTGAATCTCTGCACTGACTACTGTCGTAACCGCATTTGTAAGACGAACCCATCTGTTTGATTTCTAACAAATCGTACTGTTGACTCTTAGATTGTAATCATGACCGTTTCAATTGACTAGTGTCGCAACCGCCGTTATTTGACAAAACCCCCCATTAGGTGTCCGATAAATCGAATTGTGTTGAGTTCTAGATTGTAATTTGGACTCTGCATCGGCTACTGTTGTAATCGCACTCGTACGACGATGCGCTTTATTGGGTACCTGACAAATCGTACCATGTTGAGATTTAGATTGCAGTAATGTCTGGCCGCATCGACTCCCGTTGTAACCGCAGTTATAGGTCGAGACTCTAAGTTCGATGTCTGGCAAATGGATTTGTGTTGAGTTTTAGATTGTAATCTTGACTGTTATCCATTGTGTCGGTTCACTACCTGCCACATGTGGCATATGTATGCAATACGTTTCCGACTCGTTGAACTGGAAAATTGTAGACAGTCCTACAGTATAAATACGCCCCATATCCAATAATACTCTCAGTTTGTGAAGTGCAGCGCAGGGGTAACATGTCTCTTACCTTGATCCCTTCAATCGGCTGTGAAATGTACGATTCAAACTTTTTGGAATTGCCAGTAGAGGTACTTTCAATTATCCTACGACTATTGGACGGGAAGTCTCTACTGAATGCAGTGACTTAATATTCCAGGCTAATGCAGGTATGCAAAGGCGACGGATGGCTGGTCAGCAATCTCAAGCGTCACATTCGCAAGGTAAAGCAACACGAGAAGCGGAAGTTGACAAACCCCAGCTTGGGTGTAAGGGTAAGCAGGCAAACCACGGGTAGGATATTTGACGAAAATACCAACAAGAAGGTAAAGGTACACGTTCCGACACCGTATCAGAACTTTGACAACGTCGAGATTGCATTGAGAGGTAACTTCGATAAGCGAGTGACAAAGACTGCAAAGCCTTTAAATCGGACTATGTTGCGTTTTAGATTGTAATATTGACCCTTTGCATTGACTACTGTCGTAACCGCATTTGTAAGACGAACCCATCTGTTTGGTTTCTAACAAATCGTACTGTTGACTCTTGATTGTAATCATGGCCGTCTCAATTGACTAGTGTCACAACCGCCGTTATTTGACAAAACCCTCTGTTAGGTGTCCGACAAATCGAATTATGTTGAGTTTTAGATTGTACTTTGGACTCTGCATCGTCTGCTCTTGTAACCGCATTCGTAGAACGACGCGCCTTATTGAGAGGTAGCTTCCACAAGCGAGTAACAAAGACTGCAAAGCCTTCAAATCGGACTATGTTGCGTTTTAGATTGTAATGTTGACCCTTTGCGTTGACTGCTGTCGTAGCCGCATTAGTAAGACGAACCCATCTATTTGGTTTCTAACAAATCGTACTGTTGACTTTTATATTGTAATCATGACCGTTTCAATTGACTAGTGTCGCAACCGCCGTTGTTTGACAAGACCCTCTGTTAGATGTCCGACAAATCGAATTATGTTGAGTTTTAGATTGTACTTTGGACTCTGCATCGTCTACTCTTGTAACCGCATTCGTAGGACGACGGGCTTTATTGAGTGGTAGCTTCGACAAGCGAGTAACAAAGACTGCAAAGCCTTAAAATCAGACTTTGTTGAGTTTTAGATTGTAATCTTGAATCTCTGCACTGACTACTGTCGTAACCGCATTTGTAAGACGAACCCATCTGTTTGATTTCTAACAAATCGTACTGTTGACTCTTAGATTGTAATCATGACCGTTTCAATTGACTAGTGTCGCAACCGCCGTTATTTGACAAAACCCCCCATTAGGTGTCCGATAAATCGAATTGTGTTGAGTTCTAGATTGTAATTTGGACTCTGCATCGGCTACTGCTGTAATCGCATTCGTACGACGATGCGCTTTATTGGGTACCTGACAAATCGTACCATGTTGAGATTTAGATTGCAGTAATATCTGGCCGCATAGACTCCCGTTGTAACCGCAGTTATAGGTCGAGACTCTAAGTTCGGTGTCTGGCAAATGGATTTGTGTTGAGTTTTAGATTGTAATCTTGACTGTTATCCATTGCGTCTGTTCACTCCCTGCCACATGTGGCATATGTATGCAACACGTTTCCGACTCGTTGAACTGGAAAATTGTAGACAGTCCTAGAGTATAAATACGCCCCATATCCAATAATACTCTCAGTTTGTGAAGTGCAGCGCAGGGGTAACATGTCTCTTACCTTGATCCCTTCAATCGGCTGTGAAATGTACGATTCAAACTTTTTGGAATTGCCAGTAGAGGTACTTTCAATTATCCTACGACTATTGGACGGGAAGTCTCTACTGAATGCAGTGACTTCATATTCCAGGCTAATGCAGTTATGCAGAGGCGACGGATGCCTGGTCAGCAATCTCAAGCGTCACATTCGCAAGGTAAAGCAACACGAGAAGCGGAAGTTGACAAACCCCAGCTTGGGTGTAAGGGTAAGCAGGCAAACCACGGGTAGGATATTTGACGAAAATACCAACAAGAAGGTAAAGGTACACGTTCCGACACCGTATCAGAACTTTGACAACGTCGAGATTGCATTGAGAGGTAACTTCGATAAGCGAGTGACAAAGACTGCAAAGCCTTTAAATCGGACTATGTTGCGTTTTAGATTGTAATCTTGACCCTTTGCATTGACTACTGTCGTAACCGCATTTGTAAGACGAACCCATCTGTTTGGTTTCTAACAAATCGTACTGTTGACTCTTGATTGTAATCATGGCCGTCTCAATTGACTAGTGTCACAACCGCCGTTATTTGACAAAACCCTCTGTTAGGTGTCCGACAAATCGAATTATGTTGAGTTTTAGATTGTACTTTGGACTCTGCATCGTCTGCTCTTGTAACCGCATTCGTAGAACGACGCGCCTTATTGAGAGGTAGCTTCCACAAGCCAGTAACAAAGACTGCAAAGCCTTCAAATCGGACTATGTTGCGTTTTAGATTGTAATGTTGACCCTTTGCGTTGACTACTGTCGTAGCCGCATTAGTAAGACGAACCCATCTATTTGGTTTCTAACAAATCGTACTGTTGCCTTTTATATTGTAATCATGACCGTTTCAATTGACTAGTGTCGCAACCGCCGTTGTTTGACAAGACCCTCTGTTAGATGTCCGACAAATCGAATTATGTTGAGTTTTAGATTGTACTTTGAACTCTGCATCGTCTACTCTTGTAACCGCATTCGTAGGACGACGGGCTTTATTGAGTGGTAGCTTCGACAAGCGAGTAACAAAGACTGCAAAGCCTTCAAATCAGACTTTGTTGAGTTTTAGATTGTAATCTTGAATCTCTGCACTGACTACTGTCGTAACCGCATTTGTAAGACGAACCCATCTGTTTGATTTCTAACAAATCGTACTGTTGACTCTTAGATTGTAATCATGACCGTTTCAATTGACTAGTGTCGCAACCGCCGTTATTTGACAAAACCCCCCATTAGGTGTCCGATAAATCGAATTGTGTTGAGTTCTAGATTGTAATTTGGACTCTGCATCGGCTACTGCTGTAATCGCATTCGTACGACGATGCGCTTTATTGGGTACCTGACAAATCGTACCATGTTGAGATTTAGATTGCAGTAATATCTGGCCGCATAGACTCCCGTTGTAACCGCAGTTATAGGTCGAGACTCTAAGTTCGGTGTCTGGCAAATGGATTTGTGTTGAGTTTTAGATTGTAATCTTGACTGTTATCCATTGCGTCTGTTCACTCCCTGCCACATGTGGCATATGTATGCAACACGTTTCCGACTCGTTGAACTGGAAAATTGTAGACAGTCCTAGAGTATAAATACGCCCCATATCCAATAATACTCTCAGTTTGTGAAGTGCAGCGCAGGGGTAACATGTCTCTTACCTTGATCCCTTCAATCGGCTGTGAAATGTACGATTCAAACTTTTTGGAATTGCCAGTAGAGGTACTTTCAATTATCCTACGACTATTGGACGGGAAGTCTCTACTGAATGCAGTGACTTCATATTCCAGGCTAATGCAGGTATGCAGAGGCGACGGATGCCTGGTCAGCAATCTCAAGCGTCACATTCGCAAGGTAAAGCAACACGAGAAGCGGAAGTTGACAAACCCCAGCTTGGGTGTAAGGGTAAGCAGGCAAACCACGGGTAGGATATTTGACGAAAATACCAACAAGAAGGTAAAGGTACACGTTCCGACACCGTATCAGAACTTTGACAACGTCGAGATTGCATTGAGAGGTAACTTCGATAAGCGAGTGACAAAGACTGCAAAGCCTTTAAATCGGACTATGTTGCGTTTTAGATTGTAATCTTGACCCTTTGCATTGACTACTGTCGTAACCGCATTTGTAAGACGAACCCATCTGTTTGGTTTCTAACAAATCGTACTGTTGACTCTTGATTGTAATCATGGCCGTCTCAATTGACTAGTGTCACAACCGCCGTTATTTGACAAAACCCTAAAGAGGTAGCTTCCACAAGCCAGTAACAAAGACTGCAAAGCCTTCAAATCGGACTATGTTGCGTTTTAGATTGTAATGTTGACCCTTTGCGTTGACTACTGTCGTAGCCGCATTAGTAAGACGAACCCATCTATTTGGTTTCTAAGAAATCGTACTGTTGACTTTTATATTGTAATCATGACCGTTTCAATTGACTAGTGTCGCAACCGCCGTTGTTTGACAAGACCCTCTGTTAGATGTCCGACAAATCGAATTATGTTGAGTTTTAGATTGTACTTTGGACTCTGCATCGTCTACTCTTGTAACCGCATTCGTAGGACGACGGGCTTTATTGAGTGGTAGCTTCGACAAGCGAGTAACAAAGACTGCAAAGCCTTAAAATCAGACCTTGTTGAGTTTTAGATTGTAATCTTGAATCTCTGCACTGACTACTGTCGTAACCGCATTTGTAAGACGAACCCATCTGTTTGATTTCTAACAAATCGTACTGTTGACTCTTAGATTGTAATCATGACCGTTTCAATTGACTAGTGTCGCAACCGCCGTTATTTGACAAAACCCCCCATTAGGTGTCCGATAAATCGAATTGTGTTGAGTTCTAGATTGTAATTTGGACTCTGCATCGGCTACTGCTGTAATCGCATTCGTACGACGATGCGCTTTATTGGGTACCTGACAAATCGTACCATGTTGAGATTTAGATTGCAGTAATGTCTGGCCGCATAGACTCCCGTTGTAACCGCAGTTATAGGTCGAGACTCTAAGTTCGATGTCTGGCAAATGGATTTGTGTTGAGTTTTAGATTGTAATCTTGACTGTTATCCATTGTGTCGGTTCACTACCTGCCACATGTGGCATATGTATGCAATACGTTTCCGACTCGTTTAACTGGAAAATTGTAGACAGTCCTAGAGTATAAATACGCCCCATATCCAATAATACTCTCAGTTTGTGAAGTGCAGCGCAGGGGTAACATGTCTCTTACCTTGATCCCTTCAATCGGCTGTGAAATGTACGATTCAAACTTATTGGAATTGCCAGTAGAGGTACTTTCAATTATCCTACGACTATTGGACGGGAAGTCTCTACTGAATGCAGTGACTTCATATTCCAGGCTAATGCAGGTATGCAAAGGCGACGGATGCCTGGTCAGCAATCTCAAGCGTCACATTCGCAAGGTAAAGCAACACGAGAAGCGGAAGTTGACAAACCCCAGCTTGGGTGTAAGGGTAAGCAGGCAAACCACGGGTAGGATATTTGACGAAAATACCAACAAGAAGCTAAAGGTACACGTTCCGACACCGTATCAGAACTTTGACAACGTCGAGATTGCATTGAGAGGTAACGTCCATAAGCGAGTGACAAAGACTGCAAAGCCTTTAAATCGGACTATGTTGCGTTTTAGATTGTAATCTTGACCCTTTGCATTGACTACTGTCGTAACCGCATTTGTAAGACGAACCCATCTGTTTGGTTTCTAACAAATCGTACTGTTGACTCTTGATTGTAATCATGGCCGTCTCAATTGACTAGTGTCACAACCGCCGTTATTTGACAAAACCCTCTGTTAGGTGTCCGACAAATCGAATTATGTTGAGTTTTAGATTGTACTTTGGACTCTGCATCGTCTGCTCTTGTAACCGCATTCGTAGAACGACGCGCCTTATTGAGAGGTAGCTTCCACAAGCGAGTAACAAAGACTGCAAAGCCTTCAAATCGGACTATGTTGCGTTTTAGATTGTAATGTTGACCCTTTGCGTTGACTACTGTCGTAGCCGCATTAGTAAGACGAACCCATCTATTTGGTTTCTAACAAATCGTACTGTTGCCTTTTATATTGTAATCATGACCGTTTCAATTGACTAGTGTCGCAACCGCCGTTGTTTGACAAGACCCTCTGTTAGATGTCCGACAAATCGAATTATGTTGAGTTTTAGATTGTACTTTGAACTCTGCATCGTCTACTCTTGTAACCGCATTCGTAGGACGACGGGCTTTATTGAGTGGTAGCTTCGACAAGCGAGTAACAAAGACTGCAAAGCCTTCAAATCAGACTTTGTTGAGTTTTAGATTGTAATCTTGAATCTCTGCACTGACTACTGTCGTAACCGCATTTGTAAGACGAACCCATCTGTTTGATTTCTAACAAATCGTACTGTTGACTCTTAGATTGTAATCATGACCGTTTCAATTGACTAGTGTCGCAACCGCCGTTATTTGACAAAACCCCCCATTAGGTGTCCGATAAATCGAATTGTGTTGAGTTCTAGATTGTAATTTGGACTCTGCATCGGCTACTGTTGTAATCGCATTCGTACGACGATGCGCTTTATTGGGTACCTGACAAATCGTACCATGTTGAGATTTAGATTGCAGTAATGTCTGGCCGCATAGACTCCCGTTGTAACCGCAGTTATAGGTCGAGACTCTAAGTTCGATGTCTGGCAAATGGATTTGTGTTGAGTTTTAGATTGTAATCTTGACTGTTATCCATTGTGTCGGTTCACTACCTGCCACATGTGGCATATGTATGCAATACGTTTCCGACTCGTTGAACTGGAAAATTGTAGACAGTCCTACAGTATAAATACGCCCCATATCCAATAATACTCTCAGTTTGTGAAGTGCAGCGCAGGGGTAACATGTCTCTTACCTTGATCCCTTCAATCGGCTGTGAAATGTACGATTCAAACTTTTTGGAATTGCCAGTAGAGGTACTTTCAATTATCCTACGACTATTGGACGGGAAGTCTCTACTGAATGCAGTGACTTAATATTCCAGGCTAATGCAGGTATGCAAAGGCGACGGATGGCTGGTCAGCAATCTCAAGCGTCACATTCGCAAGGTAAAGCAACACGAGAAGCGGAAGTTGACAAACCCCAGCTTGGGTGTAAGGGTAAGCAGGCAAACCACGGGTAGGATATTTGACGAAAATACCAACAAGAAGGTAAAGGTACACGTTCCGACACCGTATCAGAACTTTGACAACGTCGAGATTGCATTGAGAGGTAACTTCGATAAGCGAGTGACAAAGACTGCAAAGCCTTTAAATCGGACTATGTTGCGTTTTAGATTGTAATATTGACCCTTTGCATTGACTACTGTCGTAACCGCATTTGTAAGACGAACCCATCTGTTTGGTTTCTAACAAATCGTACTGTTGACTCTTGATTGTAATCATGGCCGTCTCAATTGACTAGTGTCACAACCGCCGTTATTTGACAAAACCCTCTGTTAGGTGTCCGACAAATCGAATTATGTTGAGTTTTAGATTGTACTTTGGACTCTGCATCGTCTGCTCTTGTAACCGCATTCGTAGAACGACGCGCCTTATTGAGAGGTAGCTTCCACAAGCGAGTAACAAAGACTGCAAAGCCTTCAAATCGGACTATGTTGCGTTTTAGATTGTAATGTTGACCCTTCGCGTTGACTACTGTCGTAGCCGCATTAGTAAGACGAACCCATCTATTTGGTTTCTAACAAATCGTACTGTTGACTTTTATATTGTAATCATGACCGTTTCAATTGACTAGTGTCGCAACCGCCGTTGTTTGACAAGACCCTCTGTTAGATGTCCGACAAATCGAATTATGTTGAGTTTTAGATTGTACTTTGGACTCTGCATCGTCTACTCTTGTAACCGCATTCGTAGGACGACGGGCTTTATTGAGTGGTAGCTTCGACAAGCGAGTAACAAAGACTGCAAAGCCTTCAAATCAGACTTTGTGGAGTTTTAGATTGTAATCTTGAATCTCTGCACTAACTACTGTCGTAACCGCATTTGTAAGACAAACCCATCTGTTTGATTTCTAACAAATCGTACTGTTGACTCTTAGATTGTAATCATGACCGTTTCAATTGACTAGTGTCGCAACCGCCGTTATTTGACAAAACACCCCATTAGGTGTCCGATAAATCGAATTGTGTTGAGTTCTAGATTGTAATTTGGACTCTGCATCGGCTACTGTTGTAATCGCATTCGTACGACGATGCGCTTTATTGGGTACCTGACAAATCGTACCATGTTGAGATTTAGATTGCAGTAATGTCTGGCCGCATAGACTCCCGTTGTAACCGCAGTTATAGGTCGAGACTCTAAGTTCGATGTCTGGGAAATGGATTTGTGTTGAGTTTTAGATTGTAATCTTGACTGTTATCCATTGTGTCGGTTCACTACCTGCCACATGTGGCATATGTATGCAATACGTTTCCGACTCGTTGAACTGGAAAATTGTAGACAGTCCTAGAGTATAAATACGCCCCATATCCAATAATACTCTCGGTTTGTGAAGTGCAGCGCAGGGGTAACATGTCTCTTACCTTGATCCCTTCAATCGGCTGTGAAATGTACGATTCAAACTTTTTGGAATTGCCAGTAGAGGTACTTTCAATTATCCTACGACTATTGGACGGGAAGTCTCTACTGAATGCAGTGACTTCATATTCCAGGCTAATGCAGGTATGCAAAGGCGACGGATGCCTGGTCAGCAATCTCAAGCATCACATTCGCAAGGTAAAGCAACACGAGAAGCGGAAGTTGACAAACCCCAGCTTGGGTGTAAGGGTAAGCAGGCAAACCACGGGTAGGATATTTGAGGAAAATACCAACAAGAAGGTAAAGGTACACGTTCCGACACCGTATCAGAACTTTGACAACGTCGAGATTGCATTGAGAGGTAACTTCGATAAGCGAGTGACAAAGACTGCAAAGCCTTTAAATCGGACTATGTTGCGTTTTAGATTGTAATCTTGACCCTTTGCATTGACTACTGTCGTAACCGCATTTGTAAGACGAACCCATCTGTTTGGTTTCTAACAAATCGTACTGTTGACTCTTGATTGTAATCATGGCCGTCTCAATTGACTAGTGTCACAACCGCCGTTATTTGACAAAACCCTCTGTTAGGTGTCCGACAAATCGAATTATGTTGAGTTTTAGATTGTATTTTGGACTCTGCATCGTCTGCTCTTGTAACCGCATTCGTAGAACGACGCGCCTTATTGAGAGGTAGCTTCCACAAGCGAGTAACAAAGACTGCAAAGCCTTCAAATCGGACTATGTTGCGTTTTAGATTGTAATGTTGACCCTTTGCGTTGACTACTGTCGTAGCCGCATTAGTAAGACGAACCCATCTATTTGGTTTCTAACTAATCGTACTGTTGACTTTTATATTGTAATCATGACCGTTTCAATTGACTAGTGTCGCAACCGCCGTTGTTTGACAAGACCCTCTGTTAGATGTCCGACAAATCGAATTATGTTGAGTTTTAGATTGTACTTTGGACTCTGCATCGTCTACTCTTGTAACCGCATTCGTAGGACGACGGGCTTTATTGAGTGGTAGCTTCGACAAGCGAGTAACAAAGACTGCCAAGCCTTAAAATCAGACCTTGTTGAGTTTTAGATTGTAATCTTGAACCTCTGCACTGACTACTGTCGTAACCGCATTTGTAAGACGAACCCATCTGTTTGATTTCTAACAAATCGTACTGTTGACTCTTAGATTGTAATCATGACCGTTTCAATTGACTAGTGTCGCAACCGCCGTTATTTGACAAAACCCCCCATTAGGTGTCCGATAAATCGAATTGTGTTGAGTTCTAGATTGTAATTTGGACTCTGCATCGGCTACTGCTGTAATCGCATTCGTACGACGATGCGCTTTATTGGGTACCTGACAAATCGTACCATGTTGAGATTTAGATTGCAGTAACGTCTGGCCGCATAGACTCCCGTTGTAACCGCAGTTATAGGTCGAGACTCTAAGTTCGATGTCTGGCAAATGGATTTGTGTTGAGTTTTAGATTGTAATCTTGACTGTTATCCATTGTGTCGGTTCACTACCTGCCACATGTGGCATATGTATGCAATACGTTTCCGACTCGTTTAACTGGAAAATTGTAGACAGTCCTAGAGTATAAATACGCCCCATATCCAATAATACTCTCAGTTTGTGAAGTGCAGCGCAGGGGTAACATGTCTCTTACCTTGATCCCTTCAATCGGCTGTGAAATGTACGATTCAAACTTTTTGGAATTGCCAGTAGAGGTACTTTAAATTATCCTACGACTATTGGACGGGAAGTCTCTACTGAATGCAGTGACTTCATATTCCAGGCTAATGCAGGTATGCAAAGGCGACGGATGCCTGGTCAGCAATCTCAAGCGTCACATTCGCAAGGTAAAGCAACACGAGAAGCGGAAGTTGACAAACCCCAGCTTGGGTGTAAGGGTAAGCAGGCAAACCACGGGTAGGATATTTGACGAAAATACCAACAAGAAGCTAAAGGTACACGTTCCGACACCGTATCAGAACTTTGACAACGTCGAGATTGCATTGAGAGGTAACGTCGATAAGCGAGTGACAAAGACTGCAAAGCCTTTAAATCGGACTATGTTGCGTTTTAGATTGTAATCTTGACCCTTTGCATTGACTACTGTCGTAACCGCATTTGTAAGACGAACCCATCTGTTTGGTTTCTAACAAATCGTACTGTTGACTCTTGATTGTAATCATGGCCGTCTCAATTGACTAGTGTCACAACCGCCGTTATTTGACAAAACCCTCTGTTAGGTGTCCGACAAATCGAATTATGTTGAGTTTTAGATTGTACTTTGGACTCTGCATCGTCTGCTCTTGTAACCGCATTCGTAGAACGACGCGCCTTATTGAGAGGTAGCTTCCACAAGCGAGTAACAAAGACTGCAAAGCCTTCAAATCGGACTATGTTGCGTTTTAGATTGTAATGTTGACCCTTTGCGTTGACTACTGTCGTAGCCGCATTAGTAAGACGAACCCATCTATTTGGTTTCTAACAAATCGTACTGTTGACTTTTATATTGTAATCATGACCGTTTCAATTGACTAGTGTCGCAACCGCCGTTGTTTGACAAGACCCTCTGTTAGATGTCCGACAAATCGAATTATGTTGAGTTTTAGATTGTACTTTGGACTCTGCATCGTCTACTCTTGTAACCGCATTCGTAGGACGACGGGCTTTATTGAGTGGTAGCTTCGACAAGCGAGTAACAAAGACTGCAAAGCCTTCAAATCAGACTTTGTTGAGTTTTAGATTGTAATCTTGAATCTCTGCACTAACTACTGTCGTAACCGCATTTGTAAGACGAACCCATCTGTTTGATTTCTAACAAATCGTACTGTTGACTCTTAGATTGTAATCATGACCGTTTCAATTGACTAGTGTCGCAACCGCCGTTATTTGACAAAACCCCCCATTAGGTGTCCGATAAATCGAATTGTGTTGAGTTCTAGATTGTAATTTGGACTCTGCATCGGCTACTGTTGTAATCGCATTCGTACGACGATGCGCTTTATTGGGTACCTGACAAATCGTACCATGTTGAGATTTAGATTGCAGTAATGTCTGGCCGCATAGACTCCCGTTGTAACCGCAGTTATAGGTCGAGACTCTAAGTTCGGTGTCTGGCAAATGGATTTGTGTTGAGTTTTAGATTGTAATCTTGACTGTTATCCATTGTGTCTGTTCACTACCTGCCACATGTGGCATATGTATGCAATACGTTTCCGACTCGTTGAACTGGAAAATTGTAGACAGTCCTAGAGTATAAATACGCCCCATATCCAATAATACTCTCAGTTTGTGAAGTGCAGCGCAGGGGTAACATGTCTCTTACCTTGATCCCTTCAATCGGCTGTGAAATGTACGATTCAAACTTTTTGGAATTGCCAGTAGAGGTACTTTCAATTATCCTACGACTATTGGACGGGAAGTCTCTACTGAATGCAGTGACTTCATATTCCAGGCTAATGCAGGTATGCAAAGGCGACGGATGCCTGGTCAGCAATCTCAAGCGTCACATTCGCAAGGTAAAGCAACACGAGAAGCGGAAGTTGACAAACCCCAGCTTGGGTGTAAGGGTAAGCAGGCAAACCACGGGTAGGATATTTGACGAAAATACCAACAAGAAGGTAAAGGTACACGTTCCGACACCGTATCAGAACTTTGACAACGTCGAGATTGCATTGAGAGGTAACTTCGATAAGCGAGTGACAAAGACTGCAAAGCCTTTAAATCGGACTATGTTGCGTTTTAGATTGTAATCTTGACCCTTTGCATTGACTACTGTCGTAACCGCATTTGTAAGACGAACCCATCTGTTTGGTTTCTAACAAATCGTACTGTTGACTCTTGATTGTAATCATGGCCGTCTCAATTGACTAGTGTCACAACCGCCGTTATTTGACAAAACCCTCTGTTAGGTGTCCGACAAATCGAATTATGTTGAGTTTTAGATTGTACTTTGGACTCTGCATCGTCTGCTCTTGTAACCGCATTCGTAGAACGACGCGCCTTATTGAGAGGTAGCTTCCACAAGCGAGTAACAAAGACTGCAAAGCCTTCAAATCGGACTATGTTGCGTTTTAGATTGTAATGTTGACCCTTTGCGTTGACTACTGTCGTAGCCGCATTAGTAAGACGAACCCATCTATTTGGTTTCTAGCAAATCGTACTGTTGCCTTTTATATTGTAATCACGAGTAACAAAGACTGCAAAGCCTTCAAATCGGACTATGTTGCGTTTTAGATTGTAATGTTGACCCTTTGCGTTGACTACTGTCGTAGCCGCATTAGTAAGACGAACCCATCTATTTGGTTTCTAGCAAATCGTACTGTTGCCTTTTATATTGTAATCACGACCGTTTCAATTGACTAGTGTCGCAACCGCCGTTGTTTGACAAGACCCTCTGTTAGATGTCCGACAAATCGAATTATGTTGAGTTTTAGATTGTACTTTGAACTCTGCATCGTCTACTCTTGTAACCGCATTCGTAGGACGACGGGCTTTATTGAGTGGTAGCTTCGACAAGCGAGTAACAAAGACTGCAAAGCCTTCAAATCAGACTTTGTTGAGTTTTAGATTGTAATCTTGAATCTCTGCACTGACTACTGTCGTAACCGCATTTGTAAGACGAACCCATCTGTTTGATTTCTAACAAATCGTACTGTTGACTCTTAGATTGTAATCATGACCGTTTCAATTGACTAGTGTCGCAACCGCCGTTATTTGACAAAACCCCCCATTAGGTGTCCGATAAATCGAATTGTGTTGAGTTCTAGATTGTAATTTGGACTCTGCATCGGCTACTGTTGTAATCGCATTCGTACGACGATGCGCTTTATTGGGTACCTGACAAATCGTACCATGTTGAGATTTAGATTGCAGTAATGTCTGGCCGCATAGACTCCCGTTGTAACCGCAGTTATAGGTCGAGACTCTAAGTTCGGTGTCTGGCAAATGGATTTGTGTTGAGTTTTAGATTGTAATCTTGACTGTTATCCATTGTGTCTGTTCACTACCTGCCACATGTGGCATATGTATGCAATACGTTTCCGACTCGTTGAACTGGAAAATTGTAGACAGTCCTAGAGTATAAATACACCCCATATCCAATAATACTCTCAGTTTGTGAAGTGCAGCGCAGGGGTAACATGTCTCTTACCTTGATCCCTTCAATCGGCTGTGAAATGTACGATTCAAACTTTTTGGAATTGCCAGTAGAGGTACTTTCAATTATCCTACGACTATTGGACGGGAAGTCTCTACTGAATGCAGTGACTTCATATTCCAGGCTAATGCAGGTATGCAAAGGCGACGGATGCCTGGTCAGCAATCTCAAGCGTCACATTCGCAAGGTAAAGCAACACGAGAAGCGGAAGTTGACAAACCCCAGCTTGGGTGTAAGGGTAAGCAGGCAAACCACGGGTAGGATATTTGACGAAAATACCAACAAGAAGGTAAAGGTACACGTTCCGACACCGTATCAGAACTTTGACAACGTCGAGATTGCATTGAGAGGTAACTTCGATAAGCGAGTGACAAAGACTGCAAAGCCTTTAAATCGGACTATGTTGCGTTTTAGATTGTAATCTTGACCCTTTGCATTGACTACTGTCGTAACCGCATTTGTAAGACGAACCCATCTGTTTGGTTTCTAACAAATCGTACTGTTGACTCTTGATTGTAATCATGGCCGTCTCAATTGACTAGTGTCACAACCGCCGTTATTTGACAAAACCCTCTGTTAGGTGTCCGACAAATCGAATTATGTTGAGTTTTAGATTGTACTTTGGACTCTGCATCGTCTGCTCTTGTAACCGCATTCGTAGAACGACGCGCCTTATTGAGAGGTAGCTTCCACAAGCGAGTAACAAAGACTGCAAAGCCTTCAAATCGGACTATGTTGCGTTTTAGATTGTAATGTTGACCCTTTGCGTTGACTGCTGTCGTAGCCGCATTAGTAAGACGAACCCATCTATTTGGTTTCTAACAAATCGTACTGTTGACTTTTATATTGTAATCATGACCGTTTCAATTGACTAGTGTCGCAACCGCCGTTGTTTGACAAGACCCTCTGTTAGATGTCCGACAAATCGAATTATGTTGAGTTTTAGATTGTACTTTGAACTCTGCATCGTCTACTCTTGTAACCGCATTCGTAGGACGACGGGCTTTATTGAGTGGTAGCTTCGACAAGCGAGTAACAAAGACTGCAAAGCCTTCAAATCAGACTTTGTTGAGTTTTAGATTGTAATCTTGAATCTCTGCACTGACTACTGTCGTAACCGCATTTGTAAGACGAACCCATCTGTTTGATTTCTAACAAATCGTACTGTTGACTCTTAGATTGTAATCATGACCGTTTCAATTGACTAGTGTCGCAACCGCCGTTATTTGACAAAACCCCCCATTAGGTGTCCGATAAATCGAATTGTGTTGAGTTCTAGATTGTAATTTGGACTCTGCATCGGCTACTGTTGTAATCGCATTCGTACGACGATGCGCTTTATTGGGTACCTGACAAATCGTACCATGTTGAGATTTAGATTGCAGTAATGTCTGGCCGCATAGACTCCCGTTGTAACCGCAGTTATAGGTCGAGACTCTAAGTTCGGTGTCTGGCAAATGGATTTGTGTTGAGTTTTAGATTGTAATCTTGACTGTTATCCATTGTGTCTGTTCACTACCTGCCACATGTGGCATATGTATGCAATACGTTTCCGACTCGTTGAACTGGAAAATTGTAGACAGTCCTAGAGTATAAATACACCCCATATCCAATAATACTCTCAGTTTGTGAAGTGCAGCGCAGGGGTAACATGTCTCTTACCTTGATCCCTTCAATCGGCTGTGAAATGTACGATTCAAACTTTTTGGAATTGCCAGTAGAGGTACTTTCAATTATCCTACGACTATTGGACGGGAAGTCTCTACTGAATGCAGTGACTTCATATTCCAGGCTAATGCAGGTATGCAAAGGCGACGGATGCCTGGTCAGCAATCTCAAGCGTCACATTCGCAAGGTAAAGCAACACGAGAAGCGGAAGTTGACAAACCCCAGCTTGGGTGTAAGGGTAAGCAGGCAAACCACGGGTAGGATATTTGACGAAAATACCAACAAGAAGGTAAAGGTACACGTTCCGACACCGTATCAGAACTTTGACAACGTCGAGATTGCATTGAGAGGTAACTTCGATAAGCGAGTGACAAAGACTGCAAAGCCTTTAAATCGGACTATGTTGCGTTTTAGATTGTAATCTTGACCCTTTGCATTGACTACTGTCGTAACCGCATTTGTAAGACGAACCCATCTGTTTGGTTTCTAACAAATCGTACTGTTGACTCTTGATTGTAATCATGGCCGTCTCAATTGACTAGTGTCACAACCGCCGTTATTTGACAAAACCGTCTGTTAGGTGTCCGACAAATCGAATTATGTTGAGTTTTAGATTGTATTTTGGACTCTGCATCGTCTGCTCTTGTAACCGCATTCGTAGAACGACGCGCCTTATTGAGAGGTAGCTTCCACAAGCGAGTAACAAAGACTGCAAAGCCTTCAAATCGGACTATGTTGCGTTTTAGATTGTAATGTTGACCCTTTGCGTTGACTACTGTCGTAGCCGCATTAGTAAGACGAACCCATCTATTTGGTTTCTAACAAATCGTACTGTTGACTTTTATATTGTAATCATGACCGTTTCAATTGACTAGTGTCGCAACCGCCGTTGTTTGACAAGACCCTCTGTTAGATGTCCGACAAATCGAATTATGTTGAGTTTTAGATTGTACTTTGGACTCTGCATCGTCTACTCTTGTAACCGCATTCGTAGGACGACGGGCTTTATTGAGTGGTAGC
The DNA here is from genome assembly GCA_963966075.1 of Aphodius sticticus. NCBI lineage: Eukaryota > Metazoa > Arthropoda > Insecta > Coleoptera > Scarabaeidae > Aphodius > Aphodius sticticus. The sequence goes on along the minus strand of OZ014506.1, from coordinate 71,330,471 downwards.
TTCGACAAGCGAGTAACAAAGACTGCAAAGCCTTCAAATCAGACTTTGTTGAGTTTTAGATTGTAATCTTGAATCTCTGCACTGACTACTGTCGTAACCGCATTTGTAAGACGAACCCATCTGTTTGATTTCTAACAAATCGTACTGTTGACTCTTAGATTGTAATCATGACCGTTTCAATTGACTAGTGTCGCAACCGCCGTTATTTGACAAAACCCCCCATTAGGTGTCCGATAAATCGAATTGTGTTGAGTTCTAGATTGTAATTTGGACTCTGCATCGGCTGCTGTTGTAATCGCATTCATACGACGATGCGCTTTATTGGGTACCTGACAAATCGTACCATGTTGAGATTTAGATTGCAGTAATGTCTGGCCGCATAGACTCCCGTTGTAACCGCAGTTATAGGTCGAGACTCTAAGTTCGATGTCTGGCAAATGGATTTGTGTTGAGTTTTAGATTGTAATCTTGACTGTTATCCATTGTGTCGGTTCACTACCTGCCACATGTGGCATATGTATGCAATACGTTTCCGACTCGTTGAACTGGAAAATTGTAGACAGTCCTACAGTATAAATACGCCCCATATCCAATAATACTCTCAGTTTGTGAAGTGCAGCGCAGGGGTAACATGTCTCTTACCTTGATCCCTTCAATCGGCTGTGAAATGTACGATTCAAACTTTTTGGAATTGCCAGTAGAGGTACTTTCAATTATCCTACGACTATTGGACGGGAAGTCTCTACTGAATGCAGTGACTTCATATTCCAGGCTAATGCAGGTATGCAAAGGCGACGGATGCCTGGTCAGCAATCTCAAGCGTCACATTCGCAAGGTAAAGCAACACGAGAAGCGGAAGTTGACAAACCCCAGCTTGGGTGTAAGGGTAAGCAGGCAAATCACGGGTAGGATATTTGACGAAAATACCAACAAGAAGGTAAAGGTACACGTTCCGACACCGTATCAGAACTTTGACAACGTCGAGATTGCATTGAGAGGTAACTTCGATAAGCGAGTGACAAAGACTGCAAAGCCTTTAAATCGGACTATGTTGCGTTTTAGATTGTAATCTTGACCCTTTGCATTGACTACTGTCGTAACCGCATTTGTAAGACGAACCCATCTGTTTGGTTTCTAACAAATCGTACTGTTGACTCTTGATTGTAATCATGGCCGCCTCAATTGACTAGTGTCACAACCGCCGTTATTTGACAAAACCCTCTGTTAGGTGTCCGACAAATCGAATTATGTTGAGTTTTAGATTGTACTTTGGACTCTGCATCGTCTGCTCTTGTAACCGCATTCGTAGAACGACGCGCGTTATTGAGAGGTAGCTTCCACAAGCGAGTAACAAAGACTGCAAAGCCTTCAAATCGGACTATGTTGCGTTTTAGATTGTAATGTTGACCCTTTGCGTTGACTACTGTCGTAGCCGCATTAGTAAGACGAACCCATCTATTTGGTTTCTAACAAATCGTACTGTTGACTTTTATATTGTAATCATGACCGTTTCAATTGACTAGTGTCGCAACCGCCGTTGTTTGACAAGACCCTCTGTTAGATGTCCGACAAATCGAATTATGTTGAGTTTTAGATTGTACTTTGGACTCTGCATCGTCTACTCTTGTAACCGCATTCGTAGGACGACGGGCTTTATTGAGTGGTAGCTTCGACAAGCGAGTAACAAAGACTGCAAAGCCTTCAAATCAGACTTTGTTGAGTTTTAGATTGTAATCTTGAATCTCTGCACTAACTACTGTCGTAACCGCATTTGTAAGACGAACCCATCTGTTTGATTTCTAACAAATCGTACTGTTGACTCTTAGATTGTAATCATGACCGTTTCAATTGACTAGTGTCGCAACCGCCGTTATTTGACAAAACCCCCCATTAGGTGTCCGATAAATCGAATTGTGTTGAGTTCTAGATTGTAATTTGGACTCTGCATCGGCTACTGTTGTAATCGCATTCGTACGACGATGCGCTTTATTGGGTACCTGACAAATCGTACCATGTTGAGATTTAGATTGCAGTGAGGTCTGGCCGCATAGACTCCCGTTGTAACCGCAGTTATAGGTCGAGACTCTAAGTTCGGTGTCTGGCAAATGGATTTGTGTTGAGTTTTAGATTGTAATCTTGACTGTTATCCATTGTGTCTGTTCACTACCTGCCACATGTGGCATATGTATGCAATACGTTTCCGACTCGTTGAACTGGAAAATTGTAGACAGTCCTAGAGTATAAATACGCCCCATATCCAATAATACTCTCAGTTTGTGAAGTGCAGCGCAGGGGTAACATGTCTCTTACCTTGATCCCTTCAATCGGCTGTGAAATGTACGATTCAAACTTTTTGGAATTGCCAGTAGAGGTACTTTCAATTATCCTACGACTATTGGACGGGAAGTCTCTACTGAATGCAGTGACTTCATATTCCAGGCTAATGCAGGTATGCAAAGGCGACGGATGCCTGGTCAGCAATCTCAAGCGTCACATTCGCAAGGTAAAGCAACACGAGAAGCGGAAGTTGACAAACCCCAGCTTGGGTGTAAGGGTAAGCAGGCAAACCACGGGTAGGATATTTGACGAAAATACCAACAAGAAGGTAAAGGTACACGTTCCGACACCGTATCAGAACTTTGACAACGTCGAGATTGCATTGAGAGGTAACTTCGATAAGCGAGTGACAAAGACTGCAAAGCCTTTAAATCGGACTATGTTGCGTTTTAGATTGTAATCTTGACCCTTTGCATTGACTACTGTCGTAACCGCATTTGTAAGACGAACCCATCTGTTTGGTTTCTAACAAATCGTACTGTTGACTCTTGATTGTAATCATGGCCGCCTCAATTGACTAGTGTCACAACCGCCGTTATTTGACAAAACCCTCTGTTAGGTGTCCGACAAATCGAATTATGTTGAGTTTTAGATTGTACTTTGGACTCTGCATCGTCTGCTCTTGTAACCGCATTCGTAGAACGACGCGCCTTATTGAGAGGTAGCTTCCACAAGCGAGTAACAAAGACTGCAAAGCCTTCAAATCGGACTATGTTGCGTTTTAGATTGTAATGTTGACCCTTTGCGTTGACTACTGTCGTAGCCGCATTAGTAAGACGAACCCATCTATTTGGTTTCTAACAAATCGTACTGTTGACGTTTATATTGTAATCATGACCGTTTCAATTGACTAGTGTCGCAACCGCCGTTGTTTGACAAGACCCTCTGTTAGATGTCCGACAAATCGAATTATGTTGAGTTTTAGATTGTACTTTGGACTCTGCATCGTCTACTCTTGTAACCGCATTCGTAGGACGACGGGCTTTATTGAGTGGTAGCTTCGACAAGCGAGTAACAAAGACTGCAAAGCCTTCAAATCAGACTTTGTTGAGTTTTAGATTGTAATCTTGAATCTCTGCACTGACTACTGTCGTAACCGCATTTGTAAGACGAACCCATCTGTTTGATTTCTAACAAATCGTACTGTTGACTCTTAGATTGTAATCATGACCGTTTCAATTGACTAGTGTCGCAACCGCCGTTATTTGACAAAACCCCCCATTAGGTGTCCGATAAATCGAATTCTGTTGAGTTCTAGATTGTAATTTGGACTCTGCATCGGCTACTGTTGTAATCGCATTCGTACGACGATGCGCTTTATTGGGTACCTGACAAATCGTACCACGTTGAGATTTAGATTGCAGTAATGTCTGGCCGCATAGACTCCCGTTGTAACCGCAGTTATAGGTCGAGACTCTAAGTTCGATGTCTGGCAAATGGATTTGTGTTGAGTTTTAGATTGTAATCTTGACTGTTATCCATTGTGTCTGTTCACTCCCTGCCACATGTGGCATATGTATGCAATACGTTTCCGACTCGTTGAACTGGAAAATTGTAGACAGTCCTAGAGTATAAATACGCCCCATATCCAATAATACTCTCAGTTTGTGAAGTGCAGCGCAGGGGTAACATGTCTCTTACCTTGATCCCTTCAATCGGCTGTGAAATGTACGATTCAAACTTTTTGGAATTGCCAGTAGAGGTACTTTCAATTATCCTACGACTATTGGACGGGAAGTCTCTACTGAATGCAGTGACTTCATATTCCAGGCTAATGCAGGTATGCAAAGGCGACGGATGCCTGGTCAGCAATCTCAAGCGTCACATTCGCAAGGTAAAGCAACACGAGAAGCGGAAGTTGACAAACCCCAGCTTGGGTGTAAGGGTAAGCAGGCAAACCACGGGTAGGATATTTGACGAAAATACCAACAAGAAGGTAAAGGTACACGTTCCGACACCGTATCAGAACTTTGACAACGTCGAGATTGCATTGAGAGGTAACTTCGATAAGCGAGTGACAAAGACTGCAAAGCCTTTAAATCGGACTATGTTGCGTTTTAGATTGTAATCTTGACCCTTTGCATTGACTACTGTCGTAACCGCATTTGTAAGACGAACCCATCTGTTTGGTTTCTAACAAATCGTACTGTTGACTCTTGATTGTAATCATGGCCGTCTCAATTGACTAGTGTCACAACCGCCGTTATTTGACAAAACCCTCTGTTAGGTGTCCGACAAATCGAATTATGTTGAGTTTTAGATTGTACTTTGGACTCTGCATCGTCTGCTCTTGTAACCGCATTCGTAGAACGACGCGCCTTATTGAGAGGTAGCTTCCACAAGCGAGTAACAAAGACTGCAAAGCCTTCAAATCGGACTATGTTGCGTTTTAGATTGTAATGTTGACCCTTTGCGTTGACTGCTGTCGTAGCCGCATTAGTAAGACGAACCCATCTATTTGGTTTCTAACAAATCGTACTGTTGACTTTTATATTGTAATCATGACCGTTTCAATTGACTAGTGTCGCAACCGCCGTTGTTTGACAAGACCCTCTGTTAGATGTCCGACAAATCGAATTATGTTGAGTTTTAGATTGTACTTTGGACTCTGCATCGTCTACTCTTGTAACCGCATTCGTAGGACGACGGGCTTTATTGAGTGGTAGCTTCGACAAGCGAGTAACAAAGACTGCAAAGCCTTAAAATCAGACTTTGTTGAGTTTTAGATTGTAATCTTGAATCTCTGCACTGACTACTGTCGTAACCGCATTTGTAAGACGAACCCATCTGTTTGATTTCTAACAAATCGTACTGTTGACTCTTAGATTGTAATCATGACCGTTTCAATTGACTAGTGTCGCAACCGCCGTTATTTGACAAAACCCCCCATTAGGTGTCCGATAAATCGAATTGTGTTGAGTTCTAGATTGTAATTTGGACTCTGCATCGGCTACTGTTGTAATCGCATTCGTACGACGATGCGCTTTATTGGGTACCTGAGAAATCGTACCATGTTGAGATTTAGATTGCAGTAAGGTCTGGCCGCATAGACTCCCGTTGTAACCGCAGTTATAATAAATAAATAATAAATAAATAAACTGTTTATTCAATAGACATTAGAAACAATGCATAGAACATGTCAAAAAAAAAATACACTGGCAAAATAAACCAAATATATAAATAAATATGAGAAACAATTAATAATTCATTGTAGGCACACAATGTTGTACAACAACTAATCATCAAATTGTGTATGCTCGAAAAATGATGACATTGAATAGAAAGCATTTTTGAGTAAATGCTGTTTCACTTTGCATTTCAATGATTTTTGGGGAAGCGTCCTGTATGTTGGTGGCAGGTGGTTAAATATTTTCATGAGCTGTGTCACTGCTGCTCTATGGATTGTGGCCAATGTGGTCTGCGGGATCCTCAGTATAGCATCTTGATTTGCCCTAGTTTCGTAAGAATGACAGGTCTCATACTCCTTAAACATATCATTGTAATTAGCTTTTACAAAACATACACATTCTAAAATGTAGATACATGGCATTGTTAAAATTTTGCTGCTAATGAAAATATTGAAGCACGATTCTCTGGCCTTGAGTCCGAATATGCACCTCAAACAAGACTTCTGAAGTCTGAACACTCTCAGAGCTACCGTGGAGCCACCCCAAAAAAGTATACCATACTTGATCCTGCTGAAGATGTACGCGTAATAACTTGAGAGTGCGGCTTCCACATTCACCACAGCAGCGATCGTCCGAAGAGCATACACATAACATGATATCTTACTGCTTATGTAGTCAACATGCTGTTTCCAGTTAATTTGTGGATCCAAGACAACACCCAGAAACCTTGCCCCAGGCACAGAGGTAAGTGTGATGTCATGATATTTAAGAATTAGTTCTTGCTCCGGTTTCATCGTAAATTTTATTATTTGTGTTTTTGTGACATTTAGTTTCAAGTTGTTGTCGTTGAACCAATCCTCCAACTTAATTAGGCTGTTAATAATTTCGTCTCTCAGAAGTATCTCGTTTCCAGCTCCAATGATCACCGATGTGTCATCCGCGTACATCCCCATCGGGTGCCGGAGAAGGTCCGGTAAGTCATTTGTGTAGAGTATGTACAGAAAAGGTCCTAGAATAGACCCCTGTGGGACTCCCTTTCTTACAGGCATCCAATCCGATGCTTCCTTCATTTCATCAACAATCACGCGTTGTTTCCTATTGGTTAGATACGAACTGAGAATGTTCAACATTGGTCCACGGATTTGTATAGGTATAGGTATAGGTATAGGTATAGGTATTTGTATAGGTCGAGACTCTAAGTTCGGTGTCTGGCAAATGGATTTGTGTTGAGTTTTAGATTGTAATCTTGACTGTTATCCATTGTGTCTGTTCACTACCTGCCACATGTGGCATATGTATGCAATACGTTTCCGACTCGTTGAACTGGAAAATTGTAGACAGTCCTAGAGTATAAATACGCCCCATATCCAATAATACTCTCAGTTTGTGAAGTGCAGCGCAGGGGTAACATGTCTCTTACCTTGATACCTTCAATCGGCTGTGAAATGTACGATTCAAACTTTTTGGAATTGCCAGTAGAGGTACTTTCAATTATCCTACGACTATTGGACGGGAAGTCTCTACTGAATGCAGTGACTTCATATTCCAGGCTAATGCAGGTATGCAAAGGCGACGGATGCCTGGTCAGCAATCTCAAGCGTCACATTCGCAAGGTAAAGCAACACGAGAAGCGGAAGTTGACAAACCCCAGCTTGGGTGTAAGGGTAAGCAGGCAAACCACGGGTAGGATATTTGACGAAAATACCAACAAGAAGGTAAAGGTACACGTTCCGACACCGTATCAGAACTTTGACAACGTCGAGATTGCATTGAGAGGTAACTTCGATAAGCGAGTGACAAAGACTGCAAAGCCTTTAAATCGGACTATGTTGCGTTTTAGATTGTAATCTTGACCCTTTGCATTGACTACTGTCGTAACCGCATTTGTAAGACGAACCCATCTGTTTGGTTTCTAACAAATCGTACTGTTGACTCTTGATTGTAATCATGGCCGTCTCAATTGACTAGTGTCACAACCGCCGTTATTTGACAAAACCCTCTGTTAGGTGTCCGACAAATCGAATTATGTTGAGTTTTAGATTGTACTTTGGACTCTGCATCGTCTGCTCTTGTAACCGCATTCGTAGAACGACGCGCCTTATTGAGAGGTAGCTTCCACAAGCGAGTAACAAAGACTGCAAAGCCTTCAAATCGGACTATGTTGCGTTTTAGATTGTAATGTTGACCCTTTGCGTTGACTACTGTCGTAGCCGCATTAGTAAGACGAACCCATCTATTTGGTTTCTAACAAATCGTACTGTTGACGTTTATATTGTAATCATGACCGTTTCAATTGACTAGTGTCGCAACCGCCGTTGTTTGACAAGACCCTCTGTTAGATGTCCGACAAATCGAATTATGTTGAGTTTTAGATTGTACTTTGGACTCTGCATCGTCTACTCTTGTAACCGCATTCGTAGGACGACGGGCTTTATTGAGTGGTAGCTTCGACAATCGAGTAACAAAGACTGCAAAGCCTTAAAATCAGACTTTGTTGAGTTTTAGATTGTAATCTTGAATCTCTGCACTGACTACTGTCGTAACCGCATTTGTAAGACGAACCCATCTGTTTGATTTCTAACAAATCGTACTGTTGACTCTTAGATTGTAATCATGACCGTTTCAATTGACTAGTGTCGCAACCGCCGTTATTTGACAAAACCCCCCATTAGGTGTCCGATAAATCGAATTGTGTTGAGTTCTAGATTGTAATTTGGACTCTGCATCGGCTACTGCTGTAATCGCATTCGTACGACGATGCGCTTTATTGGGTACCTGACAAATCGTACCATGTTGAGATTTAGATTGCAGTAATGTCTGGCCGCATAGACTCCCGTTGTAACCGCAGTTATAGGTCGAGACTCTAAGTCCGATGTCTGGCAAATGGATTTGTGTTGAGTTTTAGATTGTAATCTTGACTGTTATCCATTGTGTCGGTTCACTACCTGCCACATGTGGCATATGTATGCAATACGTTTCCGACTCGTTGAACTGGAAAATTGTAGACAGTCCTAGAGTATAAATACGCCCCATATCCAATAATACTCTCAGTTTGTGAAGTACAGCGCAGGGGTAACATGTCTCTTACCTTGATCCCTTCAATCGGCTGTGAAATGTACGATTCAAACTTTTTGGAATTGCCAGTAGAGGTACTTTCAATTATCCTACGACTATTGGACGGGAAGTCTCTACTGAATGCAGTGACTTCATATTCCAGGCTAATGCAGGTATGCAAAGGCGACGGATGCCTGGTCAGCAATCTCAAGCGTCACATTCGCAAGGTAAAGCAACACGAGAAGCGGAAGTTGACAAACCCCAGCTTGGGTGTAAGGGTAAGCAGGCAAACCACGGGTAGGATATTTGACGAAAATACCAACAAGAAGGTAAAGGTACACGTTCCGACACCGTATCAGAACTTTGACAACGTCGAGATTGCATTGAGAGGTAACTTCGATAAGCGAGTGACAAAGACTGCAAAGCCTTTAAATCGGACTATGTTGCGTTTTAGATTGTAATCTTGACCCTTTGCATTGACTACTGTCGTAACCGCATTTGTAAGACGAACCCATCTGTTTGGTTTCTAACAAATCGTACTGTTGACTCTTGATTGTAATCATGGCCGTCTCAATTGACTAGTGTCACAACCGCCGTTATTTGACAAAACCCTCTGTTAGGTGTCCGACAAATCGAATTATGTTGAGTTTTAGATTGTACTTTGGACTATGCATCGTCTGCTCTTGTAACCGCATTCGTAGAACGCCGCGCCTTATTGAGAGGTAGCTTCCACAAGCGAGTAACAAAGACTGCAAAGCCTTCAAATTAGACTATGTTGCGTTTTAGATTGTAATGTTGACCCTTTGCGTTGACTACTGTCGTAGCCGCATTAGTAAGACGAACCCATCTATTTGGTTTCTAACAAATCGTACTGTTGACTTTTATATTGTAATCATGACCGTTTCAATTGACTAGTGTCGCAACCGCCGTTGTTTGACAAGACCCTCTGTTAGATGTCCGACAAATCGAATTATGTTGAGTTTTAGATTGTACTTTGGACTCTGCATCGTCTACTCTTGTAACCGCATTCGTAGGACGACGGGCTTTATTGAGTGGTAGCTTCGACAAGCGAGTAACAAAGACTGCAAAGCCTTCAAATCAGACTTTGTTGAGTTTTAGATTGTAATCTTGAATCTCTGCACTGACTACTGTCGTAACCGCATTTGTAAGACGAACCCATCTGTTTGATTTCTAACAAATCGTACTGTTGACTCTTAGATTGTAATCATGACCGTTTCAATTGACTAGTGTCGCAACCGCCGTTATTTGACAAAACCCGCCATTAGGTGTCCGATAAATCGAATTGTGTTGAGTTCTAGATTGTAATTTGGACTCTGCATCGGCTACTGTTGTAATCGCATTCGTACGACGATGCGTTTTATTGGGTACCTGACAAATCGTACCATGTTGAGATTTAGATTGCAGTAATGTCTGGCCGCATAGACTCCCGTTGTAACCGCAGTTATAGGTCGAGACTCTAAGTTCGATGTCTGGCAAATGGATTTGTGTTGAGTTTTAGATTGTAATCTTGACTGTTATCCATTGTGTCGGTTCACTACCTGCCACATGTGGCATATGTATGCAATACGTTTCCGACTCGTTGAACTGGAAAATTGTAGACAGTCCTAGAGTATAAATACGCCCCATATCCAATAATACTCTCAGTTTGTGAAGTGCAGCGCAGGGGTAACATGTCTCTTACCTTGATCCCTTCAATCGGCTGTGAAATGTACGATTCAAACTTTTTGGAATTGCCAGTAGAGGTACTTTCAATTATCCTACGACTATTGGACGGGAAGTCTCTACTGAATGCAGTGACTTCATATTCCAGCCTAATGCAGGTATGCAAAGGCGACGGATGCCTGGTCAGCAATCTCAAGCGTCACATTCGCAAGGTAAAGCAACACGAGAAGCGGAAGTTGACAAACCCCAGCTTGGGTGTAAGGGTAAGCAGGCAAACCACGGGTAGGATATTTGACGAAAATACCAACAAGAAGGTAAAGGTACACGTTCCGACACCGTATCAGAACTTTGACAACGTCGAGATTGCATTGAGAGGTAACTTCGATAAGCGAGTGACAAAGACTGCAAAGCCTTTAAATCGGACTATGTTGCGTTTTAGATTGTAATCTTGACCCTTTGCATTGACTACTGTCGTAACCGCATTTGTAAGACGAACCCATCTGTTTGGTTTCTAACAAATCGTACTGTTGACTCTTGATTGTAATCATGGCCGTCTCAATTGACTAGTGTCACAACCGCCGTTATTTGACAAAACCCTCTGTTAGGTGTCCGACAAATCGAATTATGTTGAGTTTTAGATTGTACTTTGGACTCTGCATCGTCTGCTCTTGTAACCGCATTCGTAGAACGACGCGCCTTATTGAGAGGTAGCTTCCACAAGCGAGTAACAAAGACTGCAAAGCCTTCAAATCGGACTATGTTGCGTTTTAGATTGTAATGTTGACCCTTTGCGTTGACTACTGTCGTAGCCGCATTAGTAAGACGAACCCATCTATTTGGTTTCTAACAAATCGTACTGTTGACGTTTATATTGTAATCATGACCGTTTCAATTGACTAGTGTCGCAACCGCCGTTGTTTGACAAGACCCTCTGTTAGATGTCCGACAAATCGAATTATGTTGAGTTTTAGATTGTACTTTGGACTCTGCATCGTCTACTCTTGTAACCGCATTCGTAGGACGACGGGCTTTATTGAGTGGTAGCTTCGACAAGCGAGTAACAAAGACTGCAAAGCCTTCAAATCAGACTTTGTTGAGTTTTAGATTGTAATCTTGAATCTCTGCACTGACTACTGTCGTAACCGCATTTGTAAGACGAACCCATCTGTTTGATTTCTAACAAATCGTACTGTTGACTCTTAGATTGTAATCATGACCGTTTCAATTGACTAGTGTCGCAACCGCCGTTATTTGACAAAACCCGCCATTAGGTGTCCGATAAATCGAATTGTGTTGAGTTCTAGATTGTAATTTGGACTCTGCATCGGCTACTGTTGTAATCGCATTCGTACGACGATGCGTTTTATTGGGTACCTGACAAATCGTACCATGTTGAGATTTAGATTGCAGTAATGTCTGGCCGCATAGACTCCCGTTGTAACCGCAGTTATAGGTCGAGACTCTAAGTTCGATGTCTGGCAAATGGATTTGTGTTGAGTTTTAGATTGTAATCTTGACTGTTATCCATTGTGTCGGTTCACTACCTGCCACATGTGGCATATGTATGCAATACGTTTCCGACTCGTTGAACTGGAAAATTGTAGACAGTCCTAGAGTATAAATACGCCCCATATCCAATAATACTCTCAGTTTGTGAAGTGCAGCGCAGGGGTAACATGTCTCTTACCTTGATCCCTTCAATCGGCTGTGAAATGTACGATTCAAACTTTTTGGAATTGCCAGTAGAGGTACTTTCAATTATCCTACGACTATTGGACGCGAAGTCTCTACTGAATGCAGTGACTTCATATTCCAGCCTAATGCAGGTATGCAAAGGCGACGGATGCCTGGTCAGCAATCTCAAGCGTCACATTCGCAAGGTAAAGCAACACGAGAAGCGGAAGTTGACAAACACCAGCTTGGGTGTAAGGGTAAGCAGGCAAACCACGGGTAGGATATTTGACGAAAATACCAACAAGAAGGTAAAGGTACACGTTCCGACACCGTATCAGAACTTTGACAACGTCGAGATTGCATTGAGAGGTAACTTCGATAAGCGAGTGACAAAGACTGCAAAGCCTTTAAATCGGACTATGTTGCGTTTTAGATTGTAATCTTGACCCTTTGCATTGACTACTGTCGTAACCGCATTTGTAAGACGAACCCATCTGTTTGGTTTCTAACAAATCGTACTGTTGACTCTTGATTGTAATCATGGCCGTCTCAATTGACTAGTGTCACAACCGCCGTTATTTGACAAAACCCTCTGTTAGGTGTCCGACAAATCGAATTATGTTGAGTTTTAGATTGTACTTTGGACTCTGCATCGTCTGCTCTTGTAACCGCATTCGTAGAACGACGCGCCTTATTGAGAGGTAGCTTCCACAAGCGAGTAACAAAGACTGCAAAGCCTTCAAATCGGACTATGTTGCGTTTTAGATTGTAATGTTGACCCTTTGCGTTGACTACTGTCGTAGCAGCATTAGTAAGACGAACCCATCTATTTGGTTTCTAACAAATCGTACTGTTGACTTTTATATTGTAATCATGACCGTTTCAATTGACTAGTGTCGCAACCGCCGTTGTTTGACAAGACCCTCTGTTAGATGTCCGACAAATCGAATTATGTTGAGTTTTAGATTGTACTTTGAACTCTGCATCATCTACTCTTGTAACCGCATTCGTAGGACGACGGGCTTTATTGAGTGGTAGCTTCGACAAGCGAGTAACAAAGACTGCAAAGCCTTCAAATCAGACTTTGTTGAGTTTTAGATTGTAATCTTGAATCTCTGCACTGACTACTGTCGTAACCGCATTTGTAAGACGAACCCATCTGTTTGATTTCTAACAAATCGTACTGTTGACTCTTAGATTGTAATCGTGACCGTTTCAATTGACTAGTGTCGCAACCGCCGTTATTTGACAAAACCCCCCATTAGGTGTCCGATAAATCGAATTGTGTTGAGTTCTAGATTGTAATTTGGACTCTGCATCGGCTACTGTTGTAATCGAATTCGTACGACGATGCGCTTTATTGGGTACCTGACAAATCGTACCATGTTGAGATTTAGATTGCAGTAATGTCTGGCCGCATAGACTCCCGTTGTAACCGCAGTTATAGGTCGAGACTCTAAGTTCGATGTCTGGCAAATGGATTTGTGTTGAGTTTTAGATTGTAATCTTGACTGTTATCCATTGTGTCGGTTCACTACCTGCCACATGTGGCATATGTATGCAATACGTTTCCGACTCGTTGAACTGGAAAATTGTAGACAGTCCTACAGTATAAATACGCCCCATATCCAATAATACTCTCAGTTTGTGAAGTGCAGCGCAGGGGTAACATGTCTCTTACCTTGATCCCTTCAATCGGCTGTGAAATGTACGATTCAAACTTTTTGGAATTGCCAGTAGAGGTACTTTCAATTATCCTACGACTATTGGACGGGAAGTCTCTACTGAATGCAGTGACTTCATATTCCAGGCTAATGCAGGTATGCAAAGGCGACGGATGCCTGGTCAGCAATCTCAAGCGTCATATTCGCAAGGTAAAGCAACACGAGAAGCGGAAGTTGACAAACCCCAGCTTGGGTGTAAGGGTAAGCAGGCAAACCACGGGTAGGATATTTGACGAAAATACCAACAAGAAGGTAAAGGTACACGTTCCGACACCGTATCAGAACTTTGACAACGTCGAGATTGCATTGAGAGGTAACTTCGATAAGCGAGTGACAAAGACTGCAAAGCCTTTAAATCGGACTATGTTGCGTTTTAGATTGTAATCTTGACCCTTTGCATTGACTACTGTCGTAACCGCATTTGTAAGACGAACCCATCTGTTTGGTTTCTAACAAATCGTACTGTTGACTCTTGATTGTAATCATGGCCGTCTCAATTGACTAGTGTCACAACCGCCGTTATTTGACAAAACCCTCTGTTAGGTGTCCGACAAATCGAATTATGTTGAGTTTTAGATTGTACTTTGGACTATGCATCGTCTGCTCTTGTAACCGCATTCGTAGAACGACGCGCCTTATTGAGAGGTAGCTTCCACAAGCGAGTAACAAAGACTGCAAAGCCTTCAAATTAGACTATGTTGCGTTTTAGATTGTAATGTTGACCCTTTGCGTTCACTACTGTCGTAGCCGCATTAGTAAGACGAACCCATCTATTTGGTTTCTAACAAATCGTACTGTTGACTTTTATATTGTAATCATGACCGTTTCAATTGACTAGTGTCGCAACCGCCGTTGTTTGACAAGACCCTCTGTTAGATGTCCGACAAATCGAATTATGTTGAGTTTTAGATTGTACTTTGGACTCTGCATCGTCTACTCTTGTAACCGCATTCGTAGGACGACGGGCTTTATTGAGTGGTAGCTTCGACAAGCGAGTAACAAAGACTGCAAAGCCTTCAAATCAGACTTTGTTGAGTTTTAGATTGTAATCTAGAATCTCTGCACTGACTACTGCGTAACCGCATTTGTAAGACGAACCCATCTGTTTGATTTCTAACAAATCGTACTGTTGACTCTTAGATTGTAATCATGACCGTTTCAATTGACTAGTGTCGCAACCGCCGTTATTTGACAAAACCCCCCATTAGGTGTCCGATAAATCGAATTGTGTTGAGTTCTAGATTGTAATTTGGACTCTGCATCGGCTACTGTTGTAATCGAATTCGTACGACGATGCGCTTTATTGGGTACCTGACAAATCGTACCATGTTGAGATTTAGATTGCAGTAATGTCTGGCCGCATAGACTCCCGTTGTAACCGCAGTTATAGGTCGAGACTCTAAGTTCGATGTCTGGCAAATGGATTTGTGTTGAGTTTTAGATTGTAATCTTGACTGTTATCCATTGTGTCGGTTCACTACCTGCCACATGTGGCATATGTATGCAATACGTTTCCGACTCGTTGAACTGGAAAATTGTAGACAGTCCTAGAGTATAAATACGCCCCATATCCAATAATACTCTCAGTTTGTGAAGTGCAGCGCAGGGGTAACATGTCTCTTACCTTGATCCCTTCAATCGGCTGTGAAATGTATGATTCAAACTTTTTGGAATT
This sequence comes from Aphodius sticticus, assembly GCA_963966075.1. Classification (NCBI taxonomy): domain Eukaryota; kingdom Metazoa; phylum Arthropoda; class Insecta; order Coleoptera; family Scarabaeidae; genus Aphodius; species Aphodius sticticus. The sequence goes on along the minus strand of OZ014506.1, from coordinate 71,315,196 downwards.
GCCAGTAGAGGTACTTTCAATTATCCTACGACTATTGGACGGGAAGTCTCTACTGAATGCAGTGACTTCATATTCCAGGCTAATGCAGGTATGCAAAGGCGACGGTTGCCTGGTCAGCAATCTCAAGCGTCACATTCGCAAGGTAAAGCAACACGAGAAGCGGAAGTTGACAAACCCCAGCTTGGGTGTAAGGGTAAGCAGGCAAACCACGGGTAGGATATTTGACGAAAATACCAACAAGAAGGTAAAGGTACACGTTCCGACACCGTATCAGAACTTTGACAACGTCGAGATTGCATTGAGAGGTAACTTCGATAAGCGAGTGACAAAGACTGCAAAGCCTTTAAATCGGACTATGTTGCGTTTTAGATTGTAATCTTGACCCTTTGCATTGACTACTGTCGTAACCGCATTTGTAAGACGAACCCATCTGTTTGGTTTCTAACAAATCGTACTGTTGACTCTTGATTGTAATCATGGCCGTCTCAATTGACTAGTGTCACAACCGCCGTTATTTGACAAAACCCTCTGTTAGGTGTCCGACAAATCGAATTATGTTGAGTTTTAGATTGTACTTTGGACTATGCATCGTCTGCTCTTGTAACCGCATTCGTAGAACGACGCGCCTTATTGAGAGGTAGCTTCCACAAGCGAGTAACAAAGACTGCAAAGCCTTCAAATCAGACTATGTTGCGTTTTAGATTGTAATGTTGACCCTTTGCGTTGACTACTGTCGTAGCCGCATTAGTAAGACGAACCCATCTATTTGGTTTCTAACAAATCGTACTGTTGACTTTTATATTGTAATCATGACCGTTTCAATTGACTAGTGTCGCAACCGCCGTTGTTTGACAAGACCCTCTGTTAGATGTCCGACAAATCGAATTATGTTGAGTTTTAGATTGTACTTTGGACTCTGCATCGTCTACTCTTGTAACCGCATTCGTAGGACGACGGGCTTTATTGAGTGGTAGCTTCGACAAGCGAGTAACAAAGACTGCAAAGCCTTCAAATCAGACTTTGTTGAGTTTTAGATTGTAATCTAGAATCTCTGCACTGACTACTGCGTAACCGCTTTTGTAAGACGAACCCATCTGTTTGATTTCTAACAAATCGTACTGTTGACTCTTAGATTGTAATCATGACCGATTCAATTGACTAGTGTCGCAACCGCCGTTATTTGACAAAACCCCCCATTAGGTGTCCGATAAATCGAATTGTGTTGAGTTCTAGATTGTAATTTGGACTCTGCATCGGCTACTGTTGTAATCGCATTCGTACGACGATGCGCTTTATTGGGTACCTGACAAATCGTACCATGTTGAGATTTAGATTGCAGTAATGTTTGGCCGCATGGACTCCCGTTGTAACCGCAGTTATAGGTCGAGACTCTAAGTTCGATGTCTGGCAAATGGATTTGTGTTGAGTTTTAGATTGTAATCTTGACTGTTATCCATTGTGTCGGTTCACTACCTGCCACATGTGGCATATGTATGCAATACGTTTCCGACTCGTTGAACTGGAAAATTGTAGACAGTCCTACAGTATAAATACGCCCCATATCCAATAATACTCTCAGTTTGTGAAGTGCAGCGCAGGGGTAACATGTCTCTTACCTTGATCCCTTCAATCGGCTGTGAAATGTACGATTCAAACTTTTTGGAATTGCCAGTAGAGGTACTTTCAATTATCCTACGACTATTGGACGGGAAGTCTCTACTGAATGCAGTGACTTCATATTCCAGGCTAATGCAGGTATGCAAAGGCGACGGATGCCTGGTCAGCAATCTCAAGCGTCACATTCGCAAGGTAAAGCAACACGAGAAGCGGAAGTTGACAAACCCCAGCTTGGGTGTAAGGGTAAGCAGGCAAACCACGGGTAGGATATTTGACGAAAATAGATTGTATTCTAGATTGTAATTTGGACTCTGCATCGGCTACTGTTGTAATCGCATTCGTACGACGATGCGCTTTATTGGGTACCTGACAAATCGTACCATGTTGAGATTTAGATTGCAGTAATGTCTGGCCGCATAGACTCCCGTTGTAACCGCAGTTATAGGTCGAGACTCTAAGTTCGATGTCTGGCAAATGGATTTGTGTTGAGTTTTAGATTGTAATCTTGACTGTTATCCATTGTGTCGGTTCACTACCTGCCACATGTGGCATATGTATGCAATACGTTTCCGACTCGTTGAACTGGAAAATTGTAGACAGTCCTACAGTATAAATACGCCCCATATCCAATAATACTCTCAGTTTGTGAAGTGCAGCGCAGGGGTAACATGTCTCTTACCTTGATCCCTTCAATCGGCTGTGAAATGTACGTTCAAGCTTTTTGGAATTGCCAGTAGAGGTACTTTCAATTATCCTACGACTATTGGACGGGAAGTCTCTACTGAATGCAGTGACTTCATATTCCAGGCTAATGCAGGTATGCAAAGGCGACGGATGCCTGGTCAGCAATCTCAAGCGTCACATTCGCAAGGTAAAGCAACACGAGAAGCGGAAGTTGACAAACCCCAGCTTGGGTGTAAGGGTAAGCAGGCAAACCACGGGTAGGATATTTGACGAAAATACCAACAAGAAGGTAAAGGTACACGTTCCGATACCGTATCAGAACTTTGACAACGTCGAGATTGCATTGAGAGGTAACTTCGATAAGCGAGTGACAAAGACTGCAAAGCCTTTAAATCGGACTATGTTGCGTTTTAGATTGTAATCTTGACCCTTTGCATTGACTACTGTCGTAACCGCATTTGTAAGACGAACCCATCTGTTTGGTTTCTAACAAATCGTACTGTTGACTCTTGATTGTAATCATGGCCGTCTCAATTGACTAGTGTCATAACCGCCGTTATTTGACAAAACCCTCTGTTAGGTGTCCGACAAATCGAATTATGTTGAGTTTTAGATTGTACTTTGGACTCTGCATCGTCTGCTCTTGTAACCGCATTCGTAGAACGACGCGCCTTATTGAGAGGTAGCTTCCACAAGCGAGTAACATAGACTGCAAAGCCTTCAAATCGGACTATGTTGCGTTTTAGATTGTAATGTTGACCCTTTGCGTTGACTACTGTCGTAGCCGCATTAGTAAGACGAACCCACCTATTTGGTTTCTAACAAATCGTACTGTTGACTTTTATATTGTAATCATGACCGTTTCAATTGACTAGTGTCGCAACCGCCGTTGTTTGACAAGACCCTCTGTTAGATGTCCGACAAATCGAATTATGTTGAGTTTTAGATTGTACTTTAGACTCTGCATCGTCTACGCTTGTAACCGCATTCGTAGGACGACGGGCTTTATTGAGTGGTAGCTTCGACAAGCGAGTAACAAAGACTGCAAAGCCTTCAAATCAGACTTTGTTGAGTTTTAGATTGTAATCTTGAATCTCTGCACTGACTACTGTCGTAACCGCATTTGTAAGACGAACCCATCTGTTTGATTTCTAACAAATCGTACTGTTGACTCTTAGATTGTAATCATGACCGTTTCAACTGACTAGTGTCGCAACCGCCGTTATTTGACAAAACCCCCCATTAGGTGTCCGATAAATCGAATTGTGTTGAGTTCTAGATTGTAATTTGGACTCTGCATCGGCTACTGTTGTAATCGCATTCGTACGACGATGCGCTTTATTGGGTACCTGACAAATCGTACCATGTTGAGATTTAGATTGCAGTAATGTCTGGCCGCATAGACTCCCGTTGTAACCGCAGTTATAGGTCGAGACTCTAAGTTCGATGTCTGGCAAATGGATTTGTGTTGAGTTTTAGATTGTAATCTTGACTGTTATCCATTGTGTCGGTTCACTACCTGCCACATGTGGCATATGTATGCAATACGTTTCCAACTCGTTGAACTGGAAAATTGTAGACAGTCCTAGAGTATAAATACGCCCCATATCCAATAATACTCTCAGTTTGTGAAGTGCAGCGCAGGGGTAACATGTCTCTTACCTTGATCCCTTCAATCGGCTGTGAAATGTACGATTCAAACTTTTTGGAATTGCCAGTAGAGGTACTTTCAATTATCCTACGACTATTGGACTGGAAGTCTCTACTGAATGCAGTGACTTCATATTCCAGGCTAATGCAGGTATGCAAAGGCGACGGATGCCTGGTCAGCAATCTCAAGCGTCACATTCGCAAGGTAAAACAACACGAGAAGCGGAAGTTGACAAACCCCAGCTTGGGTGTAAGGGTAAGCAGGCAAACCACGGGTAGGATATTTGACGAAAATACCAACAAGAAGGTAAAGGTACACGTTCCGACACCGTATCAGAACTTTTACAACGTCGAGATTGCATTGAGAGGTAACTTCGATAAGCGAGTGACAAAGACTGCAAAGCCTTTAAATCGGACTATGTTGCGTTTTAGATTGTAATCTTGACCCTTTGCATTGACTACTGTCGTAACCGCATTTGTAAGACGAACCCAATTGTTTGGTTTCTAACAAATCGTACTGTTGACTCTTGATTGTAATCATGGCCGTCTCAATTGACTAGTGTCACAACCGCCGTTATTTGACAAAACCCTCTGTTAGGTGTCCGACAAATCGAATTATGTTGAGTTTTAGATTGTACTTTGGACTCTGCATCGTCTGCTCTTGTAACCGCATTCGTAGAACGACGCGCCTTATTGAGAGGTAGCTTCCACAAGCGAGTAACAAAGACTGCAAAGCCTTCAAATCGGACTATGTTGCGTTTTAGATTGTAATGTTGACCCTTTGCGTTGACTACTGTCGTAGCCGCATTAGTAAGACGAACCCATCTATTTGGTTTCTAACAAATCGTACTGTTGCCTTTTATATTGTAATCATGACCGTTTCAATTGACTAGTGTCGCAACCGCCGTTGTTTGACAAGACCCTCTGTTAGATGTCCGACAAATCGAATTATGTTGAGTTTTAGATTGTACTTTGGACTCTGCATCGTCTACTCTTGTAACCGCATTCGTAGGACGACGGGCTTTATTGAGTGGTAGCTTCGACAAGCGAGTAACAAAGACTGCAAAGCCTTCAAATCAGACTTTGTTGAGTTTTAGATTGTAATCTTGAATCTCTGCACTGACTACTGTCGTAACCGCATTTGTAAGACGAACCCATCTGTTTGATTTCTAACAAATCGTACTGTTGACTCTTAGATTGTAATCATGACCGTTTCAATTGACTAGTGTCGCAACCGCCGTTATTTGACAAAACCCCCCATTAGGTGTCCGATAAATCGAATTGTGTTGAGTTCTAGATTGTAATTTGGACTCTGCATCGGCTACTGTTGTAATCGCATTCGTACGACGATGCGCTTTATTGGGTACCTGACAAATCGTACCATGTTGAGATTTAGATTGCAGTAATGTCTGGCCGCATAGACTCCCGTTGTAACCGCAGTTATAGGTCGAGACTCTAAGTTCGATGTCTGGCAAATGGATTTGTGTTGAGTTTTAGATTGTAATCTTGACTGTTATCCATTGTGTCGGTTCACTACCTGCCACATGTGGCATATGTATGCAATACGTTTCCGACTCGTTGAACTGGAAAATTGTAGACAGTCCTAGAGTATAAATACGCCCCATATCCAATAATACTCTCAGTTTGTAAAGTGCAGCGTAGGGGTAACATGTCTCTTACCTTGATCCCTTCAATCGGCTGTGAAATGTACGATTCAAACTTTTTGGAATTTCCAGTAGAGGTACTTTCAATTATCCTACGACTATTGGACGGGACGTCTCTACTGAATGCAGTGACCTCATATTCCAGGCTAATGCAGGTATGCAAAGGCGACGGATGCCTGGTCAGCAAACTCAAGCGTCACATTCGCAAGGTAAAGCAACACGAGAAGCGGAAGTTGACAAACCCCAGCTTGGGGGTAAGGGTAAGCAGGCAAACCACGGGTAGGATATTTGACGAAAATGCCAACAAGAAGGTAAAGGTACACGTTCCGACACCGTATCAGAACTTTGACAACGTCGAGATTGCATTGAGAGGTAACTTCGATAAGCGAGTGACAAAGACTGCAAAGCCTTTAAATCGGACTATGTTGCGTTTTAGATTGTAATCTTGACCCTTTGCATTGACTACTGTCGTAACCGCATTTGTAAGACGAACCCATCTGTTTGGTTTCTAACAAATCGTACTGTTGACTCTTGATTGTAATCATGGCCGTCTCAATTGACTAGTGTCACAACCGCCGTTATTTGACAAAACCCTCTGTTAGGTGTCCGACAAATCGAATTATGTTGAGTTTTAGATTGTACTTTGGACTCTGCATCGTCTGCTCTTGTAACCGCATGCGTAGAACGACGCGCCTTATTGAGAGGTAGCTTCCACAAGCGAGTAACATAGACTGCAAAGCCTTCAAATCGGACTATGTTGCGTTTTAGATTTTAATGTTGACCCTTTGCGTTGACTACTGTCGTAGCCGCATTAGTAAGACGAACCCATCTATTTGGTTTCTAACAAATCGTACTGTTGACTTTTATATTGTAATCATGACCGTTTCAATTGACTAGTGTCGCAACCGCCGTTGTTTGACAAGACCCTCTGTTAGATGTCCGACAAATCGAATTATGTTGAGTTTTAGATTGTACTTTGGACTCTGCATCGTCTACTCTTGTAACCGCATTCGTAGGACGACGGGCTTTATTGAGTGGTAGCTTCGACAAGCGAGTAACAAAGACTGCAAAGCCTTCAAATCAGACTTTGTTGAGTTTTAGATTGTAATCTTGAATCGCTGCACTGACTAGTGTCGTAACCGCATTTGTAAGACGAACCCATCTGTTTGATTTCTAACAAATCGTACTGTTGACTCTTAGATTGTAATCATGACCGTTTCAATTGACTAGTGTCGCAACCGCCGTTATTTGACAAAACCCCCCATTAGGTGTCCGATAAATCGAATTGTGTTGAGTTCTAGATTGTAATTTCGACTCTGCATCGGCTACTGTTGTAATCGCATTCGTACGACGATTCGCTTTATTGGGTACCTGACAAATCGTACCACGTTGAGATTTAGATTGCAGTAATGTCTGGCCGCATAGACTCCCGTTGTAACCGCAGTTATAGGTCGAGACTCTAAGTTCGATGTCTGGCAAATGGATTTGTGTTGAGTTTTAGATTGTAATCTTGACTGTTATCCATTGTGTCGGTTCACTACCTGCCACATGTGGCATATGTATGCAATACCTTCCCGACTCGTTGAACTGGAAAATTGTAGACAGTCCTAGAGTATAAATACGCATATCCAATAATACGCTCAGTTTGTGAAGTGCAGCGCAGGGGTAACATGTCTCTTACCTTGATCCCTTCAATCGGCTGTGAAATGTACGATTCAAACTTTTTAGAATTGCCAGTAGAGGTACTTTCAATTATCCTACGACTATTGGACGGGAAGTCTCTACTGAATGCAGTGACTTCATATTCCAGGCTAATGCAGGTATGCAAAGGCGACGGATGCCTGGTCAGCAATCTCAAGCGTCACATTCGCAAGGTAAAGCAACACGAGAAGCGGAAGTTGACAAACCCCAGCTTGGGTGTAAGGGTAAGCAGGCAAACCACGGGTAGGATATTAGACGAAAATACCAACAAGAAGGTACACGTTCCGACACCGTATCAGAACTTTGACAACGTCGAGATTGCATTGAGAGTAGGGATGAGTTGTTCGCGAACGAACCGTTCAAAATGAACGGGTCAAATGTGTGAACCGTTCGATCCGGTTCAACCCTGGCAAACTGACCCGTTCAGTAGGAGATCCGGTTCAGTAGTTCGTTCGTTTACGGTGTTTACGCTCTCGCTCTAATTTCTGCTCCAAGCATAGACGGCTCAAAGCAGACCGGCGCGGCGCGGCGGCGTCTTTGATGCACCTGTTCATTTGTTTCCAGTGCCGCGTAAAATACATAATATGTAGATACTCTAGGCTCTGGCTTTCAGCCTTTTTGTTACTATTTTGTAACCTTCTCCCCATACATTCTGCTCCACTTCTTCTAGTACGCTAGCCCATTGATTCTCCTTTGATTGAAGGATTGCGGCTTTTAGCATTTTTCTCGCATCCTTGTAGGTTTCTAGGAGCTGCGTTCTTCTTACTTCGTCGTGCCTCTCCTTTTGGGACCTTCTTCTGGCTTTGTTGCAGGCCCTCCTGAGATCCGCTATCTCCTCGGTCCACCAGTAAACCGACCTTCTCCCGGGCCCCTTTCTCTTAGGCATTGACGCATCGCGTGCTTTCTCAAGTGCCGACAGGCATGTCCGGACGTCAGGGGCGCCGCCACTTATTTCGTTCAGGAATGCCTCGGCGAAACGTGCCTCATCCAGCTTCCTGGCATTATAACCAGTGTCGGAAGGCGTCACGTCGTCCTGGTTTGCGTTAGTCGTCAGCCGGTACGAGATGTACATATGATCGCTCAACGACTCCTCCTCTACCACGTGCCAACTACCGATCTCGCGCGCGATGCTCTCCGAAGCAAAAGTGACGTCAATGACCGAGCCTCATCCGCCTCTTCTGAACGTATTGCTCGTTCCCTGGCATCATGCCGTTCCTTGCCGCCCATTCGCCAAGAGCTTCTCCTTTGGGGTCCGTACGAACCGACCCCCATTGATGGGATTTTGCGTTGAAATCTCCCGCAACCACACATCTTTTATTTCCTGACTTCATGCTGTCCTCCAACTCTTCCAGAAACTGATCGAACTCCGCGCGAGTCATAGCTGGGGACGCATAGCAGCTGTAGAACGTTGCCTCCTCGACATCTACCCATACGAAACCTCTGCCGGCACCGTGTTTCTTGACAGACGCACGGGTTCCTCTTACGCCGATAGCAGCCCCTCCTCTGTCGTCGGTCCACCAACCTAGGTTCTCTGTGATAGCGTTGTTTTGCTCGGAGACCAGCATAACATCGACGTCTCTCCTTGTCACTGTTGCAACTAGCAGCTCCTGGGCGGCTCTGCGTCTGCCTAGGTTTACTTGCAGGATTTTGACCATGTTGTTGGTGTCATATATCTCCTGTCGCTCTCCCTGATGGACTCCAGTCTCATCCGCCTAGTGGACCCAAGGTGCCACCCCACTTTTTCAAGGTGTTCCGATGCTTTGTTCTCGCTGATGCCATAGCTGACGAGGAAACGGAGATACAGTTTTCTCAGGTCGTTCCCGAGCGGCATGCCCTCAGACATTATCTTAGCTTCAGCGGAGACCTTGCTTTCTCCTCCTACGATTTCTCCATACTCAGTTTTCTCAAAGTATCCCAGGTAGTTTCTGACCATGTCAAAAAGTGTCCTGTCTCGTAGTCTCTGCTGGGCGTAACTTGCGCTCGTCAGGGTCATCCTTACTATGGGTGGGACCTCCGAGTAGCACCCGCGCGATCTTTTGTTATCCTGGTCCAAGTTAGGATCTTTTGGCACCTCCTCTCTTTTCTCTGCCTTGAATGCCGTCGCTTCGCATGGCGGTTTAGGTATGAGGATCTCCACCCGTCCCGACGGATGCGTGATGGTCGCCTTTGTCTGTGATGTTAGAATTTCCCCAGCAACGAAGGCGACCACTCCTCCTCTATTTTTGATGTGCCTTTCCATTCTTGCGCGGTCCCTTTTGGTTTTGGACGGCGGTTTCCTCCTCATACTCGAGTTCGTTCCTTGGAGCCGTAGAGTATTTTTGTCACTCTGCTCCCTTTCGCCTGATTTACTGTGGTTGGGTTTAGGCATTGTGCGGAGTACCCTTCGCCTTCTTGGCCTTTTCTGTTGCCTTTACGTGTGCTGGGCAGCGCTGGGTTTCTGCCCTGTGGCCTACTACCTCGCAGATCGGGCACATAGCCGTGTTATTGCAGCCGTTTGCCATGTGACCCTCCTTTCCGCAGTTCTTGCAGAGTTTTGATCTGTCTGTGCCCTTGCAGTCGACCGCAATGTGGCCGATTTCCCAGCATTTATAGCACGTTGATACTTGCTGCCGCTCTCCAATGCGACCTTCAGCCCATCCGACTTTGAGGATTTTGTTGCGGAGGAGCACCATCGCTGCGCCTTCCGAGACTCGCAGGACCGCGGTCTTCGTTTCATCATATGAAATATTCAGCGCCTTAACACTGACGTCGGCTCTGAACACATCTCCCACGGCTTTCTTCACCGCTTCCGTGACCCTTTTGTTCTGTGCATGTCGCCTCTAGGTCTCTGACGATGAGAGTCCTTTCCTTCCCCGCGACTCTTGCTGGCAGTCCCTGCAATCCGGTTGTTTTCAATATCTGCTCTCGCAGATTTGCGGCGCTTACCCGGTCTTTGACCTTGATCATTAGGTCGCCCGTCTTGGTCTTTCTTACTCCCTTAATATTGAGGGAGTCGCTATCGGTCTTCAGCTGGTCTTTTACCCTAGCGAGTGTCTCAGCGTACGTCCCGCCGCTCGTCTTGATGATGACCGCCCCGTCCTTCCTCTTTGGCAGTTCTGGGAATCGCCTCTCGTGCTTCTCGGTCGCAGGGTTGGGTTTAGGCTTGTGCAGGGTGTCCCTTTTTACAGTCCCAACTACATCCGCGTACCCGCGCTTTTGTTCCACCTTCCCCTTTCGCGTATATAGGACTGCCGTTTTTCCGAAGACATTCCATAGGAGTTCCCGCCGGGTTTCCGCATGTTCGCCTTCCGGATCGTTGATGGCCACCTTGCCTTCTGCTCCAATGGCGTGGCCCAGCTCTTTCAGTATGGCGTCCATTGGGGGGGACGTCGGACTCCTGTGGACGACGAAGATACGACGCCTCTTCTCCGTCATCTCATCTCCCACCTTGATCGTTGTCGTCTTCACCACCTCGATCATTCCCGTCTCCTCGCACGTAACCCCTTCCAGCTCCGGCACCTGCTGCAAGACGCTGTTTCTTAGACCTGTCTCTTGGTCTCCTCCGCCCAGTACGATGATAACATCGTAGTCGTTCGGAGCGCCGAGAGGGTTACCCGTTGCTCTGGACATACGTTCTCTCTCCGATCCAACTGCCTGCTTTATATGCTGCGCCATAGTCGCCATGATCCCGTTCATCATTTTTACCATGGAGTTTGATATTCTTTCCAACTCCGCCTTGTCTGCCGCCATTTTCACCGACGTCTGAAGGGTTTCCATCTGGGAATAGGTTTTTTCAAGAGCCTCCTTCAGTTTGTTCTTGTCTTTTACCGGTGCCACCTCCTTTTCCGGCAAGTCACCTGGCGAGAACGCCCCAGGTAAAACCGTCTGCCGCTTGCGCTTCTTCGTTGTCTTCTCGTCGGACTTCTCAGTCGCCTCAATGATATCCCGCGTTGCATCTCTACGTGGGGTGTTTTGAACATCTCTCATACTTTCACCCAGTTCGCTCGTGGTGGGTTTCTCCGTTGTCTTCGGGATTGCTCCTTTAGTGTCTCCCTCTCCTGCCTCTGACGTTCTTGTCGTTCTCGGCGTTATCTTCTGCTTATCCTCCTTTTGTTCTGGGCTTGGCTGGCTCACTTTCCATGAAGCCGGTGGGGACCTCTCGATTCGGGGCTTGGACCCAAAAACGAACGGATCCCCCGACTTGCTATCGGTGGCCTTATTCACCTCCCCCTCTTCTGCTCCCTGAGATCTGCGCAACGAGGCAGACCGTTCACCCCAGGATGAGAATTGGACCATCGCCTCTGAGCGGTGGGTTGACTTTCCCTGGTCTCCCATTGTTGTTTCGCTTGTTGCGAAAACTGCAGAATCCGCCACGCCTCCTCACGGAATGAGGGAGGGTGCGAACGTCCAAAAACCACCCCCGGGAGGCGCCGGTGTCGGAATGTACCGAAAGCCCAAAAGCAACTCAACTCGAACCGACCTATCCCGCACTCACACTCCGCACAGAAAACCCGGAAAACGCAAAATCTCTCTTCCCCTGCTTCCTTTTTCTAAGTCCAAGAACTCCGAAAAAAACGGAAAAATCCGAAAAAAAAACCAGAAACGCCCGGGCCTATAGGGTGTCAAAATGACGGTCTCTCTACGAACAGTGCCGTGGTACCGGTCTCGTCCGCTTATACCGCAAACATTTTACCATCGCCCCCTCACTGAACTTTTCCTAAGTACCGCACACGTGTTTTCCCTCGCGAACGTTAACCTTCGGAAAAGGCGCGAACGAACGCGAAAAGCGGAAAATGTTGTTAGACTTTTTGGTGGCCCCGGTTTAGTTCCATCCGCCACCAAAATATCACTACCCTCCGGCAACTTTTTTCAACTTCCTGCCACGCCCTTCAAAAATGTTCGAGATTGTTTCTATGGTCACCTACCTCGTAGATTTTTTTTTACTCCGTTCCCGGCAAAACGGGTGCCCAGGTGGCGGTGTTGCACTCTGAGTATTTCCCGCAATCAGTTAACACCCCAACTCTAACCCTTTTGGCACTAGGGGCGAAAAACTGCAGTGCCACGCCCTAAAATTCCAGAGACAGTTTTTTCCGGCTATCTCCGTTAATTCTTCACCGATTTTAACGAAATCACCACAAAACTGACGGACTCGATTTACGCACACCCCGGATTGCGTCTAAGGTGTCTCGCGACCGCACAACCCCTGTGGACGGGGAGAAACTCGCCGCCACGTATGGAACTCGCGCGTTAGTTCACTCTATATATCTCCAAAAGTGCACGAAATAATCCTCTGGGCCGAAAATGGTATAAACACTTTCTGTTGCCCACAATGGGATCTCGCTGTTGGTAAAAACTCAGACTTTTTCGTCGATTTTTCACCACTTTGCACTTTGGTTTTTATCACCTCTACTACGGAGCACCAATAAACGCGACTGTCTTTAGTTAGAGTCGGCTTCGCACCCCAAAGCCTTCAAATCAGACTTTGTTGAGTTTTAGATTGTAATCTTGAATCTCTGCATTGACTACTGTCGTAACCGCATTTGTAAGACGAACCCATCTGTTTGATTTCTAACAAATCGTACTGTTGACTCTTAATTGTAATCATGACCGTCTCAATTGACTAGTGTCACAACCGCCGTTATTTGACAAAACCCTCTGTTAGGTGTCCGACAATTCGAATTATGTTGAGTTTTAGATTGTACTTTGGACTCTGCATCGTCTGCTCTTGTAACCGCATTCGTAGGACGACGCGCCTTATTGAGAGGTAGCTTCCACAAGCGAGTAACAAAGACTGCAAAGCCTTCATATCGGACTATGTTGCGTTTAAGATTGTAATGTTGACCCTTTGCATTGACCACTGTCGTGCCGCATTTGTAAGACGAACCCATCTATTTGGTTTCTAACAAATCGTACTGTTGACTTTTATATTGTAATCATGACCGTTTCAATTGACTAGTGTCGCAACCGCCGTTATTTGACAAGACCCTCTGTTAGATGTCCGACAAATCGAATTATGTTGAGTTTTAGATTGTACTTTGGACTCTGCATCGTCTAACCTTGTAACCGCATTCGTAGGACGACGCGCTTTATTGAGAGGTAGCTTCGACAAGCGAGTAACAAAGATTGCAAAGCCTTCAAATCAGACTATATTGCGTTTTAGATTGTAATCTTGACCCTTTGCATTGACTACTGTCGTAGCCGCATTTGTAAGACGAACCCATCTATTTGGTTTCTAACAAATCGTACTGTTAACTCTTGATTGTAATCATGACCGTCTAAATTGACTAGTGTCACAACCGCCGTTTTTGACAAAACCCTCTGTTAGGTGTCCGACAAATCGAATTATGTTGAGTTTTATATTGTACTTCGGACTCTGCATCGTCTACTCTTGTAACCGCATTCGTAGGACGACGGGCTTTATTGAGAGGTACCTTCGACAAGCGAGTAACAAAGACTGCAAAGCCTTCAAATCAGACTTTGTTGAGTTTTAGATTGTAATCTTGAATCTCTGCATTGACTACTGTCGTAACCGCATTTGTAAGACGAACCCATCTCTTTGATTTCTAACAAATCGTACTGTTGACTCTTAATTGTAATCATGACTGTCTCAATTGACTAGTGTCACAACCGCCGTTATTTGACAAAACCCTCTGTTAGGTGTCCGACAATTCGAATTATGTTGAGTTTTAGATTGTACTTTGGACTCTGCATCGTCTGCTCTTGTAACCGCATTCGTAGGACGACGCGCCTTATTGAGAGGTAGCTTCCACAAGCGAGCAACAAAGACTGCAAAGCCTTCATATCGGACTATGTTGCGTTTAAGATTGTAATGTTGACCCTTTGCATTGACCACTGTCGTGCCGCATTTGTAAGACGAACCCATCTATTTGGTTTCTAACAAATCGTACTGTTGACTTTTATATTGTAATCATGACCGTTTCAATTGACTAGTGTCGCAACCGCCGTTATTTGACAAGATCCTCTGTTAGATGTCCGACAAATCGAATTATGTTGAGTTTTAGATTGTACTTTGGACTCTGCATCGTCTAACCTTGTAACCGAATTCGTAGGACGACGCGCTTTATTGAGAGGTAGCCTCGACAAGCGAGTAACAAAGATTGCAAAGCCTTCAAATCAGACTATATTGCGTTTTAGATTGTAATCTTGACCCTTTGCATTGACTACTGTCGTAGCCGCATTTGTAAGACGAACCCATCTATTTGGTTTCTAACAAATCGTACTGTTGACTCTTGATTGTAATCATGACCGTCTCAATTGACTAGTGTCACAACCGCCGTTTTTGACAAAACCCTCTGTTAGGTGTCCGACAAATCGAATTATGTTGAGTTTTAGATTGTACTTCGGACTCTGCATCGTCTACTCTTGTAACCGCATTCGTAGGACGACGGGCTTTATTGAGAGGTACCTTCGACAAGCGAGTAACAAAGACTGCAAAGCCTTCAAATCAGACTTTGTTGAGTTTTAGATTGTAATCTTGAATCTCTGCATTGACTACTGTCGTAACTGCATTTGTAAGACGAACCCATCTGTTTGATTTCTAACAAATCGTACTGTTGACTCTTACATTGTAATCATGACCGTTTCAATTGACTAGTGTCGCAACCGCCGTTATTTGACAAAACCCCCCATTAGGTGTCCGACAAATCGAATTGTGTTGAGTTCTAGATTGTAATTTGGACTCTGCATCGGCTACTGTTGTAATCGCATTCGTAGGACGATGCGCATTGTTGGGTACCTGACATATCGTACCATGTTGAGATTTAGATTGCAGTAATGTCTGGCCGCATAGACTGCCTTTGTAACCGCAGTTATAGGTCGAGACTCTATGTTCGATGTCTGGCAAATGGATTTGTGTTGAGTTTTAGATTGTAATCTTGACTGTTATCCATTGTGTCGGTTCACTACCTGCCACGTGTGGCATATGTATGCAATACGTTTCTGACTCGTTGAACTGGAAAACTGTAGACAGTCCTAGAGTATAAATACGCACCATATCCAATAATACTCTCAGTTTGTGAAGGGCAGCGCAGGGGTAACATGTCTCTTACCTTGATCCCTTCAATCGGCTGTGAAATGTGCGATTCAAACTTTTTTGAATTGCCAGTAGAGGTACTTTCAATTATCCTACGACTAATGGACGGGAAGTCTCTACTGAATGCAGTGACCTCATATTCCAGGCTAATGCAGGTATGCAAAGGCGACGGATGCCTGGTCAGCAATCTCAAGCGTCACATTCGCAAGGTAAAGCAACACGAGAAGCGGAAGTTGACAAACCGCAGCTTGGGTGTAAGGGTAAGCAGGCAAACCACGGGTAGGATATTTGACGAAAATACCAACAAGAAGGTTAAGGTACACGTTCCGACACCGTATCAGAACTTTGACGTCGAGATTGCATTGAGAGGTAACTTCGATAAGCGAGTGACAAAGACTGCAAAGCCTTTAGGTCGGACTATGTTGCGTTTTAGATTGTAATCTTGACCCTTTGCATTGACTACTGTCCTAACCGCATTTGTAAGACGAACCCATCTGTTTGGTTTCAAACAAATCGTACTGTTGACTCTTGATTGTAATCATGACCGTCTCAATTGACTAGTGTCACAACCGCCGTTTTTGACAAAACCCTCTGTTAGGTGTCCGACAAATCGAATTATGTTGAGTTTTATATTGTACTTCGGACTCTGCATCGTCTACTCTTGTAACCGCATTCGTAGGACGACGGGCTTTATTGAGAGGTACCTTCGACAAGCGAGTAACAAAGACTGCAAAGCCTTCAAATCAGACTTTGTTGAGTTTTAGATTGTAATCTTGAATCTCTGCATTGACTACTGTCGTAACCGCATTTGTAAGACGAACCCATCTCTTTGATTTCTAACAAATCGTACTGTTGACTCTTAATTGTAATCATGACTGTCTCAATTGACTAGTGTCACAACCGCCGTTATTTGACAAAACCCTCTGTTAGGTGTCCGACAATTCGAATTATGTTGAGTTTTAGATTGTACTTTGGACTCTGCATCGTCTGCTCTTGTAACCGCATTCGTAGGACGACGCGCCTTATTGAGAGGTAGCTTCCACAAGCGAGCAACAAAGACTGCAAAGCCTTCATATCGGACTATGTTGCGTTTAAGATTGTAATGTTGACCCTTTGCATTGACCACTGTCGTGCCGCATTTGTAAGACGAACCCATCTATTTGGTTTCTAACAAATCGTACTGTTGACTTTTATATTGTAATCATGACCGTTTCAATTGACTAGTGTCGCAACCGCCGTTATTTGACAAGATCCTCTGTTAGATGTCCGACAAATCGAATTATGTTGAGTTTTAGATTGTACTTTGGACTCTGCATCGTCTAACCTTGTAACCGAATTCGTAGGACGACGCGCTTTATTGAGAGGTAGCCTCGACAAGCGAGTAACAAAGATTGCAAAGCCTTCAAATCAGACTATATTGCGTTTTAGATTGTAATCTTGACCCTTTGCATTGACTACTGTCGTAGCCGCATTTGTAAGACGAACCCATCTATTTGGTTTCTAACAAATCGTACTGTTGACTCTTGATTGTAATCATGACCGTCTCAATTGACTAGTGTCACAACCGCCGTTTTTGACAAAACCCTCTGTTAGGTGTCCGACAAATCGAATTATGTTGAGTTTTAGATTGTACTTCGGACTCTGCATCGTCTACTCTTGTAACCGCATTCGTAGGACGACGGGCTTTATTGAGAGGTACCTTCGACAAGCGAGTAACAAAGACTGCAAAGCCTTCAAATCAGACTTTGTTGAGTTTTAGATTGTAATCTTGAATCTCTGCATTGACTACTGTCGTAACTGCATTTGTAAGACGAACCCATCTGTTTGATTTCTAACAAATCGTACTGTTGACTCTTACATTGTAATCATGACCGTTTCAATTGACTAGTGTCGCAACCGCCGTTATTTGACAAAACCCCCCATTAGGTGTCCGACAAATCGAATTGTGTTGAGTTCTAGATTGTAATTTGGACTCTGCATCGGCTACTGTTGTAATCGCATTCGTAGGACGATGCGCATTGTTGGGTACCTGACATATCGTACCATGTTGAGATTTAGATTGCAGTAATGTCTGGCCGCATAGACTGCCTTTGTAACCGCAGTTATAGGTCGAGACTCTATGTTCGATGTCTGGCAAATGGATTTGTGTTGAGTTTTAGATTGTAATCTTGACTGTTATCCATTGTGTCGGTTCACTACCTGCCACGTGTGGCATATGTATGCAATACGTTTCTGACTCGTTGAACTGGAAAACTGTAGACAGTCCTAGAGTATAACTACGCACCATATCCAATAATACTCTCAGTTTGTGAAGGGCAGCGCAGGGGTAACATGTCTCTTACCTTGATCCCTTCAATCGGCTGTGAAATGTGCGATTCAAACTTTTTGGAATTGCCAGTAGAGGTACTTTCAATTATCCTACGACTAATGGACGGGAAGTCTCTACTGAATGCAGTGACCTCATATTCCAGGCTAATGCAGGTATGCAAAGGCGACGGATGCCTGGTCAGCAATCTCAAGCGTCACATTCGCAAGGTAAAGCAACACGAGAAGCGGAAGTTGACAAACCCCAGCTTGGGTGTAAGGGTAAGCAGGCAAACCACGGGTAGGATATTTGACGAAAATACCAACAAGAAGGTTAAGGTACACGTTCCGACACCGTATCAGAACTTTGACAACGTCGAGATTGCATTGAGAGGTAACTTCGATAAGCGAGTGACAAAGACTGCAAAGCCTTTAGGTCGGACTATGTTGCGTTTTAGATTGTAATCTTGACCCTTTGCATTGACTACTGTCCTAACCGCATTTGTAAGACGAACCCATCTGTTTGGTTTCAAACAAATCGTACTGTTGACTCTTGATTGTAATCATGACCGTCTCAATTGACTAGTGTCACAACCGCCGTTATTTGACAAAACCATCTGTTAGGTGTCCGACAAATCGAATTATGTTGAGCTTTAGATTGTACTTTGGACTCTGCATCGTCTACTCTTGTAGCCGCATTCGTAGGACTACGTGCTTTATTGAGAGGTAGCTTCGACAAGCGAGTAACAAAGACTGCAAAGCCTTCAAATCAGACTATGTTGAGTTTTAGATTGTAATCTTGAATCTCTGCATAGACTACTGTCGTAACCGCATTTGTAAGACGAACCCATCTGTTTGATTTCTAACAAATCGTACTGTTGACTCTTAGATTGTAATCATGACCGTTTCAATTGACTAGTGTGGCAACCGCCGTTATTTGACAAGACCCTCTGTTAGATGTCCGACAAATCGAGTTATGTTGAGTTTTAGATTGTACTTCGGACTTTGCATCGTCTACTCTTGTAACCGCATTCGTAGGATGACGGGCTTTATTGAGAGGTAGCTTCGACAAGCGAGTAACAAAGACTGCAAAGCCTTCAAATCAGACTTTGTTGAGTTTTAGATTGTAATCTTGAATCTCTGCATTGACTACTGTCGTAACCGCATTTGTAAGACGAACCCATCTGTTTGATTTCTAACAAATCGTACTGTTGACTCTTAGATTGTAATCATGACCGTTTCAATTGACTAGTGTCGCAACCGCCGTTATTTGACAAAACCCTCTGTTAGGTGTCCGACAAATCGAATTATGTTGAGTTTTAGATTGTAATTTGGACTTTGCATCGTCTACTCTTGTAACCGCATTCGTAGGATGACGGGCTTTATTGAGAGGTAGCTTCGACAAGCGAGTAACAAAGACTGCAAAGCCTTCAAATCAGACTTTGTTGAGTTTTAGATTGTAATCTTGAATCTCTGCATTGACTACTGTCGTAACCGCATTTGTAAGACGAACCCATCTGTTTGATTTCTAACAAATCGTACTGTTGACTCTTAGATTGTAATCATGACCGTTTCAATTGACAAGTGTCGCAACCGCCGTTATTTGACAAAACCCTCTGTTAGGTGTCCGACAAATCGAATTATGTTGAGTTTTAGATTGTAATTTGGACTCTGCATCGGCTACTGTTGTAATCGCATTCGTACGACGATGCGCTTTATTGGGTACCTGACAAATCGTACCATGTTGAGATTTAGATTGCAGTAATGTCTGGCCGCATAGACTCCCTTTGTAACCGCAGTTATAGGTCGAGACTCTAAGTTCGATGTCTAGCAAATGGATTTGTGTTGAGTTTTAGATTGTAATCTGGACTGTTATCCATTGTGTCGGTTCACTACCTGCCACATGTGGCATATGTATGCAATAGGTTTCCGACTCGTTGAACTGGAAAATTGTAGACAGTCCTAGAGTATAAATACGCACCATATCCAATAATACTCTCAGTTTGTGAAGTGCAGCGCAGGGGTAACATGTCTCTTACCTTGATCCCTTCAATCGGCTCTGAAATGTACGATTCAAACTTTTTGGAGTTGCCAGTAGAGGTACTTTCAATTATCCTACGACTATTGGACGGGAAGTCTCTACTGAATGCAGTGACCTCATATTCCGGGCTAATGCAGGTATGCAAAGGCGACGGATGCCTGGTCAGCAATCTCAAGCGTCACATTCGCAAGGTAAAGCAACACGAGAAGCGGAAGTTGACAAACCCCAGCTTGGGTGTAAGGGTAAGCAGGCAAGCCACGGGTAGGATATTTGACGAAAATACCAACAAGAAGGTAAAGGTACACGTTCCGACACCGTATCAGAACTTTTACAACGTCGAGATTGCATTAAGAGGTAACTTCGATAAGCGAGTGACAAAGACTGCAAAGCCTTTAAATCGGACTATGTTGCGTTTTGGATTGTAATCTTGACCCTTTGCATTGACTACTGTCGTAACCGCATTTGTAAGACGAACCCATCTGTTTGGTTTCTAACAAATCGTACTGTTGACTTTTAGATCGTAATCATGACCGTTTCAATTGACTAGTGTCGCAACCGCCGTTATTTGACAAGACCCTCTGTTAGATGTCCGACAAATCGAATTATGTTGAGTTTTATATTGTACTTTGGACTCTGCATCGTCTACTCTTGTAGCCGCATTCGTAGGACGACGCGCTTTATTGAGAGGTAGCTTCGACAACCGAGTAACAAAGATTGCAAAGCCTTCAAATCAGACTATGTTGCGTTTTAGATTGTAGTCTTGACCCTTTGCATTGACTACTGTCGTAGCCGCATTTGTAAGACGAGTCCATCTATTTGGTTTCTAACAAATCGTACTGTTGACTTTTAGATTGTAATCATGACCGTTTCAATTGACTAGTGTCGCAACCGCCGTTATTTGACCAGACCCTCTGTTAGATGTCCGACAAATCGAATTATGTTGAGTTTTAGATTGTACTTCGGACTCTACATCGTCTACTCTTGTAACCGCATTCGTAGGACGACGGGCTTTATTGAGAGGTAGCTTCGACAAGCGAGTAACAAAGACTGCAAAGCCTTCAAATCAGACTTTGTTGAGTTTTAGATTGTAATCTTGAATCTCTGCATTGACTACTGTCGTAACCGCATTTGTAAGACGAACCCATCTGTTTGATTTCTAACAAATCGTACTGTTGACTCTTAGATTGTAATCATGACCGTTTCAATTGACTAGTGTCGCAACCGCCGTTATTTGACAAAACCCCCCATTAGGTGTCCGACAAATCGAATTATGTTCAGCTTTAGATTGTAATTTGGACACTGCGTCGTCTACTGTGTAATCGCATTCGTAGGATGATGCGCTTTATTGGGTGCCTGACAAATCCTACCATGTTGAGATTTAGATTGCAGTCATGTCTGGCCGCATTGCCTGCCTCTGTAACCGCAGTTATAGGTCGAGACTCTAAGTTTGATGTCTGAAAAATGGATTTGTGTTGAGTTTTAGATTGTAATCTTGACTGTTATCCATTGTGTCGGTTCACTACCTGCTACATGTGGCATATGTATGCAATACGTTTCCGACTCGTTGAACTGGAAAATTGTAGACAGTCCTAGAGTATAAATACGCACCATATCCAATAATACTCTCAGTTTGTGAAGAGCAGCGCAGGGGCAACATGTCTCTTACCTTGATCCCTTCAATCGACTCAGAAATGTACGATTCAAACTTTTTGGAATTGCCAGTAGAGGTACTTTCAATTATCCTACGACTATTGGACGGGAAGTCTCTACTGAATGCAGTGACCTCATATTCCAGGCTAATGCAGGTATGCAAAGGCGACGGATGCCTGGTCAGCAATCTCAAGCGTCTCATTCGCAAGGTAAAGCAACACGAGAAGCGCAAGTTGACAAACCCCAGCTTGGGGGTAAGGTTAAGCAGGCAAGCCACGGGTAGGATATTTGACGAAAATACCAACAAGAAGGTAAAGGTACACGCTCCGATACCGTATCAGAACTTTGACAACGTCGAAATTGCATTGAGAGGTAACTTCGATAAGCGAGTGACAAAGACTGCAAAGCCTTCAAATCGGACTATGTTGCGTTTTAGATTGTATTCTTGACTCTTTGCATTGATTACTGTCGTAACCGCATTTGTAAGACGAAGCCATCTGTTTGGTTTCTAAAAAATCGTACTGCTGACTCTTAGATTGTAATCATGACCGTTTCAATTGACTAGTGTAGCAACCGCCGTTATTTGACAAAACCCCCCATTAGGTGTCCGACAAATCGAATTATGTTGAGCTTTAGATTGTAATTTGGACACTGCGTCGTCTACTGTGTAATCGCATTCGTAGGATGATGCGCTTTATTGGGTGCCTGACAAATCCTACCATGTTGAGATTTAGATTGCAGTCATGTCTGGCCGCATTGCCTGCCTCTGTAACCGCAGTTATAGGTCGAGACTCTAAGTTTGATGTCTGAAAAATGGATTTGTGTTGAGTTTTAGATTGTAATCTTGACTGTTATCCATTGTGTCGGTTCACTACCTGCTACATGTGGCATATGTATGCAATACGTTTCCGACTCGTTGAACTGGAAAATTGTAGACAGTCCTAGAATATAAATACGCATCATATCCAATAATACTCTCAGTTTGTGAAGAGCAGCGCAGGGGCAACATGTATCTTACCTTGATCCCTTCAATCGACTCAGAAATGTACGATTCAAACTTTTTGGAATTGCCAGTAGAGGTACTTTCAATTATCCTACGACTATTGGACGGGAAGTCTCTACTGAATGCAGTGACCTCATATTCCAGGCTAATGCAGGTATGCAAAGGCGACGGATGCCTGGTCAGCAATCTCAACCGTCTCATTCGCAAGGTAAAGCAACACGAGAAGCGCAAGTTGACAAACCCCAGCTTGGGGGTAAGGTTAAGCAGGCAAGCCACGGGTAGGATATTTGACGAAAATACCAACAAGAAGGTAAAGGTACACGCTCCGACACCGTACCAGAACTTTGACAACGTCGAAATTGCATTGAGAGGTAACTTCGATAAGGGAGTGACAAAGACTGCAAAGCCTTCAAATCGGACTATGTTGCGTTTTAGATTGTATTCTTGACTCTTTGCATTGATTACTGTCGTAACCGCATTTGTAAGACGAAGCCATCTGTTTGGTTTCTAAAAAATCGTACTGCTGACTCTTAGATTGTAATCATGACCGTTTCAATTGACTAGTGTAGCAACCGCCGTTATTTGACAATACCCTGTGTTAGGTGTCCGACAAATCGAATTATGATTATGATACGCGTTTTAGATTGTAATTTGGACTCTGCGTCGTCTACTCTTGTAATCGCATTCGTAGAACGACGCGCTTTATTGAAACTATATAAGTTTTCGTCTGGATCAACATACAGATCTACTTACAGAAAATCAAACTATATTTCCATCATTAAATTTTAAAAAGATGTTGGGGGCTTAGGGAAAAGGGGCGCGCCATCCAAAGTTACTATAGTATTGATTGATCTCCGCATTTTTGCCGGGTTACTCTGGCATTTGTTGAATCTGTGTTAGGTATCCCCTCTTTGTAGGTTCGTCGTCACCCTCTTCCTCAGTGTTTGTGACCAGACCTCGTCATGCCGATCGAGTACAATATAAAACAGTGATAACAAAAAGCCAAACTGAGGTAAACACAAAGTTAACATGCCCTTCACACCAGTGTACCCTTCCGGGTGACTGATAATTCAACAAGATAGGAGGGAAACGGAAAGGTTTTGTATAAAAACTTATAAAACTTGGAAATATTTTAACGTAGCTGTTAAGCCTAGTTTAGAATGGGGCAACAGACGCCGACAGCAATAGGCAACAACATTGGACCACACATATTAATGTTGTTTCCAATTGAAATAAAAATACCGTGGACCAGGTCAGGTCGATCACAAAAGTAACATGTTGCATGCTACATGTTGCCCACTGTTTCCCAGGTGTATATGAGACTTTATGGTCTAGGTCAGGGTAGATTGAAAGGAAACTTGCACTGGTTTTACATGCCTACGTGAATTATGTGTATTGATGTTGTTTTACGTTCACAATGGGACGGATCTGACTTCCGACCTGCCTAGGCATGTCTCCTTAGTGAATACTGGCAGATGCAATTCTTAAAATGAAATTCTGAAAATTGTACTTGCAACTGCAAGCATTGAGCAATTCTGGTCGTTCCGTACGGCTTTATACTTTTATGAAATTTATTCGAACATAATAATTACAGTAGGGTAGGGTGGGACACATTTGGACATGGGGCGCTTTTGTACAGTTGCAATTTATATCTCAGTTTGCGAAAATATTTAAGCACAAACGTAAATATAGGTACCTCATGAACGAACGGTTTCTATATTTCCATTTGTGTTTAAATATTTTCGCAAATGCAGATAGGAATATCAATGGTCCAATTGTGACCCATGTCCAAATGTACCCCCCTACACTGAAACACGGTATAACGGACAGCTGTTTTTGGCTACGTCACATGTATGAACCGTTTAATGCAGTTATATGATACGAGACGGCGTAACTATTTAAAATCATTCAAGAATTCAGAATTTAGCAAAAACGAAGGTTTTTTTAATTCTGATACATATTCAGTAAATATTTTACATGCGATGTAAGCCTAATTCTAAATTAAACATTTTTATTGGTTCTCCTAAATAAATAGATTTAGATAATAATTACAAAATTGTACTTTATATACAAGTACAAAATAGAATACAAGTATATTAAAGTTGAATAGTTTTCATCACGATGTAATAACAGCAATGTCGTCTTAATACTGGTACCTAAATAAATCAAATACACGAATTGTATGATTCTCCTACTTAATTATATTAATCGGTCAAAGTTACTTGAAGAAGACCGCAAATGAAATTATAGAAAGAAGCCTCCTTAGATGCTGGAGGAAATTGAACATATATACTGATTCTTTTGATATCTTATAATTACGGGTCGCCTACGCACTTGCTATGTTTGGAATATGTATATAAAAAACACTATTCATTTGCTTGTAAACGCAGTTTATTCGCAGTCTGTAAACTTTTGAGTTTATAAACTTAGTTATTGTACATTTGTTATAATTAATTGCGCATAATAAAAAATATAAATATTTGAATATTTGACGTCACGTATGTAATAATAATAATAATTTTTTATTAAATAAAAAAAATATTGCGTATTAATAAAGTATAGGTACCTACGTGTGTGGTAGGGTGGAACGAACAAATTATATTTTTTAATTGCAGCAGAACAGTACGAGCATTGCGGGAATGGTGCCCTCAACGATGTAATTTGAAGTGTTTGTGGCCGCAAAAAAAAACAAGTACTTTTTATTTACAATTTTCCCATTTATTTAAGTGCATTTGTACTTATTCGACGAGTACATTTGTACTGGTCAAAAGGCAACTACTCCACGCTTCGAATTAAAAATAAATACGTTACTTTGTTCCACACTAACGTCTGGTTTCACTGACAACAACGCTGAAGGTTTTCTGTGCGTTTCTCTTGCTTTGCAACGTTGCAAGGTATAAATGGCGTTTATTTTCCAAATTGAGATGAGCTGCGGTGAAGTCTGGTAATGCGGGTGCCTACCTTCAACGAAGTACACGCGCATACCTAATATTTTCATAAAATTTTATGTTAAGTAACTTTTGTTATCTTTGATCGATGTTAATAATTCTTTTAGTAGGTACGTATAAATTCAAGCAGATTACCATCCGTTATTGCAATTTAAAAACAATTTTTGGCCTTTTTTTGTTTTTCAGCATTTCATTAGTTGTAATGCACGATTTCTGCGTATTCCGACCTCGCATCGCAACAAATATCCATCTGTTTAGTCATGTCATAACCCATTTTACAAGAACCCTTAACAATTTATCTATAATTGCCATATATCTTTTATAGGTTATCTTTGAAGTCAACTTAAATAAATCAAATATGTGTTAACAAATTGTATATTGAAAAAAGCAAAATTTGCAGTTTTTCTCCACCTGAGCAACTTAATAAATGTTCCGATATTGAGACAATTCAAAAAACAATTTATATGGTCTTTCATAGAGTTCTTGAGAAGCTCAGCAAAATCACTTCACAGGTGACTCAAAATTGGTCCACCAGAATATGATTTGTTTTCTAACGGTATAATAAACAGCAAGCTTTATTTTCTTTTTAAAAATTGCAAAGGTGTGTGATATATACTCTTGATGAATTTATTTACGTGGTGAAAATAATCAAAAATAGCTTTAAGATTTACTTGTAAATCGGCGTCTTTTACTAACATAACAATGACTCAAAAACCAAAATATTGGGAAGTGATACTATTTTGTAAGAGACAACTTGAGTGTTCCTTCAATTTTGCCGGTCAGTATACCCACAGGGCCGTCGAGAGAGATGTTCGGGCCCGGCACATGTATGTGGTCCGGATCCACCTGAAGAGCAAACAAAAAACGGGTATGTATAAAACTTTAATCATTTATGTGTAAGTATCCATATTGTTAATGTGAGCAAGTTAATCATTTATGTCAAAAGATTACAATAAATTTTCACCATAAAAAATATTACAACATACTTTCAATATTTACAAACTGAACCAACTTTTTCACTTATTTTAAGAAATTCTTTTAACATATTTTAAGAATTGGATTTGGAATTGGGCTGTCCATTGATCTAATATTATGATTCTGTCACATTCAGTAATGACACAGTAAAATGATTTCCTTTGTTTATTTTATTTCAATAATACAGAATATTATCAATTCTGAATAACCTACAGTGTCGAGGTGTGTACCTTTTATATGCCACATGATTATTTTATTCTTACCTTTTGTTATTTTGCCCAGTGACATAAAATAGAAATTCTATTCTAAAATTATCGTCAAGAAAGCATTTTGTGTCATTACTATTTTTCGATATCTAATTTGTAAGTTTGTCGACAAGATTTATGATTGACTAAAAAAAATTGTAATTATACATGCAGGTATGTAAATTTTCCGGACCAATCTAAAATTACGATATTTCAGTATCTTCTTCGTAAATACGGAGTATGATATTTCAGAGTATGAACACTAAGGTGGTTCAAAAATGCATTGCAAAAATTTTTGTGATAGAAAGCAACGATCCCCCCAAATCGTTTCCAAATCCTAAAAAAGTGGACAAGTATTTATTTTTTCTTCGAAATTTGGATTTTTAATGGTATCTTTCGATGCATCAAATTTACATAAGAAAATGCATGCGAAAAAGACATTTTTTGGTATGTTTCGAATAATTCTTCGGGGTTTGGGAAAACTTAAGATTAAAGTTATAGGACTTGTAGAGGACTTTCCAATGAAGAATTTGAGCTATTGTACATATGGCTTTGAGGCCCCCAACCCACCCCCACAGTGCCCTGAAAACTACGCTTAAATGAAAAATGACATTCTTTAGAAAATGTACCGTTTTAATCACTTCATTCTCCTTTTTCTCATAGAAATCATTACTATAAGTCTAGTTGAATGTCTATAAACATTCGTCAGGTAATTTCCATTTGTTTAAGCAAATTCCATTTGTTTGAATAATTCGCTTTTCTCGAAACTCCGTCGGACATCTGTTTTCTGAGTTCGAAATGGTAGTTTATTATCTTAGAGTGACATTATTCATTAAACAAATTCTTCCTATTGTTTAAACTATCAATTATTATCGATTATTAATTTTCAACTGTTGTTCTAATTATGGTAGATGTCAGGTTTTTTGTGAAATTAACTTATAAATTTCATGTTCGAGGTATCTTGCCTATGTTATTAGCTAATAAACCCATATTTGTTTAAACAAATTCCATTTGTTTAAACAATTTTTTTGCAATTCTCCTAACATTCATTTTTTTAGATCGGTCTGGTCAACTGTTATTGTCAAGTGACATCATTTATATTTTGGGATAGTTTCCATTGTTTAAATAATAAAATATTATTCAAATGCATAATAGTGATATACAGGTGTTATGTAACTTTTAAAATAAATTAAAAATTACAGCCACAACCTGGATTTGAACCAGGGACCTGGGACCTGGTTCAAATCATTATTAAGTAAAATATTATTCGTTTTCAATATCTTTTATTCGAAAAAATTGAATTTATTTAAAATCTTTTTTTCGGGAAATTGGGGAGTTACATTTCCTTTAAAAATATTAAATTTTCTACCATACTTAGAAAATAGAGTATGGTAGAATAATAATTTATTGTTTAAACAATAGGAGGTTTTTTAATGAATAATAAACTGCCATTTCGAACTCAGAAAACAGAATTCAGACGGATTTTCGAGAAAAACGAATTATTTAAACACCTAAAAATTTGCTTAAACAAATGGAAATTAACTGACAAATGTTTATAGGCATCCCACTAGACTTATAATAATGACTTCTATGAGAAAAGAAAGGAATGAAATAATTAGAAGGGTCAATTTTCTGAAGAATCTACATTTTTTCTTTTAAGGGTAGTTTTCAGGGCACTGTGGGTTGGGTTGGGGGCATCAAATCCATATGTATGATAGGTCAAATTCTTCCTTGGAAAGTCCTAGTCCAAGTTCTATAACTTTAGTCTTAAGTTTTCCCAAACCTCGAACAATTATTCGAAAAATACCAAAAATTGGTTTTTTCCCATGCATTATCTTATGTAAATTTGAGGCCTCGACAGGCACCATTAAGAATCAAAATATCGGAAAAAAAATACGTTACCACTTTTTTTTGATTTGGAAACGATTTGGGGGGATCGTTGCTTTCTAAATAAAAATAGCCAATTTGAACCACCCTAATGAAGACTCTTTCCTATGCTGACAAGTTATTATAATAGAAATTTGAAATCTTTTAAAATTTGGGCTTACAAAACAATTCTTAAAAAGCGGGACAAAATTAGTTAGGACTAAAATTTAGCAATTCACGCCGACATTACCACTTTATCTTCCTGAAGGTCGCGGAGTGTGAAATGATGGTTGAGCAATTTTTACTACCGGCCCCTTTTTAATGCCGGGCCCATGACATCCGTCATAGGTGTCACCCCCTCTCAGCGGCCCTGACGATACTTCTCATACTTCTCATTTCGCGAGAGTATTTCACACATGGCAAGGCGAAAAACGAATAGTATGAGGTCTCTATTTAAATTTTCTAGTATCCCTAAACCACGTTTAATCATTCATGCCTGAAATTATCAAAAGCCTGTTCCACATCTAAGAAGACTGCACACTGGTGGCCTGGAACAAGCCTTTTGCTCTCTATTGGCTTCAATCTATTGCGTAATAATTTTAAAAGAAAATTGACATTTTTCTTTTACTCATACTCCTTATTTGTGTACACTGCAAACGTGATCAAGTTTGAGCAATAAATAACGTCCGCGTTTTAGGAGCTGTAGAACTGGGTCTGAAGTTTTGAACTTCTGTTGGTGTGGTCAGCATGATTTGCGTGCTAGCTTGGTGATTGTCCAATATATGCATTGAAAACTTACCGAGGAGGTGTATGTTTTGTCAATGTTGGATTACTTTTCTTTTATAATTAATATACTCACTCACGGTCACTCTCCTATACGAGTGATCAGAGCGTAGGTCTTGACATTCTTCTATCTGTACGATATTTACACTATGTTTTTGACTATATATGTCTATATGGTCTGGTATTTTTGGTGGGCTGTTGCCCAGTATGTAGGACTTCCAGTTGACATTATATGACAGCAAAGTTCATTTGTTGCTTCCTTATTATTAAATAAATTATCAACTATTTATTTAAGATCGCTTTATTTAAAAGAGAGTTGGCGATATTATTACCGACAGCAGAATCTCATGTTACATTAAAAAAGTACAGACAAAATTATTTGGTCTTGAAAGAGTTGTCGAAACGCACAGCCAGTATACAGCAATATCATTTTATACGCTTCCAAGCTCTTTAACCCAGCAACTTTTAGGTCACTTTAGATCTGTACGTTCGGATAGCGAGGACTGAGAACGTTACTGTTAAGCGTTCGGGAAAAGAAACTAAAAAGCGCCCTCGTTGAATTCTTTTGTGAGTTAAGCTGTGAGGCACTAGCGCTTGTCATTAAGATGGCCAGTGAAAACCATTACTTCAACGCCGGTCGACAAAAGTGCCGCACGCCAAGTAAAAACACTATCTGGGTTAACTCTCTTAATTGTGGCAGCACTTCACAACCGAAGAGGAAAAGGGATAAAGGAACCGAAATTGCAAGACTCCTATTTAACCCAATGTTTGTCATTGGACTCATTCAGGTTTTAAAGTTTCCGTCAAACGATAGTCGCAATTTTCTTTGAGCGGTATGAAGCGATGTTAACTTTATCCGGCACACTCGGTGGGCCTTATTGATCATCTTAGAACATTCTTTACATCAATGCGGTATAAAATATATTAATAAGTATAATACCATAAGGTATGACAGCAGTGGCAAAAGATTTGTGTAAACGCGGACATTTACTTTTAATATGTCCTGGCTCATTAAAGCCATAACATTAAATTACGGTAATTAATTTTTTTCATAAATAACCGTTGAAATTGAAATTATTAATTTCAAATATTAAAATTACAACGTAAATAAAAATTAACTAGTAAGAAAATTATCTTCAGCCGTGCTGAAATTAAAAAAAAAACCACCGTGAAATAACAAAACAAAAAAAGGGAACCGATTTTGCCGAACTTGTCCTTACTTTTTAAGAGATAAACTTGTGTACCAAATTTCAGATCAATTAGTTCAAAATGACGACATTATCGTGTACAGTGTACACAGATGGACAGACGGACATAGTTAAATCGATTCAGTTTTCAATGCTGATCAAATACATGTACATATATGAAGTCTATATCTGCCACGCCTCCTTAAGGGTGTTACAAATGTTGTGGAAAACTCAATATACCCTCACCACAGTAAATGTGGGAGGTATAAAAATGGTAAATTACGTTGGCTTAAATTACCGAGTAATTTAAACTTCAAAATGGTAAATTACGCTGGTTTAAATTACCGGGTAATTAAAGATTCAAAATGATAAATTATACCGGCGTTAATACCGATCACTGTAGGTTATGAATGCTACTTATGTTAATAAAAATGTTTGGTAAATAAAGTCATTATTTTGTAAATTACAGCTCATATTTACATTATTACTTTCAAATTTAAATTACCACGTAAAAAAATGAGTTGGTAAATTATATTTTCTTAAATTACCGGGTAATTCAAAATGATATTTTACCGATGACAGTAAGTTATGTAAAAAAAATTGTGTACAGACTTATAAGTCATGATATTGTAGATAGCCACCAATCGCTGATGCTTTTCCCGATTTAATAGTAGTAATTCATTATTAAAATGAAAGCAGGGACTACAATATTTAATTATTTATTTTATTCTTCTTATACCAGCAATTTTTAAAATGGATAGTATAACAACATAATTATAGTATAAAATACTGTAATTTATTACCGACTCATAAAATGACAACACCCGGTTTCACAAACATTTATCACTTTTTATCCGGATCACCAGTATATTTCTTTAAATCATTAATTTGATAGTAGGTAGATGGCTTCTGATTTAAAATGTGCATTATTGGCTCCGCTGAATTAAGTAATTAAAAATCCGGAAATTACAATTAATTACGGGAATTTATTTAGTAATTTACCCGAAAAATTATTCTCTTACATCCCTAAGTACCTCCCAGGCAAAGCACAAACAATAGTGCACTTGTCGACTGCTTAGGAGTGGTGGGGTGCATTCACGCAAGTACTGATCGAAGATTTTTGAAATTAATTTATAAAATTCGGTAAATTACCAACGGTAATTAAATATTCGGTAAATTATCATCGGTAATATAAGCCGTAAGTTACGGTAATTAAAAATCGGTAAATTACCATTCATTACGGTAATTAATTTGGTAATTTACGCAGCAAATTACGCTTTTGTATCCCTGATTATTTGTAACAGGTGACCGAAGTGACCGTGCATCATTTGCAGTGGACTCGCCACGACATACGCCACATAGTTCGCGATTCTCGGTTACCGTGTGTAACAGGCTTGAGAGCATATCCGCGCAAAAGCAAAATTATATGGGGTATAATAGTACACTTTGCGTTCTTAGCGGCAAATCTCACGGACGGATCATCAATACCGCAACAAATCGATTCAACGACATCAAATTCGGCTATCGGAGGTTTTCACCGCTAAAACCACTGTGTTTTCACACGTATGTATTCGTCGTAACTGAGGAACTGGTCAGGGCGACAACAAATAGTTAATTAAAAAATCTCTATCTACTAAAAACTACTATCTAGAAGTTCGACAGGGTAAAAATATATTCGCCCAGAAAATTATAAATATTATTATTTAATAGTATTATTAATAATATGAAGCAGAAAATAAATATAGAGATTTTAAACAATATAAAGGAAAGTAACCCAAATGTTTTAATTCTTTAGTATTAATAATAAATATTTGGGATCGACTGGTATACAGTTAAAATTGTTAAAAATAAAGAAGAATAAAATAAATCTTTGCGTCAGCAGAATTCTTTTTCTTATTATGATAAAATATCACAATAAATGGACACTCGTTTGAAGTAGGTAACCAAATTTAATATTAATTTTATGCAACAAGTTTGGCTAACGTTTGAAAGATTAAATAAAAATAACAGTTAATATTTGAATGTTTTTATTAGATTTTGTATATAAACATATCTTTTCAAATTATAACTATACAAATTCCAATGTAAAAAATTTAATGGCAATACAATAATCAAAAATTAAGACACAATGGGTACACAAATAAATATATAACGTTCCCGAGGCCGAACGTTGTTAAAAACATTACTTGACCGTAAAAGCAATTTGTGCTCTCAATATATAAAGAAAAAAAATCTCATTATAAACTTAAGATTACAATTTACGAATGTAATGTGATTCCCTGCAATTACTTTTAAAACCTTTTCGCACAAGGTAATTTTAATTACATTGTAGCGAAATTTAATTAAGGCTATTCCGAGCCATTACATTTTTTATCAGACTAACCTTGTCAATTGCCTTATTTGTAAATGTTTTAACAAGAAATCTGGAAGCTAAAAGAGAAATTACAGTTCACTTCTAAAATATTGGGTCGTAATAAAAATAAATTTAAAATATATGTAGGCTGCGCATATGATGCTCTCACCCATTTTCTCGTTTCAATAACACAATCTAGTGTGCAATTGTTTTATTGGAATCTATATCTGCAAAGGCGGCATCCCATCGTTCCTCACGATAAGAAAAGGCTATCTTGAAATTCAAGAATGTGCTGTTTGAGAGTACAAGGTAGGAGCGCCAAAGAGGAGTACCACCACAATTAGTCATTGCAGGAGGCTGGTGCGTTTCTGGTTATACTCTGTAACTTTCAGCTGAGGTCAGAGAGGTCTATTAATCAAGTAAGATTAGTGAAAGTCGGAAGTTGTCTGTTTTGGGGTTGAGAGGAAATTGTGACGTCACGGCGTAATGCTATGTCGGGCTTTAGTTGTGGAGCCAAAAAGTAAATTTATGTTAAAAACATTTTCAAACATTTTTAACGAAACAGTGCTGAATCTAACATTAACATATTATGGTAATGGATTATCGTCGCTATAACATTTTCTGTCTCAAAATAGCTTCAACACTTTTCGGGAACTGGTCCCTTTCCATATCCAGGAATACATTTATGTGGATGTCCTGAGCTCAGGCGTAACTTTGACGTCGGGAGTGCTATTCACAAAAGGACCCGCAACGACAGTGTTTTAGCGCGTACCCGGCAGAACAGTCAACTATTCAATTCTATCCTAATTAGCGCATGTGTTATTGACGTATATATATATATATATATATATATATATATATATATATATATATATATATATATACAAACTCCTTTTTTCTAGGTTCGAATTTTCGTTTTTATTAAAAACTTCTTCAGGAACTAGCTGATTACGACAAAACAAAAGCTTCAGTCAGCACTTAACTCATCACATCATAAATAGTGTACAAAAAATAACAATAAAGTGTGCCTACTTACAAACAGAGTCGTACAAAAGCCTGCTCGGAGAAACAAACATCATCGGAGGCAACACGACAAAGCAACCAACTACAATGAATTGACGAAACGTCAAAACAACACAACAAACTTATAAACAATTTAAAGTCAAGAGAACACCACACGGACACATGTCTCCTGTATGAGCGACAACAGGTAATGAAAACATGTCACAATGAAAAACAACGAGAAACATCAAACTCGAACGTCCGGGCCACCAACACCAATACCAACCGCATCGGGTGAAGTCTTAAAATTGTGGTTAATTAAAAAAGAATAAATGTTGCTTAATTGTGATGTTGATATTGTGATGATAAATAAATGCGAATACAAAATTAAAAACAACAAAAATAAATTGAAACAAATGAAGAACATAAAAATATATTAATTATATAATTTTTTTTAATTGTCAGTACATATTCTGTTCTGTTCGTCTGCTTTTCTAATAATTACTATGTAATAGCGGAGAACCAAATCTCTCCATAAATAGAACTGCTGAATACACCGTTTCAATAACCCCAGATTGAGACCTTGGATTCTAATTTCCGGCCGAAAATTCGAATTGAGAAACTCAACACGCATTCAATATAGGCCCCTCCAGGATTTGTCCATTAATAATGGTTCTTTATTCGCAGCGGAGATTGGCAGATACACCATCTGATACACTCCTTAACTTTCTTTAATAAAAATTGGCCTCAGAGAATGGAGCAAAGCTTTGCGATCCTATCATTCATAAAATCGATATCGAAACGGTATCAAAATTGAAGATTATCTTTTACAATAAAAAGCCGCTACCATTTTTACACTCTTAATTTTTTTACATACTTCCCTACTTATTGCAAAATTATATTGCAAAGGAGCAAATCACTTCAGATACCTTCTTTTCAAGAACGGTTCGAATTCCAACAAATTGCTCGAATCGATTGATTGTATTACAATCCTATCGAATTTATTTTTTGTTTAATATAATTTAATTTATTTGTAATGCCATGATGTTAAAATACATTATAATTGCCAATAGTGCTAAAAATATGCAGAATCAGTTATTATACCGTATTTGGGTGCATATCCCAGGTATTTGCACACCCAGGTATATAAATACTTCGTTAATTTTGGGCAGTCAAAACGCTTATCAAGAGAGACATCAAAAGACAATCGTTCAGTGATAAACATAATAAAATAATAATAAATAAAAACAAACTATTACATAATAATGTATTTACACTCTTTCGGATTTTTGACGTTCTTCTGAAATTAAGTTCTTAACTAGGCCGTATTGTAAGCAAAAATCTAAAACGGTATATACAGTAGGGTGACCAACCGTCCCAATTTGGGCTAGACAGTCCCGAATTTTAACAACTCGGCCCGACTCGTAAAGTGTCCCGATTTTTGAAAATTGTCTGCTTATGTCCAGTATTTTGTACTACAATTCGAATTTCCAAGTAATCCATAAACATAAATTAGATTCCCAATTGTGCGTATCTGAAAGAAGGGTTGTCTACCTATAACGAATTATTACTTTATAACGATTATTGCGAAAACAGGTAAGTTACTTATAATAACTTGGTTAAAATAGAAAACTGCTTCTATCCAAAGTGTTTATATCAGTGTATGTATATCGCGAATACGTGAACCTATCTCTGACTTAAATAAAATGCATGACAGTCGTCTGTAGAGTCGTTCGGGCGGGGCAAGATTTAGCGGCCAGGTCGCGTTGGATCAATTTATTTTATAAAAAATCACACTTATATTATGATGTGATGAGTTAAGTGCTGACTGAAGCTTTTGTTTTGTCGTAATCAGCTAGCTCCTGAAGAAGTTTTTAATAAAAACGAAAATTCGAACCTACAAAAAAGGAGTCTCCTTTACATCGCCCACCTGACCGGATTGCCCACGTTATTGCTTACGTTTGAATTCGAAGTCGGTCGTTATCTCACCTCAACTATACTTGCTAGATGGGTTTCTACAATAACATCTACACGAGGTACGGTGCCGAGGCGTCGCGCACTCTCAAAACCTGGGCTTCGCTTAACACCAAGCTAGCTAACGCGAGAAATAGGAGAATTTTTCTGCTTAGTTGTCGGAGAGATCATGTCAATCCCAGTCATATTACTAACGGATCCAGGAGTCTCCTTCGGCTTCTGGATTGCAACGACAGAGCACTGACACGGAAGATTGAAGCGTTCAACTGCAGGTTGGGGACTAAAGTTATCAGTTTTGAGATTCAAATCACTATTACGAACATTAAGGTACTTGATAAGCGTTTAAAGAATATTATAGATAAAGCCAGAGGGTTGGTGCCTGTAACTATTCTCGAAGAATATGCATACAATATGACTTTCAATTACAATAAAAATTTTGCAAGAATAAAAAATAAAAATATTAAAAAACTTACCCGGCTAAGGTCGGAGACTGTAAGCATTAAACCCTTCAAGGATAACTCTAAGTGGTTCAGGAATCTGACTGACAACCAGATTCCTGAAGATATCAGTAATTTTCTGTCACTGGGTCCTAAATTTAGTTTAGGTACAACTCCGGCAGATGTTCCCATTTCCGGTTTATTGTCACAAGTAGAAAATATCGTGCAGGCACTACCCTCTGACCGCCAAGATTTGTACAGGGCGCGGGCCGCCAACTTGATCACCAACTCGTATCTTTCTGATGCTTCACATCCTTCATGCTCTTCTCCGTTTGACTCAATCTATAGAAAGACGGTAGCGT
Organism: Aphodius sticticus; assembly: GCA_963966075.1. NCBI lineage: Eukaryota > Metazoa > Arthropoda > Insecta > Coleoptera > Scarabaeidae > Aphodius > Aphodius sticticus. Next base: position 71,278,718 of record OZ014506.1, on the reverse strand, counting down.
TTCTGAAAGACAAGCCAGACATATTAATTACTAGGGCGGACAAGGGTAGCGTGACAGTCGCCATGAGTAGGGATAAGTATGTTGCAGAGTCGTTGGCCCTCCTGAATGACACCTCTGTCTATGAACAGCTTAAAAAAGACCCTACTACCACGGTCCAAAAAAAGAGTAATGAGTTTGTTAACGTGTTGAGGGATAGAAAATTGGTTGGGAATGATATCGCTAGATCTCTCATCAAATATAACTCCATCCCATCCAAATATATATATATATATATATACAAACGTAAGCAATAACGTGGGCAATCCGGTCAGGTGGGCGATGTAAAGGAGACTCCTTTTTTCTAGGTTCGAATTTTCGTTTTTATTAAAAACTTCTTCAGGAACTAGCTGATTACTACAAAGCAAAAGCTTTTGTCAGCACTTAACTCATCACATCATAAATAGTGTACAAAAAAATAAAAATAAAGTGTGCCTACTTACAAACAGAGTCGTACAAAAGCCTGCTCGGAGAAACAAACATCATCGGAGGCAACACGACAAAGCAACCAACTACAATGAATTGACGAAACGTCAAAACAACACAACAAACTTATAAACAATTTAAAGTCAAGAGAACACCACACGGACACATGTCTCCTGTATGAGCGACAACAGGTAATGAAAACATGTCACAATGAAAAACAACGAGAAACATCAAACTCGAACGTCCGGGCCACCAACACCAATACCAACCGCATCGGGTGAAGTCTTAAAATTGTGGTTAATTAAAAAAGAATAAATGTTGCTTAATTGGCTTGTGTCACTTTCAAAATTTAAACAAATATTGTTGTTGGACTGAATGTAGAACATTTCAAGAAAAAGTCTGGCTTTGTAATTATTTTCCATGGCAATAATCTCGGTACCGTCCCATTTCATACTATGGTTACAGTCAATGGAATGAAGTGCAACTGCACAGTTCTTTCTTCTTAATTTGGTATCACTTTTGTGTAAGGCAATGCGTGATTTGAGCCATTGACTGGTTTGACCGTAATATTTTAAGGGGCAATCACCGCAAGGAATGCAATAAATTACATTAGACTTCAAGACTTGGGGGGTTTGGTCCTTAATATTTGAAAAAATACTACCAATAGTTTTTTTAATACTTCTAACAATACGGAAATCTTCATTTTTGAATAAACTAATTAGTTTGGAAGAAAGACCGTCAATCTGAACTAGTTTTTTGAAAGTTACTTGGACAACACTACACCCATCATCTGTCGCATGCTCGCGAAAAGGGCTATTGAAAATTAGCTTCTGTACTAAAGGTCTCGGGTAGCCATTGTTAATGAACGTCTCACTCAAATCTCGTAAGTTATTATTAATAAATGAGGGATCACTAATATATACAACTCTATTCCTTATTGCTAGAACGGTGTTAATCTTTTGACTAATAGAGTGGCTTGAGTAGAAGTTGATATATCTGCCGGAGGCAGTGGGCTTACTATACCAGTCTAGAATAATTGCATTAGATGTGGGGTTACGGATCACTTTAGTATCTAAGAAAGGAACCCCATAGTTAACTTCCCCTTCCACAGTAAACTGTAAGTGTGGGTTGTAACCATTGAAAGTTGTTGAAATTTCCTCTACCTTGTTGTTCGGTACGGCACAGATAATGTCGTCAACATACTTGAACAAAAAAGGGAGGCTAAAGATAACTTCTGTATGCAACTATCCAGCAGGCTATCCAATACAAGCTGTGCAATTGCAGGACTTAATGGGGAACCCATCGGAGTGCCAAAAATTTGTTTATAAAATCTGTCCTGGAAAGTAAAATAACAATTCGTGTACACAAACCTGATCAGATCTAAGAAAAGTTCTAGCGGAAGGCTGCAATAAGACTCAATGATCCCCCAGGCCTTCTCAATTGTTTGGAGCACCAAATCAAGCGGGATATTAGGAAAGAGTGAAACAACATCCAATGAAATTAAGACGTAGTTGGGAGGAAGAATCCTATGCTCCATTAAGTTGCAAAAGGTAAAAGTGTCTTTAATACTATATTTTTCATTGTCCTGAAGGTATGTCTGAAAAATTTCAGCTAAATATTTTGAGATCGCATACGTTGGTGTGCCGATGGAAGAAACTATAGGACGGAGCGGAACGTTAGGTTTATGGCTTTTGGGTAGGCCATAAAATTTGGATGGGATGGAGTTATATTTGATGAGAGATCTAGCGATATCATTCCCAACCAATTTTCTATCCCTCAACACGTTAACAAACTCATTACTCTTTTTTTGGACCGTGATAGTAGGGTCTTTTTTAAGCTGTTCATAGACAGAGGTGTCATTCAGGAGGGCCAACGACTCTGCAACATACTTATCCCTACTCATGGCGACTGTCACGCTACCCTTGTCCGCCCTAGTAATTAATATGTCTGGCTTGTCTTTCAGAAACGCTACCGTCTTTCTATAGATTGAGTCAAACGGAGAAGAGCATGAAGGATGTGAAGCATCAGAAAGATACGAGTTGGTGATCAAGTTGGCGGCCCACGCCCTGTACAAATCTTGGCAGTCAGAGGGTAGTGCCTGCACGATATTTTCTACTTGTGACAATAAACCGGAAATGGGAACATCTGCCGGAGTTGTACCTAAACTAAATTTAGGACCCAGTGACAAAAAATTACTGATATCTTCAGGAATCTGGTTGTCAGTCAGATTCCTGAACCACTTAGAGTTATCCTTGAAGGGTTTAATGCTTACAGTCTCCGACCTTAGCCGGGTAAGTATTTTAATATTTTTATTTTTTATTCTTGCAAAATTTTTATTGTAATTGAAAGTCATATTGTATGCATATTCTTCGAGAATAGTTACAGGCACCAACCCTCTGGCTTTATCTATAATATTCTTTAAACGCTTATCAAGTACCTTAATGTTCGTAATAGTGATTTGAATCTCAAAACTGATAACTTTAGTCCCCAACCTGCAGTTGAACGCTTCAATCTTCCGTGTCAGTGCTCTGTCGTTGCAATCCAGAAGCCGAAGGAGACTCCTGGATCCGTTAGTAATATGACTGGGATTGACATGATCTCTCCGACAACTAAGCAGAAAAATTCTCCTATTTCTCGCGTTAGCTAGCTTGGTGTTAAGCGAAGCCCAGGTTTTGAGAGTGCGCGACGCCTCGGCACCGTACCTCGTGTAGATGTTATTGTAGAAACCCATCTAGCAAGTATAGTTGAGGTGAGATAACGACCGACTTCGAATTCAAACGTAAGCAATAACGTGGGCAATCCGGTCAGGTGGGCGATGTAAAGGAGACTCCTTTTTTCTAGGTTCGAATTTTCGTTTTTATTAAAAACTTCTTCAGGAACTAGCTGATTACGACAAAACAAAAGCTTCAGTCAGCACTTAACTCATCACATCATAATATAAGTGTGATTTTTTATAAAATAAATTGATCCAACGCGACCTGGCCGCTAAATCTTGCCCCGCCTGAACGACTCTACAGACGACTGTCATGCATTTTATTTAAGTCAGAGATAGGTTCACGTATTCGCGATATACATACACTGATATAAACACTTTGGATAGAAGCAGTTTTCTATTTTAACCAAGTTATTATAAGTAACTTACCTGTTTTCGCAATAATCGTTATAAAGTAATAATTCGTTATAGGTAGACAACCCTTCTTTCAGATACGCACAATTGGGAATCTAATTTATGTTTATGGATTACTTGGAAATTCGAATTGTAGTACAAAATACTGGACATAAGCAGACAATTTTCAAAAATCGGGACACTTTACGAGTCGGGCCGAGTTGTTAAAATTCGGGACTGTCTAGCCCAAATTGGGACGGTTGGTCACCCTACTGTATATACCGTTTTAGATATTTGCTTACAATACGGCCTAGTTAAGAACTTAATTTCAGAAGAACGTCAAAAATCCGAAAGAGTGTAAATACATTATTATGTAATAGTTTGTTTTTATTTATTATTATTTTATTATGTTTATCACTGAACGATTGTCTTTTGATGTCCTTGACTGCCCAAAATTAACGAAGTATTTATATACCTGGGTGTGCAAATACCTGCGATATGCACCCAAATACGGTATAATAACTGATTCTGCATATTTTTAGCACTATTGGCAATTATAATGTATTTTAACATCATGGCATTACAAATAAATTAAATTATATTAAACAAAAAATAAATTCGATAGGATTGTAATACAATCAATCGATTCGAGCAATTTATTGGAATTCGAACCGTTCTTGAAAAGAAGGTATCTGAAGTGATTTGCTCCTTTGCAATATAATTTTGCAATAAGTAGGGAAGTATGTAAAAAAATTAAGAGTGTAAAAATGGTAGCGGCTTTTTATTGTAAAAGATAATCTTCAATTTTGATACCGTTTCGATATCGATTTTATGAATGATAGGATCGCAAAGCTTTGCTCCATTCTCTGAGACCCATTTTTATTAAAGAAAGTTAAGGAGTGTATCAGATGGTGTATCTGCCAATCTCCACTGCGAATAAAGAACCATTATTAATGGACAAATCCTGGAGGGGCCTATATTGAATGCGTGTTGAGTTTCTCAATTCGAATTTTCGGCCGGAAATTAGAATCCAAGGTCTCAATCTGGGGTTATTGAAACGGTGTATTCAGCAATTCTATTTATGGAGAGATTTGGTTCTCCGCTATTACATAGTAATTATTAGAAAAGCAGACGAACAGAACAGAATATGTACTGACAATTAAAAAAATCTGATGTGGCCAGGCACATGACTTTATCATACTATATATAAAATTACTGACTCTATTTGATCGAGATCGGCCATGCCTGCATTAAAATAAAACTACTAGAACTAGACAGATATGTCGATTAAAGCTGCGTTCGGATATTGTACTCCGTTGACACCGGGTACACCGTCCAAATGACACTTACGTGTTATTGGGTGTAAAAAGTGTAATGTAATATGCGAACGCAGCTTATATTGACAGAAGTTATTGTCAAAACATTAGCGTTTGACACCAAGACTACCTGCTGTCATTAGAATAAAAAAATCTGACAAATCCTGGCTACTAGTTTTCATGCAGTACGACCGATCTCGTAGAAATAGAAGTTGCTCATGCAGCTAAACTATTGATTTTACCAAAAAATGTCATTGTGATAAATTATTCAGAATTTCCTCATCTTTAATTTATTATTTAACTATTTCGACGAAATTCCAGAAATGGCGGCTTATTTGCAAAATCTTTCAAAAATGCTAAGACTAAACCTCCAGTTCCTTTGGACCCTCTTCAACAGAAAGCTTTTCAGCTCTAAGTTTGGTTATGAAACTTCTAAATATAAAGTTTCGTCCCGATACCTTTAGTAGTTTCTCCGGAATCGTCGCCACAAAAAACGGGTACACACACACACACACACAGACATTTTTTTGTACCTTGGTCAAAAATGTTCAGGGGACCCAAAAAGGCATATTTCCGCTAAAATCTCAAAATTTTTTTTTGGCATGATTACAATACTTTACATACTGCGTATGATAAAGTAAAAAATTATATAATTAATATATTTTTATGTTCTTCATTTGTTTCAATTTATTTTTGTTGTTTTTAATTTTTTATTCGCATTTATTTATCATCACAATATTATTTGTTATGTTCTTTTTTAGTTTTCGCGTTGTTTCATATACAGAATGACTCACTGTTGTTTCCTGCAAAACATATGTCCAGATAATTATCATACTGAGTAAAAAGTTCATATGGACTTATTTGTTTTCAATATTCCTTAAAAAGTTACAGCCGTTTGAAATAAAACAGCAGTTTAAACCGCTCTAACTTCTGTAGGAATTGAAAACCCCAATAAGTCGTCATGAAACTTTTTACTCAGAATAATAACTACTTGTGGAAAAATCTCTAAAAAGTTTCAATTTTGTTTCCTTCTTCATTTCTTTGTTTAATTTAGTTTTATTCTTTTGAATTTTGTACTTACACATATTTACTTTTATTGTCTATAGTTATGGGTACTGATTGAGTCCTTTCTTTCTAAATAAAATGCGGGGAAAAAATGGGACACTCTGTACAAGTATTTTATTATTTATTTACTTTTTTTTTTCATATTTCAAAAGGCCGTGAATGAAGAAATTTAGTCAGAAGCTAGTTTCATAAAAAAAACACAACGCAGATGAGATTTGTGTTTCAAAATATCGTTCTTATTTCAATTAGTAATTAATAAAATATATAATATTTCAGCAGTACATTATTGTATGGTATTAACATGAAACATGGGTAAGTATGTAAGATTTTAAGATGATTAGCCTACGGAAAGTTGAACAATCCACAAGACTTGAACCGGAACCTAGACCGACAAAGTTAATAAAGGGGTGATTATAAAACTGTTCGCTTGTTGTAAATAAAAAGACAAAACTGTAAACTAACATCAGCGAGACTGTAAAAACCTCTGGTGGATATTCCTTGAATTAATTTGCGCACAAAGAGGTCGCCATGGAAAATAATTACAAAGCCAGACTTTTTCTTGAAATGTTCTACATTCAGTCCAACAACAATATTTGTTTAAATTTTGAAAGTGACACAAGCCAATTAAGCAACATTTATTCTTTTTTAATTAACCACAATTTTAAGACTTCACCCGATGCGGTTGGTATTGGTGTTGGTGGCCCGGACGTTCGAGTTTGATGTTTCTCGTTGTTTTTCATTGTGACATGTTTTCATTACCTGTTGTCGCTCATACAGGAGACATGTGTCCGTGTGGTGTTCTCTTGACTTTAAATTGTTTATAAGTTTGTTGTGTTGTTTTGACGTTTCGTCAATTCATTGTAGTTGGTTGCTTTGTCGTGTTGCCTCCGATGATGTTTGTTTCTCCGAGCAGGCTTTTGTACGACTCTGTTTGTAAGTAGGCACACTTTATTTTTATTTTTTTGTACACTATTTATGATGTGATGAGTTAAGTGCTGACAAAAGCTTTTGCTTTGTAGTAATCAGCTAGTTCCTGAAGAAGTTTTTAATAAAAACGAAAATTCGAACCTAGAAAAAAGGAGTCTCCTTTACATCGCCCACCTGACCGGATTGCCCACGTTATTGCTTACGTTTGTATATATATATATATATATATTTGGATGGGATGGAGTTATATTTGATGAGAGATCTAGCGATATCATTCCCAACCAATTTTCTATCCCTCAACACGTTAACAAACTCATTACTCTTTTTTTGGACCGTGGTAGTAGGGTCTTTTTTAAGCTGTTCATAGACAGAGGTGTCATTCAGGAGGGCCAACGACTCTGCAACATACTTATCCCTACTCATGGCGACTGTCACGCTACCCTTGTCCGCCCTAGTAATTAATATGTCTGGCTTGTCTTTCAGAAACGCTACCGTCTTTCTATAGATTGAGTCAAACGGAGAAGAGCATGAAGGATGTGAAGCATCAGAAAGATACGAGTTGGTGATCAAGTTGGCGGCCCGCGCCCTGTACAAATCTTGGCGGTCAGAGGGTAGTGCCTGCACGATATTTTCTACTTGTGACAATAAACCGGAAATGGGAACATCTGCCGGAGTTGTACCTAAACTAAATTTAGGACCCAGTGACAGAAAATTACTGATATCTTCAGGAATCTGGTTGTCAGTCAGATTCCTGAACCACTTAGAGTTATCCTTGAAGGGTTTAATGCTTACAGTCTCCGACCTTAGCCGGGTAAGTTTTTTAATATTTTTATTTTTTATTCTTGCAAAATTTTTATTGTAATTGAAAGTCATATTGTATGCATATTCTTCGAGAATAGTTACAGGCACCAACCCTCTGGCTTTATCTATAATATTCTTTAAACGCTTATCAAGTACCTTAATGTTCGTAATAGTGATTTGAATCTCAAAACTGATAACTTTAGTCCCCAACCTGCAGTTGAACGCTTCAATCTTCCGTGTCAGTGCTCTGTCGTTGCAATCCAGAAGCCGAAGGAGACTCCTGGATCCGTTAGTAATATGACTGGGATTGACATGATCTCTCCGACAACTAAGCAGAAAAATTCTCCTATTTCTCGCGTTAGCTAGCTTGGTGTTAAGCGAAGCCCAGGTTTTGAGAGTGCGCGACGCCTCGGCACCGTACCTCGTGTAGATGTTATTGTAGAAACCCATCTAGCAAGTATAGTTGAGGTGAGATAACGACCGACTTCGAATTCAAACGTAAGCAATAACGTGGGCAATCCGGTCAGGTGGGCGATGTAAAGGAGACTCCTTTTTTGTAGGTTCGAATTTTCGTTTTTATTAAAAACTTCTTCAGGAACTAGCTGATTACGACAAAACAAAAGCTTCAGTCAGCACTTAACTCATCACATCATAATATAAGTGTGATTTTTTATAAAATAAATTGATCCAACGCGACCTGGCCGCTAAATCTTGCCCCGCCCGAACGACTCTACAGACGACTGTCATGCATTTTATTTAAGTCAGAGATAGGTTCACGTATTCGCGATATACATACACTGATATAAACACTTTGGATAGAAGCAGTTTTCTATTTTAACCAAGTTATTATAAGTAACTTACCTGTTTTCGCAATAATCGTTATAAAGTAATAATTCGTTATAGGTAGACAACCCTTCTTTCAGATACGCACAATTGGGAATCTAATTTATGTTTATGGATTACTTGGAAATTCGAATTGTAGTACAAAATACTGGACATAAGCAGACAATTTTCAAAAATCGGGACACTTTACGAGTCGGGCCGAGTTGTTAAAATTCGGGACTGTCTAGCCCAAATTGGGACGGTTGGTCACCCTACTGTATATACCGTTTTAGATATTTGCTTACAATACGGCCTAGTTAAGAACTTAATTTCAGAAGAACGTCAAAAATCCGAAAGAGTGTAAATACATTATTATGTAATAGTTTGTTTTTATTTATTATTATTTTATTATGTTTATCACTGAACGATTGTCTTTTGATGTCCTTGACTGCCCAAAATTAACGAAGTATTTATATACCTGGGTGTGCAAATACCTGCGATATGCACCCAAATACGGTATAATAACTGATTCTGCATATTTTTAGCACTATTGGCAATTATAATGTATTTTAACATCATGGCATTACAAATAAATTAAATTATATTAAACAAAAAATAAATTCGATAGGATTGTAATACAATCAATCGATTCGAGCAATTTATTGGAATTCGAACCGTTCTTGAAAAGAAGGTATCTGAAGTGATTTGCTCCTTTGCAATATAATTTTGCAATAAGTAGGGAAGTATGTAAAAAAATTAAGAGTGTAAAAATGGTAGCGGCTTTTTATTGTAAAAGATAATCTTCAATTTTGATACCGTTTCGATATCGATTTTATGAATGATAGGATCGCAAAGCTTTGCTCCATTCTCTGAGACCCATTTTTATTAAAGAAAGTTAAGGAGTGTATCAGATGGTGTATCTGCCAATCTCCACTGCGAATAAAGAACCATTATTAATGGACAAATCCTGGAGGGGCCTATATTGAATGCGTGTTGAGTTTCTCAATTCGAATTTTCGGCCGGAAATTAGAATCCAAGGTCTCAATCTGGGGTTATTGAAACGGTGTATTCAGCAATTCTATTTATGGAGAGATTTGGTTCTCCGCTATTACATAGTAATTATTAGAAAAGCAGACGAACAGAACAGAATATGTACTGACAATTAAAAAAATCTGATGTGGCCAGGCACATGACTTTATCATACTATATATAAAATTACTGACTCTATTTGATCGAGATCGGCCATGCCTGCATTAAAATAAAACTACTAGAACTAGACAGATATGTCGATTAAAGCTGCGTTCGGATATTGTACTCCGTTGACACCGGGTACACCGTCCAAATGACACTTACGTGTTATTGGGTGTAAAAAGTGTAATGTAATATGCGAACGCAGCTTATATTGACAGAAGTTATTGTCAAAACATTAGCGTTTGACACCAAGACTACCTGCTGTCATTAGAATAAAAAAATCTGACAAATCCTGGCTACTAGTTTTCATGCAGTACGACCGATCTCGTAGAAATAGAAGTTGCTCATGCAGCTAAACTATTGATTTTACCAAAAAATGTCATTGTGATAAATTATTCAGAATTTCCTCATCTTTAATTTATTATTTAACTATTTCGACGAAATTCCAGAAATGGCGGCTTATTTGCAAAATCTTTCAAAAATGCTAAGACTAAACCTCCAGTTCCTTTGGACCCTCTTCAACAGAAAGCTTTTCAGCTCTAAGTTTGGTTATGAAACTTCTAAATATAAAGTTTCGTCCCGATACCTTTAGTAGTTTCTCCGGAATCGTCGCCACAAAAAACGGGTACACACACACACACACACAGACATTTTTTTGTACCTTGGTCAAAAATGTTCAGGGGACCCAAAAAGGCATATTTCCGCTAAAATCTCAAAATTTTTTTTTGGCATGATTACAATACTTTACATACTGCGTATGATAAAGTAAAAAATTATATAATTAATATATTTTTATGTTCTTCATTTGTTTCAATTTATTTTTGTTGTTTTTAATTTTTTATTCGCATTTATTTATCATCACAATATTATTTGTTATGTTCTTTTTTAGTTTTCGCGTTGTTTCATATACAGAATGACTCACTGTTGTTTCCTGCAAAACATATGTCCAGATAATTATCATACTGAGTAAAAAGTTCATATGGACTTATTTGTTTTCAATATTCCTTAAAAAGTTACAGCCGTTTGAAATAAAACAGCAGTTTAAACCGCTCTAACTTCTGTAGGAATTGAAAACCCCAATAAGTCGTCATGAAACTTTTTACTCAGAATAATAACTACTTGTGGAAAAATCTCTAAAAAGTTTCAATTTTGTTTCCTTCTTCATTTCTTTGTTTAATTTAGTTTTATTCTTTTGAATTTTGTACTTACACATATTTACTTTTATTGTCTATAGTTATGGGTACTGATTGAGTCCTTTCTTTCTAAATAAAATGCGGGGAAAAAATGGGACACTCTGTACAAGTATTTTATTATTTATTTACTTTTTTTTTTCATATTTCAAAAGGCCGTGAATGAAGAAATTTAGTCAGAAGCTAGTTTCATAAAAAAAACACAACGCAGATGAGATTTGTGTTTCAAAATATCGTTCTTATTTCAATTAGTAATTAATAAAATATATAATATTTCAGCAGTACATTATTGTATGGTATTAACATGAAACATGGGTAAGTATGTAAGATTTTAAGATGATTAGCCTACGGAAAGTTGAACAATCCACAAGACTTGAACCGGAACCTAGACCGACAAAGTTAATAAAGGGGTGATTATAAAACTGTTCGCTTGTTGTAAATAAAAAGACAAAACTGTAAACTAACATCAGCGAGACTGTAAAAACCTCTGGTGGATATTCCTTGAATTAATTTGCGCACAAAGAGGTCGCCTTATAAAAAGCTATGGTTAATAAAGAAATAAAATCTTGTTAGGAAGCTAGTTCCAGGACCGTTATTATAACCTCTGTAGCTTTAAAATAAGGTTGTTATGTCAGCAGCTCATTTTAAGATAGCGCAATATAGGCAATATTGCTGGTAGGTACGGTCTGCCGTATGTACATATTAAATTTATTTAATTTCTCTGTGTGTCCTTTGCACGTCATTTTCTTATATTATAGCAGATTCTCAAAATTACGACGGGCCAATATAAATAACCAAATACAGCATAATCAAACTTTTGTTTATAACTAAAAACTAGTAACAAATTTATCTTCAGCCGGGCTGAAGTCAAAATACCCCCTACGCACAGAAAACTGATTATTTGGAACGCGAAAACATAATTTCTTGAATTTATTTACTAGATTCAAATGCTTGGATTTTGGAACTTACTTGGATGTAGAAACTTAGGTATATACAAGAAATGCCACATACTCAATATAAGTAAAATAATTTCTCAGATAAATGCTGTCAACAAATAAATTCTTTCTTTATAAGAACCAATATTGTATTGAAAGAAGTAAGTGAATTTATCGTCCCAAAGATGTTAATTTCTCAAACGAAGTAATAGTAAATCCATCCAAGTGCGTAGTTACTTGATCCAAGAAAATATAAGACATTTAATATAAGTAAGTATTGTTTACTGAATAAAAACCCACCAATTATTTAACTGAAGTGATTCTCACTTCTTTCAAGTAATCCCTTTCTCTGAAATACATATGCGCACCGTGATTTTGTCAAGACACGCGCGCCCGCGCGTGGTGTTGGGGCGCCAACACGGCGGTAAAGGAGGCAAAGGAGCCTAACGCCTAACCTAGTACGCAAAACAACAACGAAATACCCGTAGGGGATATGTCTTGTGATTTATTGGGGATGTGTATTGTGATTTATAGTGTACAATAAACGTTTCAACACGGAATAGTTTGATGTAACGAACGCAACAGTTTAGAACGAGTAAGTAAATATAACATAACATAACCTATGTTGTTAATTAGCAATAGAAAACGTATTTGTGCCAAATCTTTAAAATTCTTACATTAAGTAGCTAAAAATATTTACCGGGAATAAAAATATACACTTCATTGAAGACTGTTTACTTACTTCACCACAGTAACCACTTTCTTAAATCTACTAATTATTCCAAGAAATAAAATTTCTTGGTTGAAGTCAATAATCTCTCGCGTATATACGAACCTACCAACTACTTCAGCCAAGTAATTCTCTCTTCGTTCGAGAGATCACTTTTCTGTGTGTATCGCAAAATATTTAAAAAAAAAAGTGCACAGATTTTTTCCATTCACGAACTTGTCGACATACCTAAATCGATTCAGTTTTCAATGCTGATCAAAAATATATACATATACATTATACAAGTCTATAGCTGCCACGCTTCCTTAAGGGTGTTACAAATCTTGTGACAAACTCAATATACCCTACAGTCAATGTGGGGGGTATACAAAGCTGATGTGGCCAGACACATGACTTTATCATACTAGACAGCAGTGACAAACTGTGTCAAACTCTGAGGTTTTGACAATACTGCCAATTGAATTAAAATACCTATCTGTCAAATCCTGGTTAACTAGTTTTAATGCAGTCGGAGCGATCTCGATGAAATAGAATTTGCTCATGCAGCTACTGCTAAACTATTAATTTTACCAAAAATATCATAAACATAAATTATTCAGAATTTCGTCTATGTTAATTTATTATTTAACGAAATTACAGAAATGGCAGCTCATTTGCAAAATCGTTGAAAAATGCTAAGAGTAAGCAACCAGTCCCTTTGGACACTATTGAGCAAAAAAAGTTTTCAGCTCTAAGTTTGGTCATGAAACTAAATATGAAGTTTCCTTCCGATACCTATAGTAGTTTCATCGGAATCGTCGCCACAAAAACGGACACACACGCGCACGCATACGCACACCCACACTGCAATATGCAGGGTACCCAAAAGGACATATTTCCGCTAAAATCATCTCAAAACATTTTTTCGACACGATTACATCACTTTGTCATACTACGTATGATAAAGTAAAAATCTGATGTGGCCAAGCACATGACTGTATAATACTATACAGCAGTGTGCCAACGTGGGGCCTACGCCCCACAGGGCCCACGTAGCCCCACGGGGGAAGAGAAACTTTGTCACAGAATATCACTATCACAAAACTGCAGTATTACTTGGTGGCTCCGTGAAGTTCCGTGGATTTGACTAGAACACTAGAACCATACTAGAACAGAGCGTAGAGTATGGCGGACGTTCGATGCGCGAAAACAATGCGCAGAGACGAGTAATCTTTCTGTACAGTCCATGTTCTGTGACTTTGTAACCACCAAAACGCGCGCATTTTTCTGCTAGCGATTGTCGCGCGCGCGTTTCTCCTCGTCATGGCTATCTCGACGTATTTGCGTGTTGAATTTGAGTTCTACGCACACGCTTGAGTTCTGACAATAGTGTCAATAGAATCAGAATATCTGTCAAATCTTTGCTAACTAGATTTAATGCAAACACGAGCGATGTCAGACATACATTATACAAAATGTTGGACCCTTTTGAACATAACTTTTTGCAGCTCTAAGTTTAGTCATAAACTTCTAAATAAGTTTCGTCCTGATACCTTTAGTAGTTTCTCCGCAATCGTTGCCATAAAAAGCACACAAACACAGACACACACACAGACATTTTTTCACCTTGGACATATTTCCGGTAAAATCACAAAAAGTCCGGGATGGCTATTACGCCCAGTAGATAAAAAATGGCACTTTCAGACCCACCGCCACACCGCCAATTTACATAGGAAGCTATCCCCTCCACTTTTCTGCACGAAGACGACCGAACCCAAGTCAGCTGATCTGCCGAGCGCGGCCGAACGCAGTAGTTCGGTCGCTCACCGATAGATGGCGCGCGAGGTTAGACCCGCTCGGTCAGTACACGTAGTTCGGGGCTTCACCAATAGATGGCGCTACCGGTATTGAAATTTACGATAAAATTCAAATTTTTCCGCCAGCCCCAAAAAAAAAATTCAAATTTTCCCGTCAACCCCAAAAAAAAAATCAAATTTTCCCACCAAATTCTACGCCACCATACTGCGCATGCGTGGCGACTCAAACCGAGCGCGGCCGAACGCTGGAACCTGGAGTGTATGACTCACACGTCGCTGTTAGAGAGAGAACGCACTACTATTTTTATTTTCGAGCGTAAGGCATGCGCAAACCGATCAAATTCAAATTTTCGCATCAAATTTATTCGGATTTGAATTTCGCGCGCACCATCTTACCCGATGATGACCGAACGCCGAGCGCACCCGAACCGATAAAATTCAAATTTTTCCCGCCAACCTTAAAAAATTCAAATTTTCGCGTCAACATTCCCACGCATGCGCAAACCGATCAAATTCAAATTTTCGCACCAAATTTATTCGGATTTGAATTTCGCGCGCACCGTCTTACCCGATGATGACCGAACGCCGATCGCCCGAACTGATAAAATTCAAATTTTTCCCGCCAACCTTAAAAAATTCAAATTTTCGCGTCAACCCCAGGTCCACCAACCCCAGACGTACCAACCCCACGCGCTAAAACGGCATGCCGACCGGCTGTCGTGCCGAGGAGCGCCATCTACCGACCAATTACCGAACTACATACCGACGTGGGATCAACATCGAATTTATAATAGTTCGGCACTTCACCAATAGATGGCGTAACCGGTTAAAATTGTTTTTAAAGTCAATTTCCGCTTCTAGGGATTTTAATAAATCTACTCAATATTATCGGAAAATCCAAGAAACTTCAACCACTGTACAATGGTCCATACGAAATTACCTCTGTCGATGGTAACACAAATTCAGCAACTTCATTGGCTATCAAATTACATAATGCGCGACAGAACGAAAAATCTATTGAAAATTTTGGTAAGGAAATTGAAGAGCTAATGGTAAATTTGACTTAGTTATTATGTGACAAAATTTTTAAGACAATATCTGCAAAAATGTAATAATACCGTAATTGTTAAGACATGCCTGCAATAGGGGTCTTGCATGATTTTACCTAACTTAACAAATAAAATCCTTAGGTAGTAAGAAAACCGTGTGTAAAAATCTTTCCGCTTAATATTGTTGCATTCAATTGTTATTGAACATCAAAGTTTAAACCGCGCCAAAACGCTCCGTGACGTCATAAGATTGGTGAGAAGCTTAGCGAGCCTAGACCGTAGAGAGCAGCCGAAAAAATAAGACCTACGGGCACGAGAATGGCATCGAATTGAATGTATAGCATCTGGAAGACGTTATGTGCGTTCTGATAACGAATAAGTATAGTTGGGTCATGGAATCTTTGCGTGTTGTCAAAAGTGACAGTCGTCTAAGAAGACGTACGTCCAACGTTAATGTCAATCTTTTCACCTGTTATAGAAAGAGTGAAGGCATGACAATCGCATCGTAACTAGCTCATGTCACGTAGCCTTCGACCAGGCATGGTACGTCACACCAATCACAGCGCGTTCATATTTAAAGGGACAAGACCGATTTTAATATTATTAATTGCGTAATAACAGATTTTTTTCTTTAAAAAAAAACGTTTGCGGACGTTTCTGGTATACGTTTGGCACTAAGAGAGCGTATTAATTTTTAATTTTGAGACTTAGTGCAAGACCCCTTGCAATTGCCAATTTTTTGACAAACAATTGAATATCGCAGGTAAACTAGTTACTTTACACAGGTACAACCTACACAGTTGGAAAGACGACTTCCTTAGCGTTTATAATATGGTATGATGTACAGGGCGTTCCATTTAAAAAAATGTACTGACCTTCCGTTACGCCTAAATGCAACATCCTGTATAAAAGAAAATAATTTTACGTTATAGAAACTAATGAGTCAAACAACTCTTGTACAAAACATTTTTTCTTTCTCAAACAATTTGATGACTAACCGCCGGGATACTAATAACTCACCCTGTATAATTATATATTTTTAAAATGTGACGTGTTGATATTTATGATTAAATTATTAATTAAATAAAATATCGGTTTGGCTTCCGTGGTAGATCTTTTTACAATAGGAATAACCAACAGAGAGTATTTACCTACAGTAAGTCCAGATGATCACAATGAGGTCGATGCACAGCAAGGCCAAGAGCAACCTAACACCATGCGGTTTTTCGCGAATAATGCAGATGCAGTGTGTCTTAATATTAATGGTATGAATATAGTAAAAATGAGATATGAAACGAAAGAATTGAAATTTTTAATAGATACAGGTGCTTCGATAAGCATTATTTTTTTCAGATAATTTAAATAGTCGTTGTGCCATAGATAAAAACGATACTATAAGAATAAGTGGGATTAGTGGCAGCACTTATTCTTTAGGATCAACAATTTCAGATTTGAAAGTAAACAATATTTAAGTTTACAATTATTCATAGCACAAACTGCGCTAATATTTTTTTTTTGTATGAAACTTGCATGGTGTACTTCTCCATGAGGGGTGATTTAAACCACAAAGCGTCAGCCCACCAACCCCAGACATCACACCTGCTATCACGTATAGCTGTACACACCAAATATATTTGTGTTACCTCAAACTGTATAGTATGAGCTACTACGGGATAATGTCAACATATTATACCACATGACTCTAAGAGTAGCTCAAATGTGACTCAAGAGTGACTCAAATGTGACTCAAGACTGACTCAAATGTGACTCAAGAGTGACTCAAATGTGACTCAAGAGTGACTCAAATGTTACTCAAGAATGACTCAAATGTGACTCAAGAGTGACTCAAATGTGACTCAAGAGTGACTCAAATGTGACTCAAGAGTGACATTAGCGCCTCCATTTATCCTCTTAGCGCCTCCATTTATCCTCTTAGCGCCTCCATTTATCCGCTTAGCGCCTCCATTTATCCTCTTAGCGCCTCCATTTATCCGTTTAGCGCCTCCATTTATCCGTTTAGCGCCTCCATTTATCCTCTTAGCGCCTCCATTTATCCTCTTAGCGCCTCCATTTATCCGTTTAGCGACTCCATTTATCCGTTTAGCGCCTCCATTTATCCGTTTAGTGCCTCCATTTATCCGTTTAGCGCCTCCATTTATCCGTTTAGCGCCTCCATTTATCCGTTTAGCGCCTCCATTTATTCGTTTAGCGCCTCCATTTATCCGTTTAGCGCCTCCATTTATCCTCTTAGCGCCTCCATTTATCCTCTTAGCGCCTCCATTTATCCTCTTAGCGCCTCCATTTATCCGTTTAGCGCCTCCATTTATCCCCTTAGCGCCTCCATTTATCCTCTTAGCGCCTCCATTCATCCGTTTAGCGCCTCCATTTATCCTCTTAGCGCCTCCATTTATCCGTTTAGCGCCTCCATTTATCCGTTTAGCGCCTCCATTTATCCGTTTAGTGCCTCCATTTATCCGTTTAGCGCCTCCATTTATCCATTTAGCGCCTCCATTTATCCGTTTAGCGCCTCCATTTATTCGTTTAGCGCCTCCATTTATCCGTTTAGCGCCTCCATTTATCCTCTTAGCGCCTCCATTTATCCTCTTAGCGCCTCCGTTTATCCTCTTAGCGCCTCCATTTATCCCCTTAGCGCCTCCATTTATCCTCTTAGCGCCTCCATTCATCCGTTTAGCGCCTCCATTTATCCTCTTAGCGCCTCCATTTATCCTCTTAGCGCCTCCATTTATCCGTTTAGCGCCTCCATTTATCCGTTTAGCGCCTCCATTTATCCTCTTAGCGCCTCCATTTATCCTCTTAGCGCCTCCATTTATCCGTTTAGCGCCTCCATTTATCCGTTTAGTGCCTCCATTTATCCGTTTAGCGCCTCCATTTATCCGTTTAGCGCCTCCATTTATCCGTTTAGCGCCTCCATTTATTCGTTTAGCGCCTCCATTTATCCGTTTAGCGCCTCCATTTATCCTCTTAGCGCCTCCATTTATCCTCTTAGCGCCTCCATTTATCCTCTTAGCGCCTCCATTTATCCCCTTAGCGCCTCCATTTATCCTCTTAGCGCCTCCATTCATCCGTTTAGCGCCTCCATTTATCCTCTTAGCGCCTCCATTTATCCTCTTAGCGCCTCCATTTATCCTCTTAGCGCCTCCATTTATCCGTTTAGCGCCTCCATTTATCCTCTTAGCGCCTCCATTTATCCTCTTAGCGCCTCCATTTATCCGTTTAGCGCCTCCATTTATCCGTTTAGCGCCTCCATTTATCCGTTTAGCGCCTCCATTTATCCTCTTAGCGCCTCCATTTATCCGTTTAGCGCCTCCATTTATCCGTTTAGCGCCTCCATTTATCCGTTTAGCGCCTCCATTTATCCGTTTAGCGCCTCCATTTATCCACTTAGCGCCTCCATTTATCCTCTTAGCGCCTCCATTATACAGATCTGTATACAGACCCTGTATAAATTATACAGACCATGTATACAGACCCTGTATAATCACAACAGACCCTGTATATTGACCCTCATTATTTGACCCTCATTTGACCCTCCGAGACCCTCATTTGACCCTCCGAGACCCTCATTTGACCCTCATTTGACCCTCCGGTTGGGATGAGTTGGGTTTGGTTGGGCGCGCCCAACCAAACCCAACTCAAAGCCGAAAGGCGCTAAGAGGATAAATGGAGGCGCTAAACGGATGAATGGAGGCGCTAAGAGGATAAATGGAGGCGCTAAGAGGATAAATGGGGGCGCTAAACGGATAAATGGAGGCGCTAAGAGGATAAATGGAGGCGCTAAACGGATAAATGGAGGCGCTAAGAGGATAAATGGAGGCGCTAAGAGGATAAATGGAGGCGCTAATGTCACTCTTGAGTCACATTTGAGTCACTCTTGAGTCACATTTGAGTCACTCTTGAGTCACATTTGAGTCATTCTTGAGTCACATTTGAGTCACTCTTGAGTCACATTTGAGTCACTCTTGTGTCACATTTGAGTTACTCTTAGAGTCATGTGGTATAATATGTTGACATTATCCCGTACTAGCTCATACTATACAGTTTGAGTTAACACAAATATATTTGGTGTGTACAGCTATACGTGATAGCAGGTGTGATGTCTGGGGTTGGTGGGCTGACGCTTTGTGGTTTAAATCACCCCTCATGGAGAAGTACACCATGCAAGTTTCATACAAAAAAAAGTAATATTAGCGCAGTTTGTGCTATGAATAATTGTAAACTTAAATATTGTTTACTTTCAAATCTGAAATTGTTGATCCTAAAGAATAAGTGCTGCCACTAATCCCACTTATTCTTATAGTATCGTTTTTATCTATGGCACAACGACTATTTAAATTATCTGAAAAAAATGATGCTTATCGAAGTACCTGTATCTATTAAAAATTTCAATTCTTTCGTTTCATATCTCATTTTTACTATATTCATACCATTAATATTAAGACACACTGCATCTGCATTATTCGCGAAAAACCGCCTGGTGTTAGGTTGCTCTTGGCATTGCTGTGCATCGACCTCATTGTGATCATCTGGACTTACTGTAGGTAAATACTCTCTGTTGGTTATTCCTATTGTAAAAAGATCTACCACGGAAGCCAAACCGATATTTTATTTAATTAATAATTTAATCATAAATATCAACACGTCACATTTTAAAAATATATAATTATACAGGGTGAGTTATTAGTATCCCGGCGGTTGATAGTCATCAAATTGTTTGAGAAAGAAAAAATGTTTTGTACAAGAGTTGTTTGACTCATTAGTTTCTATAACGTAAAATTATTTTCATTTATACAGGATGTTGCATTTAGGCGTAACGGAAAGTCAGTACATTTTTTTAAATGGAACGCCCTGTACATCATACCATATTATAAACGCTAAGGAAGTCGTCTTTCCAACTGTGTAGGTTGTACCTGTGTAAAGTAACTAGTTTACCTGCGATATTCAATTGTTTGTCAAAAAATTGGCAATTGCAAAAAGTCTTGCACTAAGTCTCAAAATTAAAAATTAATACGCTCTCTTAGTGCCAAACGTTATACCAGAACCGTCCGCAAACGTTTTTTTTTAAGAAAAGAATCTGTTATTACGCAATTAATAATATTAAAATCGGTCTTGTCCCTTTAAATATGAACGCGCTGTGATTGGTGTGACGTACCATGCCTGGTCGAAGGCTACGTGACATGAGCTAGTTACGATGCGATTGTCATGCCTTCACTCTTTCTATAACAGGTGAAAAGATTGACATTAACGTTGGACGTACGTCTTCTTAGACGACTGTCACTTTTGACAACACGCAAAGATTCCATGACCCAACTATACTTATTCGTTATCAGAACGCACACAACGTCTTCCAGATGCTATACATTCAATTCGATGCCGTTCTTGTGCCCGTAGGTCCTATTTTTTCGGCTGCTCTCTACGGCCTAGGCTCGCTAAGCTTCTCACCAATCTTATGACGTCACGGAGCGTTTTGGCGCGGTTTAAACTTTGATGTTCAATAACAATTGAATGCAACAATATTAAGCGGAAAGATTTTTACACACGGTTTTCTTACCACCTACGGATTTTATTTGTTAAGTTAGGTAAAATCATGCAAGACCCCTATTGCAGGCATTTCTTAAAAATTACGGTATTATTACATTTTTGCAGATATTGTCTTAAAAATTTTGTCACATAATAACTAAGTCAAATTTACCATTAGCTCTTCAATTTCCTTACCAAAATTTTCAATAGATTTTTCGTACTGTCGCGCATTATGTAATTTGATAGCCAATGAAGTTGCTGAATTTGTGTTACCATCGACAGAGGTAATTTCGTATGGGCCATTGTACAGTGGTTGAAGTTTTTTGGATTTTCCGATAATATTGAGTAGATTTATTAAAATCCCTAGAAGCGGAAATTGACTTTAAAAACAATTTTAACCGGTTACGCCATCTATTGGTGAAGTGCCAAACTATTATAAATTCGATGTTGATCCCACGTCGGTATGTAGTTCGGTAATTGGTCGGTAGATGGCGCTCCTCGGCACGACAGCCGGTCGGCATGCCGTTTTAGCGCGTGGGGTTGGTACGTCTGGGGTTGGTGGACCTGGGGTTGATGCGAAAATTTGAATTTTTTAAGGTTGACGGGAAAAATTTGAATTTTATCGGTTCGGGCGATCGGCGTTCGGTCATCATCGGGTAAGATGGTGCGCGCGAAATTCAAATCCGAATAAATTTGGTGCGAAAATTTGAATTTTATCGGTTTGCGCATGCGTGGGAATGTTGACGCGAAAATTTGAATTTTTTAAGGTTGGCGGGAAAAATTTGAATTTTATCGGTTCGGGTGCGCTCGGCGTTCGGTCATCATCGGGTAAGATGGTGCGCGCGAAATTCAAATCCGAATAAATTTGATGCGAAAATTTGAATTTGATCGGTTTGCGCATGCCTTACGCTCGAAAATAAAAATAGTAGTGCGTTCTCTCTCTAACAGCGACGTGTGAGTCATACACTCCAGGTTCCAGCGTTCGGCCGCGCTCGGTTTGAGTCGCCACGCATGCGCAGTATGGTGGCGTAGAATTTGGTGGGAAAATTTGATTTTTTTTTGGGGTTGGCGGGAAAATTTGAATTTTTTTTTGGTGCTGGCGGGAAAATTTGAATTTTATCGTAAATTTCAATACCGGTAGCGCCATCTATTGGTGAAGCCCCGAACTACGTGTACTGACCGAGCGGGTCTAACCTCGCGCGCCATCTATCGATGAGCGACCGAACTACTGCGTTCGGCCGCGCTCGGCAGATCAGCTGACTTGGGTTCGGTCGTCTTCGTGCAGAAAAGCGGAGGGGATAGCTTCCTATGTAAATTGGCGGTGTGGCGGTGGGTCTGAAAGTGCCATTTATTATCTACTACGCCCTTAGATTATTAAAGGGTAAAATAACAAAATTAATATTACGTTCTTATAAAAGGTCTGTAGAAATTAAAAATTCAGAACGTTTCAACCGAAGAAAAAAATCGCCAGACCGATGGCGATGGGTGGTTGAAATGTGGGTGTAAGTGGGGCACAAAATTGCACCTTTTACAGTAAAATAATCAGGTTGGGTTTGATTGATTATTTTTAATTACATCCCCACAAAGTAATCTTCCCGATGCCAGACTGAAATTCCGGTGAAAACGCCCCGCCAGATCCACAAAACTTCCCGTCTGAGCACGCTTGTGGTGCGATTGAGACTATCTTATGTAGGCTCCCTAATATAAGGGCATACATGAACTATGATTGCTACTGTGGATTGGATTGGCCGTGGCCTTTTATTTTACTGTAAATAGTGCAATTTTGTGCGTCACTTCAGCCCCTCGTTCCATCACCATCGTTCTCAACTTTGATATCGCAAAACCTGATTGTAATAATGTAATTTTATTATTTTTATTTCATCCATTAAGAATCAAGGGGCGCAAAAGCCACCCGCTGACGGTTGCGAGACTTGATCTTATTTTTACGCTACAAGGGTTGTTTCTTCTGTGAAGGCGCCCGCATACTATTTTAAGAGCCACTTAACGTACTAAAATGTTTACTATGAGACTTTTGAAGGTGTCGAGGTCTGGTGGTATAAACTTGCAAACATTACCAAAATGGCGCTTTTTGACCATTTGACCGCACTTTTTTTGGGTAACCTTACGCGATAGACAACTATCGAGCCCGGAGTCGTTATAAGGGTAAATGATGCTACCCAAAACGCAATTTCATATTACATTTATAAAATCCATGCTTCCTAACGGCGGATTCACCTACATGAAACATGTTGGAATAAAACTCGTTTAGACAAAGCAAAGTGTGATAGTGACTTCTGAACCAGGGAGTGCAAGAGGGTGGCTACACACAGGTTTATTGCGAATATCTCGTTTCCGTTGCATTTTACATCAAACGAATATTTATGTTATGTTGATGACCATACAATTTCCTACCGGTTATGTATTCTACAAATGTTGTGATTTATAGTTTACGAGTGACCTCAAATCCGGTCAAAGAAGACAAAACAATGGCTGGAGCTTACACAATATCGGTTAATATTTATTTTATACTTGGTAAGGTCATTTTTTGGTCCCCATTGATAATTCAAAATGTTTATACGAAAGTGGTAGCAAGTTGTGTTTAGATGTACAGCCCGGCCACTCAGAAGTCGTTCGGAGAAATGTAAACATTAGGATGAGCAGTGGACACGGGATAGTTTTGGTGGAGGGGCGCAGTTAGTGTGTTGATGCCGAGCGTACAGTGCCTCTCCCTTCCGCCGAAAGTCGTCCTTGTTATCGTTCTGCGCACACGTCGAGTCAACTTTAAGTTGGCGGAGCTGTACCTTTGCCGTACAATGCATATTCGGCTACCCGTTTTATCAACCATTTTGCCGAAGAACGAGGAGGTATTCCAATCGTATCAAGGGTGCATATTTAAGGTTTTTGTTATAGTCCAGTAACATGGATTTCACTTCAGAAAATTTTAAACCAAGCGGGATTTTTGTATATACTATTCGTTGGACATAGAAATAACTAATCAATTAACGAAGCGAATGAAAATTAATCCAGGAGAGGATAATATTTGGAAAAAATACCTCCGCCTGGATTTGAACCAGGAACCCTCCAATCTCCGGTTGAAACTCGGATTGCAAATCCTGAAGTGACAAATAAAACCTATAAATTTCCACTGCCTCTGTAGCTCAAATGGCAGAGCTGTCAACCGGAGATTGGAGGGTTCCTGGTTCAAATCCAGGGGGTCATTTTTCCAAAAATTATCCTCTCCTGGATTAATTATCATTCGCTTCTTTAGTTGATTCTACATTACTGACGAGTTTACGTAATAACCATTTTCCTTTGAATTTATTCATCTGTATGAACTGCTAGCAATAAACATTTAGCGATTCCTAGTTACCAAACTTCCATCCTTCCCCAATAGGTGTCACGACGGGTTTGTTTAATTCGAAACTCGGATTGCAAATCCTGAAGTGACAAATAAAACCTATAAATTTCCACTGCCTCTGTAGCTCAAATGGGAGAGCTGTCAACCGGAGACTGGAGGGTTCCTGGTTCGAATCCAGGCGGAGGTGTTTTTTCCAAAAATTATCCTCCCCTGGATTAATCATTTGCTTCTTTAGTTGATTCTACATTACTGACGAGTTTACGTAATAACCATTTTCCCTTGAATCATAAATAACGTACATCGATATCTAAAAGTCTCCATCGATATAGTGGTTCCACGACTTATTCACGGTCAAAGATGAGCAATTTTTTTAACCATATCTGGCATTCTCTTAATTGGAGTTTGCGTCTTTTAATTCTATAAAAAAGGTCCATACATCGTTTAAGTACGAGTTGGCATTTTATACAGGTAAACAACGTATTTATATGCTTGGTGCTCCCTTCCGCATGTGTAGTGTCTGAAAACATGATAGACCAGCAAAATTTATAATCAGAAAACAATAACATGGAGTTGCAGCTGAAATATTTCCGAAAATATTCTTCAGAATGGTAAGAAGTGTCTTATGTTACCACCTTGTGTTGTTTGCGGAAATTCGGAGCGGCGATTAAGGTCCGACTCGGATAATAGATTAAAGTTATTTCACACACGGCCACAAAAAAAAACTGGCATTTGACGAATTTACTTTACAACACACAGTTGGATACAATACATTGCCAACAAAGCTACCGGATTTTGGGGCCCGTCGGCGTACTGACTACATAGTTATTGTCAGAAAAAATCGGTACTCACTATTTCCTTACTCTTATAGTATATTTACTTACAGATAAAACGCGAGAGTATGCAGGTTCTACCTTTTTCCCGCAAAACCTCTTTGCAGGTGGTAAATACCATATTGAGCAAAAAGCTTCAAATGGACTTGCTTCTTCAATTCCATTTACAGCCGTTTAAAATATTAACAAAACCGGACCTTAAACGGCTCCAACCTCTTAAGGAATTGAAAACTCAAAATCAACATCCATGACACTTTCTAGTCAGAATGACGTTATTTATTTATTTATTTATTCAACTTATTCTTATTGCGTTTATTTTCTTTACTTAAGTTTGTTTTTATTGTTGTAATGGGCACTAATTTTGATAATTCTTCGTTTTCGCTGTTTGATATGCATGTGTGTATTTTATTTGACTTTTTTGGTCAATATTTAAAATTGTTCTACCGTTTTAAGGACTGAAAAAGAAGTTCAAGGTAACCTATGGAACTGGGGTATATGAGTACGAACGCGGGTGGCTTTACCTTGAGTTAAAAAGAAGAAATAGGTACCTATCCTATCAGATATATCTATCCACGTTCAATTACAACCAAAAGTCCACGTTTGCGATTGTCAATTCTTTTTCTCGCAAATTTGAAACTATATGGTCATAGAATTTCAATAACAATAAATTCAGAGGAAGAGCACTTCATTAAATAATTTAAAACTAATAATTAAATAATAATAATTAAATAATCGTTTTAATTAATTAAATTAAACACTTCAATTAAGAATATATATAGTGATCCCGTTGAAGTTGGTCCCTGTAGCAACAAAACCAAATATCCAAGACAAACTGTTTACACTACGACTTACATTTAAAGAGGTAATACGATATTTTTTAGCCGAAGGATTATCGGAATTCCAAGCGCTGAACTCACTGTTTGATTGAATAATTCGATTAACGTAGTCAGGTCGATTAAACGACTTAATAGACTTCATAGATCGGATGGTGGAAGAATGTTTTTATACGGCAGAATTACCAGTCGGTTCTGGAGTGTATTTATAAAAATAATTGTAAGAAATAATAGGTTTGACTGTTTTACTGTCAAACTTGGTTAAGTGGGAACAGGCTGTTTACTCTCACGTTACTCACGTATCGGATTTCTCACGTATAGAGATTCAACTCTCGGCGAAGCAAATGAATTGGTCATAAACTACAGACGTGTCAACTCCTGCACATTTTTGCATACCGGTGAGGTATGCTGGATGACGTTTTAGGTATGCTGCAGGCGCCAATATAACCACCCGAACCCAACAACTAAAACTTTGTTGCAAGTTGTAAATGGTGTTGTAAATGCAACCAACATTTGCGCCTGCAGCACACCTAAAACGACATCCAGTATACGCTACTGTTGCATACTAATGCCAGCTACAGAGGTTCTGAATGCGGTCTAGACCAGCGGTCGACAACCGGGGGCCCACGGACCCCTAAAAGCGGTGGCGACTTATGGGAGTGACGTGAGCGGGAGAAGGTCAGCGGAAGCAGGTTGGTGACCGCTGGTCTAGGCAGTCTAATCCTAGGTTGGTTAGTCTCACTTAGCAACGCTCACACCTGT
This sequence comes from Aphodius sticticus, assembly GCA_963966075.1. Lineage (NCBI taxonomy): Eukaryota > Metazoa > Arthropoda > Insecta > Coleoptera > Scarabaeidae > Aphodius > Aphodius sticticus. The sequence continues at coordinate 71,252,007 of OZ014506.1, read as the reverse complement.
GCGGGAACTACGCGTCTACGATGCGCATTATCTAATGCACTTTTGCGCGGCCATTGTACTCGAAATTTTATGTTAATATATGTGCCTAGATAAGGATCAAAACCAGTTTCTTGACATTTTAGACAGAGCAACACATGGTGAAAATAATATTTTAAAACGCTTAACATGAAGTACAAGTAAGGAGGAAGGCAAGGTGTCTTTTCAGATAACTGCTAAAACGAGAGAAAACACTAATCAAATCACCCACTGAGGTGGCGTGGTGAAACAGTGGCGATGGCGTGTCGGTTTTTGACCACCTGCACAAGCGCTCTGTTTGAGGGTGGTGTTGGCATGGTTTTTCGGCAAGTGCTCTCGATACATCCAAAAAGAAAAATGGTCGATGGTCGAAAACTAGCACGCCATTGCCACACCACCTAAGTGGGCTATATGCCTTACTTAGTACCGTTCGAGCGGGTTGTACAGTAAAACATACACAGAATTTTTTAAAGCAATTCTTTCATGCAATACGGAAGCTAGATTGCAGGAATTCAGGAAGCTAGTTGACAGTGGTTTTACTTTATCATACGTAGTATGACAAAGTATTGTAATCGTGCCAAAGAAAAATGAGATTTTAGCGGAATATGTCCTTTTGGGTTCCCTGAACATTTTTGACCAAGGTACAAACAAGGTATGTCTGTATGTGTGGAGAAACTACTAAAGGTATCGGGTCCAAAAGGGTCCAAAGGAACTGCATTTTTACTATGAGCATTTTAAAAGGATTTTTTCATTCTAGTGACAGTAGGTAGTGTCAAACGCTGATGTTTTGACAATACCTACTGTCAATAGAATCAAAATATCTGTCAAATCTTGCTATCTAGTTTTATTTTAATGCAGACACGACCAATCTCAAACAGAATCTCATGCAGCTAAACTATTAATTTCATATATAGTATGATAAAGTCATGTGCCTGGCCACATCAGATTGTTTTGTAATATGTAAAAAAAATCTGACTGCGCATGCGTCTATGCTAAGAAAAAGTTAAGAAATATTATAGAACGGTATTTCTAACTATGTATACTGTTATTTAGAACTTTTCTTAGTTACTAAAAACTAGTTCAGAAAGTTTAGAAAAAGACGAAAGTTGTATGAACTAAAATAGCCTTAACTTCATGCTCGTGACTTATTTTCTAAATTATGTGTTCGTAAGATAATAAATACACTATTAGATTTCGTACTAAATAGGTAGTAGTGTAGTTAATGAAACCAGAATATCGCTAGTAGGTCAACCGCATATCTAATACGTAAAATAGGAAAAACTTCGATAGTTTAGTCTGTTCTCCAAGGTATAAGAGGTACTAGATCAGAGCGCTGTCACATTTTGGGGAAACTTTCTTAACTATGATAAAGAGACCTGTCTAATTTAACAACTTTTGTGGGACGCGTGTACATTTATGTTCTTCAACTTGCCGGTTGGAAAAGTCTTGACTAAATTCGAAGTTTAGTCGCTTGCATTGTATAGATTTCAATAGGTTCTTGAGATAATTTATCAATGTCGTGGCATCACAAAAGAGCCCAAATACAGAAGCAGTGTACTGATGCTATTGCAACAAAAGCAAAAGTTGTTTCCTACAACAAAGGATAGCGAAATAAATATTAGCCGATTAACGTGTGTGCATGTGCACAGGTGGATGATTAGTATGATACCCTTACATTTGTAAAGTATGGAATACTTAACACTAACACATAGATTGTCATCCACCAGAATAACACAACAATATATATAGTACCTATAAATTTCTACACACGTTTGCTTCCGTGTGCTTTTACAATATATCGATACAGAAAACTGGAGTTGATAAACAATCCAACTCAAGAAGGACGTCAACATCGCTCAGAAGCAAATATAAATCTTAACAGACAGTACCCAATTGATTTGCTCTTCTCTGGGTCTGGACTTTCCAGAATCCATCAACTTTATGTTCTGGACTCCCTCATGCATGTTCATAGAAACCGTAGGTTCACTATAGTTAATCATTCATTCAGTACCAGATCAAAAGCATCTATTAATATGGAGTCCGCCAGATGTACCTACTCATCTACACAAAGATTCGTAGGCTTCTTAGGTCCAAGGTTTTATAAAGTCCTTCGTCAACGTATTAAGACGATACAAAACAAACATTTAAAACACAAGCTAAAGAGTACAGACAGCAGAATTTATCTACATTTTTGGATCAAATAAACGTCTTATGTTGATGAGTCTGCGGTGATTATTTTTATTTTTGATTTTGTTTTTTTTTTATTTTTATGTGTATCTTATTAAACTCTCTCCTCTGGCCATCTCTCAGGGGTTGTGTGGGTTCTACTATGTAGGGCAGGGATGCACAGACTTGTTGGGACCAAGGGCCACATCGATTAATTTAGGCTTATGGAAGGGCCGCAAAGAAAAATCATATTGTTCATTTTTATAAGTATATATATTTTTGTATTTTCATATTTAGCGAGTATTGCACAAAAACAGCTAGATAGGTACCCAGATAAGTAATTTACAAAAAACAACATGTTAATTTGAAGCGTGACATTGCATTGTCGTAACCATTTTTGTAATATTTGGTTTAATTTTGGTAGTAGCTATGTGCAAAATTGCTGCTGCTGTGAGTGAGGCGGGCCACCAATATATCAACGGAGGGCCGCATGCGGCGGTCTGTCCATCCCTGATGTAGGGTGTATATATATATATATATATATATATATATATAAAGGAAAGCTGGTTAATCGACGGTAAGATATAAAGGAGAAAGGTATTTGTCGGGCAATTCCGTCATACGAAGATCGAAGAAGCAAGCGTATACACGTGTTTCGGACTATTGGTATTTATTTTACTGATGAGGATATGTGATTCATGGGGGGCTATTACTTACATAATTAACAAAGAATATCACGTGGATACAAACAGGCTTGCCTAGGTATCCATGTTCAAAAGAGTCCCACTCATTTTAAATATCCTGGTAGGACGTGTGAGGTATGACACGGGGCGTTGACATGCTTCTGTTATTGGCTCGCGCTTCTTTTGTACGAATTTTTTTACTTTAAGTTAGTTAAGTTTGTTCTTGTTTCGTTAATAATAAGTTCCAAGTTGCCTGCCGCTGCTGAGGAATGATATGGGCTTATTCCTTGTAAAAAATGTGTTTATTTATGAAGAATAAATTTTATTTGATTTGATTTGAAGAAAAATGTGAAAAATGAATACTGAGCCAATTAATTACCTTTAAAAATAATTTTTTTTTCAATTCGATGTTTTTGATAACGGTTCCAGGATTCTGCCAAGCGGCCAGTAAAGAATATTTTAAAAACTTTTAAATACATAACGCGTAAGTTAGGTGACTAACTTACGCATGACATTTGTACATTACGAAAAACAATTTTTGTCAGATTAAATTTAAAAAAAAATTCCTCTCGAAGTCTATGCATAATAAATATGTATACAACAAAAATTCTATCAATAAGACAAAATAAAAGACCGTTCTTTTTCGGGGCCGAATTCTAATAGAGCGGAAAAGTTGCTTTAACCTTACCAGTATATTGCGTGGAAAATTTCATTCTGATCGGCCAATATCCCAATCTTGTGATCAATACCTCGGTTTGAAAATTTAAAATTGGATTAAAATTGTAAAAATACCGATATAATATCAAAACCACAAATCTTATGATAAAATGTCCAAAGAATGTTATTTCTAGTAGGACTGGCCGTTTTCAAGATATGATCGCTAACGGGTTAGCAAGGCTACCCATTGATGTTTGCAGATGGCGCCTGCATCCAGATTGGATACATAAGCTGGGCAGTGACCTGAAATAACAGCTGTGCCAATAGAATTTTAAGGTTATACTTTTCAACAGCTAAACCGACACAAAGTTCAGATCTATTGTCCAATATATACTTACTGTTTACTCACCTTTGTAGTTCACAATTTACCGCTCCGGTCTGCCAACCGGAGCGGTCGATGCCAACCAAAATAGTCGGTGCATCTATTCAGAAAAATGCTTACTTTGCTTTTCCTGAAAACAGAATTGGGTACCTATGGTGACAGACGAACGGTTAGAAGCTGATCTTCTAACAGCTAGAGATGCGGATAAAATTGTTAGATAATATGTTGAGCCACAGCTCAACTTCAAACCAACAAATTACTATGATATGATTGACAATTACCTGTTAGAATAGCCGTTGATTATAATTTATAATCCACTGTTTAATATAAATAGAGCTTTAATAAGTAAACTATTGTCATAAGAATCTCTATAACAATCAATATCCAGTAACACGTCTGCATGGTACGCTCGTACTGATAAGACTGTCCGGGGCCAGTTCCCAGGTCATATCGCCTGCATGGTGATTCAGGCACCTGACCGGTCCATTTCTTATATACCATAACTGTGTCGCCCATTTCTTCTCAGAGATGTAAACGAACAACTCATAACAACCTTACCCAAGACACAGTTAAGAAATGGATTTTACGCATTTCCCTCACATGTCGTTGCTGTGAAGACAACCGTTAAGTTGGTAATGCTCATGTTAAATCCACACTGAAATCTGGACAATTACCAAATTTCAGCACAAAACAAAGATTTTACCACTTGATTTAACTTCGATTCGGACTAAACAAGCCCAGCATGTGGTTGGTTGGTTGGGTCGGGCTTCGAAACAACCCATGGCGTAGCCACCTGGTGGGTTCTGGGTAACCGATACAAGTTAGCTGAGAGCTGCACAGACTTTCACCCTGCGCTGCGGCGCGGCGTGGTGCATTACCGGTCAGTCCTGCCTTGAATAACATTTTCATAGGTAATTAAATTATAAACATGTTTTGTTGAAACATTTAGTAATCAGATTTGTGGTTTTGGCGTCACACGTATTTTTACGATTTTAGTCCAATTAGTAAATTTAAAACTTAGGTATAGAACACAAGATATTGTCCGATCGGAATGAAATTTTGCACACGAACTACTGGTACACTAAAACAACTTTTCCACTAGGTATATTAGAATTTAGCCCTTGTCCTTATTATATAAGGCATATCTGTCCCATTTCAGACCTAGGTGGCTATGAATTTCTCCATAATGTTGGTGAATTAAGTTAAACAATGATGTAGTAGAATTCCAACGTTTATTAAATGATTGTTCTTTTGGCTACATGTTTCGTGTTGTTAGCACGTCTTCAGGCTAAGCTGAAAGTACAAAACGTCATTAAAATGCGAACAAATGAGTCGGATAATGAACATGGTAAAAGGGAGCGATCATAGAATGAACCAACTCAATCAAAAAATAGGCCTAAATAAGCTATGTAATAAAATGAAAAGCATAAACCATATGCAGTGATTAACATAGACACAAGTATAGACGTTAACATATCTTACATACTATGGTAAATTGTAACATTAAGAGACAGATTTTAAACACATACCGTCATGCGAAGAAATGCTGCGCACACGTTGAAGTTTGGTTAGGTTTCCTTCGGGGATCATATAACACTCTCAGAAGCTCCAATGACAATCAATAAATGCGTTTGTGGGAGAAGGTAGTTGTTCTTATTCGTTTAGTTCAGTTTTAACATAGCAATCAGTGTTAATAACACTCTAACTCTTCAAGGAGGGACATCTTTCTTGATTTGGTGGCTTCGTGGATAAGTTTTATGTTGTCTATCTTGTGCCCAGTTTCTATAATATGGTTATGGACACTAGAATTGGAGTTACTTAGGTGTTCTTTAAGTCTAGTTTTAAGATTTCTACCTGTCTGTCCTACATAAAATAAAATACCTATAGCACCCACAGAGACCACCACCTGTAACATTTACTGTATTCCGTGGCTTAACCACATGATAAGTGTGTCCCGATGCAATTATTTTTGTAGTGTTATTAACACTAATTGCTATGTTAAAACTGAACTAAACTGAACTAAAAAAGAAATACTGCGCACACGTTGAAGTTTGGTTAGGTTTCCTTCGGGGATCATATAACACTCTCAGAAGCTCCAATGACAATCAATAAATGCGTTTGTGGGAGAAGGTAGTTGTTCTTATTCGTTTAGTTCAGTTTTAACATAGCAATTAGTGTTAATAACACTACAAAAATAATTGCATCGGGACACACTTATCATGTGGTTAAGCCACGGAATACAGTAAATGTTACAGGTGGTGGTCTCTGTGGGTGCTATAGGTATTTTATTTTATGTAGGACAGACAGGTAGAAATCTTAAAACTAGACTTAAAGAACACCTAAGTAACTCAAATTCTAGTGTCCATTACCATCTTATAGAAACTGGGCACAAGATAGACATGTCCAACATAAAACTTATCCACGAAGCCACCAAATCAAGAAAGATGTCTCTCCTTGAAGAGTTATTAAGAGTTATTATTATGTTATTAACACTGATTGCTATGTTAAAACTGAACTAAACGAATAAGAACAACTACCTTCTCCCACAAACGCATTTATTGATTATCATTGGAGCTTCTGAGAGTGTTATATGATCCCCGAAGGAAACCTAACCAAACTTCAACGTGTGCGCAGTATTTCTTCGCATGACGGTATGTGTTTGAATATGTCTCTTAATGTTACAATTTACCATAGTATTTAAGATATGTTAACGTCTATACTTGTGTCTATGTTGATCACTGCATATGGTTTATGCTTTTCATTTTATTACATAACTTATTTAGGCCTTTTTTTTTGATTGAGTTGGTTCATTCTATGATCGCTCCCTTTTACCATGTTCATTATCCGACTCATTTGTTCGCATTTTAATGACGTTTTGTACTTTCAGCTTGGCCTGAAGACGTGCTAACAACACGATACATGTAGCCAAAAGAACAAATATTTAATAAACGTTGGAATTCTACTACATCATTGTTTAACTTCAGACCTAGGTACTTGTTATTTATTCTATTCATCTAAAATATCTTGGATTGCAGCTTGCATCTATAGTTCTCTACTGGTGCTGTGTTTCCAGGATTGTGGTTGATGTAGAAGTATATTTAAAGTTTGGTTTCTGGTTACATAAATGGCTCTTGATGTAGATGAGGGTGTCATTGATTTATTTTGCGGTATCGAAGGATCTAGAATCTTTTGGATATGGGCATAATTTATAATAGTTTTCTTTTCATATAATTCGTTGCTGGGGAACAGGAAATGAAGGTTGAACAGTTTTGGATATTTGCCCGTTCAAAGGTAAGAATCAAAATTATGTGGTTCTTATTACCGGTTGGATGATGGATAGATAGTAGATTTTTTTCTGTTTATAAAATTGGTACCATATTTTTTATATTTATGTGCACTCTCACGTACAATCGGTGGGTTCTCCAGAAATTCAGCTCCTCTAAAAGGTGCTCTACGAGTTTGTACGTTTGTAATAGTTAGTACTTTTACAGTAATATTTAATCATTTAGTATAAACGTAATAATAAAAATACCTATCTTGTTCTACAACCAGAATGCTTCAATTTGGTGAATTGAATGTCCAGGGCAGTAATAAATTGTCTATACTGCTTCCATACAATCAAATAAAAGTATCTTTTGTTTAGTCTCGTCCGTACCATTAGGTTTACTATACCGAAATCTAAATCGCCCTCTTCTACATCGTGTAGTAAAACGGCACATTCAAACCCATAAGATTTACATATATCGTACATATGTTCGTAGTTCCAAATTAAATTATTTCGCAAAGCATTTAAATCAAACATTTGGTGGACGACAATTACATATTTTATATAGCTAATACTAACGTAAATTATCTAATTGTAAAGATAAATTAAATCAGTATTTATTATATTCAGCACAGTCTTTATGTTATATACCATACGGAGCGGAAAACGAGGTAAACAGTGTGTTTAAACATCATCGGATTCGTCTATCTTTACATGTCAAAATATACATAATTATGTGTATCAAATTAAATATCCGACCTTCAGTTGTTTTTGCTTATCGACATTTTGCTATGCTAGAGCTGTTTTTCTTACTGATGTTGATAGTCCATATGTCTAACATATGGTAACACACAAATTGCATACCCTTACATTAGAATATTTTCAAAAAATACTACAGAAAATGAGAAAAATATTGATTATCGATAGATCTCCGTGCGCTGAAACCGGACTTTCGGAAAATCTTACATGTTCAGAAACTGTTAAGCATGGATTTGTTTTGGTGAAAGATATCTATGCAAAATATATATTCATATTTCATTCACAAAAGGTACCAATAAAAAATGTATATACAATTTCAATTTTATTTATCTCGAAAGTTAATAAACATTTACATATTTTGATTAATACAAATCCCCGTCTCCAAGATTTTTGCTTTAAATACAAACAGATTCACTTTTAACAATTTGCCAAATCATAAAAACAGCCCGTTGTAACGCTCAACGTCTAATATTTATGGCGACATTGGCCCTGTTAAATTCGAAATCTTTCTTCCAAATTAAAACTCACAAAAGATTGTTAGAACAGTATGTATACAAAATATATACCTTTATATAATCATAATAATAGTAATAATATACTTTATTTGTCGTCCGATCCTGCACAGATATTGACAATTGTCATTTACATAGTAAGTATAGGCAGCATAGGCCAAACAGTATTCAGTATAAAATTGAGTATAAATGAACATATATAAAAACCGACATTAACGTACGGGATAAAATCATTTGAACAATACAATACAACCAATTCAAACACAAAAAATGATCACAAATTAATATATATCTATGTCTGTCATTTTCTCCGAACACAAGAAAACAATGAAATACAGTCATTATCACAATTATAGGCGCGATGTGCCTGTCAAATATTCGTTAACTGAATAAAATGATTTAATTGTTAAGTGTTCCTTTAAGCGGGATTTAAATAAACTTATACTAGAGGAACTTCAAATATGAGTGGGTAGGGCATTGTACGTCCGGACCATTATAAAGTATGGTCCACGCTCAAAAGCAGACGAGGAATGGCGAGGCACCGACAGCCATCTTCCACCCCGAGTATCAAAAGCCGCCGAGACCTCAGAATTTGTCTGAAATGTACCCAAGTTTGCTCGACAGTACGGCAACAGGCGGTACACATACAGGCAGGGCAGTGTTAATATATTAAATTTCTTAATGTGCTCCCTGCATGACTCCCGGAAATTCAGTCGCAGAATACATCTTAAAAATCGTTTCTGAAGTCTAAATAATGTGTTCATGTGAGGTGATGACCCCCATAGTATAATGCCATAACTCAGCAAGGACTGCACGTTTGCAAAGTAAAATGATCTGACTGAAGATAGATCTAGAACACTCCTAAGCTTAAACATGGCGTAGTGTACCCTGTTCAGCTTCGCAACCACGTATTCTATATGATCCTTCCACCCCAGTGAGCGCTGAATGTACACTCCGAGAAATTTCACATTCTCGCATAATGGTAACGAGCCAACACTTGTTTTTACGAGTACTTATTGCTGAGGTGCCAGTGGTGAAAATTTAATTACCTCTGTTTTCTCTTTGTTCAGGACCATTCCATTTGCTCTGCACCACTCATTCATGCTCTCACAAGCCTCCGTCAATAGCGTTGAAAGACGCGACAAGTCTCCACTGTCAACGATCAACGTCGTGTCGTCAGCAAACTGGTATAGATTTCCGCAACACAGATGCAGTGGCAAATCATTCATAAACATAACAAACAATAGTGGACCAAGGATGGTTCCCGGGGGACCCCAATCGTCAATCGAGACTCACAATCCGACCGCTTTCCATTTACGCACATTATCTGCTGTCTATTCCGGAGATATGATGTTATAAGCTTCAGAGCAATACCATGCACTGCGTAGCATTCCAGTTTTGATAGCAGCAGACCATGTTTGATACTATCGAACGCTCTGGAGAGGTTAAAGAATACAGCTGCAACATGTGAATGCTCATCAAGACACGATAATATTCTTGATGACGCCGCAAATTCAGCCCCCTCACAAGAAAGTCCGGGTAGAAAACCATATTGGGTCTTCGATATTACTTGTTTATCCATGACTGAACCAGCCTATTATAAATAATTCTTTCAAAGATCTTCGAAAAACAGGATAACAATGATACCGGACGGTAATTACCTACGTTAGTCTTTGATCCGTTCTTATGTATCGGTATAACAATCGCATTTTTTAGTTTGTCAGGAAATACTCCCTGCGTGAACATATAATTTATTAAGTGCATTATAACATACACCAATACACCAGATGCAACCTTCAATATGAAAGGAGGTATGTTAACCTCCCCACACGAAAACTTCGGTTGCATTGAAGAGAAAACGGCCGTTGCCTCGCCCTCATCAGCAGGATAAAAGAATATGCTTTCATCGACATTCGCCATGAGAGTTTTGCCATATACTTGATTTATGTTTGAACTGCCGGTATTAAAAAACTTATCACTAAACAAATCTGAGACTGACTGATGATCCACCACCATTCTGTCACCCTGTATAATCTGAATTGAACCGTCTGGTGTAGGTCCGGTTTCATTTTTTTATTATAATCCACATAGTCTTAGGTTTGTTATTTGATGCATTGATTCTGTCTCCATACTATTTCATCTTGGCCATATCTATCGCAGTTTTGAGCTCTTTTTTCTTTACAGAATAATCGGACCACAGGTCCGGTTGGTTAAATAATTTACAAATCTCACAAAAGTTGCGCAAATCTGCGGACATTGTTTTCACCTCTCTACTGTACCAAGGGTAACCAGACTTACGCGGTCTTACTGCCACCAGCGGAAAATGCTTTTTGAAATAATAGTTAAACGTGGAGTGAAAGGCATTATATTTCAGGTTCACATCAACCTCACAACCTCACGCCACGCTTCCGCCTGGAGATCCGCAATAAATGAATTCAAAGCACTATCGCTAAATGATCTTTTTAAAGTCTGTTTTGCATCATCGTGCTTAGCTACATTAAGACAATAGAGCAAGGCGGCATGGTCTGAAACTCCAGGATCGTCAACAGTCGCCCCAACCTCATCAGTCCACAATGAGCAAAAAACATTGTCAATGCACCTACGAAACCTTGTTGCCTCGTAAAAACATGGTTTCAAATTATAAGAACCAAACAAATTTACTACATTGCGCCTGCTTGGGCTGTCACAATTAAAATCTATATTAAAATCACCTCCAACGATAATAAACTCGAACTTACGACACACAATATCCAATAATTCGTTCATATTCGACAAAAAAGAGTTTATATTTCCTGATGGAGATCTATACACGCATACGCACAACACACTCCTGTTTTCGATGATAAAACTAGAACTACAAGATTCAAAATGTTTTTCGATAGATAATGTTTTGTGCGATTCAGCTTTCATCATTAATGCCCCCGTAGAATAAATAGCACACCCGCCTCCCTGTCCGTCTTCAGCCAATGCTCCGTTAAGCAAATAAAACTTATGCTCCTATCTTTCAAATATACATCCAGAAGTGAAGCTTTATTGCGCAAACTGCGTACATTGTAATACATGAGCTCTAGAGAGTTGTATGATTCGTTAGGAACACTGGGTATTCAGTGTATCTATTTCAATAATGTTCGTATCAATCATACGAAGATTTTTAAAATGTATGTGTTCTTGTTTTCTCGGTACTACATTCATTTCTGCGATTGAATCAGAGATGACGCGAAACAATTTATTTTTCCCCCTCTTCGACAAGTGAACACCAGTTGACAAAATTCCAAAATGTGACAAAATGCTATTTACATCAACAAACTGAGCAGACAAACAATTCCTAGTTATCGACCTATAAATACTAATATTAGACATGTATACACAATTATTCAGGTCACTGTGCCCTCCGAGATACGGAACAGAGACAACAATGGTACGCGTATGTTTAAGTCGCGCTAATACGGTCATGATGTCGCGCTCCTTAAGGTGCTGACCCATCAGAACATTGATATAAAATGCTCCATAACGTTAGAAGGGGGTATTATGAATAATGTAGATGCTCAATACTCTAACGTGTTTTTTTTTTTATTGATGAACTTCTGGCTACATGTTTCGATCAACGATCGTCATCAGGCCAAGCTACAAAAGATAACAAAGGAAAGTATTTAACATCACTTAAACAATCATTCACATAACAATTATAAAACAATAAAAAATCTTTACCGTCAGTTTCGGCTGGTAAATGGTCATATAAAATTTTGAGGTTATGTCTATTGTTATTCACACTTCTTACAACGTACACATCTAAAAATACAGAAAAACATTGCTTTACATAACATATGTCGGACACTCAGCAACAAAAGCTTACATATAACAGTAGTTTCACTAATTTAACAACTACTTTGCTTATCACTGTAGTAACAAATCAAGCATGCGAAAAACGTAACTCGAAAAAGAATCATCTATTTTGTTGTGCCGCTTGCGGGAGATGGCGTATGGCGGGAATTTTAAAAAGTTTCGAGAATATTCGGTAAGGGTTAAGTTCTATGATATCATTCATTAGCAGGCCTGGTGTCCTTACATGATGTCTCATGATCTCCATTTCCTCAAGAAGGTGCATCTTTTTAGATTTCTGAACTTGGTGGAGCAATTGGACATTATCATTTATTATTTTATGTTTAGATTCCAAGATGTGTTTGTATACACTTGAATCTTTGCAAGAGAGATGTTCTTTTAAACGTGTTCCAAGGTTTCGTCCTGTCTGTCCTATATAAAATCTATCACAGTCGCCACAATTTATCTTATATATCCCACTCTTTGTCATGATATTAGGCTTTTCTTTATTGTTAATCAGATGGTTCCCCAATTTGTTGTTGTTTCGAAAAGAGGTAGATATATTATACTTAGACAGTGTACTTTGTATTTTCTGGGTTAAAATTCCCTGGTAATTAAGAGCAATAAATTGTTTTTTCACACCAACATTTGGGTATACCATCTTCATTATGTTGTTGTGATGAATGTTGTTATATATACGTTGCATATTCTGTAATGTATAACCATTGCTGTGGCCTATTTTTAAAATATTCTTTATTTCTTTGTCATATTTATTTTTATCTAGAGGAATCTTTGTGGCTCTATCAAATAAATATCTAAAAGCAGCACGTTTGTGCGATGGTGGGTTATATGAATGGTATGGTATAATTATGTCAGTACTTGTCGGTTTTCTGTAAATATTGAATGTTAGTTTGCCCCGTTCAATGTCTCTAACTATTTCCAGGTCCAAAAATTGTAGTGTGTTGTTTTTCTCTTTCTCAAGGGTGAATGTTAAGTTGCCTAAGTTATTCAAAATATTGTGTAATCCCTGTATATGTGCATCCGTTCCCTTGAAAATAATGAATATATCGTCAACATATCTTCCATAGAAAATGATATGGTTGGTGATCATAGTGTATTTATCCGAAAAGAGTAGTTTTTCCATTTCATTAACATAAAAGTCAGCAATAAGTCCGGAGGTGGCTGATCCCATCGGCACACCATCCTTCATATGGTAATATTTATTTCCAAAGTAGAAAAAATTTTGTTTAGTTATCAAACGGAGTAGTTCAGTTAAATTACAGACATCAAAAAAGTCAAGTTGTTCATGTTTATGTAAATTGTCCAGCATATAGTTATTCATTATTTTTATTGTCTCATCAACAGGAATATTTGTGTATAAATTTTTTTTTTTTTTTTTTTTTTTTTTTATATCAAATGATATAAGTTTGTGTGCTTTATTGATGTGTATGTCTTTAATTTTTTCTATCAAAGATGTAGAATTCAGTATATTATGATTTGGTTTAAAATCAAATTCACGTTGAACAATCTTTTGAACACATCTTGCAAGTTTTCCCGTTGGGGTGTTATTATTTGAAACAATGGGTCGAATACTCTTTTCTGGTTTATGCAATTTTATCAAACTATATAGTACGGGGGGACGCGGGTTCATTTCTATAACGTTATAAGTTTTATATTGAAATTTGTTGAGTGTGTGAATTCCCTCCTTTACAGTATCTTTAACATTTTTAACAAATTTATTCATAGGATTACTATTCAGTACTGAAATATTATTTTCTTCAAAAAAGGAGATAGTTTTGTTTACATACATGTTAGTGGGTATGAGCACCAGGCCTGCATTCTTATCACCATAAGTGACTGTTATGTCGTTGTCTCGTATCTTCTTCTTAATCTGTTTAAGTGTCTTATCTTCTTGTGTAGTTTGTCGTCTTCTCTTCGCGAGATCGTGGGTAGTAGTTGTCGCAAGTAAGGTGGATGTAATTTCATTTTTTAGTGTCTGGAATCCCTGATGTGCCGTCAGTTGTGATTCGACATCTACAGCAACGTCTTCCAGGTCATATTGGTTCTTCTCAATGCTGTATTTGTGTCCTTTGTTCAGGAGATCCATTTCATTTGTGTCAAAATTGGTGTTTGTCATGTTCGTGAATCGTGTCGCAAATTGGTGTGTGTCATCATCGGTGTTGAGAGTTATAGCATAACCATGGTCATCTTCAGCAACTTGTCGTACATAGAATCTGTTGTCTTTCTCTTTCCCGTCTCTGGATGTTGAGCCTTGTATTAGGTTTCGAAGTTTCCTTTTTCTTTTTTCAGTCTCCTCAAACAGCTCAAAAAAGGTCTCTTCTTCAAGCTTTTCCATAACATTTGTGTATTCCAGGTAGTGGAGTCTATCCGTGAGTATTCGGTGTATGTACTTCATCTTCATGTTAATCAAGTCTCTGTCCTTATAGTGTTCTCTCAGACGAATTTTCATGAGATAAGTCTCCACTGATTCTGTGTAGTGTTTGAAATTGTTAGGTATCTTCACTTTAAAGGCCTGTGGAATCCTTTTATGTTGTATCGCTTGATGAATAAAGTTGATATGCTCGTTGTTTCTATGACGCTTCCTCATTACCTTCCGCAGCTGGTGGAGTACTTCAGATAACTCTGCTTTCTTTAATATTGATATACATTAAATTAACAATAAAGAAAAGCCTAATATCATGACAAAGAGTGGGATATATAAGATAAATTGTGGCGACTGTGATAGATTTTATATAGGACAGACAGGACGAAACCTTGGAACACGTTTAAAAGAACATCTCTCTTGCAAAGATTCAAGTGTATACAAACACATCTTGGAATCTAAACATAAAATAATAAATGATAATGTCCAATTGCTCCACCAAGTTCAGAAATCTAAAAAGATGCACCTTCTTGAGGAAATGGAGATCATGAGACATCATGTAAGGACACCAGGCCTGCTAATGAATGATATCATAGAACTTAACCCTTACCGAATATTCTCGAAACTTTTTAAAATTCCCGCCATACGCCATCTCCCGCAAGCGGCACAACAAAATAGATGATTCTTTTTCGAGTTACGTTTTTTCGCATGCTTGATTTGTTACTACAGTGATAAGCAAAGTAGTTGTTAAATTAGTGAAACTACTGTTATATGTAAGCTTTTGTTGCTGAGTGTCCGACATATGTTATGTAAAGCAATGTTTTTCTGTATTTTTAGATGTGTACGTTGTAAGAAGTGTGAATAACAATAGACATAACCTCAAAATTTTATATGACCATTTACCAGCCGAAACTGACGGTAAAGATTTTTTATTGTTTTATAATTGTTATGTGAATGATTGTTTAAGTGATGTTAAATACTTTCCTTTGTTATCTTTTGTAGCTTGGCCTGATGACGATCGTTGATCGAAACATGTAGCCAGAAGTTCATCAATAAAAAAAAAACACGTTAGAGTATTGAGCATCTACATTATTCATAATACCCCCTTCTAACGTTATGGAGCATTTTATATCAATATTAAAGAAAGCAGAGTTATCTGAAGTACTCCACCAGCTGCGGAAGGTAATGAGGAAGCGTCATAGAAACAACGAGCATATCAACTTTATTCATCAAGCGATACAACATAAAAGGATTCCACAGGCCTTTAAAGTGAAGATACCTAACAATTTCAAACACTACACAGAATCAGTGGAGACTTATCTCATGAAAATTCGTCTGAGAGAACACTATAAGGACAGAGACTTGATTAACATGAAGATGAAGTACATACACCGAATACTCACGGATAGACTCCACTACCTGGAATACACAAATGTTATGGAAAAGCTTGAAGAAGAGACCTTTTTTGAGCTGTTTGAGGAGACTGAAAAAAGAAAAAGGAAACTTCGAAACCTAATACAAGGCTCAACATCCAGAGACGGGAAAGAGAAAGACAACAGATTCTATGTACGACAAGTTGCTGAAGATGACCATGGTTATGCTATAACTCTCAACACCGATGATGACACACACCAATTTGCGACACGATTCACGAACATGACAAACACCAATTTTGACACAAATGAAATGGATCTCCTGAACAAAGGACACAAATACAGCATTGAGAAGAACCAATATGACCTGGAAGACGTTGCTGTAGATGTCGAATCACAACTGACGGCACATCAGGGATTCCAGACACTAAAAAATGAAATTACATCCACCTTACTTGCGACAACTACTACCCACGATCTCGCGAAGAGAAGACGACAAACTACACAAGAAGATAAGACACTTAAACAGATTAAGAAGAAGATACGAGACAACGACATAACAGTCACTTATGGTGATAAGAATGCAGGCCTGGTGCTCATACCCACTAACATGTATGTAAACAAAACTATCTCCTTTTTTGAAGAAAATAATATTTCAGTACTGAATAGTAATCCTATGAATAAATTTGTTAAAAATGTTAAAGATACTGTAAAGGAGGGAATTCACACACTCAACAAATTTCAATATAAAACTTATAACGTTATAGAAATGAACCCGCGTCCCCCCGTACTATATAGTTTGATAAAATTGCATAAACCAGAAAAGAGTATTCGACCCATTGTTTCAAATAATAACACCCCAACGGGAAAACTTGCAAGATGTGTTCAAAAGATTGTTCAACGTGAATTTGATTTTAAACCAAATCATAATATACTGAATTCTACATCTTTGATAGAAAAAATTAAAGACATACACATCAATAAAGCACACAAACTTATATCATTTGATATAAAAAATTTATACACAAATATTCCTGTTGATGAGACAATAAAAATAATGAATAACTATATGCTGGACAATTTACATAAACATGAACAACTTGACTTTTTTGATGTCTGTAATTTAACTGAACTACTCCGTTTGATAACTAAACAAAATTTTTTCTACTTTGGAAATAAATATTACCATATGAAGGATGGTGTGCCGATGGGATCAGCCACCTCCGGACTTATTGCTGACTTTTATGTTAATGAAATGAAAAACTACTCTTTTCGGATAAATACACTATGATCACCAACCATATCATTTTCTATGGAAGATATGTTGACGATATATTCATTATTTTCAAGGGAACGGATGCACATATACAGGGATTACACAATATTTTGAATAACTTAGGCAACTTAACATTCACCCTTGAGAAAGAGAAAAACAACACACTACAATTTTTGGACCTGGAAATAGTTAGAGACATTGAACGGGGCAAACTAACATTCAATATTTACAGAAAACCGACAAGTACTGACATAATTATACCATACCATTCATATAACCCACCATCGCACAAACGTGCTGCTTTTAGATATTTATTTGATAGAGCCACAAAGATTCCTCTAGATAAAAATAAATATGACAAAGAAATAAAGAATATTTTAAAAATAGGCCACAGCAATGGTTATACATTACAGAATATGCAACGTATATATAACAACATTCATCACAACAACATAATGAAGATGGTATACCCAAATGTTGGTGTGAAAAAACAATTTATTGCTCTTAATTACCAGGGAATTTTAACCCAGAAAATACAAAGTACACTGTCTAAGTATAATATATCTACCTCTTTTCGAAACAACAACAAATTGGGGAACCATCTGATTAACAATAAAGAAAAGCCTAATATCATGACAAAGAGTGGGATATATAAGATAAATTGTGGCGACTGTGATAGATTTTATATAGGACAGACAGGACGAAACCTTGGAACACGTTTAAAAGAACATCTCTCTTGCAAAGATTCAAGTGTATACAAACACATCTTGGAATCTAAACATAAAATAATAAATGATAATGTCCAATTGCTCCACCAAGTTCAGAAATCTAAAAAGATGCACCTTCTTGAGGAAATGGAGATCATGAGACATCATGTAAGGACACCAGGCCTGCTAATGAATGATATCATAGAACTTAACCCTTACCGAATATTCTCGAAACTTTTTAAAATTCCCGCCATACGCCATCTCCCGCAAGCGGCACAACAAAATAGATGATTCTTTTTCGAGTTACGTTTTTCGCATGCTTGATTTGTTACTACAGTGATAAGCAAAGTAGTTGTTAAATTAGTGAAACTACTGTTATATGTAAGCTTTTGTTGCTGAGTGTCCGACATATGTTATGTAAAGCAATGTTTTTCTGTATTTTTAGATGTGTACGTTGTAAGAAGTGTGAATAACAATAGACATAACCTCAAAATTTTATATGACCATTTACCAGCCGAAACTGACGGTAAAGATTTTTTATTGTTTTATAATTGTTATGTGAATGATTGTTTAAGTGATGTTAAATACTTTCCTTTGTTATCTTTTGTAGCTTGGCCTGATGACGATCGTTGATCGAAACATGTAGCCAGAAGTTCATCAATAAAAATAAAAAAAAAAAACACGTTAGAGTATTGAGCATCTACATTATTCACCATCAGAACATCATTGGTTCCACCCACTATGATTACTGTATCCTTCTCCCCGAACGTGCTTGTCAGGCTGTGCAGATCCTCCGTAATTTGACCAAACTTCGCGTTTGGCTTAAAAATTATTGCTGCCTCCGCCCAAGTAACGCCGCAAACCCAATGACACCTCCCTGCACTGGCTATCCCCGATCAGCAGGACACGCCGGGCGCTATTCGAATTCATGCAATCTAATCCGAGATTCTGCTGCTGATTGATGGATGGCACCATCAACGTTTCAGCGCTCCAGTCATTGTTTATATTTGGAAAATGTTTGGAGGTTAGTTCTGCCTTCTAGCCCTTCTGCTGTGCCGCGATGTTGTTAGTACTAATGAGGTCCTTTAGTTCACCTAGTTGTTTAGTGAGAGACTCCCTCAGCTGATCCAAGTCATTAGACAATGCCACAAATCCATCAGTTTCAAATGAACCATCAATGCTTAGGTTAGTTATTGATTTATTATTTTCTTCAGGTGCATTAAACTCAGCCAGTGACTGGTTCATAATTTTTTCATTCAAAATTGAAATTCTTGATTTTAGATCACTTATCTCCATGTCCTTCGCAACGCAGGGGGTTATATCGTCACAGCAGATGATTTTGCATTCGGTTGTTACAAACATACCTTTTACTCTAATGATGAAAGATGGATGATATCTCTTCATACATTTGAGACACTCAGCATAATTCTTCACTGCAACACTACATTTACCACACACACTTTCAGAAACCTTGTTCTTCGACGCCCTTTTTAGATAAATCTAAAATATGCAATAAAAACTATTAGTACTATTAGTAAAAAAACGATTTCCCAATATTTTTCTTGTTTTAGTTTTATCATCTAAACAAAATATAGAAATACCATACAAAGACATTTCTACTTTTTTGCAAGTTCCTTTCTTTGAAATCGAGCTTTATAATGGTTCTGTCGTATCATGCTTATGAACAGGAGAGATATTTATAGTAAGTACTCATATTCAAATATTATTTTAGCCTTGTACGACCGAGTCGCGGAAGCCACGTTCCTGACATTTCTAGCCCTGAAAGAACAATCCATCAAAATTCACAATAGAAACGGAATCGATTAAAGACATCTCCGCTAATGGATATGAACAGTAGTAGGAATCCGTAGGAATCCGCTCAAACTGGTCGATATTTTCAATATTATTACGCAAATGTCGGTCATAATGAATAAAATTCATATATACAACTGTGGGCCCAATGAAAAAAATGAACTAACTCAACTTTATACCTTTTATCATTTTGGTTTCAAAGGTTTGGATGTTGTACAACTCCACAATATTTGGTACAATATTTTATTAAACTCCTGCGAAGAGTAGGCAAATGTAGGTGGTTGGTGAAACCTGGTGAGTATGGGTTTATTTAAAAAAGGGAATATAATGCTTCTTAAACTTTTGCATTATTTTTTAATTATTGAATTGTTGTCACATAAACAACAAATCAGCAATATTTCCATCATGATTCAAAACACAGCAATCAGTTTTAAATAGAAATATTAATTCAACCTTTAAGGTCAGTTGTTAATACTTTGGGATATTTGCGGCTGTTAATGAGTGCCTATGGTTTAATAATCTGGAAGACATAACTAACAAATAATATGCGGCGATTAGCCATTAGTGTTTGTCGGTAAATAGTTTTACAACTTTCTTATAACGATTATAACTCCCTCTCCCTCTCCCTCTCCCTCTCCCTCTCCCTCTCCCTCTCCCTCTCCCTCTCCCTCTCCCTCTCCCTCTCCCTCTCCCTCTCCCTCTCCCTCTCCCTCTCCCTCTCCCTCTCCCTCTCCCTCTCCCTCTCCCTCTCCCTCTCCCTCTCCCTCTCCCTCTCCCTCTCCCTCTCCCTCTCCCTCTCCCTCTCCCTCTCCCTCTCCCTCTCCCTCTCCCTCTCCCTCTCCCTCTCCCTCTCCCTCTCCCTCTCCCTCTCCCTCTCCCTCTCCCTCTCCCTCTCCCTCTCCCTCTCCCTCTCCCTCTCCCTCTCCCTCTCCCTCTCCCTCTCCCTCTCCCTCTCCCTCTCCCTCTCCCTCTCCCTCTCCCTCTCCCTCTCCCTCTCCCTCTCCCTCTCCCTCTCCCTCTCCCTCTCCCTCTCCCTCTCCCTCTCCCTCTCCCTCTCCCTCTCCCTCTCCCTCTCCCTCTCCCTCTCCCTCTCCCTCTCCCTCTCCCTCTCCCTCTCCCTCTCCCTCTCCCTCTCCCTCTCCCTCTCCCTCTCCCTCTCCCTCTCCCTCTCCCTCTCCCTCTCCCTCTCCCTCTCCCTCTCCCTCTCCCTCTCCCTCTCCCTCTCCCTCTCCCTCTCCCTCTCCCTCTCCCTCTCCCTCTCCCTCTCCCTCTCCCTCTCCCTCTCCCTCTCCCTCTCCCTCTCCCTCTCCCTCTCCCTCTCCCTCTCCCTCTCCCTCTCCCTCTCCCTCTCCCTCTCCCTCTCCCTCTCCCTCTCCCTCTCCCTCTCCCTCTCCCTCTCCCTCTCCCTCTCCCTCTCCCTCTCCCTCTCCCTCTCCCTCTCCCTCTCCCTCTCCCTCTCCCTCTCCCTCTCCCTCTCCCTCTCCCTCTCCCTCTCCCTCTCCCTCTCCCTCTCCCTCTCCCTCTCCCTCTCCCTCTCCCTCTCCCTCTCCCTCTCCCTCTCCCTCTCCCTCTCCCTCTCCCTCTCCCTCTCCCTCTCCCTCTCCCTCTCCCTCTCCCTCTCCCTCTCCCTCTCCCTCTCCCTCTCCCTCTCCCTCTCCCTCTCCCTCTCCCTCTCCCTCTCCCTCTCCCTCTCCCTCTCCCTCTCCCTCTCCCTCTCCCTCTCCCTCTCCCTCTCCCTCTCCCTCTCCCTCTCCCTCTCCCTCTCCCTCTCCCTCTCCCTCTCCCTCTAAAAAGCTAGGTTTCTAAGC
This sequence comes from Aphodius sticticus, assembly GCA_963966075.1. Taxonomy (NCBI): domain Eukaryota; kingdom Metazoa; phylum Arthropoda; class Insecta; order Coleoptera; family Scarabaeidae; genus Aphodius; species Aphodius sticticus. The sequence goes on along the minus strand of OZ014506.1, from coordinate 71,230,390 downwards.
TAGTTGTTTGTTCTTCTTTATATTTTTAAGTTTCTGTTTACATTTTTCTAAGAATACAATTAAAAAGATTGATTGACCATTTGAAATACGTAATGTAAACGCAAAAGTGGTTGACACTCGTATTTGATTAGCATTGCATTACTTGGGTGCCAACGTTTTGGAGTGCCAATGACTGCATGTGTACTTTACCCTATCTACTATCTACTACTACTATACAGTGTACAGGGTGCTGTTGTTATTATTAGAGATAGAAAGTCGTTTAAATGCACAAAGTAGTGCATATTTTTGTGATCTTTCATAATCTGTTCAGAAAACAGTTGAATTCCAAACGGTTCCCAAGCTATTTTGAAAATACAAAAAAATGTCATTTTTCAATTATGGTTAGAACTTCTGTATTTGTGAGCCAATGAAAGAGCGTTTTGACATTATAAAGGCACTTTTTTTGTCTCCAATTTGATTATGTCAGTTTAAATTTTTTTAGCCATTGAATTCATCAGAAACAAACAAAACTTTTGTTTTTCCTATGGACGCCATATTGGTTTTATAAATGTTTGGATTCATCATTTCTTTCTGAGTAATTTGGTATGCCACATGCCATGTTTTAAATACAACTGCGGTATTTTTAACTGAAAGAAGACGCACTACTGGGTACTGGGCCAGCGAAAAAGAGCACTTTTTTATACCGCGCCATAATGAGGTGCGGTTTGGTTTTAATGTATGGTGCGGTATAGTGGCCAACCGATTAATCGGACCAATTTTTTATAACAGAAATTTAACTTCGGAGACGTATGGGCAATATTGCTCTCTGAGGACGTGGAAGAAAGAATGGACGATAAACCGTTGGCCTTACGCTAAGGTATGAGGTTCCAACAAGACCACCTGCACATAATGTCCGAATTGTGAGGAACTATTTAGATATAAGAAATAAACGGAGAGGAATTGCTACCCATTCAGAAGTATCATGACTACCAAGATTGCCGGATCTTACCCCTTGTGATTTTTATCTATGGAGTGACTTAAAAAACAAGTTGAATGGTGTTTATAATTTTGGAAACGTTGGGGAGTTAAGTGACACCATCATCGCCGCTTTCAATTCGATTGACAGAAGAACCCTCGGTAAGGTTACCGTATTACGGAATGTTGTGAAAAATGCCTCGACGAAAATAGCGAGATTTTTTAAAACGTTATTTAGTTTGTTAAAATGTTGTTACTTTTTTATGCTATGTAGTTAGTACAAATAAATACATTCCAAAATTTTACTGTAACTTGAGTATGGGCACATAAATACTGCATCACTCAAATGTGTTTTTCATGGCACCATGCGATTTTCAGATATTAAGAAAAAGCTTCAACTTTGTTCATTATTGTGTTCTAAATATGGCATGTGGCATACCAAATTACGTAGAAAAAAATTCTGCATTCAAACATTTATAAAACCAATATGGCGTCCATAAGAAAAACAAAAGTTTCGTTTGTGTCTGACGAATTCATTGGCGAAAAAAATTTTAAACTGACATAATCAAATTATAGACAAAAAAGTGCCTTTATAATATCAAAACGCTTTTTTGATGGAATCACAAATAAAGAAGCTATGATCATAATTAAAAAATACATTTTTGTTTTTTTTTTAGTAACTTGGAAACCGTTTGGAATGCAACTATTTTCTGAACAGATTATGAAATAGCACATAAATATGCACTACTTTTCCCATTTAAATGACTTTCTACCTTTAATAATAACAAAAGTACCCATACAATCCAACGTACCGTGAGACACACTGTATACTAAAAGTCTAACACAGTCCGCGGAAGAGTTTCGCTAAAATCGGCGAATCGGGGGAAAGGTCTGCTCCACGGAGAAGCGAAAATCGGCGCCGCAGGCGCCGATTTTCCGCTTGAAATTTGATTCTACACAGCTTGGGCTTTTGACTCGTCCATTTTCGGTCCAGTTCTCCTTATTTTTTGCCTCGATTCGGCTAAATTTATGGATTATCGATAGGGACTGTACTTCGTCAGCGCGTCGCCATGGCAACCGATCAAGGTTGCTATGCGACGGCTGCGCGCTTCGCGACGCGGTCACCAGACGGCGACACATCTTCATGTCGCTGTAGAGGTTACGCTACGAAGCAATAGATGGTGCCCCATAACCGCGCCGAACGTAGGAGCATAACCACGTCGCGCGTGTAAGAGCATAGAACCTTAGCGCATCCGGGCTTTTTGTCTCTCTCTTCGGTGATCTACCTACGTCGACCAGCTCAGGCCTATTAGGCCTGCACATTCTCCTAGTAAAGAACTAAAAGGAGCATGTCATAGGCCTCGATAGCATAGATATTTGTGCATTGTTCTGGACACAAAAAGATGCCTGGTTTAAGTCCAGGTTTTGGCTTTAATTATTATTAATTATATTTAATTTAAAGTTTACGTCCTACTAATGTCTCATCATTATATTTTTCTTTATATTTTTAGGAAGTTTGATGAGCTAACCAATGATTCTGACATAGATAATGATTAGAAATGTATCTGTAAAATATTTTTTCTTCCAACAGTTTCACCTCCACCACCAGAATATTATCAATTTTCAAGACTTTGTAACTTTAAGGCAATATTTGTATTTATTAGACGCAATATGTTTATTGTATTTCACTGTCTTCGCCGCTAGAAACTACACCAAAGCAAGTGATTTGTTTCCAACTGATTTCCAATAACGGAGTTTATTTTCTGAAATGTTCTTAAATTTTCGTTTCTTGACTATTATTATGACTATTATCCAGATTGTGATTATTTTTAGATTAATGAAAGATATCTGTGAAAATATGTGATGTTCATTAGAAGGCTATTTAAATTTTGAAAGAAATTTTATGAACAATAAAGTAATTGTTTTTACTTGAGCCGAAATCTGATAATAATATTTTTATTATTTTTATTTTTATACAAATAAATATCGATTAAAATTAGCGTAATATTAATCAAAATCAGTTTGACTAAATTACAAACACAATACACGTTTAAAAATCGTTTGAATAAGTTAATTATTTTTTTTTGTGAAAGTGCTGCATTTCTATTACTATAAAATGCCAGTCATTCACCCAATCAGGAGCTCAAAGTAGTACGTTGTCCGTCAGCAATATTTAATATAGAATTTGTCAATCCTGACTGACTGAAATTTCTATACACCAGCTCTGTTCTTTTACAGAATAAACAGTCGTTCTCTAAACACAAGGTGAATCCGTATCCCCTACATTCTACTCACAAAACACGTAAAAGTTAGGAGGGGTTTTCTTCGCTATTAGTTTACAGAATCATAAAAGCTATGCACGAAATTAAAGATAAAAGGTATACAATTTTCCGTCTAGTGATGGATTTTTGAAATTTTTTATCGTTTTTGACAAAAAGTTACTGAATCTGACATAAAATTGCATGACTGCGATTTTTTGTACGCAGAACACAACATAAAATTGAAAAAAGTGTCACATAATATCTACATAAGTATCCTTCCTGTATAAGTGTACAGATTTTCGCGTAGAAATATCATTATCCCATATATCAAAATTTCACTCCTTTGAGTACATGACTCAGACATATTTTATCACATGGCATGGATGCAACAATAACAATAACAACTAATACACCTTTATCTATAATTTGAGGCATTACATAAGACCATTGATACAAAATTAAGCTCAGTATGGATGCTTCTTCTATAAGACGCACTAGCTCTAATGATTCCTCGTAACTAAATACGGTAATGTTTTCAAAATTAGCTAGAAAATATCTCAATAACCTATCGCTTAGATACGGCTGGGTCGTTTTGTTGAGAAAAGTATGGTACACTTTAATATGTTAACAAAGTCATTACTTTGATGGCTGGTGTCTGGGAAATTCTGGACATTACAATAACATTTTTAAAAATCGGGACAAAATTCGGGACGCTTCATCAGGCGGGACAAGTGCTCAGAATTCGGAACAGTCCCGCCAAAATCGGGACGGTTAGTCACCCTAATGTAAAATCAAATTAAAGAGCTTCATTAAAAAACAGCACTTATCAAATAGGAAAATTCTCAGCAAGACAGAAAAAGAATCTATGATAATGTGAAATGACGTAGGGGCATATATATGACAAATCAACAGTATTTACGGTATAAAAACATCTCTTTGTCGTCCACTAATGTAGTAAATCAATATAGTTTAATTCGATTCACATTCCATTGCGAATATTTGAGCAAAACCATCAATTTTTGTGGCGGAGACGTGCGGTACGAGTTGCCATTTAAATTTCATATAATACGATCCACTAAATCAAGTTTATTTTCCTTCCTCTCAGTGACAATCTATTAATAGTATTTTAGATGTGACCTAGATTCGCGGCTTAAATACAGTTTATATTTGCAAACACGACAGTTTCCCATTATTCTTTGCACATTTTGGAGCTCCATTGAGCTACATTGAAGTGTATTTCCGCAAATTTCATTTATATCATACTGTGCTCGCTCACACGAATAAAAAAATAGATTAATCATAAATACTGTCAAACTTTTCAAACTGATACCAAAAGGCGTAGAAGAAATAAATTTATGGCTACATTGTGATCACGCTCTACAATATTATACTCAATGATACTATTTACAAAAGTCAGCGTTATTGTCTTCTTAAAAACACAATAGTTTATTGTTTTTTTGACAACTTAACGAAGTGGAATAAATTTGAACTTAGACGGCTTAAGGGTGGGTACACACATATCAGTCATGTTGGAACAAAACACGTTTCGACGAAAACGTTTTTGTCTAAATGTGTTTTTGCTTTTCAGAGAAAACACGACGGTGCACACATACGGAACAAAACAGCATTAGTCAAAAACGTTTGACATAAATGCCAATATCAACCGTAGTTTATAGTTATACTAAAATATATCGACTGACGCAGCCACCGAGATAGCTTTAGTGTTTTGGCAATGGTTTATGCCCCAGGAAAATAAAATTGCTAAAACACGGTTGTGGGTTCACCCTATTAATCACAAAAGAACCGGTGAAAAAACATTACAGTGCTTCTTGTATGTTTTTGTATGCTTTTGTATGTTAAGGGAAGATGAAGCAAAATTAAATCACTTTACCGTGATGAGCCCAAATTAGGTGGATTATCTATTGATATTAACTTCTAAAAAAAAATTATGATGAAAAATACAAAATGGAGATGAAGCATATCTTCAGAAGAAAAGCTATTTATTGATTACTTTGATGTAATAATGTTTATTAAATACTATAATTATAATAAGGAACAAATCAACAAATTTAACATTTGCATTATTTTTGCGAACACACACAACCATCCCATCAAAACTCTTTCACTCTGCATGACGGACTAAGCTTCGGCTTCCATCTTCTTCCTCTTCATCCAACAATTCATTGTAAAGCGACAGTACACCGGTCTTTAATTTTCGAGGACGTGGCGATGGAGTTTCTTCGATGAGATCTAGATCTTCTTGCTCATGGATATTGATTTTTAATGACGTTTCCTCAAAACCTCCTCTCATACCTTTATGTTGGCCCATAAACTGGTGTATAAAATTCATTGTATTAAACAAATACCACAAACCAAAACGCCTTATTGCGACTAACCGTGTCTGACGTGACTAAACGCACACATAAAAACTATGGTAATATGTACATAAAACACGTTTAGACGAAAACGTTTTTGTCTAAACATGTTTTGTTCCAACATGACTGATATGTGTGCGCCCACCCTTAGAGGGAACATGTCCTAGGAACAACAAAATAATTATTTAGATAATAAATTACATCCGGGTAATGCAAAGCGTCAACTTCGATGGCTTTTCTAATAAGCTATCGATCACAATTACTCAGCCATTGCAACATCTTAGCGTCATTAAAGTTCATAAGTTTGTATTTTCTTTCGAACGTTAGCTTGATAATGTCTTAATTGACGAAACATGTCGCAAACTTAAGTAAATTGGATTTTTTGCACAGTGAAGAATACCTAATTTTCTTTTTCTTTTATGTATTCCACACACCTGTTTTGCGTATCTATCTCATAAATTATTTTTTTTTGTTCAACATGGTATTTCACCTCGCATGTGCCAAACACAAACAGCTTGTAGATGAGTATTGTATTCTAAGCATAAAAGATCCTATTTACATTTTGTCAAATTTGTTGATGTTATACGTGTAGAGATAACTATTACTAAATCAGCATTGTCAAATTAATTGCGCAATATTTCCCCGGACTGAGTTAGAAAGAGGAAAAATCTGTATTATTCCATTATTCATTATATGGAAAATGCGTCGGATTCAAAGTAATGAAGTCAAGTAATAATTCCAAATTGACGTAAAAATTGGACTAAGAAATTTGGAAAAAACATATTAGCATCAATAAAATAAACACTGCTTGTGTCAAACAGTATCCTACACTGCTGGTCCAAAGTATTGAGCGAAGTCATTAAAAATAAGATTTACAAAAATATTTTAAGTGGATTGACCGATTTGAAGCTTTAAAGTGAGCCTTCTGTTACCGTGGTTTACCAGCATGTGCAAATCGCCTAGCGATCACATATGTGAATGAATCGATGGTATAAATTATATCGGCATGAGTAGGCGGATGTGTGAGGCCGTCTATGTCCAGAGCACCGGAAAAATAATCATATCTCCATAATACGGTTTACGACGTAACTTTATGGCCAGAGATCAAGGTCGTAAACTCGGCGGATGTGTACGTATGCGTGAAAATAACGCCCCGTCTATAAATATTGGCTATACGGTGCAAATAGCTCGCCTTTATTAATTTCACGCGTGAAGAAAAAACAATCTTAATGATTTTTCAAAAAATAATTTGATATTTTATACAATTATTTTTTTAACAATATTTTTTGACTACCTACCTAGTTTTCAATTTGAATGTCGTCAACGACACAAGATAATCTCGTAGGTTCTTTCGGATAAGGTTATATATGGCTAAAATTACATTTTCGTATTAGCATTGCTCACACCTGCGCGACCACGCGACTGCGAAGCGATAGCGAGAATTATTTCCGTTCTACATCAAGTCGCAACGGACAACTATTCCGTTGCGGCTTGATGCAGGACGCACCTAATTCTCGCCCTCGCTTCGCAGTCGCGTGGTCGCGCAGGTGTAAGCAATCATTTTGTCTGCTAGTATTCGAAAAATAAAGCTATATTTACTTCGGTAAATGTCATACACAGCGGGTTTTGCGCACACATGTGGTTGGTTATTATAAATATTTCAAAAAGTCCTCTTAACAGAAAACAAATAACCGGTGAAGAAAATGAAAGAAATTTAGAAGATAAATTGCTTCCGGGTTATGCCGTATGTCAAGATTCCTATATGCTGACGTTTCGCGAACCATGTTCCTCCCTTCTTCAGAGATGCGAGGAACATGGTTCGCAAAACGTCAGCATTTACGAATCTTGATATTCTTGATACACGCCATAAACCGAAAGCAATTTATTTTGTAGTTAATTCTGGCCGTGAATGCCTACGAACTTACTTAAAATGAGTAATATCCAATTTCGACAAGTTTGGCCCGAACAGAAAATTGTGTAAATCGCGTTATAAACCATGGATATGTGCAACTATTATTTAACATATCAGTATAGAATATTTGAAGAGATCCCAGTAGCGGGCACCTTTTTAATAAGGAAAGCAATATATCTTACCGAAGAATCATGCGGATACTTTTGTTGTTATTTATTAGAGTTGAAAATTAGAAAATGGAAAATGGACAAAGTAGTGCAGTTATGTTTGCTCTCTAGTAATCCATTGAGATAAATGTTGAATTCTGAATGGTTTCAGAGATATTTTAAAATTATATCAGTTTGATTTTGTTTTGCCTATGCACCATGCGATTTTGATAACTTCTCAAAAAATTTTTAGTAAATTTTGCCCCTTGATTGTATTAAATATATTGCTTGTGCCATATCATATTACTCACAAAGATGCTGAACCCAAATCTCTATTAAACCAATAAGAAAACCAAAACGGTCCTGATAGATGTTAAAACAAAAGCATCTTGGTCGTCCTTGAAATAAAGAAGTTCTGACCTTATTTAAAATATGACGTTTTTTGAGGAGTTTCTTCATTTTAAACGACAATTATAAAAACCAGTGTTCACGTCTGTAATGTCTCAGAAAAATTGAACCCTTATTTTCACCATGTTATGGATGTGGTATAGATAAATTCACCGACGTTGTGTCACGTGCACTGTCGAACACAAATTTATATTTTCGCTCGGGCCAAAATTGAGGGAATATGTTAGGATAACAACGGTTTTATCAGTGCATATGAAGTTAATAGGATTGTTATATATGCATAAAATATTTATGATACCTGTAAAGTTTTATAACCTTTCAAACTTGAGCATCCCTGTGACAAAGCTATGCGATTTCGTATTTGTTCCGACCGACTGTAGAACCTATCCCCTGTTTTCTGGATAAGAACAACTTAATTTTAAGTTCTTCTAGTATTATTTTCTTGTCATCTAAATTAATGTGTATATCCCCGAAACTTATATTTTGCAATATATTTTATCCGATGAGTCTAAGAACTTGAAATTTCGAAGATGCATTGCTCTTATTAAGTAAGTACCCATTGCGATATTTTTGTTTATTTAAACTGGTGTAGTTTTGTCGTTCTCGGAACACTGCCAATAGCCCAGTCCAATTAGGATTTTACTTCGGAAAAATTCCATCCCAGCTCGATTTTTGTGTACACCCTTGGTTGGGCATGACAAATAACGTGTGCCAAGTACCCATCGATATCGTGTCTGCGTTATTAACGGTCAAAGATGACCGAATTGAGTTTTCATAACAATATCTTGCTTTCTATTAATCAAACGACAATGAGTGCTATTAGAAAAACTCCAAATCATTTCTTACTTTTCAAAAACACAGCTGCTGAAGCAAACACCGCTCATTCTAACCCACGGTTCCAGGACCGCATCCTGACTGTCCATGACTGTTTATGCGGCGTATTTACACTGTTGCCTCTTGGCAATACATTCTAAGGCCGGGAGCCTCCCAAAGCGAAGCAACCAACACCAACACGGCACCAGGGATAGGGACAACCTAATAGTCGATGTTACTCGACTATCGACAACAGTATCGTACAGTAACCAAACATACCTATACAACATTCTACCATAAGACTGGAAAGCACAACCTATGTCAAGGTTTAAAAATATTCTAAAACAATATCTGCTGCAATTGACACCATTCAGCATCGAAGAGTTTATCCAAAGAGTGAAGTCCAACACCAACAACGCAAAATAAACTAAATTAGAACGTCCCATTATTGTATCTTCCTTCTGCGACACTATTCTGTACAGAATTTGAATACATCTATTTCCTTTCTATTTCTAAAAGATCTGATGTGGCCACGCACATCACTTTATCATACTATTCTTAGATTAATAGTTTAGCTGCATGAGGTTCTATTTCATAGAGATCGGTCATGTCTGCATTAAAATAAAACTAGTAGAACTAGGCAGATATGTTGATTAAACCTGCGTTCGGATATTGTACTCCGTTGACACCGGGTACACCGTCCAAATGACACGTGTTATTTGGTGTAAAAAGTGTTACGGTGTACAATATCCTAACGCAGCTTATATTGACAGTAGGTATTGTCAAAACATTAGCGTTTGGCACTACCTACTGTCATTAGAATCAAAATATCTGACAAATCCCGGGTAGCTAGTTTTAATGCAGTACGACCAATCTCGATGAAATAGAATTTGCTCATGCAGCTAAACTATTAATTGTACCAAAAAATGTCATAGTCATAAATTATGCAGTATTTCCTCTACTTTAATATATTATTTAACTATTTCGACGAAATTCCAGAAATGGCGGCTTATTTGTAAAATCTTTCAAAAATGCTAAGACTAAACCTCCAGTTCGTTTGGACCGAAAGCTTTTCAGCTCTAAGTTTGATCATGAAACTTCTAAATATGAAGTTTCGTCCCGACACCTTTAGTAGTTTCTCCGGAATCGTCGCCACAAAAAAAAACGGGTACACACACAGACACTTTTTTGTACCTTGGTCAAAAATGTTCAGGGGACCAAAAAAAATACATTTCCGCTAAAATCTCAAATTTTTTTTGCACGATTACAATACCTTACATACTACGGATGATAAAGTAAAAAGTATATACATAGTTCCACTATGAGTTGGCTTTTTCAAGTTATAGGTGTAGAAAAACGTCAAAGGCACGTAAGGAAAACAACGTATGTATGTGCTGGGAAAACTTTTCCGCTGCCGAAGTTATTGAAAACATGACAGAGTATCATATTTTATAATAAGAAAAACTATAGTTAAAACTTTACCATTTCCGAGAAGGTTAAGAACTGTCTTATGTAATACACTCCTTGTCTTCTAGTGAAAATGCAACAAAACTTCTACGCTAACAAAACATGTAAACATGTAGTCAAAAGTTGGCCATTTTCGATATGTTCAGAAGAAAATGGGGTTTTATATAAATACCTCCCTTGTTTGTATGAGATTTATCCAAAACTATTATCCTTTAGACTTGCATACATAGTTAAAGAAGTTGTGTTGAATTTCTGCAAAAACAAGAAGGTGGGTTGTTCCATAAGCCACTTTAAAACCTGCTTATCGACATATCTTGAAAATGGTCAAGTTTTAACTAATGCTTTTGTTATTATGAAATGATGCTCTGTCATGTTTTCAATGACTTGGGTAGCGAAAACGTTGTTTACGTTTTCGTTGTTTCTCTCACGTGATTTTGACATTTTCCTAACCCATAACTTGAAAACGCCAACACGTAGTGAAACTATGCCTAGACATTTTCTGTATGAGAATTAAAAGATTTAGAGATTTCCTAGCAGCACGCTCATTGTCGTTTTAACAATAGAACGCAAGATATTTTTAAAACACTCAATTCGATGGGGGTGTTTTACACGCTATTTGTAATGCTTAACCAAAGGTGTATACAACAACCCAGCTGAGTTGCAATTTTTCCAAAACTTGCCGGTTTTTTCGTCTAATCACACTGGGCTATAGTCGGGCCAACTTAAGTAGACGGGTCGGAATATAGCTATTGAAATGTGCCAAATTTCATTACCAACTTCAGATAAATTAATACAAAGTAACACAATGCAATTAAAGGAAACAGTAATGCACCTAAAGTATGCGTCTTAAATTGCTATTTAATGTTGTTATTATATTTTCAGATAATTCCTGCAAAAGACTTTATTTTGTTACAAATTTTATTTTGTTAGGTTGAATTTTGCAGTTTGACGCAAGGTAAGACTTTATACGAGGTGTGATCAGAAATGTATAATGCGCTGGTAGAAATAATATTAAATTGCCGCGAGACCTTAGCGAACAGAGTAAAAAGCTGATTGCTGAATTAATAGCTTATTTTGAACGTGAAAGTGACCACGGCGGCTCTTTTCAGCTGCTGAACTCTATGCGACTTAATTTTCACCAGCAAAAACTTGTTGCACGCACCCTATAGACGTAAATTGCTGCAAAATACGAAATGTCACTATCTCTATCTCTGTCACCCCTCTACTAATATTGGCTCGACTATACAAGTGTTCCTGCAGTTTCCCTTGCCTTGCAACGGAATGTTGCAACTTGTATGGTATAAATGACGGTGATTTTCCAAAATAGGCTGAGGTCCAGTGATGCCCCGCTGGGGAAGTGCTTTAGACTTCAACGAAGCTCGGTACTAGCAATATTGCCTCAGAAAACCCATCGAAACATATTTGTGTTGTTCTATGACTAAAAAGAGGGGGGCGTGGGGCTAATTTCTCTTAAAGGGCCCTAAAAATTGGAGCGATTTTTCTATGCATGGTTGTTTCTATAAATATTGGGGTTTAGATTTTTGTTTAAAATACCACGTGTATTACCACTTTACAAAAATCAAGGTTGATAAAAACTCTAAACTAAAAACTTTTATGTACAACGGAGCGTCAATGCAGAGGGTATTTTTTTACGATGTGGCGTCCAAATCTGCACCACCCTCCCCCATATGGGGAGGGTGGTGCAGATTTGGACGCTTTCTTCAGTAGCGATCTTTTCCACTTTTTGTTACATAGGTATCTATCTATTACTGATGGTTGCATTCATCTGATAGTCAACAATGTTGTCTCTTAAACACTTTTACCGAAATTACCAATATGCGACTATGAGTTTAAGAAATACTATTTTTCTACGGGCGTACATGTGTCCAATTGTGCCGCACCATGGGGTATATTATAAGAATATTATATAAACAAATGAGACATGGAATTTTATGAAAGAAGATTGTCTGGAAGACCCGTTGCATCCTTGAGGTGTCAGCGCGACATCAGCTCTAGATGTCATACAGATGTCTTGCAATACGATAATACAATCGACATGTTACGTTGTAGTCGTAAAAGATTACTTAATTGTAATACATAGTCCATATGTGCCCCAACTCATTTGTCCAAATCTACCAACCCATATGTGGAATATAAATAGATCCGTCAATCTACTACTATCTACTACTATATACAAAAGTCTAAGAACCTCTTAGAAGAAGTTTACGAAAATCGGCGAATCGGGGGAAAGGTCTGCTCCTTGGAGAAGCGAAAATCGGCGCCGCAGGTGCCGATTTTCCGCCTGAAATTTGATTCTACAGTGCTTAGGCTTTCGATTTCGTCAATTTTCCGCCCAGTTCTCCTTATTTTTTACCTCGATTTGGCTAAATTTATGGATTATCGTTTGGGAGTGTACACGTCAGCGCGTCGCCATGGCAACCGATCGGGGTTTGCTAGGCGACGGCCGTGCGCTTCGCGACGCGGTCACCAGACGGCGACACATCGTCATGTCGCTGTTCAGATTACGCTACGAAGCAATAGATGGCGCCCCGTAACCTCGCCGAACGTACGAGCATAATCACGTCGCGCGTGTAAGAGCATCCGGGCTTTTTGTCTCTCCTTTTTGTCTCGGCGATCTACCTAGGTCTACCAGCAGGCCTATTAGGCCTACACTTTCTCCTAGTAGGTATACTAAAAGTCTAACACAGTCCGCGGAAGAAGTTTACGAAAATCGGAGAATCGGGGGAAAGGTCTCCTCCTCGGAGAAGCGAAAATCGGCGCCGCAGGTGCCAATTTTCCGCCTAAAATTTGATTCTACAGTGCTTAGGCTTTCGACTTCGTCCAATTTCCGGCCAGTTCTCGTTATTTTTTTACCTCGATTCGGCTAAATTTATGGATTATCGTTTCGGACTGTACTCGCCAGCGCGTCATCATGCCAATAGATCGAGGTTGCTAGGCAACGGCCGCGCGCTTAGCGACGCGGTCACCAGACGGCGACACATCATGTCGCTGTTGAAGTTACGCTACGAAGCAATAGATGGCGCCCCGTAACCGCACTGAGCGTACGAGCATAATCACCTCGCGCGTGTAAGAGCATCCGGGCTTTTTGTCTCACTCTTAACGCTTCGGCGATCTACCTAGGTCGACTAGCAGGCCTATTAGGCCTGCACATTCTCCTAGTACAAAATATACTAATGCTCAAAGAAGCATGCTAATTGGGTTGTCCTAAACCAGGTACAATACTTTCCGCGTAAAATAAGTAAAAAATGGTATAACCAGATGAACAAAACGTAACCATATTTACACTTGTGATTAAATATTTTGTTTATTTTTATCTAATTTTGCTAGAGTTTCTCAATCATTTCTAATGACACGACACTACAACAAGGAATATGACGAAACTTCACTGGTATGCAACTAACTAGCTTCATAAGCCAAATGAGGAGCTACATTTTAATTGTGCGAATGTACCCTACTTGTAATTAAAAAGGAAGAAACTCGTACTTCTCCTATTTTCTAAAAATGCAGTCTGAGTAGATTTTCTGAGGTTTCCTTAAATTTTATCCATCATGAACGCCAATGTGCCTGATTGAGGCAAGAGATGGGAAAGAAAGCACTGGGTGCGTTAAGAAAGGAAAGGGTAAGCCGGGAGCGGAACTGAAAGCGTTGTTCAGGTGCATAGACACAGAAAGTGAAAATATCGTATGCCCAGTGGTGTCTCCCATGGAGCAGTTGGAACAAAATGCTTCAGGCGAAAGAGTCATGGGACGCAAAATTGGGAAGGACAAAATACAAAACATGTAAGCACATTTGAATTCAAAAAAACCTGTGGGATTTTCCAACTAAAACTATGAGCACCTGAATGTTTTGCACACTTGACTTAATTTTGATGAAATTTTGCCTTTTATAGAGCAGAATCTGGAAATAAGTATCCAGAAATTTCTAACTTGGTCAAAATAATATAATATTAAAGGACTTATTGAGTTTAGTTGCTTACTGTTGATTATATCGCTATTATTATACTAAATTAGTGTTTTTTATGGACTTCTAAGTAATTTATTCATAGAAGTATGAGTTTATTTATACATTATTATATTAATTAAAATTTCAACATAAACAATATTACATTTAATACTCAATTATTAGCAAATAAAAAGTGTTTTTGAAAGTAATAAGTAAAAGATTATTATTAAGACTAGGCAGAATGTATGTTATTGAAAAAAAAATTCAAGTCCCAATCGTAACATTTTAGTAGTTCCCTTTAAAATTCTTTTCAGTTTGTCAATACTATATGAATGGATTTTGAAGTTAAGAAAGCATTCTGTGGCAATTGTTTGATATAAAGCTGAAACTGTTGTTTGCATTATGACAAAAACGAAATCGGAGAAGCACAGATTTTACGTGACCCAGAACGGTGAATATCTACGCCACTGGATGTATCTGTTACCGGCAATATCCGTTTGCAGGCAGAACAATCAAGCGCATCAGAAAACACGCTCTACAAGTAGTCACCACGCGCGTCAGAAAACACGTCACATCACAAAGGATTCGTCATTTTCGGAAAAAGCTAAAGTCGTCCATATGTCTTATGTTAAGAATATTATTTATTAATACCCAACGTATCGGACCCAGCACTCCGCGCGCAGCAATCTATACCATATGACTCCCCATCGTGTACGAAGTCTTACCCCCTCCCGAGAGTTAGGCCTGGGTCAAACTGGTTCTGCCTGAAAACGGGTTTTGCCGGTAACATATCTAGACTGAAATAACAATTAAGTACTTTTATGATTTGCTGCGTTACCTGCATTAGTCACAAGACGTTGGTGGGTGCATTTGAATGTAACAAACAAACGTCGCTAATAGACACTTCGTGTAGTTTAAACAAATACAGTGGTGAAATATTCCAAATTCGCGTAAGCGAAGCCGCGTTTTCTACACTTCAGTCATACCATAATGTCATATATCACCATATACCCATTTTATTGATCGACGTATATCCGATACTCGTGCCGGATCTAGAAATACACTATCGACTCTTCCGGAAAAAAGCATCGTTGTTTCATATCCCAGAGATGATTGAATACGTTCGAACTAGTCGAGGAAATGCTGTTTGTATTTGCCAAGAAAATCTCCCAATAAGGACTGTTTACTTTCAACACAGGAACAAAGTAAAATATAATTGGATTGTAAATTATTTATGTTATTCTCATCCAAATTTATTGTTCATTATTTATTGTTTTTAAATACTTAACGAGTACAAAAAGTGTGTCATTATATCGGTTGAAATATGCTCCTTCATCACCGATGGAGAAACTAACTAAAACAATCCGAGGTTAAATATCAATAATTACACTATAATTCAATTGCACTACATTATTTTACTGCTATAAATAAAGAAAAAAAGAAAAAGCGGTTATAATTATTGATTATATGTATAATTTTTGAAAATAAGAAACAAATGACAGCCATCAGAAAGGATCGTAGACTGATCGAACTGATCGTAGACTAGTCCAACTGATCGTAGACTGAAACTCAAGTCAATATTGAATATCTATTCCATTTTATACCAAATATTTTAAATGTCAATGGCGGCGAGGCGTAATGTCAAATAACTGTCATCCACGTAGGTTTTGATAAACTTTGACAGTACGTTCGTCTAATGATGACAGTTCGTTCCAATAATGAAGTCATTATTCGAACGATGGGGATTATATAATCATAGAAACGTATGCAATGAACTTATTATGTGTGAGTTGTAGATAAACGTAACTATGGTAAAGAGACGTGCTGTTTTGTTGGAGCTAATGTGACATTTTCATAATCTTTTTGTATATATTGACTGATGTTGTCCATAGATGAATATATGCGACAACAATGGTAATGTGTTATCTTGTGGCGACGTATATAAACGTATATAAACGAAATTGAAGTTGCCGAGGGATGTGAAGAGCAAAAAATCAAAATTCTTTAGCAACGATTGAAAAATAGTTAAAAAAAATAAATAGTTTGAAGGACATTTTAAAAATGATACACAATAATCGCGTGTAGTTAGCCTTAGAAGAAGCACTTACCAATAACTTTGAGTGTTTCGTATTAGAATTTGTAAAAATTCAATACCATGATGTCAAATTAAAACCGTCACAAGTTCGTTATTCCCTAGAAATTTGCATTAACTGGTTACTTTTACAGCCCCAAAGCGTATAATTTCTTGCGCAAGAAATTTACGTTGCCCGACAGTTCCCACATTCGGGAGTGGTTGTCATCAAAGGATTGTGATGTTGGATTTTTAGTTGAATTATTTGAATTTTGGTATTTCAGTAAATTTATTTATTAATACTGTCGTCAATAATAATTTGTATAATATAAGCTGCTGAGAAATATATTGCTGTAAATAAGCTGTAATAAAAAGCTGTTAATATTTTAAATTTTTATCATTTATTCTTTTCAGTCAGATTGCAACCATAAATATTTACATTTGATATCATGGCATATTTCGTCTACAATCATTTATAATGATCCTTTAAAATGGTAGCATGGATGATATGCTACAAATGGTATCAAGTGTCTTCTAGTCTTTTATGCTAATAAGAACCGTTTATTACAGATGTTAGTCTGCATTAAACATTTCCGGGTTTTCACCTATAGGTACTTAATTTATCAAAAATCAATCCTTTCCACATCCATTAGCTTTATTTGTTTTGAAAATGTAATTTTCTGCATTTTTAAAGGAGAATATAAATGCTGATTTACATAAAAATACGTTTATAATAATAATAATAATAATAATAATAATAATAATAATAATAATAATAATTTGCATTGTCCAGTGAATTGAATGAGGACAAAGTTGGTGTTCAGTTATTACCTGGCGAAAAGTTAATTGGTCATTCATTATATATGGATGATTTGAAACTTTATGCCAAAAATGATGAGCAGTTGAAGAGGAGCCTCAGTATAGTTAAACAATTCTCTGACGATATTGGGATGCAGTTTGGTCTAGAGAAGTGTGCCAAAATTAGTATTGTCAAAGGCAAAATTGAGAGAACCGCTGACATATGCCTGAATGATCATACTAGTATTAATGAATTAACAGATAATACTAGATATAAGTATCTGGGAATGGATGAAGCCTTTGGTATAGATGATGAAGGGATGAAGGCGAAGGTTATAGGCGAATACATTAAGCGAGTCAGAAAAATTCTAAAATCTGGTTTAAATGGAAAATATAAAATGCAAGCGATCAATGCATATGCTATTCCAATATTTCGATATAGTGTTGGAGTTTTAAACTGGACTAAGAAGGAAATACGCGATTTGGACATTAAAACTAGAAAACAGTTAACACTAAATTTTATGTTTCATCCAAGGTCTGATGTCTGCAGACTATACCTGCACCGTTTAGATGGAGGTCGTGGCTTGCAGCAATTGGAAAATATTTATGATTTGGAAATGTTAAATTTAGGAAATTTTATAAAGGCCAACAAGGAGGATAAAGTTATTAAACAATTAATTAGGGATACTTCTGGTAAGTCAATAATTAGTAAACATAAACTAATTTTAGAAAAATTTCAGGTGGAAGAACTCGGTAATTATGAAAATAAAATTTCAGTGGAGAGTTTAAAGCGACAGATAAAGTTAAAAATGAATCAGAAAATGAGAGAGGATTATGTTAGTAAGCCAATGCATGGCCAATTTTTAAGAATTGTGGAGGGTGATGGTATTTCAAAGTCAGGATCGTTATCTTGGCTTTGTCATGGAAACATTAAGGCTGAAACGGAATCCTCTATCATAGCGGCGCAAGATCAGGCAATACGTACCAGATATCATGAACAGAAGATTATGAAAGTTGTTCATGATGGGAGTTGTAGACTGTGTCATCAGGCTCCGGAACATGTCTATCATTTGTTAGCGGCTTGTCCAGTCTTAGCTGAGTCGCATTACATTGCTAGGCATGATAGGGTGGGAATATATATACATTACAACTTGTGTTCCCAACTATTAGGTTTAGCAATGGATGTGTCTCGGTGGTATGACCACGTTCCATCTCCTGTTGTGAGTAATGATCATATTACCATATTATGGAACATGCCTATTGTCACTGATAGAATGCTTGATGCTAATAAGCCAGATATCGTGGTAAAGGATTTCCAGAGGAAGGTATGCACGTTCATAGAAATCTCGGTACCTGCTGATGCGAATGTTGTAAGGAAGGAGCTTGAAAAACAACTTAAATATAAGGATCTCTCAATAGAAGTTGGACGTATGTGGGGAATGAAAGTGAACATTATTCCGGTGATTGTAGGTTCATTGGGAGCAGTTACTCTAAATTATAGTAAACATGTCAAGGAGTTACCGTGCAAAATTTCGCCCTGGGAAATTCAGGAAATTGCGGTTTTGGGAAGCGCGAATATTTTGAGGAGAGTTTTATCATAAAGCATCCTAAATTTACTGCTATCGTACTACTTTTCATCTTTACCTTCCTTTGTATATGTCTATTAATAAATATCTGCATGTGTTTTTACTGACCTGTACACAACGCTGTACGGGGTTTCCACAGTTTTCCTTTGCTTTGCAAACTTGTGTTGCAAAGCATAAATGGCGTTGTTTTTCAAAATTGGGTTGAGCTGTGGTGATACCCGCAAAGGGAGTACCCTAGGCTTCAGCGAAGCTCGGTACTACCAATTTGCCCTGATGATCCTCATTACTTGTCAAAATCTATTAGTGTAATTTTAGTATTTATATGTTGTATCTAAATTATATTATCTAGGTTTAATGTATTTAATGAGATGTATCAGAGAATTCCAATAAATAATAATAATAATACTTTATTCACGTAACCAATCCACAGACAGAACATGAAATGTCAATATAGAACACAGCATACACAACATATAAAGCGGAATCAAAAGGAATTACAAAATTCATTAACATTATAACAAGTCACGCCTAATAAATACGACCGGACAGTACATTTAAAGAGTTTAATGTCGGCTATCGATCTGGTTTGTCGTGGTAGCAAGTTATATAGTTTGCATCCCATGTAAGATAAACTCTTCTGATAATATGAGTGGCGGTGCATGGCCGGCAGCAGACGGTCAGCATGCCTTGTGTCGTGACGATGTCTTATGCCATGGTTAAACTCGTCCACGTGAGTATGAACAAAACAAACGGTTTCCAGGATGTACACGTCATAGAAAGTCAATAAGTCTTTTGATCTAAAAAGTTCTCTGCATGACTCCCTACTCTGCAAACCAAAGGCAGTCCTCAGAGCTCTCTTCTGCAGTAAAAAAATCCTATTTGCTTCCGCGTTCATTCCCCAGTGAATTATCCCATACTTCATAATCGAGTAGAAGTTTGTAAAATAAAAAGTTTTGACTATGTCAGTGCTGCAAGATTTCCTCAGTTGGTGGAGTGCATAACAATTTCGGGAAAGCCTCATTGCCAGCTCCTCCACATGAAGGGACCACCGAAAACCGTCATCAATCTCCAACCCAAGCAAGCGACAAGTCGTACTCACAGCCACCGTCAGGTTCCCGAGCCGGACATCAGAGATGCCCGGTTTCGAGAAACAGATGTACTTGGTCTTCGCTGCATTAATTATAAGACGGTTGCATGCAACCCAACGCTGCACTCGACAATAAGTTGCGGACGCCCTGACACGCAGCTCGTCCACACTTTCGGCACGGAGAAATATGTTTATATCGTCCGCATACAGTGTGACATCAACATTGGTCAAATATCTCGGCAGATCATTTATATAAAGTAAGAACAACGTTGGACCCAAAATCGACCCCTGAGGTACCCCCACATCACCCTTCGAGGATTGGCCATTCTACCGCCTATACAAACCCTCTGATGCCGGTCGGACAGGTATGATTTAAACCATTCCGCAGCCACACCACTGATACCGTATCTCTGCATTTTGAAGGAGAGAATGGAGTGGTTCACGCAATCAAACGCCTTAGACAGGTCTATAAAAAGGCCGAGGCAAGGTATCTTTTTGTCTATGCAAGAATATATGTTTTTAGTATAATTGAATATAGCGGTATCAGTGGACTTTTTCAAACAGAAGCCGTGTTGACATTTTGATATTATATCAAATCTAATTAAAAATGTGCGAAGTTTACTATTCATAATGTACTCGTATATCTTGGAGAAAAATGTCAATAAACTTATCGGCCGATAATTGTTGAAGTCGTTGCGGTCCCCCTTTTTAAATAGAGGTTTGACCACGGCTGTTTTTAGGCGACTGGGGAAAACGCCATCAGAAAAAGACAAATTTATGGAGTACATCAGCGGCCCCACAATGAACTCAACACACTGCTTAACAACAATGGCGGGAATCATATCATCCCCAGCGCTAGATACCGATCTGAGGCTGCGTACCGCGTCCAGCACGTCCGCCTCGCAGACAGGAGAAAGGAAAAACGAATCCCGCGCTCGAGGCACGTGCTGACTGATATCGTCGAAGCTAACATCAAAGCTAACATCATGAAAGCGCCAGACAACAGCTCCTCCACAGAAGAAGCAAAAAAAGTCGCGAAACCCTCGCCAAGTTCGTCAGAAGTTGCCGCGTCAGGGATCGTAAAATCCTGAGAGTAGTTGGAACGCTTTTCATTTATTATAGACCAAACCGTCTTTGATATGTTTTTAGCTTGCTCTACGCGTATATCATTCGCCTGTACCTGTGCTATGTGAAGCATGTCTTCGTAAAATTTCGAATATTCTAGATAGCTGTTCCTAAATATGTCATACCGGGCAGCCATGTCCCTGAGGAAAAGCATCTTGTTTTTTGTAGATATTAATTCCTGTGATACCCAAGACAGCCCGACAGCACCGCGAGGCACTCTACTTTTCACCATTGGAAAGCAGACGTCAAAGTAGTGAGAAAAGGTATCAGAAAAAGCACAAAAAGCAGACTCCGCCGAGACCGACTCATATACCGCAAGCCAAGCCTCGCCACTCAGTAAGTCCCTAAAGCGGTTAATTGAATTTACACAAAACTTGCGTTTGAAAACCGTGGGAGCTTGTGGCGCGTTCAACAATGAATTCTCCAGATCCAACACCAAGCCGCAGTGGTCAGACAAACCAAAATCACAGCAACCAACAACACTATCACTCAATGACATATCCACAAAAAAATTATCCAAACATGTGGATGAGGTAGGAGTGACTCTAGTAGGTGTGTTATTAACAGCAACTAAATTATGTAGACATAAAAGTTCGAGCAGCATACTTTTTGCTCGTGAATCGGTTAAAAAATCAATGTTAAAGTCTCCACCAACCATCACCGTTCCATCCTCATCCCTTAGCATCTCCAAGAGTCGCAGAAATTGACTTAAAAAAACATGAATATCTGACGCCGGCGGTCTATATATAACAACAAATACACAGTTTCTATCGGCATACAGTTCACCGCCACAACACTCAAAAACATTCGATATTGACAAATCACATACATCGTCACGTCGTTTCAACTTTAATGAAGATCGACCATAAAGAGCCACTCCGCCGTGATGGCCAGCTTCGCGACAGAAATGCGAACAGAGCTTATAACTATTTAAAGACATTTCCGTAACAGATACATCAGACTGCCAGTGTTCCGCGACCATCAAAATGTCTATATGATAGTGATGCAGAATTACATCTAATTTATCGATTTTGTTAGCAATACATCTGACATTCTGCAACAGGGTTCTTAAAGTTAACTTGTTTTTAGTCGTCAATTGGGGAAATGTGCTTTCTTCAGGCAACACATCGATATTAGCGATATGGTGATTCAAGTCGGCGTCTGTTAAAAATGCTCCCCCATAGGAATGATGTCGGAATTGTCCAGCCATGACTTGTCAACATATCCCTTGTTGTAAAGGCGTTAATGTCCAGTAACGCAATGTTTGTCTGTGAAAGCTCCCTGTATATAAGGGTGTTCAAGTTGTCTATGAGTCCGTTGAGTATATGGCGCCCATGCCAGAAAGGAACATAGCACACTACAACATAAGTGTGCGCAGATAACAGCCTAATGCGCGCGAAAGTGTCCATGTTAACTCGCCGTCCTCCAATACAATCGTTAATACCAGCCAACAGTACCACATAATCATTGAAATGTAATTTCTCAGTAATACCACCAAACTCGGCGACAACCTGGGTCAGCGTTGCATTCGGTTTGCACAGTGTAAGAGGACTCAGCCTGGATTCGGGAAAATGCTGCAGAAATATGCCGGAGAAACCCCTAACATGACTATCGCCCATAAATACGACTCTCGAATCCGGTGCATCAGCATGCGAGACCGAAACGTCAAACGTTGGATCATCCGATCGCAGCAAGTCAGGATGGCCGGCAGCCGAGGCGACCACGGAACGGCGAGATACGTCGCCGCTCCCGATTTGATCGCTCCGACAGCCAGGACACCCGTCAGCCGACCCCGCCAGAACCTCCGTCCGCTCAGTCTGAGACTCAGCCTCCTTGACAGTCCTATTCATCGAATTCGAAAAACGATCTATGATTGCTCTCAGGTGAGCAACCACTGCATCCCTTGATTCCATATCGGCACAGAGAACAGCTATTTTCCTCTCAAGAGCAACCATTTCTCCCCTTAGATTCTCTATTTCTTCGTTCGCCGACGCTAGCTTGTTTCTGAGATCATTTGTTAACTCATTCGCCTCATATTTCGTCTCCTCAGCACCTTGGTGAACAATAGCAATGTACGAATTGTTCAGACTGGGTCTTGTTTGTTTTGCAATAGATTTTGTCTTGCCACTTCGCAGTTGCCTTGTTTGTCCCGACTTTGCCTCCGCCGCGCCTGACATTTTAATACATAGGTCGTAGGAGAGGAAACAAGAAGACAAGTCAAGAGTCAGTGAATTAAAATTCAGTATGTAGTCACAGATAAAACAAATTCTTCGTCGAATAATCGAATAATAATATTTATATCAATCGATGGGTAAATTCCCGTTTGTAAGTAAAACTTGTTTCGAGGCACTCGATTTTCGGGGGAAAAAAAAAACAGTCGACATGCAGTCTGCGTTCAGTAAAGTCGCCTACTTACGGTTTTACGTTACTCCCGAAGCGCTTTCGTTCGTAAGCTATGTATGGGCGTATTAGGCTAATTTAGCCCTACACAACGGTACCAGATTCACTATTGTTTGTATGGATAATCTGGGTTTAGTAGAGACTTAAAGCACAACACAATTTTCACGTGCACCTTCACCGATATAACATGAACTGATGTAGAAAAATCACCCGCCTTATCGGAATTTTCGGAAAATGGTGAAACAAGGTTTCTTTATTTTTAAAACAGGATTCAACATGCAATTTCGTTTCAATAACGGATGGGACGGTTTGATTTTTTTTGTATTTTTTTAATTTTCCATTATAATCTTTGCTCTGTTTTCTAATTCCACCGGGAATTTAATATACACTCCAGGCACAAAAAGGCGGACACCTTATATTTTGATACAATTTAATGTGAAATAACTTTAGCACTCTTTGACCTATTTTAATAACTCTTTCCGGACATTGTAAATAAATTCTTTAGAAAAAAAACACATTAAAGATTATCAGCAGTCTTTGCAATTTAGAAAAATTTACTTCCTACAGGTGCTATACCTACCGCGGAAAGCAACGCGATATTTGGTCTAAGTTCAAGCATCCCTGTCGCAAAATTTAGCAACTTGGTTAGGCTCGCAAGTATTGTGTTATATCAATATACATCAATACATCAATATCTAATATATGCGTTACAAGTAAAACAATAACTTCAGTCAACTTTAACCAATTTTGATTATTTATCGAAAGTATTACACGTCTTTACAATTGAAACCATAAACTTACAGCATGTTATACCGGGAGAATCAAAATGGTAGTCTGTTGGTAGTCTGTCGCAATATTTCTGAAGCTGCACAGTTAAGGAAAAAATACAATTTTAGCATCTATTTCGGCATTTTTTTATTTATTAGATAATAAATTATCATTCAAATTAAATTTTTAATGAAAGCTAAATTTATATGGCCTTGCCCAGACTTACACAACTGAGAAACCAAAATCCTCACATGGTGTCACAAAGTTGGACCATCAGAACATCATTTTCATTCTTGCGAGATGATAAACTGCTTCAAAGTTTAATAGTTCTTTTTTTTTAATTTGCAATGGCATACGATGCACTTGACAAATTGCTGAGGAAATAAGCTAACAAACTATACGAAAGTTATTGAACGTTAAACCAGTCAGTTTTAAAGTACAACAGGATTCAAATTCAATTAAATTAAAATACAGGATTCGTCGTCGTCGGAATCTAATTTTTCACATTTATATACATTTGTATTCTGGCACATGTATTATTATGAATATTACATATTTTACGCTTGAGCAATACATTACATAACAACCTAAATTTTATCTTCAGTGATAACGCTAAAACCAACACCATCCTACACATGGGGAATAATTATTTCGTCTGGTGTATTGCTACTGAAACCAGGATATTGGAACCTATATCTGAGATTAAAGAGAGTGTAATTACTTGATGATCGATAATTGCATGCTCAAAATACAGATTAATGGGAGAGACGAAATATGACTTGCGCGTTAATTAAGACGTCGAATCACGTTACAATGCCAATGTAATGCATGATGTTTGTCCGTACTGGGCAGCTTAATAATCAATCATTAGTATTATCAAACGTCTTTCAAGATTACAAGGATTAGGACCGAGGGCTATAATACTTAACCCTACCGTTATTCCCATGCTACGGCGTCCTCTTGATGTAATATTGATTTCAAAAATAATATGATTATCTGTATAGACATATGACTTCGTGAATAACATGAGACATGAATAGCAGCAATCAACTCCATAGAAATATGGAGGATATAAGGATAATATTATTACATCTAGGAAGGTACATTGAGTCGCAATAAGCAATATTTTCAAAGAAATATCATGTGATGAGAAATCTACAAGTAGCCTGCCTCATCGTCGGTGATTGGCCTAAGTTGCGGAAATAGACCGACGTGAAATAAACAAGTTAAAAAAGGTCGCAAAGTAGAAAACATATTATATAAAACTCGTTTTGTACGAGGTATTGGCGCAACTCCTGCGCAAATTGTTGTCTTATAAAACTTGTATTATAATATACTATAGGTATAGATCTACTATTTGCATAGTAAGTCTCGATAAATCACAATAATAACAATAATAGTTTATTCCAGATCAAGCTATTTCCAACACGTTTGTTGCCTCCTTCCTCGCCACGAGTAATGGTTGCTAATCACAAACTTAAACATATAACTGCATTTCCGATTTAAATGCCACCTTAACCCTAGATATTTTGATTTATCCGTTTCTCTTATTGTTTGGCTGTTTATTTGTATTTTCAATGATTTATTGTTATTATTCATAATGAGGTAATTCGTCTTTCTTATGTTAATTGTTTGATAATTTTGTGTGCTCCAGGTTTCTAGCTTTTCCATAACGGTGTTGATTCATGTTGCATATTTAACAGATCATTGTTTGTATATACCACGCAGATGTCATCAGCAAACGAACGGGTATACAAGAAAACATGTTAGTGTGTAAAATGCTATGTAGGACAGACAGGACGAAGCAGCGAATGACTAGTCAAGGAGCACAGTAGAGATACCCGGCTAGGCATGATTCAACAGGCCGCTGTTACTGAACATTGCGGTGAGTGGAGCACACAATGGATTTCGATGGGGTGAAGATGTTGCTAAGGGTGGGTAATTATCATCGAAGGCTTATTAGAAAAGCCATCGAAATTTACAAACATCCTAACAACATCAATCATGAGCACGGCATTGACATTAGTAGGGTCTGGAAATCGATCCTAACACGGTCAGGTGGAAAAACACATTGGAGGGCTACCGCCAAATGTGCGCAGTGAGGTGTAAATTTAAGTATGTAAGGGAGATTTCTTTGGTAGGTCTTCAGTATTCAGCTAGCTTTGAAGAAGCGAGCAACATGGTTTGCGAAACGTCAGCATTTACTTACTTATCTTGACGCGCGTCATAACCCGGAAGGAGCATTTTTTAAATGATTGTGGCCCTGAAAGCTTACGTACTTACTTAACTAATAATAGTTATTGATAAAAAATCACGGCCTACCTTTCTTAGGCTAGGCGCTGATATGCAGTTTTTAGTCGCCCGACTGTCCGGTTGCATGTTTGTGTCATATGTAATGATATGGACCTGCGCTCACATGCAACAGTTTAGTCGGCCAATTATTTAGTTTGTGATATATCTTAAACTGAATGCAACTTAACAGTTGCGCAAGTTAATAGTTGCATGTCAGCGCCTAGCCTTACTTTATATAAATTTGGAAATCGTTTTCATTCAGTAAGTTTGTATGCGGGAAAGTTATTTCCTATTTCTTACTTCGAATTTGATGACAAATCTAAATTTTAATTTTTCAGTTCGAGTTATGAATTACTCTCTATTGACCTTAACTTTTTCAAAAAGTCTACGTGATGGATCGTCTTTAGCTTTCGCATGAATTGTTTTTAAACAATTGCTGTCTATGTTTTAGAGCAGTTTGTTATTTTTTCAGTTTTATTACCCAACCCTTTATAAATAAAATGGAAATCTTTCAGTCATAATGTTTTCACTATAACGCCGGGTCGTTGAATTTCAAGTCGACAATTCTCTTATTAGTATCAGAAATTTTATCATTAACCTAATACTCCTTTATTGCGTTGACAGAATTTGCTAAATAGGGTACGTCACAGTAGCACTCACATAAATTTGCAAGTAATCTAGGTTATGTCACGAATGGACGACTGAAATACTCCCCAGAGGTTATTATTAAAGTATAAAATATCAGCTGCGGACATGAACGACCCTGCTTGGAGTGTCAAATATTTCATTCACCGAACACAATATCTTGGCACAGCAACGACCACTCCCCTAACAGGGCTAGGTCAACACCAGGTGCTAAATTAAAATTACGCTGCTTATTTCTGTTACTACGTGACACCTGGTGATTAAATATCTTTGATGAATTTATTAAAACTATGTATCATAAAATGCTGTAAGTACTCAATATGTAATGAGTAAATGGATGACAAAGATCAAAAAGTACCATAATCTGTTATGTGGTATACTGTAAATACTCTACTAATTGTTTCACAAAACAGTCACAATACAAGCCAGATAACCACTACAACCAATAGAAAATGCAGTCAATGCTCTGC
Organism: Aphodius sticticus; assembly: GCA_963966075.1. Taxonomy (NCBI): domain Eukaryota; kingdom Metazoa; phylum Arthropoda; class Insecta; order Coleoptera; family Scarabaeidae; genus Aphodius; species Aphodius sticticus. The sequence continues at coordinate 71,202,849 of OZ014506.1, read as the reverse complement.
CTTTTGGCGAGGTGTCCGATATGATTCTACCAGTTTACGCGAGGATCGTGGTGGAGTCCGAACAATCCCACTGTCAACTCCGTCTTCTGCCATCTGCTCATTTGGAAGATTATGTGCTCGTTTTTTCTTAATTTAAGTTCAATTTGTTTTCACTGAATTATTTCCCCGTCTGACTCATGTGTTTACCAGCATCTCTTCAGAGGTCCTCGGTTGTTGCTGCAGTGGTGAATATGGTGGTGCCATCAGCACTACCTTACATGTACGAAGGTCGTTGTTTCGAGTACTGCCAGAAGATAGTTTATAAATACTGTAAAGTTGTCCGCACACATAGCCAAGTGTGACACAACAAAACGTCAGGTAAGATTCTGTAAGGGTGATATCGCTATTGAATGTGATATCGCTATTGTTGCCCACCCTTGATTGGTCTGGAGTATATCATACAACAAATGTTGATGAAGCAGCTACTGCTTTAGTAGATATTGTTAACAGGGATGTGGAGTCATGCACTGACATTAAAGTAATTAGATGTAACGCCAAAACAAGAAAAATAAAGCCATGGGTCACAGCGGGATTAGTGCAGAGCATTCGACATCGGGATAATCTTAAGATTAAAGTCAATAGAAATCCAGATGATAATGAGTTATTTGAGCAATACAAAAGCTACAGAAATTTTCTGGGAAAACTTTTGCGTTTAAGAAAGGAAAGCTATTATAAGGATAAGTTGGATGGTGTTTGTGGGAGTTCTTCGGGAATGTGGTCTGTAATAAAGGATATAACAGGGAAATCAAACGATAAAAGTAATAATCTAAATACCATCGATTTGAAGGGGAATTTATTACAACATCTTACTGAGATTGCTCCGGTTTTTAATGAATATTTTTCAGAAATAGGTGAAAAATTATCAAGTGAGATAATCTTGACACACCCTGTGACTGACATAGATACCATTAAACCAAATAAGTACTCGTTCTATCTGGAGCCTGTTGTGGAAACCGAAGTGATTTAAAGACAAAAAATACGCCTGACCTTGATGGCATAGGCACAAAACTATTGAAAGAGACATGTTCACACCTGGTGGAACCATTGACTTACCTATTTAATAAAGCTATAACATCGGGCGTTTTTCCACAAATATTTAAAAAAAGTTTTGTAATTCCTGTATATAAGGCTGGTGAAAAAACGGAACTAAGTAATTATAGACCAATATCTAATCTGGCTAAGCTCCTCGAAAAGTGTATTAAGCGACGCTTGATTCGGTTTCTAACACGGTCTTCTATCTTAACAGGTAAGCAGTACGGTTTCCGGGAGGGGTTAAGTACAGAAAATGCATTGTATGACTTAACAAACCATGTCCACAATTCTCTAAATGAAAACAAGAAGCAATTAACAGTTTTTCTTGACCTGTGTAAGGGTTTTGATACGGTCGCTCATGACCGATTGATTAGAAAAAAAATTAGAATTGTAAGGTATTAGAGCAAGGCTGACCAACCCCAGGCCCGCGGGCCACATTATGGCCCTCAAACGAATTGTAAGTGGCCCGACTGAACCAGTTTCAAAATTCCCGCCTGTTTGACAGTTGCGCGAGGCGCAAAACAAACGATTCGTATTGCGCGCAGTCACGTGATTAGTTATCCCACTGACAAGTGACAGATCTTTTGTTTTGTGTTCCGTGAACCGATTGACAACATTCGTCAGATTTGTTAAAATAAAAAGTGTTTCCCTTGACATTCATAGGTATGTTAATAATTATTTTCTGCCGATTTAAGTTTTCTCCACAATAACCTTGTTTTGAAGTAAAGCATAAAAATCTGTTTGTTACAGTATGGCTCACAGTAAACCAAGTAAATCGAAATCGACAGAATCCTACCGTATTTTTTATGATGAATAGGAAAAGAATTATTGTTTTACTGAGAGCAAGGGTCACAAACCCATATGTTTACTTTGCTTTACCACAGTAGCTATTGCAAAAAAATATAATTTAGAAAGGCATTATAAGCAGAGATGATTTTTAAAGAAAAAGAGACGAGAACTCAGCAACCAACAAAATATTTTTGTTAAGAGGCACGACGAGCATGGATCCATGATCAACACATCTTACGAGATTTCTTCGCTTTTATCGAAAAAGAAGAAGCCTTTTTCTGATGGAGAAATTATTAAAGTCGCTTTGAACATCTGTGCACAAAATTGTAATGACGTTAAAACGTTAAAGTTAAAGCGGACAATCTTTCACTCTCACGAAACACTGTTACGAGACAGGTAGAGGAAATGTCGGTTGATATCAGTGATCAGATCCAAGAGATCGTAAAAAAGTGCAAAACTTTTCGTTGGCGTTAGATGAAACTTGCGATTTAACAAATAGATCTCAGTTGGCTATTTTTGTGCATTGCATTGATGAACATATGAATATATTTCAAGTTCTACTAGAATTGTGTCAGCTGGAAACTACAAGCCAAGGAAAAGACGTTTTTACCAAAATTAAGGAATGCGTTGAAAAGAAGGGTATAGTTCTTCAGAAGAATTTAGAGATTTCCGGAAATTTTTACCAAAGGAAGACTTTTCTGCAACATCAGACCTGGCCTTTCAATTTTTAGTAGTTTTGGATCAAAATGTTGGTGAAAAGTTTTTTCAAATCTTAATTGTGTAAAAAGTAAATTCCGCATGTCTCTAACTGAGCAACAAATACCTATCTGATTTCTTGTCACTGTCAACATCTTAACTGACGTCTAACATAGGCAAATTATTAAAACAAAAACAATGTCAGAAATCACATTGATTGTACCAATTACTTGGATTTAGATTTTACATTATTTGCTACATAAAACTTGTTTTCTTTGGCAGTAGATGCTATTTATTTTATTATTTTAATAAACGAATTTTAGATTTCAAAATGTTTTCTTTGTGGCACAAATCAAGACTTTAAAAAGCTTAGGTAAGAAAAATAAGAACCGTCTGTAGTCAGTGGCCCGCCAGTGATTTTTAAATCGTCAATTTCGCCCAACTGTTATAAAGGTTGGGCAGCCTTGTATTTGAGGCTTGCCCCTGGAGTTGTTTCGTAGTTATATCCAAGACCGGCAGCAGTGTGTTAGGGTGGGGGACACGGTCAGTGAAACCAAGACAGTAAAGTATGGTGTCCCTCAGGGTACGGTATTGGGTCCCGCTTTGTTTTTGATTTATATTAATGATATAGTAAATTGCAATGCGAACGACAGTATGGTACTTTTTGCTGACGACACTGCATTGATGTTTCAGGGTGAATCGTGGGATGATGTAAAACGGTGCGCTGAGAGAGGCATGGCATCATTTAAGTTCTGGCTGGACTCTAATTTGCTAACACTAAACGTTAAGAAAACAAATTTTATAGCGTTCAACCCCATAAATAGGAATCGTCCTCATTTTGACTCTCTAACCATTCACGGCAAACATTGTGATATGAACCAGGATTGTCAGTGTGAGATTAATATCTATGCCGCACACAAGACTAAATATCTTGACATAGTGATTGATCAGCATTTGAGATGGTACGACCATTCTGTGTATATGGCAGAGAGAATTAGAAAATTAGTCCATAAATTTTATCACTTGAAGAGTATACTCTCAGTCAGGCTTCTGAAAATTGTTTACTACGCTCTGGTGGAGCCCATTCTTCGGCATTCGGCCCATTCTATGGCATAATTGTGTGGGGTGGCCGTTATAGAGTAAATTTAAGAGCGACAGAGGTAACACAGAAGTGGATCTTGAGAGTTATGTTGGGTAGAGGACTTGCTTGTCGCTCGAGGGACCTGTACGGTGACGCTAAAGTATTGAATCTACAGCAGCTATACATTAAATGTTGTTTGTTGTTTATCCATAAAAATCAATCAAAATTGTGCGATTCTCTTCAACGGCGTCGCCTTACTAGGGGCAACTTGAGCGACAGATTTTCTGTTAGGAGAGTTGCATTGTCGCTCTCACAGAGGTATATCTCTTATATCGGGTTAAAATTATACAACCTTGTGCCCTATCAGATCAAAAGATTTTCCAGCATCAAATTGTTTTCTAAGCATATCACAGGCTTTGTGTTGGATAATGCGGCGGTCCTGTCAGGTGTGTTGAGTTAGGTGCTTCTTTTTGCGGTGGATTGTTGCTTGAGCGTGTAGCATTGGGCGGGACTCAGCTTCTCGCAGTGTAGAGAAAAATAATAATTTTCTTTGTTTTGTATTTTTTTTTTGCTTTGTATGATATAAGTATTTTTTTCTCTTGCTTTAATTTTGTTTTGAATTGTATTTTCATCTCGCACACAGGCATCTCTGCCTAGGCGAGCTTGTATTTGATTATATTACATGTGTTTTTTTATGAAGGATTGAATAAATTATTATTATTAAAAAAAAAGTCAAATATCTGGACATTTATTCCTTTCATGTCTAATATAATTTACCTACGACTCAAATATAATAAGTTCATTGCATACGTATCTATGACTATATAATCCCCATCATGATACGCGCCAATGATTATAATGACACTAGCGTTGTATAATATTGACAGTTCGTTCAAATAATGACTTCATTATTTGAAGGAACTGTCGTCATTATACGAACGTACTGTCAAAGTCAGTCTAAACCTACGTGGATGACACTTATTTAATATTTCGCCTCGCCGCCATTGACAAATAGATACATTTAAAAGATTTGATATAAAATGGAATTTATGAGTCGTAGATAAAACGCATGTTTATACATCGCTCGCATGTTTATACGCTCGCCTACGGCTCGCGTATAAACTTCATGCTCGCGATTTATGTGCTCGTCAAATAATATACTATTAGTGATTGTAGTAAATGCATTCATTTTTAAAATGTTTTTAGATTGTCGATGTCATAAGAATTCCAGATATATCCTGTTTTCAGTTGAAAAACAGGTATTGGCATCAAAATAATAAAAATAATTTAATTCTTTATTAAGACCCAGTTCTACCTCTCCCAAAACGCGTTTTCAAATAAAAACGTTATTTATTGTTCAAAGTTTATGAAATTTTCAGTGTAACTTCTTAGATAAATAACGCGTTGGTCTAGATGACAAATAAATTTTTAGAGGGATAAAAATTAATTTTACTTTTACATCTTTGGCTTTTTTCAAATATACAACATTGGGCTAGCTGTTGTATATTTGATACAAGAATAGAATTTTTATATAAGTACAATTTTAACCCAATATATAATTGCGATAATAAAGCGTAATTTTCAGAAATGTATTTATTTGCCCATATTACTGCTGCCCGGTGTAGACCGCAGACGCCAGGAGCTTTAATCGCCGCCTATAACTGGTGACTACGGATTGACGTTGGTGGCGGACAGGCTAACCACTCCAACAAAACAAAACATCTCAACGAAATAGTTTGTTTCGGAGTTGCGATATTTTCAGAACGGAGCCGGGAGTATGACGACATTATGTTGTCACGAAATGATGCTAACACAAATTTATCGAACCATTCAACGCTAAATTATCCTTACAGTAAGACGATTTGAAATTAGGTTTTGTCAGTGCGCCCGATAGACATACAAAGGACTTTGATGATGCATTAGGTAAATTGTTGTCATGCATAGTTAATCTCCATTGATCGCCACATTACTCCATACAAATTGAATACGCTACGTACGTGTATTACTGACAATTACTTTATGATAAGTATTTAACAGCATTATTAGCAGCAAATTAGGGCAATAATAACTCCTAGTAACAATACAAAATTAAATGTGTATTATGCACTTACTTACACTTAATAAGCACTACTTCCAAAGCGCAGTACGTATTCAGGCCAATGAGATCGACACTACAGGCAGTCGAAAAAGTATTATAAGCCCACGAATCAACGGGGAACTTATGGAGGGGAAGGAAGGTGTTCTGTGCCCTGCTCACCCTCGACCTGAAAAATGCGTTTGATTCAGCCCAGTGTGAGGGTATATCACCGAGATAAGAGCTATTTCAGCCGGAGGAGCGTCAAGCCGATGCTCGCATATAGCTAACCACGGGAGTTCCACAGTGTTCTGTTCGACCAGTTCAACATTGTATATAACGGTGTCCAGTCGCTGGGGGGGGGGGCGTGAACATCCAGCATATATGAACGTCTGGCGGTGTTGGCCACATGATGGAGGAAAGAGGAGGCACTACAGGAGTCGGCCGACCGGATTGTGCCATGAATGAGGGCCACCGGACTAGACCTGGCACCACAGAAGAACAAACAGTTCATCCTGAGCGGAGGAAGGAGGTTGCAGAAGATAGGAAATACTAGTAGAAACCACCATCACCTGGAGTGACTTTATGTCATATCTAGCAGCTGGACAGGAACCATAAGATAACAGAGCACATGAAGAGACACTGGGATGTCCAAAACGTCGAGAACACTGGGAAAGCGTTCAAACGCATCATGCCCAACATAGGACGATGTAGAGCAGCCAAGATGAGGACCCTGGCCTCCACCGCAGTCTCCATAATGTACGCGGCGCTTATCTGTGATGGGGCCATGGAGCGGAAAATATACAAACATATGCTGTTCAGAGGTCAGATGAGAACTACGACAAGAGTAGCATCAGCGTACAGCATGCATGTCAAACTCAAAGGTACGCTGGTGTTACCTCTCACAAAACTAATTGTTTTTTCTTGAACATTAAATTATTATTAATTAAAGTTGCGATACTATGCACCCATGTGAATGAGTTGGTTGTCTTGAAGTTGCTACGATGGACCCCGTAGTGCGAAAGCATGAGCTGGTGTATCCCTCCAATTCTCTACAACTATGAACAGGTGCGCTTGTTGCAATAGCGCGGTCAAGGACGACTTTTTTTTATTAACTGCAGTCTATGCAAGAAGACTTATATTCCGACTTGCGTCGATCTGTCGAGAACGGGGGCCTGGAAGATCAAATCTAATTCTGGCTTGACCTGACTTGTAACGACTGCTCAGTGATTGGTGGAGATTTGTCTGCTCATCAGCTCTGACATAAGAGAGCTAAAGTCTTCATGTCTGTGCTCTAGGAAGTTAGACAATCCTCTCTTGATGAGGACATTATTCAAGAGATCGGCGAGCGGGAGCGCCGTAAGATAAATGTTATGGTGTATGTATTGCCCGAGGAGCCAGTGCTATCCAATGACGCTAGAATATCTGCATGTAAGGCCACATTGAACAACATTTTTGTCACTTTGGGTATTCAGATTGATGACTGGAATTTTCCAGGCTTGGCCCTTTTGAGCCAACTAGTACAAATAATAAGCGGCCGGTAAAGCTATTTCTGAGATCGTCTACTACTGCTTTTTAACTGCTGCGAAAGTCTACAAATTTACGTGCGTCTGATGCCAACGCGTCGACAAATATTGCTCGTGATCATACACTGTTTCAGTCCAAATTATATAAAAGTGTCAAGAAGGAGTTGAATAGACGTTTACGCGAGGGCGAGAAAGATATTACCATACGATACAAGAGTGGTATTCGAGAAATAGTACCCGAGTTAGTCTAACAAACAAGCCCAACATATTCAATCCTACTACATTTTACTACCAAATCGTCCAAGGACTTCGTGGCAAGACGGATGTATTGCTGACCTCTAGCTTTTCTTCTGCATTTGCATTTGTAATTCTCTTCACCGAAACCTGGCTCTCCGATTCATTCCATTATAATGAACTATTTTCTTCACGTTACACACTAATAATAAGATGTGACAAGGACACTGCTGCCACTGGCAGAAGTATTGGTGGAGGGGTGCTCATAGCGATCGCTTCAGAGTTGCAATATGAGATTGTTGATACCTCGGCAATAAATTCATCCATTCCACTTGTGGATATTGTAATGTTGAAGTGTTTTGCCGTTAGTGTAACATATTATTTAGTATTATTGTATTTTCCGCCGGATTTGTCACACGCAAGCCTGGAACCGCTGTTGGACATGCTTAAGTTGCTTATTCTTGATCTATTGGTGCTGTTGGTTGGTGACTTCAACATTCTAAACTTCTATAACTCCACATATCATGACCTCAAACTACGGACTTTTCATTCATCCTGAACCTCAATTAATCATTGATAATGTGTATCATTAATAATACACAGCACAACAGTATTGTAAATACCAGGAAGAAGATTCTGGACCTTGTATTGACCAATAAGCAATGTAACCTCGGAACCACTTTTGCGGGAGGTGAGTGATCATCCAGCGCTTCAGTTTGACCTTCACTTTTCCAGCCACGGCTCAGGCGCTCCTCTATTCAGCTATCGACAATAAAAGATATAACTTTAGGAAGGCAAATTACCCAAAATTATATGCCGATCTTCTGTCCTTTGATTGGACTTTTATTGAAGATTTTTCGGATGTCGATGTGGCACTGCGTGAGTTCTACGACAGGTTCTTCCAATTAATTGCTTCCTCAGTACCTACCGTCTCTATAATGGCAAATCAGCGTTATCCATATTGGTTTACACCGGACATTAGGAATATGATCAAGTTGCAGAATTACTATCACCGAAAATGGAAATCGATGAGGGGTATGTACCTTGGAATTCGGTTTGAGAACCTCAGAAGATGATGTAAAAGTACAATATCAATAACCTATCGTCAGCATATCTCTCAAGTTGAGAACGAAATGTTGTCAACTCCAAGTGTGACTCATCTAGGATTCCTGGGCAACTTCGCGATGCTATGGATGATTTTAGTACTGGTCAGGATATCGTTGGTGCCTTTGCGAGGCTCTTCAGGGAAGCCTTTGGACGCGCATCCGGTAGCGGTGGTATCCCGGACAAACCTTCAACACGTACACCAATATTTTCATTCCCTGTGACTGAGGATGAAGTAGTATCATGTATGAAACAACTTCAAAACAAATTTATTACGGGAAATGATGGCGCATATCTTCAATTTATCGCTGAGCTCCGCAACTTTTCCTGATGTTGTGGGGGCAACTCTAACATTAGGAATTACAGGCCTATAGCACTAGTGCTCGTGCAGGCATTTGTGGTATGGTGTGCGTTCTTATAAATAAATAAATAAATAAATAAATGCTTTATTCTGTAAAACTTAAAAGTGTAGAACAAGTCAAAAAAAATATATATATACACAATGCATGTACAAAATGTATCAGACAAAATCAATCAAAATTCAATCAAAAATTATTCCAAAGTGTCCTCAAAGTACTCTCTCACACTGTAGAAAGCTCGGTTTCCAAGATTAACCACAAGTCGTCTCTTAAATTTACCATAGGGTAGCATTTTTAAAGATGCAGGCAGGTGGTTAAATATCTTTAGAGTTTGAGTAATTACGCCTCTGTGCAGGTTGGCTGAAACTGTTTGTGGAATCTTTAGTTTTCCCTCTCTGTTCGACCTGGTATCGTGTTCATGATTTATCTCGTATGCTGAGAAAATCTCTTCATAGTGTTTTTTTACCATTAAAGCACATTCACATATATAAATTGAAGGTAAAGTAAGTATTTTTTTTTCCTTGAATAAATTTCTACATGAATCGCGTTGTTTCAGTCCATGTATACTCCTTAGGCAGGATTTTTGGAGTTTAAATACTTTTGGAGCCTCCACTGCATTTCCCCATAATTGGATGGCATACCGCATCCTTGAATATACATAAGCATAATACGATGCCATTCCCGCTTCCATTGAGATGAGTGTAGATATGGTTCTAAGTGCATACGTAAATGAAGACACTCTGGAGCAAAGATCATCTATGTGCTCTCTCCAGTTCAGCTGTGTCAAGCACTACACCCAAGAATTTAGTGCTCTGGAGTGATGTTAGCTGTGTATCATTATGCTTGATAACTATTTCGTCTTCAGGTTTCAATGAAAATTTAACAATTTTAGTTTTTGCAATATTTAGTTTTAGGTTATTTTCCTGGAACCAATTCGAAAGATGTTGAAGACCTGCGGTTATTTCATACGACATTGAAGCATTGTTTTCTGCTTGGATTATGACGGATGTGTCATCCGCGTACATTCCCAATTCATATGGAAGTAAAAAGTGCAGATCATTGGCATAGATGATGTATAAGATGCATCCCATTACGGATCCTTGTGGGACCCCTCCTTTTACCAGCTGCCATTCTGAAGCTAACACTTCGCCAGAGGTGGGATGAACAGCTACAACACGCTGGTATCGGTTATTTAGGTAAGACTTAAGAAGTTGTAGCACTGGACCCCTAAATCCCATTATTTCCAATTTCTCCAGCAAGGTCTCATGATGCACGCTGTCAAAAGCCTTTGAAAGGTCCAAGAAAACCCCTGTTACCTTTTGCTTGTTGTTTAAACCATCAATAATCTTGCTCACTGATTTATATAATGCTCTTGTCGTAGATCTTCCCGGCAAGTAAGCATTCTGAGATTCAGATATTAACTTATGTTTTTCAATAAAACTTATTATCCTATCGACCAATGATTTCTCGAAGACCTTAGCTACTGTTGAAATCAATGCTATGGGTCTGTAATTTGCAATTTCTGATCTTATTCCATTCTTATATATTGGTTTGATATTAGATTTCTTCAGTTGTTCTGGAAATGTACCTTTTTCATAGCAATCATTTATTATCTTACACAGTGGTTCACTTATCTCATTTGCACAGGTTTTTAAGAGTTTTGTTGGTATTCCATCGGGGCCTGTTGTTGTTGTTGTTTTTAGGGAATGTATGATGTTGAAAATTTCATTTGGAGTTGTTTCAGACAGATACATTGAATTAGTGTTTCGTGCAACATGTCTTACTGTATTGTTGTCATAATGATAATTCACCCCATGACAGACATTCACGTAGAAGTTGTTAAATTTGTTTAACAGCTCGATATTGCTGTCGGACTCTCCGTTTGTGTTGAAGTCATTCAAGAAACTGTTAGTTTTTGTTGTTTTTCCTGTCAGCTCTTTCACAATGGTCCATGTTGTTTTTATCTTATTCTTAGATGTATATATATTATTTGTATAAAACTGCTTTTTCTTGAAGTCTATTAACTGCTTTAAGTTGTTTTTGTATGTCTTGTATTCTTCCCAAGGAGTTGCTTGTCGCGTGGCATTTTCATAGAGCTGTCTTTTTATTCTACTTCTGTTTTTTATATCATCATCAATCCATGGTTTTTCATCCCCAATGTGGTATGTTTGAAATGGGCAATGCTCAACAATTGCTGTTTTTACTATATGCAGTAGCCTTTCCACATTCAGAGTCGGATCCCCTTGATTTGTTAAGTTCGTCCAATCTACACCCTGCATACTAATGCGTATTTTTTGCATATTATTTTCAGTGAATTTTTGTACTTTTTTTATTTCACTTTTCTTTATTTTGTTGTCCTGTATTTTGAACTCAATCTCTTGTCCATGGTGATCTGAGATTGCTGTTTTTAGTACGGTACTATGATATTCATTAAAATTTGTAAAGATATTGTCGATAAGGGTTGCCGATATACCGGTTTCTCGTGTTGGTTCATATATAGTTTGCTGTAGGTCATATGAGCTTAGTAGGCACACAAAATTTTTGTAGTCTATCATCATTTTTCTTTAGTAAGTCTATATTAAAATCTCCAGATAGTAATACTCTATAAGTTGTATAATTTCTGAAAGTTTCATCTAATATATCATCCAATATCTGCGTGAATTCATTGAAGTCTCCCGTTGGGGGACGATATAAATTAATTATGATAATTTTTAATTTGCTGATTTTTATCGCCGTGCATTCTATGATTAGCTCTCTTGATTTTTGTTTTAGATGCTCCAGCTCATCGAAAAGGATATCTTCTCTAATGAGGAGACAGCTTCCACCATGGATTTTAATTTTTCTAATAAAACACGAACCTACAACATACTTCGGAATATGTACCATCGAAAGTTGGTGTTCCTTCAGCCAATGTTCAGTCAAAGCAAGAATGCTGTATTTATTACTGCATTCTGACAGCAATATTGTAATTTCATCGACTTTATTCATTAAGCTTTGAACATTTTGATGTAACATGGAAAATAAATTCATTTTGATTGGTCTTTGTGTTTTTCTTTCTTCTGCGACAGTTTGAATAAAAAACGATTTAATCTAACTCCTCTAGGCCATATATCTGGATTTTTTAATTTTTCTAAATCTACCATTTTGCATGACACCTTATATGACGAGTACTCATCTGGTCTATTTGGAATCATTGCCTCACATTTTGCATTTAATATGTTTTGAGATTTTAAATGTGTAATTAAATCATTTTCTGTTGTGTTAACGTCCAGCCCATATATGTGCATATGTGCTACTTTTTCAACTCCCTTTATCGGTAGATCATTAGCAGTGCCTTCTATATACATAGTTTTACGCTTCCTGTATGTCACCACCTTGAAATCATTCTCGAGTGTTTCGATATTTTCGGTTTTTTTACTTTGTACCTTTGTGGCATTTTCAACTTGTAATGCTGTATGTTTAGCTTTTAAATTGGTTGGATTGGGAAATGATTTTTCAAAATTTATATTTCTGTCAACGGTGTTAAGTTTGTCACCTTGTTGATTACTTTGTGATTGTGTTATACTATGTTTCCTCTGTGAGGGTTTTACATTTTTGTCAACAGTACCGTTATCAGACTGATAGACCTCTTTAGGTGGTTGAACAGAAGACTGTTTTAGCATCATTGATTTGAGTGCAAATATTTCGTGATACATTCGCTTATTTTCTGCTTTCAAACTCTGAATTTCTCCTCTAAAATTACTTATGATTTTATCGGTAATATCTTTTGTGATACTCTCAAATTTATCTGATATAAACAACTGCAGTTCTTCAAAGCTACTTACAGTTTGTTTGTTTACATTCTGTTTCGATTCATTCTTTTCAGAGGTTATGTTGTCGCTGCAATCTGGACATCTCCAATCTTTTAATATTCCCCCGGTCTTCATCCTTACGAACTCTTCCACAGGTAGTTGGACACATTAAAGGTGGAAATTTTTATCACAACCCGACTTGCAGCACACATACTCATCGTATCTTGTAATATTTTTATTACATGCAGCACATCCGATCGCCATGATGGCTGCGATGATATATTTCTGCTTCTCTGCATGGTTTCATCACAAAACGCTCTACCGTATCTAACCTGGCTGTAATATATTTAGAAATTGCTGATGGTGGGCAGTCTGACGTGATATATACCGATTTCTGGCCGGCATTTGATTCGATCGATCGCGGTATCCTTCTGGACAAGTTGAGTTCCTTCGGGCTTGCACCAAGCTTAATTGGATTTTTATAATCATACCTTCTCGGCAGGACCAACTTTGTCTATTATAACGGATTTCGATCTGAAGTGTTTGCTTCAACTTCGGGGGTTCCCCAATGATCGAACTTCGGACCTTTGTTCTTTAACCCCATCTATAACGAAATTTCTCACACAGCTGATATTATCTGCAAAAATATAAAATTAACAAATAGGTACTTCGCGTTCTAAACTAAAAACTAACCCCAATGTATTGAACAAATTAATCAATTTCACCGAATTCTTCTATTTTTATCTAGTATTTAATTTGAACCTCGAGAAACCATTGGAAGTTGAACACAGCAAGGCCTTGTTGTTAATAGGTGTACCGCACCTTAAAAATGAATTCTAAATGTAATTATTTTACAACTACTCCGGGAGATATTCCGAGATATTCTTCTTGTCCGTCACGAGTCCCGTTTCCTGATGGAACGCTTTCAGTTTTATTGGACACTAAACTTCATTAATCACCCCGTCCTACATTCGAATTCCTGCGGGCCTTACACAACCCAATTCGGGTGAAACCTGATTAAATATCTCTTACCGGTTTACATATTCGCCAACACCGAAACTGAAATTTCTAACAGGGCGACCGCCCTCAAGAGTAATTGTATACTAAGGAAGGCCCAAGCAAAAGTTACGGCTCTTTGTCATAGCCCGTAATTTAGTGTGAGAGGAAAATTTGTAGGTTGTATTCACATTAAACGAAAGTCACAAAGCATCTTACTCAAATCTATATAAAAAGAAGCAGTACACAGTAAACGCTAGTTTTAATTACGTCTCTTGGAATTGCACACAGACCCTTGAAGAACCTGAATGAAAATTGGGCAGGGTATAATGCTTCTTTTAGTAAGAAATGGATCGCGAGCAGTTTTTTCTGAACTTTAGAATTCTCAAAGTAATGATAATTCTTCAAGAACTGTAGGAAAATGGATGCGCAGGATGCAGAGGTGGGAGATACATAATTTATAGAGTACAGCTTTAATCGATAAATGCTCATTATTTATTTATCCTTTTAACTACAGCGGTCTCAATCCTAAGAACAAAAAGTTCTTGAGTTTTTCTTGAGGTTCGTCCTTACCACCTGATGTAGGTAACCGCATGTACAATGTACAGTGTACACTAGGGTGGTCCAAAAAACGGACTGTTCGCTAGAGGGCAACGATCCCCCACAATCTTCCTTTTCCAGCAAAAAAAGTCCCTCTAAATTTCCCCCTTTGAGAAAAATCGGTTAACGTTAACACGTGCCACCGAGCACCTAACATTTCCTATTTAAAATACATTGGAAAATTTTTACTTCCTTTTTTTTTCACGTTTCGGATTTAAAAAGAAAGTTGCGGGAGATTATCAGAAATTGTTCAGAACTCCCCAAGGAACAAATCCACAACCACTATTTTTTTTTGTTCATCACCCTCCCCATACAATTTTACAATGTTACGTGTTTTATTATTGTTTTTTGCAGCAGTGATTATTATTCAATTATTGACATATTTTTTGTCATTTATAAAATAATTTGAAATTGTTTAAACAATTAGCATTTGTTTAAACGAAAATATACGATGTTACGAACATATTTATCCATTTTTTGCGCAGAAGTTATTAAATTACTGTCTTTTTTTGTCATTTATTAACTAATTAGCAATTGTTTAAACAAAACCCATTTGTTTAAAGAAATATACATACAATGTTGCAGACATTGTCAAGGAAATTATTATTAGGATATTGGCATTTTTTGGTCATTTGCTTAATAATTTGCAATTGTATAAACATATACCATTTGTTTACAAAAATATACAATGTTACGGACATATTTTTCTTTTTTATCAGAAATTAAAATTAGATTGTTGGCATTGTTTGTCATTAATTAACTAGTTTGCAATTGTTTAAATAAATACCAACAAAAATATACAATTTATTAATTGAATTATGTTAATATTATTAGTAATTATTAGTTATCTTGGCAGATTAGTGCATTAAATTCAGAATTTAAAGATGCATATTTTTTAATTATATATAACAATATTTGTTAAAGATATTATTTTAGTATTTAAACAAAAATATACAATGGTACTGACAATGGTATCTTTTTGACAAAAATTATTGTTGTATTTCTTGTCTTTCTTTTCTTGCCAAAGTTAACTAATTTTCAATAATAACTTATAATAATAATTAGTGTTGCAACCACATTACTTATTAATACCTATTAATACTTATTAATAATTTTTGCCAAGAATAACGTACTAATATAGAATATTATTGTTTAAACAAATTTATTTGTTCGAACAATTGCACATTAAGTAACAAATTACAAAAAACTTGCCAACAATGTAACAATATAGTTTTTACAAGAGGAAAAAAAACATTGTAAATTTTTAAAAAATAAACTGCTTCCGGGTTATGCCGTGTGTCAAGATTTGTTAATGCTGGCGTTTCGCGAACCATGTTGCTCGCTTCTGCAGAGCTAACTGAATACTGTATTCAGTTAGCTCTGAAGAAGCGAGCAAAATGGTTCAAAATGGTTGACAAGTTTTGATTGTTTCAACATTACAAGAAAATTACTACTTATTCAAGGAGAACCAAAATGGTAGAGAATCATCTTTTGTAGAAGATTCGCTTTACAGAATTTTTTGCCCATGAATGTGTAATAGATTTATTAAACTTATTTATAAATTTATCAATATCTATTTCCTTATATTTTAAGCCATTGGAAACTTGATAAAGTTGTAACAAACAAAACCATGGCCTAAATCCCTGTTCTACGATTGCAAGTATTGCAAAGTAGTATTGCATTTCAGTTAAATGCAATAATATGGACAAATATTCATTTAGAATGAATCAATTAATTACTCAGGAATGGGCACGAAAATGCACATGATATTAGCTACTAGAAATCGACAAATTTGACAAATTTAGCATGAAAATGTAACTAATACTGGTAATACCGAAATATCATTCCACAATATCCTAATTGTGAGTTATTACATTTATGGAAACCGTTTTTAATTTTAGCTGATCCGTTGAGAAGTGTGTGGTATAGTTTCTTTCACGACAAGTGGCAGTAAGCCGCTGACATAACGCGCAAAATTATCCTATATGCATTGACGTGTGTTAGAATGAAATAGCAATCTTCTTTATTTCATTTCACTAACACATGTCAATGCGTAGGAACGTTTGCGCATTATGTCAGCGGCTTACTGCCACTTGTCGTGAAATAAACTCTAGCGAATGTATGCGTGGTTTCATAAGTGTATACATCTACTACCTTTACTAAAATCGCCAGCACTGACTAGTAAGTGTTATTATATTTACTACGGTTTAGTGTTATAACTTGGAACTTGTAGATATAAATTAACCGTTCATTTTCTCGTATAGCTTCCCACATCATTCTGATAGTAAATTTTTACCGCTACAGTGTTCTAGTTTTAGTTTTGCGATTAAGTGAGTCGATGCGAGGAATGAAGGATTAAAATCTGACAGGCACAACTTTTCAATGGTTTTTAATTATTAACATATTTTCCTATTAACTATTATAATAAACATTTTAATATGTTACTACTGAAACCATAAGCTATCTATAATATAAGCTAATTATTATACTCATTTCGCATATACCCTGCACTTGCGTTGGTTCAAAATATGACTATAGTTTAAAGTAATTCTGTTTTTACGTCACCTAATATGGCAGTTCTGTTCGATACTTCAAACAATTTTACTCTGTAGGCCTTAGACGTCTAGACGATGTATTTTCTTATTACTGTGGTTCTGAAAATGATGTAAACAGACCATTTTTATACGTATTCTTTTTTTAAAATAAATATTGTGTATATGTATCGTTATGTATGTCGCTGAGGATTATTCAAAGGTTTGACATTGTGCTAGTAAACCTATAGGAGGATCGGTTGTATTTATGGATTATAATTAGGAGTGATGGATTATCAAAAATCCTTTGGGATATATTTTTTTTATTAATAAGATGCTTGGCATATTACAACTAATAAGAAAGAGATAAAATATCAATTTATCGTCAATTAAAACTAAATTTCATTTAGTTTTCTATTGTTTGAAATGTAATACTCAAAATTAAATGAAAAAAACAACAAAAAAGTAGTCAAAGTAATCAAAATGACTCAGAAATTATGCATCGTAAGGATGATAGTCGATGTATTTGAACGTGGAAACACTAAAATAAAATGAAATTATACACTGTTCTTGAATTTTCGAATTAAATTTAGTTCCTGACGTTCAATTGTTTCCGACCTATCACGTCGGAGTTATTATTTTCACTTGTCAACTCCATATTTTGCTTATTTATAGAGTAAATATATATGTATTGTAATAACAGTGGCTAACAATTTTATTGCTCTAGATGAAAATGTATAGGTAGAGAAATTCAAAGAAAAATCTGAAAAATCAGCCGATGGTTCCTTTTCATCAAATTGTATAATTGTCCATACAAATTATATAATTTGAGGTCACAATCTTTTGGCGTGCGGGTCCCATTGCTGTAATTGCTACAGAAGAGTGTCATTGCTGTAACTTCAGACCGCCGCGATCTAACCTAGGATAATTTATTTGTAAAAAATATATTCAGTACGTTATACACTTATTTTAATTACTATTGAAAAATGAAAAATCTAAAAATCTACTTCTCTGAAAAATCTCTATCGAAAATTATGATTTATTATTTGCCCGAATGCCTGATTGCCCAAATGTAAAAACATGAAAACTTTTTTTAATATTTTGTAAATTTATTCACAATAATTATGGTTCTTATAAGCATTATATTAACCTTACAGTTACAATAAATTAACAAGCGATAAAATAATATTTTGACGACAATATTGAAGTCGTTATAACGGGTGACCCACGGCATAGGTACGTTTGTTTATTTTTTTTTGTTTTTATGACGCCGAAGGAATTAACGTTGTGTTAATAGACAGAAAATGCCAATTTATGGGATGGTCTGGAGGTTAGTATGACTTCCGGGTTTTCCAGAACTGACGTCATCATTAAATTTTAAATATTAATTCGCACACAATGGGGAGTCCTACGGTATTTAGGTTCTGGGATTGCTGTCAACCTTATTCGCTAGGGTGCTAGGGTTATATGGCGCTAGGGTTATATAATTAACAACAATTAACAATTTATAGATTAGTTTTAAGCGCCAAATTTAAATAATCTGATGTATTTAATGTATTCAACAAAGTTTAAACACTGTACTGGATGCTTTTCTTTATTTTGATTATCAGAATAATATCAAAAAGTATATCTGTTACTAAAAATATTGGGTTGATAATAAATATACCTACATAATATACATACACGGAGTTTTAATATAGTTATCAAATTAATATATATATATATATATATATATATATATATATATATATATATATATAAACGTACGAAATATCGTGGGAAATTCGATATTTAATTAATTTCCAACGAAGTCGGTCGTTACTTATTATCAACTATATATATATATATATATAACCTAGATACTATATATATATATATATATATAATTAATTAATATATATTATCCGTGTATGTAAGGGTTCTCAATTTTTCTTTGTATCTTATTATAAATAATTTCAGTTTTATTATATAAATTATATTTTAAATCAAAATTATGAATTCATCGATTTGACTGAAATGAAATATTTATATAAAGAAACGACACAAATTAACAGGGCCCTGCATAAAAATATAGGTCACTCAGTGTATCAGATCTTATCCCATCTTCCGCATTTGTTGCTTGAAACTTAAAGAAAATAAAAAGGGAGATTTTTTTAATGTCACGTGGCAAATATAAAAACTAAATAATTTTGTTTCCTGTATTGCTGTATATTTGTGTTCCGTAATGTATTTAATATTTTCGAACGTACTGTATAAATAATGACTGAAAAACATCAATAATAATTTAACAACCTTATTAAACAGTGTCCTCTTTCGAGTCCTTTTTTTCGGAGTCCCTTTTTTTAATTCTAAGCAACAATGAATGCGCTGCTTAAAATAATGGGAGCTGCGGCAACAGCAATGGTATCGTCTTCACTGTTCATTTTTAGTTCTAAACTGGACGCTACGAGCCTTCTACGATACACAGAAATACCTTGCGCCCAATACCAACATGTTGGCGAAGTGACTGCGCGCACTACGCGCAGCGTGTCACATCACCAACGTTGGCCAGACGTTGGCACTACGTGTAGGACCTCCTTAAGGTTTACGCAGTGCCACTATTTTTTTATCAATAGTGGTTTCGGGAGTAGAGGTGTTGTTTTAGGAAATCATAAACTACGTAGAATAAAATTTTAAAGAAATATAATGTTCAGTTCCTGCAAAAATGCCCTTTCAAATGAGCCGCATTCAAATTGGCCGAATTCAAAGATACTCTTTCTTTGGTATATCATACTTTGACCCCTACAAATAGAGAAAAAATATCATTTCTTGGAATACTCTTGAGGTTAGTACGACTTCCGGTTTTCCGGAAATGACGTCACCATTAAAATTTTAAAGTGCACTCTATATTATTTGTGTGACATTTTCAATCAGGATGATATTCTGAACACAAAAACATATCAATAGTTAATTATGATCACCAAGGCAACAATAAAATTATTTTTTGGTTTATTATTCTGAACATTTCTAAAAATTGAAAAAAAAAACACTAACATTTTGGCCGACATTCTAGCGTGATTTGATTAGTTTTTGGCCAATGGGTCATTTTTTACCGTGTTCTTTACGACGTCATTTCCGAAAAAAGCGGAAGTCATACTAACCTCCCCAGTATCCCAAAAATGGCATTTTTTTGGTCAGTTACTACTGTTCAAAATTTTATTTGTCCAGGGACATAAATAAAGGAAACGGGCGTAGGTTCGTATGGCATCGGCCACCCAGTATATCAGAATCACTAATAGCGTTTTCATTTGGTAAAACTCGGACGCACCAGTGCACAATTTTGTGTTCTGTTTTGTTGCACAGTTCTGTTTTGCTCACAGTGTTTCGTGTTCTGTTGGAAAACCGGTGCAACACCATCTGCACTCAGTGCATATTTTTTAACACGAGCTCCGAAAGCCTGTGTTGGTTGGCGAGTGCAATATAGCTGTACTGTGTGTTTTGTTGGGATTGCACTCGCTTGCTCTACACTCGTGAAAAATTGTACCAGTAGGTACGCTCAAACTGGTGCGCCAAAGTTTTACAACAAAAAAAGATATAAGTAAAATTGGGGCTTGCCACTTAAGAAATGTCGATGAGGTTATAAGACATCAGATCAGGTCAGAAATGTTAGGATTTGCATTTGATATAAAAATTGACTATTTTATCCGAGTAACTAAGTTCTAATAGTTTAATTTTAATTAGTTTATTCCATACTTTTATCCCCTAATAGATATTTTTAGTGGGTTGACATTATCTGATATATGCTAGAGCTGTATACATGAGATATATTAACCTTAATCGACTCTGAACCCCTTAACGCAGAATCACTGCTCCGAAGTGTAATAGATTTTATGACTTTATTAAGTAAATTAAATATAATACATAAGCAAAAATTACAATAAGGCGGGCGAAGTTGAGGATATTTCCTCCTCTTCCACTTAATCCTGCCATATGAAAAGAAAAGAATATAAAAAACAAAAACAAAAACTTATGACCAGTGGCGGCTCGCGTATAGGCACTATGGAACTGCAGCACCCCCTATTATTTCCACTTTATATTTTGGATAACATTGATCTGCACAGTTTCAGTAGGCGAGCTGTTTGGCTGTTCTGTGCATGCGCACACAACAGCGGCAAGCGAGGCAGGGGCCTGTTGGATAAAGATACAGAGACTAGAGAGAACTGTTGGACCCGCAGTGTCCACCGTGCCGACCCTCGGCTGGTGGAAGGTAGTTTTAGAAACTGCGGGTGGCATATCAAAAGGCAATACGTATTTTACAATTGCAGTGCTTTCAATAGAGAAAAATTCCTCAGTTTTCATCCTGAGATCAAGGATAAAATTATTGATATTTTCGCGCAAATTAAAACAAGAAGAATTACGCTTATCTTAACTTTACTTGTTTGTTTGCTACAATCTTGTAATCGATATTTTACCTATTTCCCAATATCCAATCGAGTTGAAATTTTGCACGTGGACAGATTGCCGGTGACAATGCATAAAGGAATAAAAGAATTGAAAAATTTTTGGAAATTTTGCCACAATTTTCAAAATTTAACTGTTAATGCGTTTTTTTTCATTAAGCGTTGTTTTTAAAAAAATGTATTTTCTACATAAATTTATTACTACGCTTACCTTAACTTCACTTGTTTGTTTGTTATGTATAAATCTTGTAATCGATATTTTACCTACTTCCGATTGCCCAATCGAGTTCAATTTTTGCATGTAGACGATTTCTGGAGACAATGCATGAAACATTAAAAAAATATGGAACATTTTTAAGTTTTAGTACATTTTGTTAAAGCGTAGTTTTTAGAAAATGTATTTTTTACATAAATTTATTAATGTAACTGTACCAATTTATGTAAAGTAAATAAGAAATTCGTTTGTATTCCCTAAATTCTTTTACGATTTCATCAAGTTTCTGAATAAATTTTTTTTCCTTTAACAAAATATTTTTTAAAACAATGACAAAAACATTTCTGGAACAGCACCCCCACTAATATTAGCTACGAGCCGCTACTGCTTATGCCTAAAAATGAACATTATGAAAATTAAATTATATATGACAATGAAACGGTATTCAACAATACTAAACTAAACATTAAACTGGTCGAGAGAAATGACACAAACAAGAACACTGCTTCAACTAAAAGCATTGACCTAACCGGCGGACTGAGCAGCAAACAGCGATCGCCAGAGCACCTTCTTAAAATTATCTGGAGACAACTGTTTTAAGGAGACAGGCAGCGGATGTATAATTTTCATACTATGCGGTTTTGTGCATGGGGGGCCTAACTATTCCCTTACTTCTAACATACACGTTATGAACGTCTGTCCTAAATCTAATTTTACTATAAAGATACTGAGGGGTACATGTACAGACCAACTAGTGGTAAAAAACTAATAAGTGGTGTCGTCGACGACACATGGTCTCCCCGCCTCAGACCAAAAACAAGTTGCAAACAAGAGTTCTGTACTCGTTGAATTCTACGAGAAGAGAAACCATCAATACACGACCCATACACAGTATCACAGAAATAAAAATGACTAAGGACAAGAGCGTTACAGAGATTAATCTTAGTTTTATAGTTGATGAACCTGCGAAAGCTATATACGAGCTTAAATGCGGCAAACGCCCTGCTAATCTTACCAGCAACATGCTTCCTAAATCTAAGATCACTGTCCATCTCCAGTCCCAGATTCCGCGCACCAGCACTCACACATACGACTTGATCGCCCACGAGTAATTTAAACTGGGGTGCAACAGCTTCACGTACAGATTTCCCCCCGATTTGTATTTTTAAACACTGTATAATGGTGTCTTCGATTAAATAACTTCCAAATGACCTCTTGTGTAACCCTTGCAAACTGCTTTTCCCAACGCCAATTTTTTCTGTTTCAATAGAAAAAGACTAGTTGGAACGACAAAAGATACCGGACCTCAAATAAATAATGTGAGTCGATAAATAGAGAAGGCATATCCTGTTCGGATATAAGCGCCATGATAACAGAAAAAACAATATATCAAGATGGGAATGAAAAAGGTGACTCGGAAAAACTTTCGTCTATGGCTCGCCGGGCGTAGAAGCGCAGGAGAACGGAGATATAGTGGCGATAAAAAGTCGCGAACTCAATGTGTAAACGCGCATGATCCCGTATCCTTCGGGATCCAGTTTTCCACGGTCCTTCGCCGCCGCTCCACTTAGTTTCCATTTATTCGCCCGGCAGAGCAAACCTACGATTCTACAGCGACTTCTATATCCCGCGCGCACGATATGAAGTTTGACGAACTCTGTGGAAAGTTGAATTTCTAACACAATCACCTGTTGGCCAATTTTCTTTTTTCAACTGACGTCCAACGTAAGTTCGATGTTAAGTTAAGACACAGATCCACATAATTCGAGAATCATAATATTTATTAATTAGATAAACAGCAACTACATTAATATTAAAAACCATATATTATGTAAGTTCCCTATTATCTCTACTGTTTACATTTTATCGAGCGAGAGAGTAATCTATTTTATCTGTTTGCATCCCAGCAATATAATAATGATGGACAAGAATGTAATTTTGGACGAAGTGAGCGTAGATAAATTTTTGATGACTTTTATTACAGCGAAATTTCGCTAAATTTTGCTATTATTATTTCCATCGGCACGTTTATATATATGTGCATGACTCGTATATATGGTACTATTAGTAAAACTAATTAATTTGTTTTTTGGTTTATTTATAAGCTTCTGGCTCACGACTAGCAATATAAAAATTGACCATGGGATAATTAATTTAAGTAGAAGGTGGATAAGACCTTATTGGAATTAATTTATTGAATTCCAATCATGATAACATTACTTTTCCAATTTACCAGAGTAAATTAATTGAAAATGTGTTTAATTTATTAACAACAGTAAAAATAAACAGTAGGGGGAAGGGGGGAACTTGATGACATTATCATCGTAGTGCATCAATTCTAAGCTATGGCACCGACAATAAGTGTCATGTAATAAATTATAATTTCTGAATTACAACATCTAGATGTTTCAGACATTCTCACAAGTTATGAATATCATATGTTCTCAATAACCACTACTAATAATAACAAAAATATTCATGAAATTCTTCTTGACGTTTCAACAGAATACAATGTTTATTAATTCTAATAATTTAACAGGTACTAAAATATTTAGTGGATGCATATCACTTTATTTGATTCTCTCCGAACCGGGCATCGACCGGAGTCTGCATTAAGATTAATATTATTAATTAAAAAAAAAAGTTATTAAATTAAAAATAATCAATCGAATCTGCAAAATCCCGCAAAAATATTTTATAATTTAGATCACACAAATAAATCAATCTGCATTTTCCAGAGAAAATTGAGAGAGTTGTAGAAAATTTCCACTTATTTCCGCAAATAATGATCGTAACAATTCGCGAATTTCAACAGGAAACATGGGGCATGCAACACCATCTGACAGGTTTTGTTTTTCTTTTTGATGGACCATCAGTCGAAATCTAATCTACAATTGTGACATGTTTGTTTCACTGGCTACTTAAAAATATCATCAACAATAATATTATCAAACACAACATGCAGTTAATAGCAATGATTTTCATATATAGTGTGTTGTTCTTTAACAGGACTCAATACGATATCCCAATACTATTGTTATTTCTGAACTATTTGGTGCATTTCTAGGTAACTATCAGGTAATTATTACTTTTTAACACCTGAAACTTTAACTGTGTTTTTCTCAAAATGACGAAAATTAACTGTGCCGACATATTCTAAGTAAAAAAACTTTAATTTTGCGTTGTCGATATCTTATTAGAACTTCTTATGAAATATGTCTGGCATTCGCTATAACACCGTGAGTTTTTCAACAACTGGTCTTAATTTCTGAATACTAACAATCAACACGTCAGCAACACATCAGAAAAGATCAACAATTTGACTGGCGACATATAGTTTATTATTATTAATTTATTTAATTAAATAATTCTTTAAAATTTTTAATTTCATTTCAACGTTTCTTGTCCGCTCTTTCGTAAACAAAACCTTTTTTCATTAGAACTTTATTGTGACAAACCATATCAATTTTTAAATTAAAGAAAACACGTCACACACTGCACGCTAAAAAACAACTGCGACAGCGACGCCCCTTTTTCTATTCTTGTGTTATGGATAATATTTAAGAAAACAATTTTTATTTAGTTTCTTAATGTTCTATTTATTAATAACATGTTAAATTAAGTAACCGGATAATAATTTAGTTTAACAGATTCTTTAAACAAAAACAAATAATAAAATACCTTTTTTTTGCGGGCAGTTACACAGGGTTCCTCTTTTACAGCTTTATAAATTACATATCAGAACAGGGATCATTTCAGGACAAGGCAATTGGTTGTATAAGTACCCTTTAAGATAAGGATCTCGATAAAGAATGCATGTATTCAGTTGACCAAGTTGAAGCCCAATAATCTCTTTGAGAAGTTATAAGCCCCAATTTAACTAAATGCGCATTTATCTAAATATAACGGTACCTACTGGTATTGGTATCGGTATTGTTGTCTTTTCCGTTACAAACTTACCCATATTTTACAAAATGTGGTAAACTGTGACCAACTTATACGGGTGTACGTTTACGATCTCATAAATTCTTCCGTATTTTTAAGTACTGGCAGTGGCAGTTTGGACACACTATGGATATGAATGTATGTGTTGGTAAGATTCATATGACCCTTCCCTTTCATATACCCAACCTTCAATGTGCGAAACAAATCGAAATTGTTTTATGTTTCTCTGTTTGGTATCTATGACTACAGAAAACTCGTTATAAGAATTCCTCAATTTACCGTTATATGCTTCTGAATATGCCTTATAAATTATTCATTAATTACCTAATGTTAATTAGTAATAAATGAATATCCTGAAGTTTAAGTAATTACAAACGTAACACATAAGTAGATATTACTTAAATTAAATATAGTCTGTTATATCGAAGTATATTCCACGAACTTATAAATATCGGACTATTGAACGGCTGTTTATATACTACCATGCAAACCAAATAAATATGATCATACAGTGAAGCTATATCTATTTACCATTGACTAACTGTTGATATACTGGCGTATAAGATCAGTGCAAATGAACATTCAAAATGTTTACATACAGTGACCGCCAAAAAGTTGGCATTATATGGAATCTTTTTATTACTTTTTTATCAGAAACTTTTATTCTTCATTAAAGTTCTTGCTTCGTCCAAAACTAAAAAAACAGTCACCAATTTTCAATATCGTTTATTATATACAGAGTAGTTCAGAAAATTTAAATTTGGCATAAGAGTAAATGAGCTTTGTTTTAACTATTATCGAAAAATGTTATTTTGAAATATTATTTAGAATTAAAAATTATATTCAAATCTGAACCACAGCTACCTATGACTAAAAAAGAAAATGGTTGTTTTTTTTTTAATTCTCTTATAATAAATATTGGTAGCTACCATTGATTCTTAGGACTCATTATCATCTATTTTTCGAAAATTTGGGTAAATTTTGTATATGATTCTTGATTTTGATATGATCTCTAACGTTTTTTGAAAATTATCATAAAATTAGTAATTTTCATGCTGCTAAGTTGGTATTTAACCTCACTGTTGTGATTTTGATATGAAGTACCATAAGTAAATGACCAAAGGGAAATTACTCTTGCTTAGTTATTCCATTATATTAATTGTCTACAGGGTAAAATGCTATTAAAATTCCGAATTACATGTAAAACTACGTAAATCAAACTTAAAACAATGAGTATAAACGAATAAGTGACTCGATATCAAAATTAAACAATATTTTTAAATCTACAATTTTGTTTAACTATCAATAATAATAATAAAACCATGTCAACTAAGTACAACAAATAACACTATTAATTTCTTCTGTTATTTTTCTTAATTCTTAGAAAGAACATAACATACTTAAAATTATAAAAAATTACAAAAGAAAACAAAAATCAAAACTCAACTCGACTGCCTCCCTTCGCTACACAGTATTGTCCTAAATTACATTTTAGATATGCTAAATATCCTCCTTCGTGTTCAATACACAGTACGCGGAACACTTTAGTGCTGAAAAGTTTCCTATTGTAATAATAAGAAATACGCCATAAAAAATTAAAATCGGTTCACATCTTCCGTTTGCACATCGTACTTAAAGTTAAAGAAAAAATTAAAAAATTGCGTCTTTTTTGTAAATTTTTGAAGTAATTCTAAAACGTACTTATTAAACACGCTTTAGTTTTTATGCTTGTTTTATGGTTTAAATAACCTAAATAAATTAATTAATAAATTAAACTCTGATCAATAATCTATTTTGTTCGCACAAACGGAAATGTTCCGTTAATTTTTGTTTCTGAGACGTTGCGCGAACGAATAGACAGAAATTTGATTTTGTTTTGATAATTTGTTGCTTTCTATTATTATTTCTGTTATTTCTAAAAATTATGCAAAAATTAATATTAGTTACATAGCAGTAGAAACATTAATGGTATACGTAATAAGTAGTCAGTTGAAGTAATTTTGATTAAATATTATTTTTAGTTACAGATTAAAAACATAGACTTAAAAATGATGATCACTTTTGATATCAAGCCACATATTATTAGCCACTTGTAATAAATGTTAACAGCAGCCGCCTATTCTAACATGCTCATTTTTTATTTGATTTCATAAATCCTTCATGTGATTCGTGCTTTTAATAGGACTTTACCTTGTAGATAATTAATATCATGGAATAACTAAGCATGTGATTTACCTTTTATTCATTTACTTCATGGTGATGACGACTAATATCAAAATCTCAATATCACGGGTAAAATACCAACAAATGTTCGAAATATAGATGAAAATGAGCTAATATTTATTATAAGAGTGAGAATTAAAAAAGCAACCATTTTGTTTTTTTAATGAAATTTCATAATATATTTTAATTCTAAATTCACTAAATGGTAGATAGAAAATTATTTAAATTATTAGCGCAGTTGTGGAGCATATAATTCTCTACAAATTTTCTCTATTACATTTTTGTCCAAGGTCAATAGTTCTAGAGCTGGCGGAAGTGTATGGATCAAAATCTCATCACTTCTTAATTATTTTCCAAAATGGTACTAGTTGTCGATTAGTTCTTAATATTATAAACATACTATAGACACTAAAGGTTTTTATGCGTCGCGAGTTATTCGCTATCAAGGATGACTGAATGGGCTTTTTTAACAATACCTTGCTCTCTATTGATCGGACGACAATGACAGGTACCTATTACAACATTTCTAGATCTTTTAACTCTTCACAAGTTTCTACATAGTTCAAGTTTCTACATAGTTCAAGTCCGGTAGGTTGTTTTCTTGTCGCAGATTTTCCTTTTTAGGAGTATCAGGCAAAATTGCAGTTTTGCGACGTAGCGCAAATGCGTTATGGCTTTAGCCAGTGGTTGGACCGTTTTAGCCAAAAAGACGTTTTGTCAACTGCTTTTTGCTAGTATATGACATTGGAGGCTGAGTTTCTAGTAAACATCTGCCTTGGAACACCATAACCAAATTTCAAGTCATCAGGATTATTCGTCAATTACCCTGTAAATCTGTTCAAGTTTTACTTATTTCAATAGACACTAGATAGGTACCTGTCTGTGAGATTTGTTTTTATTTAGGAGTAACTCAGTATAGTCAACCACAGACCTAGCCATCGGTTAGTTCTTGTTTTAAAATTGCGCATTCTAAAATAACATTTATACACATATTTTAAAATATTTATCATCTAAAATGCTAAAAGATGCATGACGGACGTTTTTACACCAACCATGTTTTTCTAAAACTTTTAGGTATACAAAATATGTATATCATTTTCTCGAACGGAAAACTAGCGACTTATTAAACAAAGTGAAGCACGCTACTGAACATATTCAACTATTATAAAGTGCCAATAAAAGTAATACATAATAATAATTGTTCTACACTAAAATGACCTCTTTTGCGACAATACAACACGATAGATTAATGCGTCATTAGTTTTTTAGATAATTATCGTGGATCTTTTCCTCGCGGACCTCTAAACCCCGCCCTAACCAACATGTTGGCATTTTCAAGTTATACGTCTGGAAACACGTCAAAAGCATGTACCCACGTAACAAGTAACAACGTACGCTGTGTAATGTGTGTGTCCATCACACGTGAACAACAAGTAGCATCGAACGCATTAAACATATTATACAGGTAATCACATATTATGTAACGAAGAACACTGCTTAACAGTATGCTTAATAACGAATAAAAATTGTTACAAATGTCGTTTGCTAATATGAGGTTTGCTGCGGTGGCGCACGCACACTATTCTAGGTTTTCTATGCTCGGTAACGTGCTGGTATTTTTCGCGTTCTGGTGCTACGACGAAGGGAAACTGATGTTGGATCGCTGCACACACTAACGTGTACAACCGGGTCTGTGCTAGGAATAAGATCAGCGTTTGGTGTGCGAGAATGAGTAACGAATGTACTCAGTAATAATCAATCTATACTTTAAATTACTTTGTACTACGTTACTTTATTATAAGTGTGTTTGATTTATTCCGTTTTGTTCTATATTTGAGTTTAATTGGTTCGAAGAAGGTTTAATTAATTAATTCTTTTGATGTAATTTGGCTTCCGTTGTCTGAAACTATTATTTATGGTAAACCGAAATTAGCAATTATTATCCAATGCATGCAGTGTGTATGGCCTATATAGCCTTCATACGTTTAACATCTGGATCTGTCCATTCTGATATCGCAAGTATTCTAATCAACCAATATATATCTTCCAACGATCCGGAAACAAAACAACATGCAGTCCTCCCATACATTATCAGAAAGTGACCATGATAAATAGGCATTTCTGGTTGCTGTTTTCTGTTGGTCTGGCAGTTGTTACAATTTTGAACAAGGCTAAGGCACGCATGGCTACTATGCCCGGATGTCCAGAGAGCAATAATCTTAACCCGTAATTTTTACTTTATCATTGTAGTATGACAAAGTGTCGTAACCGTGTCGAAAAATTTCTTTTTAGTTTTTTGCGGAAATATGTCTTTTTGTGTCCCCTGAACATTTTTGACCAAGGTACAAAAAATGTCTGTGTGTGTGTTGTGTATCTGTATGTGTGTACCCGTTTTTGTGGCGACGATTCCGGCGAAAAGGTATCAGGACGTAAATTCATATCTAGAAGTTTCATAACCAAACAGAGCTGAAACAATTTTTGTTCAAAAGGGTCCAAACGGACTGGAGGTTTACTCTTAATAGTTTTCGAAGATATTGCAAATATGCCGCCATTTCTGTAGTTTCGTCAAAATAGTTAAATAATAAATTAAAGTAGAGGAAATTTTGTATAATTTATGTCTGTGACATTTTTTAGTAAAATCAAGAGTTTAGCTGCATGAACAAATTCTATTTGACCGAGATCGCTCGTACTGCATTAAAAGTATTTAGCCAGGAATGGCAGAATTTTTTGATACTATTGATCATATATTTATGATACAGTCATGTGCCTGGCCACCTAAGAATTTTTAGATGACTTGGAAAAACAATTCTTCTTTGTTGTATAAGGATGCCATTTTCAATAGAGATTTCATCTCATTTTTCATAAATCGGTCGTAGTTTCCTTGCGATGCTGTATCCCCACGAGCCTGTATGAATTAACCGTTGGCGTTGTGAGCTTTTTAATAATTTGTGTACACTTATTTCATTAGTAATAATTCTTCTGTTAAGCCTATAGCACTAGTATCAGTTTTTGTTTAATATTCACACAAAAAAAACAATGTGGGTATTACATAGGACACTTCTTAACCTTCTGACGGACAAGTGTCGGAAATGGTCAAGGTTTAACTGCATGCTATTGTTTGTCTTATTATAACATATGATGATCTACTATGTTTTCAAAGACTTGGTTAGCGGAAGGATTTACTAAGCACATAACTACGTAGTTCCTCTTACGTTCTTTTAAACTCGTACAAACTATTTAGAGTGTTTTTTTGTAGAGAATTAAATTATCTATACATTTTCTAATAACGATCAAACAAACATTTAATTATTTTTTACCGTGAATAAGTCGCGACGTGGACACGATATCGATGGGGACTCTTTTTACGTAATTTGTAGTGCCCAACCAAAGGTAACACGACTTCCAGCTGGGGTTGTTTTTCCGAAGTGAAATCCAAATTTTACTTGGCTACTGGCCTGAACTATAAAATGTTTGTGAAAGGGACTTTCAAGCCCTGTAAGAACGTGGGTTATTTACTTACTCCATGTACTGCCGGCTGTCCCATTGCCTGGAATGGTCAAATTATAATGGTGCATGCAGCGATTACCGAACTGCTATTTAAATAGATCGTTTTGATCTATTGTTATGCATTTTAAATTCTTAATGCATACCTTCTGTATCTGATGGACACGTTATGAGATTGCAAGGCCGATAACAGCAGTGTAAAAATATGCATATTATAATTACACCCTTCAGAAACAGCAGATGATATAACGAGACATTTGTGACATTCTGATAAAAGCAGATTACTCCATTTCATTTAATTACATCAACATGTTTGCATTATTTCAACAACAACTGCAATAACAATTATATATTAATAATAATAATACGAATAATAATAATCATAAGAATAATCATAATAATAGTAATAATTATATATATATTGTAATAATATGTATATTGTCTATTAATAAATGTCTGCATGTGTTTTTACTGACCTGTACGCAACGCTGTACGGGGTTTCTGCAGTTTTCCTTTGCTTTGCAAACTTATGTTGCAAAGCATAAAGGGCGTTGTTTTTCAAAATTGGGTTGAGCTGCAGTGATACCCGCAAAGGGAGTACCCTAGGCTTCAGCGAAGCTCGGTACTACCAATTTGCCCTGATGATCTTCATTACTTTTCAAAATTTATTAGTGTAATTTTTGTATTTATATGTTGTATCTAAATTATATTATCTAGGTTTAATGTATTTAATGAGATGTATCAGAGAGTTCCAATAAATAATAATAATAAAAAAATAAAAAATAAATTTTTGTGGAGAGTTTAAAGCGAGAGATTAAGAGGAATCAGTAGTGCTAGTACGTCCTATAAAATAAGCATCCATAGTCAGCTTAATGTTGTATCAATTCTTTCATGTTATACATCAAATTATAGATAAAACTGTATTATCTGCTGTGGTAATGTATATGTATTACTGGTTGTTGTTGTATCCACGCCACGTGATAAAATAGAACTTATCCATGTACTCGAAGAAGTAAAGCTTTGAGTGACAAAAACATGTAAGATATTGATACGTGAAATTGTGTACACTTAAAGAGAAAGGTGCTTAGATCTATGATTGCAAAATTGCAAAATCAGCCAATTTTATGTCATATTCAGAAATAGATTTGCCAAAAACGAACAGAATTATCAAAAATCTACCACTAGACGGAAAATTATATATCTTTTATCTTTAATTTGGTGAATTTCTTTGATTATGTGAACTAATTGCTGAAAAACTTTCAGAACTTTTGCATGTTTTGCAAGTAGAACGTAGGGAGTACGGATGCCCCTTAAATTAAGAATTAATCAGAAAATGAGAGAGAATTATGTTAGTAAGTCAATGCATCATGGTCGATTCTTAAGAGTAGTAGAAGGTGATGGTATTTCTAAATCCGGATCGTTATCTTGGCTTCGTCATGGAACCATTAAGGGTGAAACGAAATCCTCTGTCATAGCGGCGCAAGATCAGGCAGTACGTACAGATTCCATGAGCAGAAGACTATGAGTGCTGCTCATGATAGGAGTTGTAGACCGTCATCAGGCTCCGGAGCATGTCTATCATTTATTGTTGGCATGTCCAGTCTTAGCTGAGTCGCATTACATTGCTAGGCATGATAGGGTGGGAACATATATACATTATAGTGTAATGTATATATGATTACACTTTATGTTCCCAAATAGGTTTAGTAATGTATGCATCTCGGTGGTATGACCACATTCCATATCCTGTTGTGAGTAACGATTACCATATTATGGAACATGTCAATCGCTGATTTATAAGACACTGATAAGATTTATTAGATGTGGCTAATAAGTAACTCGATATCAATATTAAACAATATTTTTAAATCTACAATTTAGTTTAACTATCAACAATATAATGATGTCTATCGCCACTCATAGAATGCTTGATGCTAATAAGCCAGATATCGTGGTAAAGGATTTCCTGAGGAAGGTGTGCACTCTAATAGAGATTTCGGTACCTGCTGATGCGAATGTAGTCAGAAAGGAGCTTGAAAAGCCGGTTAAATATAAGGATCTCTCAATAGAAGTTGAACGTATGTGGGGAATGATAGTAAACATTGTTTCGGTGATTATAGGTTCATTGGTAGCGCTTACTCTAAATTATGTTAAACATGTGAAGGAATTTCCGTGCAAAATTTCGCCCTGGGAAATTCAAGAAATTGTGGTTTTGGGAAGTGCAAATATTTTGAAGAGAGTTTTATGTTAAAGAATCCTAAATTTACTGCTAACATTGCTTATGTATATATTAATATGTCATCTTTACCTTCCTTTAATGTATAGTTTCCATTAATAAATAATGTCTGCATGTGTTTTATTGACCTAATCACAATGCTGCACGGGGTTTCTGCAGCTTTCCTTTCCAACACTAGGTTGCCAAGCATAAATGGCATTGTTTTTCAAAATTGAGTCGCAAGTCATTGGTAGAGCGTTGTATAGTCTGTACTTTATGACTATAATTGCCGCCAGTTTGAGTCGGCGGAAAGGCGCAGCCATTGCCTCAGGGTATGACCTTTGGTTGGCATTAGTGAACTTCTGCCGGGTCAAGATCAGACGTTGTAGGACAAATGCCGCTGGGACAGTGAGGACATGAAGTTTCGGAACAGCGGTCGACATGATGTTTCTTGCCCGATCTGGGCTTTTGTTCTTACTGTTTTCTGGAGAATTAGAATTTATTTTTTTATGAAGTACCGCTCGAGAGTCTAATGGACTCTCTCTGTTGGTTTTCCGCACAGCAGTACTCCTAGCTTTGTGACTGACTTCTGTAGCTGCAATTGATCACATCTTCGGGACGCAGTAAACATTTGTGCTGAAAGTGCTGCAATTTGGATTTGATAAGCAGCGGATCGTTCCTTACAAACCAATCAGTAGACATACGTATCACCCATAGAAGTCGCAGCTCCATGTTTTTAAGAGCTTTCTTGGGGTGTATGAGTACCACGTCATCGAAAAAACCACAGAAGAACCGGGCAGTTACCGATCCCACCTACACCCACATCGTCCGGACTCCATATTTCTCCAGTTTGGTTAAAAGAATCATGTGTGACATGGAGTCTTACTCAGGTCACAGAATACTCCCAAGCTGCGATTCCCCATCTCCAGAGCCTCCATGACTATGTTCAATAGACTTCAAATTGGATCTATAGTTGAGAGGTCACTTTGGAAGCCAAGCTGTACCTGCTTGATAATTCTGTTTGTAGTCACTTATAAGAAGAGCCTCTTTTGTATAATAAAACTATTGGTGCTAATTAACTAACCAAAGATAATAATAAACGCCGCACAGTAATCGACAAAAACTATTATTATCCCAAGATTTATGATTTTACTTTACAAGAATTTGAAAGATTTTGAGTCAGCAAACTAGGGTGATATTAATTCATATGGCTGAATATATCTTTCACTAATCTAAGATTACAAATACTACTATAAATTACTAAAATCAATAAAAGTAATATACGCCTAACAACGGATACAAAACCCAAGAAATAATTTTAAGATACGAATCAATAAAACAAAAACGTCTCATTCAAAAAGTTACACATACAAAAGTTACATTTAATAACCACCTCATTGAATACAATCATAAATCTGATGTAAATAATACGCAGCTTTAACATAATGTGAAAAAGTGAACAAATCAACTTATATGAAATATTTTAAATAAATTAAAAAGCATATTAATTAGAAAGCCAATATAATCAATGTAATTACCGAATTTGAAAATGCATATTTATTCGACACATTTATTAGATATCAACATCTATCACAACTATAAGGCGAAGTCACAAGGCTCAGTAAGCCTTGTGGCTCTTTGGTGTTATGTCGTGTTCGTTGTTTTAATCGTTTTTTTAAGTCCTTTGACAGTGAGTACCTGGCGTATGTTTTTAATATATGTAATTAATACGATATCCTTTTAAGATAGCCTAATGATGACGTAATCGAACCCGTTTTTTGTGGCGACGATTCCGGAGAAACTGCTAAAGGTATCGGGACGAAACTTCATATTTAGAAGTTTCATGACCAAACTTAGAGCTGAAAAGCTTTCTGTTGAAAAGGGTCCAAAGGAACTGGAGGTTTAGTCTTAGCATTTTTAAAAAGTTTTGCAAATAAGTCGCTATTTCTGGAATTGCGTCGAAATAGTTAAATAATAAATTAAAGAAGAAGAAATGCTGAATAATTTATGACTATGAAATTTTTTGGTACAATCAATAGTTTAGCTGCATGAGTAAATTCTATTTCATCGGGAGTGCATTAAAACTAGTAGCCAGGATATGTCAGATTATGTCAGATATGATTCTAATGACAGTAGGTAGTGTCAAACGCTAATGTTTTGACAATACCTGTCAATATAAGCTGCGTTCGGATATTGTACACCGTCAAGGTGCGTTCCGATTGGTGGTAATGGCGGTGGTAGCAGACGAAATTATAATATTTCTTACGTGTCGTGATAGTGACACATATTAGTTGGCATGTACATAAACATGAGTCACTAGCAATTATCTATTAGAAATACTATAATGGCGTCTACTACCACTGCCATTAGCACTAATGAAAACCCACCTTTACACTGTTTACACCCAATAACACGTAGGTGTCATTTGGACGGTGTACCCGGTGTCAACGGAGTACAATATCCGAACGCAGATTTAATCGACATATCTGTCTACTTCTACTAGTTTTATTTTAATGCAGACATAGCCGATCTCGATCAAATAGAATCTCATGCAGCTAAACTATTAATTTTATATATATTATGATAAAGTCATATGCCTGGCCACATCAGATTTTTTAATTAAAATTTGCAAACAAAATCAGAGTTTTATTTTATGAACGCCTATTTGCATCCAGTACATAAACATAGTATATAAATACACATATTTTTCTTATACTAATAATATGGTAAAAGTATAATTTAAGTTATTAAGTTCGCGGTGCGGACATAAACGTATAAATATTAAATTGAGATATCTGAAATCTATTATTTTTAAATACTCCGTTAATGAGCGTGAAGGATTTATACATATGGAATGCAGATACTTTTATCGTTGGTAAAACTCGCAAGAAAAAACTTAAGGCTGAGAACTCGACTGAAAAGTTTACAGGATTTTACAGATCAGAATCAAATATGAGAAGTTAACTATGCACATAATTTTGTATTATAACTTTGAACTGCCACCTCTATATTTAGAAACTTTGTTCGAGAGTATGATAATGAGTACATGCCCTCATCTAATAACCATATTATTTACTTCTCAGTTTGGCAATGGGTACCCAATTGTTACGTTCTCTTTAGTTTTAAAGTACTGTGTAGTGTTTGGATCAGTGATGAACAAGAGCGATATCAAACTTGTGGTCAAACATAATACAAATCCTTTAGGTACCTTTATGCGATTGATATGTATACAGTGATCGCGAAAAGTATGGAAACGTATGGATACGAATATATCTGAAGTAGTTTCTTATTTCAAAAAATCCTCGAATACGTCGATTTTTAATTTGTAAAATACACATTTCTGTGAAAAGTCAATTTTCTATCATCAATTGTTACTGAGTTATGACGTCAACAAACCTTTTTTAAATAGCAATTTCATATTTTGTTATTGATTTCGGTAGATCATTTAATTGTCTAACTGATGTCGGAATATTTTATGGCCGACTTGCGCTGACACTTCCCGCAAAAAGTATTGGAGGTATTTTGGTAAATTAGATGTTATAGATCGTTGCTTATTGACTATTATACAATTATCACATACAATGAAATAATTTTTGTTTCGTTATAATTTTTGGGGCTTGCGCAAACCTACAACTCAATGGATGCGCCTCTACGGGATGACATATTAAAAATTTGCAAATAGAACCCTTGTCGTTGGACGCAAATAGAATCCTTGTCGTTGGACTGTCTTGTGCGAAAACCATAAGCGAGGCCAAGCCGAACGGCGTAAAATATTATCAATTTTACTACGGTCTAAAATTAACAAGCAACCCAATTGCTACTCACGGTTGCTAAATTTGGGGATTTTCCCCCCTTTTCCCCAAAAGTAGTGTCTTGGGGGGAAGTTTTTGGAGTAAACTCAATATTGCAACCCTGTAATGCTATTAAATTCAAGAGATATGTATCGCAGTAAATAAGAATTGTTTGCTAGCTGCATTGCCGTGATAATATTTATCAGCCTCTCTTTATCAGCTTCCATCATAAACTTGTTCACAAACTTTATTACATAAAAAGCTTAATAAAACAAACAAGCAAAGTAAAACAAACAAGCCGTTTAGGACGGGAGAGTTAATTTAAAAAAGCAAAAATCGAAGAAGAAGCTGTTGATATGTTATGAAGATATAACGCACAAGTACACATTTTATTTCAATCTTTTTGTTGAGTAGTTTTAGAGGTAAGATGAATTCAAACACAGTGGCCAATACTATCGAAATAAGAAATGTCATTTAGGGCGATTTTTATATGCCGGATCAACACAGTCTTGATGCATTTAGATAAGAACTTAAAAAGAGCCATCTTAATTAATCGACAACGTAGACCAAATATGCCGACACAACTTTTAAAATGGGGTCTTAAAGTGGGTTCATAATTGCAACAATCAATAAAGGTTGTTTTACATTACACTACGTCTTACGTCTTTTTCTAAACTTCTTATTAGTAACTAGAAAAATGTTCAAAAAATAGTATAGCTGGAAATGCCTGCTATTGTATTGTTCACATTTTCTTTGCACAGAAGCGCAGTGGAGGCACTTGTTACCACCGACACATTTTGTAGTGATTTTGTTCAGTTTTAATATACCGCAGTACGTATACCTTACAGTAACGTGTTACGCTTAGTTCTCAAATTTGAAAATGGCTAAAAAGTGGACGCCGGAACTCGCAATGGCCACCGACATGTTTACAGCAAAGTATTGCAGATATGAACCGACATAAAGTAAAATAACAACCTAACCCTTAAATGCGAAAAAAAATTGTTTTGGTTGGCTAATATGAAATAGATAAAGACATGCGTCTAGTACACTCATCTCTTGGAATTTTATAAAAACTAAAGACGAAAATAGTATAGGTTAAAATAGCCTTAAGCAAAGTTTTAAATGTTGAGTTGTGATTTAACACTAATGTTTTTCTAAAAGTTTACAAGTAGGTACTTACGATTAATGGGCGCTCCACACCTTGATTGGCAGAATGCAAATATCCGAGAATTTCCATATATCGGTCTCTTCTCATTAGTCACCAATGCACGTTAATGGTATAAAATATTTTTTACTTTATCATACGTAGTATGTAAAGTATTGTAATCGTGCCAAAAAATAATGTGAGATTTTAGCGGAAATATGTCTTTTTGGGTCCCCTGAACATTTTTGACCAAGGTACAAACAAATGTCTGTGTGTGTGTGTATGTGTGTAAGTTAGGGTGGTCTAAATTTATACCTTGCAAAATCTGTTTTTTTTTTGCTGGAGGGCAACGACCCCCCCCCCCCCCCCCCCAATCGGTTCCTTTTCCGGAAAAAGGAATTTCCCTAAATTTGAAAAAGAATCGGTTAACGTTAACACGTGCCACCGAGCACCTCAAATTCCCCATTTAAAATACATTGCAAAAATGCACCTTTCTTTCCTTTTTTTTCTCGGTTTGGATTTAGAAAAAAAAGTTGCGGGAGGTTGTCAGAAATTGTTCAGAACTTCCCAAAGATCAGATCCACAAGCACTATTTTTTTTTCACCGCTCCCAGCCTCTCCTGCAGTACCCTAAAAATGAGGGAAAATTTTCCCCAAATTTACAATTTTAGAAAGTTACGTAATTTATTATTTTTTGACAGAAGTTACTATTATTTAATTATTGATATGTTTTTTGTCATTTATTAACTAACTTAAAAAATTGTTTAAACAATTACTATTTGTTTAAACAAAAATATACGATGGTACGAACTCATTTTTCCATTTGTTGCAAAAATCATTAAATTATTGCTTTTTGGTCATTTATTAACTAATTAGCAATTGTTTAAACAATTACCATTTGTTTAAACAAAAATATACGTTGTTACGAACATATTTTTCTAATTTTGCAGAAATTATTAGATCATTGGATTTTTTTTGTCATTTATTAGCTAATTTGTAATTGTTTAAACAAACACTATTTGTTTAAACAAATTTATACATTGTTACGGACATATTTGTTATATTTATTGTAGAAGCTATTAAGCATTAAATTATTGGCATTTGTTTTCTCATTTATTAACGAATTTGCAATTCTTTAAACAAGTACCAGTTGTTTAAACAAATATATATCTATATATTGTAATGCACATAATTTTCTAAATTTTTTGCATAAATTGTTATAGATTATTGGCAGTTTTATGACATTTACTAACTAATTTGTAATTGTTTAAACAAATACTATTTGTTTAAGCAAATATATACATTGTTACGGACATATTTTTTATATTTATTGTAGAAGCTACTATTAAATTATTGGCATTTTTTTGTCATTTATTAACGAATTTGCAATTCTTTAAACAAGTTCCATTTTTTAAACAAATATTTTTTGTTTTTCCTTTTGTAGAAATTATTATTGTTATATTGTTGGCATGGTTTTTGTGGTTTGTTATGTGCAATTGTTTGAACAAATAAATTTGTTTGAACAATAATACAGGGTGTCCAGTAAAGGTGTTCCGAAAACTAGCGAGCTACTAGAGGACGTCACTGCCATCCAAAAAGTGTATATATGTTACGGGTAAAGTTAGATTAACGGTTAAACTTAGGTTTACCCGGGTAAACTGCGCAATACTTAGGAAACGTGGGTAAAGTACGAAATATAAATGAAATCTGACTTGTTTCGCAGTTTACCCGGGTAAACCGCGTTCTATCCGGTTTTCTGGGGTTAAAGTTGGGTACTTGGGTGTAGGAATTATTATTGCTTCATCTTTCACCATGTGCGTCAGTTCGAAAATGGCAACCGTAGAGAGTGGACATGTGCGTTTAAGACAGCGTTTTAATGAAGTTTTCAATGAGTTGGTGTCTTCGAAAAGTGCAAACAGTTTTTATTTTAGTAATGAACAATACCAAGAAATGTTAGAATCAGTCAAGTTGGCAAAAAATGCTAAAGCCAAGACCACTCTACAATATCGACGTTTGAAGCGGTTTGACATATGTTCTTGTAGAGGTGTTGAAAAGCTTATTTCTCGTGTAGAATCAGGTGAATCTAGCATAAAGTATTACGTTACAAACGATGAAATGTTTGATATTTTGCATGATGCACATTTGGCCATTGGACATGGTGGTAAACATCGTATGGAAAGTGAATGCAAGAAAGAGTACAAGAATATAACTCAAGATGTTATTAAACTATATCTCCGTTTGTGTGAAGGTTGCCAAAAGAAACTAAAATCTGCCAAGAAAGGACTTGTGGTTAAACCAATGGTGTTTTCGGAGATGAACAGTCGTTGTTAAGTGGACCTGATTGACATGCAATCCCATGCAGATGGAGAATACAAATTTATCATGGTGTATCAAGACCACTTAACAAAATTTTTTCAAATACGTGCATTAAAATCGAAAAGGGCCGAGGAAGTTGCTAAGAGCCTGATAGACATATTTTGCATTTTTGGCGCCCCATCTATACTACAATCGGACAACGGCCGGGAATTTGCAAACCGTGTTATTGAAGAGCTATGTTCATGTGGAGTGGCCTTAAAATAGTACATGGCAAACCGCGCCACAGTTAGTCATAAGGCAGCGTGGAAAGAGCAACTCAAGATATACAAAATATGCTCATGACGTGGATGGACGATGAAAACTGCAAACGATGGTCAGAAGGTCTGAGATTTGTCCAGTTAATGAAGACCAGGGCATACCATGATGGAATTAAACGAGCTCCTTATCTCGCCATGTTTGGGCACGATATTAAAGTCGGTCTATCGACATCAGCTTTTCCAAAAGAAACTATTGAACGTCTACAAACCGAAGAAGAGCTTGCGAGAGTCGTCAGGGAATTTGGTGCGGGTGAACAGCCTCAACAAGAACAAAATGAAGACCAGCCTATGGATAGTGACCCAGAAATAGATATCCTGCAAAAAGAAGATATTACTGAAAGTGACAACCTGCACAAAGATATTACTGAAGGTGGCGATAGAATAGAAAATATGGTCAATAATTATAGAGAAAACGCCAATAATATAGAAACTTTAGAAAATCAGACCAAATGTGCAGAATGTGGTGAGCCATGTATATCAGTATAAGGTGTGAACTTGGCTTGTCCAAAAATAATATACTTTTAAACAGACTAGACGCAAAAAGAAATTTAGAAAATCAAGCAAAGAAGATGAGAACCTTATCTAATTTAAAATTCCCTCCATGTTTCGTTGGAGATACAGTCAGAGTGAAAGTTCCAGACGTTGATCGAGGGAGGGGCGATTTTAGAAACATTCTCATGATAGTTATCGAGAAAACCGACGACAATTTTTATAAACTAGCTAACAAGACAGGAACTATCGAGGAAATGTTTTCCAGGAATCAATTTTCTGTGTGTAGTGAAAAACTTGTAGATCTGGAAAGTGTATCACCGGAAAAGAAGAGTTTACGACAACTTGCAAATGAACAGTCACTTTTAGGAGGTCAAGGTTATAAACGTTGCAACTGTAAAGCTAAATGCATGTCCAACAAATGTAAATGTAAAGCTATTGGAAATCTTTGTAACTCGAAATGTCATGGCAGCTTGTCTTGCTTGAACAAAGATTATAGTATTCTTTACTTTAACAGGACATAGTTTTAGTGTTTTTACTTTTATTCGTATAATGTGTTTCTAAATAATATGTTTTTAAAACATTTCTGACCTTGTTTTTGTTACACCCAACTTTAACCAAGTGAAAACCGGATAGAACGCGGTTACCAGGGTAAAGCGCGAAACAAGTCAAATTTCAGTCATATCTCGTACTATACCCACGTTTCCTAGGTATTGCGCAGTTTACCCGGGTAAACCTAAGTTTAACCGTTAATCTAACTTTACCCGTAACATATACATTTATGAGTTTCGATGCTTCATTAAAAAGTTATAGGTTTTTTATTTTTCAGTTTTATGTTCCCTTAAAAATATAACCGATTACAAAGTCGGCGTTGCTTATTTAACAGAAACAAAAGAATACACTTACAAATAACAAAAATAAATAAAAGAGTTTTGCAAATACTGCTCAAAATGTTGCCCTACCATGTAAATTCACATTTCAGTACGTCTTCCCAAATCCTGCCGGACTCTTTGAAAAATTTCAGGTGTTTCTCGAATGCGATTGCAGGCACCATTTATTCGCTGCAACAGAGCAGTTCAGCAGTGCATTTCTGCTACAGCGAATAAATGGTGCCTGAAATCGCATTCAAGAAACACCTGAAATTTTCAAAGAATCCGACAGGATTTGGGAAGTCGTACTGAAATGTGCATTCACATGGAAGGGCAACATTTTGAGCAGTATTTGCTAAACTCTTTTATTTATTTTTGTTATTTGTAACTGTTTTTTTTTGTTTCTGCTAAATAAACAACGCCGACTTTGTAATCATTGTAATCATTATATTTTTA
Source organism: Aphodius sticticus (assembly GCA_963966075.1). Classification (NCBI taxonomy): domain Eukaryota; kingdom Metazoa; phylum Arthropoda; class Insecta; order Coleoptera; family Scarabaeidae; genus Aphodius; species Aphodius sticticus. Next base: position 71,160,076 of record OZ014506.1, on the reverse strand, counting down.
AGGGAAAATAAAAAAAATATAACTTTTTAATGAAGCGTCGAAAGCCAAAAGTGCATATACACTTTTTTAATGGCAGTGACGACCTCTATCAGCTCCCTAATTTTCGGACACCTTTACCGGACACCCTGTATACAATGTTAGTACGTATTTCTTGACAAAAATTAGTATAGGATTTCTGGTCTTTTTTGTAATT